>CATNUY010000283.1:0-1321964 GCA_951217065.1 Baccha elongata
GATCGCTTGCAGAAATTGGCATTGCTCTGGAAGGTTTTCGATGAGACAGATTCCAAAATCCGAAGGATAGAAACTATAGAAGATGACCATCCTTACATCAAGAAAAATTTGTTTCAAGAAATCAGTAGAATAAAGGAGTCGTTCTATAGTGATATTAAAGAAAAACTATCATTAGCCCAACAGGGTGCAGCAGCAGCTGCGGAAAATGAGCAGGAAGGAGCTACAAAGGGAACGATTCCCAAGCCCATCCAGAAACAAGGCTCAAATGCAGAAACAAAAGACAAATCAAATTTACAGCCAGAAGACATCAACACAAAGCAAAAATACAAACTTATAATGGAAATAATACAGAGGTCAATCGAAAAGAATGCTGCACAGCCACACAAGAGCAAAGCATTTTGTCAGACCAAATGTCGAGCATTGGAGCTGAATTGGGAGGAGTTAACTGCCATTTATCGAAAAATGGAAAACGTTCTAACTTACCATGAAATAAGGGAATATTTTGAGTTGCAAGAAAAGGTTGCGGAATCTTTGCAAGAATTGATTGAAATAATCGAAACATCAACATCAGCAACACAAAGATTGGAGATACCACAAACCTCATGGCAACTGCCCAAGGTGGAATTGCCTAAATTCGACGGCAATTACCTTAAATGGCAGCAATTCCCTGATCTGTACAAGGAGATCATTCATAACCAAAATATATCTAATGGTCAGAAAATATGGTTTCTAAAATCAAGCCTAACAGGAGAGGCTGCGAAGCTCATATACCATCTTTCGGTTTCAGGATCCAACTATGTAGCAGCCTGGAAGTTGATTACTGAAAGATACGGTAACTCTAGGTTGCTTGTGTCATCATGGCTCTCAAAGTTATTCTCCCACCAAAACATATCATCATTAAGTGCAAAATCCATTCTCAATCTACATGACACAATACAAGAGTGCTTGATGGGGCTCCAAGGACTAAATGTGGGCACCAGTTCATGGGATCCAATATTACTCCACTTTTTCCTTAAAAAACTGGATAAGGAGTCCCACACACTCTTTGAGCAATCTTTGAGTCAACCAAGGAAGATACCTGCCTTCAATAAATTTCTTATTTTCTTGGAAAATCGTTTCCAATCGTTAGAAGCCTTAGGAAATAAGGATAAATCTGACGATCATAGGATGCACGTTTCTGGAATAAAGACATTAGCAGCAGCTACAATGTCACCCTCAGCTTGTGTTTCATGCTAGGAAAATCATCAACTTTAGAATTGCCCACAATTTTTAAGTTTGACGCCAGCTAAACGATTAGATCTGGCCAAACAAAGGCATCTCTGCATTAATTGTTTACGTTTTGGACATAAGACTTTCAATTGCAAAGCACGAAGCTGTTTGAAGTGTCAGAAACGACATAATACACTTGTTCACTTCGAAACAGATGCCAACTATTCCGGAAACCGTCCAGCTACTAAGAAGATGGAAACGACAATAAATAACCTTCCAAATAAAAATTCTGCAAATTCAAACAAGGCTGTAAGTGCTTTGTTGAATAATACACATCATCCTCTCATCATACTGGGAACAGCTAGGGTTCAGATTGTTGGACCAAACCAGCAAAAAATAAATTGCCGAGCATTATTGGATTCGGGATCACAGATAAATATTATCAGTGAAGTAATTGTCCGAGCACTCAATCTCAAACCAAGATCAGATTCGCTCACCATCGAAGGAATAGGACAAGGAACACAAAAATCAAATCAGCGAGTAAACGTCGAATGTTTGTCAAATGTTAGTGGCTACACCACTAGAATTGAAGCTTTCATACTAAAGGATATAATATCACCACAACCATCTCAACTTTTGGACGTGTCGAGCTGGAAGTTGCCCTCAAATATCAAATTGTAAGATCCAGATTTTAGCCGACCTGATAAAATCGATCTGTTATTGGGAGCTGAGTTCTTCCATGAATTACTGTCAGTGGGACAAATAAAATTATCCGACGACCTACCTTTTCTGCAAAACACCGTACTCGGTTGGATAGTGGCTGGGAAAGTTGAACGATCAACAATGTCAAGCGTAACATGTGGTGTTGGGATTGAGGAGGATTCTCTGAGTGACATCATAGAAAAAGTCTGGCGTCTAGAAGAAATAGAAGAAACCAACAACAGTCTCACTTTGTCAGAACAGCGATGCGTAAAACAATTCGATGAAACAGTTAAGCGAGATACAAATGGAAGATTCATAGTAAGTTTGCCATTTGCCGAACAACCTTTAGCATTAGGTGATTCCAAAGAACTCGCCTTGCGGAGGTATTTTGCGTTGGAGAAAAGATTAAGCAAGGATGAATCCTCAGAATTCTTTACACGAACTTTATGGAAGAGTATTTAAAATTAGAGCATATGGAAGAAGTCGAAATATCTAAGATTGGAACATCTCATTACTTTCTGCCTCATCACGGAGTACTCAAACCAGAGAGCAGCACAACAAAATTAAGAGTAGTGTTCGATGCATCTATGAAAACTTCGACGAATATATCATTGAACGACGTTTTGTTACCTGGACCCAAAATCCAAGACGACTTATTTTCCATTTTACTGCGATTTCGCTTATATCGGTTTGTATTTATTGCCGATATCGAGAAAATGTACCGACAGATTATGGTAACAAATGAAGACAGAAAATATCAATTAATATTTTGGCGCAGAACGAAGGATGAAAGGGTGCGTTGCTATCAACTAAACACAATAACATATGGTACTACTTCTGCACCATATTTGGCAACGCGCTGCTTGCAACAATTATCAACGGAATATACACGTAAATATCCTTTGGGAGCCAAGGTATTAGCTAACGATTTCTATATGGATGACTAACATTTTCGAACCTCCAAAAGGCTGTTTGAACCTGACATGAGGTTCAAACAGCCTTTTGGAGGTTCGAGACATGCAACAACAATTGACACAGGTCCTGCAGTCAGCAGGCTTCAATCTAAGAAAATGGTGCAGCAATATGCCACATTTTTTAAACCATATTCCTCCAAAAGATCGAGCTCTACAATCGGACTTACTGGACAAGGAAGCAAAACATCTCAAAACACTGGGTCTCATCGGGAATCCAGAAAAAGATGAGTTCCTGATAAATTCAACCTTTATTCAACACAGTAAAATAACAAAACGAACGGCATTATCTGAAATTGCGCATATTTTTGACCCGCTAGGTCTTATTAGCCCCATGACAATCATTGCAAAACTGTTCATCCAACAATTGTGGAAGCTTAAGATAGATTGGGACGCGGCTTTATCAATGGAATTAAACACTACTTGGGAAAAGTATCGTAAAGATTTGGAAGCAATAAAGGACATAAAAATTCCAAGACATGTCTTTTCAAATAAGATAGCAAAGGAGACCCAATTACATGCATTTGCAGATGCATCGGGAAAGGCTTACGGTGCAGCAATATATATCAGATCAATTGCGAATAATGGTACAATAACCGTTCACCTACTTTGTTAAAAATACAGAGTAGCACCAATAAAGAAAAACCGGTATAATGAAGCCATAAGTGAAACGACAATACCACGCTTAGAACTGTGCGCAGCCAAATTAGCTACAGAACTGATGCAAAAGATCACAAAGGGTCTTTAACTTGGGGAATTGGAATCTCATTATTGGACCGATTAAGAGATCGTATTAGCTTGGATTAATGCTGATTCAGGCAGATATCATAGCTTAACATCAAACCGCGTCAAGAAAATACGATCTTTATCATGACCACATCAATGGCGTCATGTTCCAACTAAATCAAATCCAGCCGATATTGTATCAAGAGGAATGTCAGCCACAAAATTAAAAAACCACCACATTTGGTTTTATGGACCACTGTTTTTATACGGACCTGAAATAAAATGGCCAGCTGAATTCAAGGCTAAACCCACCAATTTAGACATAAAAAATCGAAATTGGTAATGACAGCAACAATTGAAACAGACGTTATGTACAGTATAAATCACCGCAACTCATTTTCACGATTACAAAGGATTGTGGCATACATATATCGTTTCCTTCAAAATTGCGAAAACATCAAACCAAAGAAGGACGAATTAATGCCTCTCGAATTGGAACAATTCGAACCAAAGGAAGATGAATTATCACTTCTCGAACTGGAACAAGCACTACAGGTAGTTGTAAGATTCATGCAAATCCAAGCCTTTAAAGAAGAATTAAAACAATTGTCTGAGGGGAAATGGATCCACGGCAATAGCCAATTGACTACTTTATCACCATTCATAGACTCAAAGGGTATCCTACGCGTGGGAGGACGATTAGAAGCTGCAGATTTGGATTACGACACTAAACACCCGATTTTGTTACCCTACAACCACGAATTCACTAAAATATTGATTACAGAAACTCATTTTCAAAATCTTCATATAGGACCACAAGGCCTACTAGCTAAAATACGTCAAAAGTTCTGGCCCATTAAAGGCAAAACAATGGTCAGAGCAGTAGTACACAGGTGTATACATTGTACAAGAACAAAACCGAAATTAATGACGCAAGCAATGGGAAATTTGCCTGCAACACGTGTCCAGCCAGCTCGATCTTTTGTTAACGCTGGAGTTGATTACTTCGGACTGGTGTGGATTCACTTCAATATTAGAGGAAAACGACCCCGGAAGGCATACGTTGCGGTATTCTGCTGCTTTGCATCAAAAGCAACACATTTCGAAGTCGTGAGTGATCTCACCACGGATGCATTTATCGCCGCCCTTAAACGATTCATCGGAAGAAGAGGAAATTGCCTTAATTTACATTGCGATAACGCCACAAACTTTGTTGGAGCAAAGAATCAAATGACGGAGCTGCAAGTAGCACAAGGGAAGATTACAACCTTTTGCAATAACAAGGGCATAGCGTTCCATTTCATTCCCCCACGATCTCCAAACTTTGGTGGCCTTTGGGAGGCGGCAGTAAAATCAGCGAAATACTTTCTAAAATGGAATCTGGAACCAACAAAATTAACTTATGAAGAATTAGAAACACTTATGATTGAAATTGAAGCTATTATGAACTCTCGACCGATAAAACCGCTTTAATCAGATCCGAATGACCTCGCTGCACTAACTCCTGGACACTTTTTAATTGGTGAAGCGTTAACTAGCACTATTCACCCTGCAGCCCAAGTTTTTGGCAAGGGTTTGGAAAAACGATGGAAGACAATAGTCGCGCTTAAACAACAATTTTGGACCGATGATCCAGCGAATACTTAAGCCAACTACAACATCGCCAAAAGTGGAAGCAGGAAAATCGCAGTATTCGAGAAGGAATGATGGTGTTTTTAAAGGAAGACAACTTACCACCTCTTCAATGGCAACTGGGAAGAATAACCAAATGCATACCAGGAAACGACGGTTTAGTGCGCGTTGCGGAAGTTAAAACTAAAACAGGCATTTTTAAACGTGCCATACATAAACTTGCACCTCTGCCGACTGAAAGTGAAGAAGATTCGCACCCTACACCCGTAGCAAAAGCACACTTCAAACATTCGGAACCATTAGTTGATCCTGAAACAGTTGTTCATTCTAAACCAGTGATTCATTCAGAGCCAAAAGAAAAAACATTTAAGGAAATGCAAGGTTCTAGTCGAAATTCCAACATTTCAAGGGTACAACCAGACATACCTAAGAAAAAAATAAAACACTCGCTGGGTTCTACAATAGCGATGGTCCTGATGACGCTTATGATCCTTCCGTTAAACAACAGATCACCTATACAGTTAACCCCTTTTACGTCACAGCCTGGAATTTACTTTGAAAACATTGCAAGGGCAAATATCATAGCAAGCGAATGGAACATTATAGCTTACTTTGATATGATAAATTACAGTCAAGAACTTGAGATGGTGAAAAAATCATGTTCTTCACTTGCAGATTTATGCAAAACAATGGCGCATAAGGAACAGTGCAGGAAAATAACTAGCCAAATTGAACACTTGATGGATGACTTATCAAACGGAAGTGAGCTATTATCACCACCCAGCAACAATCAAAGGCGAGTCAGAAGAGGAGCTCTGAACATTGTAGGTGGAATCGCACATTCACTGTTTGGTGTCCTAGATTCCAAATATGCAGAAGATCTGTCTAAAACAATTGATGGGTTAAAGGACAATGAAAACATCCTACTTACTCACATCAAAAACCAGACATCCTTTCTTCAAACAACCGCCATCATTATGAGTCGAACTCAAGCACAGAATTTGCATGAATTTTGGACAGTTACATCCCAGATAGACGGCCTAACAAATCAAACCAACGCTATTTCGAAGGATCTTCATGAAAAAAATCTAGCCCAACTCTTCTTATCAAGGGCTGTCCAAACTCTAACTTCAATAACCAATTTTCAACGCATTCAGGGGGCACTTTTAGACATCATAACTCATAGTCAACATGGAATAATCAGTCCAATTCTTATGCCGTTAGCACAATTGCATCAAGAACTACAATCAATACGAGAACATTTACCTCCTTCATTGAAACTTCCGGTGTCCAATGCTGGATTTTCAAAAATTTATAATATAATGTTAATTGAAGGAAAAATTCTGGAAAGGTATGCGATTTTCAAGATCAAGTTATCATTGATAACCCCCGAAGAATTCGAAGTCTATTGAACAATCCCTGTACCTGTATTGCAAGAGGACGGATTTGCTGGAATACAACCCTCTTCACCATTTCTATTGATCAACTTGCATCGAGACTTATACTACGCCCTATCGGAAGAAGAAATAAAGGCTTGCTCATCAAATTCTCTGGGAGGACTCCTATGCAAACAAAGAGGTCCTCTTCACCACAAAGGATCCATCGCTAATGTTTGTGAGCTAGCATTGTTCAATCACAAGTTTGAACCTAAAAAATGCCGTGTCAAGAAGATGGATGAAGGTCCTCATTGGATTCAACTATACAGTGTAAATTCCTGGATATATGCACTTTCTGAAGAAACAACACTAAATTTAGTTTGTGACAAAAAGACTTCTCAAATAACAATCCACGGTACGTTCATTGCCAAGTTGCAGAGTGACTGCATAATAAAACAAAGGTTTTTAACCATCCGAGGTCATAACATCTACCCATTAGAAACCAGACTGTCACATGTACTACTCCTCAATCTTACAGATGTCAAAATCTCAACACAAGAACTTGTTGAAGTATTTGGCAACCATACACCACACACATCGTTTATTCAACTAAATACTAACAAATATACATTATGTATATAAATATTGTATATACATTTATTCTTTTCTTATTAACTAAACTATGAAATATTCTTTAGTCATTTTCTTAAACTCATTAAATAAAGTTGAATTCTAAAAAGTTAAGTTTGTCTTTTACTTTTTACCTAACAAATGGTTATGAGCCCAGGGATTTTTATTTTAAATTAAAATAATATTAGTTGTGTTAAATTCAAGTATTTTTAATTTAAAATAAGAAGATGAGTTCTTCACTCTACCAAATAGAGAAACTTGATAACGACAACTATGAGGGATGGAGGGTCCAGATGAAATCTGTGCTAATTCATAGTGAACTATGGCAGTGTGTTAGTGTCACCAGACCAACGATTGATCTCATAATTTGGAATAAAAGGGATGAAAAGGCTTAAGCCTCAATTATTTTAAGCGTAAAGTCCTCACAATTGATCCACGTAAAAAATTCCAATTCCTCAAAAGAAGCCTGGGAAAAGTTACAAGCAGTTCACAGACCAAGTGGACCTGCTCGAAAAGTAACTCTGTTCAAACAACTTCTGAGTTTAAATGCTTGAAAATTCCTCTATGGCAGATCATGTAAGAAATATGTCCGAAATTGTAGAAAAATTGACTGAAATAGACATAAAACTGCAAGATGAACTCATTGTCATCATCATGCTTTCGAGTCTGCCAAAAGAATATGAGAGCTTTGTTGTTGCGAGTCCCGTGATAAATTGCCTGAGATGAGTGCTCTTAAAACAAAATTATTGGAAGAAGGGCATAGGCGCGGTAATGATTTGCCAAAAATCGAACACAATGAAACTGCATTTTTCAACAAACAAAGAGCAAAGCCGCTACCGCAAGTAAATAAGCCTTTTAAAGGCAAATGTTACATATGTAAGAAAAGAGGTCATGCGTCAAATGTTTGCCGTTTTAAAAGAGAAACTAATAATTCACCATCAGTGGGAAACAAACCAACAAGCACATTTGCAATGCTAAACTCAAATCATCGAAAGCGCATGCAATTGAACGTTAATACATGGGTACTTGATAGCGGCTCTACGTCACACTTGTCTTGCCAACGGGAAAAGTTCCTAAAATTAGAAGTACATAAAGAAACAATAGAACTAGCTAGTGGCAAATTTATTTGGTCAACGGGAATTGGTGACGTAGAAAAAGAAACCGAATATTGTAAAATTCTATTAAAGAGAGTGCTATATGTATCGGAATTAAAATGTAATTTTTTGTCACTAACGAAAGCCGCGCGAGAGTGTACTGTGGAGATGAAAAATAATTGCATTGCTATTTATGATACCAAAGATAAAACTATTATGCGTGGAACCAGAGATGGTGATTTATTCGTTTATGTGACGAAAAACACAAAATTATTTAGTGTCTCAAGCAAGAACCATAATTTAATGTGGCACAATCGCTTTGGACACCTCAACGGTGAAAGTTTGCAGTTACTTTATAAGCAAAAAATGGTTGATGGATTAAAACTACAAAATAACATATCAATAGGATGTGAAATATGTTTAAAAGCGAAAATATGCCAAAAACCTTTTAAGACTAGATCTCCCGAGCAGCAAAGTAAGTCTTTGCTTGAACTTATTCATAGTGACATATGCGGTCCTATGAGGGTTATGTCAAATGGCGGTGCTAAATATTTTGCACTATTTATAGATGATTGTTCTCGAAAAATTTTTGCATATTTTTTAAAGCAAAAAAGTGATGTTATTAATGCATTTAAAATGTTTAAAGCTGAAGTTGAGACCCAAATGTCAACACGCATTAAAACTTTGAGAACAGATAATGGCCGGGAATATTTAAGTGGGGAGTTCCAAAAGCTTCTATCAGAATGTAGCATAAGACATCAGCTTACGGTGGAGTACACTCCACAGCAGAATGGTGTATCAGAGCGTGCTAATCGCACGCTGGTGGAGATGGCGCGATGTTTACTACTTGGTTCAAACCTGCCTGAATCTCTTTGGGCCGAAGCTATTAATACGGCCGTTTATTTGCGTAACCGAGCACCTACCAAGATTTTGCTAAATGTTACACCTTTCGAAGTCTGGAATGGAAGGAAACCTTCAGTGTCGTATTTCAAGACGTTTGGCTGTAAGGCAGTAATGTTAGATAAACGCCCCGGCAGATCCAAATTCAAACCAAAAGGAATAGCTTGCGTAATGGTAGGTTACTCAACGGAGTCAAAAGCATACCGCCTTTACGACACAAAAACACGAAAAATCCACAAAAGAAGAGACGTCAGATTTTTGGAGAACGAACGCATAGATGACAAACAATTTGTTGATTTTTCCGAGACTGAGAAAGATTCAAATTACGAAAACGAATTGCGGAATTCTAATGAATCTAAATATTTAATTTTCGATTTTAAAACGGAGCAGCATGGAATAATCAGTCATGGAATAATCAGTCCAATTCTTATGCCGTTAGCACAATTGCATCAAGAACTACAATCAATACGAGAACATTTACCTCCTTCATTGAAACTTCCGGTGTCCAATGCTGGATTTTCAAAAATTTATAATATAATGGTAATTGAAGGAAAAATTCTGGAAAGGTATGCGATTTTCAAGATCAAGTTATCATTGATAACCCCCGAAGAATTCGAAGTCTATTGAACAATCCCTGTACCTGTATTGCAAGAGGACGGATTTGCTGGAATACAACCCTCTTCACCATTTCTATTGATCAACTTGCATCGAGACTTATACTACGCCCTATCGGAAGAAGAAATAAAGGCTTGCTCATCAAATTCTCTGGGAGGACTCCTATGCAAACAAAGAGGTCCTCTTCACCACAAAGGATCCATCGCTAATGTTTGTGAGCTAGCATTGTTCAATCACAAGTTTGAACCTAAAAAATGCCGTGTCAAGAAGATGGATGAAGGTCCTCATTGGATTCAACTATACAGTGTAAATTCCTGGATATATGCACTTTCTGAAGAAACAACACTAAATTTAGTTTGTGACAAAAAGACTTCTCAAATAACAATCCACGGTACGTTCATTGCCAAGTTGCAGAGTGACTGCATAATAAAACAAAGGTTTTTAACCATCCGAGGTCATAACATCTACCCATTAGAAACCAGACTGTCACATGTACTACTCCTCAATCTTACAGATGTCAAAATCTCAACACAAGAACTTGTTGAAGTATTTGGCAACCATACACCACACACATCGTTTATTCAACTAAATACTAACAAATATACATTATGTATATAAATATTGTATATACATTTATTCTTTTCTTATTAACTAAACTATGAAATATTCTTTAGTCATTTTCTTAAACTCATTAAATAAAGTTGAATTCTAAAAAGTTAAGTTTGTCTTTTACTTTTTACCTAACAAATGGTTATGAGCCCAGGGATTTTTATTTTAAATTAAAATAATATTAGTTGTGTTAAATTCAAGTATTTTTAATTTAAAATAAGAAGATGAGTTCTTCACTCTACCAAATAGAGAAACTTGATAACGACAACTATGAGGGATGGAGGGTCCAGATGAAATCTGTGCTAATTCATAGTGAACTATGGCAGTGTGTTAGTGTCACCAGACCAACGATTGATCTCATAATTTGGAATAAAAGGGATGAAAAGGCTTAAGCCTCAATTATTTTAAGCGTAAAGTCCTCACAATTGATCCACGTAAAAAATTCCAATTCCTCAAAAGAAGCCTGGGAAAAGTTACAAGCAGTTCACAGACCAAGTGGACCTGCTCGAAAAGTAACTCTGTTCAAACAACTTCTGAGTTTAAATGCTTGAAAATTCCTCTATGGCAGATCATGTAAGAAATATGTCCGAAATTGTAGAAAAATTGACTGAAATAGACATAAAACTGCAAGATGAACTCATTGTCATCATCATGCTTTCGAGTCTGCCAAAAGAATATGAGAGCTTTGTTGTTGCGAGTCCCGTGATAAATTGCCTGAGATGAGTGCTCTTAAAACAAAATTATTGGAAGAAGGGCATAGGCGCGGTAATGATTTGCCAAAAATCGAACACAATGAAACTGCATTTTTCAACAAACAAAGAGCAAAGCCGCTACCGCAAGTAAATAAGCCTTTTAAAGGCAAATGTTACATATGTAAGAAAAGAGGTCATGCGTCAAATGTTTGCCGTTTTAAAAGAGAAACTAATAATTCACCATCAGTGGGAAACAAACCAACAAGCACATTTGCAATGCTAAACTCAAATCATCGAAAGCGCATGCAATTGAACGTTAATACATGGGTACTTGATAGCGGCTCTACGTCACACTTGTCTTGCCAACGGGAAAAGTTCCTAAAATTAGAAGTACATAAAGAAACAATAGAACTAGCTAGTGGCAAATTTATTTGGTCAACGGGAATTGGTGACGTAGAAAAAGAAACCGAATATTGTAAAATTCTATTAAAGAGAGTGCTATATGTATCGGAATTAAAATGTAATTTTTTGTCACTAACGAAAGCCGCGCGAGAGTGTACTGTGGAGATGAAAAATAATTGCATTGCTATTTATGATACCAAAGATAAAACTATTATGCGTGGAACCAGAGATGGTGATTTATTCGTTTATGTGACGAAAAACACAAAATTATTTAGTGTCTCAAGCAAGAACCATAATTTAATGTGGCACAATCGCTTTGGACACCTCAACGGTGAAAGTTTGCAGTTACTTTATAAGCAAAAAATGGTTGATGGATTAAAACTACAAAATAACATATCAATAGGATGTGAAATATGTTTAAAAGCGAAAATATGCCAAAAACCTTTTAAGACTAGATCTCCCGAGCAGCAAAGTAAGTCTTTGCTTGAACTTATTCATAGTGACATATGCGGTCCTATGAGGGTTATGTCAAATGGCGGTGCTAAATATTTTGCACTATTTATAGATGATTGTTCTCGAAAAATTTTTGCATATTTTTTAAAGCAAAAAAGTGATGTTATTAATGCATTTAAAATGTTTAAAGCTGAAGTTGAGACCCAAATGTCAACACGCATTAAAACTTTGAGAACAGATAATGGCCGGGAATATTTAAGTGGGGAGTTCCAAAAGCTTCTATCAGAATGTAGCATAAGACATCAGCTTACGGTGGAGTACACTCCACAGCAGAATGGTGTATCAGAGCGTGCTAATCGCACGCTGGTGGAGATGGCGCGATGTTTACTACTTGGTTCAAACCTGCCTGAATCTCTTTGGGCCGAAGCTATTAATACGGCCGTTTATTTGCGTAACCGAGCACCTACCAAGATTTTGCTAAATGTTACACCTTTCGAAGTCTGGAATGGAAGGAAACCTTCAGTGTCGTATTTCAAGACGTTTGGCTGTAAGGCAGTAATGTTAGATAAACGCCCCGGCAGATCCAAATTCAAACCAAAAGGAATAGCTTGCGTAATGGTAGGTTACTCAACGGAGTCAAAAGCATACCGCCTTTACGACACAAAAACACGAAAAATCCACAAAAGAAGAGACGTCAGATTTTTGGAGAACGAACGCATAGATGACAAACAATTTGTTGATTTTTCCGAGACTGAGAAAGATTCAAATTACGAAAACGAATTGCGGAATTCTAATGAATCTAAATATTTAATTTTCGATTTTAAAACGGAGCAGCATGGAATAATCAGTCATGGAATAATCAGTCCAATTCTTATGCCGTTAGCACAATTGCATCAAGAACTACAATCAATACGAGAACATTTACCTCCTTCATTGAAACTTCCGGTGTCCAATGCTGGATTTTCAAAAATTTATAATATAATGGTAATTGAAGGAAAAATTCTGGAAAGGTATGCGATTTTCAAGATCAAGTTATCATTGATAACCCCCGAAGAATTCGAAGTCTATTGAACAATCCCTGTACCTGTATTGCAAGAGGACGGATTTGCTGGAATACAACCCTCTTCACCATTTCTATTGATCAACTTGCATCGAGACTTATACTACGCCCTATCGGAAGAAGAAATAAAGGCTTGCTCATCAAATTCTCTGGGAGGACTCCTATGCAAACAAAGAGGTCCTCTTCACCACAAAGGATCCATCGCTAATGTTTGTGAGCTAGCATTGTTCAATCACAAGTTTGAACCTAAAAAATGCCGTGTCAAGAAGATGGATGAAGGTCCTCATTGGATTCAACTATACAGTGTAAATTCCTGGATATATGCACTTTCTGAAGAAACAACACTAAATTTAGTTTGTGACAAAAAGACTTCTCAAATAACAATCCACGGTACGTTCATTGCCAAGTTGCAGAGTGACTGCATAATAAAACAAAGGTTTTTAACCATCCGAGGTCATAACATCTACCCATTAGAAACCAGACTGTCACATGTACTACTCCTCAATCTTACAGATGTCAAAATCTCAACACAAGAACTTGTTGAAGTATTTGGCAACCATACACCACACACATCGTTTATTCAACTAAATACTAACAAATATACATTATGTATATAAATATTGTATATACATTTATTCTTTTCTTATTAACTAAACTATGAAATATTCTTTAGTCATTTTCTTAAACTCATTAAATAAAGTTGAATTCTAAAAAGTTAAGTTTGTCTTTTACTTTTTACCTAACAAATGGTTATGAGCCCAGGGATTTTTATTTTAAATTAAAATAATATTAGTTGTGTTAAATTCAAGTATTTTTAATTTAAAATAAGAAGATGAGTTCTTCACTCTACCAAATAGAGAAACTTGATAACGACAACTATGAGGGATGGAGGGTCCAGATGAAATCTGTGCTAATTCATAGTGAACTATGGCAGTGTGTTAGTGTCACCAGACCAACGATTGATCTCATAATTTGGAATAAAAGGGATGAAAAGGCTTAAGCCTCAATTATTTTAAGCGTAAAGTCCTCACAATTGATCCACGTAAAAAATTCCAATTCCTCAAAAGAAGCCTGGGAAAAGTTACAAGCAGTTCACAGACCAAGTGGACCTGCTCGAAAAGTAACTCTGTTCAAACAACTTCTGAGTTTAAATGCTTGAAAATTCCTCTATGGCAGATCATGTAAGAAATATGTCCGAAATTGTAGAAAAATTGACTGAAATAGACATAAAACTGCAAGATGAACTCATTGTCATCATCATGCTTTCGAGTCTGCCAAAAGAATATGAGAGCTTTGTTGTTGCGAGTCCCGTGATAAATTGCCTGAGATGAGTGCTCTTAAAACAAAATTATTGGAAGAAGGGCATAGGCGCGGTAATGATTTGCCAAAAATCGAACACAATGAAACTGCATTTTTCAACAAACAAAGAGCAAAGCCGCTACCGCAAGTAAATAAGCCTTTTAAAGGCAAATGTTACATATGTAAGAAAAGAGGTCATGCGTCAAATGTTTGCCGTTTTAAAAGAGAAACTAATAATTCACCATCAGTGGGAAACAAACCAACAAGCACATTTGCAATGCTAAACTCAAATCATCGAAAGCGCATGCAATTGAACGTTAATACATGGGTACTTGATAGCGGCTCTACGTCACACTTGTCTTGCCAACGGGAAAAGTTCCTAAAATTAGAAGTACATAAAGAAACAATAGAACTAGCTAGTGGCAAATTTATTTGGTCAACGGGAATTGGTGACGTAGAAAAAGAAACCGAATATTGTAAAATTCTATTAAAGAGAGTGCTATATGTATCGGAATTAAAATGTAATTTTTTGTCACTAACGAAAGCCGCGCGAGAGTGTACTGTGGAGATGAAAAATAATTGCATTGCTATTTATGATACCAAAGATAAAACTATTATGCGTGGAACCAGAGATGGTGATTTATTCGTTTATGTGACGAAAAACACAAAATTATTTAGTGTCTCAAGCAAGAACCATAATTTAATGTGGCACAATCGCTTTGGACACCTCAACGGTGAAAGTTTGCAGTTACTTTATAAGCAAAAAATGGTTGATGGATTAAAACTACAAAATAACATATCAATAGGATGTGAAATATGTTTAAAAGCGAAAATATGCCAAAAACCTTTTAAGACTAGATCTCCCGAGCAGCAAAGTAAGTCTTTGCTTGAACTTATTCATAGTGACATATGCGGTCCTATGAGGGTTATGTCAAATGGCGGTGCTAAATATTTTGCACTATTTATAGATGATTGTTCTCGAAAAATTTTTGCATATTTTTTAAAGCAAAAAAGTGATGTTATTAATGCATTTAAAATGTTTAAAGCTGAAGTTGAGACCCAAATGTCAACACGCATTAAAACTTTGAGAACAGATAATGGCCGGGAATATTTAAGTGGGGAGTTCCAAAAGCTTCTATCAGAATGTAGCATAAGACATCAGCTTACGGTGGAGTACACTCCACAGCAGAATGGTGTATCAGAGCGTGCTAATCGCACGCTGGTGGAGATGGCGCGATGTTTACTACTTGGTTCAAACCTGCCTGAATCTCTTTGGGCCGAAGCTATTAATACGGCCGTTTATTTGCGTAACCGAGCACCTACCAAGATTTTGCTAAATGTTACACCTTTCGAAGTCTGGAATGGAAGGAAACCTTCAGTGTCGTATTTCAAGACGTTTGGCTGTAAGGCAGTAATGTTAGATAAACGCCCCGGCAGATCCAAATTCAAACCAAAAGGAATAGCTTGCGTAATGGTAGGTTACTCAACGGAGTCAAAAGCATACCGCCTTTACGACACAAAAACACGAAAAATCCACAAAAGAAGAGACGTCAGATTTTTGGAGAACGAACGCATAGATGACAAACAATTTGTTGATTTTTCCGAGACTGAGAAAGATTCAAATTACGAAAACGAATTGCGGAATTCTAATGAATCTAAATATTTAATTTTCGATTTTAAAACGGAGCAGGATGTTGATGCTAATGATGGAGATAAGCTCCATGAATGCTTTCAGGGTACTGGTGAGGGTGCTGATGATGGAGATGAGCTGCATGAATATTTTCAGGATGCTTATGATGGGAACTACATGGAAATTCGTCCCTTGGCTGAGGTTGCTGCCACTAATGCTGTTGAAAATGGAACAGTGAACGATGCTAGAGTATGTTCTCCTGGGATTGATGATCGTGATCAAGGTGCTTCAAGTTCTGGACAAAATGGGCAAGTAGAAAATCAAATGTTAGTTCTGATTATAGAATGTTAAGGTCAGGTCGCATACGTACAAAAAATTTTAATTTCATGTTCAACGATGATGTCGAAGCCGAAAATCCAATGACTGTTAAGGAGGCGCTGCAAAGGAACGACTCAAATGAATGGCGTGCGTCAATGAAGTCAGAGTTTGAATCTCTTATGGCAAAACAAACATGGGAGTTGGTAGATTTGTCTCAGAATCGTCGCGCTATACGATCAAAATGGGTTTTTAATCTGAAGCGAAATAAAAACGGTGAATTGGAGCGGTACAAAGCTAGACTTGTAGCAAAAGGTTGCAGCCAAAAGCTAGGACTCGATTACGGTGAAACATTTTCACCAGTCACCAGGTATTCAACTATACGAATGATACTAGCTGTAGCAGTAGAGTACGATCTTATCGTGCATCAAATGGATGTAACTGCTGCGTATTTAAATGGCGATCTTCGAGAGGAAATATTTATGCAACAAGTATGCAAACTTAAAAAGGCCCTGTATGGGCTAAAGCAGGCCGGTCGCGAATGGAATAACAAATTGCGTACTGTGTTAACAAAAATTGGTTTTATTCGACTACAAAGCGACAACTGCACATACATTTTAAAGAGACAAGGTGAAATCAACATATTGTCAGTCTATGTTGAAGACATTTTAATTTCCTGTTCTTGTAACAAAACTCTTTTATGGATTAAAAGACAAATCGAATTCGAGTTTGATGTTTTAGACAAGGGTGCGATTGATTTCTTCCTGGGAATGGAAATCGAGCATAATCCAGCTTCCAAAACAATGAGCGTTTCTCAAAAACAATTCATAATTAACCTGTTGGAAAAATATAACATGATGGAATCAAGGAAATGTAGTACTCCAATCGACCCAGGACTGAAGCTTAAAAAATGTCAAAGCTGTGAAAAATGTATAAAGGTGGATGCAAAGTCCTACCAATCATTAATTGGGTCTTTAATGTATCTTTCTATATCAACAAGACCGGATCTATTGCACAATGTTTGTAAACTAGCACAATTTAACATGGATCCCCATGCGGAACACTTGACAGCTGCAAAACATATACTTAAATACTTAAGACACACAATGCATTTTAAAATTGTTTATCGCAGGACAGGAAAACCTTCGGAAGGATACGCAGATGCAGATTGGGCTGGTGGATCTGACGATAGGCGTTCGTACACAGGGTTCGTTTTTAATATTGCTGGAGCGGCGGTAGTTTGGGAATCGCGTAAGCAAAACTCAGTGGCCTTAGGCAGCACGGAAGCAGAATACATGGCCTTGTCTTCGGCAGCAAAGGAGGTTGTTTACCTCAGAAATGTATTGGCTGAACTTGGACTAAATAAAACTATAGAAGGACCAACTGTAATTTGCGGCGACAGCATTAGTTCCCACCAATTGGTAAAAAACCCGGTGTTCCACGCTAGGAGCAAACACATTGACATCAGGGTTCACTACGTTCGAGAGGTATTCTAGAAGCGGCAGATTGATTTAAAATATGTTTCAACTGATGAAATGCCAGCCGATATTTTAACCAAAAATTTACAAAAATGTAAACACAAAAAATTTTCAAATATGTTTGGATTATCATGATTATACAATATGTGTGGTATTGAATTGAGAGAAGGTGTTGAAGTATTTGGCAACCATACACCACACACATCGTTTATTCAACTAAATACTAACAAATATACATTATGTATATAAATATTGTATATACATTTATTCTTTTCTTATTAACTAAACTATGAAATATTCTTTAGTCATTTTCTTAAACTCATTAAATAAAGTTGAATTCTAAAAAGTTAAGTTTGTCTTTTACTTTTTACCTAACAGAACTTCTCACAAAAAAACAACCACATGCTTACGAAGAATATTCCACAGATCTTGAAGCATTAAAGAAAAATCTTGAAACATTTCGAGAAACTCTCCCAAATAAATTAGAACAGCATGAAATCCACCATACTATCGGACATGCTGGAATATTAATAGCGATTTCAATCGTCATCTTTTTAATCGCCCAGTATTACTGCAAGAAGAAAAGAAATAAGAAAAGCCAATCAACACCTCAGCCGAGGAAACATAGTGCAAACATCACCATCCCGAGAATGCAATCAACACCAAAAAGCTTCATATCGGAAGCTAGATTTAATGTAACTACTGAAGAATGAACACGATACTTATTTTATTTTCCTTTAATAAATAGTAAATTGTTTTCTTATTAAATTTTAAATCAAAATTTGTATTTGTATTTATAGTTCTTTTTCTAAAAACATTAATTGTAATTTGCAAAACGAATCGTTTAACGTGGGGCAGAATGTTCGGGTTGCCTTTCATTATCTTTTATGCAATAAGCAGTTCATTCACTCAATAATAAAAAACCATACACATAATTGATTTATTTTCATGCAAAATAAACGATACACATTTTTTGTGTAAGCAAAGTAATGCTTTTAATTATTTTACGAATCTCACCATAAAGGACAATGAAATGTGAGCCTGACCTTTTTGCCTCAACTGTAATATATATTTCTATAAGCAATCAATGTGATTAATTTTGGTTTAGTAATAATTGTCTAATAAGCAATATTTTTCTATAAAATGTTGCTATCAATAAAGAATATCATGAGTTTATTTCAAACCATCAACCAAGACTTTTAATTTTACTTCCAAGTGAGTCTGCTTCGAAAACCAACTACACAATTATAAGCGATACATGAATCGTTTTATATTAGCAAGCACCAGCAGGTTCTAGGTTTATGTACCTATGAATCCCATATATCAACGACAGCAGGTTCTAGGTTTATGCACCTTCGAATCCCATATATCATCGACATCAGGTTCTAGGTTTATGTACCTACGAATCAAGTGTGGACAAAAGAGTCCAGACTTTAAACAGTAGTGTCTTTTTACCTTTCCCACATGGTTTTAGTTGACATGCTTTTTCGAAGGTGTTGCTAAGAATTTCAGTGAATTCGTCAGTTGCTTCATCTATACTCTTAGGTTCCTGTAAAACAGTGCTAGTAAAAGTATTTAAATTCATTTCTACTTCTGCCTTAAAAGTATCCCAGTTAATTTTCCCAAGGTTTCTAAATGGCTTACGGGAATCTATGGTGTCTGGTACAAGGAATTCAATAATTTTATTATCAGAGAATGATTTTTTCTTTAGTACCTTCACTGATCGATTAAAATAGTATCAGAATTACTTATTAGAGTAACATCTTGTACCTCTTTTCTATTTGTAGTCGCAAATGTTGGTTCTTTTCCCTTATTTGCAACTTATAAGTTATTTTCAATAATATATTCTAAAAGTAACTCACCTCGTGTGTTGATGTCTGTACTACTCCACTGAAAATGGTGTGAGTTAGTATCACAACCAAGAACAAGGTCCCATTTATCCAGTGCAGCACGTTGAACAAGCAGGTTGGTGGTTTCTGCCGGTGGTCCTTCTCATCACTGTATGTGGATAGAAGAAAGAAATTAATCTATTTTTTAGCTACTATACAAGTTCTAAAATTACTGTTTGTGCCGACATTAGTGGTCTTGTACTGCGTAAATCATTTTGAGTATAGTCCCCTTATTTTGCCACCTCCTAACCATTGTTATTGTATAAGGGCAATGGCTATTTGTCTATTCTCCATGAGATAGACTAGGTTGGAGGAAAAAAAATTTAAGTTGTTTCCCAATCACTGTGAGAAATAATTTTACTTTCACTAAACAGTGGCGCTGGGAAATAACTCCACGGGCAAGTGCTGAATGAGAATCTGCTCCATTTTTCAATGTAGAGTTGATTCTCACTCATACACCGTTTAAGGTGCAGGGAAATAACTCCACGGGAACATGTTTCACATGGGAATATATTCCACTTTTAGTGGGAATCTGGGAAATAACCCCACGGGAAAGTGATTCACATGGGAATATGTTCCACTTTTAGTGGTAATCTGCTCCTGTTTTCAATGTGAAGTTGATTCTCACTCGAAGTAAGATTGTATTCCACCTCAATGCGGTTTTTTTTTATAAGAAATAAAAACAATGGCCCTACTTTACTTCCCCGTAGTTAACCCAAATAAGTTAGAAACTTTTCATACCCAAATTTGTGTCCACCCAAACTCGCACCCACCCCAAATCCTACAGTGGGTAAGACAGGGGGTTGGCAGGGAGAGACATACCCCCCTTACCTATCTCTACTGCTTTTGGTACAGTTAGGCCACCCAGGCACTGTTCAGTGAAAGTTTAATTATTCCTCATAAATTTATTAATATTATTTAATATCTCTTTTTTAATGAAATAAAAACAGTTCCATCAATTTTTACTCCTAAACTTTGATAGTTCATGAATGAATTACATCTGCTGCTGTTACTAAATTTTTTTTCTTTTAATAAACAAAAAAAATATGAAAAAAACTTCTACCAAAAAAAACACATTAAGAAAAAAATTAATGCTTTACAAAAAATACTTTTTTTTTAACACAACACCACCTCAAATTGTCGATATTGTTCTTTGAATGAAAATGATAGCCGTAGCTATCTAAAAAATGTTTTTTACCGCATTTGTTAGATTTAAATAATCCATTTTACACGTTAAGTCGGACAGAAAGGCGAAACTAAGACTGAATGAATCTGTAACACATACTGAACTAATATGTTTCAAATAAAAGGTAACTATAATTTATTAACTGCATCACCTTAAGCTACACAAATTAAAGGGCACGGCTGCAGCGCACAAACCTGCTCTGTTGGAAAGTCATCTGAGAAATGACATGTTTGATTATTATCTCAAAACTTTTTCTTTTTTACGAATGTACATGTTTATAGTACCTATAAACGAAAGTTAAAACTTGGGGATTTTTTGAGATTGTGGAGATTTCGACCCAAACAAATTTTAATTAGGGATTTGTCCATTGGCGTTCTCTCCCTATTGAGATATTTTACTTCAGGATCATACGTCTTTGGGGATTTCGTCCAATGGAGATTTTTTTTGGGGGGATTATGGGAGATTCCCGCTTGCTATTTATTTGTATTCCATTGCCATTTAAAAAAAATTCTTTGCACCATATAACTTTGATTTGTTTTCTTTCCTTAACACAAGATTAAATGTTTTTCAGGCATACTCCTTCAGTGTATTCATCAGCATCTGGTTTGAGAAGTCCATACCCGTCATCCTTACCCATAAACACTACCTTGTCAAGGTAAGTAGGTAAACCTTTGATTTAAATGTTTTCGTATTTTGCTTTTACAAAGAAAAAAGAAATTTTTGGGACTTTCCATTCGTAAATGCAGATATTAATAAATAAATTGATTTATTTAGAGGCAGCAGTTATTTTTTATTGTAGCTAATCTCAGTGAATCTAAAATTTGTTGTATCTAGCAATCTTAAGGAAATATATGTATGTAAATGTATTCTCTGTTTGATGAGTAATAAATAAATAAATTAATTTATAAATATTTTGAGTACAATTTTCACAATTGTAATAATTAAAACAGACAAAAACCCTTCTTTTCAAACAGACAGCTTTATGGTGAACTATAAGAGTACAAGAAGGGGTCGAACAAAACCCGAAAAATCCTAACTTACTTTACTTTAGATGGCACCCGCAGCCCATGATAGACTTTGGCCTAAACCAACATTTCTCTCCAGCCAGTTCTGTTCCATGCTAGCCGCTTCCAAACACGGTCTTGGTTAAGGTCGTTTATCACTTGTATGCGTCATCTATTGAGAGTCTTCTAACTGATGCTGGGTACACAAACAGGATCGGACTCGAAAATTTGTCGTTGTGGTGTGCTGATGTCCATACGCTTTACGTGACTCTGCACTCTCAGCCACCTTTTTTTAGCTGCTTGACTAGGATTATATCACTGTAGAGCCCGTATAACTTGTCATTGAATCTTCTTATCCATACTCCTTCGATACACACAGGACCAAAAATTACTCGAAGAATTACAAAGCACCCAAGTAAATGTTCACCCGAGTCCTTTAACGCCCATGCTTCCACCCCATACTGTCTTGGTATATTGAATCCCAAGTAGACAATGTGCTTGACTACTTCAAAATTATATCTATCCATCGCTACGTTTTGTCCGAGTTGCCGATGTTGAGATTATTTTATCGTTGATACCATATATTTCATTTCGTTAAGAGATAATCCTTTTTTGCTACCACCGATTCAATACTGGCAAATGCATAAGCCACAGTTCACTTATTTCGGCCGATTATGTATTTATGTCATCTTCATAAGCGAGTAGTCATCCGGACTTTTGATAAATTCTACCAGTAGTGTTTACTTGCGAATTACGTATAATTGCTTCAAAAAAAAAATGTTAAATAGGTTATATGATAAGGCGTTGCCTCGCTTTATCGCTTTATCGCTTTCCCTCGTGATCTATGCCGGTACTTGTAACAAGCGTGATTCTAGCTGGTTGTGGTCCTGATGAACATCGTGTTTGCAAGCTACTTATTCTGAAAAATATCCTTTAAGTTATGTTTGAAAGTCAAACAATTATTTTTTAAGTTTACATATTTATAAAAATAAAAACAATCAGTAAAAATGTATCCACCTTGTTTTCCCATTTCTTCTGCAATTTCTATCCAAGTCTTGTCGACAACATTCGAATGTGAGCTTGTCCCAAATCGCATTTTTCGAAAAAAAAAAAATTGCAATGTTCAGTCTGTAGCTAACAAACTAGTGATCAAAGTGCTAGTGCTTTATTCTCTTCAAGAAACAAAACTATTTTTTTTTGTCAACAATCTACCATCCGTGGTGAGTGTATCCTAATTTGAATCGATAATAAAAAAAAAAATCCTTATTGCATTCCCATAAAATTCTGCAACTATGAATGGGGGGACGATTCCCCCCGATCAAAACCGGTTTAAGGCCCTCGCATTTGAGGAATCCTTAAACCAGGGAAAAAAACACAAAAGAAAACACAATGGTGAAGAATTTCCTAACCTTCCTGTAATACAAAACGACGACAATATTCCCAGATATATTGTTATTGCTTGTCAGGAAAAAGAAGCCGAACAAGCGCGTAAATTGTCAACCTATAATCCGATAAGAGTCAACCGCGGACCAGAACACATTTCCAAAGACATTTTGATGGTTAAGTCAATGAGGTCAGGTGATCTACTCCTAAGAGTTTTAAACATTGCGACGGCTGATAAATTTATTAAATCAAAGATCATAGACTAAATTCCAGTCAAGATCACAAATCACGTTATACTGAACTCAATTCAAGGTAGAATATATTCTAAGCACAAAGAAAATATAAGCGTAGAAGAACTGCTTGAAAAACTGAAAAAATTCAAGGTGATCTAGGTTCGCAAAATGATAAAGAAAGAATAAGAAACATTAGTTGCAACCGGAGCAACTATTCTTACGTTCGACCAGATTCAACGTCCACACGAGGTCCAAGTTGATTGGTTGAATCTTAAGGTTAAAGAATATATTCAAAACCCAATGCGTTGTCTTACTTTTCAAAAACTAGGCCACACAAAAAAGCAATTGTTGCTTTCCCCCGCCTCATGAGAACTGCGCTAGAATATTCTGTATTAATTGTAACGTTGATAGTCTGTGAAGGAATTGCACCAGCGCTCACTTAACAAATTGTCGCAACAAAAACAATTAATAGGGTATTCAACCTGCTTTGATAATTTGATAGCATTTTCTCCTGTGCACAAGCTATAGACAATAACAAGATACACCAAATACTTATTGACACTTTAGTGCACAGGTATTTTGTAAACAAATTCAAAGAGTCGCTGGCTTATGGCTTATGGCAGTAAATTGTGCATCATAAGCAGGCTAGCCCAAACCCATTGAAAGTGCATGGTATGGTCAAATGCTGACTGTGCATATTTGGGGAAAATCGATAGAACGTTATCGATTATCCAAGTATGGTTGGATACCAACAAAGTAAACCAATTATGTATAAATAGACAGAATAAAAAGTTATTACTTCACTTCAGATTCTGAAGCCAAACAAGTCTAATCGTGTATCTTTATATAGCAACTCGCTGGAGGTTCGATTAGTTGCCGTTAATACTCAGACGCAATACAGAGCAGTATTGCTTTTGGGTCAATCTTTATTTAGCTACTCGCCGGAGAAAGTCTGTGTACTAAACAAAACTATAAGAACCTGGCTGGCGAACATTACATGGCGATCTTGCCACTCTTAGTTTTTATACTTTGAGCTGTGGAGCCGACAAAGCTAGAAGAATTTAGACGAAGCCCAACTGGGAAATGTCCCGGCAAACACAACTGGCCCTGGCAGCAAATTTAATCAAAGAAGCCCAGGCCCTATTAACGGAACCAACACAACCTGAAAAAATCGAACGGATCAGGGTAGGTCCGAAGCCACTGACCATAGAGTAGTATTTGAAACGAAATACCATACGACGAGAAGTAAACGAAATTCCGTTGCTCCCAGCTCTCAAGGTACGAGCGGGCAAAAGGGTGCAACTTAAAAAACATCTGGTGTAGTTATACCGATTGGCCAACATACCCGGCCAACCCAGCAGTGTAAGGCAAAAATACCTGCACCAGGTACAGCAGTTGAAGGGAGCAATCCGCTCCAGCTAAAAAGCCAAGCAGAACCCGAAAAAAGCCGAGGAGAAAAACTTCCATAACCTTGTCTCAACAGTATTAACAACAGCTTGTTAAATTAACGAAAAGAAAATTTAGACTTTCAATTATTGATTAAATTTTTTTTTATTTTTTTTTCCCAATGGGTAAATCCCAATCTAAAGTACAGGAGGTAATCGTTAATAATAACGGTCCTCAAATTAACAAACAGAATGATCATTTTGAATATGGAGTAGACATAGTTTCAATAATAATTATTATTATTATCATTATCCTCGCAAAATATTTTAGAGACTTAATCATAAAGAAATTTAACAGAAAAATTAGAAAAGAAATTCTAAACAATAATGTTAGCACAAGAAGAATGTCTGTATAATTTTTTTTTTAATAAATACATAGCTAATACCAATATTTTTTTATTCATATAATAAAATCAGATTAATTGATGGATTTTTCTACCCTAGAAGAAGCTTTAGGGAAATTAAAAAACTGTTATCAGAGACTAAAAAAATCCCCAAATAGCAAAAGAAAAACAGAAGGAGCAAACAAAAAATTAAAAGAAATATTGCAGTATTGGAATATTTTCATTGAAATATTCACAGCTTTTAATATAAAAGATCTTACAGAAGAGGAAGATAAATATCTGACTAAGTTAACATCCAAGGCTTAAGAGTATAGGGAGCTTGCTGAAGCAATAGTAAATAATAATATTCAAGAAAACAGTCAAGAGGAATCAGATTTAGAAACAGATTCATCAGCAAACTTAAACAAAATCGCCGAATTCGATTTCAGTAAGGCACAAAAACTGCCTGTACTAACCTGCAAAGAAGATAACAAACGTACGGAAAATATTAGGGATTTTCTCAACAATGTTGAATTTTACCACGACACCCTAGTTAAAGATTCAAAGCCTATGCTATTTAAATTTTTGTTGAAGTGTAAAGTTCAAGGTAGGGCATTGACTGAATTAGGAACTGCCAAGATCGAAACTTTCGAACGACTAAAAACAAATTTAATATCCAAATGTGGAGACAAGGAAACAATAGAAAACATTCAGTCCAAGTTAGATAGATCGCGTCAAAGAAATCGACCAATGCGAGATTTCGTTTCAGAAATAGAGCAATTGATAGCCAAAAGTCGAGGATATTTCCATAACTCCTATCGATCAGGTTATAATACTACTAATTATCCCAACCAAAATTATTCCAGACAAAATTATCTTCGTAGTAATAACTACTCTCCCAATTTTTCAAGACTTAATACTAATTACCAACAAGCGTTTTCCCAAAATCATAACAGAAACCCTTCACTACAAAATAATCAACGTTTTATCACAAATAGAAGTATCCCTAGTAGAAATATACAAAATAATCAGAAAATTTTAATACGAGGAACAAAGTAGCCAATTTTTCTAGAAATAATAATACACGTCAAAATGGAAACCCCATTAGGAGTAACCCATCCAATAGTAATAACATTAATAGTCATAGACTATTAGCATTGGGAAACGAGCAACCCACCGAGGGGCTAGCCGACCCATCGGGAGGGAATTAACTACTCCTCCAATGCCAAATGCCATTTGCACTGCTGGAATATCTAACGGCATTTACGTTCAGTTAAAACTTAATTACGATCAACATACAAACTTTTTATTAGACACAGGAGCTTCAATTTGTGTAGTAAAAGTCAGTTCAGTAAATTTAATTATACCCTTATTAAAACATAACAGCACAAAAATTCTAGGTATTTCAGGAGATTTAGAAACAATAGGAACATGTAATACTCCAATCCATTTAGAAAACCGTGTAGTTCCATACGAATTTCACGTGGTACCCGACAATTTCCCAATTCCCGTTGAAGGTATTATTGGAGCAAACTTTCTGTTAGAATTTAACGCCATACTTGACTTAAAGACATTTCTGTTAAAAATCAAAGAGGGGAGTAACATTATTCATCTGCCCATATGCTCCCAAGAAAATATAAATACCATCTCAATAGCCCCAAGATGCGAAGCAACCTATTGGCTAAACACAAAAAACACCGAAGCTCGAGTATTTTATCTGCAACAATTATGCGAAAACCTTTTTATGGCAGGATCATTATCTACTGCCATAAACGGGAAAATACCAATTAGAATTTTAAATGCACGGGATACAACAGTCACTCTCAATGGGCCGAACCTTTGTCCTCGCCAGCCTCAGAACACTACATTTTACGTTACAACCAGACAGATACATCAATAAACTCTCGAGTTAACAAAACAATAAACGAAATAAATTTTGACACATTAAATAGTGAAGAAAAAGCGGAAATTGAAGCGATATGTACCAAATACCAAGACATCTTCCACGTTGATGGTGACAAACGCACATATACACATATTAGCAAGGCAGATATCTCCCTTAAAAAGGATGCATCACCAAAATATTCAAAGCCATATCGTCTCCCACACACACAAAAACAGGATAAAGGAGGAAATACGGAAAATGTTAGAAAATGACATTATATATCTATTTCTCCTTGGAACTCACCAATATTAATAGTGCCTTAAAAGAAAGACCCTGTTACCGGTCTACAAAAATACCGTATGGTGATCAACTATCGTCACGTGAACGAGCGAATTGAGGATGATAAATTTCCACTTCCCAATATAACAGACATCTATGATATGGTAGGAGGAGCAACTTACTTTTTATGTATAGATTTAAGCCAAGGATACTATCAAATGGAGTTGGATGCCGATAGCAGACCAATCACAGCGTTCTTATCAAAAGATGGTCACTACCAGTTAAAACGACTACCTATGGGTTTAAAGATCTCACCCAGTAAATTTTCAAGAATGATGTCCATAGCGATGTCAGGATTAACATATTTACGATGTTTTGTTTATCTTGATGATCTTATAGTTTTTGGTAAAAGTTTAACAGACCACAATAAAAATTAAATAAAAGTGTTTGAACGTCTAAGCGAAGTTAATCTGAAAATACACCCTGGAAAATGCTCTTTCTTGCGAAAGGAAGTGTTGTACCTAGGCCACGTTATTTCTGATGATGGTATCCTCCCCGATCCCACTAAATCTTCCGCAATGAAAAATTACCCAACACCCACCAACGCTGATGAAGTAAGAAGATTCGTTGGATTCGCCAATTACTATCGTAAATGTATCCCTAATTTCGCTACCATTTCCATCCCACTAAACCGATTACTGAAAAAAGATATCGAATTTCATTTTAATAAAGATTGCGAAAAATCTTTTACTTTGCTTAAAGAAATAATTACAAGTCCTCAAATTTAACAATTTCCAAATTTTAACGAAGAATTCATCCTACGAACGGATGCCTCAGGTTTCGCTCTAGGAGCTGTTTTATCTAATTTCGACGATAGACCGATTGTCTATGCAAGCAAAACTCTTAATAAAGCAAAAAAAAACTATAGCACAATTGAGAAAAAATTACTTGCAATTGTATGGGCAGTTAAACACTATCGTCCCTACCTATCCGGAAGAAAATTCAAAATTTTAACAGACCATAGACCTTTAGTGTACTTGTTCTCACTTAAAGAACCTAGTAGCAGACTAACAAAATTTAGACTACTGCTAGAAGAATACAACTTCTATATAGAATATTCTCCAGGTAAGGATAACTGTACAGCCGACGCACTGAGTCGCATAAAAATAGACTCCGATGATTTAAAGCAATTATGTATCTGTGTTGTAACGAGAGCTCAATCAAAAGCAAGAAGTAAAATTCACGAACAGAAAGAAAGAAATAATATAGAAAACTCAAAAACCGATGAACTACTCATAACCGAACTGTTGAAATTACCAGACCATGGACTTAAAATCATAGAACTGAAGATAGTTGACAACTTTGAGGAAGATTTAATTAATTTCAAGGATATGGACATAATTACTGGTCCAAATAAAGTTTTAGCGTATATCCCAAAAGGGAATTGTTTACTCCTAAAAAGGTCCAAGGACCGCACTACAACCCAATCGACAGTATTTGGCAAAATATTGTCAAGGGATGTGCATAAACTCTGCGAATTGAATTGTATTAAAAAGATATTTATTACTAAAAATGAAATAAAGAAGCTCGCATGCGGCCGCAAAGAGAGCAATATTAATGAATTAAAAAAAGTATTAGGAGAACTATTTGAAGAAAGTAATATTAAAGTGCACATTATTGAAAAAAATATAGAAATAACTGATCCTTGTAAAAAGAAATCAATATCTAATGACTACCACATTCTTCCAACCAGCGGACATGCAAGAATAAACCGCATGCTACAAAATATAAAAAGAAAATACTTTTGGACAGGCATGCAAAACGATGTGACGACATACGTAAAGCATTGCCCAATTCGTCAACGAAATAAATATATTCAGCCAAAAAAGCAACCAATGACTATCACATCGACAGCCGAATCGGGTTTAGAAAAAATATTTTTATATCTAGTAGGACCTTTAGAAGAATCAGAAGATGGATTTAGATATATCTTAACTATACAAGATGAATTAACCAAATTCATCGAGGCAATACCCATTTCAAATAAAGAAGCAAGTACAGTGGCAAAAGCTCAAGTAGAAGGTTTTATTTTAAGGTACGGAGTACGTACAATAGCCTCCGATCAAGGAACCGAATTTTTAAATCAAGTTTTTCAGAAGATTTGTAAATTATTAAAAATAGAACAGTTGCAATCCACAGCATATCATCATGAGAGCATAGGAACCTTAGAAAACTCTCATAAAAGTTTTATGAGCATATCTGAGAAGTTACGTTTCAGAAAAACATACTGATTGGAGTACATGGCTACCATAATACGTTTTCTGCTATAATACATCAGTACACTCTGAAACAGGGTAAACACCTTTCGAATTAATATTTAGAAAACAATGTATCTTACGGGTTCTACCTGTTTAACCAGATTAAACAGGTAGAACCCGTGTACAACTATAACGATTACGTGATTGATTTAAAACATAAATTACAAATCGCTCATAAAGATGCTCGAGAAACTGTGATAGGCAAAAAGATAGCAAGAAAAAATAGATTTGATTTAGAAGGGCGAACAAAAAGCTCAAATTTTGAAATAGGAAGTTTAGTTTTACTTAGAAACGAAAATCGAAAGAAACTAGATCCAATCTACATAGGTCCATACGAGGTTTTATCTCAAAATGGTGTAAATTGCGATATAAAATATGAAAACAAAAAGATAAAAGTTCATAAAAATAAGCTAAAGCCATTTTACATATATTTGACTCTGATTTAAATATTAAAATGTAAACAGTAGTAACTTGCTAGACCCAAATGAATAAAAATCAAACAAAAACTTGTAAAAAAAAATTTTGTTGTATAAAACTTGAAAAAAAAAAATATATACAATAACAAAAGGCGAGAAAGTGCCTTCGTAAGTATAAGCACGTAAGAATAAGTTAAATATATAAAAAAAAAAAGAGAAAATAAATTAGAAGAAAATTTCAGTATGATATCATTTTTCATGTATGTAGATTCGCAAGGTAAATATAAATATATTATCATAAAAATAGGCGCGCATAGACTTAAGATTTTCTTTACTATATTATTATATTAATTTAAATAACTTAAATAATAAGCAAGTACATACAAATTAAATTTTACCACACTATGCCATACATATCTTTCAAATGTATCTAACCAAAATAATTTAAATTTACAAAACTATTGATAAGCAATTTAATACAAAAATGTATATACAAATCTAATTTTCACTTCTTAATATATTTAATAGATATATCTTTAAAATATAACTAGATAGAATAAATTAATTTAATGTATCTATTGATAAGCAAATTAATATAATTTTTACATAAAATACTATTATATAACACCTATTAAATGTACTTATCTAAAATAATTTAAATGAACATAGCTATTATCAAAAAAAAAAAACCACAATTTCAAAAGAAAATACAATTCAAAAAGTTATCCAATAAAACAAAATCCCTTATTGTACAAAGTGTCGTATAAAAAGAAGAAATCGTAACATACCATGATTTCTCCTTTTTCTCCCAGGAAGGGTGGTGGGAAGGGATTGCACCAGCGCTCACTTAACAAATTGTCGCAACAAAAACAATTAATAGCGTATTCAACCTGCTTTGATAATTTGATAGCATTTTCTCCTGTGCACAAGCTATAGACAATAACAAGATACACAAAATACTTATGAATAATGTTTTTTGTTATAATACAAATTCTATATACTATGTATTGAAAATATTAAATAATAAATAAAAAATAATTTCAACTAATTAGAAGACTTAGCATAAAATTAATGGACTTGTTGAATTATTGATTCAAATTAGCGTTTTATGGCCTTTAGTCCATGAAAAAATGGCGTTTCGTGCGGATGCTCACTTTGCACTCATCAGTTGACGACGAGTGAGCACCTTGTCAATACGCAAATTTCCGTTTATTTCAGTTCAACTTACATAACTTTTTTGACAAAAAGCTAAAGTGAACTATATCCAACAAGATTACGATTGCAATCATTAAGCTGGAAGTGTTTACCCGTGGCCTGGTTATAGGTATAAATAATGTTTTTCGTTATAATAAAAATTCTATATACTATGTATTGAAAATATTAAATAATAAATAAAAAATAATTTCAACTAAGTAGAAGACTTAGCATTAAATTTAGTGGACTTGTTGAATTATTGATTCAAATTAGCTTTTTATGGCCTTTAGTCCATGAAAAAATGGCGTTTCGTGCGGATGCTCACTTTGCACTCATCAGTTGACGACGAGTGAGCACCTTGTCAATACGCAAATTTCCGCTTATTTCAGTTCAACTTACATAACTTTTTTGACAAAAAGCTAAAGTGAACTATATCCAACAAGATTACGATTGCAATCATTAAGCTGGAAGTGTTTACCCGTGGCCTGGTTATAGGTATAAATAATGTTTTTTGTTATAATACAAATTCTATATACTATGTATTGAAAATATTAAATAATAAATAAAAAATAATTTCAACTAATTAGAAGACTTAGCATTAAATTTAGTGGACTTGTTGAATTATTGATTCAAATTAGCTTTTTATGGCCTTTAGTCCATGAAAAAATGGCGTTTCGTGCGGATGCTCACTTTGCACTCATCAGTTGACGACGAGTGAGCACCTTGTCAATACGCAAATTTCCGCTTATTTCAGTTCAACTTACATAACTTTTTTGACAAAAAGCTAAAGTGAACTATATCCAACAAGATTACGATTGCAATCATTAAGCTGGAAGTGTTTACCCGTGGCCTGGTTATAGGTATAAATAATGTTTTTTGTTATAATACAAATTCTATATACTATGTATTGAAAATATTAAATAATAAATAAAAAATAATTTCAACTAAGTAGAAGACTTAGCATTAAATTTAGTGGACTTGTTGAATTATTGATTCAAATTAGTTTTTTATGGCCTTTAGTCCATGAAAAAATGGCGTTTCGTGCGGATGCTCACTTTGCACTCATCAGTTGACGACGAGTGAGCACCTTGTCAATACGCAAATTTCCGCTTATTTCAGTTCAACTTACATAACTTTTTTGACAAAAAGCTAAAGTGAACTATATCCAACAAGATTACGATTGCAATCATTAAGCTGAAAGTGTTTACCCGTGGCCTGGTTATAGGTATAAATAATGTTTTTTGTTATAATACAAATTCTATATACTATGTATTGAAAATATTAAATAATAAATAAAAAATAATTTCAACTAAGTAGAAGACTTAGCAATAAATTTAGTGGACTTGTTGAATTATTGATTCAAATTAGCTTTTTATGGCCTTTAGTCCATGAAAAAATGGCGTTTCGTGCGGATGCTCACTTTGCACTCATCAGTTGAAGACGAGTGAGCACCTTGTCAATACGCAAATTTCCGCTTATTTCAGTTCAACTTACATAACTTTTTTGACAAAAAGCTAAAGTGAACTATATCCAACAAGATTACGATTGCAATCATTAAGCTGGAAGTGTTTACCCGTGGCTTGTTATAGGTATAAATAATGTTTTTTGTTATAATACAAATTCTATATACTATGTATTGAAAATATTAAATAATAAATAAAAAATAATTTCAACTAAGTAGAAGACTTAGCATTAAATTTAGTGGACTTGTTGAATTATTGATTCAAATTAGCTTTTTATGGCCTTTAGTCCATGAAAAAATGGCGTTTCGTGCGGATGCTCACTTTGCACTCATCAGTTGACGACGAGTGAGCACCTTGTCAATACGCAAATTTCCGCTTATTTCAGTTCAACTTACATAACTTTTTTGACAAAAAGCTAAAGTGAACTATATCCAACAAGATTACGAATGCAATCATTAAGCTGGAAGTGTTTACCCGTGGCCTGGTTATAGGTATAAATAATGTTTTTTGTTATAATACAAATTCTATATACTATGTATTGAAAATATTAAATAATAAATAAAAAATAATTTCAACTAAGTAGAAGACTTAGCATTAAATTTAGTGGACTTGTTGAATTATTGATTCAAATTAGCTTTTTATGGCCTTTAGTCCATGAAAAAATGGCGTTTCGTGCGGATGCTCACTTTGCACTCATCAGTTGACGACGAGTGAGCACCTTGTCAATACGCAAATTTCCGCTTATTTCAGTTCAACTTACATAACTTTTTTGACAAAAAGCTAAAGTGAACTATATCCAACAAGATTACGATTGCAATCATTAAGCTGGAAGTGTTTACCCGTGGCCTGGTTATAGGTATAAATAATGTTTTTTGTTATAATACAAATTCTATATACTATGTATTGAAAATATTAAATAATAAATAAAAAATAATTTCAACTAAGTAGAAGACTTAGCATTAAATTTAGTGGACTTGTTGAATTATTGATTCAAATTAGCTTTTTATGGCCTTTAGTCCATGAAAAAATGGCGTTTCGTGCGGATGCTCACTTTGCACTCATCAGTTGACGACGAGTGAGCACCTTGTCAATACGCAAATTTCCGCTTATTTCAGTTCAACTTACATACCTTTTTTGACAAAAAGCTAAAGTGAACTATATCCAACAAGATTACGATTGCAATCATTAAGCTGGAAGTTTTTACCCGTGGCCTGGTTATAGGTATAAATAATGTTTTTTGTTATAATACAAATTCTATATACTATGTATTGAAAATATTAAATAATAAATAAAAAATAATTTCAACTAAGTAGAAGACTTAGCATTAAATTTAGTGGACTTGTTGAATTATTGATTCAAATTAGCTTTTTATGGCCTTTAGTCCATGAAAAAATGGCGTTTCGTGCGGATGCTCACTTTGCACTCATCAGTTGACGACGAGTGAGCACCTTGTCAATACGCAAATTTCCGCTTATTTCAGTTCAACTTACATACCTTTTTTGACAAAAAGCTAAAGTGAACTATATCCAACAAGATTACGATTGCAATCATTAAGCTGGAAGTTTTTACCCGTGGCCTGGTTATAGGTATAAATAATGTTTTTTGTTATAATACAAATTCTATATACTATGTATTGAAAATATTAAATAATAAATAAAAAATAATTTCAACTAAGTAGAAGACTTAGCATTAAATTTAGTGGACTTGTTGAATTATTGATTCAAATTAGCTTTTTATGGCCTTTAGTCCATGAAAAAATGGCGTTTCGTGCGGATGCTCACTTTGCACTCATCAGTTGACGACGAGTGAGCACCTTGTCAATACGCAAATTTCCGCTTATTTCAGTTCAACTTACATAACTTTTTTGACAAAAAGCTAAAGTGAACTATATCCAACAAGATTACGATTGCAATCATTAAGCTGGAAGTGTTTACCCGTGGCCTGGTTATAGATATAAATAATGTTTTTTGTTATAATACAAATTCTATATACTATGTATTGAAAATATTAAATAATAAATAAAAAATAATTTCAACTAAGTAGAAGACTTTTTTTCATGGACTAAAGGCCATAAAAAGCTAATTTGAATCAATAATTCAACAAGTCCACTAAATTTAATGCTACGTCTTCTACTTAGTTGAAATTATTTTTTTTTTATTATTTAATATTTTCAATACATAGTATATAGAATTTGTATTATAACAAAAAACATTATTTATACCTATAACCAGGCCACGGGTAAACACTTCCAGCTTAATGATTGCAATCGTAATCTTGTTGGATATAGTTCACTTTAGCTTTTTGTCAAAAAAGTTATGTAAGTTGAACTGAAATAAGCGGAAATTTGCGTATTGACAAGGTGCTCACTCGTCGTCAACTGATGAGTGCAAAGTGAGCATCCGCACGAAACGCCATTTTTTCATGGACTAAAGGCCATAAAAAGCTAATTTGAATCAATAATTCAACAAGTCCACTAAATTTAATGCTAAGTCTTCTACTTAGTTGAAATTATTTTTTATTTATTATTTAATATTTTCAATACATAGTATATAGAATTTGTATTATAACAAAAAACATTATTTATACCTATAACCAGGCCACGGGTAAACACTTCCAGCTTAATGATTGCAATCGTAATCTTGTTGGATATAGTTCACTTTAGCTTTTTGTCAAAAAAGTTATGTAAGTTGAACTGAAATAAGCGGAAATTTGCGTATTGACAAGGTGCTCACTCGTCATCAACTGATGAGTGCAAAGTGAGCATCCGCACGAAACGCCATTTTTTCATGGACTAAAGGCCATAAAAAGCTAATTTGAATCAATAATTCAACAAGTCCACTAAATTTAATGCCTTCTTCTACTTAGTTGAAATTATTTTTTATTTATTATTTAATATTTTCAATACATAGTATATAGAATTTGTATTATAACAAAAAACATTATTTATACCTATAACCAGGCCACGGGTAAACACTTCCGGCTTAATGATTGCAATCGTAATCTTGTTGGATATAGTTCACTTTAGCTTTTTGTCAAAAAAGTTATGTAAGTTGAACTGAAATAAGCGGAAATTTGCGTATTGACAAGGTGCTCACTCGTCGTCAACTGATGAGTGCAAAGTGAGCATCCGCACGAAACGCCATTTTTTCATGGACTAAAGGCCATAAAAAGCTAATTTGAATCAATAATTCAACAAGTCCACTAAATTTAATGCTAAGTCTTCTACTTAGTTGAAATTATTTTTTATTTATTATTTAATATTTTCAATACATAGTATATAGAATTTGTATTATAACAAAAAACATTATTTATACCTATAACCAGGCCACGGGTAAACACTTCCAGCTTAATTATTGCAATCGTAATCTTGTTGGATATAGTTCACTTTAGCTTTTTGTCAAAAAAGTTATGTAAGTTGAACTGAAATAAGCGGAAATTTGCGTATTGACAAGGTGCTCACTCGTCGTCAACTGATGAGTGCAAAGTGAGCATACGCACGAAACGCCATTTTTTCATGGACTAAAGGCCATAAAAAGCTAATTTGAATCAATAATTCAACAAGTCCACTAAATTCAATGCTAAGTCTTCTACTTAGTTGAAATTATTTTTTATTTATTATTTAATATTTTCAATACATAGTATATAGAATTTGTATTATAACAAAAAACATTATTTATACCTATAACCAGGCCACGGGTAAACACTTCGTGCTTAATGATTGCAATCGTAATCTTGTTGGATATAGTTCACTTTAGCTTTTTGTCAAAAAGTAATTCAACAAGTCCACTAAATTTAATGCTAAGTCTTCTACTTAGTTGAAATTATTTTTTATTTATTATTTAATATTTTCAATACATAGTATATAGAATTTGTATTATAACAAAAAACATTATTTATACCTATAACCAGGCCACGGGTAAACACTTCCAGCTTAATGATTGCAATCGTAATCTTGTTGGATATAGTTCACTTTAGCTTTTTGTCAAAAAGTTATGTAAGTTGAACTGAAATAAGCGGAAATTTGCGTATTGACAAGGTGCTCACTCGTCGTCAACTGATGAGTGCAAAGTGAGCATCCGCACGAAACGCCATTTTTTCATGGGCTTAAGGCCATAAAAGGCTAATTTGAACCAAAATACTTATGGACACTTTAGTGCACAGGTATTTTGTATACAAATTCAAAGGGTCGGTGGCTTATATCTTATGGCAGTAAATTGTGCATCATAAGCAGGCTAGCCCAAACCCATTGAAGGTGCATGGTATGGTCAAATTCTGATTGTGCATATTTGGGGAAAATCGATAGAACGTTATCGATTATCCAAGTATGGTTGGATACCAACAAAGTAAACCAATTATGTATAAATAGACAGAATAAAAAGGTATTACTTCACTTCAGATTCTGAAGCCAAATAAGTCTAAACGTGTATCTTTATATAGCAACTCGCTGGAGGTTTGATTAGTTGCCGTTAATACTCAGACGCAATACAGAGCAGTATTGCTTTTGGGTCAAACTTTATTTGGCTTATCGCTGGAGAAAGTCTGTGTACTAAACAAAACTATAAGAACCTGGCTGGCGAACATTACAAGTCACACCTCAAATGATCCCTCTTGCCCTGCATTCCTCCGATACAAATCTGTCAATTAAATTAAAGCTGATCACTGATGCACCGTTCGCGACGGGTGGCAAATTTACAATGACAATCCAACTCTATATCAACTCCCTGCACCCAAAAAGAGAAACAGTACCAACCCCACCATGGCAGAAATAATAAAAAAAGAGAATCGAAAACGAAAAAACACATACACACACACTCAAGAAGCAAAGCATCTCTCAAGCTCCAAATCCAACAATAACAACAACAACCACAGAATTAGTAACACCAACACCAACGGCATCACCAACATCAAAAACAATATCACTCTCACTGCCAAGACCAAACACTTGAGCTTGAAGAGCTCGCCCACTGTGATATGACTCAATCATCTTCTTTGATTCAACAATCTCTTATTCAAGAAATTAGCTCAGTTGACAAATCTATCAATAACGCAACTCCCAAAAATCATGAAAATTATAATATATGAAACGATTCTCTTTTGGAAGAACTGCAAACTTCATCAATTTCTGATTCTGACACTGAAATGTATGTCACTCCCTGACAAAATACACGCTTAATCCACCTCTTCTAATGAAAAAACTAACAATTTAAAATCTATCAACATCTACTCACACTCACTCAATAACCAAACTAACTCAAATACAAATACTCACTCATCAAACAACCTTCATACAAAACAATAATGATATTGTTGGATAATGGTTTCATTATCCTCCAATGGAACATACAAGGTTTTATCAATAACAAGCATTCCATTCCCTTGAACTATTAATCACTAAACATAATCCAGATATAATAACAAAAAATCTCATATGCTTAAGCTTAAAAATTATAAAATTTATTTACATAACAAATGCTACGACTATTCAATAGCAGGCATAGCTATCTTCGTTAAGAATAGTATACCTGTGATATCCCACACCACTTCCTCCTCGAATCTTCTATATTAAACCATAGAAACTTAATCAAATATACCAATTTAACTGACTAATATCTATAGAGAACACGACGTCACAATTACAAGCGAAACATTAAGAGATATTCAAATATAACGGGTGATTTTTTAGCTGGTTTGGTTTTGGCAACACTGGTTTTGACAGCAAACGTGTGTAAAGTACCTTGTGTCACTGTCAAACAGCTTCAATTTGGTTTGCAATTTAACCATGGATCGTCTTACAAATGAACAACGCTTACAAATTATTGAATTTTACTATCAAAATTCGTGCTCGGTTCGAAATGTTCATCGCGCGCTGCTTCCATTTTATGATCGGCATTCTCGACCTTCTGAGCAGTCTATTCGGAAGATTGTGACCAAATTTTGCACCAAATTTACTTTTTTGGACATTAAACCACCAACACGTTGACGTACTGTGCGTAGTGAAGAAAATATTGCGGCCGTATCAGCTAGTGTGACAGAAGACCGCGAAATGTCGATTCGGCGCCGTTCCCAGCAGTTAGGCCTTTGTTACAGCACTACGTGGAAAATTTTGCGGAAGGATTTGGGCGTAAAGCCTTTTTAGATACAGCTGGTGCAAGAACTAAAGCTAGCCGACCTACCACAACGCCGATTTTTTGGTGAATGGGCTCTTGGAAAGCTGGCCGAGGATCCGCTTTTTTATCGAAAAATTGTGTTCAGCGATGAGGCTCATTTTTGGTTGAATGGGTACGTAAATAAGCAAAATTGCCGCATTTGGAGTGAAGATCAGCCAGAAGCATTGCAACAGCTACCAATGCATCCCGAAAAAGCCACTGTTTGGTGCGGTTTATGGGCCGGCGGCATTATTGGGCCATATTTCTTCAAAGATGATGCGAATCGCAACTTCCTCCTGCTTCACTGGCGAAAGAGGGTAGTGCTTTGATTTAATTGGTACTGCATCACCAGTATCGATGGTGTGTGTTTCCACATGCGTTCTACCAAGACCTAAATCAGCGAAATTTGGAAAACGACTTTTCACCGAATCTAACTTTATTTGCTGAATTGAAGTTAATTTGATGAATTCAGACTTTTCAGAACCTTCTTCTCCAAACACATCATTAATGTCAATTATATATATGTAGCTTTGACCAAGTTGATAATTATGTGAATATTTGAGAATATTTATATTGATTCTCTTCGGCTGTGTTGGTCGTGTTAATGTTTTAAATGAAAACAATTTTCATTTGTATTTTTCCCAACGTTTCGACGGTGGTTGCCGTCTTCTTCAGGGGAGCTTTATTTACAAAATTAAAAAAAATTTACTTTAACATATATAGTTACATAATAGGTGGACAAATATAACTTACATCGAGTTCGATATATAACAAAAACAGAATAAAAATATTAAACAATTTTTAATTGTACAAATAGAATTTTTTACACTTAACTTTAAACACTTCCTTGATGGGAGATTAGTCCGTTGAGTTTGAACTTTCAACAGTTTGATTTGTTCTCAGCAACCAAGGAACAGTAAACCGATGATATGTTTTGTATGTCTTGTTTACGGTTCATAGTATTTTTGTTGTTTATTATGTGAAGTGTTTCTAATGTATAGCGTTTAGATGTGTGTTTTTCTGTTGCCAGGATTTTTACCCCTTCAAAGTCCAGTTTGTGACCAGTCTCGACGCTATGACTAGCCAGTGCCGTCTTCTCAGAACTTTTCAAGCGTACGTCTGATTTATGGTTCGCTATTCTTTGACGAAGAAGTTGTTTTGTTGTGCCTATGTAACATAGATTGCACGGTTCGTTTATTTTTCCATTGCAGTTTATTTTGTAGACTACGTCAGAACGGCGATCGATTTCTGTCTTCTTTTTAAGGCAGGTGAATAGCGACGCAACGGTTTGGTTTGACTTATATGCCAAGTTGATTTCCGTGTTGTTTTTGGCTATTATTTCTTTGAAATTTTCGGAGAGTTTGGGTACATACACGACACTTTTATAAACACCACTCCTCTCTTCCAAATTATCTTCAGAAGGAACTTTGTGTTTTTGTCGTAGTATCAAGTTCCTTATTAATTCTATCGGAAAACAATAGAATTAACAATGGACAGAACAATCCTAAAATATAAGGAACAAACCCTACTGGTTTATACAATAACGCGACAATCGACGCACTACACCGACAAAAAAGTGGACTGCTGACTAGATTGAAACTTCTGTACAGACGTTTCACGGACACACGTGATCTGGAGATTAGGACATTGAAGTCGTCGATCAAAAATATTAACGTTCTGATTAGACAAAACTATAGATTATCTATTAATTTATATTGGGATAACAGAATTCGGGCTGTTAATTCTAGCGACCCTAGTATGTTTCCCCAAATAAATAAAATATTTAGAAGAAATGATCAAAACGATCTTCCATGTCTTAAACTCCAGAGGACAACAGATGACGAAGACGTACTAACGATTGCGGGAATTGATCCGGAAGGTGCCGTTTTCCATGATAATAATTATATTATAGAAGATCCTCAGGAAAAGGTAGAGGCTGTAGGGGCTGCTTTCCAGCAAGTGTATAAGGTGAATGCTAGCATTCGTCCGAATCATGACCTGGAGAACAGAGCCTTACTGCACAACTTCTACCTTGGAAATAACATAACGCAATGGCGATCTGAGAATACTGGTTTCACCGGGTTCAATGACGAAAACTTGGCAAACGCCACCATCGCCGAGCGAAATGGACCCAGTTCATTGTTAATTTCGAAGGTAGAACTTCAGTTAATTTTTCAAACATTAAAGAAAAAGAAATCTGCGGGGGTCAATGGTATACCCAACATTGTGTTACAACATCTCCCTGAAGAAGCAATAGACATTTATACCACACTGTTCAACAACGCATTGAATAATGCATATTATCCAGTGAGTTGGAAGACAGCTGTGGTCCATCCTCTCCCCAAAAAGGGAAAGGACAGTTCCAATCCGGCAAATCTTCGGTCGATAAGTCTTCTTCCAAGTATCAGTAAGGTATTCGAAAAGATTCTCAATAGAGCTCTGTTCAAGTGGGCTGAGGACAAGAATATTATTCCAGACAATCAGTTTGGCTTTAAGGCGGGACATGACACTATTCATGCCGCGTCTAAGTTAGTTTCTGATGTTCAATGGAACAAAGCGAAAAATCAATGCACAGGTGCCGTTCTTGTTGATTTAGAGAAGGCTTTCGACACCGTATGGTTAGAGGGTCTTTATCTGAAATTAACTAGATTTGGCATAAGTAAACCACTGTTATATATGCTTCATGACATGCTCAATGGGAGAAAGTTTGTTGTCAAAAGTGGCAATGTAACTTCTACCACTACTTTTGATATAAAAAACGGTCTACAGCAAGGAGCTGTGAACTCGCCGATTCTTTTTAGTATTTACACCAGCGATCTGATAGGTAGTCTCACTCATGCGATTGCGTATGCCGATGACCTTGTAGCGTACAGCACGGGTCCAAAAGTTGAAGTCATCAGAATTCTCTTGCAGCGTGACTTCGACAAGATTCAGCGATATTGTGATGACTGGAAGTTAAAAATTAACTTTCAGAAATCAGAAACTATCCTGTTTAGAACCCCTTTGTCTAAGGCTTCTAGGGATACAAGAAAGAACTGGAGAAATCTAGTGATCGTTGGACCAAGTGGACATCCACTGGCGAGTAAAGATGTAGTAAAGTACCTTGGTATCTGGCTAGATCAGTATCTATATTTCAATCGACATATAGATGCTGCTCTGTCCAGAGCTAGGGGAGCGTTTGCTCTGACAAGACGGTTGTTTTACAGCAGCCGCCTTGAAAATAGGGTGAAGGTGATTTGCTACATGGCCCTCATCCGGCCAATGATTGCCTATGGGTGCCCTGTGTGGTTTAACGTTGCCCCATCTCAAATGGAAAAGATTCGGGTGTTTGAGAGGCAGTGTTTTAGGACATGTCTTGGATTACACAGAACACCAGAGTCGGAGTACAAACATTATTATGCCAACGAGGTCTTATACAACGGGGCCAATATAAACAGGATAGATAACTTTTTAATTAAGCTGATTCGGGGTCACATTGCAAGAGCGATGACCTCAGCTAATGGACTTATTTTCGGGGCTTATTACCCCAACGACGAATATAGTGAGAGCGTTTGTCTTAACGGTTTCATCCCGCCCGAGACATTCCTCTATTTAGACAGTCGGGGGCTGATACAGGATAGATTGGCGGTTCCGTTAATCTACCACGTCGGCCGTAGAACTGTGGATCGGCGAATCCTGTATGGTCGAGACGTCGGCTCTGGGAACGGAGCAGAGCGTCTGCGGTTCAGTAGAGCTATGGCCCTTCGGGACAAAAAGGACTTGGATAAGCAAGTTAAAAAATACTGGTGGTTGGGTGACCACCTTGATATTGATGGTTAGTCGAAGTTGTTGCCTTGGCCGACCTACGTATTTCTAAGGTATAACCAGGTAGATTAAGTAGGACAGTGACGGTGGCACAAAAAAAAAAAAGTTAAAAAATCCAAAAAATCGTTTGTTTGTGTATATGTGCATTTGGCGCTGTTACACATGCATATATGTGAATATATGCATATTAATAAGCGTGTGCGCATATGCATAGGCTGCTGCGAAAAAAAAAAAAAATGCTGCTGGTGGCTGTTCTAGTTTTAAGTTATTTTAAGTATTTTAAGTAGTTTTAAGTTACTTACGTTTATTTACGTATATTTTAGTTTTATTTAGGTTAATTTAGTTTTATTTAGGTAAAGGGTAGTTTTAAGTGTTTTATATAAAATAAATGACATAGAAAAACGAGTTTTTTAAGAATTTTCTCGTTTAGTTTTAAGAAATATTGGATTTTAATTAAGTTAGTTTTTACGCTGAAAGGCATTTTTTAAATATAGTTATAGTATAATTTAGAGCGCCCGTATGGGGCCAGTAAGTTAGTTTAGTTAATATGTAAGCTAGTTGTTTAAGATTTTTTGTCTAGCATTAAGATAGATATAAGAAAATGAAAAAATAAAAAATGAATTAAAATGCAAAAAAAAAAGAGTGGCAGACGGCGGATCTAGAAAGCGTGGGTTCGAGTCCCACTTTGGTCAGGGCTTTTTTTTAAACCAATTCTGGCAAAAGGTTACCAAAAATAGAGAGGACCTAGAAAGAGAGATGGGAAAACCAACGGGGACATCGAAAGATGGTCCCCCAACAACAAGGAAGACAGTTGGAGGAACATCAGGTGATGTGTCATCCGACAGTCAAGTAGCGGGGCCATCAGGCCAAGCTCAAAGTGCAAATATAGCAGGGCAGTCCAAAGCCCATAAAGCAACAACAACAGCAGCAGCAGCAGGACCAGTAAAGCCCAAAGTGGCAACAACAGCAACGACAACTACAACAACATCGTCATCGGCACGTGCCGAGGTCGGTACCAGCAGCATGGCAACTGCAAAGACATCGAGCCCTATTAAAGGGAAAAAGCCAGGACCGGCATGTGTCGATGAGCAAGATCCTCTGAAGAGAAGGCGCTACATTAGGTACAAACCAAACCTAATAGTTAAGAAGCGTACCTCTGATATAGAAGCAGCCAAGAAAATAGGAGGGCGCGGGCGTTTAGCCAAGGCTTCGGCTCAGGCCAAAATACAGAGACAGCTAGATAGCTCCTCTAACGATGAAGACAATAGCGAAAACAACGACAACGAAGAAGGCGACGACGAAGCTGAGACGGAGGACAGGCACGTTGAAGAGGCTGATGGAGCGATCGCCGCCGACAAGCCAAACGATCAGAACGCCAGGCTAACAGGCGAAGAAAACGCCGCTGACGCAGATGCTGATGACATCTCATACATGTCTGTGGAAGGAGAAGGACATTACGTCAGTGGCGAGGTAGTTGAGCTGTCCGACGAAGAAGAGGACCAGCAAATCGAGGCGTTAACGGAGCAGATCTCTTCGCTCATAGAGCTTGTTGAAGCGCTCAAGAAGAAGCAGGAGGCAAGACGGGAGAAGGAGCGCATAGTTGCTCTTGAGCAGCGCACCCGCCAACAAGCGCTCCAAGAGCAAGCTTCGCTACAACAGCAGCCTCCTCAGGAACAAAAAAACCACTCCCAGACCAGAAGCAGCCACAGAAGCAGCAGTCAAAGAAGCAGCTACAGCAACAGCTTCATAAGCCACAACAACCGTCTCAGCAACCACAGCGTCAGCCTCAGCAACAGCAAGCAAAACAAAAATAACAACAACAACAACCACAACCACAACAGCAACGACAACAGACACAGAAGCAGCAACAGCAGCAGCAACAACAGCAACAGCAACAACCGCAACAGCAACAACCGCAGCAGTCACAACAGCAACAGAGCCAATAGCAGCCGATGCAACAGCAGCAGAGACAACAGCAGCAGTCACAGCAACAACAGCAACAGCCACAAGCAAAGAAAGGTAAGGTGCCACCTATTAATACTTATAAAATGCATATAAAAGACACCATTGAAATATGTAGGTCGGTCATAGGCAACAATTTTAAAATTAAGCGGTTAAACGCAGACAGGTATTCCATTCAGTGCTCATCTTTAAAGCACTACAAAAAAGTCAAAGACCTTCTGTCTCAAACTAGAACAGAATATTATAGTTTCACCCCGAAGGAAGACAAGCTTCAAACAGTCCTCCTGAAGGGTATCGAATCCTCTACGGATCCGCAGGCGCTCTTAGCTGAGCTCCGTCAAGTGGCGAGCGACGATCTCGAGTTTATCGGGGTCCGACCGTTCACCACAGTCAAAGCCAGACGGGAGAAACGGAATTTACCATTTTTCACAGTTCAACTCTCGCCCCAAAGCAAATTGAGTGGTCTAAGGAATATTACAGTCCTGGATTACCAAGTTGTACGATGGGAAAAACTAAATAAGCAGAAAGACATGCTTCAATGCATGAACTGCCAGGGGTTCGGACACGTTGCAGTTAACTGTGGTATGGACCCAGTCTGTGTTAAATGTGGAGATACCCACAAAACAGTGGAGTGTGAACTCGGGCAAGATAGGGTCACAGATATGACCCAGTTAAAATGTGCGCTCTGCCGAGGCTCCGGGCACCCCGCAAACTATCGGGGATGTCCGAAGTTTCAGGAGATAAGGCAAAATAAAGCCCAAAAGAAAACAGTAGAGGTGAGACGCCCTGAAGTACGCCAGAAAACAACTTCCGTCAATCCCGCAATTTCTTACGCCCAAATCGCGCCTGGAAAGGGAAACACGGTACAGCCTCAACCACAGGTAGCCAAACAGGTCCAAGTGCCTACGGCTCCTGCACCAGAGGCAGATCTGATGCAAGTGTTGATGACCATTCATGGTCAGTTAACCGACGTGCAAAAACAAATCAGGGAGCAGGCGGCTAGGGTGGATTACCTCTACTCTATTCTGCCGGCAACGCGAAATGGTTAAAGGCGCGCTGCCTGAGCGACCCTTTAAGATCCTAGCTGTGATTGTAAATTCACTGATTAGGACCGAACGTAGAGCAAATCTCTTTCATTTGCTGCAAGACCAAAGTCCTGACGTGTTAATGGCTAGCGAAACTAAGCTTACCCAGAAACACAAATTGACTAATAATAATTACAATATCGTGCGAAGGGATCGGCCTAACTCCTCTCAAGGGGGTGGGGTCGCAATCTTCATACGAAAGGGCATTAAATATAAGGTTATATATAATAGTGAAGTGCGAAGATTTGGGCAGCTAGAAGCCTGCATCATTTGCATTCCGCTCCTTCAGGGGAAAAGAATGTACGTGATCGCGGCGTACGCACCCGAAGCACCTCAGCCTGCTAATTTTATCGCAGAACTCGAAAAACTTTTCGAATGCTTAAAACTGCACTTGGATGAAAATTATTATCTCATGGCAGGAGATTTGAACGCCAAGAAGATTGGGGAAATCAAATTCAAAATCCGAGAGGGTACCATTTATTTAATTGGATGGGTCGTCACAGTGTTGGGTGTAGGATCGATCTTTTTGCGACAGATAGACCTTCGTTTCCTAGGAGCGGTGGCTTTCTGGATCTTTTACTGCTTGACTCACGACTTGTTATAACTGACGCAACAAACCAACAGACAAGAAACTGTTTACGAACAATTGAATACGACAGCGATCACTGCGGACTTGCCACCGTAATACAGCTTCTGAGCGAACTTGTGGAATTGGATGAGTATGTGCCTGTGCACTCTTACAATTTCAGTAAGACGCGCTGGCCACGCTTCTCCAACGCCTTGGCAAGAGAAATACGTTCCAATGACATTTCTCCACCAAATGACAGAAACCTGACGAACCTCGAGATCGACGGGTTTCTGACTCCATTGGATACGACTATAAAACGAACAATGGACAAAACAATCCCAAAATATAAGGAACAAGACCCTACTGGTTTATACAAAAACGCGACAATCGACGCACTACACCGACAAAAAAGTGGACTGCTGACTAGGTTGAAACTTCTTTATAGACGTTTCACGGACACACGTGATCTGGAGATTAGGACATTGAAGTCGTCGATCAAAAACATTAACGTTCTAATTAGACAATACTATAGATTATCTATTAATTTATATTGGGATAACAGAATTCGGGCTGTTGATTCTAGCGACCCTAGTATGTGTCCCCAAATAAATAAGATATTTAGAAGAAATGATCAAAACGATCTTCCATGTCTTAAACTCCAGAGGACAACAGATAACGAAGACGTACTAACGATTGCAGGAATTGATCCGGAGGGTGCCGTTTTCGATGACAATTTTAATATGATAGAAGATCCTCAGGAAAAGGTAGAAGCTGTAGGGGCTGCTTTCCAGCAAGTGTATAAGGTGAATGCTAGCATTCGTCCGAATCATGACCTGGAGAACAGAGCCTTGCTGCACAATTCCTATCTTGGAAATAACATAACGCAATGGCGATCTGAGAATACTGGTTTCACCGGGTTCAATGACGAAAATTTGGCAAACGCCACCATCGCCGAGCGAAATGGACCCAGTTCATTGTTAATTTCGAAGGTAGAACTTCAGTTAATTTTTCAAACATTAAAGAAAAAGAAATCTGCGGGGGTCGATGTTATACCCAACATTGTGTTACGACATCTCCCTGAGGAAGCCATAGACATTTATACCACACTGTTTAACAACGCATTGAATAATGCATATTATCCAGTGAGTTGGAAGACAGCTGTGGTCCATCCTCTCCCCAAAAAGGGAAAGGACAGCTCCAATCCGGCAAATCTTCGGTCGATAAGTCTTCTTCCAAGTATCAGTAAGGTATTCGAAAAGATTCTCAATAGAGCTCTGTTCAAGTGGGCTGAGGACAAGAATATTATTCCAGACAATCAGTTTGGCTTTAAGGCGGGACATGACACTATTCATGCCGCGTCTAAGTTAGTTTCTGATGTTCAATGGAACAAAGCGAAAAATCAATGCACAGGTGCCGTTCTTGTTGATTTAGAGAAGGCTTTCGACACCGTATGGTTAGAGGGTCTTTATCTGAAATTAACTAGATTTGGCATAAGTAAACCACTGTTATATATGCTTCATGACATGCTCAATGGGAGAAAGTTTGTTGTCAAAAGTGGCAATGTAACTTCTACCACTACTTTTGATATAAAAAACGGTCTACAGCAAGGAGCTGTGAACTCGCCGATTCTTTTTAGTATTTACACCAGCGATCTGATAGGTAGTCTCACTCATGCGATTGCGTATGCCGATGACCTTGTAGCGTACAGCACGGGTCCAAAAGTTGAAGTCATCAGAATTCTCTTGCAGCGTGACTTCGACAAGATTCAGCGATATTGTGATGACTGGAAGTTAAAAATTAACTTTCAGAAATCAGAAACTATCCTGTTTAGAACCCCTTTGTCTAAGGCTTCTAGGGATACAAGAAAGAACTGGAGAAATCTAGTGATCGTTGGACCAAGTGGACATCCACTGGCGAGTAAAGATGTAGTAAAGTACCTTGGTATCTGGCTAGATCAGTATCTATATTTCAATCGACATATAGATGCTGCTCTGTCCAGAGCTAGGGGAGCGTTTGCTCTGACAAGACGGTTGTTTTACAGCAGCCGCCTTGAAAATAGGGTGAAGGTGATTTGCTACATGGCCCTCATCCGGCCAATGATTGCCTATGGGTGCCCTGTGTGGTTTAACGTTGCCCCATCTCAAATGGAAAAGATTCGGGTGTTTGAGAGGCAGTGTTTTAGGACATGTCTTGGATTACACAGAACACCAGAGTCGGAGTACAAACATTATTATGCCAACGAGGTCTTATACAACGGGGCCAATATAAACAGGATAGATAACTTTTTAATTAAGCTGATTCGGGGTCACATTGCAAGAGCGATGACCTCAGCTAATGGACTTATTTTCGGGGCTTATTACCCCAACGACGAATATAGTGAGAGCGTTTGTCTTAACGGTTTCATCCCGCCCGAGACATTCCTCTATTTAGACAGTCGGGGGCTGATACAGGATAGATTGGCGGTTCCGTTAATCTACCACGTCGGCCGTAGAACTGTGGATCGGCGAATCCTGTATGGTCGAGACGTCGGCTCTGGGAACGGAGCAGAGCGTCTGCGGTTCAGTAGAGCTATGGCCCTTCGGGACAAAAAGGACTTGGATAAGCAAGTTAAAAAATACTGGTGGTTGGGTAACCACCTTGATATTGATGGTTAGTCGAAGTTGTTGCCTTGGCCGACCTACGTATTTCTAAGGTATAACCAGGTAGATTAAGTAGGACAGTGACGGTGGCACAAAAAAAAAAAAGTTAAAAAATCCAAAAAATCGTTTGTTTGTGTATATGTGCATTTGGCGCTGTTACACATGCATATATGTGAATATATGCATATTAATAAGCGTGTGCGCATATGCATAGGCTGCTGCGAAAAAAAAAAAAAAATGCTGCTGGTGGCTGTTCTAGTTTTAAGTTATTTTAAGTATTTTAAGTAGTTTTAAGTTACTTACGTTTATTTACGTATATTTTAGTTTTATTTAGGTTAATTTAGTTTTATTTAGGTAAAGGGTAGTTTTAAGTGTTTTATATAAAATAAATGACATAGAAAAACGAGTTTTTTAAGAATTTTCTCGTTTAGTTTTAAGAAATATTGGATTTTAATTAAGTTAGTTTTTACGCTGAAAGGCATTTTTTAAATATAGTTATAGTATAATTTAGAGCGCCCGTATGGGGCCAGTAAGTTAGTTTAGTTAATATGTAAGCTAGTTGTTTAAGATTTTTTGTCTAGCATTAAGATAGATATAAGAAAATGAAAAAATAAAAAATGAATTAAAATGCAAAAAAAAAAAGAGTGGCAGACGGCGGATCTAGAAAGCGTGGGTTCGAGTCCCACTTTGGTCAGGGCTTTTTTTTAAACCAATTCTGGCAAAAGGTTACCAAAAATAGAGAGGACCTAGAAAGAGAGATGGGAAAACCAACGGGGACATCGAAAGATGGTCCCCCAACAACAAGGAAGACAGTTGGAGGAACATCAGGTGATGTGTCATCCGACAGTCAAGTAGCGGGGCCATCAGGCCAAGCTCAAAGTGCAAATATAGCAGGGCAGTCCAAAGCCCATAAAGCAACAACAACAGCAGCAGCAGCAGGACCAGTAAAGCCCAAAGTGGCAACAACAGCAACAACAGCAACGACAACTACAACAACATCGTCATCGGCACGTGCCGAGGTCGGTACCAGCAGCATGGCAACTGCAAAGACATCGAGCCCTATTAAAGGGAAAAAGCCAGGACCGGCATGTGTCGATGAGCAAGATCCTCTGAAGAGAAGGCGCTACATTAGGTACAAACCAAACCTAATAGTTAAGAAGCGTACCTCTGATATAGAAGCAGCCAAGAAAATAGGAGGGCGCGGGCGTTTAGCCAAGGCTTCGGCTCAGGCCAAAATACAGAGGCAGCTAGATAGCTCCTCTAACGATGAAGACAATAGCGAAAACAACGACAACGAAGAAGGCGACGACGAAGCTGAGACGAAGGACAGGCACGTTGAAGAGGCTGATGGAGTGATCGCCGCCGACAAGCCAAACGATCAGAACGCCAGGCTAACAGGCGAAGAAAACGCCGCTGACGCAGATGCTGATGACATCTCATACATGTCTGTGGAAGGAGAAGGACATTACGTCAGTGGCGAGGTAGTTGAGCTGTCCGACGAAGAAGAGGACCAGCAAATCGAGGCGTTAACGGAGCAGATCTCTTCGCTCATAGAGCTTGTTGAAGCGCTCAAGAAGAAGCAGGAGGCAAGACGGGAGAAGGAGCGCATAGTTGCTCTTGAGCAGCGCACCCGCCAACAAGCGCTCCAAGAGCAAGCTTCGCTACAACAGCAGCCTCCTCAGGAACAAAAAAACCACTCCCAGACCAGCAGCAGCCACAGAAGCAGCAGTCAAAGAAGCAGCTACAGCAACAGCTTCATAAGCCACAACAACCGTCTCAGCAACCACAGCGTCAGCCTCAGCAACAGCAAGCAAAACAAAAATAACAACAACAACAACCACAACAGCAACGACAACAGACACAGAAGCAGCAACAGCAGCAGCAACAACAGCAACAGCAACAACCGCAACAGCAACAACCGCAGCAGTCACAACAGCAACAGAGCCAATAGCAGCCGATGCAACAGCAGCAGAGACAACAGCAGCAGTCACAGCAACAACAGCAACAGCCACAAGCAAAGAAAGGTAAGGTGCCACCTATTAATACTTATAAAATGCATATAAAAGACACCATTGAAATATGTAGGTCGGTCATAGGCAACAATTTTAAAATTAAGCGGTTAAACGCAGACAGGTATTCCATTCAGTGCTCATCTTTAAAGCACTACAAAAAAGTCAAAGACCTTCTGTCTCAAACTAGAACAGAATATTATAGTTTCACCCCGAAGGAAGACAAGCTTCAAACAGTCCTCCTGAAGGGTATCGAATCCTCTACGGATCCGCAGGCGCTCTTAGCTGAGCTCCGTCAAGTGGCGAGCGACGATCTCGAGTTTATCGGGGTCCGACCGTTCACCACAGTCAAAGCCAGACGGGAGAAACGGAATTTACCATTTTTCACAGTTCAACTCTCGCCCCAAAGCAAATTGAGTGGTCTAAGGAATATTACAGTCCTGGATTACCAAGTTGTACGATGGGAAAAACTAAATAAGCAGAAAGACATGCTTCAATGCATGAACTGCCAGGGGTTCGGACACGTTGCAGTTAACTGTGGTATGGACCCAGTCTGTGTTAAATGTGGAGATACCCACAAAACAGTGGAGTGTGAACTCGGGCAAGATAGGGTCACAGATATGACCCAGTTAAAATGTGCGCTCTGCCGAGGCTCCGGGCACCCCGCAAACTATCGGGGATGTCCGAAGTTTCAGGAGATAAGGCAAAATAAAGCCCAAAAGAAAACAGTAGAGGTGAGACGCCCTGAAGTACGCCAGAAAACAACTTCCGTCAATCCCGCAATTTCTTACGCCCAAATCGCGCCTGGAAAGGGAAACACGGTACAGCCTCAACCACAGGTAGCCAAACAGGTCCAAGTGCCTACGGCTCCTGCACCAGAGGCAGATCTGATGCAAGTGTTGATGACCATTCATGGTCAGTTAACCGACGTGCAAAAACAAATCAGGGAGCAGGCGGCTAGGGTGGATTACCTCTACTCTATTCTGCCGGCAACGCGAAATGGTTAAAGGCGCGCTGCCTGAGCGACCCTTTAAGATCCTAGCTGTGATTGTAAATTCACTGATTAGGACCGAACGTAGAGCAAATCTCTTTCATTTGCTGCAAGACCAAAGTCCTGACGTGTTAATGGCTAGCGAAACTAAGCTTACCCAGAAACACAAATTGACTAATAATAATTACAATATCGTGCGAAGGGATCGGCCTAACTCCTCTCAAGGGGGTGGGGTCGCAATCTTCATACGAAAGGGCATTAAATATAAGGTTATATATAATAGTGAAGTGCGAAGATTTGGGCAGCTAGAAGCCTGCATCATTTGCATTCCGCTCCTTCAGGGGAAAAGAATGTACGTGATCGCGGCGTACGCACCCGAAGCACCTCAGCCTGCTAATTTTATCGCAGAACTCGAAAAACTTTTCGAATGCTTAAAACTGCACTTGGATGAAAATTATTATCTCATGGCAGGAGATTTGAACGCCAAGAAGATTGGGGAAATCAAATTCAAAATCCGAGAGGGTACCATTTATTTAATTGGATGGGTCGTCACAGTGTTGGGTGTAGGATCGATCTTTTTGCGACAGATAGACCTTCGTTTCCTAGGAGCGGTGGCTTTCTGGATCTTTTACTGCTTGACTCACGACTTGTTATAACTGACGCAACAAACCAACAGACAAGAAACTGTTTACGAACAATTGAATACGACAGCGATCACTGCGGACTTGCCACCATAATACAGCTTCTGAGCGAACTTGTGGAATTGGATGAGTATGTGCCTGTGCACTCTTACAATTTCAGTAAGACGCGCTGGCCACGCTTCTCCAACGCCTTGGCAAGAGAAATACGTTCCAATGACATTTCTCCACCAAATGACAGAAACCTGACGAACCTCGAGATCGACGGGTTTCTGACTCCATTGGATACGACTATAAAACGAACAATGGACAAAACAATCCCAAAATATAAGGAACAAGACCCTACTGGTTTATACAAAAACGCGACAATCGACGCACTACACCGACAAAAAAGTGGACTGCTGACTAGGTTGAAACTTCTTTATAGACGTTTCACGGACACACGTGATCTGGAGATTAGGACATTGAAGTCGTCGATCAAAAACATTAACGTTCTAATTAGACAATACTTTAGATTATCTATTAATTTATATTGGGATAACAGAATTCGGGCTGTTAATTCTAGCGACCCTAGTATGTGTCCCCAAATAAATAAGATATTTAGAAGAAATGATCAAAACGATCTTCCATGTCTTAAACTCCAGAGGACAACAGATAACGAAGACGTACTAACGATTTCAGGAATTGATCCGGAGGGTGCCGTTTTCGATGACAATTTTAATATGATAGAAGAACCTCAGGAAAAGGTAGAAGCTGTAGGGGCTGCTTTCCAGCAAGTGTATAAGGTGAATGCTAGCATTCGTCCGAATCATGACCTGGAGAACAGAGCCTTGCTGCACAATTCCTATCTTGGAAATAACATAACGCAATCGCGATCTGAGAATACTGGTTTCACCGGGTTCAATGACGAAAATTTGGCAAACGCCACCATCGCCGAGCGAAATGGACCCAGTTCATTGTTAATTTCGAAGGTAGAACTTCAGTTAATTTTTCAAACATTAAAGAAAAAGAAATCTGCGGGGGTCGATGTTATACCCAACATTGTGTTACGACATCTCCCTGAGGAAGCCATAGACATTTATACCACACTGTTTAACAACGCATTGAATAATGCATATTATCCAGTGAGTTGGAAGACAGCTGTGGTCCATCCTCTCCCCAAAAAGGGAAAGGACAGCTCCAATCCGGCAAATCTTCGGTCGATAAGTCTTCTTCCAAGTATCAGTAAGGTATTCGAAAAGATTCTCAATAGAGCTCTGTTCAAGTGGGTTGAGGACAAGAATATTATTCCAGACAATCAGTTTGGCTTTAAGGCGGGACATGACACTATTCATGCCGCGTCTAAGTTAGTTTCTGATGTTCAATGGAACAAAGCGAAAAATCAATGCACAGGTGCCGTTCTTGTTGATTTAGAGAAGGCTTTCGACACCGTATGGTTAGAGGGTCTTTATCTGAAATTAACCAGATTTGGCATAAGTAAACCACTGTTATATATGCTTTATGACGTGCTCAATGGTAAAAAGTTTGTTGTCAAAAGTGGCAATGTAACTTCCACCACAACTTTTGATATTAAAAACGGTCTACAGCAAGGAGCTGTGAACTCGCCGATTCTTTTTAGTATTTACACCAGCGATCTGATAGGTAGTCTCACTCATGCGATTGCGTATGCCGATGACCTTGTAGCGTACAGCACGGGTCCAAAAGTTGAAGTCATCAGAATTCTCTTGCAGCGTGACTTCGACAAGATTCAGCGATATTGTGATGACTGGAAGTTAAAAATTAACTTTCAGAAATCAGAAACTATCCTGTTTAGAACCCCTTTGTCTAAGGCTTCTAGGGATACAAGAAAGAACTGGAGAAATCTAGTGATCGTTGGACCAAGTGGACATCCACTGGCGAGTAAGGATGTAGTAAAGTACCTTGGTATCTGGCTAGATCAGTATCTATATTTCAATCGACATATAGATGCTGCTCTGGCCAGAGCTAGGGGAGCGTTTGCTCTGACAAGACGGTTGTTTTATAGCAGCCGCCTTGAAAACAGGGTGAAGGTGATTTGCTACATGGCCCTCATCCGGCCGATGATTGCCTATGGGTGCCCTGTGTGGTTTAACGTTGCCCCATCTCAAATGGAAAAGATTCGGGTGTTTTAGAGGCAGTGTCTTAGGACCTGTCTTGGATTACACAGAACACCAGAGTCGGAGTACAAACATTATTATGCCAACGAGGTCTTATACAACGGGGCCAATATAAACAGGATAGATAACTTTTTAATTAAGCTGATTTGGGGTCACATTGCAAGAGCGATGACCTCAGCCAATGGACTTATTTTCGGGGCTTATTACCCCAATGAAGAATATAGTGAGAGCGTTTGTCTTAACGGTTTCATCCCGCCCGAGACATTCCTCTATTTAGACAGTCGGGGGCTGATACAGGATAGATTGGCGGTTCCGTTAATCTACCACGTCGGCCGTAGAACTGTGGATCAGCGAATCCTGTATGGTCGAGGCGTCGGCTCTGGGAACGGAGCAGAGCTTCTGCGGTTCAGTAGAGCTGTGCCCCTTTGGGACAAAAGGGACTTTTATAAGCAAGTTCAAAAATACTGGTGGTTGGGTGACCACCTTGATATTGATGGTTAGTCATAGTTGTTGCCTTGGCCGACCTGCGTATTTTTAAGTATTAATAGGTTTATTTTATGTAGGACAGTGGTGGCACCAAAAAAAATATAAAACACATTAAATGGCATTGTTTGTGTGTATGTGCATTTGACACTGTTAAATATATATATATATGTATAAATATATATAAATTTAGAAGCGTGTGAGCATATACATTGGCTGCTGCACCAACAAAAAAAAAAAAAAAAAAAAAAAAAAAACGCTGCGGGCTGTTCTAGTTTTAAGTTATTTTAAGTATTTAAGTAGTTTTAAGTTAATTACGTATATATACGTATATTTAAGTTTTATTTAGGTTAATTTAGTTTTATTTAGGTAAAGGGTAGTTTTAAGATTTTAAATAAAATAAATGTCTTGGAAAACGAGTTTTTAAAAATTTTTCTCGTTTAGTTTTAAGTAATTTTGAATTTTAATTTAAGTTAGTTTTTACGCCCAAAGGCATTTTTAATATATAGTTATAGTATAATTTAGAGCGCCCGTATGGGGCAGTAAGTTAGTTAAGTTATTCTCTAAGCTAGTTTTTAAGATTTTTGTCTAGCATTTAAGTTAGTTATAAGTTAAATTGAAAATAAAAATGAATTTATATATAAAAAAATAAAAGGCTTTCGATCGTGTCACATCTTTTCCGGTTATAGTACAACGCCATCAATGGGGAGTACCACATCGGATTTTGAAAATCAATAATTCCTTTTTATCGGGGAGATCCTTTCGCGTAAATGTGAAGGGCTTCATCTCAAAACATTTAAAACTAGAAAATGGTACACCTCAAGGTTCCCCTCTTTCAGTGTACCTATACAATGACGACATAGATAGACTCATAACTGAATTGACTCATTTATATCACAACCTGGACTTCATCGGCGTATATGTTGACAGTATATTTATTGTAGCTTCGGGAGATCCGGTAAAGGTTAACTGTTGCCAACGCTCTCTACCGATGGATTGCGACCTTGTCGTGGTGGTAGGGCTTAAACTGTTCATCATTCTACAGCATCTAAGATGTCTTGATCAGTGAACTAACTGCAAACCGGGAGAACGGCTCACCCTAGGACGTAACCCTTAAGTTAGATGAAGAACCAGAGCATACCTGAATGTTTATTTATAAACATCTTCAGAGTAATGTCCGTCTTCAATAGGTAACCAATCCCAGGATTAACTGGGTAACGGCCCTACATCAGGCAAAAGTAGTTAGGGCAGGGGAATCACGAAAGTGTCCTTGACGATTACTCATTTAAACGTTTGAAAGGGAACTTTCATAACATGAGTGTTTTGCTGGTTTTTCACTGGGCTAGTGACATTGTGATAGTAGCAAATAAGCAGGGTGGTCTTTGTAACTCAAGGAGGCCACCCGAAAAGGCGGTAGATAACTACTCTATCCCAAAACATAAACTGGGTAACGAGCGTTACTACCGTCAAAAATTGAGTAAGTCAAGTGGAATTGACAGAAGTTGAGATGTGGAACTTGAGTTTGGTTCCAGTTCAAGACATACTTGGGCACATCTTCAGGGTAGGCAATTCCTGTGGCTTTGTAGGTAAAGTCAGAATGTCAAAGTTTTACAGTTGGGAGTATTTCCTCAACTAAACGACGTTTTAGGTTTAACATACAATAAACTTAGCACGGGTGTTAGGGGCCCTAGAGTTTGTTCGAGAAGAATGTCCTTTATGCAATTCAATCATGATCATTCTCTACCCTATCAATTGGGCTAGCCCTTTCGGGAGCTTCGTGCTGGCTGTGGTTATCCATAGCGGAAACATTTGGCACTTTGGTGCCAGAGATGTAGATCGGTCTCTCTTCTTGACAAGGAGTGTGCACATACCTACATGTTCTCAAATTTGTTACTGCGGTGTAATCTACTTCAGTAATTATACTTCAGGACGCTAGTTTACGTTCAATTGAACTCGCATTGGGTTTGCCCACCGTGGGGTTTAGCAGCTTAAACGCTCAGGTACCCACGTAAAGCTTTTCCAATCACTGTTGCCAACGCTGGCAGCACCTAATTTTCCTCTTCTTAAACTGGATGAGAAATTAAACAAACAAAGTGAGTTTATCATATCTCTTTTATGTAAGCAATTTAAAGAAGATAATGAATCACTCCCGCAAAAACTTCAAATTCAATTTGCCGAAATATACTCAAACATATCCGATGTTATAAACAGAGTCTCACAGCTTGAGTTATCCATCACGAATTCTCTTATCGATATAGAGACACTCAAATCTGACGTCATTTATCTTAAATCATCTTCATCAAATGTCAACGCCGAACTTACAAACACCAAATCTATATTTAAAGACTTTGAACAACAACTCTCTGAAATGAAAAATAAACTTGTCGACGTTACAACAACACTACAGTGCACTGTCGATGTACAAGACGACCAAGATAACAAACGCATAGCATCAGATGCAGTGCTTTTTGGTATTCCACATACACCCGATGAGAATCTTAGGTCAATGTTTAATTTATTGTGCCACGATATAAAAATTAAACCACCAGCACAGTTGGACATTTTTCGCACTAGCCCAAAAACTAACAACAACACAGTGATAATAATTAAGTTCCGATCAGCGTACGATAAGAACTTTGTGCTTACGTCAGCAGCCAAATACCGAAAGCAAACTAATAAACAACTTTCACTGTTCAATGTAGGGCTTAACAATTCGAACTCACAAATTTATATTCGTGAATGCCTAACATATAAAAATAATACGCTTATGCGAACCGCACTACAATTAAAAAAACAACGAAGTATAGCATCGGTGTTTACAATTCGTGGCCTCGTCTATGTCAAACGTCTGCAGACTGATGAAAAAGGAGTATATGCCAAAAACATGGAAACCCATGATGGAATTGCCAGCCAAGAATGAAGACCTAATTGATTTTTATTCATAATTTTTTGCACTATAAACCTGTTTACATTACATTTTTCATTAATTTAATTTTTTCATAATTTTTTCTTTATTTTATATTGTTCTACATATCATCTCTCTATTATTTATATATTTTCTTTCTTTCTTTTATTTATTTTACATTTAAGACATAATGCTTGATAATAATAGGTATGTTTCTGTGATTCTGGTGGATCTGCTTCCTCGTTATTCAGTGCCTATTCTAATGTTTCTTCTATTATATGATAGCTATGCAAAACGATGAAAATGGTGAAGTTTCTGTAGTCGGTAGTGATGAAAGTACTCTTCGCTCTATGATAAAAATTCTATGCAAGCAAAAGACGGGATTACGGGTATGCCATTTAAATGCTCAAAGCTTGTTTTGTAAAATTGATGAGTTTAGGGATGTGTTTGAGGAATCAAAGGTTGATATAATATGTGTTACTGAAACTTGGTTTTCCGAAAAAAATTCTGATTCAATCTATTGTTTGGTGGGCTATAGGCTTTTTTGGGCTGACAGACATGGTAGGAGAGGAGGAGGAGCGGCTATTTATGTTCGTAAGTGTATTAGTTGTAAAATCAATTGCAAATCTTTAGCGGGTAGTGAACTGGAATATATGTTCTTAGACATATTTGATGATGAAGGTATTCTTTTAATAGGAACTGTTTACAGGCCCAATAATGATGTTAGTTTAAGTCCACTGTTTACCCTCTTGGAAACAATTACTTTAGGTCCATCAAAAATAATTGTATGTGGTGATTTAAACAGTAATATGTTAACTCAAACTCTTCTCATCGATGGTATGAAAACATTTAACTTATCCCCAGTTAATACCACACTTCCTACACATTTTTCCAGGGATTCACAAACTCTTTTAGATATTTTATTCGTTAGCGACATTAATGATGTTCGCTTGTATGATCAACTTTCAGCTGCAGCTTTCTCTAAGCATGACCTAATTTATCTGTCTTTCAAATACAAAGTAAAAAGCCCTACAAACTCGTTTGAATATAGAGATTTCAGAGGTATTGACTATGTTGAACTAGAAATTGTAACAAGAAGTATTGATTGGGAACAGGTTTATTTTCTACTCTCCCCTGAAGAGAAAATCGAATACCTTAATAAAAACATTGTAAATTTGTTTAACAGATATGTCCCTCTGAAATCAAGGAAAGTTAAGTTAATTGAACGTCCTTGGTTTTCCAATGAAATTCGGAGACTCATACTCCAACGAGACAAAGCCTACAACGTTTGGAAACGTTATAAATTGGAAGTTCACCGTGATATATTTCGAAGTGGTCAGCAAAATACGAATTGCGAAAATTAATTTATGAAGCAGAAGGTTAGACCCTTCTATGAATGGCCGTCAACTTTGGAAGAATTTAAAGGAGATATGTTTAGGAAAAAATAACCGGATCTGTGAAACAAATATTAATGTTGATTCGTTAAATCATGACTTGGTATCGCTACCATTCCCAGCCCTTTCTAGCAACGCCTTTACTTCATCTACACCTTCAAATGAGTATTCATCAGACGTTCTGCTTGACTGTGTGTGGATTGCACTGATATAGTTGAGAGTGTGTTATCAATTAAGTCCAACGCGGTAGGAACTGATGGAATACATCCTATATTTGTCAAGTCAATATTACCTGTCATTTTGCCCTACATCACGCACAATTTCAATGTAATAATAATGTCAGGTTCATTTCCATCCCAGTGGAAACTAGCCAAAATTTTACCAATCCCAAAAAAATCGAGTGGAAATGAATTTAGACCTGTTGCTGTGCTTCCTTTTTTGTCAAAAGTTTTTGAACGATTGGTGCAAAAACAACTTAACGCCCACCTAAGTGTACATAACATGCTTTCAACTAAGCAGTCTGGTTTCCGTCAAAAACATAGTTGTACCACTGCTATCCTTAACATTGTTGAAGATATCAGACTTGCTTTGGATGAAGACCAGGTAACGTTTCTTGTACTGCTTGATTTTTCAAAAGCTTTCGGCACTGTTGACCATGCCAATCTGTGTTACAAACTCCAAACATTATTTGGCTTCTCCACCTCTGCAGTTCGGTTGTTGTCATCGTACCTTCGTGACAGAAAACAAGCAGTTGCAGTTGGTAATGCTGTTTCAAGTTTCCTTCCGACCTCTAGAGGAGTCCCTCAGGGCTCAATCTTAGGGCCCCTTCTTTTCTCCCCCTATATCAATGAACTTCCCACAAAAATTATAAGTTCCTCGATACAAATGTATGCTGACGATGTTCAGCTGTACAAAAGTTGTAACCTGGGTCTCATTGAAGATGGTGCATTTACAATCAATAAGGAATTCGAAGAAATTTCCCGTTGGTCAACATGTAATGGTCTGTTCCTAAATCCTCTGAAATCTAAATGGATTGTCCTTAGTAGGAAACCATTGAACATTAGCTATTTCCCTAGTTTATATTTGAATAATTCGAATATTTGTTATGTCGAAACCGCTAGAAATCTTGGTTTTTTGTTTAATAATACATTGTCTTGGGATATGCACATCAATGCTGCCGTCGGTAAAGTTTATGGAGTTCTTCGTAAGTTGTGGCCCTCGCAGTATTATACACCTCTTAAAACACTTATGCTTTTAGCTAAAACGTTAGTTTTACCAATACTCACATACGGGTGCGAAATATCTTGTAACTGTGATGCTGTCAGCAGGAGAAAGCTTAATGTCGCTTTTAACAATACCGCGCGTTATATATTTGGGGGAGAGTACGATAACTTTGGCGCCAAGAGTTGATAACGGTTTTTTGTAGAACAGTTCAATACAAGCATTTTTTACTGTGGGTGGGGGGGGTCTATCTCCCTCCGTTTGGGCGGGAGGGGCAATTTTATAAAAACAGTGCTAAAAATTTAAAACAAATATTAAAAAATAACGGCAATACTTACAACTAAGTTTTATATCTTTTTTAAAAGCCAATACTTTTTTCTATTAGATGTTTTTAAATCAAGTGAAACCTATGCATAGTCTTTGAAAAAACGGACTTTAAACTCAAAAATTGCAAAAAAAAAAAGGTGAAAAAAAAACTTTGAAATGTGATTTTTCAAAACTGTAAAATAAAATACTACTTTTTTTTATAAAATTCGTTGCTCATATTAATTCTAAATCATAAACTGAAAACAAAATGATTTTATGTTTTCTGGTTTTTGAGAAAATGGAAAATTACTAAAACTACTTTCTTATAAGAGTTTTCTTTTTTTTTGGTATACGGTGAATGTTGTACGTAGTTTCGTTTTTGTAATGATGCTTGGGCATCTTTAAATGCAACAGAAACTTTGCATACACCCAACCTCGCACCTACCCCACCTCGCACCCACCCCAAATCCTATAGTGTGTCCAAGCTGTTTATACGCTTTAGTAATTTTCCATTTTCTCAAAAACCAGAAAACATAAAATCATTTTGGTTTCAGTTTATGATTTAAAATTAATATGAGCAACGAATTTTATAAAAAAATGTAGTATTTTGTTTTACAGTTTTGAAAAATCACACTTAAAAGTTTTTTTTTACCTTTTTTTTCGCAATTTTTGAATTTAAAGTCCGTTTTTTCAAAGACTATGTATTGGTTTCACTTGATTTAAAAAAAATTCTAATAGAAAAAAGTATTGGCTTTTAAAAAAGGTATAAAACTTAGTTGTGAGTATTACTGTTATTTTTTAATATTTGTTTTAAATTTTTAGCACTGTTTTTATAAAATTGCCCCTCCCGCCCAAACGGAGGGAGATAGACCCCCCCCACCCATAGTAAAAAATGCTTGTATTGAACTGTTCTAAAAAAAACAGTTATCAAATTCTTGGCGCCAAAGTTATCGTACTCGTGCCTATATTTGGGTTGCGAAAATTTGATCATGTATCAAATTTTTCAATTCAAATATATAAATGTTCCTTTATTTTTCAATATTATCCAAACACAGCAACCCTGCAGTCTTTTCAACAGAATACAATTTGGTTCACTCATCCCCGATTTTCGTGTCTAACCTCAGAGCGACAGTTTTTCGTGAACGCCATCCGATTGTGGAACTCACTTCCAAGGCACATGAAAAGAGTGAACGGTGAAGCAAAGTTTCGTAGAGATCTACGTGTCTATTATCTAAATTAACTTTATGTCTTTCTTACCTAGAATAATATTATATTTGTTTTTGTTTTTGTAGTATTGTAGTAGTCGACAGTGGCAACACTAATATCGTTGTTTACAATCACACATAATAGGATCACGACATTGAGTCAGTTGGTTGTCCTCTTTCCTACTGTTCATGTTCACACTTGAATTAATAAACGCTCAGTAAACTAATAATAAATAACCTTCTTTTCTTGACTCGGTTATCACAGTGGCGACGAGGATATATATATATATAAAAAAAAAACTTACAACGCGATTTACAAAATTCAACAAGAATATCGGAGTTTGTTAAATACAGTGTGCGTAAAAAAAAAAAAAAAAAAAAAGATCCTCATTTTGGATCTGTGCATAGCTTTGATTTTAACCATAATGATTGGTCAGTTTGTAAGTGTCAACTTGGCCAATTCTTTATAGCTAATGACATAACCGACGAGGCTAAAAAGAAAGCTATCTTGCTAACTGCATTAAGTGAAGGTTCATACAAATTACTCCAAAATTTAATTCATCCAGCCAAGATTGATGCAACAAAGTTTGAAACTTTAAGTGAATCGTTTACTGGGCATTTTAAACCCACATTTTCGGGATTTGCAGAACACCACAAGTTTTATTCGGTGACAAAGGAATCGACAGAGACCAATAGTGAGTGGGCAGCAAGAGTGAGATCGCTAGCAGTATGCTGTGAATTTGGCGCTGATCTAAATACAGCTATAAGAGATAAATTTGTGATGGGCTTAGAGAAGGGGCCGGCAAAAGACAAATTATTTCTTGAAAAAGTAACGGAGTTGACATTCGACAAAGCAGTAGAGATTGCTAACACAATTGAGTGCTTCAGACATCAGTACGATGTTGAAATAAAAGAAGAGCCAAATACCGATGGAATGTTCCGTTTGTCGCACACGAAGCAGAATGTTGAAGAGAGACGTCAAATTACACAACAGGGAATGCAGCCAGTTCAAGAGCAAAGCAGTGGTAGCAGCGGAAGTGGAGAAAGGCAGTGCTTGGTTTGCGGTCTAAGAAATCATATAGAAAACAGTTGTAGATTTAGATCGTATAGATGCAAAATATGTAATAAAAAAGGGCATCTGCGAAAAATGTGTACTCAAAGGTCAAATAATAATAGCTCTGATTTTAATTATCTTACCAATTCGGATTTAAGCCTTTTTCATTTTAAATTTAATAATGATAATACTGAGCTTATTAAGGTTAGTGTTTTGTTGAATGGTGTTTCTTTTTTTATGGAATTAGATACAGGCGCTTCAAAATCAGCTATTTCATTAAATAAATATCGTGAGTAGCTATTTTAGTATGCATGCAATTCAAAATACTAACGCAATATTGACCTCTTATGACGGGTCGAAAATTAAACCTTATGGTGTTTGTGTTATGCCCGTAACCTATAACAATTCCTGTAAGAATTTGGAAATAATGATAGTTGAAAATGGTGGTCCACCATTGCTTGGACGTAATTTTATAAAAGTTTTCAATATAGGTTTTACAAATTTAAACTTCTTGCATGATTCAAAAAACAGTGATGAGACTATTTTACTTGATCAATTTAGGGATTTGTTTAATGAGGAGCTTGGTAATATTAATAAAGGCACTGTCACTTTATGCATGAAAGAAAATGCTAAGCCAAAATTTTTTAAACCACGACAAATACCCCTTGCCTTAAAAGAGAAGGTCGAGAAAGAAATTGAGAAATTGGTTAATTTAGGAGTCTTAGAAAGGGTTAATTTTAGTGAGTGGGGAACTCCAATTGTTCCAATTTTGAAAAAGACAGGGGAGGTCCGCATTTGTGGGGATTTCAAAATAACAGTTAACCCTCAGCTTAAAGTTGATAAGCACCCCTTACCTCGCACGGAGGAATTGTTTGCACAGCTTCATGGTGGAAAAGAGTTTTCCAAGTTAGACTTGTCTATGGCTTATCAACAATTAGAATTAGAGCCCGAGAGCAGAAACATGACCACAATCTCAACAACCAAAGGCCTATATCAATATACGCGGCTGGTGTACTGGTTGGCTTCAGCCCCAGCAATTTTCCAGAGAGTCATGGAAAGCTTATTAATGGGTATTGAAGGCGTTGTTGTGTTTTTAGATGACATTTTGGTTACAGCTCCCAATCGCAAGGTGCATATTTTAACGTTAAAGAAAGTGCTTAGTATTTTGAGGGAAGCGGGATTCAAGTTAAATAAGAGCAAATGTGAGTTTTTCTCAAAATCTAGTAATTACTTGGGCCATATCATAGATGAAAATGGATTACATTTGTGTTCAAAAAAGGTAGAGCTAATTTCGGCCATGGGGAATCCAAGAAACATTAAAGAAGTACAATCGTTCTTGGGGGTTGTAAATTATTATAGAAATTTTTTACCCAATTTGACAACCATATGTGCACCGTTATACGAACTATTAAAACAGAGCTCAAAATTCGTTTGGACGGAAGTGCACTCCACCGCAGTGCAAAATATTAAAAGGGAGTTACTCTCAAATCGAGCTTTGGCTCATTTTGATCCGAAACTTCCAACAAAACTGACGGTGGATGCAAGTCCAGTAGGGTTGGGAGCAATTTTATCCCAAATTTATTGTAACGGTCTGGAACGTCCAATAGAATTCGCTTGCCGAAAGTTAACCAAGAGCTTAATTACTCCCAATTAGATAGAGAGGCTCTGGCTATACATTTCGGTGTAAAAAAACTCCATCATTTTTTGTATGGAAGGAAATTTACGCTAGTGACCGATAATAAGCCATTGATGCACATTCTAGGCCCGAAAAAGGGATTCCAACAATGGCAGCTAATCGACTCCGAAGAATAGCACTTTTCTTATCTGGCTATCAATTTGATATTCAGTGCATTAAATCGGAGGACAATGTGGCAGATTATTTTTCGCGTTTTCCTGTTGATGACATATCTGAAGAGGAGGAAACAAATGAAATGCATTATATCAACTATATTAAGGAACTAGACAGATTACCTGTGACAGTAGATGTAGTAAGTAGGGAAACGAATAAGGATGAAGTTCTGAGTACCATAAAAAAATTTATGCAATCCGGGTGGGGTCAGTTCAATGGCGATGAAAAGCTACGCCCATACTTTCATCGTATGCAAGAACTCAGCATGGAAGCAGGATGTTTGTTTTGGGGCTATAGAATTATAGTTCCTTATTCATTGCAATCTCAGATCTTAGAAGAAGTGCATTCGTCTCACATGGGGATAAGTAAGATGAAGTCTATCGCGAGGGAGTATTGTTGGTGACCAGGGCTTGATAGGGACTTAGAAAATATTGCAAAATCATGTGAGCAGTGCTTGAAGACTAGAAACGATCCACCCTAAAGCACATTAATAAATTGGGAGTGGCCAGAAGAGCCCTGGGATAGGGTGCATATAGATTTTTTGGGTCCGTTTATGAAAAAAATGTTTTTGGTAATGGTAGACAGCCACAGCAAATGGATAGAATGTATAGATATTGGTAAAAATACGAGTAGGGCAACCATCGACAAATTACGACCAATATTTGCGCGCTTTGGATTACCGAGAGAAATTGTTTCGGATACGGCATACCACATACATACGGAATACGGCATACCACAACACCAGTAGGAAACCCACCCACAAACGGTCAAGCGGATAATGCGGTAAAAATCATAAAAAAGGCACTTAAGTGTACACTTATGAATAATAATAAGCAAATAAATTTGGTTACGGCGTTGAATTCATTCCTTTTAGATTATACAAACACCATTCATACTAGTACAGGCGTATCGCCAGCGGAATCAATGTTAAAAAGAAAGTTAAGAACAAGATTAGATTTGATAAACCCTAAAAGAAATAAAGAAGTAGGTAGTATAGAAAGGGCGAGAGCCAACATTGAAAAGAGTCAATGTAATCAAAAACAATATTATAAGGGAATAAATAGAAGACCATTTGAAATTCAAGATAATGTTATGGTTAAAGATTATTCAAATTCAAATAAAGTTGTCTGGACTAAAGCTTCTATTTACAGAAACTAGGCAAGCAAAATTATTTAGTGCAACCTGTTAACACAATTAATAAATGGAAACGTCACATTAATCAAATAATAAGTTGTGAAGAAAAGCCTTTGGAAAATTATGTACCGAACACACTTAATGATGTAACTTTAAATGAAGAAAATTCTTTAATAAATGTAAGTCTAGAAGAAAATGTACAACAATTAGATGAATCTATTAAACAAAATGAAAATGTTCAACATGAGGATAAAGCTATACAAGAAAATGTAAACAAACCGAAAACAAATAATTTCACTAGAGATAAACACTTGTTGAGATCAAGAAAAAATTGATTTTATTATTATAACACATAAAATATGGAACTGAATTTTTTAATTTCTTGTAAAGTAAATATAATAAACCTATTATATTAGTATTATTATTATTTAATATATACCGACATATTAATTCTCAGGGTATTGACATGATAAATGAGGATAAAGCTATACAAGAAAATGTAAACAAACCGAAAACAAATAATTTCACTAGAGATAAACACTTGTTGAGATCAAGAAAAAATTGATTTTATTATTATAACACATAAAATATGGAACTGAATTTTTTAATTTCTTGTAAAGTAAATATAATAAACCTATTATATTAGTATTATTATTATTTAATATATACCGACATATTAATTCTCAGGGTATTGAGTATTATATATATATATATATATATATATTATTATTTTATTTTTTTTGCTTTTTTTTTATTGTAAAGGACATCCAACTAAGGGGGATATTGTAGTATTGTAGTAGTCGACAGTGGCAACACTAATATCGTTGTTTACAATCACACATAATAGGATCACGACATTGAGTCAGTTGGTAATCCTCTTTCCTACTGTTCACAATTGAATTAATAAACGCTCAGTAAACTAATAATAAATAACCTTCTTTTCTTGACTCGGTTATCACAGTTTGAGATGTTATGTATTTTTACTTTCATTTATGTTTTCTTATTTTTTTGTAATATTAATAAATTAATTAATTCATTTAAATATATTTTTTAATATTATCATACAATTATAAACTAAATTCTTTCTAAATTGCAATTTTTTTTTTTTGTATTTTTTGCCGATTTAATTATATTTAATATATTAATTTATAAATTATAATCTGTTTTCTTTGTATATATGATAAAGTAGTTTTCTTCAAATTATAATTGTATTAATTAAAGCCTTACACTAATTTATAAGAAGAATATTCTTAATGTGCAGGCATACATTGAACTAAATAAACTTAAACTTAAACTTAAACTTAAACATTTTTAAATTTGTCACAGACATATCAAAAAATTCTTAACCTGAAAACCAATATATATATTTATAACACTTTTTCCTTTATCCACATATATAGGAAATAAAAGTCCTCAATACAAGGAACAGAACTTTACTGGGTTTTTTATTATTTGTAAAGAGGGCTGTTTTTCGAGGCATAAGCCTTTACAACAACATTCTTTTATTTCGCTTATTCGCGGTGATAAATCCGCTAAAATCAAGCTTAACAGAATAATCATCGTAGCTGTGTCGTTGCAGTCATTAAATCAACTACTGCAAAGAGTTATTCACTGCATGATTAAATTGATTGCCATCATACCAAAACTACAAAGAGAATTCTTCTGTTTTAGCAGTCAAACTACTACTACCACAAGTGCTGCAAGGAGCAACTCTTCGCAGCCAACGATCGTTTTCACAAGTGCTGCAAGGAGCAACTCATCGCGGCCCAAGGCCGTCACCAGGGGGGGGGGGTTCACAGGGGTTCAAACCCCCCCCCCCCCCCCCCGAATTTTTTTAGAAATGCATCTGTAAATCAACCTTTTCGATGAATTTAGTAAGGTAGCTCTAACAGTTTTTAAATACAACCTCAAACAACACAGCCTCAGGATGCCAGGTTACTTTTGCTTCGATTGCACATGATGAATAACTAAACGCCTCAAGGAAATTTAGTATACCTAGATAGGTATGTGTATGCATCTACATGAAACAATATGTATAGTATAAACGTATATTCTTATTTCCCTTCCAAATAAACTAATGGTGTCCTTGTGCGCATTAGTTTTCAACTTCGTTATTCCACTTATATAGTTGCAATTGTAACTTGCAACGTTTTAGCCGGTTCATTCCATGCGTTTCTATTCTCTTGCCAGCAATAGGAAAAAGGAATGAGCAACAACGTAATATGTGTTGTGGATGAAAAACTCCAAATTCCACGAATTGTGTCAAAGCAACAGCACAGACAAAACTTGAGCACAACGGATCCTGAAACCTATTTTAGAATAAGTATAATGATTCCTCTTTTAGATGATTTTTTAAGTCAGCTTAAAATAAGATTTGAAAATCATAAGTCCATACTTTCCTCTTTGTGCATTTTAGTTCCATCGATCTTTGGCGGCAAATATGAACAAAATTACAACGAAGAAAACTTCAAATTTTATAGATCTTTTTTGGATTGGGACACTTTAGAAGCTGAGTTTACGTTATGGAAGACAAAATGCCATAGACAAAAAGATACAGAGCGTTCAAAGAGTGCAATAACAGCTCTTGGGGAATGCAATAAGAATCTGTTTCCTAACATCCACAAGCTTCTCAAAATTTTGGCGATACTACCGGTTTCAACGTGTACACCGGAAAGAACATTTTCGACAATGAAACGTCTAAAAACTTAGCTAAGAAATTCTACCGGCGAAGAAAGACTAACAGGATTGGCATTAATGTCAGTTCATCGAGAAATTGAGATTGACACTGAGGAAGTTTTAGACATATTTGCAGCACAGAAGGCCAGAAGATTAAATTAATTTTATAAAAATGATATACTTACATGTTATTTAATACTTTTTTTTATAATAAAATCTTAAAGAGTGATAATAAATGTACCTACTTAATAAATAATAACTTAAAATTATTTAAAAAAAATATTGGAAAAATCTTTAAGTTTTTCAAATTTGTTGCTAATAGTTGTATTTTATTAGCAGTAATCTACCTAGGAAAAAATATTGAAAATCGTTAAAGCAGTTTTTTTTCAAACCGGTTTCTTTTTTAATTTTTGAAAAATATTTTGCAATTTTTTGAGTATTTCAATACATCGAAATCTGTAGTTCATCGGGTAAAAAATCTGAAAAAATTCGATATTCGCGTTTCCAACATATTCAAAAAATCTAAAAAGTTATGTATATGAATTTGATGATAAAAACCTTCCTAAATTTTAAATTTAACTGAAATCGGTTTTGTTGTTAGCGAGAAATTCTGATTTAAAAAAATCGGTTCTATGAGAGGTACTGTTTTAAGATAAATCTCGACTGTTTTATCAAAATCGTAAAGGCCATTTTTAGAAAAATTAAGTTTTAACAAACTGTTATATGACATTTACTATTGTTTTAGAGCTAAAATTCCAATTTCAACAACGCCTAGTGCGAGACTACTAAATAAACACTCTGAACCAAGTTTGCAAATCAGCCTATCCATTTAGGCTGTTTTGGCATTAAGTGAAACCCAGGTTGGACAGAATACTGATTTATCAGAATTTTGTTTGGTTGGATATAACTTAGTGCCATTACTTTTTTCCCACCATGGTCTTGTCGTTTATGTTAGAAATGATATTGCTTGCCAGAGCCTTCCCCAATATGGGCATTGTTCTAATACGAACTTTAATTTCGTGTGGCTCAAATTCACTGTCCGCAAGCATATCATTCATTACTGTTTTATTTACAGGAGTCCGAATCTTGACAGCATGTCTACTTGTGATGAGTAAGATGTTCTGTTAGATTCAATTTCCCGAATTGTTTCCCATTGTCCTCACACTGAAGTCGTGATTACGGGCGACTTCAATGTACACAATTCAAGTTGGCTCCGCTATTCTGGCCAGACAACACTCGAAGGAAGGTATACCGAGATCTTTGCTGAGTATAACCATCTTACTCAGCTTGTCGATGAGCCTACCCGCATACCGGATGTTGATGGGCATTCCGCCCATACTCTTGACTTGTTCCTTACTTCCCACCCTGATAAATATACTATTAAAGTAACTTCTCCATTTGGCACCTCGGACCATTGTGTCATTTCAGCTAATTTCTCGATCTCCAATCATCCAGATAAAGAAAAAATTCCCACTAGGACCGTTTTTCAATACGAGAAAGCCAACTGGGACGGTCTGAATAATTTCTTTCGCAACTTTAACTGGTCATTATGCTTCCTCGATAATGACATTGATGCCAGTGCTGAAATGATTACAGAAGTGATTTTTCTTGGAATGAGAACTTTTGTCCCTCACAGAACAAAATGTATCAAACCAAAAGAAAAGTCTTGGTTTACCGAAGAGTGTAAAGAAACTATCAGGTTGAAAGAAGTAAGCTTCCGATCCTATAAAGCCAACCCATCTGAGGAAAATCGGAAGAAACATAAACAAGTTAGGAACTCGTGCAACTCCGTTATACACAAAACGAAATTTTTACATGACCAGAAATTACGGCAAAAAATTCTGCAATGTCCCAAAGGCAGTAAAAACTTCTGGTCATTTGTAAAAAACGTCAAGAACTCAACGTCATCATCAGTTCCAACGCTCATCGTCGACAATATCCCAATTGTCAGCTCTTCAGAGAAGGCGAATATGCTCGCAGCTCATTTTGCTGCAAGTTCTACGTTGCCTGCAAGCAACAATGTCCCTCCTGTACTTGAGAACGTTAATTTTTCTATGGGACAGGTATTTTTCCGCACTCGTACAGTAACAAGAGTTCTTCAAGATCTTGATATACACAAATCCGCTGGCCCGGATGGTATACCCCCTATACTTCTGAAGAGGTGTTCTTCATCGCTGGCAAAACCATTGCGTAAGCTTTTCCATAGCTCCTATCGTTCAGGTATCTTTCCTAGTAAATGGAAAACAGCATTTGTCCAGCCCGTCCCTAAAAAAGGTGATTCCTCCTCCCCCTCCTCCTACCGACCAATTGCACTTACGTCCCTTCTTTCCAAGGTCATGGAAACGCTGATAAATCGTCAGCTCAAGAAATATCTCAAAGATCGGAAGCTTTTAAATGACCGGCAATACGGCTTTCGTAGCAATCGTTCCACTGGTGATCTGATGGCATATCTCACCGAACAGTGGAACAAATCTGTGCATCGATTTGGCGAAAGCAAGATTATTGCGCTTGATATTTCAAAGGCGTTTGATAGAGTTTGGCATGAAGCTCTTTTATCGAAAATGCGTGCATTTGGTATCGATGATACTCTTATTCGTTGGATTAGAAGCTATCTTCTGGACCGTTCAATACAAGTTGTATTAGACGGTTTCAAGTCTGATCTCCACAAAATAAATGCTGGTGTGCCCCAGGGCTCCGTTCTGTCTCCGACTCCTTTTCTCATTTTTATAAATGATCTCTTGTCTGTGACTTCTAATCCATTAAATTGTTTTGCTGACGACTCAACCCTCAGCTTTTCATATACGTTTGATAATTCACGGCCTTCGCCTTCGGACGTGTTATTACAACGTCACCGTATGATAAGCTCATTAAACTCCGATTTAAACAGCATTGTGAATTGGGGTATCAGAAATCGTGTGGAGTTTAATGCGTCGAAAACTCAATGCTGTCTTTTGTCGTTAAAGTTAAACATATCCCCTATGCCATTATCCATGAATGGTACTTGCATCGAGGAGGCCGAAAAGCTTTCAGTACTCGGTATGTGTATCAGTGACAACCTTCGTTGGAATGATCATATACTTGAGATTGCTAAGAATGCTGCAAAATGCTTAGGCTTTCTTAATAGATGCAAGAAGTTTTTCACCCCTTCTGATCTGGCTACAATTTACAAGGCGTTTATACGCCCTAAACTCGAGTATAATTCCCATCTTTGGGCAGGTGCTTCTCAAACTTTTCTTCACCTGCTCGACAGAGTTCAGAAAAAGGCGTTAAAATTGATAGGAGAGGGAAACATTGAGGAAACATTTCCATCACTCGAACATCGTCGAAATGTTTCTTGTCTTTCCTTATTTTACAGGTTCTTTTATAAAAAATGTTCACTTGAGGTAGCCAGCTGCGTTCCACCCCTTAAACATTTCTCCCGTTACACTCGTCTTGCTAGGAACGCTCATCAGTTTACACTTGAGCCCAATTTCGGTCGTACCGTGAAATATAGAGATTCTTTCTTTAGCCGTACAACACGAATGTGGAATGAATTGCCTGGCACAATTTTTCCTTGCCATTTTGATCTGCAGACATTCAAGATCAATGTTCATCGACACCTCCTTTCCCTTCCTCCCTAAATTCCTATCGCTCGCGCTGTGACTTATCATTAAAAGGGCTATAACAAACCCCTTGAGCGCGTGTGCATTATAAAAAAAAAAAAAAAAAAAAAAGATCTGCAAACAGGCAGTCGGACGAACAGAATTTTCCAACACACTTTTGTCTACTTCCCTATCATCGCAATATCATGTTTATTTGTTATCTCAATTTTTTTTTTTTGACGAATCCATAACTTGCCTTATACATAGAATAGTATCATTATCGCAACTAAAAGCCGTGTTTGGTGGATTTTGGGTGAATGGGCTGTACTAATTTTATTTATTACATCTACAGAAAGGTACAGATTGATTGGTGTATGGAATAAGTATAAACCCCCCCCCCCCGAAATAATTGTCTGGCTACGGCCTTGTCGCAGCCAACGATCGTCTTCACCACGTGCTGCAAGGAGTAACTCAGCGCAGCAAAACGCTCGTCTTCGCCACGTGCTATAAGGGGCTTTTCGAAGCAGGAACACAATTTGCCATCACAAGCTGCGATACTTGAATCTCGCAGCATATCTTTCATCATCACAGGCTGCAAGCATCTCGCAGAATTATTCTATGGCCATCAAGTGCGGCGGTAGTGATTCATCACAGCATAGTTTCTATCATCTCGCAGGATAAGTTTATGGTCATCACGTGCGGTGGCAGTGATAGTTTCTACCATAACGTGCATCTCACAGTACCACCATTTCATTGACAAAAGTAGTTGCAGCACAAAAAAGAATATCAACGCTATTGGCGACACTTCCATTGTCATCACGTGCTGAAAAAAGTGTCTCAAAGCAGAATAATCTCTTATCCTCATCAACGTCGCAGAGAACAACTCATCGCACAAATCATCACAGCAAATTTAGGGAACGGTATCACATCATTGCACCAAGGAGGAACCCACCGCAACAAATCACCGACGGTACAACATCATCGTCAGGGGAGCGTAAGGTAAGTGCTAAGTCCTATTATTATTAATCTCTTTACCTTTTGTCCGCCAAGTCTTATAAATAGTCATACAAAGTCATTTATCGTAGTCATATACAAATTAAAATTTATTCAAAATGACCTTTAACTACAAATCATGCAAAGAAAAAGATAATGACGACATGGTGCAGTGCGACGCGTGCGACGATGGGTATCATTATATTGCGTCGGCGTTGATAACAACATACAAAATCACGATTGGAGTTGTGTCAAATGCAAAACGCTTCTTATTAATAATAATAATAGTAATCCGTCACCAAATGCGAACCCCAATGAACCTGGTCCAAGTCATCGACAGGACAACACAACAACTATTCATGGCAATGAACTAGATTCACATGCACCTCCTTCAACTTAACAAACAAAAGGTCCAAGTAGTACGAAAAGAGCAAAAAAGAAATCTCCATCGAAAAACCGCGCCCTGATTCTTCAGCGTTTAGAAGAAGAAAGGCAACTTCAGGCGAAGCGCGACAACGAATTTTTAGATAAAAAGTATGCTATGTTGAGAGAACTGCAATCAAGCTCCGAAAGCGAAGATGACACTCAAAACCCAGACGTTTCTACGAAGCCGCCATGGAACAGCACGTTCAACAACAATAAAAATACGACCACCATGCCTCAACCTACTGTAGTTCAACCAGCCCCCAAGTTTTTGATAACAAATGCACCTACTTATAGCGCATTTCCTGCCAACTCATCAGCATCCTATCTGTTCAACTCAAACACATCAATAGAAATGCCTCTTCTTAGCAAACAACAAATAGCAGCCAGGCAAATAATGTCGAAAGAGCAGATGATTTTTAGTGGTCGATTTGAAGAATGGCTGAGATTTATTAGCTGGTTTAACAGCACTACAGCCTCTTGCGGCTTTCAGATAGTGAAAACCTGCGACGAATCCAAGGTTGCTTAAACGGTGAAGCCCAAAAGACAGTTGGTATCAGACTATTTTTTCCGGAGCAAGTTCCTGGCGCATTAAAGAGCCTTCATCAGTTATACGGCCGTCCTGAAGATATTATAAATGAGGTAGATAAGATTCGAAAAGAACCATCTCCAAGAATGGATAGGCTACAATCCATAATCCAATTTTCACTTTCAGTAAAAAATGCCTGTGCTATTATGGCAGCGACTGGAATGCACGACCATCTAGCGAATTGACAGGTTACCACCGCATTCGTTTGGAATGGGGAAGCTATCGTAGAAGTACAAGTACCGTGAATCTCGCACTGTTCAGTGATTGGCTAGCAGAAATTGCCAGCTCAGCATCGCAAGTAACTCGGATGAATACATCAAGCCTAACAACAATGCGCAACGATAAGTACACGCCTAAATCTTCAATAAACGTTCACTATGATTCGGAATCACAACATCTTAATGAAAAAAGTGCCCAGTTTGCAAGTTGAATTGCAAATCTGGTGATCAGTGCCAAAGGTTCCTGAATCTGAACCTAAAAGAGAGATGGGACACAGTAAAGCGGTTTACAATCTGCCGTACGTGTCTTCGGCAACATGGACGAACACGGTATTATCATGAAAAGGTATGCGGTGTCGATGGATGCATCTAAAAGCACCATAAACTGCTCCACAGAATGTGAGATAATCCTTCCATTTCTAGCTATACCATGTGTTATGTATACTTTACATACACATATCTTTTAATATAAATCTTCTCATTGCATCGTTGCATTTTATTAAATACTCTGAATGATACTTTATACTTTGTCTCTACTCTACCCACTCAAACTCATTTCTACACAATTCCAATTTCGTGCACACAGCACATTCTTTTATTTGTTCTTTGTTACAAACGCTTTGCTATAATTTTATTAAGAATAAAATATCATTCCTGTATTACCCTCCAAACAAGAGTGTTCCATTTTGATTTATAAAATACTTCACAAATTGGTGTCAGAAGAAAAGATTATAAAAAAAAATTATATAATTAATTAATTCAAATCAGATCAAGTATGGTGTTCATATCAATGTAAGTACTTAATAAATCACATTTTTGTTTGTTTCGCATTTGGTTTAATAAAATTGTGCTTATTGTGCTAATTGTGCGTTGTTGTGATTCATTGAATAAAATAAAATCATGTCGAATGATGATATAAATAGTGTTAGAGAAGGAGATTTGAGTGATAATGAAGATATAAGTGAAAATGAAGCTAAAAATGATATAAATAATGAACGTAGAGATTCTTCGGAACTCCCAATTACTTTTCTCATTAAATTCATCAAAGGTTTTGAAGGTAACAGGGATCAATTAAATGGGTTTATTGCAGATTGTAACAAAGCCTTTGGCCTGGCAAATGCAACCCAAAAATACATTCTATTAGACTATATACAAACGCAAATGTCTGGCAAAGCCAAAGCGGCTTGTGTCAATAGAACTTTTAAAGATTGGGATGTGCTCAAAGCATTTCTTAAAACAATGTATCAAGACAAAAAACATTACTCCCAACTTCTATGTGATTTAACAAATCTAAAACAAAATGTTGATGAGTCCGTTGCACAATTCGTTTATCGAGTGGAAACGCTTTTAAAACGAACCATAAATGCTACACCAGAAGGTGCTCACCTTACTGGAAAGTTAGAGATGCTGAATGAGATAGCTATAAATCGATTCATTTTCTTTTCCTTACCACGGATATCAAATTCTCTTAGGATAAGAGAAATTAAAACACTTAATGAAGCAATATCAATTGCTATAGCTGAAGAACAAGTTCAAAAAATTTATCAAAATCCACCTCGAAATAATTCAAAACAGATCAATCAAGCATCTTGCTTAAACTCCGTTAACTTAAATAGTCCCAAATCTTACGGTCCTAACCAAAAACATTGCAAATATTGTAAAAAATATGGGCATCTAATCGAGGAATGCCGTAAACGAACATACAATAATAATAAAAAACAACAGAATATTTCAATTTCAAATCAAAATCCAAAAAACCGTTCAAATTCTTCAACAGTAGTTGCTCTGCTGGAAGAATAAATAAAACAAGCAACATTTTTAATCATCCATTTAAAGAAGAGCAAATTTTACTTGAAGGAAAATGTTCCTCAACTATCTCTACATTATGTGACTCTTCAAAAAACGCTTAACTCAAACTTCTTATCGATACTGGAGCAAATGTATCTATAGTTAAAGCAAAGTCTTTAAAAGAAAACACAGTGGTATATCTTAATAATAAAATTACCCTTAATGGTATAAGTCCTGATCACTCAATAGAAACGAGTGGTTGTTCTATTCTGTCTTTGAAAATATCAGGAAAGTTCTTTAATCACCAATTTCATGTTCTAAATCGAAATTCAAACATTCCTTTTGACGGAATTTTAGGCAATGACTTCTTAAAAGCATATAAAGCTTCAATTGACTACGAAAATCACATGATTATAGTTGACAAGCAAAAAATTCCTATTCTTTATGAAACCGAAAATAAAATCAATAATATTCAAATTCTTAAACCTAGAACTGAAACTCTTATTGAGGTTATAGTTCAAAATCCAGAAATCAAAGAAGGTATTTTACCTAATATAGTTTGAAAAAACGGAGTATTTTTAAGTAAAGCTGTTACTAAAGTCGGCTCTAAATCTAAAGCGTATGCTTCTATTTTAAATACTACTGAAGAAAATTATACTCTTTCAGAAATCAAATTATGTCTTGAACCTATTCCAGAAAATTTTAATAAATCAAGTTCAAGCAATCATCCAAAAAATATTTCTTATACAAGAGAGCATGAACTCTTAAAAAATATTAGAACTTCCCATCTAAATGATGAAGAAAAAACTTCGTTACTGAAAATTTGTCAAGAGTTTAATGACATATTTTTCTTAGAAGGAGATTCTTTGACTTGTACAGATACCATAACACATGATATCAATACAGGATCTTCACCCCCAATCGCTGCTAAAACATATCATTATGCAGAAGCTCATAAAAGCGAAGTGAAACGACAGATTAAGCAAATGCTTGATCAAAATGTTATCTAACCATCCAAATCCCCATGGTCTGCACCTCTTTGGGTAGTTCCCAAGAAACAGGATGCTTCCGGCGCTCAAAAATGGCGTGTAGTTATAGACTACAGAAAATTAAACAATGTTACTATAGGAGATGCATATCCTCTCCCGCACATATCTGAAATCCTCGATCAATTAGGTCATTCCGTTTATTTCACAACCCTTGAATTAGCCTCTGGCTTCCATCAAATCAAAGTGAATTCAAACGATACTTCTAAAACAGCTTTTTCTTCACCATTAGGACACTTCGAGTTTGATCGAATGCCTTTTGGGTTGAAGAACGCTCCTGCGACCTTTCAAAGGTTAATGGATTCAGTTCTTTCAGAATATCAAGGATTATATTGTTTCGTATATCTCGATGATATTGTCATTTACGCGTCCAATATTCAAGATCATGAAATGAAGTTAAAAAAAATATTCAATCGAATTAGAATGCATAATCTCAAATTACAGCCTGATAAATGCGAATTCATGCATACAGACGTAGCATATTTGGGTCATGTCATATCAAAAGATGGAGTAAAACCTAATCCCGAGAAAATAAAAGATGTTTTATCCTATCCTACTCCTAAAAATCCAAAAGATATTAAAATCTTCCTTGGATTAGCTGGATATTACCGTCGGTTTATTCAAAATTTCTCTTTTATTACTAGACCCTTAACCAAACTTCTAAAAAAGGATGCTATATTCGTTTGGTCAAAAGACCAAGAAAATTCTTTTAATATTTTGAAGAAAATACTGACTACAGAACCATTATTACAGTATCCAGATTTCTCTAAGGAATTTATCGTTACAACCGATGCCTCCAATTTTTCAATTGGAGCAGTCCTTAGCCAAGGTGCAATAGGTACTGATTTGCCTATTGCCTATGCAAGCAGAACACTTAATCGTTCAGAATCTAATTACAGTACGACTGAACGAGAATTATTAGCCATTGTATGGGCTACAAATCATTTTAGACCATATCTCTATGGTCACCGGTTTAAAATCGTTACGGATCACAGACCACTAGTGTGGTTATTCAACGCTAGAGATCCTGGTTCAAAATTAGTCCGCTGGAGACTAAAGCTCGAGCAATATGATTACGAAATTGTTTATAAGCCTGGTCGTGTCAATATGAATGCCGACTGCTTATCACGAATAAATTCAAATAATAATGTATTGTTTACCGAGATAAAAGAATCATTTGAAGATTACGTTAAATTCTATTACAATTCGCTTACTCCAAATATCTATGATTTTACCGAAAGTTCAGAAACTATACTTAAATGTCAACATCATATAGCATATTTAACTGCAACTGATCTTTCCGAAGAAAATTATTATATGGATGATATTTTATCATTGTCGAAAAATCCAGAAATAATTATTAACTCTTCTCATGGGCTCCATTCCATCTCCAAATCTCAAAACAAAAATGAAAAAAATATATATCATTGTTTTATCAAACATATGTACTTTGAAAAACCCCTATACGCGGATTTCTTTTATACCATACAAAATCTAAAAATTGAATTAGAGAAAGATAATATCAATTCAATAGCAATCGCTAATCCTGTTGATGATTTCAACCAGTTTAAATATGATAAATGTAAACAGATAATATTGTTTGTTTTCCGAAATTCAAATATAAAAATAGTTTTATTTAACGATACTATTACAAATCCAACGAGCGATCAAATTCCTATTATCTTAAAAGAGAACCATGATAGTCCTCTTTCAGGACATTGTGGTTACCACAGGATGTTTAAGCGAATTTCTGTCAAATATAAATGGCCAAAAATGAGGAAAGACATTCAAAGGTATATTTAAAATTGTACTTCGTGTCAGATAAATAAAACCATTAGGAAAAAACATAAAGCTCCAATGGAAATAACGAGTACAAGCTTTCAACCGTTTGAAAGGTTAGCACTAGACATAGTCGGTCCATTACCTTTGTGTGAGGATGGTTCAAAATTTGTATTAACTATGCAAGATGACCTTACTAAGTATTCCTATGCAATTCCATTACAGAATCATGAAGCTAAAACAGTAGGAGAAAACCTTGTGCATTTCATTACCATGTTCGGTATACCTAAAAGTAATCTCACTGATCAGGGATCTGACTTTACCTCAGATCTAATGAAAAATGTATCTAAACTATTACATATCAAACACAAGTTTGCTACTGCTTATCACCCGCAAACTAATGGAGCATTAGAACGCTCGCACTCAACTTTGAAAGATTACTTAAAGCATTTTATCAACTCCAACCAAACAGACTGGAATGAGTATATTCCGCTAGCAATGTTTGCCTATAATACAAGTGTCCATGCTTCTACACAATTTACGCCTTTTGAATTACTCTTTGGATACAAAGCTATTCTTCCAAGTTCAATTACATCCAACCCAGAGTTTAGGTATTCTTATGATTCGTATCATGACTCCTTAAAATATAGACGAAACAAAACTCATCAAATTGCACGTGATAATATAATGCGCTCAAAGCAAAATTCAAAACAACATTATGACAAAAATGTTAACACATACGAATATAAAATAGATGATGAAGTTTATTTAGAGTCTAAAAAAGCAAAAAGCTTAGCCCGAACTTTAAGGGTCCTTACAAAATAATTAAAGTTCACAAAAATCAAAACGTTACAATTAAAATCAAAAATAAATTTGTTCGTGTTCATGTCAATAGAATAAAACCATTATCTTCTCTTCCAGATTAATCATCTTGTTAATAAAGGAAGTTTCTTCTTTCGAGATTCAACCAATAAAAACTAGTAGTGGCATATACTATGAGCAAATAGGTCATGTAAAATTTTATTCTGATAAATATGAATTAATCATTTATACTAATATTTCCTTTTATTCAAGGAAACTTAGTAACATCGAAAAAGTTTTTAAACAAACACAATCATTTTGTCCCGAAACAAATCTTTCATTTCATTGTTCTCAAACCTTGAAATTTTTGTCTATCAAAATTCATAACTTATTTCAAAAACAAGAAACTCTATCCCATTTATTGAATCATCCGCATGAAAAAAGAAGACAGAAAAGAGGTATATTCAATGGTGGCGGTTATGCCCTAAACTGGCTTTTCGGTAATCCAGATGCAGACGATGCACAATATTACAATGAAGCAATTAAACATTTTGAAGAAGATAATTCAAATTTACAAAATTTAATGAAAGAACAAACAAAAGTGATTACAAGTACAATTTCAAATTTTAATGATTCTATTAGTGCTTTGAAAATGCACGAGGAAACTTTTAATGCTAATATAAACAAATTAAATAATTTTATTGAAAACTTTAAAGAAACCAAGAGTTCTATTGAAAATTCTGTCATATTAATAGATCATATAAACTATTTAACTTACTTAAGTAATGAACTCGATGAACAATTTGACCTTTTAACAGATGCAATTTTACTTATCAAAGCTAATATCATACATCCATGTATTATAACTCCTAAAATTTTTATAAATGAACTCGATAATAATGTAAAAACATTAACAAATGGAAAAATGTTTCCCCTACCTTTACAATATAACTATGCTTATAAGATATTCGAAATAAGTACATTAAAAGCATTCTATTTAAATGAACGTTTAATATTTGTCATCCAAATTCCTTTGATAACCAATCTATTGTATAATATTTACAAATTAATTAAATTACCAATTGAACAAGATACTTCAACTTATATTTACATAGAACCTACTTTTCAATATATAACATTGTCAAATAATAAACAATCTTATAAACAAATAAATAATCTAAACCCTTGCAAAAAATTATCTGACGAAGTCCACATCTGCCAAAATCAATTGGTGTATTCCACAATGGATAAACCGATATGTGAAACAACAATTCTCATCTCAGCAAACAACAAGTTACCAAAAACCTGTAAAGTCAATACCATAAAAGGAAATCTAGAGATCTGGCAACCACTTAAATTCAATCAATGGATTTATGTACTAAGTGAACCACAGAGAATTACTGTCGACTGTCCAAATAAAGACATATTTGATGAGATCATAAAAGATACAGGGATCCTGAAACTTTCAGAAGGATGTCGCGCTTACTCCAGACTTGTCCAACTAATTGCAACTGGAAAAATGAGCACAGAATATCACAATATCATTCCAAGCATAAATATCCTTAAAGACGACTGTTGTTCTAAAGCATCAATGAATAAAACAAATGCCACGTTTTATCTTTCACCAATTCATCTTACAAATATCAAACTTGATGATCTAAAACATGCAGCACATCGACTAAAATATATTGATGATCAACTTGACCACATGTTAAATAATCATACCATAATTCAACATGGAAATTGGGGTGTCTTGTCAACTTATACAACCAGTGTAGCGGTCAATCAACTTCAGAATCATATCATTCACAATCAATTACCATGCATGCAATACAAGAACAAGAAAATAACAGTTTACCAATTTCAACATCCCGAAACAGTAAATCTCCAAAAACTCGCATCAACTACATTTCTTCCAGACGATCAATTTCATGATCCAGAAACAGTTTATCACCCGGATTTTCAACCTCCGATTAAAAATAATTTAATATGTATATAAACCAAATTCCTTTATTTAATTTTATAATTACATTAAAAAGAAAACCTGTATAAAATAGTTCTAAGTCAAATATTTTAAACAATTAATAAGGAAATCTTGTAAAAAAAATTGTAAATTCTCATTTCAATAATTTCATTTCTACTATTTCCTTTTTCTAAGGAGGGAGGTGTTATGTATACTTTACATACACATATCTTTTAATATAAATCTTCTCATTGCATCGTTGCATTTTATTAAATACTCTGTATGATACTTTATACTTTGTCTCTACTCTACCCACTCAAACTCATTTCCACACAATTCCAATTTCGTGCACACAGCACATTCTTTTATTTGTTCTTTGTTACTAACGCTTTGCTATAATTTTATTAAGAATAAAATATCATTCCTGTATTACCCTCCAAACAAGAGTGTTTCATTTTGATTTATAAAATACTTCACACACGAACAGTATAGTGAACTACCATCAAACAGAAAAAAATTGCATTCTAATCAGAATTATACCAGTGACAGTATACAATGGAAATGCAAAATTAAACACATTCGCCTTCCTTGACGACGGATCTTCAATATCACTTATCAAAGAAGATCTTGTTACGAAACTAGGGGTTTCAGGCGAAATGAAGCCATTGTGTCTTAGGTGGACAGCCAATACTCATCGCACCGAAAACACATTTAAAAGAGTAAATATGCAAATCTCGTCAATTGCTTCCACTACAAAATATGATATATTTGACATACGCACCGTTAAGACAATGGGTTTGCCGAGACAAAGCATAAGCACATCTGAAGGGCATTCCACTGTAAACACCAAACTACAAATTTTGTTGGGTCTCGACCAATGGAAGATAACGATTCCTCTCCGATCGCGTGAAGGACTGGAGAATCAGCCGGTTGCTTCCAAAACGCGACTGGGATGGTCAGTATACGGGCCGTGTATGCGATTGTTAAAGCAAAATAATGAAAAGCAAAATTATTTTACATTTCACATCAGTGACTGTCAGAAAATTGAGGACGAAAATCTAAGCATACTGTTCAAGGAATTTATTTTGATTGAGTCAGCAGGTTCAAACAACAAAATATTTTGCGGTCTTCTGATGATGAAAAGGCTATTGCTATGATAAAAAACAACATAGTACGAGAAGAGAAACACTTTGTTGCCCCTTTATTATGGAGAGATGAGTCAAGTGAAATGCCCGATAGCCGTGCGACGTTTTATGTATTTAGGAAAAAGAATGGAGAAAGATAAACAACTCTATGACAAACTCAACACTCAAATTGAGGACTATTTACAAAAACAGTACGCCAGAAAATTGACCATGGTGGACTTACAGCAACAATACTCTCATGTGTGGTACTTACCCATTTTCCCAGCTCTTAAACATAATGAGCCTAACAAAATGAGGATTGTGTGGGATGCTGCTGCAGTAGTAAACGACATCTCATTAAATTTTATGTTGCTCTCAGGGCCTGACACCGTCCCGTCTCTCGTTTTTGTTCTTTTACGCTTTAGAGAACGCAAATTCGCCATATGTGTCGATATCAAAGAAATGTTCCATCAGGTCAAAATAAGAAACTCTGATCAGCATGCTCAACGTTTCTTGTGTCGAAGCGAACGTAGCAAAGAAATTGAAGAGGCTGCAGTGCTAGGTCGTCGCCTTAGTATTGAAGTACCGTAAACGCCAAATTGCGTTTTTTGAACTGGGTATGCAGTCTTATGTTTTCGGGTGCGCTCTTTTCAAATCTGTTATCTGTTTGTTCCTATCGCTTCTAATTTGTGAGATATTTGACGTTAACGAAAAATGGTTGGCACATACGTCAAATTTCCCAAGGAGTTTATATTACGTTTTTAGTATTGAAATGCCGTATGTTTTCAATTTTTTGACGTACGTGTATGGACCAAAAAGAAACTGTTGATTTTGGTGGCGTATACGGCAAACTCATTTTGAACAAAAAAGTTAATATTTTTAAAACTTAAACATGCGGAAGGTTTCTGATAACAACTATTAAAAGAGGATTTACAAACAGATACTGTGTAAAAAAATTTAAAAAATCCTTCGGTCAGTTTTTCCACACTAGACTGCCAAACCCTTAAATGCGATTTCCCAAAAATGTAAAAATGGCGTTTAAAGCACTTTAATACTGGGGCGACGAGGTGTTTAGCCATCAAAAATCATAACAGCTGGGCATTCCTTAAACATATCGAACAAGTTCTTTTGGTCGGATTCCAGAACGGTCTTAAGTTGGATTAATTCAGACCACAGGAAGAATAAGCAGTTCGTTGCCTTTCAAATAGGTGAACTTCTCGAAGAGACTGAGCCAAAAAGTTGGAATTGGATCTCAAGCAAATGCAATATTGCCGACGAAGCCACCAAGTGGCAAAACAAAGGAGATTTCAAGTCAGATAGCCGATGGTACCAAGGACCTAGCGACCAGTGGCCTGAGGAATTCAAACAGCTAGATCCTCCATCCGAAAAAATCAGACACGTCCACATAAATCACACCGTAAGTTTTGAACTGATTATCGACGCTTCCCGATTTAGTAGCTGGAGCCGACTCTACCGTACAATGGCCCAAGTTTTTCATTTCATCAGAAGAACATCATACAATAGAACAAAAGTTAACTTGAAAAAACACTTAGTGAGTCTGGATTTCATTGCTGCACAAAACAACTGCTTTAAAATATGCCAAAATGAGGCTTTTCCTGAAGAAATCGCAGACTTGGGCAGTATAGAAGTTAATATAAACACGCAAGAGCTAGAAGTTTACAAGTCGAGCAAGTTGTTTAAGCTTACGTTTAGATGACAATTCGATACTTCGAGTTAAGGGACGTATAGATGCGGCCTATGGTGTCTCACTCGATACAAAACGGCCGGTCATTCTCTCAAATGAGCATTATGTCACTGAGTTGATCCTCAAGGCATACCATGAACGTTTCTGTCACCAAAACGACGAAACAGTTGTAAACGAACTTGGTCAGCCTTTTTTTATAAAAAGGCTGCGTTGCTCCAAAAAATTAAAAGAAGTAAATGCCAATTCTGCTAGAACAACCGATGCCTTCCGAAGCCACCGATAATGGGCGATCTTCCTCCAGCTAGATTGCAATCACAAGACCCTTCTCCTATATAGGTATAGACTACTTCGGACCACTTTATGTTGGAGTTGGAAGACGTTCCGAAAAGAGATGGGGCGTCTTAATAACATGCCTGAGTGTTCGTGCAATTCATATTGAGGTTGCTTGCCCTCTATCTACCGATTCATGCATAATGGCTTTAAATCGTTTTATAGCACGCAGGGGATGGCCTCTGGAAGTGTTTAGTGATAATGGTACAAACTTTCATGGAGCCAGCAACGAATTGAGAGAAGTTATGCAGCATATTCACGCAGAAAAGATGGCAGCCTGTTTTGTTAGGCCTAACCTAAAATGGAACTTCATTCCTCCCTCTTCACCCAATATGGGTGGGAGCTGGGAAAGGCTGGTTAGATCAGTCAAAACAACTTTAAGTTATATTACGCCGACTAAAAAACCTAGAGACGAATTATTAAATTATTAATGACTATGTTGGCTGAGGTGGAGAGGATTATTAATAGTAGGCCCCTTACATACGTTCCTTTAGGCAGTGTAAATGAAGAGGCATTGACGCCGAACCATTTCTTGTTAGGGTCTTCTAACGGTAATAAAATGTCAGGAGAACTTTCTGATGAAGGCGTTGTTCTACGAAGGAATTTGTTAGTCAGCGAGGAGTTTGCGAACCGATTTTGGAATCGTTGGGTCAGAGAATACCTCCCAGACTTAACAAGACGAACAAAGTGGTACTCTCTAACGAAGCCGATCCAAGAAGGAGACATTGTCGTCATCGTAGACACAGACGTCCCACGAAACTCCTGGCCAAAGGGAACTGTTCTTAAAACCCTACAAGGAAAAGACGGAAACATCAGAAGTGCAGTCGTCAAAACAGCAAGAGGGGTGTATACAAGACCTACCGCGAAACTTGCAGTGATGGATGTGAGCCAGCCTGGCGATAACGATGGAAAGCCGATTCATGGAACCGTCTTGCCAGGGGGAGTGTTTCCAACGCTGGCAGCACCTAATTTTCCTCTTCTTAACATTTAAGTGGCAGCACCATGAACTTAGGACGATACCGGAAAGGAATCGGCCATTTTTAAATCTGTCACAGACATATCAAACAATTCTTAACAAAGGACCTAACTTGATAGTAGCAAAAACTTTAGTCGATGGCACTTTCCAACATGGCATCACAAACTTCATGTGGACTTCAAAGAAGAATCTAGGGAATATTGATGTGGCCATAAATCAATGCTACCGAACAGCTACAGGAACACTAAGAACAACGCCAGTTGAAGGCCTTAAAATAGAATCTGGTTACGAATCATTTTGTGTACTGGAACAAAAAAGAGCAATCAGTTTAAAAAGTAAAGCACTTTCTAGTGTTTCACATTCAATTTACTCAACTATACAAGATAGTCTACACCGGAAAAAACAAAACAGGAAAAACTCAATCTCTTCTCTTAGTAAAATTCTGGATCTTATTTCTTCCCGTGGATGTTTTCCTGTTACTTATTGATACAAGTATGTCAAGGTACAAAACAGACGCATACGTCTGTTGTACCTTGAAATACTTGTATCAATAATTCACAAAGAACTAATCGAAACTATAAAGCCCGAGAGGATACTTTATACAGATGGATCTTTTAAGGATAACAACTCTTCATACGCAGTCATCGAACTTTATGAGAAAAAAGACGAATCTTTTGTCTACCAAGGACTCTTTTCTGAAGCAGCTGGCAGCTATCTGGCAGAAATTGCAGCATTATTTAGAGCACTTTTGATTGCACAGAATTTGGCAGTAAAAATCCTAATACTAACTGACAACTTAAGTATTTTCACCGGAATTAAAAACGCAAATAACAAATGCTGTACTCTTAACTATATTCGAAGCATCCTTTACCACAATAGCAACATAACTTTAGCATGGATACCAGGTCATTCTGGTATAAAAGAAAATGTGATCGCATATACGGCAGCTAAAGAAACAATTCGTTATCCTCTCGTAAAAGAACAACCAAATATACCCCTACTCATCCGGAGAGTCTTCATTGCAAAAGTAAATGAAGATCTTCAAGGATCTTGGTTCAATGAACAAAACTTCCTTCGAAAACATCAAACTACTTCTATCAGAACTCCGTACAACAAAAATCTAACACGAGAAGTATGTTTTTCGGTATTTCGAGTCAGAGTAGGCAAAACGCTTTTCACAAGTCAACATTATTTTACAAGAGAGCCCCCACTAGTATACGAAAATTGTAGAGAAGATCTCACAATTTGGCATATATTTGCTGAATGTCCAATATCCAATCAAATAACAATAACTGACACACTAGAAGATAAACAAAAACGCCTAGCAGAAATCTTAGATCCGTCAGATGTCCAAACGATTTGTCGGATCAAGGAAGCCATAAACGTCCATAATAGATTAAAAGAAATTTGATATAACATGTATAAATATAAAAAAAAAAAAAAAAAAAACAAAATTTTTCTAAAAATATATAATATCTATATAACTAAGTAATAACTACAAAAACAAATTAATGTTAACAAATCCTATGTTAATTATAAACGTCATCTATGGTCTTGTTGCCCTGATGTCTACAATGTAAATAATTGTATAATTTTTTTTTATATGTTATTTTTGATAAATAAATAAATAAATAAATTTCAATGTTTTCACTTATTGTTATTGTTAAAAATATAAAATAAAACACATGCTGTTTGCTATTATTAAAAACATCGCACTAACTTGAAGTAAATGTATTACAGTTATGCTTTATTATCAAACGCTTGCAAGCTGCAAGCGCTAAAGAAGCTTATTAAAACTGAAAGCTGGTGCCACTTAGGACGCGCCCATTCACTTCCAGTTTTATTTTTTACCAGCACCACCGACTACAAGCGATAAAGTGAGAAGCTGGTGCATTCAGGCCTTATCCTTAGACATTCCTCAACATCAAACGGTTCGGTGGTTTTCTTACCGACTTTGACATTAAGGGATTTACTCCCAATCAAAACAATTTCAAACTTTATTACATAAATCACCCTACCAATATCTCACCTTTTCCATGGGCCGAAAAAACGGATCAAGAGAGCTACATGATTCCCACAAGGACCATCTCTTTAGCCCTGTAGGCAGGGCACTTGTTGTCTGTTGTGCACAAATAAATTAAGAGAACTTTTTATTTTAATGACACAAATGTTTTATTAATTCTTTAAACAAATTATTTATACTTTTAAAATTAACTATATTTAGGTTGGGAGTATTTTATATTCAGCTCCAGCACATTCGACGATGGATGATAATCTAAAAAGTTGAAATGACAAGAGAACAGGGGATGGCAAAAGCATTTGACTTTTGATTGACGTTTTCGATTTTTCATTAAGTGAGTGTTCGGAGATGCGACATATTTGAGCTCTGTGCGCAATGTGTGTATGGCTGGATATGAGTTTGTTGTTTACACTAGCACTGAATCCTGCATGGCAGATAAGTTGTGTGGTATGAACCACTACATCACCCTCCCTTAGTCGAATCCCCCCCAAGGAAAACTCTCCAATCGCAATCACCTGGAATCCCGGCCGGGACACAAAATACTGTGCGAAGGTTTAAGTCTGTCAATCGAGACTGAAACATTTTTGTTTTTTATCTTGATAATGAAGTGTTTTCTCATTCGGCGCACTACTTTATAAGGACCTTCATAGGGTGGCGAAAGGCCAGGTCTTAATCTGTCGATTCTGAGGAAGACATGTTCGCAGTCGTTCAAGTGTTTAGGTACGTAAACATTGGAGTTGCTTACACGAGTGTCTGTCGGAATTAGGTTTTGCATAACTTTTCGTAAATTTTCGATGAGCGTTTCTGGAGATGTGTTGTGAGTGTTATCACTGACGAAAATTTCTCCTGGTAGCCTAAGATTTTGACCATACACCATTTCTGCTGCAGAGCAATTTAAATCTTCTTTAACTGCACATCGAATGCCAAGAAGAATGATTGGGAGTTCAGAACTCCAGTTGATAGTGTTGCATCGAGCTTTCAAAGAATTTTTGAGTTGGCGGTGAAATCGTTCAACCATTCCGTTGGCTTGTGGGTGGTAAGGTGTGGTGTGAATCTTATGAACACCCAGTAAATTGGAAAGCTCGCTGAATAGTTTGGATTCGAACTGACTACCTTGGTCAGTTGTAATTCTTAGAGGCGTACCGAAACGTGAAATGAAATGTTCTACGAAAACCTTCGTGACTGATTGAGCTGTGATGTCTTTCAAAGGGTAAGCTTCTGGCCATCGTGTGAACCTATCTACTGCAGTTAAAATATATGAGAATCCATTAGATGAGGGCAGTGGGCCAACTAAATCGAGGTGTATATGGTCAAAACGACCGGTTGGCACATCGAATCGACCTTGAGGTGATTTTGTGTGTCGATGAACCTTAGATTGTTGGCATGACATACACGATTTAGCCCACATGTTTATCTCTTTGTTCATGTTTGGCCAGAAGTACCGATCGGATATGAGTTTGCGAGTGGCACGAATACTTGGATGTGAAAGTCCGTGTAGGATCTGAAAAATGTTTTGGCGAAGCGGTTTTGGTATATAAGGTCTGTTTTTCTGTGTTGAGGTCTCGCAGTAAACTTTTAAATTCGGAAAAACAAACTCTTTAAGAAAATATTTAGAAGATTTTTTCTTGTTTTCCTCTTTTATTAGTCTCTGCAGTTCCTCGTCATTCTTTTGCAATGTACTTATTGTTTCCAAGTCTATTTTGTTGATTTTGCTTACTTCTGAGCAAGCGATTTCTGTTTCCTCGATGCGAGAAAGTGCATCTGCCACTAAATTGTCTTTGCCTTTTATGTGTTGTATGTTTGCAGTGAATTGTGAAATGAAGTCTAAATGGCGTGACTGTCGCGGACTTCTTTCTGTTTTTGTGGTGAGTGCAAATGTGAGAGGTTTGTGGTCGGTTAAAATAACTATTTCTCGACCTTCAACAAAATACCTGAAGTGTTTTATAGCTAAATATATAGCCAGAAGTTCGCGGTCGAAAGCTGAATATTTTGTTTCCGCACTCGAAAGCTTTTTAGAGAAAAACGCCAATGGTTCCCATGACTGCTCGTGTTTTTGTTGTAGCACAGCACCTACCGCTGTATTTGAAGCGTCAGTGGCGATACTAAATTCACCGAAGGATTTCGGGTGTGCTAAGAGGGTGACTTGAGAAAGTGAATTTTTGGCGGATTCAAAGGCTTTTACGAGGTGTTCAGGCCAGGAAAATTTTAGCTTGGAATTTTTGGTTTTTGTAAAAGTGGATAAATGCGCATGAAGTGGTGCTAATGTTTGTGCGAGATTTGGCAAAAACCTATGATAGTAATTTATCATGCCAATAAATCTTTGTGTTTGCTTGACAGAAGTGGGAGTTGGAAAACTGCAGATTGCTTCAACACGATCCTTCGATGGAGCAATACCGTTAGCATTTATAGTGTGACTTAAAAACTCGAGACTGGGAACGCCGAAAACACATTTTGAAAGATTTATATTAACACCGTACTCATCGAGTCTACTAAAAAGAATCTCCAAATGACTTTTATGTTCCTCTTCGGTTCTGCTAGCGATAAGCAGGTCGTCTATGTATGCGTAAACGAAGTCCAGATTAAAACAAACAGTGTTTATGAATCTCTGGAAGGTTTGAGCTGCGTTTCGCAAACCAAAAGGCATGCGAAGCCACTCAAATAAACCGAAAGGAGTAGTCAGTGCTGTTTTGTGAACATCTTCTTGCGCCACTGGAATCAAATGGTATGCTCTCACAATGTCAAGCTTCGAAAAAATTTTGCAACCTTCAATATTCATGGAAAAATCTTGTATATGACGAATTGGATGACGATCCGGAACCGTGGCGGCGTTCAGCCGTCGGTAATCGCCACAAGGTCTCCAGTCTTGATTGTTCTTCTTTTTTACCATGTGTAAAGGTGAGCAGGTGTGAGAAGCTGATGGTTGGCAAATACCAAGTTGATTCATGTGTTCAAATTCAGTTTTGGCTGCTTTGTGTCGTATAGCATCTAGCCGTCTAGGCCGAGAGACTGGAAGAGGACCTTTGGTTACGATGTGGTGAACTATTGGATGCTAAATAGGCGCGAAGTAATTTGGTTCTTGAGTGAGAGTGGGAAATTTCTTTAAAATTTTGTCATACTCGTTATTTATTTGAAATTGTATTGGTGTTGGTTCATTTGACAAAATTGTTGAAGTACTGGTGTACAATTTTGTCAATGGATCTACTATTCTCTTGTTCTTCATATCAATCAAAAGACCAAACTTAGATAAAAAGTCGGCTCCGAGAATGGGTCGATTTACTGAAGCTTGAATGAATGAATGAACAAGATTTCGTCTGAGACCAATGTCAACGTTGAGTAACTTCGAACCAAAAGTTGGAATGGTGGTACCATTAGCAGCGGAAAGCAAGAAAAACGGGTTAGAAAGGAGATTAGACTTTGAATTTGATTTACTGGGTTTGTACGGCAGAACTGAAAGGTCAGCACCGGTATCGACGAGGAAAAGCAGGTTGTTGTTTTTGTCTTTTATATATAAGCGGCGACTGGAATTCGTCTGCATGTTTGCCGCTGCAACAGCAGGAAGTATTAGTTTGGGGTTTCTGAAGAAGCTTGAAATTTTACTTTTCCAAAACTACAAGGTTTTTCACACTTTTTGGCATTGTTTTTATAACGCCTGTGGTACCAGCAAATGTTCGAAGATGACCTGGAATTCGATCGAGAGTGAGAATGACTATTTCTGAAACGTTGTTGCTGTTGGTTCCTACTAACTGAACGCGGGCGAAAAGAAATTGCTTCAATCTTTGCCTCGATTCTTGCTAACCTGTCCTCAAAATCTGTGTTGCTGCTGTTGGACGACCGAAAACCTTTAGATGCTGTAACGCTGAAAATACTTGTGTTCTGTGATGCTTCATAAATCTTGTCTGCTATTGAAGAAAGTTCTTCAAGAGACTTTTCTCCTACGGACAGTAAAGCAATGTTTATGTGCTGAGGTAAACGTCGCATCCACAGATTTTTAATAATTTCTGCGTTAAATGATGTACCAGCAAGCATCTTCATTGATCTGAAAACCTCAGATGGTTTTCGATCTCCAATGTCAGCTTTTTCTACTAAAGATTCTAAACGTTTAGTTTCCGAGACTGAATGTCTTTGAATTAATGTAGCTTTTAACGAATCATATTTATTGGAAGTAGGCGGGTTAGCAAGAATGTCAATGACTGATTCGCAAGTGTCTGGAGGCAAGGAAGCGACTGTGAGACAGTATTTGGTCTCTGAACTGGTTATCCTGTGCACAGTAAATTGTGCCTCGGCCTGGATAAACCAGGTAATTGGATTAGCATTCCAAAATGTTGGAAGACGTACTCGAATTGAGTTGACTTCTGCGTTTTCATTTGTGGGAGGACTCGACTGGGGTTGTTCTTCGTTTGAAACTGGGTTTGAACCATGTTCCCCCCTTTGCTCATCGCAATTTATCATGACTTGTTTAATATCAGTCATGAATCATAAAAAAAATGAAAATCCGGAAAATAACGTTAAGATTCCAAATACAAATGTAAAGTGCTCAAGAAAATTTTAATCTATGGATTAAATCAATCAAATTCCACCAAGAAAAACCCAATCCCCAGCGAAAACAACAAAACTTCCAGCAAAAAAATATATTCGAAAACAGTTTAATAAAAAATCGACAACGTTTAGAAAAAGCGGTGAAACAGTTTATTACTCCGTTATAGAAACTGTAAAGTCCGAGAATGATTTGAAAAACGGTAAAAACTTGTCAAAACTTTTGCAAGTATAACAAAATCATTCAAAATTCCACGTGAAAAATTCTCTATAACGGGACAAAATGCTTCTGCCACTGTGATTTTAAAGTTGCGTGAAACGCGGAAAAAAATTAAATCGCTTTATATGTCTATATATATATGTATGTATGTGCTGTAGCTTAGGATAATCATACTCTCACCTGTACATATTTTATTCCGATATGAAAAAAAAATTTTAATTCTGCTGCTGCTGTGATTCTTCCCGTTGCATTCTGCTATTCTAGTTGGCTAATAAATTTTACTGCTCTTCTGGTTGGGCGCTTGATGATATTCTCTGGTAATGCGCTGATGAAATAAAAATAGTTGATGTAATGAAACTGGAACTGATGATTGAAATTGGTTTGAAGTCTTTTAAAAAGACCAAAAAAAAATTGGGCGTGGACGCAGGGCGATCTTTGGTGCACACTGGTGTCAATAATTGTTTGATTGTGAACAATTATTGAGCACAAGTATGCCACTACGACAAGTCACTACTTTATTATTTATGTCGTTGTTGCACTATGTGTTATAACTGTCCTGGGACTATGGACCTTGAGTCGTCGTTGGCCGAATGTTCAAAGGAGCTAGCGTACCACGACGTCGCCGTCGTCGTCTTTGTGCAAAATGTTTTCAAAATTTTTTTTTTTTATTAAAACAAATGCGCTGATTAACAGAACGAATTGCTGATTTTGTTGCCACGCGGCCTTTTTATATCAAAAAAATGATGCTTGGTAACGGGGTTTTGTTTTTACCGTTCCAAAATTTCCATAGCGTTGAAATTATTTTTGAGACAATTTTTGTTTGCCGTGCTCGCGTGTCGGGGTCACCAATATTGCACTTGTTGTCTGTTGTGCACAAATAAATTAAGAGAACTTTTTATTTTAATGACACAAATGTTTTATTAATTCTTTAAACAAATTATTTATACTTTTAAAATTAACTATATTTAGGTTGGGAGTATTTTATATTCAGCTCCAGCACATTCGACGATGGATGATAATCTAAAAAGTTGAAATGACAAGAGAACAGGGGATGGCAAAAGCATTTGACTTTTGATTGACGTTTTCGATTTTTCATTAAGTGAGTGTTCGGAGATGCGACATATTTGAGCTCTGTGCGCAATGTGTGTATGGCTGGATATGAGTTTGTTGTTTACACTAGCACTGAATCCTGCCTGGCAGATAAGTTGTGTGGTATGAACCACTACAGGAATCATGTCTTTCCCTTGTAGGGTCACGCGTAAGAGTTTCCATGTTATGAAATAACAACAAAAATGCTATCACAGACTTAACTCGTTAAACAGCAACGATTAGGTTATTGATGGTAGTTATGGAAACAAAAAAATAACAAAGTTTTCAAAAACAAATCGGAAACGAAATTAAATTTTGTAGTCATGGAAACAACAAATAACAAGGGTTTTCGAAACAGACCGGAAACAAATTTGAATTTTGAAAATTTTCAGTTTTGAAAGTTCGAGTTGAGAAGGGGATTCTTACGAAGTTTTCCAAACAAGAAGGTTGTATTTTATAATAATAAAAAAAAAATCTGAAATAAGAATTTCATAAAAATAATAAATACATGAATAAATATAAGTTTAGCTGCACCTAAAAGTGTTTAAATAAAAAAAAAAAAAAAAAAAAAACACAACTTTTGAAAAATTTAAAGTTGTATGAGTTGGTTTGAAAAAAAAAAAAAACAATTAAACATTGATTGCAAAGCGTGCATCAAGTGCTAAAAAAAAACTTTCGAATTTTGTAAAAAAATAAAGAAGAACGAAAAACATATCAATGTGTGTGCCATGTATCTATAAACTTATCTGGGAAGAAAATAAATTGTTGTTTGCTGATGCTGTGCGGATGTTCAACGTTCATTGATTCAACGGCTTTATTTTTTTTTTTTTTTTTGTTCGTTCATTAATATATTAACGTTCATATAACAATCATTATAATCCTAATTTTCTTGTTTATATAATTGTTGTTTTTATGTATCCATGTTTTCTTTCTTTCAATTTCAATGTTCATATAAGTCATTGATATTTTTTGGATTGCTGTGTCATTTTTTTTTTTTATTCATTTATGTTTTATTCTGTCAATTTTCATGCATAGTATGAAAATTTACATAAAATATTTAATTTCGGTTCCCAAAAAGTCGATACGGTATTTTTTTTCCCCTCTGTTTGTTTAATGTTTAACAGGTGCTTTTGGTGTTTGTGCGCACGCACAACAGGATCAAGGTAATTGTTGAAAAGTATCTTATGTAAATAATTTTATTGTAAGCTTTCATTTCACTATGAAATTGAACGTAAGAATTAAATAAATTATTACAGAGAAAGAAATGACACTTCCATGTAGTTTTTTTTGTTTGTATTAATAGTTAGATTTTGTGTTTGAAAAATGTCAATACTTATTGTAGTTTTAGCTTGTTAATATAGTTTTCTTTTGTTTGATCCCTACTTCATTTCCGTTATTTCTTAATTCACTATAAATAATTCAATTTAATAACTATATATGAAAAATATTTTTTTTTTATAAAATAAAGTTACCTACATAGTAGGAATTATGTTCAAGAACTACATATGAACTATTTTGACTTTTCATTTGTGATAATGGAATTTTTAATTATGGGTGCTTAAATTGTTTTAGGAGTGATTGGTTGCAAACAGAATATGGGAGTCCTGGGCATCTGAGTGATGCAGGTGAGGCTTTAAGCCTTATGTTAGGGGCTGTCGCATATTTTGAGCACGCGACATGGTGCTTTCTCAGTAATGAGTTGGCAAAGAGGAGGGATGCTCAACGGTACCAATACCACCAAAGGTACCGGGTGCATTAAAAAGACTAGTAGGTGATCAGCTTAGGAGATTGTTCTTTCCGCTTCCTAACATTTATTTGTAAATTTAACTGATTAACGTAGCTTATTTTACTTTTTGTTTTGTCCGTCTGTTCATACATATTATGATCTGTCCTAGCTTATTTTAATTTTGTATTTTGTTTTTCCTTGTTGAGTAGTTTTCAAAAAGGCATGTAATTCACGGTAGTCCAGATAGGCAGCCCAAAAGACCCCGACCCACAAACCGACGAGCTATGCCCAAGGCCAAGCAAGCATGCCTACCCTGGTCCTGGCCTACTGGACACCCTTCCATCCAACGACATCTATAGACCCTGTATCTATAGGATGGAGGGGCAAATCTGATTCCACTCTTATGAAAGGAGGATGGTTTTACCGTTACAGGTGGCGCCCATAACGTGGGGCAGAGCTCTGAAAAGAGTTTCCCCGACATCTTCTGGGGCATTTTAGTTGTTTTTTTTTTGTGATCATTATTTTTTTTTCTTTTGTAATTCAAATTTAATTTTAACATTATAATTCCATTTTTTTTTTGTAAATTTTGTTTCTTTTCATGTTTGGAGGCGGACTAATAGATTTCTTATATGTCTTCTTACGGTTCTTAGGGGTTCAGATTTTTCATTATCTCTCGTCTTTCAATGGACGTTTGTTCTGTTGATTTTTGCGAAATATCTGAATTCCTGACGATTGTTTGCAAGATATAGAGATTGAATTGTCTTTGTATGGAATTTTGATTTTGTTCAAATCGCCTTTCGGTTTCTCAATTTTCGGTTTGTTATGTTGCAATTTATGTGGTTACTGTCCGGATGAGGGAATGTTAGAACTCCTTTTTCTGTTGCTGTGGTTGCATGGTTGCAATTTCCTAAACCAACCGCTCAGTTCTGGATTCGGCATCCTTCTGATGATTTTCAATGATTGGGAGACACAATACCAATTCGTTTGTTAAGCAGAATGTTTTTTTTTTAAGCGCCAGCAGTTGTGTCGAGTTAGGAACTGAGGCACTTAAAGCTGATCTGAAACTTCTTTTAATGCACAAGCGGAGCTCATGATGTTCCGGATTTTCGTCCTGTTTGCAAACCATAACTCCAATTATTTCATTAACAGTAACAATAAAAACAATAATAGCAACAACAACAATAGTTATAATTTAATAAATCAACATGGCACATTCACAGAAAGAGGACAATAACATGCCCTACAACTCTAGATATCCTCGTCGTATGGAGGATAAATTTTCAGCATTTTTGGAAAATCCTCTAATGAGCACGACACCACTTCCTGCTCCCAGGAATCCTTTAAATGTTAGTTCCCCAAGAGTTTCTAATACACCCAATTTTTCACCAGTTCACCAGCAGGTGTTAACACCTTTTTCAACTCTTAATGTTAGAACAGTTCCCAATACAGTACCAAGTTGCTCTACTTCACAACAGGTGAATATAGATACAGTTACTCCGTCTACAAGTAACACTTCTAAGTCTGTGGCCGAGATTAGCTGCCAACCGGAAGCAGCGAACGTTGATCTAGAATCATATATTAGTCAGATAGTTTCGTCCACTCTTGCTTCTCAAAACGAACAAAATTTAGTAGATTTGAAGCAAGAATTAGAGAAAGAGAGAGAGAGAATGAGAAATGAAGTGGCTCTTGTTATTCGAGAAACGCTAAGAGCTCCGACTCCAGCTCAAAGTTTGAACCATACAAACGGAAACAGACTCTTCCCAGAGCCCACCCATAATGTGCGTGGTTATCATCGCCGACATGAGGCTGATTTTTGTCCCGACTTCTCTGGTCAATTTGACCAACTGCGTCTTAACGATGCCAGTCCGGATTTTAGACCACAGAGGGAAATTCATAATTCCAATCGTCACCACAGGAATTTTGATTTCCATAAATGGGGTCTAAAATATGATAATCGCAACATGACTGTTGACGATTTCCTTTTTAGATTGGAACATCTTCGAGAATCCTATAACGTTGATTGGGATGAAATTGTTCGTAATTTCCACCATTTCATCAACGGTGAAGTGAGCACCTGGTTTTGGATTCACCTCAAAACCCATCCAAGAATAGTTTGGTGCGATCTGAAAATTGCTCTAGTGGAGCATTTTGGAAGCCTTGAAACCGATGAAGAGCTCGGTAGAAAAATGGACGATCGTCGGCAAGGTCCAAGGTCGTTTGATAGCTTTTACTCAGACATACTGAAACTAAACTCTCGACTTAAAAACCCTAGGGGGAGTGAAAAATTAATTTTTCTACTAAGGAAAAATGTATGTCCGAAAATTGGTAGTAAACTCCTTACTTTTAAGACAGCTAGTTTGCCAGAAATGATTTATACTTGCAGGAACATTGAGAAATATGATCTTGATAATGCTAGGTATAATCAATTTTCCAAAGACCAACAATTTCATCACAGAAAAATTAATGAATTGGACTTTGAAACTGAATATGATGCCTACGTTCAATCTCTAGAAGCCGTCGAAATTTCAAAGTCTCCTCGTCCACCAAATTCAATTGAATGCTGGAACTGCAAAGAACGAGGTCATTCTTTTCATCAATGTCCTTGTTCACAGCGTTCTCTATTTTGCTTCAGATGCGGACTGCCTGACATTACAACTCCTCGTTGCCCTAATTGTTCGGGAAACCGAATGGAGAGCAATATACAATACGGGGAACGTTGCTCCCAGACGAAAAGACCGGACAATCCTTTCAGGGAGTCTTAAATAATATAGAGATAGAAAACCCTTCTGACTTTACGTCATTAAACCTACCTCCGATACAAATTTTGAAAAAAACGGCTATTATACTAAATAAATCTGATCTACCATCTAAACATCAGCAAAGACCTACGCTTCATGAGCGTCTTCTGAATTACGAACAAGTTCGTGCTCGTATTTTCAATAATAGTCCAAGTCGCCAAAGTCGTACCTCTGATAAAATCACAAAACTCCGCCAACGCTTTGCAGAAAAGAAAGCAATGCATAAAGCTGTTTCTTCCACAACTCTACTGGGTTCTGCCGACCCTAGATCTTATGCGAAAGTACAAATAAGCAACGCAACAGTTTTCGGTCTCCTGGATTTAGGAGCATCCATTAGTTGCCTAGGTTTAGGTGCTTTGGAGTTCCTTCGAATGTTCATCAACTATCATCGGAACAATTAGTAGAGGAAGTGAAAGCATTTATTCCCTCTTTTGCTGTACTTGGCCTAGGACGAACTAAAATTGAAGAGCATCACATCGACACCGGTGATGCTGCCCCTATTAAACAAAGACACTATCCTGTATCACCAGCGGTTCAAAAGCTTCTTTATGAAGAAGTGGATCGAATGTTTCAGTTGGGCGTAATTGAAGAAAGCAACAGTGCTTGGAGCTCTCCTGTTGTTCTAGTGAAGAAGTCAAATGGCAAACACCGACTCTGCCTAGACTTCAGGAAGGTCAATTCCGTCTCAAGGAAATTTGCAGGTCCGGTTCCAAATATTGAAGGTTTGCTAAGTCGTATTTCAGATTCACATTTCTTTTCGAGTGTAGACTTGAAAGACGCCTTTTGGCAGATACCGTTGGATGAAAGTTCAAAGGAAAAAACTGCGTTTACCATTCCGGGATTGCCTTTGCTTCAATTTACCGTCATGCCTTTTGGTTTATGCAACGCAGCACAGCGTATGTGTAAGCTAATCGACAAGGTAGTGCCGCATCAGTACAGAGAGAATGTTTTTCCTTACGTCGATGATCTACTAATTGTTACCGCCACATTTGAAGAACATATAAGGATGCTCAAAATAGTTGCTGCTCGATTAACAGAGGCTGGACTTACTATTAACGTAGATAAGTCCCAATTCTGTTTCAAAGAGTTCGATTATCTTGGGTATGTTGTGGGCGAGGGATGCCTGAAAATAAATTCAGAAAAGGTTTCTTCCATTACGGAATTTCCAGTTCCCGAAAATGCTAGACAGGTGAGAAGATTTCTAGGACTATCTGGCTGGTATCGAAGATTTGTAAAGGATTATTCAGGAATCGCTGCACCTATTACAAATACTTTGAAGAAAGGTGTGAAATTCGAGTTTGGTCTTGAAGCAATTAATGCTTTCAACAAACTCAAGGAGGCACTTACAACAGCCCCAATTCTTGTCAACCCTGATTATTCGAAACCATTCAAGATACTCTGCGATGCATCCAGTACCGGCGTTGGCTGTGTATTGTGTCAGGAAGACGATGAAGGTGTTGAATGACCAATCTATTATTATTCCCATAAACTTAATAAAGCTCAGCGCAATTATTCTGTGACTGAACAAGAGTGCTAAGCCGCAGTTTTAGGCGTAAAAAAGTTCCGACCATATGTCGAAGGGCATACCTTCAACTGATCATGCAAGTTTGAAGTGGTTGATGAACCAAAAGGATTTGCATGGTAGGTTGGCCCGATGGAGTTTAAAGCTTCAAGGTTTCAGTTTTGATATAGAACACCGCCGAGGATGTCAACACGTTGTCCCGGACGCGTTATCGCGAGTATACGCTGTTGACGTTCTTAGTGATGTTCCAATGTTAGAAAACTCGCACGATGTCCTTTATATTGACCTTAATGATTTAAGTCTTAAATCAGAAGAATATGTGAAGCTTATAAAGACAATCAGTGACAATGGGGATCAGCTTCCTGATCTGCAAGTCTCAGATGGGTATGTGTACAAAAAAGTAAAACATTGTACAGGCAACCCAGTCGAAGATGACATGGTGTGGAATTTATGGGTTCCATCGGAATTAACCAAATCCATAATCCTTCTGGCACATCAACCGCCAAAAGCCTCGCATGGCGGTATAGCTAAGACTTTGTATCGTCTTCGTGATAGGTTTTACTATCCTAATATGGCGGCTGAAGTAAGATCCATCATAGCAAATTGTGATGTGTGCAAAGTCTCGAAGGCCCCTAACACAGTGTTGAGGCCAAAAATGGGAAAAGCATTTATAGTAGAGAGGCCATATCAACATATCTTTATCGACTTCTTGGGACCGTATCCCAGGTCAATTAACGGTAACACTCAAATCATCGTTTGTTTGGACCAGTTGACGAAATTTGTTCACATTTATCCTTTACGGAAGGCAACCAGTGAAAACACCATCAGATTTCTGGAAGAGCAAATCTTTTCAGTTTTCGGTGTACCAGAGTCCTTGTTGTCGGACAATGGAACTCAGTTTGTGAGTAAGGAGTTTGCCAAATTTTTGTCTTCGTATGGTGTGACACATATCAAAACAGCTGTGTACTCCCCGCAAGCTAATGCAAGCGAGAGAGTGAATCGCTCAATCCTGAGTGCAATTTGTTCCTATCTGCAAAATGATCAAAGGTATTGGGACAGGCACCTTTCATCAATTGCCAGTGCACTTCGAACGACGATCCACTCAGCCATTGATATGTCACCATACGAAGCAATATTTGGACAGTGTAAGGTAGAACACGGCTCTGATTACAAACTACCGAGTTCGCTCACAGCAGTTAATAAGCCAGAGTTTCAGCTGTTGCCGAAATCGTCAAAAATGAATGTGATACACGCCAACATTAAACAATCACTGGAAAAGGCTCATCTAGTATATGAGCACACTTATAACACTCGCAGTAAAGATGTGAAGTTTAATGTTGGTGACATTGTATACAAGCGAAACTTTGTGCAGAGTGATAAGTTTAAACGCATAAATGCAAAACTTTGTCCAAAGTTCGTCAAAGCGAAAGTCCGTTCCATTTTAGGAAATAGCTTATACGTTCTAGAGGACATGAATGGAAGTTTGTTGGGTACATTTCACGCCAAGGACATAAGGTCATAACCTTTCAGCTTAGATCGACCTTTTTCTTTTCATTCTTTAAACGCTGGCTTGTTGCAGAATGAAAAGCTTTGTAGGGTCACGCGTAAGAGTTTCCATGTTATGAAATAACAACAAAAATGCTATCACAGCCTTAACTCGTTAAACTATCAGCAACGATTAGGTTATTGATGGTAGTTATGGAAACAAAAAAATAACAAAGTTTTCAAAAACAAATCGGAAACGAAATTAAATTTTATAGTCATGAAAACAACAAATAACAAGGGTTTTCGAAACAGACCGAAAACAAATTTGAATTTTGAAAATTTTCAGTTTGGAAAGTTCGAGTTGAGAAGGGGATTCTTACGAAGTTTTCCAAACAGGAAGGTTGTATTTTATAATAATAAAAAAAAAATCTGAAATAAGAATTTCATAAAAATAATAAATACATGAATAAATATAAGTTTAGCTGAGGAAAACGAATTTCTTTTAAAACTTGCGGTGTTCAAGATTAATTTGAAATTTCAAAGCGTGCACCTAAAAGTGTTTAAAAAAAAAACTTTCGAATTTTGTAAAAAAATAAAGAAGATCGAAAAACATATCAGTGTGTGTGCCATGTATCTATAAACTTATCTGGGAAGAAAATAAATTGTTGTTTGCTGATGCTGTGCGGATGTTCAACGTTCATTGATTCAACGGCTTTATTTTTTTTTTGTTTTGTTCGGTTCATTAATATATTAACGTTTATATAACAATCATCATAATCCTAATTTTCTTGTTTATATAATTGTTGTTTTTATGTATCCATGTTTTCTTTCTTTCAATTTCAATGTTCATATAAGTCATTGATATTTTTTGGATTGCTGTGTCATTTTTTTTTTTATTCATTTATGTTTTATTCTGTCAATTTTCATGCATAGTATGAAAATTTACATAAAATATTTAATTTCGGTTCCCAAAAAGTCGATACGGTATTTTTTTTTTCACTTTGTTTGTTTAATGTTTAACAGGTACTTTTGGTGCTTGTGCGCACACACAACAGGATCAAGGTAATTGTTGAAAAGTATCTTATGTAAACAATTTTATTGTAAGCTTTCATTTCACTATGACATTGAACGTAAGAATTAAATAAATTATTACAGAGAAAGAAATGACACTACCATGTAATTTTTTTTGTTTGTATTAATAGTTAGATTTTGGTTTTCTTTGTGTTTGAAAAATGTCAATACTTATTGTAGTTTTAGCTTGTTAATATAGTTTTCTTTTGTTTGATCCCTACTTCATTTCCGTTATTTCTTAATTCACTATAAATAATTCAATTTAATAACTATACATGAAAAATATTTTTTTTATAAAATAAAGTTACCTACATAGTAGGAATTATGTTCAAGAACTACATATGAACTATTTTGACTTTTCATTTGTGATAATGGAATTTTTAATTATGGGTGCTTAAATTGTTTTAGGAGTGATTGGTTGCAAACAGAATATGGGAGTCCTGGGCATCTGAGTGATGCAGGTGAGGCTTTAAGCCTTATGTTAGGGGCTGTCGCATATTTTGAGCACGCGACATGGTGCTTTCTCAGTAATGAGTTGGCAAAGAGGAGGGATGCTCAACGGTACCAATACCACCAAAGGTACCGGGTGCATTAAAAAGACTAGTAGGTGATCAGCTTAGGAGATTGTTCTTTCCGCTTCCTAACATTTATTTGTAAATTTAACTGATTAACGTAGCTTATTTTACTTTTTGTTTTGTCCGTCTGTTCATACATATTATGATCTGTCCTAGCTTATTTTAATTTTGTATTTTGTTTTTCCTTGTTGAGTAGTTTTCAAAAAGGCATGCAATTCACGGTAGTCCAGATAGGCAGGCCAAAAGACCCCGACCCACAAACCGACGAGCTATGCCCAAGGCCAAGCAAGCATGCCTACCCTGGTCCTGGCCTACTGGACACCCTTCCATCCAACGACATCTATAGACCCTGTATCTATAGGATGGAGGGGCAACTCTTATTCCACTCTTATGAAAGGAGGATGGTTTTACCGTTACAGGTGGCGCCCATAACGTGGGGCAGAGTTCTGAAAAGAGTTTCCCCGACATCTTCTGGGGCATTTTAGTTGTTTTTTTTTGTGATCATTATTTTTTTTTTTCTTTTGTAATTCAAATTTAATTTTAACACTATAATTCCATTTTTTTTTGTAAATTTTGTTTCTTTTCATGTTTGGAGGCGGACTAATAGATTTCTTACATGTCTTCTTACGGTTCTTAGGGGTTCAGATTTTTCATTATCTCTCGTCTTTCAATGGACGTTTGTTCTGTTGATTTTTGCGAAATATCTGAATTCCTGACGATTGTTTGCAAGATATAGAGATTGAATTGTCTTTGTATGGAATTTTGATTTTGTTCAAATCGCCTTTCGGTTTCTCAATTTTCGGTTTGTTATGTTGCAATTTATGTGGTTACTGTCCGGATGAGGGAATGTTAGAACTCCTTTTTCTGTTGCTGTGGTTGCATGGTTGCAATTTCCTAAGCCAACCGCTCAGTTCTGGATTCGGCATCCTTCTGATGATTTTCAATGATTGGGAGACACAATACCAATTCGTTTGTTAAGCAGAATGTTTTTTTTTTTAAGCGCCAGCAGTTGTGTCGAGTTAGGAACTGAGGCACTTAAAGCTGATCTGAAACTTCTTTTAATGCACAAGCGGAGCTCATGATGTTCCGGATTTTCGTCCTGTTTGCAAACCATAACTCCAATTATTTCATTAACAGTAACAATAAAAACAATAATAGCAACAACAACAATAGTTATAATTTAATAAATCAACATGGCACATTCTCAGAAAGAGGACAATAACATGCCCTACAACTCTAGATATCCTCGTCGTATGGAGGATAAATTTTCAGCATTTTTGGAAAATCCTCTAATGAGCACGACACCACTTCCTGCTCCCAGGAATCCTTTAAATGTTAGTTCCCCAAGAGTTTCTAATACACCCAATTTTTCACCAGTTCACCAGCAGGTGTTAACACCTTTTTCAACTCTTAATGTTAGAACAGTTCCCAATACAGTACCAAGTTGCTCTACTTCACAACAGGTGAATATAGATACAGTTACTCCGTCTACAAGTAACACTTCTAAGTCTGTGGCCGAGATTAGCTGCCAACCGGAAGCAGCGAACGTTGATCTAGAATCATATATTAGTCAGATAGTTTCGTCCACTCTTGCTTCTCAAAACGAACAAAATTTAGTAGATTTGAAGCAAGAATTAGAGAAAGAGAGAGAGAGAATGAGAAATGAAGTGGCTCTTGTTATTCGAGAAACGCTAAGAGCTCCGACTCCAGCTCAAAGTTTGAACCATACAAACGGAAACAGACTCTTCCCAGAGCCCACCCATAATGTGCGTGGTTATCATCGCCGACATGAGGCTGATTTTTGTCCCGACTTCTCTGGTCAATTTGACCAACTGCGTCTTAACGATGCCAGTCCGGATTTTAGACCACAGAGGGAAATTCATAATTCCAATCGTCACCACAGGAATTTTGATTTCCATAAATGGGGTCTAAAATATGATAATCGCAACATGACTGTTGACGATTTCCTTTTTAGATTGGAACATCTTCGAGAATCCTATAACGTTGATTGGGATGAAATTGTTCGTAATTTCCACCATTTCATCAACGGTGAAGTGAGCACCTGGTTTTGGATTCACCTCAAAACCCATCCAAGAATAGTTTGGTGCGATCTGAAAATTGCTCTAGTGGAGCATTTTGGAAGCCTTGAAACCGATGAAGAGCTCGGTAGAAAAATGGACGATCGTCGGCAAGGTCCAAGGTCGTTTGATAGCTTTTACTCAGACATACTGAAACTAAACTCTCGACTTAAAAACCCTAGGGGGAGTGAAAAATTAATTTTTCTACTAAGGAAAAATGTATGTCCGAAAATTGGTAGTAAACTCCTTACTTTTAAGACAGCTAGTTTGCCAGAAATGATTTATACTTGCAGGAACATTGAGAAATATGATCTTGATAATGCTAGGTATAATCAATTTTCCAAAGACCAACAATTTCATCACAGAAAAATTAATGAATTGGACTTTGAAACTGAATATGATGCCTACGTTCAATCTCTAGAAGCCGTCGAAATTTCAAAGTCTCCTCGTCCACCAAATTCAATTGAATGCTGGAACTGCAAAGAACGAAGTCATTCTTTTCATCAATGTCCTTGTTCACAGCATTCTCTATTTTGCTTCAGATGCGGACTGCCTGACATTACAACTCCTCGTTGCCCTAATTGTTCGGGAAACCGAATGGAGAGCAATATACAATACGGGGAACGTTGCTCCCAGACGAAAAGACCGGACAATCCTTTCAGGGAGTCTTAAATAATATAGAGATAGAAAACCCTTCTGACTTTACGTCATTAAACCTACCTCCGATACAAATTTTGAAAAAAAATGGCTATTATACTAAATAAATCTGATCTACCATCTAAACATCAGCAAAGACCTACGCTTCATGAGCGTCTTCTGAATTACGAACAAGTTCGTGCTCGTATTTTCAATAATAGTCCAAGTCGCCAAAGTCGTACCTCTGATAAAATCACAAAACTCCGCCAACGCTTTGCAGAAAAGAAAGCAATGCATAAAGCTGTTTCTTCCACAACTCTACTGGGTTCTGCCGACCCTAGATCTTATGCGAAAGTACAAATAAGCAACGCAACAGTTTTCGGTCTCCTGGATTTAGGAGCATCCATTAGTTGCCTAGGTTTAGGTGCTTTGGAGTTCCTTCGAATGTTCATCAACTATCATCGGAACAATTAGTAGCACTAGAGGAAGTGAAAGCATTTATTCCCTCGTTTGCTGTACTTGGCCTAGGACGAACTAAAATTGAAGAGCATCACATCGACACCGGTGATGCTGCCCCTATTAAACAAAGACACTAACCTGTATCACCAGCGGTTCAAAAGCTTCTTTATGAAGAAGTGGATCGAATGTTTCAGTTGGGCGTAATTGAAGAAAGCAACAGTGCTTGGAGCTCTCCTGTTGTTCTAGTGAAGAAGTCAAATGGCAAACACCGACTCTGCCTAGACTTCAGGAAGGTCAATTCCGTCTCAAGGAAATTTGCAGGTCCGGTTCCAAATATTGAAGGTTTGCTAAGTCGTATTTCAGATTCACATTTCTTTTCGAGTGTAGACTTGAAAGACGCCTTTTGGCAGATACCGTTGGATGAAAGTTCAAAGGAAAAAACTGCGTTTACCATTCCGGGATTGCCTTTGCTTCAATTTACCGTCATGCCTTTTGGTTTATGCAACGCAGCACAGCGTATGTGTAAGCTAATCGACAAGGTAGTGCCGCATCAGTACAGAGAGAATGTTTTTCCTTACGTCGATGATCTACTAATTGTTACCGCCACATTTGAAGAACATATAAGGATGCTCAAAATAGTTGCTGCTCGATTAACAGAGGCTGGACTTACTATTAACGTAGATAAGTCCCAATTCTGTTTCAAAGAGTTCGATTATCTTGGGTATGTTGTGGGCGAGGGATGCCTGAAAATAAATTCAGAAAAGGTTTCTTCCATTACGGAATTTCCAGTTCCCGAAAATGCTAGACAGGTGAGAAGATTTCTAGGACTATCTGGCTGGTATCGAAGATTTGTAAAGGATTATTCAGGAATCGCTGCACCTATTACAAATACTTTGAAGAAAGGTGTGAAATTCGAGTTTGGTCTTGAAGCAATTAATGCTTTCAACAAACTCAAGGAGGCACTTACAACAGCCCCAATTCTTGTCAACCCTGATTATTCGAAACCATTCAAGATACTCTGCGATGCATCCAGTACCGGCGTTGGCTGTGTATTGTGTCAGGAAGACGATGAAGGTGTTGAATGACCAATCTATTATTATTCCCATAAACTTAATAAAGCTCAGCGCAATTATTCTGTGACTGAACAAGAGTGCTAAGCCGCAGTTTTAGGCGTAAAAAAGTTCCGACCATATGTCGAAGGGCATACCTTCAACTGATCATGCAAGTTTGAAGTGGTTGATGAACCAAAAGGATTTGCATGGTAGGTTGGCCCGATGGAGTTTAAAGCTTCAAGGTTTCAGTTTTGATATAGAACACCGCCGAGGATGTCAACACGTTGTCCCGGACGCGTTATCGCGAGTATACGCTGTTGACGTTCTTAGTGATGTTCCAATGTTAGAAAACTCGCACGATGTCCTTTATATTGACCTTAATGATTTAAGTCTTAAATCAGAAGAATATGTGAAGCTTATAAAGACAATCAGTGACAATGGGGATCAGCTTCCTGATCTGCAAGTCTCTGATGGGTATGTGTACAAAAAAGTAAAACATTGTACAGGCAACCCAGTCGAAGATGACATGGTGTGGAATTTATGGGTTCCATCGGAATTAACCAAATCCATAATTCTTCTGGCACATCAACCGCCAAAAGCCTCGCATGGCGGTATAGCTAAGACTTTGTATCGTCTTCGTGATAGGTTTTACTATCCTAATATGGCGGCTGAAGTAAGATCCATCAAAGCAAATTGTGATGTGTGCAAAGTCTCGAAGGCCCCTAACACAGTGTTGAGGCCAAAAATGGGAAAAGCATTTATAGTAGAGAGGCCATATCAACATATCTTTATCGACTTCTTGGGACCGTATCCCAGGTCAATTAACGGTAACACTCAAATCATCGTTTGTTTGGACCAGTTGACGAAATTTGTTCACATTTATCCTTTACGGAAGGCAACCAGTGAAAACGCCATCAGATTTCTGGAAGAGCAAATCTTTTCAGTTTTCGGTGTACCAGAGTCCTTGTTGTCGGACAATGGAACTCAGTTTGTGAGTAAGGAGTTTGCCAAATTTTTGTCTTCGTATGGTGTGACACATATCAAAACAGCTGTGTACTCCCCGCAAGCTAATGCAAGCGAGAGAGTGAATCGCTCAATCCTGAGTGCAATTTGTTCCTATCTGCAAAATGATCAAAGGTATTGGGACAGGCACCTTTCATCAATTGCCAGTGCACTTCGAACGACGATCCACTCAGCCATTGATATGTCACCATACGAAGCAATATTTGGACAGTGTAAGGTAGAACACGGCTCTGATTACAAACTACCGAGTTCGCTCACAGCAGTTAATAAGCCAGAGTTTCAGCTGTTGCCGAAATCGTCAAAAATGAATGTGATACACGCCAACATTAAACAATCACTGGAAAAGGCTCATCTAGTATATGAGCACACTTATAACACTCGCAGTAAAGATGTGAAGTTTAATGTTGGTGACATTGTATACAAGCGAAACTTTGTGCAGAGTGATAAGTTTAAACGCATAAATGCAAAACTTTGTCCAAAGTTCGTCAAAGCGAAAGTCCGTTCCATTTTAGGAAATAGCTTATACGTTCTAGAGGACATGAATGGAAGTTTGTTGGGTACATTTCACGCCAAGGACATAAGGTCATAACTTTTCAGCTTAGATCGACCTTTTTCTTTTCATTCTTTAAACGCTGGCTTGTTGCAGAATGAAAAGCTTTGTAGGGTCACGCGTAAGAGTTTCCATGTTATGAAATAACAACAAAAATGCTATCACAGCCTTAACTCGTTAAACTATCAGCAACGATTAGGTTATTAATGGTAGTTATGGAAACAAAAAAATAACAAAGTTTTCAAAAACAAATCGGAAACGAAATTAAATTTTGTAGTCATGGAAACAACAAATAACAAGGGTTTTCGAAACAGACCGAAAACAAATTTGAATTTTGAAAATTTTCAGTTTGGAAAGTTCGAGTTGAGAAGGGGATTCTTACGAAGTTTTCCAAACAGGAAGGTTGTATTTTATAATAATAAAAAAAAAATCTGAAATAAGAATTTCATAAAAATAATAAATACATGAATAAATATAAGTTTAGCTGAGGAAAACGAATTTCTTTTAAAACTTGCGGTGTTCAAGATTAATTTGAAATTTCAAAGCGTGCACCCAAAAGTGTTTAAAAAAAAAACTTTCGAATTTTGTAAAAAAATAAAGAAGATCGAAAAACATATCAGTGTGTGTGCCATGTATCTATAAACTTATCTGGGAAGAAAATAAATTGTTGTTTGCTGATGCTGTGCGGATGTTCAACGTTCATTGATACAACGGCTTTATTTTTTTTTTGTTTTGTTCGGTTCATTAATATATTAACGTTCATATAACAATCATCATAATCCTAATTTTCTTGTTTAAATAATTGTTGTTTTTATGTATCCATGTTTTCTTTCTTTCAATTTCAATGTTCATATAAGTCATTGATATTTTTTGGATTGCTGTGTCATTTTTTTTTTATTCATTTATGTTTTATTCTGTCAATTTTCATGCATAGTATGAAAATTTACATAAAATATTTAATTTCGGTTCCCAAAAAGTCGATACGGTATTTTTTTTTCACTTTGTTTGTTTAATGTTTAACAGGTACTTTTGGTGCTTGTGCGCACACACAACAGGATCAAGGTAATTGTTGAAAAGTATCTTATGTAAACAATTTTATTGTAAGCTTTCATTTCACTATGACATTGAACGTAAGAATTAAATAAATTATTACAGAGAAAGAAATGACACTACCATGTAATTTTTTTTGTTTGTATTAATAGTTAGATTTTGGTTTTCTTTGTGTTTGAAAAATGTCAATACTTATTGTAGTTTTAGCTTGTTAATATAGTTTTCTTTTGTTTGATCCCTACTTCATTTCCGTTATTTCTTAATTCACTATAAATAATTCAATTTAATAACTATACATGAAAAATATTTTTTTTATAAAATAAAGTTACCTACATAGTAGGAATTATGTTCAAGAACTACATATAACCTATTTTGACTTCTCATTTGTGATAATGGAATTTTTAATTATGGGTGCTTAAATTGTTTTAGGAGTGATTGGTTGCAAACAGAATATGGGAGTCCTGGGCATCTGAGTGATGCAGGTGAGGCTTTAAGCCTTATGTTAGGGGCTGTCGCATATTTTGAGCACGCGACAGCCATGGTGCTTTCTCAGTAATGAGTTGGCAAAGGGGAGGGATGCTCAATTGTACCAATACCACCAAAGATACCGGGTGCATTATAAGGACTAGTAGGTGATCAGCTTAGGAGATTGTTCTTTCCGCTTCCTAACATTTATTTGTAAATTTAACTGATTAACGTAGCTTATTTTACTTTTTGTTTTGTCCGTCTGTTCATACATATTATGATCTGTCCTAGCTTATTTTAATTTTGTATTTTGTTTTTCCTTGTTGAGTAGTTTTCAAAAAGGCATGTAATTCACGGTAGTCCAGATAGGCAGGCCAAAAGACCCCGACCCACAAACCGACGAGCTATGCCCAAGGCCAAGCAAGCATGCCTACCCTGGTTCTGGCCTACTGGACACCCTTCCATCCAACGACATCTATAGACCCTGTATCTATAGGATGGAAGGGCAAATCTGATTCCACTCTTATGAGTGGAGGATGGTTTTACCGTTACACCCTAAATCGAATAGATCTCACGGGGAAACTGGTTCTACCCTAAGCCATTCAGCACTCTGCCTGTTTAGATTTTTGGCGAAGACAGACATATCAGAGCTAACAGCCTGGTATAAAGCGTGTTGGGGGGTATGGGCCAATTCCCTTGGCTGAGGTACTCGAGGATCTCTTGCTTTCCTATGGTTAATGGAATACACCATAGTCACCAAAATGTTATCCCAACCTCCGCAAAATGACAGGTCTCATGAGTTAATGGTATCAAAACGGCGCACCAAGCGCTAATTGGGTTTTTATTCTAGTAGAAAAACCGCCATTCCTACCTACCTACCTTGACACAGGAGCGAGATTTCTCCATCATCATCCTGTACAAGCAGACAAGTTTGGCAGGAATACTGAGAGCCCGAGTTACTACATGGTTCTGCGTAATTCATGTCTGTCTAAGATGTCATACGCGACTTTCAAATCAGTAAAGAGGTGGTGTGTATCGATCTGGAATTCCTGTTTTGTTTCCAAAATCAGTCGGAGTATGAACATTTGATCGACAGTTTACTTGCCTGGCCTTGAACCACACTGATGGAATTAAAGTAATTTTTACTTGCTAAAAAAAAAAACTCAGTTTGTATTTAATTTTCTAGTAATCTTTTGTTTTATAAAATATTTTGTAAAACTTTTTATTCTAATTAATTTTTCATTCTAGTTTATTCTTTCAACTTAAATATTAGTTATTGTTCTCTATTTTCAATTAAACTTGTTTTAATAAAACTATGTATTCATATTCATATTCATACCCATATTGAGATATCTACTACACAAGTGCAGTGCATCACAAGATATATTTAATTCATAGAATGGTTGATGAAAAGAAAGAAGATTTGCAGAATAAAATTGCCATCGCAAAGATTGAAATGCATTACGTTAGCATTAAACCGCCAGCTTTTTGCAAGGAACAACTGGAATTTTATTTCATACAAATGGAATCGCAATTTGCCATAGAAAAAGTGATGAAACAATGTATCACGTAATCGGTTCCTTATATGCTCAAGCTATGGTGAAAGAAGCTAATATTGTATGCAAACACAAGAATACAAGTACGCAACTGTTATCTCTGAGTACACGAACTAAGAAACTGCGAAAATTGGTAAAAAAAGTTGAATTGGGTGACTTAAGATCAACACAATAATTGAAGCAAATGAAAGAGCTCTCAAACTTCCAGATGATGTGCTAAAATCATTTTGGACGGAACGCTCACGTGATCAAGTCCGTGTGGTTCAAAAGGAAGTGGTGTTTCAATGGCCATGGCTAAGCAAGCTGATCAGATGATGAACATTTTAAAATTTTCTAATGTGTCAGCAGTGCAAATTGAATCCCCACTCCGAAGGAAGTTAGACGATCTAAGAAAGCAAATTGAAAAGCTTCGGACTTCGAGAAACCAGCTACGTAGCAGTAAAAAATTCAATCGTGATCGAAGCATATCATTACCAAGATTTCCATTCTGCGAATTTCACTGGCATTACGGTTCGAATGCGAAGAAGTGTATCGACCTTTATTGCCATAATAAAAGACTAGAAGAAGCTCTGTTAACACAAACGACGCGCTGAGTATCTACATGAGAAAGTCTTCGTGATTTTCAAAATGACTGTAAATCAAATCAAAGATTTCTCATCGACACCGGAGCTGGTTTTTCAGTCATTCCACCAATCAAATACGACAAACCGGACACATCATATAATTTATACGCAGCAAACTGATAACCAATCAACAGGTATGGAACTAGAATTATCTCAGTCGACTTCAGACTTAGAAAACAAATGGACTGGATGTTTGTGGTTCCTAATGTTACAAACCAATCATCGGAGCTGATTTTATTCATTAATATGTACTACTGGTTGACTTCAGAAGAAAAAAACTAATTGATACGACAACAAATTAAGAGGTGCTATTTAATGTTTTACCAAAAGCGAACAAATTTTCAGATTCGCACAAAATTTGCCTCAATCAATTAAATCAATTCTGCAGAAGTATCAAGATCTAACAAAGCCATTTAAAGCTTTAGTTTCTTATCCCAGCACAATTGTCCATCACCATATATTGTGATATCAGGTCCTCCAATACATTCCAAAGCACGACTGACAGGCTCAGCCAGATCGCTAGTCAATTCTATATGTTCACGATTTTACTCAAAAGTTGTGCAAAAAATCGTGTTTTTCCACAATTGATCTGGAACGTGTGTACCATCAAGTTCCCATCTCTGAGGAAGACCTTGATAAAACGGCAATAGTAACATAACACTCTTCAGACTGTTTGAATTCAATGTCATGAAGTTCGGTCTTCGAAACGCTGGCCAGACTTTTAAAAGAAATATGAATCATACACGGTTATAAACTTTAGGGTACTTTTACAACAGAACTTGTATTAGAGTATGCAATACACTAAAATCTACATTTTAATATTTCAAAAATATTAAAGATTTTTTCTAGTTATTTCTTGTTAAATTCTAATATTTTTGTATTAAAATAAGTATTTTTAATACGAAAAAGGCGAAAACGGAATCCAACGGATTGAAATATAATACTTCAATATTAAAAAGTAAATGAAAGGATTAAAATATAAACCTGAGTTATTAAAATGAAATAATAAAGAACCTATTTCTAATACAATTTGTATGAAAGATTTTATTGAAAGTAATGCCCCGTGGTGTAGAAGTTAGTGTGTCTGATCAGTCGATCTTCAGCTGTGAAAGTGTACAGACGCGTTGACGACTTTCTCAGTATACAAAAATTATTTACAAGTGTGTTCAATTGAAATAAATTAATTAATAGTTTAAGTGCACTCACTGCACAATTTAGTGGCCATTTGCCAAGTAAAATTAAAAGGCAAGTTTGCCTAGTGGGTAGCGTGGCCGACGACAAAGTGGAGGGTCGTGGGTTCGAGCCTCACCCTGTTCAGGGCTTTTTTTAAAATAAATTCTGGGAGAAAGTCAATAAAAACAGAGAAGAGCAACAACAACAGATGGTAAAGCCAACGGGGACATCGGAAGATGATCCCCAACAACAAGACAAGGTACCGGAGCATCAGGTGATGTAGCAGCAGCAGTTAAGGTAGCGGTGCCTTCCAAAGAAACCCAGCCAACAACGACAGCGTCATCGGCACGTGCCGAAGCTAATACAAGCAGCATAGCGACTGCAACAACATCAAGCCTTCCAAAAGGCAAGACATCAACACCGGCATGTGCCGCAGCAACAACAAAAGAAGACAAAGGCGTATCATTAGATACAAGCCCCATCTTGTAAACCGCAATGACAGGAGCACAAGAGCGAATTTGGCTAAGGCATCGGCTCAAGCTAAAATGCAGAGGCAGCTAGAAAGCTTCTCCTACGAAGATGACGAATACGTCAACAACAATGAACAGGAAGATGAGGGCGATGACGAGGCAGAGGCGGACGACGAAATAGCAGGAGAAGCTGACTATGAGGTCGCCAAAGGGGCCGTCAACGAGACCGACAAGAAGACAAATGAGCAAAACGTCGCTGAGGCAGATGCCGAAGACATTGCTTACATGTCCGTTGAAGGTGAGGGGCGCTACGTGAGTGCCGAGTTGGTAGATCTTTCACCTCCAGACTCAGAAACTGAGGAAAAAAAAATAGAATCGCTGACAGAGCAAATCTCTGCACTTATGGCAATGGTAAGAGCACTCAAAGAAAAACAAGAAGTGCGTAGGGAAAAAGAGCGCCTAGTTGCTCTTGAAAGCAAAAGACAAAAAACGCTCCAAGAGCAACAAAAAGCTGAACAAATGCAGCAGTCTCTCAAACAACAACAACCACTTCCTGAAATTCAGCACAAAAAGAAGCAGCAGGCGCAGCAACTGCAGCCCCAGCAACAGCATCAGCAACTGCAAGCACAACAACAAAAACAAAAGCAACAACAACAACAGCAACAGCAAAAGCAGCAGCGACAACAACAGCAACAACAACAACAACAACAGAAACAACAACAACATCAGCAACAACAGCAACAAAAGCAATTACAAAAACAAATACAACAACCACTAGAGCAACAAAAGACACAGAAGCAGCAACAGCAGCAGCAAATACTTATAAAATAGAACTAAAAGATACAATAGAACTATGTAAGTCGGCCATAGGCAATAATTTTATTATTAAAAGATTGAACGCAGACCGACACGCTATCCATTGCTCTTCGGTCGAGCATTATAAAAAAATAAAAGATCTTTTGTCACAAACGAAGACAGAATTTTACAGTTTCACCCCGAAGGAAGACAAGCTGCAAACAGTCCTCCTGAAGGGTATAGAATCCTCTACGGATCCGCAGGCGCTCTTAGCTGAGCTCCGTCAAGTGGGGAGCGATGATCTCGATTTTATCGGGGTCAGACCGTTTTCCACAGTTAATGCCAGACGGGAGAAACGGAATTTACCATTTTTCCTAGTTCAGCTCTCGCCCCAAAGCAAGTTGAGAGTGGTTTAAGGAGTATAACCGTCCTAAACTACCAAATTGTAAGATGGGAAAAATTAAATAGGCAGAGAGACATACTTCAATGCATGAACTGCCAAGGGTACGGTCACGTGGCAGCTAACTGTGGTATGGATCCAGTTTGCGTCAAGTGTGGAGATTCCCACAAGATAGGTGAATGTAAACTCGGAAAAGAAAGGGTCGAAGACAGGACCCAGATAAAGTGTGCACTTTGCCAAGGCTCCGGGCACCTCGCAAACTATCGGGGATGTCCGAAGTTTCAGGAAATGAGAAAAAACAAAGACCAAAAGAAGACAGTAGAGGTGAGACGCCCTGAAGTACGCCAGACAGCAACTTCCGTCAATCCCGCAATTTCTTACGCCCAAATGGCGTCAGGAAAGGGAAAAACGGTACAGCCTCAACCACAGGTAGCCAAACAGGTCCAAGTGCCTACGGCTCCTGTGCCAGAGGCAGTTCTGATGCAGGTGCTGCTGACCATTCATGGTCAGTTAACCGATGTGCAAAAACAGATAAAGCCAACCCATCTGAGGAAAATCGGAAGAAACATAAACAAGTTAGGAACTCGTGCAACTCCGTTATACACAAAACGAAATTTTTACATGACCAGAAATTACGGCAAAAAATTCTGCAATGTCCCAAAGGCAGTAAAAACTTCTGGTCATTTGTAAAAAACGTCAAGAACTCAACGTCATCATCAGTTCCAACGCTCATCGTCGACAATAATCCAATTGTCAGCTCTTCAGAGAAGGCGAATATGCTCGCAGCTCATTTTGCTGCAAGTTCTACGTTGCCTGCAAGCAACAATGTCCCTCCTGTACTTGAGAACGTTAATTTTTCTATGGGACAGGTATTTTTCCGCACTCGTACAGTAACAAGAGTTCTTCAAGATCTTGATATACACAAATCCGCTGGCCCGGATGGTATACCCCCTATACTTCTGAAGAGGTGTTCTTCATCGCTGGCAAAACCATTGCGTAAGCTTTTCCATAGCTCCTATCGTTCAGGTATCTTTCCTAGTAAATGGAAAACAGCATTTGTCCAGCCCGTCCCTAAAAAAGGTGATTCCTCCTCCCCCTCCTCCTACCGACCAATTGCACTTACGTCCCTTCTTTCCAAGGTCATGGAAACGCTGATAAATCGTCAGCTCAAGAAATATCTCAAAGATCGGAAGCTTTTAAATGACCGGCAATACGGCTTTCGTAGCAATCGTTCCACTGGTGATCTGATGGCATATCTCACCGAACAGTGGAACAAATCTGTGCATCGATTTGGCGAAAGCAAGATTATTGCGCTTGATATTTCAAAGGCGTTTGATAGAGTTTGGCATGAAGCTCTTTTATCGAAAATGCGTGCATTTGGTATCGATGATACTCTTATTCGTTGGATTAGAAGCTATCTTCTGGACCGTTCAATACAAGTTGTATTAGACGGTTTCAAGTCTGATCTCCACAAAATAAATGCTGGTGTGCCCCAGGGCTCCGTTCTGTCTCCGACTCCTTTTCTCATTTTTATAAATGATCTCTTGTCTGTGACTTCTAATCCATTAAATTGTTTTGCTGACGACTCAACCCTCAGCTTTTCATATACGTTTGATAATTCACGGCCTTCGCCTTCGGACGTGTTATTACAACGTCACCGTATGATAAGCTCATTAAACTCCGATTTAAACAGCATTGTGAATTGGGGTATCAGAAATCGTGTGGAGTTTAATGCGTCGAAAACTCAATGCTGTCTTTTGTCGTTAAAGTTAAACATATCCCCTATGCCATTATCCATGAATGGTACTTGCATCGAGGAGGCCGAAAAGCTTTCAGTACTCGGTATGTGTATCAGTGACAACCTTCGTTGGAATGATCATATACTTGAGATTGCTAAGAATGCTGCAAGATGCTTAGGCTTTCTTAATAGATGAAAGAAGTTTTTCACCCCTTCTGATCTGGCTACAATTTACAAGGCGTTTATACGCCCTAAACTCGAGTATAATTCCCATCTTTGGGCAGGTGCTTCTCAAACTTTTCTTCACCTGCTCGACAGAGTTCAGAAAAAGGCGTTAAAATTGATAGGAGAGGGAAACATTGAGGAAACATTTCCATCACTCGAACATCGTCGAAATGTTTCTTGTCTTTCCTTATTTTACAGGTTCTTTTATAAAAAATGTTCACTTGAGGTAGCCAGCTGCGTTCCACCCCTTAAACATTTCTCCCGTTACACTCGTCTTGCTAGGAACGCTCATCAGTTTACACTTGAGCCCAATTTCGGTCGTACCGTGAAATATAGAGATTCTTTCTTTAGCCGTACAACACGAATGTGGAATGAATTGCCTGGCACAATTTTTCCTTGCCATTTTGATCTGCAGACATTCAAGATCAATGTTCATCGACACCTCCTTTCCCTTCCTCCCTAAATTCCTATCGCTCGCGCTGTGACTTATCATTAAAAGGGCTATAACAAACCCCTTGAGCGCGTGTGCATTATAAAAAAAAAAAAAAAAAAAAAAAGGGAGCAGGCGGCTAGGGTGGATTACCTCTACTCTATTCTGCCGGCAACGCGAAATGGTTAAAGGCGCGCTGCCTGAGCGACCCTTTAAGATCCTAGCTGTGAATGTGAATTCGCTGATTAGGACCGAACGTAGAGCAAACCTCTTTAATTTGCTGCAAGACCAAAGTCCTGATGTGTTTATGGCTAGCGAAACTAAGCTAAACCAGAAACTCAAACTGACTAATAAAAATTACAATATCGTAAGAAGGGATCGGCCCAACTCCTCTCAAGGGGGTGGGGTCGCAATCTTCATACGAAAGGGCATTAAACATAAAGTTATATATAATAGTGAAGTGCGAAGATTTGGGCTGCTAGAAGCTTGCATCGTTTGCATTCCTCTCCAGCAAGGGAAAAGAATGTTCGCAATCGCGGTGTACGCACCTGACGCACCTCAGCCGGCTAATTTTATAACAGAGCTCGAAAAACTTTTTGAATCCTTAAGACTGAACTTGGATGAGAATTATTATCTCATGGCAGGGGACTTGAACGCCAAACATGTAGATTGGGGAAATCAAGTACAAAATCCTAGAGGGAACCATCTTTTTAATTGGATGGGTCGATGCAGTGTTGAGTGTAGGATCGACCTTCTGGCTACAGATAGACCGTCTTTTCTGAGAAGTGGTAGTTTTCTGGATCTACTCCTGCTTGACTCAAGACTGATAATAACTGACACTGTAGGTCAACATACAAAAAACTGTTTACGAACGATTGAATACGACAGTGACCACTGTGGTTTTGCCACCGTAATACAGCTCCCGAGCGAACTTTTGGAGTTGGATGAGTATGTGCCTGCGCACTCTTACAATTTCAGTAAGACGCGTTGGCCACGCTTCTCCAACTCTTTGGCAAGAGAAATACGTTCCGATGACATTTCTCCACCAAATGACAGGAACCTGACGAACGTCGAGATCGACGGGTACCTGACTCAAATGGATACGACTATAAAACGAACAATGGACAGAACAATCCTAAAATATAAGGAACAAACCCTACTGGTTTATACAATAACGCGACAATCGACGCACTACACCGACAAAAAAGTGGACTGCTGACTAGATTGAAACTTCTTTACAGACGTTTCACGGACACAGGTGATCTGGAGATTAGGACATTGAAGTCGTCAATCAAAAATCTTAATAATCTGATCAGACAAAATTACAGGTTATCTAGTAATTCATACTGGGATAACAGGATTCGGGCCGTTAATTCCAGCGACCCTAGTATGTGTCCCCAAATAAATAAGATATTTAGAAGAAATGATCAAAACGAACTTCCATGTCTTAAACTTCAGAGGACAACAGATAACGAAGACGTACTTACGATTGCGGAAATAGATCCGGAAGGTGCCGTTTTCGATGATAACTTTTTTATGATAGAAGATCCTCAAGAAAAGGTAGAAGCTGTGGGGGCTGCTTTCCAGCAAGTGTATAAGGTGAATGCTAGCATTCGTCCGAATCATGACCTGGAGAACAGAGCCTTACTACACAACTTCTGCCTTGGAAATAACATAACGCAATGGCGATCTGAGAATACTGGTTTCACCGTGTTCAATGACGAAAATTTGGCAAACGCCACCATCGCCGAGCGAAATGGACCCAGTTCATTGTTAATTTCGAAGGTAGAAATTCAGTTAATTTTTCAAACATTAAAGAAAAAGAAATCTGCGGGGGTCGATGGGATACCCATCATTGTGTTACGACATCTCAATGAGGAAGCAATAGACATTTATACCACACTGTTCAACAACGCATTGAATAATGCATATTATCCAGTGAGTTGGAACAGCTATGGTACATCCTCTCCCCAAAAAGGGAAAGGACAGCTCCAATCCGGCAAATCTTCGGTCGATAAGTCTTCTTCCAAGTATCAGTAAGGTATTCAAAAAGATTCTAAATAGAGCTCTAATCAAGTGGGCTGAGGACAAAAATATTATTCCAGATAATCAGTTTGGCTTTAAGGCGGGGCATGACACTATTCATGCTGCGTCTAAGTTAGTTTCTGATGTTCAATGGAACAAAGCGAAAAATCAATGCACCGGTGCCGTTCTGGTTGATTTAGAGAAGGCTTTCGACACCGTATGGTTAGAGGGTCTTTATCTGAAGCTTACTAGATTTGGCATAAGTAAACCACTATTATTTATGCTTCATGACATGCTCAATGGTAGAAATTTTGTTGTCAAAAGTGGCAATGAAACTTCTACCACAACATTTGATATTAAAAACGGTCTACAGCAAGGAGCTGTGAACTCACCGATTCTTTTTAGTATTTACACCAGCGATCTGATAGGTAGTCTCACTCATGCAATTGCGTATGTCAATGACCTTGTAGCGTACAGAACCGGTCCAAAAGTTGAAGTCATCAGAATTCTCTTGCAGCGTGACTTCGACAAGATTCAGTGATATTGTGATGACTGGAAGTTGAAAATTAACTTCCAGAAGTCAGAAACTATCCTGTTTAGAACCCCGTTGTCTAGGGCTTCTAGGGATACAAGAAAGAACTGGAGAAATCTAGTGATCGTTGGGCCAAGTGGACATCCACTGGCAAGTTAAGATTTGGTAAAGTACCTTGGCATCTGGCTAGATCAGTATCTATATTTCAATCGACATGTAGATGCTGCTCTGACCAGAGCTAGGGGAGCCTTTGGGTTGACAAGACGGTTGTTCTATAGCAGCCGACTCGACAGCAGAGTAAAGGTGATTTGCTACATGGCCCTTATCCGGCCAATGATTGCCTATGGGTGCCCTGTGTGGTTCAACGTTGCCCCATCTCAAATGGAAAAGATTCGGGTGTTTGAGAGGCAGTGTCTTAGACGCTGCCTTGGAGTACACAGAACACCAGAGTCGGAGTACACACATTACTATGCCAACGAGGTTCTATACAACAGGGCCAATATAAACAGGATAGATAATTTTTTAATCAAGCTGATTCGGGTTCACATTGCAAGAGCGATGACCTCGACCAATGGACTTATTTTCGGGGCTTATTACCCTTATGAAGAATATAGTGAATATAGCCCGAGACATACCTCTATTTAGACAGTCGGGGGCTGATACAGGATAGATTGGCGGTTCCGTTAATCTACCACGTCGGCCGTACGACTGTGGATCGGCGACTCCTTTACGATCGGGACGTCAGCTGTGGAAACGGAGCAGAACGTCTGCGGTTCAGTAGAGCTGTGCCCCTTCGGGACATAAAGGACATAGTTAAGCAAATGAAAAAATTCTGGTGGTTGGGTGACCACCTTGATATTGAAAGTTGACCACATTGTTGCTTTGGCCGACTTACATAGTTTTAAGGTAAATATAGAATAGGTTAAACAGTTACGGTGGCACAAAAAAAAAAAAAAAAAAAGAGTTGCTGGTGGCTGTTCTAGTTTTTAAGTTAGTTTAAGTATTTTAATTAGGTATAATTTAAGCTAGTTTTATATAATTTATATATAACGTAGCTTATAGTAGTTTTATTTAGTATAGTTTAGTATTAATTGGTTATAATTAGGTAGAGGGTAGCTTTAAGTTTTATAAAAAAGTGAAAAAAAAATGATAATGAAAATGAGTTTTTTTTTATAATAATTTTCTCGTTAGTTTTAGTGTTAAAGTTAAGTTAGATAAATATAAATGATTTTAAGCCGAAAGGCATCGTTTCAATACGTTATAGGTTAATTTAGAGCTCCCGCACGGGGCCAGTAAGTTAATTAAGGTAATATGGAAGCTAGTTGTTTAAGATTTTTTGTCTAGCATTAAGATAGATATAAGAAAATGAAAACTAAAAATGTGTCTGACCCCAAAGATCTGGGTTCAAATCCGGAGTACAACAAATGTCTCTTTCAGACAATATCATTGTCACGATGAGTGCATCTCATCATAGTAATTTGGAGTTGACGTAATAATGTTGAATGGAACTTACCAACGCACACAAAAGCATGGCTCAGAGTGTAAGTACAAGCATTGGTACTTCGGAGCTGTCTTTGCAAGTAAATTTATTTCTTATATCTGTATTAAAAGTTGTAAATCCTTATATTAATTTTTTACAAATTTTGTATTCCTTTATTACTGTAATATTTGTGATGCATTAAATTTTCATAAAATTTTGGTGATTTCATATATGTAACCCTACAAATATTAAAAAGTACCCCACAATTTTCAACTGTGTGTTTTGCCAGATCTGGATTACGCCATCGTATACAAGATAAATGTTGTTATGGGCCAATAAGCTTTTTTAAAAAAATGTATTTCTTTAATCACGGTTCATTTACGACTAACTATATTTAATAATCAAAATTACATTCAAATTTGGTTCTTGTTCTCAAACTGCTGTCAAAGCTGATTTGTTTATTTTATTATTTTATTATATTGTGGATACTCATTTGCTGGGTTCTGGTTACTTGGAAAAAGAATGCAATGTATAAAAAATGCTCGTGCATTGAATAAAGTTAATGAGCTTGTTGAGAAATAATTTGAAATAAACGATAATGGACTAGATTTTGGAAGGTGTGGAATATGTAACCTCTCCCCCATTTAAATTAAAATTCTCCTGAATTTTGGGAATTTCTTTACAATTATTATGTTTTTCTTGCATATTTTTAATTGAAATAGTAAGTATTTTATGTTTTTTTTTAGAAATATTAATAACTACAAATATAAATATAAAGATTAGAAGAACCTATAACATAATGTATATTTTTATGCAATTTCAGCAATTTTATTGGTTTAAGATTAAGATTAAGATTACTAAGAATAATTTCTTCAAAATTTAATTGTTTAGTAAAATTATAATTGTCAGTTTCATCATCGTAAAATCTTTCAATAAAATACATATTTTTGTTATCGTTTCATTAAATAAATAAATGGTACAATTATTGACAGTTATTTAATAGTTTCCTTTCACTTTGATATTTCTATCATCGCATTTGTTAACAATGTTTTCATTCTTGATGTTTTTACATATAATTGTGCTATCATTATATGGCACAATTGGCAACACTGTAGTGCAAGCAACTAGAAGTACAAATGTTAAGCTCCTAAAGATAGTGTAAATTAATGCAGAAGTTTGAATTTATTAAGGACCCAAACGATTTTATAAAGGGAACTAATAGCAACAGAAAACAAAAAAATTATTTTTCTGGGTGAGTCAATTGTTATTTGTATCAAGAAAAGTAATTTAAAAGACAAAGATGAGCGCAAAACACACACCACTAATACATCAATATCAAATTGCAGTTCCACCAACCCTAACAAATGCGCCCAAATGATTAATAGAAACCTCCCCGGAAGATTTTATATATTTGCATAAAGCATCACCATCCTCTACCAAATATGTCGCAGTAGGAAATATGTCTGACACAGACTTAAAAACACTAATCGAAAGCTCTATGTCAAAATTGCTAGACGAAAAATTAAAAAATACCACCAAAGCTGATATAGATGGAATAAGTGAATTGCAGACACTACAACGCAACAACTCTGCTTTGCAAACGCAAATAACAACAATGGAGACGAGATGCGCTGCATTAGAACGACAAATAGAGTTTTTAGAAATGAAAACAAATGAAAAAAATATTGTTTTGCATATTCCAACACAAAAGTGCAGAAATGGAACTCCAGCAAATGCAGCCAAACAGGTGTGTCTAGATTTGCTTCAGTCAAACAATCTATCACTTATATCACGAGCAAGAACAATTCATTCCAATAATGAAAACATTTGTAATAGTGGAACTGACCGAGAAAAGGATGTTGGACGGGTATTAAAATCTGCATTTAAACTTCGAGGTTCAGGTGTTTCATTACACAGAGACTATCCGTATCCACCAGCAGTGCGCGAGAAAAGGAGATATGTACATAAGTTGAGAGTTGAAATTATATCAACAAATAAATCTACTAAAACTCAAATTCGCGGGCAATCATTAAAGGTAGGCGACAAAACATTCAACTTTGACAGCGAAAATAACCTGAAATGTGAGGGAGAAAATGGAAGTGGTAGACTGATCCTCAAACAGCTGATAGATGACAGCCGTCAATTGGCAGACAGTGGAGATTCCAGTAGCGAGTACACAAACCCAAACAGCAGTGGCTCTCAAACTGTGCAAACAAAAAATATAAATAGTTTTTAATAGTATTGCCGTCTGCCTTAATATAAGTAAACAAAAAGAAATAAACAAGAATTTTATTAATAAGTAAAAAATTTTATCTAACAATGTAGCTGGTTTTTGATATTGTGTTATTGTATAAAACTTATGCAACTGAAAATTTTATGGAATGTATTGAAAATAAATTTTTAAATTTTGAATTTACTTGGATTCCTGCATTGAGAATACATACAATGGGAAGGCCAAGCGGAGGTTGCTATTTTGGCTTCAAAACATATATGAAAAATCTGAAGTGTGCTATTGAAATTCAGGGTGGAAGTAACATTATCACTCAGGTACTAAATAATACTTTTTGGATTATCCCAACGTATTTTAATTGCAACAATTGGGAAAATGATTTAAAAAAAACTGGAAGAATGCGTTGTAGAAAACCATTATACGAACGTGATTGTTTTGGGAGACTTGAATGCTAGAATTGGTTAAGAGGGAGGTGAGGTAAATAGGATAACTGGAATACAAAGGAAATCAAAAGATAATTTATTGAATCCAAGAGGAACGAAGCTTATTAATTTCTGTAACTCATACGGTTTGAGGATTCAAAACCGAACGAGTAAAAGTGATTGTTCTGGAGACTTTACTTTTGTTGGAAGGCAAGGAACATCAGTCATCGGCTATAGCCTTTTAGGAGGATATTGGAAACAATATGTTACTGATTTTGAAGTTAAATATGTCCCATACTCAGACCATCTACCAATTGTTGTAACATTCCAACACAACACAATTGAAGAAGAAACTGTTCGTAATATGAAACTTTTTCCCAAATTGGTTTGGAAAGATTCAAAAGCAGCTTCATACAGAAGTATTTGAGATGCAAACCTACGAGTGCAACAGGACCTAGACTTCCACACATTAGAACAGGTGATAAAAGCTTCGGTTCCTACAAGCAATAATGGAGCATATCGAAATAATAATGAAGAACCATGGTTCGATGAAGAATGTAGAAGGGCAAGACAAATTTCTTTTTCATGGCTTAACTTGTTTCGAAAGTCAAGTGAAGGGTTTCATAAAAATAGCTACATTGACGCTAATTTCTCATACAAGACACTTTGCAAAAGGAAAAAAGAACTGTACTATGAAGAGGAGGCTAAGAAGATGGCTAAATGTAGCAATGCAAATGAGTTTTGGAAACTGGCTTGGAAAATCAATGGCAAAAAGTTTACAATTAGTACGAATCTTACATCCAGCTACCTCGGTAGTCATTTCGAGAATCTGCTTAACCCATCAGTCGAACTTTGTTCCCATTTATATGCTCCACCAGATTTCAAAATTAATATTTTGGATTCTATTATTTCAGTCGAAGAGGTAACTATTGTGCTCCAGAGTATGAAAGACGGTAAAGCTGCAGGGTCAGATAGAATACCTGTAGAGTTTTACAGTATGGAACCACTGAATTAGTCATGAATTTAGCACGCCTCTTTAATGATATTATGGAAAACGAAACAATACCTGATACATTTAATGAAGCCTTAATTTTCCCAATTCACAAAAAAGGATGCAAAACTGACGCTGATAACTAATGAGAAATATCCTTCCTCAACGCTTCGTATACAATTTTCACGGCAGTTTTACAAAAGGAGGTCACTACTTGGGTGGAACAAAATAAACTGGTTAAATAATTTCAAGCAGGATTTCGGAGAGGCTATTCAACGTTGGACCATATATTTGTTTTAAGAAGTGTTGCAGAATCATTTCAAATGCGAGGAAAAAAACTATATGCCTTTTTCGTTGATTTTAAGGCTGCTTTTGATACCGTGAACCGAAACGCACTGTTTAACAAATTGTATGGATTGGGATTGTCTCTTAAGTTTGAACGAATCATCGAAAATCTTTATAAAGCTACAAAAGCAGCAGTGTGGAATGGTGAAGAAAAATCGCATTGGTTTAATACTAACGCAGGATTACGACAGGGGTGCACCCTGAGTCCTTTACTATTTTCGCTTTTTATTGAAGAGATAGTTGATATTCTGCCAGGAGGTATTGAATTTGAAGGAGTTCTCATCAAGGCTTTGCTCTTTGCAGATGACATAGTGATGCTTGCAAGCTCCCCCGAATCTCTACAACTAATGATAAATAGGTTAAATGAGTACTGCAAACTATGGAACCCTAAAGTTAATCTGGAGAAATCTAAAGTTCTTATATTCAAGAGAGGTGGAGGAAGAAATGCGGCCAGTGAAAAGTGGAAATTTGATGGGGAAAACATTGAGATAGTAAAACAGTATAAGTATCTTGGTGTGTATTTTACTATTAGTTTAAATATGGAAACACATTTGAAGGAAAAACTTAATAAAGCAAAAACTGGAATTAATGCGACGTGGAGGACATGCTTCATGAATAAAAATGTAGCACATAGCTGCAAATTTAAAGTCTTTGAAGCTGTTGCTGAATCCATTTTGTTTTACGCTGCACATGTATGGGGTCATAAACGTATGATTAGATTTTTATTTAGATTAGATTAGATTTATTTAAATTTCAGAGAAAAGTTTACAGTTTGCTTATAATTAACATAAATCTTTTACGGCATGGCCATAATGGCCGTCAGCCAAATGATAGCTTTTTGTTTGTAATATTTTGCAAAATCTTAATAAATTTACATATATAATAAATTTTTTTTTTTTTTTAAATCTTCTCTTATAATTTTGTTTCTATAAGCTAGAGCTAATTTAACAAATTTAAACAATTTACGCCAATCGCTGCCATTTAATATGGCCAAAAGTTCAGCGTGTTCCAAATAATTTTTTCGCCAAAACTGCCGGGGAACTTCTACCAATATTGGGCATTTTGCGAGGAAATGAACCACGTTCTCTCTTTCGCTGGTGTTACACAGTGAACAGATAAGGTCTAGGTCACTTCTATGCGGTATAAAGTTTAAGGATAGTAATTCTCCTCTCGTTCTAAAAATTATCGATATTTTCTCTACGCTGTGTAGGTCCTTAAAATAAGTATCCTGACCGAAGTTGTACTGGAGAGTCGAATAAATTGCTCTATGTGTTGAGCTCTGTGCCTGTTCTATACAATCTTCTCGAAGCTTAGATTCAAGTTTTTCCAACAGGTTATCCAAATATGGTCTCCACGTTCCCAAGTTTTCCAAAGACAGATTGAATGGCAGTTCACATCTGTCAGCTATATTTTTCCATTCCTCGAACCAAGATTTTTCCGATTTTATAATTGAGACTGCAACTTTCCTTGCAATTTTTCCAGTGTGACTGTACATGAGATTTATGATATAGTTGAAATGTAAGATAAAGAGGTGGTAAGCCAGTTTCGACTAGAAGCATGTAGTTAGGTGTTGTGTCTGGTAAGTAAAATTGACGTTTTAGATAAAATCGCAAGAGCTTTCCTGTGGTTTCAAATTGAAGCCATTCCCAAGATTGTGCTGCATAAAGCATTATTGATTCAGATGTTGCAGTGAATACTTTGTATTTGGAGCTGAAGGGAAGGTCCTTGTTTCCGTATACGTTTCGCCAGACTGCTCCAATTGCATTTTTGGATGCCGATATTTTTTTGCTTAAATGCTTCTCTATGTTGAGGTTGCTCGTTATTGTAAAACCTAGATATTGATACTCCTTGACCGTCTCGATTTGCTCTGATCCAAAAAACCATCTTTCGTTTGCTGCTAGGCGTCCTGATCCTTTCCGAAACACCATAGTCTTAGATTTGCTCAGGTTGACAGTCAAGTTCCACTTAAGACAGTAGTCACGCAATTTGTTGATCATCAATTGGAGTGAGTTAGGAGATTCTGCCAAGATAACCAGGTCGTCGGCGTACATTAAGACTTTTATCTGAACTCCGTCTAGCGAAATGCCACAAGGCATGACTGGAAGCAAATCTTCGATATAAAGGCAGAAGAGTGGTGGACTCAGGTTGCATCCTTGCTTCAACCCAACCGTGGAAAAGAACCAGTTAGAAAGGTTTTTCCCATCCCAAACTGCATATTGTGTTTGGCTGTAAATGCCTTCAATAAAAGTTCCAAATTTTAGTGACATTCCATCCCTGTACAACTTATAAAATAGAGCGTTTCTGTCTATGGAATCGAAAGCGGCTCGGAAATCCACAAAAAAGACATAGAGTTTTTGGCGTTTACGTAGGTACATCTCAGCAATATTTGTTAGTGTGAAAATGTGGTCTATTGTAGAGTACCCTTTCCGAAATCCAGCTTGGAACTCACTAAGAAGATGTGTATTTCCGATCCATTTCATAAGGCGACTACGTAAAATTTCCATAAATATTTTCAAAGATGTATTGATGAAAGAAATTCCAAGGTAGTTGGACGGTTCCATCACATCTCCTTTCTTATAAATTGGAAATATTATTGATTTCTTAAACATTTCTGGTGTCTCTTCGGAACTAAAAATAATATTATAGACATCAGTAAGTTGTTTCAAGAATTCGAGTGTTGCATTTTTGAAAAATTTATTTGGGATCCGATCACATCCTGGAGCTTTATTATTTTTTCCTTGCGATACTGCTGACTTAACTTCTTCCAATGTAATTTCGCTATCTAAGATCTCATTTACAAAAGCGGGTCTAGAATAGTGCATACCTTCAGCAAAAAGTTCTAAGTTACCTTGTTTTTCAAAATGTTCTCGCAGTATTGATGCAGATAGTACAGTTTTCGTTACAAAGGGTGTTCCTTTAAGATTTTGAATAGCTTTCCAAAAGTCTTTGGAGTTTCTACAGGATAGTACTTTCTCCGTTTGCATTTTATTGAAATTTTCCTTAATAAGTTTGCATAATGCTTTATAGCTTTGGTTTGCTTTTAAGTATTTTTCTTTTAAGCAAGCTGAGTTGTAATTTTGGAAAAGTTTTAATATAGCAAAAGACCTTTTTCTTGCAGATTCGCATTCCTTATCGTACCAGGCAGAATGGGTTCTCATTGTTTTCGATGTTGGCTTTGGTAGAACGGCTGAAGCCTCAATTATACGTTGTAAGGTTTCAATTTTAGTTTCCGTTTCGTTTGAGACGTGTGCTGCAAGATTAATATTTAAGTTTATTTTGTATAGCTCCACTTGATTTTCACGCCATTTAAGTTTTGGTAAGAGTGGGTTTTCATGAATAAGATGTGTTTCGCTATCTGGTTCTGAATTTTGCAGAGTAGTTACTAGTGGCATATGGTCGGAATATATTTGATTACCAACTTCAAAATCATATAGGAAAGATAATATATCATTCGACATTATAAGGTAATCTATCACTGATTGTCCTGGGTTTCGGATGAAGGTAATTTTGCCGTCATCATCTTCCGTTGTTGTGCCGTTCATTATGGACATATCAAAAGCGCTTCCCATTTCAAGCAGATTTCTTCCTCTTGCATTTATTTCCAGATCTCTTGATTTTCTTGTACTCAAATACCGGTTTCCAAAATTTCTACACTGTTCTTGCCCAGTGCGAGCGTTAAAGTTTCCAACGAGCATAAATTTTTTTTCGCCTAAGACTTGCATTGCATTTACCAATTTGGTGAAATCCATTCGCCAGTAGGAGCAGTTTAAATAGACTGGAATTATACAAAAAGCTGTGCGGCAAAACATAATTTTTAAATATATGAATCCTTCAATTTCTTTAAAGTCGCATTTTTCTGCCGATAACGATTTTTTTAAACCGTATAAAGCTCCATCAGAAGCTCTCCCCCTTGTTGCACCATTTCTTTTTTCAGCTGCTATCCACCTGATATTATATTCGTTGAAAAATTCTTCAAAGTATTTCTGATTTTTATATAATATATGAGTTTTATATAGCAAAAATATTTCAAAAGTGTTTATAAAGTTAAAAAAATCTAAATACATTTTCTTGTTGGATAATCCATTTACATTATAACTAAGGATTTTTATTTTCTTATAATTATCAACATTTTTTATTTTCTGGCTGACTTCTAAAACCTATTGTGAACGATCCATTTCGTCGACTACATTGCCGACTCCAGCTTCACAATCGTTTTCGCATTGGCTCACAGATGGCGGTAGAGCGTTTGCGTATGACGTTTGTCTGTCATTTTCAGTTGTCCACTTTTTATTTTCAATGAAATGTTCTCGCTGCAAATTAATATTAAATTTTGACGAAAGTGAGCTGAATCCGTCGTTTTGTCCACACATCAAACCATTTTCATCGTTCCAGAAAAAGTACTGGTTCTCAACGTACAGTTTGTCATCCGTCAAGCTGATCCTGAGATCCCCATTTGGCATTTTTATTGCCTTCCTCACCTTCAACAAAATGGCTCTTCTGCGACGCATTCCTAGTGGGAAATCTTTATGCATGGATATGCCTGTGTTGGCCAGTTTTCTCCCTTGGCTCAGAATTTCACGCGCTAGCTGTGCGTTTGCCACTTTAGCTCGATATGTTTTTCGATTTCCTCCTCTAGTGTTCATCTCTTCGAAATGTTCAAAAGCAATCCCGTTTGAAGCCTTAGTGATGCTTGAGCAGGTATTTTCAAGGAGTTCCTTCGGAGCTTCGTTGTTGGTAGAAGCCAGGTGAAAATAATATTTTTTTCTCGCATGTGCAGTTCGGATAGCTCAATGCGTCTTTCAAGCTGCTCACATTTTGCCCCAAGAGCTCGTAACTGAGTTTGAAGACATTCATTGCTCACTCGAAGTTGGGTTAGTTGCAAAAGCACCGGTTCAAGATATTTTTTAGTTGGAAGTTCTTTGAAACGAACATCTAGCATTCGATTGAAATCTTCCAGAGATAAATTCGCTAAAGAGTTCATGTTTGTTTTGTTTTTCGTTAGGAACTTGTGCTCTTTTTTGTACTCTGGGGAGGTTTCAGATACTTTTCGCTTGTTAGATAGAGTTGTTGCAGACTTTTCACTCATACGTAAAAATAATTGGAAGTTTCTACGTTACATATACGAAAACTTACGCAGACTTTGATTGTTGGCAGTCGGTTGTTATATTCGCAATTTTTTGAGAAGATTCTTTAGATTTTTCTTTGGCTTTTTCACAATTTAAATAAACTTTTCACAGCACTCAAAAATAACTCAACTAGTTTGACAGATCGGCAGCCATCATCCTATGATACAGTTGAAAAGCTTCTCAGATTTTTTATCAAAAGAATGTTTCGATTGCCAACAAACACTCCAAACTACTTAATAATGTTGGAAACAGGACTGTTACCTTTATTTACCAAGCCATTAAAATTACTAGTCGATTATGTTGTCAGAGTTTTGAGTTTGTCCAATGAATGCCTCACGAAGAAAGCTGTTCTTAGAACTGTAAGTACTCGAACTTTTTGGTACAGTGATTGGTTGGAACTGGCAAATAGCTGTGGAGTGAATATCGATCTAGAATCATCAGATTTGATCAATGTAAGGCAAAACTTATACCAGCTTGTGGAAAAAATAGATGAACAGTGTAGAATTGACTTGAAAGCTGAAGCAACTAATTCACTACACAGATCAATATACAGTCGATTAGAACACAACTTAAGTCCCAAAAACTATTTTCGAGATGAAAACAATATTGAAGAAATATCGATGCTGGCAAAACTGCACGGAGAGCTTTTAAGTCTCAATTTCCACACAGAGACGATCTACCCATAATTGCGATATGTGTAATTTGAAGGAGAGGGAAGATGCCATTAATTTCATCGGAAAGTGTCCAGCACTGCGAGAAACAAGGCGATGTTTTCGGAAGCGACTTCCTATCTGAAGAGAGTGTCCTTAATATTTTAAATGAAGCCGATACTTTAAGTTTGTTCCGATATTGCAAAATTACTTTAGCATACAGGCAAAGAATAATTAACGAAGCGTTTTAAGCAACCAAGTAAAGCTAAATTGCTTATATTGTACAAAATTATTATACATACGTTCAAAAAGGTAAAATAAATAAATTTGTTGTCAATCAGGCAGATGGCACAGCCACGCTTTTAAGATTTTTGTAAATTGATAATTGAATTATATCTACAGTTAAATTAATAAAAATCAAATTATCTATCTATCTATCTTGTGCTATCATCTACTATTGTGGACACCCTGTAAATAATACAAATTATTTTTTATCTCAATGTATCTTATAAAAGAAAAAGAAAACAATAAAAAGTACTTACCGTCTTAAATTGATGATCGTTCCATTTCCAGCAACATACCACAGGGTCATTGACCTTAACCCTGGTATATGTAGGTATATGCATGCAAGTCACTTGCCGATATGTTGTGGAACTCGAATTTGGTGCCTTCTTTTTTTATCTAACACAAAACGCAGATTTATTCATTGAAAATAAATCGGTGTTGTTACGATACTAAAATAAACAAAATAAACATAAGCATAATATAGATGTTAAATTTTCTTTGATTTATTTGCATAGAACGAAATGTGTTTACGATGTATGTACATACCTTCCAAACATGATAGTATAATGTGTAGAAACACTTTGTATTTTCATCATGGGATGAAAAATAATCTTATTTACGCGCGGCGCGACAATTTTAAGCGTCGGTAGCTTAAATTATTAATTAAATAATTTTTAAATACAAAAAAAAATATCTATTATTTCGAAAAAAAAATAATTGTTTACATTAGGTTTCACTTGACCTTTCACTTGTCAGACACTGTTTCGAAATCAATGATGGCCGACGTAACTTGGTTTTTTTAATTGGTCGTTATTGAGAAACATTTGTTCCGAATCAATGATGGCCGAATTGATTGATACGTACTATTGTGGATAGATGCCGCTTCGGTCAAATTTAAATCCCGATTCGCACTATTCACAGTGGTACAACAAAAAAGATAAAATCAATAAATAAAATTTAATTTGATTGGCCGTTTCGATCGAAAGATCTGAGATAACTGCCCGCAGAATTGGAACGATGGGTTTGTTCGAAATCTTATAATATGTATGCGACAAAAGTCATATAAACTGTTGAAAGGTGCGGAAGTGTGAAATTTAAATTCTTAAAATTATAAATTAAAATATAAATGTCATTTCAAAATTAAATGGTAATAGTGAAAAAAATTAATTAAATATTCATTTTTTTAAGATTTTTGTGTTTTTTGTAGTGAATTTCACACGAACGGTGTCTTATAAAAAGTGTGCTATAAAGCCATGCAACACATGTATAAGTTTTAACCAAAACCACATAAAAAGTGAATATTGGTGAGTGATTTTTTTAAAGATTTATCTTGGGTTCGTGTTTTAGTAGTTTTTTTTTTCTTTAACAACTACCAGGAATTACCTTGGCGATCGCGGATAGTCCAGTTGGAATCCGGATCGCTCGCTAAAATTTTGTTTAAAATATTAAACAAGGATTCTTTGCAACAAAGGAATTTCACATTCGCCATTTTTTTGTTGCCAAAATCGTATTTCAATTTAAAGCTCCAACGCTTAAGTTTTATTTTTCAAATAAATAAAATTGAAAATTGAATTTTGAACGGGCACTGGTACATTTAATGCAAATGCAACAGTTCGTGGCCCATGTACAAAAATTATTCAAAATTATATATGTATGTACCTACTGGTTGAATTACTTTTAATTCACATGGTACCTTGGATTCAATATATATGTAAATATACGTTGATACCTGTGCGGCCGTATACTGGCGATATATCCAACATCACCGTGGGAGTATTTTTTAATATAAGTTAAATTACCTTTGGCGTAATAATTAATTTTTTTCTTGTTTTTCTTTGTTTTATGTTTATCATATTAAAGTAAATCTAATTTGTACGGAAGATTAAATCGTGCATACATTTAGAGATGTTTATATATCTTTATATATATATTTTCTGACTTCATTAATATACTACGAGACAATTTGGTCATAGATATTAATAAATACAAGGGAAGGTATTTCCTGTAAACTACCGACTTTGAGTTCTGGTTAGGTGGGGGGGTAATCACTTTTGTTGTATTTTTTTTTTGATCTCCTTTTTTTTTAAATATCTAGCGGCTGAATGTACGCTACATTCATATAAATATATATATTGATATATGTATATGTATGTTTGCATATGTGCAATTATCTTTCTTATTTTGTTTGTTCTTTTGTTTAAATTTTTAAATGTAAATAAAAATAATTTTTGTAATTATCTACAACATTATTTTCCTTTATTTTTTTTATATATTAATTTTGCATTTATTGTTATTTTTTTTCTATGTATTAAATTTCTTTGGATGACATCCATCTTTAATAAAAATGTTCTGTGTTCATTTCGCCAAAATGGTTGAACATATGCTTTTTCTTCAAGCGCATAGCTTGATGTATTATTAGGTTTCTATATTTTCAGGGGATGCTGATGGTAGCGGAATCGGTGATGGACGGATGAACTGAGCGGAGACTAAAGGTAAGCCGAAGGTTTAGGGGAAGTCAATTTTTAGCCACTGACTTCCACGGAAGGGTGGGTTTAGGCTAACGCTGATGACATCACAGCGCCCTCTAGTGGTAATGTCCGTCCGATTCTTTTTTTGTTTGAACATTTTTTTTGTATAATTTTCTCGGCATGATATGTGTTTTGTCAATAGGCGAGATTGAGTATCATGGGCAAAGATCCCACCCATTTTCGACGAGCTATTTGGCCGAGCAACGACAAGCATGCCAGCTCATGATACTAGTCGACATTTTCGAACTTTTTAGTTCAAATTTTGAACACCGTACCTATTACACTACTCTTTTAATTTCTATAGTATAATTTTCTTTAAGAGAACAATTTTTGTTTGTTATGCAATTATTTACAGTAATTAAATCTTTTTTAAATAGAACTACATTTTGATAATAGTACATTGTTTTGTTTATTTCAATGAAATAGTATTCTTGTAGTTGAATTTATAAATTTTGTTTATTTGGAATAGGAGTTAAAAATTTCAAGTCAACTTTTTCATAATTATTTGGAATTTTTATTGCTATAATCAAAGTATCGCTTTTATGTTTAAGAGTTGACTTTAATATTTTTAAGTTCTAGTAAATGAAGGTTCGTGTCTAGAAATTCTGTTGCTGGTAATAGGCTAGGATTTATTAATCCATCTTTTATATAAGCTATATTGCCTATGATCTGGTTTAATTTCTCTTCTAACATATTTACTTTTATAATTTGGTCTTATTTAATTTGTTTTAGTATAAAATGTTTTTAATTTTGTTTTAGTTCGGAAAAGGATTAAGTTAAATCTATCCTTTCAGTTTCTATTATGTTTTTCAAATTTTGATTAATTTCGATTCGTATTAATTATGTTTTCAGTGTTTGTTTCTAATGTGTTCATGTGTTCTGTTATATCTTTTCTATCATCATCGTCCATTATACCGAAGAGAAAATTGCTTGCCTTTCCTACAATATTTACTAAACCTCTTGTTGAGAGAAAGCAAGAATTTTGGTTTCCCTGTTGTTTAATTTCGAAACAAGATACGATCTTGATTGATTATATTAAATCTTTCGGATTATAAAAGACACGGTCTTTACTAATTAACAGCTTTATTGAGAGAAAGAAAAAAGATAAGTGTGTTTGACAACCGGAAAAGTTATTATATAAATTCACTTTGACATTTTCTTTGAATTTGACATACTAAGAACATAGAATTATTATACAGGATGATTCATTTCAATTAAAATAAAAACAAAGTTTATAACTAAGCAAAAGATGTATAATTTATAAAGATATAAAAATGTCCTAATAGTATTTAAGACTCAACATTCTCCCGCCCTTGAAGGGACTTAGGAACTTCAATAGGAAGTCGTCAAATTTTCGTAACCGCTCGTTGAACTTCACCGCTGGATGTTTTGAGTGTGACTACTCTTACGACATTGTCTTTTCCAGGATGTATCTTGATAACTTTACCGAGTCTCCATTTAAGCGGCGGAAGATTTTCGTCCTCAATTGTAACAAGGTAATCGACTGTTATTGAGGAGCCAGACCTGGTCCACTTGGTGCGCATTTGAAGGGTTTGTAAATATTCTTTAGACCACCTTGACCAAAACTGCTGGAAGTACCACTGTAGTTTTTGGTAGCGAGTTAATGTATTAAAATTTTTGTGATGTAACTGTGGCTCGACTGCTGCGGTAAGAACTGTTCCAATAAGGAAGTGACCTGGAGTAAGAGCTTGGGTGTCATTGGGATCCTCTGATAAAGGTGTGATTGGCCTAGAATTAAGAACAGATTCAATTTGTATGAGAATGTTATTAAATTCAAGATATGTTAGAGAAGAATTTTCTAAAATGCGTTTCATATGAAACTTTGAGCTTTTGACAGACGCCTCCCATAAACCCCCAAAGTGAGGAGACCTAGGAGGTATAGTTTTCCACTCGATTCCATCTGCTGCACACGCCTTTATTATTTCTTCCCTATTCTCACGCTTCAGGAACATTTCATACAGCTCACTGAATTGGTTGCGTGCTCCAATGAAATTTGTAACATTGTCACTGTGTATTACAGATAACAGTCCCCGTATACCAATGAATCGCTTTAGAGCATCCAGGAAACTAATAGCGGTAAGGTCCTCAACTTATTCGAAATGTACGGCTCGAGTGACGAAGCAAACAAGTACTGCGACATATCCCTTCATTGGTGATGTTTCACGACGACGAAAATGAAGATTGAATGGGCCACAGAAATCAACCCCAACAATATTGAAGGGTCTTGACTGCTGTACTCTTTGATATGGTAAGTCACCCATAAATTGATAAATAATTGATGGTTTCGCTCGGGTGCATCGAACGCATTTATGAACTTGCGAGTCACCATCTTACCATGTATTGGCCAAAATTTATCACGAACAATGCTCAAAAGTGCCTGAGGGCCTGCATGCGAATTCTTCACATGTAGATAACGAACTAAACGAGTAGTGAACAGATGGTCTTTCGGCAATAATATGGGATGCTTTGCGTCATTATCAATATTTGAATTGGATAATCGACCTCCTACACGCAGAATTCCATCGGACTCCAAAAATAGTGCCAGCGAGTTAATGTGAGATCTTTGAGGCAGTTGACTTCCACTGGATAACGTTAGGATTTCCGTTTGAAAACTTTCAAGCTGAACATATTTTACCAACCCTTTAAGAGCAATGTCGAGTTCTTGTACTGTAAGGGGTCCAACTGATTTGATATTTTTTTGTTGCTATTATGTTTAAATCTGAAAATGTAAGCAATAATTCTGACCATAGATTCGTAGTTATTGTGAAATTTGATGTTTTGGACCAGATCATTTTGTATTTGTAAGTTTAAAACGATTTTATTCTTTTTTCCCTCGAGTACAGAGTCCTCAGACGTCAACACAACCACAGAGAAGGTCCACTCCTTTTCTGCAGTTTTAAAAAGCAAGGTCCATTAAACCATAAATTATTGTTTTTGATTAATTCTGACGGATATGATCTTCGCAATATTATATCCGCAGGATTCAGTTCTGAGGAAATATGTCGCCATTGATAAATGTCGGAGTATTGTTGAATAATCAAAACGCGGTTAGCAACAAAGGTCTGCCAGATGCATGATTCCTGTGCAATCCAATTAAGATATATTGAAGAGTCCGTCCTTAAGTTACATTATAAAAAATTGACCCAAAAATCTCTTTTAATCGTCGCACAAGTTGAACCATCAACTCCTTCACATAATTCTAAACGTGGTAACGTTATTTTCTTCACTGGTGCTACCTTTGATTTAGCACATAGAAGTTCAGTTCGCATATTGCCAGTTTCATCTACAGACCGTATATACAGGGTGATTGGTTTAAGGTGCACCAAAAAGCTTGAGGGGGGTCTATTTCCTTCCGTATAGGCGGGAGGGTCAATTTTCTAAAAAATTGACTTAAATCAGAAAAAAAATTATTTAAAAGCAACGGTGAATGATAGAAAGCCTTGTTATATTTTTTTGGAAAGTCAGAAAGCTACTCTTTTATTTAATTTTTAAATTACGTTGTTTAAGGGAACAGTTTTAAAAAATTAATGTTCAAACTCAAAATTTTGAAAAAAAAATTAAAAAAAAAATGTTTAAACTAATTTTTTTCATAATTTTATGTAATTAACTATTATTTTTATTTTCAAAATTCTTGGAAGAAAAATACTTCTAGTTTTTCTTAATTTCTCAAAAACTAAGATACATTTTGGCATCCTGTTTTCTGTTTTGACTAAAAATTAATAGAACCATTGAATTTTGAAAATAAAAATAGTAGTTAATTAGATAAAATTTTGAAAAAAATTAGTTTAAAAAATTTTTGTTTAGTTTTTTTTTTCAAAATTATGAGTTTGAAAATTAATTTTTTAAAACTGTTCACTTAAACAACTTAATTTAAAAATTGAATAAAAGAGTAGTTTTCTGGCTTTCCAAAAAAAATATAACCAGGCTTTGTATCATTCACCGTTGTTTTTAAATAATTTTTTTTATGATTTAAGTCAGTTTTTTAACAAGTTGCCCATCCCGCCTAAACGGGGGGAAATAGACACCCCTTCCAATCGATTTTTTCTTGTCTTAACTCCACCTACACGTTCAAGCTTTTTGGTACACCTTAAACCAATCACCCTGTATATACAAATCCCAAATGCTTCTTCCGAGCTGTCTGAAAAGGCATGGAGTTGATATTCATTACAATGGCCAAAAAATACACGTCGACCTATCTGCATTTTGCTTAGTTCATGCAGGCCTTTTCTGAACTTCAACCATAAGTTGTGACAATCCTGGGGCAATGCTTCATGCCATACCAGCTTTAGACGATACAGCTGTTGCATAAAACTCTTTGCGAGTACGACCACGGGATTTACTAATCCCAAGTTAGCAAAATGACGCGCTATATCGGAAAGAACAGTTCTTTTTGTAATGCATTTTGAGAGCATAGGTGTTATCTCATAGTGAAAACTATCCGCTGTTGGGTTCCAAAAAGTTCCTAATGTTTTATTACATCATAACCTTTTATTTTGAAACGTGGCTCACAATATGGTCATTGGAATGTTGTGGTGTTTTTCAATACACATTCAACTGTTCAAAATAAACTGTAGAGTTAGAAAAAAATATTTAATCACATATGCATTGATTTTTCATACAATAATTAATTTCTAGAATGTGTCATTCGTTAATAGTTTTTTTCTTAGTGTTATAGTTTCATATTAATAAATATAATTTTATGTTTGTAGATGGCGTATTTATTATTCAAGATACAATAATTTGGCGACGAGTGAAGAAGATCTTAAAGATTCAAGATTTCAACATTTAGCATTCAATACTTGAATTGCATTAGCTATCAATTTTCAAATTTTTCAAATTCAAAATGGATGCCACACAGCTTGAACAAATTCTGCAAGCTTTTCAAGATCAACAGGCAAAGATTACTCAACTGGTTGCACAATTGCAAGCGCCTTCAACTCATTCAAATATTCATCCGTTTGAAAATTACGATGCTGAAAAAGAAAAATTTTCGAATTATCTAGAACGTTTTGAAAACTATTGCAACATGAAAAATGTTACAGACGAAGCTAAAAAAGCACAACTTTTATGCATTTCTATAGGTTCATTGCACTACAATAACCTAGCTGCGTTTCTTGGTCCAGAAAAACCTGTCAAAAACTTAAAACTGCAGGATCTTATCGATAATTTCAAGAAGATGTTGATTCCGAAAAAAAATGTAGTAGTTTCTCAACATTATTTCCTTAACGTTTTTCAAAAAGAGGATCAGAATGTTGCTGATTTTGTTTCCTCGCTACAGAGAAACATTGCCAATTGTGAATTCAGTGTTACATGTCAGTGCATGAAAACTGAGTCCGTGTCTGAGATTTTTCTCCGCGCTCAGTTCATCCGTGGCCTAAGAGATGATTGGCTACGTGAGCAAATTTTGCAGTCAGACAAGACAACATTCGATGATATTCTTCTCAAAGCAACTGCTCTCGAAGCTTCAAAAATCGAAAGCAAAGAATTTAGACAAATTTCAAGAACTTCCAGTACAGATGTCAATAAACTGCCCACCTCAAGAAACAAGACACACATGAAGAGTCAATCAAGTTCAAGATCAAGGTTTCCTTCAAATAACACTCAGAAGTCATACGGTCGTTACAGTTCAAAATCTCAAAACATCAATTACAAAGCCCTGGGAATTGAAAACTGTTGCTTAAGATACGGGCGAAACAATCACAAGGTTTCAAATTGCCGGACGGACAAATCTCAACTCAGGTGTAGCTCTTGCAAAAGAGACGGCCATGTTTCTAAGGTATGTCTTTCAACTCTTTTATCGCAAAATAGAAACTCTTACTCCAACGATCCGACAAATGCCATCAATGCCGAAGATTGTTCAAGTAATTCAACCGAACAATATGGACTATACAAGATTGAATCTATCGAAAATGAAATAGTAGATTTGTTCGAAGTTAAAAACTGCGACAAGTATCTCATAGATGTGATACTAAACAATAAGACACAGAAGTTCGAAGTCGACTCAGGAGCAAAATACTCACTTCTAGCACAAACTGATTTTCGACGTCTTAATCTACACTTACCGTTGGACAAATCTCAAGTTTCGTTTCGATCTTACTCAGGCAATATTATCAATCCCTTGGGAAAATTATCCCTGGATGTTGCTTACGGGGGGAAAGAAATTATTGGTGAGTTACATATTGTTCCAGATGGCCATGATGCTCTACTAGGTAGACAATGGATAAGAGGTCTAGGTATCGAGCTTAAGAAAATTGATTCTAAAACGTCAAATTCGTCATCTGCTTTTCAAATTCAACACAACTGCTCAATTGATGATATTTTAAAAAAAAATTCTTCCATTTCTGAAGAGAAGGAAGGTTGTGTTCCAAATTTTCAAGTCTCACTTCAACTCAGGGAAGGAACCAAACCAATTTTTACTCGAGAAAGAAATGTGCCATATGCTCTACAAGAACGAGTCGACAAAGAACTCAACTCTCTCGAAAAATACGGAATTATCACGCTAGTTTCCGCAAGTGATTGGGGTTCCCCACTGGTGGTCATACCGAAACCCGATGGCGGAGTACGTCTATGTGTCGACTACAAGTGTGGTGTTAATGAACGCCTAGTACAAGCTAATCATCCAATAAGACGAATTGATGACGTTTTACACAGCCTCCGGAACTCTCGATATTTTTGCAAATTAGATCTGTACAAAGCCTACCTACATTTGAAAGTCGACGAAGAAAGTTGCCAAATTCAAACAATTTCAACACACAGAGGCACTTATCGAATGAATCGCCTCAGTTTTGGTATAAAAACCGCACCATCAGATTTCAACAGAATACTATGTCAAATTCTTAAAGGACTTCAAGGCGTAGAAGCTTACTTCGACAGTATAATTGTGCATGGTCCTTCACGCCATGAATGTCTTCAAAATCTTGTTGCATGTCTAAACAAGCTTAATAAATATGACCTGCACGTCAATAAGAAGAAATGTTCATTTTTATTAGAAAAAATTGAATATTTGGGACATGTAATCGAGTTCAATAAAATTTGCAAATCTCCAGAGAAAATACGCGCTATACAGGATATGTGTCCTCCTTCAAATCCAGATGAAGTTCAACAATTTCTTGGACTTGTTACATACTACTCTCGGTTCATTCCAGATTTTTCAACTAAGTCACATGCTCTTCGTTGTCTTCTTAAAAAAGGACAAAAATGGTTTTGGTCTTCAAAATGTGAATCAGCTTTCCTGAAATTGAAAACAGAACTATGCAGCGAACGAGTACTTATGCCATTCAATCCTAACTTACCAGTCGTACTAACTGCAGATGCCAGTCCTTATGGAATAGCTGCTGTATTGAGTCACACTCTAAACGGACTTGAAAAACCGATTGCATACGCTTCCAGGTCTCTAACGAAATCTGAACAAAATTATAGCCAGTTAGATCGTGAAGCCCTTGCGATAATTTTTGGTGTCACTCATTTTTACAAATATCTTTTCGGTAGACATTTCCTACTTGTCACAGATAATCAACCCTTATCAAGAATCTTACATCCTCACAAAGCCTTACCCCAGATGACCTCAGCTCGACTTCTTAGATATGCTTCCTTTTTATCCGGGTTCAATTACTCTGTCAAATTCAAACCAGGCGAAGCGAACCAGAATGTTGACTGTGTGTCTCGTGCACCAGTTCAACATATTAAAATTTCAACTGACCAAATAATTGGTGATGAAGTAAACACTTTGTATGCTGAAACAATATTCCAAATTTCAAGCAAAGAAATCACAGCCAAATCATCAAAGAAGAAACAGAAAAAGATGCTGAGCTTCAAAAAACTACAAATGACTTACATAACAATTCAACAGATTCGGACTTAACACTCAAAGATGGTATTATTTTTCGAAAAGACAGAATACTTATTCCACAATCCCTGCGTTCAACAATTCTTTCGGAACTTCATGAAACTCACTTCGGTATCACTAAGATGAAACGACTTGCCCGACGATACGTATATTGGCATAACATTGATAAAGACATCGAGCGGTTAGTAAGAAATTGCGAAAACTGTGCAGTCAATAGATCAAATCCACCAAAAGCTCCAGTGCACCCGTGGGATCCGCCTTAAGACAACTGGGAACGAGTGCATATTGACTACGCTGGACCGTTTTAAAATCATTATTTTCTTGTTTGCATAGATGCCAAATCAAAATGGGCCGAAATTAGGGTAACCAAAGATGTGCCCTCAAGTTCAAGTACCATTCGAAAGCTTTCAAATATATTCTCATTTCATGGATATCCTCAAGTCATGGTATCCGACAATGCTTCAATTTTCAAAATTGAACAATTCTATTCTTTTTGTTCAAGTCGCGGAATATTTCAAAAATTTATTGCACCTGAACATCCTGCAACAAACGAACTTGCCGAAAGAAATATTCAAACCCTCAAACATCGACTAAAAGCTCTCGCAAACGATAGGAATCCAATTCAAGACAAAATATATAACATACTTCTACGTTATCATGCCACACCTCTTTCATGTGGAAAATCACCTGCTGAACTTTACCTACATAGGAAACTCAGGATACGCATTGATGCTATTTTTCCATACCATCCGCAACCCTCTAAACTGGTATCTAAACCGTCACGTTTATTACAAGTGGGGGAGAGGGTTCAAGTAAAAATTCTCAACAAATGGCAGTTTGGAGAAGTAAAAAAGAAACTTGGTAAGCGGCACTACCTTATTAATCTTGACATTGGTCGTATAATCAAACGAGACATCAACCAACTTCAATTTACACTGGTAAAAAAGAAATCCGTGTCATTTGGACCTACCCAGAGTTTCGATGTTTCAAGACCAAGCAAACCTTATCAGGTTCCTGACGGACCTATTCTTCCTCAACCCGTTCCTCAACCGAATTCAGTTCCATATACTGACAGTCATCAACCTTTAGCTCAACAAGAAATCAGAAGATCAGTCAGGAACAGACGCCCTCCTGCCTGATTTCGTACTTGAGATGTATATCTTTTAATAAGTGGGGAAGACTGTGGTGTTTTTCAATACACATTCAACTGTTCAAAATAAAAGTTATAAAAAAATATTTAATCACATATGCATTGATTTTTCATACAATAATTAATTTCTAGAATGTGTCATTCGTTAATAGTTTTTTCTTAGTGTTATAGTTTCATATTAATAAATATAATTTTATGTTTGAAGATGGCGTATTTATTATTCAAGATACAATAAATGTCTTCTTAAATGTTCAGACTGTTTGCACACCATTTTCTGAGGATGAAGCCCCCTTTGCCTAGCAAAGATATTACGACCAGTGATCAAATCATCGACATAGAATTCAGTATTGATAGCCCTTACAGCCCCAGGAAATTTCTCTTCCTCATCGATGGACAATTGCTTCAATGCGCGAGTTTATACCACATAACGTTCAACGTATAAAAAATAGAATCCAGAACCGCTAAGATCATCAAACTAAACCAACGCCCTAGAACGTGACTCATATTCCAAAATATAATATACACCAATAGAAAAATACCAGACAAGCCAAACGATCAAATATCAATTAGTACAATACAATATACAAGGAAAATTAAGTATTAATACACAAAGTAATCAATGGAAAAACGTATTTAGTGACCAGTGAACATCAAGAAATCTGAAAATAAAAGTAAAATAGTGTTAATAATATATCACAGACAATAAAGTATCGAACATTGTACCGAGAAAAATTGAAGAAACGAAAAAGTGAGTCATCACGAAAATATTTAATTTCATACAACGCCAAAAGAAGATAGAGAAAGATAATTCTACACTAAAGAATCCCAGGGAGGTACAGTGCGGAATCGCAGACAGAGAATCCCAGAGCGGTATTGCAGTTTTAAGTAAGAATTATATATATATTAAGTATGCTATATTATATAAAAATGTGTTATGAGTAGATTAACCAAATGTAAAGAATCATTTAAAAGTAAACTTAAGCCACAAAGTGTTAAAGAAGATCAAGATAATTTTGAATTGCAAGAGTCAAGTAAAATTAAATAAAATTTTGAGAAATCGGAAATAAGTGAATTAGTAACCATGGAAGTTGTAAAATCACAAATAGCTGATTTAACAGCAAAATTAGATAGTCTCATGACTGAAAAACCTGCAATTAAGGAATTCGAAACAGAAGAAATTAAACCAGAAAATATAGATACAATGAGTCTAGATGTAATCAAATCGGCGCCGACTTTTACAGGCGATGCCCAAAAATATGTTTCATGGAGACAAGCTATTGGTCATGCTATGAAGATATATAAAAAAGGTAGTATACAGTACTTTTCAGCACTAATAATTCTTCGAAATAAGTGTATAGAACAAGCAAATGACATTTTAACTAATCACGGTACGGTATTAAATAACGAATCAATTTTAGCAAGGTTAGACATTGCATACTCGGACCAATGTCCAATACATGTTTTAGAACAGCAAATCAGTATTTTAAGACAAGGTAAACATTCCTCAATAGAATATTATAATATAATAAATCAAAAACTCACAGCGTTAATGAACAAAACTATCATGACGCACGGTGACGTAAGGCAATCGCAAACGAATTATGTGAAAAATATAGAAGAGATGGACTTAGAGTTTTTATTTCAGGACTGAACGGTCAGCTCTCAAACATACTCTTTAGTATATGTCCAGATAATCTTCCAAGTGCACAGATATGAATGTCCAACTACTGGGAATAAAAGTGAAACATTGAGGTTTTCACATAAACATAAACCTATTCATAAAGATAATAATGTCTTCACGAGAGATAATTTAGCTCCTCAATACAAACAAAACACAAATCAGTTTGAACGAATGCAATGTAGTACGATCAATCAGCAGATCCCAAACACAAACGAACAAAGAAATACATATCAAAATGCTAATAATAGGAATTACTTATCCTATAATAACCAAAACAGGTACAGTAACCCATTCAAACAAAACTGAAGATTTTTTAAAAGAGAGAGGGAACAAAGTGTTCAAGTATCAGGGCGAGCCATACCCAATAAAGTTGAAAGAATCAGTAATTTGAACGAGAAGAATGAAATAGGTAGTCAGACCGGTTTATCATACTTACACAGAAAGATAAGCAGCAAAAATATAAGAATTTTGTTAGATACAGGCGCAACAAGCAATTATTGTCGACCAGGGCTCCTCAGTGAAAGAAAAGAATTAGTCGCAAAGAAACAGTCAACGAAAGTGAGCGGAGCAGTAGGTTAGGTTAGGTTTATGTGGCTGTCAGGAAGACTACTGACACACTTAGACCACAGATAGGTCCGTTGTGATACCACAAATGAGCGAGGGAGTATTTCTTTAATTAAACCAGTTGGAGCTTCTTATGAAGCGGTGTAAAGATAGAATATCAACGTTCGACATATCGCTTGGATCGTCGAAAAAGAGATTACCCAGGTGTAATTTACGTCTTTGGGAGAGAGCTGGGCATGAACAGAGAAGATGGGTGATAGTCTCCTCCTCCACCTCGTCCATGCAGCTTCTGCAAAAATCATTAGAGAATACGCCAAGTCTTATGGCGTGTCTTCCTATGAGGCAGTGTCCGGTTATGACACCAATTACGGAGCTAAGATGTTATCTGCTCATAGATAGCAGACATTTAGTACGTTTCTGATCTAATTTTGGCCAGATTTGCTTTGTCGCTACGCAGGTAGTAGTGTTTGTCCATCTTAAATTTGCTTTCTCTATGGCATTTAGTTTTAGCATGAGTTTGCTTGTAGCGATAGGTATACCAATATTCACCTTGTTAGGTAAAATCGGCAATAGGGTTCCATTTCTGGCGAGTTCATCGGCTTTGCAGTATCCCTCAATGTCTCTGTGTCCCGGCACCCAGAAAAGGTGAATATTGAACTGTTCTGCCATCTCCATTAGAGATGATCGACAGTCGCGGGCAGTTATTGAGTTTGTGGAAACAGCACTGATTGATTTAAGGGCTGCCTGACTGTCTGAAAATATACGGATATCCGATACAGATATCACGTTTTCCCTTAACCAGGATAATACCTCTTTGATCGCCAGAATTTCCGCTTGGAACACACTACAATGGTCAGGTAGACGGAATGAGAGACTTAAATTTAGTCTGTCTGAGTACACGCCACCACCAACCCCATCTTTTGTTTTTGAGCCATCAGTGTAAAAATGAACTGATTCATCTTTCAAGAAACTCTCATTTTCCCAAGTGGATCTTGGTGGGATGGTGACTTGAAAATTCTTGTCAAAAACTAGCTGGAATATAGAGAAGTCGGAGTGACTTAATTTTGGTCCGAATGTTTTCAGAATAATGGAGTGACCAATTGAGTTATCGGTCCATTGAGAGATGGCTTTGAGACGAACGTCTGTGCTTGCGGCCGTTTGTTTGCTAAAAATATCAAGGGGTATGAGATTTAGTAGAATGTCAAGAGCAGCTGAAGTTGTCGAACGGAGAGCTCCGCTAATACACATACAGGCTGACCGTTGTACTTTACTTAACTTGTCACGATATGTAACTTTGTCTAGGGCAGTCCACCATACTGCTACCCCGTAAGTTAGTATCGGTCTGATGACCGCTGTGTAGAGCCAGTGGGTTATGTATGGGGATAAGCCCCATTTATTTCCGATGGCTTTTTTGCAAGAGAAGAGTGCTACTGGGGCTTTCCTAACTCTTTCCTGTATATTTGCTTTCCAATGTAGTTTTTTGTCCAGGATAAGACCTAGATATTTAGCTTCATCTGAAAATCTAAGCGGAGTTCCCATAATTGATGGGGGACTTATTTGGGGAATTTTATATTTTCTTGTGAAGAGGACAAGTTCGGTTTTGTTTGGGTTTACACCCTGTCCGCATTTTTCTGCCCATTTGAGCATAATATTTAGAGCATTTTGCATTAACTCAACGAGAATTTGAGCATGTTTTCCCGATATTGCAATGGCAACATCGTCGGCATACGCGATCACTTTGAAACCTTCCTTTTCTAGGCTTTCTAACACCTCATTTACGACTATGTTCCATAGAAGTGGGGAAAGGACTCCGCCTTGAGGTGTACCTCTGCTGACAGATCTTCTTTCATGAGTGCCACCTAAAGATGAATTAATAATTCTTTCTTCTAACATAATATTAATTAGGTCATTCAGCGAACCATGTATATCTAGTTTCTTCAGTGACGCTGTGATTGCTTGGTAGCTGACATTATTGAAGGCGCCTTCAATATCGAGAAATGCAACTAGAGTGTACTCTTTATGATGTAGTGAGTATTCGATGGTTCGTACCAGTGTATGTAAAGCCGTTTCTACCGATTTTCCTTTGCAATAAGCGTGTTGTGCAGTAGATACCAGATTAGGATCTATAGCATTGCGCAGATGGATATCGATCAATCTCTCTAGGGTTTTGAGAAGGAACGATGATAGGCTAATTGGTCTGAGATCTTTAGGATTAACCTGGGAGCATTTACCGGCTTTGGGTATAAAGACAACTTTTACCTCTCTCCATAAAGAGGGAATGTAAGTAAATTTTACGCAACCAATTAGGATGATCTCTAGGATGGGTGTTATGATATCCGAGGCAAATTGAAGCTCTGCAGGTATTATGCCGTCGGGTCCGGGAGATTTGTAAGGATCAAAGCTGTTTATAGCCCATTTCAGCTTATCCTTAGAAATCAGACCAACAATATTTGCATGTGTGTTGCTTGATAATAATGAATCAATTCTATTTATATTTTGTGAGCTTCCTGGAAAATGGGTGTCTAGTAGCAAGGTGAGCGATTCTTCGCAAGAATTGGTCCAAGAGCCGTTAGCTGTCTTTAAGGAGCTAGGCATTGTAGGATTTTTTGATAGAATTTTTCTTAATCGTGAAGCTTCTGAAGTTTTTTCTATTTTTCCACAGAAGTTCCTCCAGGAGGTTCTTTTATTATTCCTTAATTCTTTTTTATAATTTTTTAGGGATTCTTTATAAAATTCACAGTCCAGACTATCTCTAGAGTGTTTAGCTCGGTTAAAAAGTTGTCTGCACTTTTTCCTGAGCAGTTCTAGACCCGTGTTCCACCAACGTGGTTTCTGTTTTCCTCTTATTTGAGTAAGGGGACAAGAAATGGCCATTGATTTATTGAGAGCTAGGGTGAGATCTTTGACTTTATCATCAAGATCATTTTTATCAGAAGGGATACTTAAGAGTGATGGTTTAACTAATCTTACTAAAGTTTCTCTATATAGTTGCCAGTTGGTTTTCCGATAATTTCGGAAGGCTGGCTGTTTTTTAGATTCTTCATCAAGACAAAATTGGATGTATCTGTGATCCGAGAACGAATGTTCCTTAGAAACTCTCCAGTTTTTGATCTTGTGATGAATCGTGTCGGAGACAAGAGTGATATCTAGAACCTCTTGTCGGTTTTTGGTAATGAATGTTGGTTCATTGCCAATGTTACTTACTATAAGGTTAGTACTTAGAATAAAATCAAAAAGTGACTCACCTCTCTCATTTATGTCTGTACTTCCCCAGACGGTATGATGGGCATTAGCGTCACACCCGATTATAAGGCAGACTTTCTGTCGTTCAGCTTCCCTGATTAGTTCCTCTAGCTTGTCGCCAGGAAGAGGGCCAAGGTGGTCATGGCCGTTATTGGTTTGTAGTCTAACTACGGTTACATCGCGATCGCTATAATCAGGGAGTAAATATACATTAATGCTACTTTTTACTAATATGCAAGATCTAGGGTCACCTTTATTTGATGCATACAGCAGGTAGTATCCGGGAGTCCTGAGTCCTTGAACAGTGGAATTTACAATCCAAGGTTCTTGGATCAGGACGATGTCTTCCCCTTTATTTTGTAGACGGAGAAGAAGGGAGGCCGAAGCCACTTTGGAGTGATGGGTGTTAATCTGTACTAACTGCACCATCTTGGTTGCAGCTAGGTGGATCAACCCCCACCACAGTTTTGTCGAGATCTGCATCGGAATCGAAATCCGATTTAAGAAGGTCGTCCTCATTTGCGGAGTCAACAAAATCCATGTCGGAGTGTTTGTCGACGTTAGGAGCCTCTTCAACAGATGGCGGTTTTATATAAATGGAGGGCGACACAGTGGAGGAGGTGCATGGAGTATCTACCTCCATCGTCTAAAGGTCGGTACCCGATGCATGTTCCTTCTCTGCAAATACATCCTGTGATTTTGATGGCATCGTGTTCGATGCGTTTTCCTCGTCTTTTTTATATACTTTTAGAGTTATGGTAGACCATCCAAACCTAACCACACCTTGGGTTTCAGCCAATGGAGCCAATGAGTCCTTATTTATCATCACGACGGCTGATCTATAAGAACCCCGTGGATCTTTAAGCTTTGCAACCTTCCAGTCGTGAGTAGGCAAGGATGGATTACCATACTGAAGCATCTTGAGGATGATTTCTTTATTGGAGAGATCGGCCGGGACATTAGTGCGGGCTCTCGGTCTGCACGGGATATTCTCCTTTGCCACAACCTCGAGTTTTGCATTTGGCCATAGGCCCTCTAACCTGCTGACAGCGAGTTTATACAGGTCACACAATCTCTCACCATCAAAGGCAACTAGCTTGACTCGACCTTGATACCATCCCGCATCCTCAAAAGTTGCAGGTTCCCCTGGATTTTCCAGCATGAGGGTCCAGTATGAGGCTTGGAGTTTGGTCAAGACCATTTGCCAATGATCGGGAGAGATCGCGCCATCTGCATTACTGCTGTCGATGACAGCTAGAATTGTTTTGTCTTTTAGCACGGCACTAAAGGACAGATCTTTCCTGGTGAAGGATGGAGCGCCAGCGGTGTTCGCCTTTGGCCTTTTGGGTTCCGGAGTGGTTCCCTCGGAAGACCTTAGTCGCTTTGACGTTAAGTCGTTGCAGGTCTGAAATTGGGCAAGTGTGTTTTTGGCATAGGCAAGTTTTTCGGATTGCTTTGAGTCTAGTTCAGATGCTGGCAAGGCACCGACCACCTTCACTATCCTCGTAGCGTTCCTAAAAGTAACAATTGAATATTATTATGAAGTTAAAATATTTAATAAAACAGTGATAGTATATGAGTTAAATAATTTCGGTTACGATATATAATTCGGTAACAAATTCTTAAGAGATAACAAAGCAGTTATTGATCTTCAAAATAATAATATAAAGGTTAATAATGAAGAAGAAAGAATTTATTTTGACGAAGAAGTCATAAATAATAAAATCATGAACAAAAGTGAGAATTTAGAAGATTTGAGGAAATGTGTCAGTGAACAGATTAAAGTGGAACATAAAAATATAAATATAAATCTGCCATTCAGAATAGATATAGTTGCTGAAATAAATACAGTAGAAGACAGAGCAATATGGACAAAACAATATCATATCCTCACAGTGCAAATGAATTCATAATTAAAGAAGTAACAAAATTAATAGAATCAGGAATATAGAGAAAGCAAAAGTGCATATAATAGTCCAGTTGTGGATAAATATCCAATACCAGACACAAATGTCATATTAAGCAATTGAGGGAAAGCAAAAATATTTTCAAGTATAGATTTGGAAAGTGGTTTCCACCAAATAAAAATGAAAGATTCAGACATAGAAAAAACAAGTTTCTTTGTCAATAATGGAAAATATGAATATTTGCTAATGCCATTTGGGCTTCGTAATGCTCCGAGTATATTTCGGAGAGCAATGGACAACATACTACGTCCATTTGTAGGAAAGTTTTGCCACATTTACATTGATGACATCATAATCTATTCAGAATCAACAGAAAGTCATAAAAAACATTTAGCTACAATTAAAAAAGTTTTAAAAGAAGCTTATATGAAAATCAGTGTAGAAAAATGAGAATTTTTTAAAGATTCAATTAATTTTAATGATATGTAGTTGCAAAAAACATAATAAAAACAGATGATGAAAAGGTAAAAACAATTAAACAATACCCTTTACCAGAAACTCTAAGACAACTTAGATCATTCCTAGGTATGATATTATATTATCGCAAATTTATAAAGAATTTTGCACAAATAGCAAAACCATTAACAAAGCATTAACAGAATGAAAATGGTCAAGTATCGACATACTTAGCAAAGAAAACTAAAATAAATTTAGATAAAGAAACAATTAAAGCTTTTGAAATATTAAAAAATAATCTAATAAAAGAAGTTGAATTAAATCAACCAGATTTCAATAAGAAATTCATTTTAACCACAGACGCCTCAGACGACGCTGTAGGAGCAGTTTTTTCACAGAACGGAAAACCAATAACATTTATTAGCAAAACATTGCAAAAATCAGAACGCAGTTATGCGGCAAACGAAAAAAAAAATTGAGAAACTATTTATATGGTGTAAAAGATCTTGAAATACATACAAAAAAAAATTCGAATGAAGAGATGGTATTCAATAATAGAAGAATATGGCCCTTAAATAATTTACAAACCAGGAGTAACCAATGTAGTAGCAGATGCATTGAGTAGGCAGAATTTAAATATGTTAGAAGATAACAATACACAACATAGTGCCGAAAGTAGTGAAGAATATTCGGAAAAACTAAGTAAATGTTGTTACAAACTGCATGTTTGTGAAATATCCCAACCTACCTTATTCTCCCTTACAGCTCTTTAAGAGAACTAAGGGTTCATCTATATGACATATATACTAATTCAAACCGTTGGTAGTTGGAGGTACTTTTCCATATTTGAGAGGAAACTCCGAAAAACCATTTGGAAAAGCTTTCCTCCAACACTCGAATATGGATTATAACCGCCACCATATTAAGTACCTAGTTGCAAAGTGTCTCATAGTATAAAATAAAAGGAAAAATTTTAAATAAAAAAAAAGGTAAACGTACCTCCATTAACGATTTTTTTTTTAATATAACTTACCAAAACAAAAGTTAGTATTTTTAGTGGAAATATCGGAGGAAAACTGTGGGAATCAGAGATCAGTGGAAAAAAATAAATTAATAAGGTAACAAACCTTTTATATAGATATATATATATAGGCATTTATAAATTTTTTTTTTGTAGGAATAAATTCAAGTACATGGCCTACACAGGGTGTAGGTCGATTAATTTAAGTGTAGTTTCACTTTACCTACTGTAGCAGGTAGAAAAATTATAAAAAGTGCATCGGCAGAATAACCCGCGAATTCCTGGAAAATTATTTATTTCGCCGCCGGCATTTCAATTGACATAAATAAGGAAGCTACGATCTAAGTGGCACAAATAGCTATTAAAAATTAATAGATTTCGTAGTCTGAGGATAAATTGCCTGCACGGTGATCCGGAGGTTCAAGTTCAAAACCCCAGCGCCTCTTCAAATAACGGGTGATTTTTTAAGAAATTTAGAACTTTAAAAAAAAAAAAAAACACAAAATTCGAAAAAATTAATGATATATTTATTTGAATCGATAGTTTGAACCTTGCAATTTAATAATTAAAGATAATTTCATGCAAATGTTGACCGCGGCTGCGTCTCAGGTAGCCCATCCGCTGAGTCCAATTTTGGCATACTCTTTCACACATATCGGCCGGTATCTCACGAATGAATGCATGGATGTTGACTTCCAGTGCGTCAATCGAAGCGGGCTTGTCCCTATAGACATAAGCTTTGACACACCCCCACAAAAAATAGTCTAATGGTGTCAAATCGCACGATCTAGGCGGCCAATTGACCGGCCCGAAACGTGAAATTAACTGTTCACCAAACTCGCCTCGCAATTGCGCCATTGTTTCGCGTGCTGTGTGGCATGTGGCACCGTCTTGTTGAAACCACATATCATGCAAGTCAAGAACTTCCATTTCGGGCAAAAAAAAGTTTGTTATCATCGCTCGGTAGCGTTCACCATTGACAGTAACGCTGCGATTCGCATCATCTTTGAAGAAATATGGCCCAATAATGCCGCCGGCCCATAAACCGCACCAAACAGTGGCTTTTTCGGGATGCATTGGTAGCTGTTGCAATGCTTCTGGCTGATCTTCACTCCAAATGCGGCAATTTTGCTTATTTACGTACCCATTCAACCAAAAATGAGCCTCATCGCTGAACACAATTTTTCGATAAAAAAGCATTTCGAACATTTCGAACCGAGCACGAATTTTGATAGTAAAATTTAATAACTTGCAAGCGTTGTTCATTTGTTAGACGATCCATGGTTAAATTGCAAACCAAACTGAAGCTGTTTGACAGTGACACAAGGTACTTAACACACGTCAGCTGTCAAAACCAGTGTTGCCAAAACCAAACCAGCTAAAAAATCACCCGTTATTATTTATATTTTTTTTTTTTTTTTGATACTTCAATCAAAAGTCGATCAATTTTAAATTTTCAAGCTTAAGCAAATTCAATTGGTTAACTTTCTAATCTAAAGACCAGTGTACAAAGTGATAATTGTATATACATGCAATTTTATTTATTTATGTTTAAGCTATTTGCAACATATTTAAGGCACTTGTAGGTTAGAATAGATGACGTTTTTAGGCAATTGATAGTGCATCAACATTTAAAAGAAACAAAGCACAGGTAACGACATACCTACACATTTGGATCAGTCGGGAATGCTGTGGCCACACCATCACAATCAAATGCATCAATAATTTTACAAAGAACACCAAGTAAAGGGGTTGTCAAGGCGAGTACGGCAACTATGGTTGGGTGGGTAGAGGCGAATTTATCGTGCGTCCTTAACACCATGACGCAAAGACTGGCATGATTTTTGTATGCGCGGTTCCGATAGGGGTCAAGTACCTACGTCCTCCGACGAGCAGTAGGCCGGTCAAGCATGCCAGCACTGACCCCGACGGCAAAAAAGGAATCAGCAACAATGGCGCCCGCAACGTGTGGTTTCGCTACTGCAAAGTAGCAAATCTTTAAGGGTCGAGATAGGTTGTTTGTTTTGTTTTCATTTGATTTAGATTTTTTTTTCTTTAGTAGTTTTTCAGTTTTAAATTTTCATTTTAGTTTTATTTTGCTTAGTTTTTTTTGATTCATTTTAATTTTAGCTTCTGGTTTCTTTTTTTTAATATATTTTGTTAATCCTTTTTTTTTTTTTGATTTCTTTTAACTTTATTTTTTTTGTTTGCTTTGTTTTGATTTTGATTTTGAGGAGCTGACTTTCCTCATAAGTCCCAGTATCCAAGGCATGACCTTGGTACTGCGTTTGCGATGAGGTAGGTCAATTCTAAAATACACATACATGGTGTTTAGCAGTCATAGAGCTGGCAGTCATAAAGCTGGCAGTTTATATGCTGGCATTAATGCCCAGATGTGCGAAGACATCATATACATAAAAATAATGATGGAAGAGCCACAGATGATTCATGTTGAGTTTTCAAGTGCACCTTCCATCTACATAAGCGAATTTTCTAGAGTCGATTTGTAATCAAGTTTTGGTTGCAAATCGCCCTAGAAAATATAGCATATTTTTTTTCGTAGAGTAGTTTAAATAGTTAACGTAGTTTATTTAATTTTTTTTCTTCTATCTCGGCTCGTAGAACTTTGCCATCTTTCGTTTTCGATATTTCATCTTCTTTCCAGAGTAGGTGATTCTCATCCAGATCCATATATGATATAGTTTTTTTTTATAAAAGAGAAGGTTCAAAAACATTTGTTTTGTTTCGTTATTTTTTTTATATTTTTTTTAAGTTTGTGAAATTGAGTGGTATATTTCAAGTACACATATTTAGTTTTTTTTTTTAAACACATACAATCATTTTTGATACTTATTTTATTCCAACTATTTTTATTATTCAAAATTCATCCATTTAGCACGTCATAATCATTTACTTTCATTTTACCTAATATTTGAAACTAAAGTTTTTTTTTGTGAGGTAGTTAGAGTGTTAGATTGGAGTTAGGGTTATTTATAATTAGAGTTTTTTTTATTTTATAAAAGATTTATATCTTAATTTTTTTTTGTAAACTGTTTAGGAGATAAATAGTTAGATAAGATTTAGGTTTAGTTTTACATTCTTTTAATTTTCATTATCATTTCATTTAATCCAATCATCTTTCATTTTCATTTCATTAAATCACCTCATCACTTTCATTTAATTATCGCTTACATACATTTTATTTTTTTTATATTAGTTTAGAGATAGTTTTTTTTTCTTATATTCTTTTCTTTTATTACTTTTCCTTTGTATTTATTTTTTATATAAAATTTGGTTTTACCAGTGTTACCAAGTAACATTTCTAACAAATTTTTTTTTTTGTTGGGTTCTAGTTGTTTCCTTGGTTCTTTTCCTCGTTCGTTTCAATAATTGTTTCTTTCGGTTTGTTTTCAATCTTCACTTGCAACTTTTGGTGAAGAAACGTCATTTAGGTGTTTTATTTTCTTGTCTGATTTTTGATTCTGCGATATATCTTGTTTTGGTTGGAAGCTCATATGAGCAATCAACGTCCCAATCATCGATATTTTACTCGTTCTGTTTCAAGGGCCTTAAGTGAAGGAACCTTTTTGTAGAGTTCTGAGAGATTCCACCAGACGGTGAATCGTATTAGTTTTGAAGACTCTCTCGACTCTGAATTTGAACATTCGGTAGACATCATGTCAACCCATAATGACCATTCCGACCATTCGGTCAATGACGTTGAAGAAATTTTGCCAGCAGGTCCGGCTGGTGTTGCGACAGAGAGTGAAGATGACTTGGCCACTCGTATAGATAAATTAATAATGGTAAACCAAGTCCGTCTTTTCCAACAAATGGAACAATTCATGAGCGAGGTTAGAGGAAAAATTGATAGCCTGAGTAACCCTCGCTCCGAACAGCATTTTTCTGAACTTGGGCAGCCCCTTAATCCACAAATTGTTAGAGGAGCAGTGAATTATTTGCCAACAAATATGTTTCCACCTATTCCGGACATGGCACCAGGTGTACATTCTGGTTCACGAGGTTCATTGTATGCGCCTGAATCATGCCGTTTGGACAGGTGGAACATAAAGTATGACGGTAGTGACAACATTTCCGATTTTCTCTTCAAGGTCGAAAGGTTGCAAAGCTTCGTCAAACTACAGTGATGTGCAAATTTGTACCAATTTCCATTCGTTATTGGGAGGAAAAGTCAACGATTGGTATTGGTCCTTTTTGCGCAAAAATCCCACTGCTAGCTTGAACCAAATTAAAATCGCCTTGAAGGAAGAATTCGGTCGCAAAGAAAATGATGTCGATGTCTATATGCGCCTGCTCACTCGTAAGCAAGGATTTAAGGAATCTTTTGATGATTTCTTTAGCTCAGTCGTTGGTCTGAAGTACCGTTTAAATGAACCTTTCGATTCAATGAAGCTAATTGAAATCATCAAAAGCAACTCTCGTGAAAAGATCGGCGAAGTGTTGTTAGCAGCGAGTGTTACGAGCTTGGATCAACTCAAATCTAAAGCAAGAGAAACCGAATGTTTCTTAGCTAGACGCACTGCTCAAAGAACAGTTCATGAAATCCATTTGGAGGAAAAGATTGAGCAAGATGACGTAACGGAAGAAGTCGCAGCATTCAGCAGGTCTGGTGGTTATCGTCAACCATCTTCTTCTCTTTTGTGTTGGAACTGTGACAAAATTGGTCATTCTTTCTTTCAGTGTCCGTCACACGAAAGAAAGCTATTCTGTTTTCTCTGTGGCGAAAAAGGCGTGAGTACCCCAGAATGCCAAAAACACCAGGGAAACCGTCAAGGGATCGACAAAACAGTCGGAGAGAATCGATTCCAAAACAGCTACTCCGACCAGAGGAAACAGAATTAGAAGACAGAGCTGAGATAGGGAATGATCAGTGTTCTCATAGTAGTCCGAGTTTGGTTGTAGTGTCTAAATATTGTTCAAATGATGATGTCGGTAAGGTTTCACTGTCTGATGGTCCTCTCAGAATTCTGCAAAGAGAAATTCCTATTTCGCAAAGTCATCCTGTGAAAGTATTTTCTTTGAAATCTCTTCACGAGAGAAAAAAAGACTATTACAGGAGGCGTTCCGAAATCTTTGGCAAGCCTATTGTAAGTGCTCAGGTAAAAAAGTGTAGGGAAAGATATCAGAAGCCAAAGGAGTTCCAGAAGTGCATACTCGAAACGATCTTAACTTCCAAAACAGACGGTAGAATGTACGCGCAGTTGAAACTGAAAGATGAACTTGTTTCTGGTTTGTTGGACAGTGGCGCATCTATTTCTGTTTTGGGAGCGGGAAGTTACGAATTCATAGAAAGAAATAGTATTCAAATGTTACCGTACAAAAATATCGTCAAAACAGCTGACGGTAAATCTCACGATATTGTCGGATACTGTAATATCCCAACTACACTTGATGATGTAACGAAGACCATTACTTTCTATGTAATTCCTAACTTGACGCAAAAGGTTTATTTGGGTATGAACTTCTGGAACGAATTTCACCTGACTCCTCAAGTGAGCCAAATTGACAGTAATGATGTGTTTGGAGAAGAAGATTCTGAAAAGTCTGAATTCATCAAATTAACTTCAATTCAGCAAATAAAGTTAGATTCGGTGAAAAGTCGTTTTCCAAATTTCGCTGATTTAGGTCTTGGTAGAACGCATGTGGAAACACACACCATCGATACTGGTGATGCAGTACCAATTAAATCAAAGCACTACCCTCTTTCGCCAGTGAAGCAGGAGGAAGTTTTCAAAGAGCTTGATCGCATGTTAGAGCTAGGAGTTATTGAGGAAAGTAATTCACCTTGGTGTTCTCCTATTCTTATGGTTAAGAAGCCAGGAAAAGTACGTCTGTGTTTGGATAGTCGAAAACTTAACAGTCAGACTGTTAACGATGCGTATCCGCTGTCGCATATTGAAGGTATCATCAGTAGATTAGAAGACACTCATTTCATAACGGGTCTAGATCTTAAAGATGCATTTTGGCAGATTCCGTTAGATGAAGAGTCAAGACAAAAAACGGCATTCGCTGTACCTGGACGGCCGCTGTATCATTTTAATGTGATGCCGTTCGGGTTATGTAACGCTGCACAGAGAATGTGTCGTCTAATGGACCGAGTCATTCCGGCCCGACTTAGACAACATGTTTTCATTTATTTAGATGATCTTTTAATATGCACACCGGATTTTGAAACGCACATACAAATATTGACAGATGTGGCAGCCTGCCTTCGCAGCGCAAACTTAACCATCAACATCAATAAGTCCAAGTTCTGCATGCGAGAAATCAAGTTTCTTGGATACATCGTCGGTCAGGGCACGCTAAAAACTAATCCTGAAAAGATAGACGCGATGGTAAACTTCCCTCTTCCAAAAACGGCTAGGCAAGTGAGGAGATTTATTGGTATGACGGGTTGGTACAGGCGTTTTATCAAGAACTATTCAGATCTTTCAGCTCCATTAACCGATTGCCTTAGAAAGCGAAAGAGTTTCGAATTGACATCTGCAGCCAAGGAAGCGTTCGAAAAATTGAAAGAAGCCCTAGTTTCCGCTCCGATGTTAACTCAAGCGGATTTTAAAAAAGAGTTCGCCATTCAGTGTGATGCGTCCTCTGAAGGAGTCGGAGGAGTTCTCTTCCAATTGGATGCAGATGGCAATGAGAAACCCATAGCTTTTATGTCAAAAAACAAGGCCCAGAAAAATACACGGTGACAGAGCTTGAATGTCTGGCAGCAGTGCTCAGCATTCGTAAATTCCGTTCTTATGTTGAAGGTTTGCCTTTTCGCGTCATTACTGATCATTCGAGTCTGAAATGGCTTATGTCATTAAAAGATTTGACTGGTCGGCTCGCAAGATGGAGTTTGGAGAAGCAGATCGTATCTGAACGACCAATGCAACGTTTGTACATTGATCTCCTTGGCCCATATCCGCGTACAAAAAGCGGAAACGTTGTCATTTTTATAGCTGTTGATCATTTCTCCAAGTATACCTTCTTGAAAGCGCTTCCGAAAGCAACTTCAGCCAACATCATAAAATTTCTGGAAGCTGATGTTTTTCATGCATTTGGAACACCTGAATTCGTCCACTCAGACAACGGCAAACAATTTATTTCTTCTGAGTTTGCTAAGTTTTTGGCCAACTATTTTGTGCAACATATCCGAACAGCTTTTTACTCCCCACAGGCAAACATATCGGAGAGGGTGAATCGAAATCTTTTAAATAAACTGAGAGTTTTTGTACAGGGCGAACAAGATTATTGGGATTCTCATCTTTCAAGCATAGCTTGTGCTTTAAGGTCAGATTCTCATGATTCAATTGGTTGTCAGCCATATTTTGCAATGTTTGGGCAAAGTATGATAAATCATGGTTCGTCGTATAAAATTTTGAGAAATTTAAAAGCCCTTCCTGATCCTGAACTGACTATAGTACCACAGGAAGCAAAAATTGTATTTGCACGTCAGAAGTTGACCAGAAACTTACAAAAAGCACACGAAAAATCAAAAGCAACTTACAATATGCGTTCAAGGCCAACGTTTTTTAGGGTAGGACAAGGAGTTTTCTACAGGAATTTCACCCAAAGTAATTTTGCCCAAGGCAAAAATGCGAAATTACTTCCCAAGTTTCTGAAAGCTCGTGTCCTTCGTGTTGTAGGAAACTGCATGTACGACCTTGAAACATTAGCTGGTAAACATATTGGTATCTTCCATGCTAAGGATATCAGGCAATAGTGCAAATGAATCAGGCATGACAATACAACATTTATCTGATATGGTCTTTATCTATCTGTTCTTTCGCCCGGCTAAATTAGTAGGTTCGGCTCCCACGTTTTGTATTTCGAGAAATTAGCTAAGGAGGTTGCGTGGGTTCTATTTGCATTTTTGATAACATTGGGAATGGCATCAAAACGCAAAGCCCTCTGTTACAAACTGCATGTTTGTGAAATATCCCAACCTACCTTATTCTCCCTTACAGCTCTTTAAGAGTACTAAGGGTTCATCTATATGACACATATACTAATTCAAACCGTTGGTAGTTGGAAAAATTTTAAATAAAAAAAAAGGTAAACGTACCTCCATTAACGATTTTTTTTAATATAACTTACCAAAACAAAAGTTAGTATTTTTAGTGGAAATATCGGAGGAAAACTGTGGAAATCAGAGATCAGTGGAAAAAAATAAATTAATAAGGTAACAAACCTTTTATATAGATATATAGTATATACAGGGTGAGTCATGAGCAATGCGACAAAATGCTAGGGCGTGTAGGTTGCGTTGAGACAAGAAAAAAATGGTATGGGAGGGGGGGGGTCTATTCCCCTCCGTTTAGCCGGGAGGGGCAATTTTCGAAAAAAACTGACTTATAATGGGAAAAAAATTATTTAAAATCAACGGCTTCATTCACAATGCTGTGCGATACGTTTTTGAAAAGCCAATAACTTTTTCTTTTATTCTGTGTTTAAATAAATCTATTCTAAGAAATAGTTTTTGAAATATTAATTTTCAAAGTCAAAATTTTGAAAAAAAAAATTGAAAAAAAAATTTCAAATTCATTTTTTTCAAAATTTTACGTAATTAAGTGCTAATTTTAATTTCAAAATTCAATGCTGTTATTAATTTTAAGTCTAAATAAGAAAACCGGATGCAAAAATTTTATGTCGTTCTCAAGAAATTAAAAAAAAACCAAAACCACCTTTTTCTAAGAAAAACATTTATATTTATTGTAACGAAGCGAATTTCTCGTGCGTCCTTAACACCATGACGCAAAGACTGGCATGATTTTTGTATGCGCGGTTCCGATAGGGGTCAAGTACCTACGTCCTCCGACGAGCAGTAGGCCGGTCAAGCATGCCAGCACTGACCCCGACGGCAAAAAAGGAATCAGCAACAATGGCGCCCGCAACGTGTGGTTTCGCTACTGCAAAGTAGCAAATCTTTAAGGGTCGAGATAGGTTGTTTGTTTTGTTTTCATTTGATTTAGATTTTTTTTTCTTTAGTAGTTTTTCAGTTTTAAATTTACATTTTAGTTTTATTTTGCTTAGTTTTTTTTTTGATTCATTTTAATTATAGCTTCTGGTTTCATTTTTTTAATACATTTTGTTAATCCTTTTTTTTTTGATTTCTTTTAACTTTATTTTTTTTGTTTACTTTGTTATGATTTTGATTTTGAGGAGCTGACTTTCCTCATAAGTCCCAGTATCCGAGGCATGACCTTGGTACTGCGTTTGCGATGAGGTAGGTCAGTTCTAAAATACACATACATGGTGTTTAGCAGTCTGAGTCATAAAGCTGGCAGATTATATGCTGGCATTAATGCCCAGATGTGCGAAGACATCATATACATAAAAATAATGATGGAAGAGCCACAGATGATTCATGTTGAGTTTTCAAGTGCACCTTCCATCTACATAAGCGAATTTTCCAGAGTCGATTTGTAATCAAGTTTTGGTTGTAAATCGCCCTAGAAAATATAGCATTTTTTTTTTCGTAGAGTAGTTTAAATAGTTAACGTAGTTTATTTAATTTTTTTTTTTCTTCTATCTCGGCTCGTAGAACTTTGCCATCTTTCGTTTTCGATATTTCATCTTCTTTCCAGAGTAGGTGATTCTCATCCAGATCCATATATGATATAGTTTTTTTTATAAAAGAGAAGGTTCAAAAACATTTGTTTTGTTTCGTTATTTTTTTTATATTTTTTTTAAGTTTGTGAAATTGAGTGGTTTATTTCAAGTACACATATTTTGTTTTTTTTTTAAACACATACAATCATTTTTGATACTTATTTTATTCCAACTTTTTTATTATTCAAAATTCATCCATTTAGCACGTCATAATCATTTACTTTCATTTTACCTAATATTTGAAACTAAAGTTTTTTTTTTGTGAGGTAGTTAGAGTGTTAGATTGGAGTTAGGGTTATTTATAATTAGAGTTTTTTTTATTTTGTAAAAGATTTATATCTTAATTTTTTTTGTAAACTGTTTAGGAGATAAATAGTTAGATAAGATTTAGGTTTAGTTTTACATTCTTTTAATTTTCATTATCATTTCATTTAATCCAATCATCTTTCATTTTCATTTCATTAAATTACCTCATCACTTTCATTTAATTATCGCTTACATACATTTTATTTTTTTTATATTAGTTTAGAGATAGTTTTTTTTTTCTTATATTCTTTTCTTTTATTACTTTTCCTTTGTATTTATTTTTTATATAAAATTTGGTTTTACCAGTGTTACCAAGTAACATTTCTAACAAATTTTTTTTTTGTTGGGTTCTAGTTGTTTCCTTGGTTCTTTTCCTCGTTCGTTTCAATAATTGTTTCTTTCGGTTTGTTTTCCATCTTCACTTGCAACTTTTGGTGAAGAAACGTCATTTAGGTGTTTTATTTTCTTGTCTGATTTTTGATTCTGCGATATATCTTGTTTTGGTTGGAAGCTCATATGAGCAATAAACGTCCCAATCATCGATATTTTACTCGTTCTGTTTCAAGGGCCTTAAGTGAAGGAACCTTTTTGCAGAGTTCTGAGAGATTCCACCAGACGGTAAATCGTATTAGTTTTGAAGACTCTCTCGACTCTGAATTTGAACATTCGGTAGACATCATGTCAACCCATAATGACCAGTCCGACCATTCGGTCAATGACGTTGAAGAAATTTTTCCAGCAGGTCCGGCTGGTGTTGCGACAGAGAGTGAAGATGACTTGGCCACTCGTATAGATAAATTAATAATGGTAAACCAAGTCCGTCTTTTCCAACAAATGAAACAATTCATGAACGAGGTTAGAGGAAAAATTGATAGCCTGAGTAACCCTCGCACCGAACAGCATTTTTCTGAATTTTGGCAGATTCCGTTAGATGAAGAGTCAAAACAAAAAACGGCATTCACTGTACCTGGACGGCCGCTGTATCATTTTAATGTGATGCCGTTCGGGTTATGTAACGCCGCACAGAGAATGTGTCGTCTAATGGACCGAGTCATTCCGGCCCGACTTAGACAACATGTTTTCATTTATTTAGATGATCTTTTAATATGCACACCGGATTTTGAAACGCACATACAAATATTGACAGATGTGGCAGCCTGCCTTCGCAGCGCAAACTTAACCATCAACATCAATAAGTCCAAGTTCTGCATGCGAGAAATCAAGTTTCTTGGATACATCGTTGGTCAGGGCACGCTTAAAACTAATTCTGAAAAGATAGACGCGATGGTAAACTTCCCTCTTCCAAAAACGGCTAGGCAAGTGAGTAGATTTATTGGTATGACGGGTAGGTACAGGCGTTTTATCAAGAACTATTCAGATCTTTCAGCTCCATTAACCGATTGCGTTAGAAAGCGAAAGAGTTTCGAATTGACATCTGCAGTCAAGGAAGCGTTCGAAAAATTGAAAGAAGCCCTAGTTTCCGCTCCGGTGTTAACTCAAGCGGATTTTTAAAAAGAGTTCGCCATTCAGTGTGATGCGTCCCCTGACGGAGTCGGAGGTGTTCTCTTCCAATTGGATGCAGATGGCAATGAGAAACCCATAGCTTTTATGTCAAAAAACAAGGCCTGCAGCAGTGCTCACCACTCCTAAATTCCGTTTTTATGTTGAAGGTTTGCCTTTTCGCGTCATTACTGATCATTCGAGTCTGAAATGGCTTATGTCATTAAAAGATTTGACTGGTCGGCTCGCAAGATGGAGTTTGGAGCTTCAAGGCTTCCGGAGGGGATATGGAAGAGATTTGTATCAACACGGTAGCCGAAGAAATTGACATTGACTCGCCAGAGTTCGATTCTGCTGAGTACCAGTCACTGAGAGATGAAATTGAAAAAAATCAAGCCTCACTTCCGGATCTAGTTGTATCCGACAAATATATATACAAAAGAGTTAGATTCAGGAGTGAGGAACTTGAAAACGAAGATTCTTTGTGGCGGTTGTGGATACCTCGCACTTTGACTCACAAAGTAATTGAAATGGCCTATGATTCTAAACTGTCGTGTCATAGTGGTTTCTCAAAAACCTATTTAAGAATTCGTGAGAAGTATTATTGGCCCAAAATGGCGACAGAAATTAAGGATTATGTGAGTCAGTGTGAGGTATGCAAAACCGTGAAAGCCCCCAATAAAGTTCTTCGTACTCCAATTACGAAGCAGATCGTATCTGAACGACCAATGCAACGTTTGTACATTGATCTCCTTGGCCCATATCCGCGTACAAAAAGCGGAAACGTTGTCATTTTTATAGCTGTTAATCATTTCTCCAAGTATACCTTCTTGAAAGCGCTTCCGAAAGCAACTTCAGCCAACATCATCAAATTTCTTGAAGCTGATGTTTTTCATGCATTTGGAACACCTGAATTCGTCCACTCAGACAACGGCAAACAATTTATTTCTTCTGAGTTTGCTAAGTTTTTGGCCAACTATTTTGTGCAACATATCCGAACAGCTTTTTACTCCCCACAGGCAAACATATCGGAGAGGGTGAATCGAAATCTTTTAAATAAACTGAGAGTTTTTGTACAGGGCGAACAAGATTATTGGGATTCTCATCTTTCAAGCATAGCTTGTGCTTTAAGGTCAAATTCTCATGATTCAATTGGTTGTCAGCCATATTTTGCAATGTTTGGGCAAAGTATGATAAATCATGGTTCGTCGTATAAAATTTTGAGAAATTTAAAAGCCCTTCCTGATCCTGAACTGACTATAGTACCACAGGAAGCAAAAATTGTATTTGCACGTCAGAAGTTGACCAGAAACTTACAAAAAGCACACGAAAAATCAGAAGCAACTTACAATATGCGTTCAAGGCCAACGTTTTTTAGGGTAGGACAAGAAGTTTTCTACAGGAATTTCACCCAAAGTAATTTTGCCCAAGGCAAAAATGCGAAATTACTTCCCAAGTTTCTGAAAGCTCGTGTCCTTCGTGTTGTAGGAAACTGCATGTACGACCTTGAAACATTAGCTGGTAAACATATTGGTATCTTCCATGCTAAGGATATCAGGCAATAGTGCAAATATGGATTATAACCGCCACCATATTAAGTACCTAGTTGCAAAGTGTCTCATAGTATAAAATAAAAGGAAAATTTTTAAATAAAAAAAAAGGTAAACGTACCTCTATTAACGATTTTTTTTTTAATATAACTTACCAAAACAAAAGTTAGTATTTTTAGTGGAAATATCGGAGGAAAACTGTGGGAATCAGAGATCAGTGGAAAAAAATAAATTAATAAGGTAACAAACCTTTTATATAGATATATATATATATAGGCATTTATAAATTTTTTTTTTGTAGGAATAAATTCAAGTACACGGCCTACACAGAGTGTAGGTCGATTAATTTAAGTGTAGTTTCACTTTACCTACTGTAGCAGGTAGAAAAATTATAAAAAGTGCATCGGCAGAATAACCCGCGAATTCCTGGAAAATTATTTATTTCGCCGCCGGCATTTCAATTGACATAAATAAGGAAGCTACCATCTAAGTGGCACAAATAGCTATTAAAAATTAATAGATCTCGTAGTCTGAGGATAGAGTGCCTGCACAGTCGATCCTCAGCTGTGAAAGAGTGCGGACGTGTTGACGACTTTTACAGTGTATAAAATAATTTCGGTGTGTTCGAATTGAATTAAATTCATTTTTACTTTAAGTGCACTCATTGCACAATTTTTACTGGCAATTTGCCAAAGAAATATAAAAGGCAAGTTAGCCTTGTGGGTAGCGTGGCCAAAGACAGACTGGAAGGGCGAGGGTTCGAGCCCCACCCTGGTCAGGGCTTTTTTTAAATAAGTTCTGGGAAAAGGTGAACAAAAACAGAGAGGAACAACAAATACAGATGGTAAAGCCAACGGGGACATCGAAAGATGATCGCCCAACAACAAGAGAAGCTGCCGGAGCATCAGGTGATGCAACGGCAAATGCTAATATAGCGGGCCCTTCAAATGCTCAAACTTCAACAGCTATAACTATAGCAACAACAACGAATAAGTCATCGGCACGTTCCGAGGCCAATAAAAGCAGCTTAGCAACTGCAACAACATCAAGCCTTCCAAAAGGCAAGTCATCAACACCGGCACGTGCCGCAGCAACAACAAAAGAACACAAAAAGAGGAGGCGTATCATTAGATACAAGCCCCATCTTGTAAACCGCCCTGACAGGAGCACAAGAGCGAAGTTGGCTAAGGCATCGGCTCAATCTAAAATGCACAGACAGGTTGAAAGCTCCTCCTACGAGGATGACAACGAACATGAAGATGAGGGCGATGACGAGGCAGAGGCGGACGACGAAATAGCAGGAGAAGCTGACTATGAGGTCGGGCAGATGCCGAAGACATTGCTTACATGTCCGTAGAAGGTGAGGGGCACTACGTGAGTGCCGAGTTAGTAGATCTTTCACCTCCAGAATCAGAAACTGAGGAAGAAGAAATAGAATCGCTGACAGAGCAAATCTCTGCACTTATGGCAATGGTAGGAGCACTGAAAGAAAAACAAGAAGCGCGTAGGGAAAAAGAGCGCCTAGTTGCTCTTGAAAGCAAAAGACAAAAAACGCTCCAAGAGCAACAAAAAGCTGAACAAAAGCAGCAGTCCCTCAAGCAACAACAACCACTTCCGGAAATTCAGCACGAAAAGAAGCAGCAGGCGCAGCAACTGCAGCCTCAGCAACAGCATCAGCAACCGCAAGCAAAGCAACAAAAACAAAAACAAAAGCAACAACAACAACAACAACAACAACAGCAAAAGCAATCGCTACAACAACATCAACAACAACAACAACAACAACAACAACAACAACAACAACAACAACAACAACAACATCAGCAACAAAAGCAAATTCAACAACAAACACAACAACCAATACAGCAACAAAAGACACAGAAGCAACAACAGCAGCAGAAAATACAACAGCAACAACAACCGCAGCAGATACAACAGCAGCAGGCACAACAGCAGCAGTCACAACAGCAGCAGCAACATCACCAACAGCCACAAGCAAAAAAAGGTAAGGTGCCACCTATTAATACTTATAAAATAGAATTAAAAGATACAATAGAACTATGTAAGTCGGCCATAGGCAATAATTTTATTATTAAAAGATTGAACGCAGACCGACACGCTATTCATTGCTCTTCGGTCGAGCATTATAAAAAGTCAGAGATCTTTTGTCACAAACGAAGACAGAATTCTACAGTTTCACCCCGAAAGAAGAAAAGCTGCAAACAGTTCTCCTGAAGGGTATAGAATCCTCTACGGATCCGCAGGCGCTCTTAGCTGAGCTCCGTCAAGTGGCGAGCGATGATCTCGATTTTTTCGGGGTCAGACCGTTTTCCACAGTTAAGGCCAGACGGGAGAAATGGAATTTACCATTTTTCCTCGTTCAGCTCTCGCCCCAAAGCAAGTTGAGTGGTTTAAGGAGTATAACCGTCCTAAACTACCAAATTGTAAGATGGAAAAAAATTTAATAGGCAGAGAGACATGCTTCAATGCATGAACTGCCAAGGGTACGGCCACGTGGCAGCTAACTGTGGTATGGATCCAGTTTGCGTCAAGTGTGGAGACTCCCACAAGATAGGGGAATGTAAGCTTGGGAAAGATAGGGTCGAAGACAGGACCCAGTTAAAATGTGCACTGTGCGGAGGCTCTGGGCACCCCACAAACTATCGGGGATGTCCAAAGTTTCAGGAAATGAAAAACAACAAAGCCCAAAAGAAAACAGTGGAGGTAAAACACCCAGTAGTACGCCAGATAACAACTGCCGTTAATCCCGGAATTTCTTACGCCCAAATGGCGTCTGGAAAGGGAAAAACGGTACAGCCTCAACCACAGGTAGCCAAACAGGTCCAAGTGCCTACGGCTCCTGTGTCAGAGGCAGATCTGATGCAGGTGTTGCTGACCATTCATGGTCAGTTAACCTATGCAAAAACAGATAAGGGAGCAGGCGGCTAGGGTGGATTACCTCTACTCTATTCTGCCGGCAACGCGAAATGGTTAAAGGCGCGCTGCCTGAGCGACCCTTTAAGATCCTAGCTGTGAATGTGAATTCGCTGATTAGAACCGAACGTAGAGCAAACCTCTTTAATTTGCTGCAAGACCAAAGTCCTGATGTGTTTATAGCTAGCGAAACTAAGCTAAACCAGAAACACAAACTGACTAATAAATATTACAATATCGTAAGAAAGGATTGGCCCAACTCCTCTCAAGGGGGTGGGGTCGCAATCTTCATACGAAAGGGCATTAAACATAAAGTTTTATATAATAGTGAAGTGCGAAGATTTGGGCTGCTAGAAGCTTGCATCGTTTGCATTCCTCTCCAGCAAGGAAAAAGAATGTACGCAATCGCGGTGTACGCACCTGACACACCTCAGCCGGCTAATTTTATCACAGAGCTCGAAAAACTTTTTGAATCCTTAAGACTGAACTTGGATGAGAATTATTATCTCATGGCAGGGGATTTGAACGCCAAACATGTAGATTGGGGAAATCAAGTACAAAACCCTAGAGGGAACCATCTTTTTAATTGGATGGGTCGATATAGTGTTGAGTGTAGGATCGACCTTCTGGCTACAGATAGACCGTCTTTTCCGAGAAGTGGTAGTTTTCTGGATCTACTCCTGCTTGACTCAAGACTGATAATAACTGACACTGTAGGTCAACATACAAAAACTGTTTACGAAAGATTGAATACGACAGTGACCACTGCGGACTTGCCGCCGTAATACAGCTCCCGAGCGAACTTTTGGAGTTTGATGAGTATGTGCCTGCGCACTCTTACAATTTCAGTAAGACGCGTTGGCCACGCTTTTCCAACTCCTTGGCAAGAGAAATACGTTCCGATGGCATTTCTCCACCAAATGACAGGAACCTGACGAACGTTGAGCCCAAAATATAAGAAACACGACCCTACTGGTATATACAAGAACGCGACAATTGACGCACTATACCGACAAAAAAGTGGACTTCTGACTAGGTTGAAACTTCTGTACAGACGTTTCACGGACACACGAGATATGGAGATTAGGACATTGAAGTCGTCGATCAAAAATCTTAATAATCTGATCAGACAAAATTACAGGTTATCTATTAATTCATACTGGGATAACAGAATTCGGGACGTTAATTCTAGCGACCCTAGTATGTTTCCCCAAATAAATAAGATATTTCGAAGAAATGATCAAACCGAACTTCCATGTCTTAAACTTCAGAGGACAACAGATAACGAAGACGTACTAACGATTGCGGGAATAGATCCGGAGGCTGCCGTTCTCGATAATAATTTTTTTTATAATAGAAGATCCTCAGGAAAAAGTAGAGGCTGTAGGTGCTGCTTTCCAGCAAGTGTATAAGGTGAATGCTAGCATTCGTCCGAATCATGACCTGGAGAACAGAGCCTTACTGCACAACTTCTACCTTGGAAATAGCATTACGCAATGGCGATCCGAGAATACCGGTTTCACCGGGTTCAATGACGAAAACTTGGCAAACGCCACCATCGCCGAGCGAAATGGACCCAGTTCATTGTTAGTTTCGAAGGTAGAACTTCAGTTAATTTTTCAAACATTAAAGAAAAGGAAATCTGCGGGAGTCGATGGTATACCCATTACCCAACATTGTGTTACGACATCTCCCTGAGGAAGCCATAGACATTTATACCACATTGTTTAACAACGCATTGAATAATGCATATCATCCAGTGAGTTGGAAGACAGCTGTGGTCCATCCTCTCCCCAAAAAGGGAAAGGACAGCTCCAATCCGGCAAATCTTCGGTCGGTAAGTCTTCTTCCAAGTATCAGTAAGGTATTCGAGAAAATTCTCAATAGAGCTCTGTTCAAGTGGGCTGAGGACAAAAATATTATTCCAGATAATCAGTTTGGCTTTAAGGCGGGACATGACACTATTCATGCCGCGTCTAAGTTAGTTTCTGATGTTCAATGGAACAAAGCGAAAAATCAATGCACGGGTGCCGTTCTGGTTGATTTAGAGAAGGCTTTCGACACCGTAAGGTTAGAGGGTCTTTATCTGAAGTTAACTAGACTTGGCATAAGTAAACCACTGTTATATATGCTTCATGACATGCTCAATGGTAGAAAGTTTGTTGTCAAAAGTGGCAATGTAACTTCTACCACAACATTTGATATTAAAAACGGTCTCGGGAAGGAGCTGTGAACTCGCCGATTCTTTTTAGTATTAACACCAGCGATCTGATAGGTAGTCTCACTCATGCAATTGCGTATGCCGATGACCTTGTAGCGTACAGGACCGGTCCAAAAGTTGAAGTCATTAGAATTCTCTTGCAGCGAGACTTCGGCAAGATTCAGCGATATTGTGATGACTGGAAGTTAAAAATTAACTTCCAGAAGTCAGAAACTATCCTGTTTAAAACCCCGTTGTCTAGGGCTTTTAGGGCTACAAGAAAGAACTGGAGAAATCTAGTGATCGTTGGACCAGGTTGACATCCACTGGCAAGTAAAGATGTGGTAAAGTACCTTGGCATCTGGCTAGATCAGTATCTATATTTCAATCCACATGTAGATGCTGCTCTGACCAGAGCTAGGGGAGCCTTTGGGTTGACAAGACGGTTGTTCTATAGCAGCCGCCTTGACAGCAAAGTAAAGGTGATTTGCTACATGGCCCTTATCCGGCCAATGATTGCCTATGGGTGCCCTGTGTGGTTCAACGTTGCCCCATCTCAAATGGAAAAGATTCGGGTGTTTGAGAGGCAGTGTCTTAGACGCTGCCTTGGGTTGCACAGAACACCAGAGTTGGAGTACACACATTACTATGCCAACGAAGTTCTATACAACAGGGCCAATATAAACAGGATAGATAACTTTTTAATCAAGCTGATTCGGGGTCACATTGCAATGCGATGACCTCGACCAATGGACTTATTTTTGGGGCTTACTACCCCAATGATGAGTATAGTGAAAGGGTGCGTCTTAACGGTTTCATCCCGCCCGAGACATTTCTCTTTTTAGACAGTCGGGGGCTGATACAGGATAGATTGGCGGTTCCGTTAATCTACCACGTCAGCCGTAGGACTGTGGATCGGCGACTTCTTTACGATCGGGACGTCGGCTCAGGGAACGGAGCAGAGCGTCTGCGGTTCAGTAGAGCTGTGCCCCTTCGGGACAGAAAGGATTTAGTTAAGCAAGTCAAAAAATTCTGGTGGTTGGGTGACCACCGTGATATTGAAAGTTGACCAAATTGTTGCTTTGGCCGACTTACATAGTTCTAAGGTAAAGATAGGTAGAGTAGGTAGAACAGTGACGGTGGCACAAAAAAAAAAATGCTGGTGGCTGTTTTAGTTTTTAAGTTATTTTAAGTACTTTTAATTAGATATAATGTAGTTTAAGTTAGTTTTATTAAGTAGCTTAAAGGTAGTTATTAAGTATAATTTGGTTTTAATTAGTTTTATTTAGGTAAAGGGTAGCTTTAAGTTTTATAAAAAAAAAAAAAAAAAAAAAAGATATAGAAAATGAGTTTTTTTTTAATAATTTTCTCGTTAGTTTTAAGTAATCATGAATTTTAAATATAAGTTATTTTACGTTGAAAGGCATTGTTTAAATATAGTCATAGTTTAATTTAAGTAAGTTAGTTAAGTTAATATGTAAGCTAGTTGTTTAAGATTTTTTGTCTAGCATTAAGATAGATATAAGAAAATGGAAAAATAAAAAATGAATTAAAATGCAAAAAAAAAAGTGCCTGCACGGTGATCCGGAGGTTCAAGTTCAAAACCCCAGCGCCTCTTCAAATATTATTTATATTTTTTTTTATTATTTTGATACATTCAATCAAAAGTCGATCAATTTTAAATTTTCAAGCTTAAACAAATTCAATTGGTTAACTTTCTAATCTAAAGACCAGTGTACAAAGTGATAATTATATATACATGCAATTTTATTTATTTATGTTTAAGCTATTTGCAACATATTTAAGGCACTTGTAGGTTAGAATAGATGACGTTTTTAGGCAATTGGTAGTGTATCAAAATTTAAAAGAAACAAAGCAAAGGTAACGACATACATATTTGGATCAGTCGGGAATGCTGTGGCCACACCATCACCATCAACTGCATAAATAAATTTACAAAGAACACCAAGTAAAGCGGTTGTCAAGGCGAGTACAGCAACCATGGTTGGGTGGGTAGAGGCGAATTTCTCGTGCGTCCTTAATACCATGACGCAAAGACTGGCATGATTTTTGTATGCGCGGTTCCGATAGGGGTCAAGTACCTACGTCCTCCGACGAGCAGTAGGCCGGTCAAGCATACCAGCACTGACCCCGACGGCAAAAAAAGAATCCGCAACAATGTGTGCATAAATTCAAACAACAAATAATATTTGAACAATCAGAAACAGAATCTGATGAAATAGTAAATGTTTTTAACAACAAAAGAATAATGATTTACTTTAGGAATAATGAAAATATAGTCCTTACTTAAAAAAATATACAACCCCAGGAACCATAGGAACTCATGGAAAGACAGAAGACATTTATCAAGTAAGAGATAAATTGAAGAAATTTAATAATAAATTCATAGAATGCGAATTTTTAGCAAATAAAAAAGATCAAGTAAAAATCATAGAACAAACACACATAAGAGCACATAGAAATGCTAAAGAAAATATTAAACAAATAAAGAAGAATTACTATTGACCAACAATTAGGCGAGATTTTGAAGAATATGTTAGATTTTGCGACATATGCAATATAAATAAATACGATCGCAAACCACATCAGGAAAAGATTGGTGAGACACCTATTCCAAAAGAGGAAGGGGAAATGCTACACATAGACATCATCTTCTACACACAAAAAAATTTAAATTTAACGTTCATCGATAAATTTAGTAAGTATGCAAGCATCCTGGAATTGAAAGGCAAAACTAATTTTAAGGAAAAAGTATTAGAGATACTACAGATATATCCAAAGTGTAAAAAAATAGTTATGGATAATGAAACAAGTTTTAAATCACCAGTATTCCAGTCTTTAATGAAAAGAAATAATATAGAAATATTTTATACAGACTCTTGTCACAGTAAGACAAACGGACAGATAGAAAGATTCCATTCTACTTTACAGGAAATAATAAAATGCATTAAAGATGAATACTCGTACAAATTATTAGACTTCACAGAAATAATTTTTAGAGCAATTAAAGAATATAATAACTCTATACATAGTACTAATGATAAAAAACCAACAGAAGTTTACTTCGATAAAATAGGGAAAGAAGTAATTAGTAAAAAACTAAAAATTAAACAAGAAAAAATGTTAGAAGTTCATAATAAAGGAAGGAGAGCAATTCAAGTTGATGAAAACCAAATAGGTTATAAAAGGGAAGATAAAAGAAATAAAATGGAACCCAAATTTCAAAAGGTTATTATAAAAGAAGACTTAGGTCATACAGTTAAAACTCACACAGGTAGATTAGTTCATAAAGATAATTTAAAAATAAAACCTAAACGTAAAACTAATCAGTCTCCTTATTACAGGAATTCAAAATGAATACAATCATAATAATAGGATGAGAAAATATATTATGCAATTAAAAATAATAATCAACAAATGATAACTAATTCAAAAATATTTAAAGTAATAAAAGATTTTGTCTATACTGAAAAAGATGTAATAATTTCAAGACAATTAAAAGTAATAAGTTATGAACTACAAAATATATTAAATACATTAACTTTTGCAAAGCTAGGAAAATTGAATCCAGCAATTTTAAATAATAAAGATATACAAGAAAGACTATACCATGAGAACAGTACATTTTCAGTTACAGATCTAATTGATGTAAGTAAATTTGAGATATAGCAGAAAGATAATAATATTGTAACAATGATTAAATATCCGATTATTAAAGAAACATGTAAAACATATATTACTAAAAGTATTCCACAAAAGGATTAAAAATTATTAATTGAAAATAAGATTGCTAAATGCAATTAATTTATTAATTTACAATATTGTAAAACTGAAACACAAAGTAGATATTGTGAATATAACACAACAGAATCATGTTTTACTAAAGTATTGAATAAGAATTATACTAAGTGTAATAAGATAAAGGAAAATAATTATCCATTAGAATTATTAGAAAAAAGAGCAATATTAGCTACCGGAAATCATGTTATAAACAACATTACTTATAAAGGTACATATTAGGAACCTATAATCAAAATGTAACTATTGATAATCAATTATTTTCAAATGATAAAAATATTAAACAAGCATACCTTAAGGGTTTTTCAAATACTTTATATGAAGAAGATTCATATATAGATTCTTTGAATAAAGATCTAAAATTTAAAAATATTAATTTTATAGAAAACATCAAGACCAATGCAAAAGAAAATATTGGCATATCAATTCTATTTACTATTATATTAACAATTGCAATACTGTATATCATTAAATTAGTCATATCATTGAGACGACAAAAACATCAAAAGATTCAAGTCAACATTGAACTGGAAAGAAAACAAACAGAAGACCACTTCAATGCATTACTTGAAAAAGCAAAAGAAAAATATGCAGCAGAGGGAAGATCGGGGCGACCTTTTTAGAAGTACGGGGGAAGTTAATACCACATCACGTTCAACGTATAAAAAATTTAATCCAGAATCGCTAAGATCATCAAAGTAAACCAACGCCCTAGAACGTGACTCATATTCCAAAAATAATATACACCAATATTAAAATACCAGACAAGCCAAACGATCAAATAACAATTAGTACAATACAATATACAAGGACAATAAAGTATTAATACACAAAGTCATCAATGGCAAAATACCAGAGTCCAGACAAGCCAAACAATCAGATATCAATTAGTAAGAACACACCCTTGGATAACAGATGTTTTTATTTGTCAAACAGTATAAATAGGAATAGCATATCAAAGCAAAGGTCGCTTCATTTAAGTCAGTGAAAAAGTTCACAACACATATTTCTTAAGTCAATTTAGAACCTTAAGACATTGTAACCATTTATGTAACTAAATGAAGTTTGAATAAATTAATTAAAGTTTTTTTTATCAAAATTATGTGTTTTATATAAATTAATTCACGTGTTGACAAATATGAGGCGCAGGCTGTGTCAAATGTGACTGTGCATAAACGATAAATGGTTATCTCACCTTCTAAATTTCTCCATAAAATATAATGAAATCGCCTTTCAGCTTCATCCAACTGCACTTGGTGATACATTTTTGTTATATCAGCAGTCAAAAATAATTTGTGCCTGCGAAATCTCAAAGCACGGAGAACAAATCTGGTTGAATAATGGGCCCCACCATAAGCAAATCATTGAGTGATTTCCCAGAGCTTGTTTTCGCAGTGGCATCGCACACGACTCGCAACTTTGTTGATGAGCTCGATGTTTTTATAACACAATGGTGTGGAAGAAAGTAATGCGGGACAGTTAGGTCTACAAGGACTGCCAGTTCTATATGTGAATTCACCAGCATTTCACTCATAAATGCGGAGTATTGCTTAAATAGTTCTGAGTCTTTGAGAAGTCTTTTTTCAAGCGTGAGTAGCCTACGTTTGGCATTATCAAAAGAGCTGCCTAAAAGGCTTGGATTCTGTTTAAATGGCAGCCCCACATTAAAACGGCCAGAATCTAAACGTGAATAGTGGTTCTTAAAGTGATCTTTGCTTTCTCTCTCTTCTCTTGACATGAGTGGTTGTTCAAGATCAAAGTTTTCGACTTCCCAAAATGCCTTTATCGAATTATTTAGTAACTCATTAGAGTCAGACAAGAGAGTAGTTTCCCTGACAGTAAGGCTGTTGCTTGAGGCATTCAAATTGATTGACTTTGGAAGTTGACCTCCCACTATACATCCAAATAAAGTATTGTGTAATAAAGGTAGGCTCGATCCCAATTTTATTTGACCCACGGATAGTATAGTGTAAAATAAATCTACTCCAAGAAGCCAATCTATGCGCTGAGGAGTATTAAATAGCGGATCAGATAAACGAATGTTCTTTGGAATATTCCAACCTTTGATATCGATTTTTTTGTCGGGAAGCAGTGCAGTAATTTGTGGAATAACTAATGTTTCTATTGTAGCTGTAAATCCGTTGATGAGAGAACCATGTTTAGAACGGTTTTGTTTTTTGTTGAAGTAACAGTATTGTTGGCGCAAGTTAAGGAGGTATAAGATGGAAAACGTGGAGTTCCTAAACACTGCATGAATCTGTCAGAAATCAGGTGTGTTTGTGACCCAGAGTCCAAGAGAACACGGCAAGGTATAACCTGCTGTAATTTGTTGATAATATTGATGACAGCTGTTCCCAAAATGCTATTTTCAGTGCAGCTGGAGTACATAGAATAAATGGTCGGCAAGGGACCTTCAACAGTAGTAGGAGTACCTTGAATCGAAGCAAAGTGAACACTTGAAATAAGTGGGGTTTGCAGTACAAAAGTTGGGGTGTTTGGTTCTAGGTGTAAAAGAGTGTGATGTTTCTTTCCACAAATACGACATCCACTAGATGGGCAATTAGTACTGCTGTGATCATAAGTCTTCAAGCAGTTGTAACAAATATTAAGACTCTTTATTTTGTGTTTACGTTTAGGAATTGAAATATTAAGAAATTTGTGACAGTGATAAATAAAGTGACCGAGAACTGAGCAGAGGGTGCAAGTATTTTTTGTGGAAATTAATGTTTTTACAATATGTTTTCCATGCTACTTGTGATTATTTTAATTATCATATTTTGTTGAGGAATCAAAATTAAATAATTGATTGTTAGCATTACCTTCTAAATGCTGTGCCCTTTTTTTATAAAAATCGATGAGCTCTTGAAGACTTTGCAGTTGATCAATTGGTTCTTTATCGTTCCATTTTTCTAGAGTTGCAGGATCCAACTTAGAGGTTATAATAAAGACCACAAGATCGTCCCAATGTTCAACTGGTCGGCTAAGATTACCTAATCCTGTTAAATGGTTACCTTTTTATCGATTATATTCCGTAATTGCACTGCAGACGCCTTTTGAATCTTGGAATGGTTGAAGATACGTTGAAGATGTTCCTGTGTGATTATTTTCCTATTTTCGAACCGTTCCCTTAGTTTTGATAATGCCACCTCATAATTTTCATCTTCTATCTTAAGCCCTTCAATTGGTACAATCGCAGAATTACTAAGCTTTGATAGAAGGTAATGGAACTTGGCTTATTCGGAAAGCTTAGGGTTGTTGTGCACCAGAGATAAAAATCGATTGTACCACACCGTCCACTTAGTAAGGTCACCTTGTGATGTACCTTGGGTTTTTCTGGCTGAGGTATACTCGCTGGTGTCCAGGGTTTTACTAAAGAAGGTACACTAAAACTTTAGTTTCAAAGATTTTCCTTTATTCAATCAAGAAAATAGCTTTATTATTAAAAATAATTAAATTTAATTAAATTCTATAGTTTTAAAGTTTGGATTATTAGACTATCATCATCATCGGCTCGACAACCGGGGTCCGGTCCTGGCCTCCTTCAACAAGTCTCTCCACCTATCCCGGTCTCGAGCCGACGCCATCCAGTTGCGCACCCCAAGGCTCCGGGCGTCCTGGTCTACGCCATCTCTCCAGCGCAAGCATGGTCTACCACGCTGTCGTCTGCCATAGAATGTACCACAAAGAACTTTCCGAGCAGGTTCCTCTTCGCTCATGCGAGCTAGGTGCCCTGCCCACCGAAGTCTACCGAGCCTAATTTTTTTCACTATATCTGCTTCAAGGTAGATTGCGTACAATTCATGATTGTACCGTCTCCGGAATCGTCCTTCCTCACATATGGGGCCAACAATTCTCCTTAAGACTTTTCTCTCGAACGCGGCTAAGAGGTCAGAGTGCCTTTTGCTAAGCACCCAAGTCTCGGATCCATATGTGAGTACTGGCAGAACCATGGTCCTGTACAGCAGTAGTTTTGAAGTTATGGTGAGATTTCTGGATTTGAAGAGCTTTGACAGACTATGTGCTTTTATTTTCTCCAACTTCGGTTTTTCGGTGTTAATTTCCAGTGTGTCTTTAGAGTCCAACGTCGGTTGTTGTTCCCTTAGTAAGGTTCCTTCTGGTGCTTCTTTCTCTTATATTTCTTCAAATTATAGTAACGGTAGATTCGGCAAACAGCGTCTCGACTAGCAACCACTGTATTGATGCTGGAAAACTTCAGTATTTCTACTGGCAACCACAGTATTTCTACTGGCAACCACAGTATGTCTACTGGAAACCTCAGTATTTCTACTGGCAACCACAGTATTTCTACTGGCAACCACAGTTTTTTAACTGGCAACCTCAGTATTTCTGCTGGCAACCACAGTATTTCTACTGGCAACCTTAGTATTTCTACTGGCAACCGCAGTATTTCTACTGGCAACCACAGTATTTCTACTGGCAACCACAGTTTTTTAACTGGCAACCTCAGTATTTCTACTGGCAACTACAGTATTTCTACTGGCAACCTTAGTATTTCTACTGGCAACCGCAGTATTTCTACTGGCAACCTCAGTATTTCTACTGGCAACCACAGTTTTTCAACTGGCAACCTCAGTATTTCTACTGGCAACACAGTATCACTTCATGTGTAGACTTTTGAATTGATTGGTTGTGTTTCTAAGTAAGCTCTCAGTAAAATATAATAAAAAGTGATTTTTTTAATATTCAAATATTCTGATTAAAGTGCCTTTATTAATTTTTCTTTTGTTACATAAAATCTTTGTTGTTTAACCTATACCTTTATTTGCAACCCTTTACCCTTCTATAATTATGGATTTGTGCAGTGAATGTTCTTCTGATCTTCCGCCTCATGGAGATTTTGTGACATGTTTCAGATGTAATGGCAAAATGCACTTTAATTGCACCACTGTCACTGAAAGATCATATAGAACAATGTCTGCGACGAAAAAAAAAGAATGGAGGTGCTTAGCGTGCAGGAAAGATGTGCTCAACGTGAATAATACGGCTTCACCGGCAAAAACACCAACCCAACAAGCGCCAAAACGTACACGAAGTACCTCTTCTCCAGAAATTAACTCCAAACAAGGCGAAGGAGTGTACTTTAATGCAGCCATTTTACATGAGATGAAAGCACTAAGAAAAGAAATGTTGGAAATTAAATTAAGCTGTGATTTTGTTGCCAGCAAATACGAAGACATTAATAAAAACATAACACTAAATAATGAGCTTATAAAAAAATTAACAAATGAAATCAATGCATTAAAAGAAAGCAATTTAAAAAAAGATGAAACCATACATGCAATGGAAACAAAAATAAACACACTCGAACAACACCTTCTTAAAGCCAACGTTGAAATAAAAAACATTATGCCAACAGCAAACGAAAACCTAATCAATGTAGTCCAAGACCTAGGTACGACCTAATCCTGTTAAATGGTTACCTTTTTATCGATTATATTCCGTAATTGCACTGCAGACGCCTTTTGAATCTTGGAATGGTTGAAGATACGTTGAAGATGTTCCTGTGTGATTATTTTCCTATTTTCGAACCGTTCCCTTAGTTTTGATAATGCCACCTCATAATTTTCATCTTCTATCTTAAGCCCTTCAATTGGTACAATCGCAGAATTACTAAGCTTTGATAGAAGGTAATGGAACTTGGCTTATTCGGAAAGCTTAGGGTTGTTGTGCACCAGAGATAAAAATCGATTGTACCACACCGTCCACTTAGTAAGGTCACCTTGTGATGTACCTTGGGTTTTTCTGGCTGAGGTATACTCGCTGGTGTCCAGGGTTTTACTAAAGAAGGTACACTAAAACTTTAGTTTCAAAGATTTTCCTTTATTCAATCAAGAAAATAGCTTTATTATTAAAAATAATTAAATTTAATTAAATTCTATAGTTTTAAAGTTTGGATTATAAGACTATGTGCTTTTATTTTCTCCAACTTCGGTTTTTCGGTGTTAATTTCCAGTGTGTCTTTAGAGTCCAAAGTCGGTTGTTGTTCCCTTAGTAAGGTTCCTTCTGGTGCTTCTTTCTCTTATATTTCTTCAAATTATAGTAACGGTAGATTCGGCAAACAGCGTCTCGACTAGCAACCACTGTATTGATGCTGGAAAACTTCAGTATTTCTACTGGCAACCACAGTATTTCTACTGGCAACCACAGTATTTCTACTGGAAACCTCAGTATTTCTACTGGCAACCACAGTATTTCTACTGGCAACCACAGTTTTTTAACTGGCAACCTCAGTATTTCTACTGGCAACTACAGTATTTCTACTGGCAACCTTAGTATTTCTACTGGCAACCGCAGTATTTCTACTGGCAACCTCAGTATTTCTACTGGCAACCACAGTTTTTCAACTGGCAACCTCAGTATTTCTACTGGCAACACAGTATCACTTCATGTGTAGACTTTTGAATTGATTGGTTGTGTTTTTAAGTAAGCTCTCAGTAAAATATAATAAAAAGTGATTTTTTTAATATTCAAATATTCTGATTAAAGTGCCTTTATTAATTTTTCTTTTGTTACATAAAATCTTTGTTGTTTAACCTATACCTTTATTTGCAACCTTTTACCCTTCTATAATTATGGATTTGTGCAGTGAATGTTCTTCTGATCTTCCGCCTCATGGAGATTTTGTGACATGTTTCAGATGTAATGGCAAAATGCACTTTAATTGCACCACTGTCACTGAAAGATCATATAGAACAATGTCTGCGACGAAAAAAAAGAATGGAGGTGCTTAGCGTGCAGGAAAGATGTGCTCAACGTGAATAATACGGCTTCACCGGCAAAAACACCAACCCAACAAGCGCCAAAACGTACACGAAGTACCTCTTCTCCAGAAATTAACTCCAAACAAGGCGAAGGAGTGTACTTTAATGCAGCCATTTTACATGAGATGAAAGCACTAAGAAAAGAAATGTTGGAAATTAAATTAAGCTGTGATTTTGTTGCCAGCAAATACGAAGACATTAATAAAAACATAACACTAAATAATGAGCTTATAAAAAAATTAACAAATGAAATCAATGCATTAAAAGAAAGCAATTTAAAAAAAGATGAAACCATACATGCAATGGAAACAAAAATAAACACACTCGAACAACACCTTCTTAAAGCCAACGTTGAAATAAAAAACATTATGCCAACAGCAAACGAAAACCTAATCAATGTAGTCCAAGACCTAGGTACGACCTTTAAATGTCCATCCAACCACACGATGTCACAGATATTTACAGAACAAGACCAAAAAATCCGCAACGATCAGCTATAATTGTAACGTTTGCAAGCTATGCACTCAAACAAAGCTTTGTCAAACAAACTAAAATCGCAAGGAGAGAGGAACAGAGAATGGACGGAGATGTAACTGTTAATAACCACCTTACACCAAACAATAAACACTTGCTATGGCTCGCCAAAAACAAAGCCAGAGAATGTAATTGGAAATTTGTATGGGAGGCATCAGGTAAAATATTAGCTCGCAAAATTGAAAACGAAGAAGTTGTGTATATATGTACTGTCAGTGATATTGACAAAATACATAACTAACCTAATCAGAAGAGAAAATTTGAAGAGCGAATGAAACAGCTGTTATGATGGAGGAGGACGAGGAGGAACTTGAGAGAGAGTTTGAATTCGATATTGATTTTAGGGTGCTGTATGGTATTATTGGTATGAATGCAATTGATTTTAAAAAAATAAATTTTTGTTGTTTGTGCATGAATATTAGGTCGCTTCGAAAAAATTGGAACTGTTTTATAGCTGAAATTCAAAGCTTTCTACGCTATTTGAATATTATTGTTTTAACGGAAATAAACATTTATGAAGAAGAAAATTGCCTTTATCACATTGAAGGCTTTAATATGGAGTTTATGCATAGGAGAGGTTCTGGACTAGGAGGAATTGCTATGTTCATAAAAAAGGATATATGTTATGAACGACTTCCTACGCACACATTAAGCTATGATAGTCTTATTATAAAAATGAAAAATGGAGGGGAAAGTAAATATATTCATTCAGTTTATAGATCGCCGTCACTAAATAAAAGCCAATTCATAGATGAATTCGAATTAAATACTAAGAACGATCAAGACGTAATGGTTCTAGGAGATATAAATATTGATACTCAAGACTATGATAACTCTGTCACTAAAAAATTTCTTGAAATGATGTCGTCGAAAGGCTTAATGAATGTGATAAAAAAAAGTACTCGAATAAACATGTCAACAGGCACCGGGACTTTAATCGACCCCTTGTTTGTTACAATGCCGAAAACCGATATAATTTCAGCAGTAATAGAAACCAATATATCCGATCATTTTACAACATTTTACGGTATAAAACAGCAAACGGAAGAAAAAAATACACATTGCGAATCATTAACAAAAATAAACCAAGGAAAAGTAAACCAATTCATACAACAAACAAACTGGCAAGAAATGTATGAAAATGAAAATGATGTTGATCGAATTTACAATAAATTTGTTGAGAAAATGTCGAATATATATGTTAATTCAACTGAAATCCAAAGAAAGAAAAAGCGTGAAAACAAAAATTGGATAACTCCATATATACTTGAGCTATGTAAAAAAAGAGACGAATTATATAGAAGATGGAAAAATAACCTAAGAAATGAGGTATACAAATCTGAATATAAAAAATATAGAAACCACGTTAATAAAATCTAATTCGACTATTTTTAGTCTTTTTATTGTTTTTATTTTCTTATAACTTCGCTTGGCCACGAGCATAACATCATAATTTTTCTAATGTCTAACTTTAATCAAAGTTCTTTAGAATAATATAATTCACAGGGAGTTTTCTCTGTAAATTTTATAAAGCAGTCGGTAATCATCGACAATTATTGCGTACTAGATTGGGTTTGATGTCATCTAGCTGATGAGCCCACCATCAAACTAGGGCGAAACGCAATGCTTGGAGTAAAGGCCACAAAACCTTTAATATTGAATTTCATTCATAAATACTCCATTTAATAAAATCTAATTCGACTATTTTTAGTCTTTTTATTGTTTTTATTTTCTTGTTAACAAAAATATACAATCACAGAAGTCAAATTTTTACAAAACAAAATTAGCAAACTCAAAACGTGATCCAAAAAAAACTTGGGGTATTATCAACGAGCTTCTGGGAAGAAATAAACTATCGATTGATGAAATAATTGAAAAAAATCTTTGTACTCAATCTAACGTAGCCGATATAGCCGAAAAATTTGCTGAATTTTTTTCCACACAAGCGTCCAAGATTGTACATTTATGTAATAAACAAACTTCCAATCAACCGAACCAATATATTGCTCAAACAATATATTTAGAAGAAGCCGATGAAATCGAAATTCGCAATATACTGTGCAAACTTAACAACAACAAAAGTCCAGGAGCTGACGGAATAAGAGCGTGCGACATAAAAATGAATGCAGATTATCTAACACCAATCATTCAAACTATTATCAACCGAAGTCTTTCACAAGGATGCGTTTAAAAAATTTTGAAGACATGAATTATTCGCCCTATCTATAAAGGAGGAAAGAAAAACGAAATTCAAAACTATAGACCCATTTCAATCTTGCCTGTTGTTGAAAAATGTTTAGAAGAAATTGTTGTGAGACGTTTAAACAAATTTATTGAGAAATACCGCTTACTAGAATCTAACCAGTATGGCTTCCAAAAAGGAAAAAGCACTGGAAAACTTCTTGGGGAATTCTGTAACACTGTAAATATGAGCCTCAATAAAAATCATCACGTGTTGGTAATGTTCGTGGACTTCAGCAAGGCATTTGACACGTTGAGCCACGAAAAACTGCTTGATGTCCTTTACAAAATTGGCATTAGAGGAACACTGTGGAAATGTATGAAGAGCTACCTCACAGGAAGAGCTTTTCAAGTCAAAATTTTAAGTTCAAAAAGTCAAGAAAAAATCTGCTCTCATGGTGTGCCACAGGGGTCAAAACTTGGTCCAGTTCTCTTTATACTTTTTACGAATGCGCTCCTTCAAGCTTTTAAGAACAGCACCGTTTTTGCATACGAAGATGACATAGCAATTGTTGTAAAACACAAATGTCTAAAAACAGCAATTTCAATAATGCAACAGGAGTTTGATGAGGTTTCCCGATGGTGTCACGATTTTGGATTGGTCGTCAATGCAACCAAAACTAAACTTATGCATATTCGTACACCTAGTCAGCAAGAGGAGAGAATAAGTATCTTTCATCAAAACCCAAGATGTCCTACTTAGCAACAAAGTGATGCCATTGAATTAGTGAAATCAATAAAATATCTCGGAGTTACGATAGATGATCACTTTATATGGAGTGAACACATTAACAATGTTAGGCTCAGTTTGAGAAGTGCTATGTTTGCTCTTTTTTACCTTGAAAAATATTCAACAAAAGATGTTCAAAAACAAGTTTACTTTTCGCTAGTTGAATCCCGATTAAGGTATGGAGTGCTCGCATGGGGAAATGCATCAAAAACACACATTGATAAGCTTGTTAATCTACAACATAGAATCATCAAAATAATTGACAAAAACTATCTTCATTTCAAGTTTTTGAGTGTAGACAACATTTTTAAGATGACAGCAATTCTAGAGTACTACGATGATTCAAGATTCCAACAACGTCTTTCGCACAATTTCAACACAAGAAGACGAGCCCTTGGTCTATTAGAAATTCCGGCGGTATACAACAATTATGGAAAAAGACAACTGAGTTATGCTTTACCATCAATGATGAATCAGCTTCCAACAAACTTAAAAAATATTCAAAATTTCAAAAAACGTAAAAAATGTATCAAAGTTTTTTTCTTAAACTAAATCGAAACATCAATTGAAATTGCATTTTATTTTATTTTCTTATATACTTATCTACCTCAAAACAAAAAAAAAAAAAAATTCATTCAATATTAAATTTTCATTTTTTTGTAAAGTATCACTTTGATATTATAATTGAAAACAGTTTGTAACTTCAAAATCAATTCAAATAACTTTTAACTTTTCAAAATTCAACCACCCACAGATAAGCATAAAGCTTCGTGGGTAACACAAATATTGTAAAATCTTTAAAAGAATAAAAATGAATAAATATAAAAAAATTTCTACTGGCAACCTCGGTATTTCTACTGGCAACCACAGTTATTTAACTGGCTTGTTTTAATTTGTCTCTGAGATCCCTTACCGCTGGTGGGAGAAAATCTCTGCAAGAGTTAAATTACCCACAGTATTTCTACTGGCAACCACAGTATTTCTCCTGGCAACCTCAGTTTTTCAACTGGCAACCTCAGTATTTCTACTGGCAACCACAGTATTTCTACTGGCGACCTCAGTTTTTCAACTGGCAACCTCAGTATTTCTACTGGCAACCACAGTGTTTCTACTGGCAACCTCAGTATTTCTACTGGTACCCACAGTATATCTACTGGCAACCTCAGTATTTCTACTGGCAACCGCAGTATTTCAACCGGCAACCTCAGTATTTCTACTGGCAACCACAGTATTTCTACTGGCAACCACAGTATTTCTACTGGCAACTCCAGTATTTCTACTGGCAACCGCAGTATTTCTACTGGCAACCACAGTTTTTCAACTGGCAACCTCAGTATTTCTACTGACAACCACAGTATTTCTACTTACTGGCAACCTCAGTATTTCTACTGGCAACCGCAGTATTTCTACTGGCAACCTCAGTATTTCTACTGGCAACCTCAGTATTTCTACTGGCAACCACAGTTATTTAACTGGCTTGTTTTAATTTGTCTCTGAGATCCCTTACCGCTGGTGGGGGAAAATCTCTGCAAGAGTTAAATTACCCACAGTATTTCTACTGGCAACCACAGTATATCTACTGGCAACCTCAGTTTTTCAACTGGCAACCTCAGTATTTCTACTGGCAACCACAGTTTTTCAACTGGCAACCTCAGTATTTCTACTGACAACCACAGTTTTTCTACTTACTGGCAACCACAGTATTTCTACTGGCAACCTCAGTTTTTCAACTGGCAACCACAGTATTTCTACTGGCTTTAAAGATAGCAATTTCTTACCACTGGTGGGGGAAATTTACTACCGTAATTATTATAGGTTCTTACCCTCTGTTTAAATTAGTAAAGTCTTACTGACTTCTATTATTTCGGCTTTTCGGTTTTTATACTGATATTACACTTCTACGGTATACTTCGGTACGTTTCGGAGTGATTTTGTTGATTGAACGGCCTCCTCTCGTTAAGTCCTTTGCTGTAAGTGACTGTTAATTTTATTTTTGCAAACTTCACTTTTTCATGTAATTGCCCATATATTTCCTTGCACATATATGCAAAGTACTTCTATTTTTGTCTATGCACGCGGAGTGTGCGGGTGGTGGTGTACTCAAGTAGGTACAGCAAGAATTATTCAATATCATCGTCATCGACTCATATTGCGTCCATTTTATTGTTTGGTTTCCTACCACACATTTCATTATACAAATTCACCATCGATGTACGCTGATCATTGCCTTTTTGTGTCCCTCTGCTGGGTTTAGGCTTACTTTCGCCATTTGCCTTCCTTTCTTTTATTAGAAATTCACCTCTCGCTCACTATATTCACCTCCCGCTCACTATATTCACCACCATCAAATATTGTATTTGTATAACTTTCACTAGAAAATATAATTTCTAATCAGTTGGTGACGAGCTCTGTTATCGGCAATATCCTAATGGGAGCTTGCGGTCGCTTATCTGTAGCTTTTAAATGAAATCGTTTCTGCTTCAGATGACAGTGCTACCTGCTAGGGGCAAATATATAAAATGATTGTTTTTGATTTTGAAAAGGAATGTAATGGAGCGATAAAATGCTTCATAACATCCCCCTCTTTCTTCGGAGACCAGAACCTTCTCGTCTAAATACAATTTCTTCCCAGTAGATAGAAAAATAATAATAACGCAGATAGTAATAATTAATAATAATTTTCGTTTTTTAATAATTTTTTTTTTTTTTTTTTAACTTAATTCACTTTTTAAATTTTAAATCAGCTCAATTCAATATTTTTTTTTTAATATTATTTATCACTGGGTATTCATATTAAACTCTACTCTAAGTTTTGTTAACGGTGTAGCTATTAATGAAAAGTTTTTGATGAATCGACGGTACCATGAAGCTATGCCTAAAACACGCATTAATTCCCGTATGTTCTTAGGTGGATTTAGTCCTTGTACTGCTTGAACTTTGTCCGGGTCAGTGCTTATACCTTGATCACTGACTACGTGGCCTAGATATTTCAGTTCGCATTTACAAAACTCGCATTTCTCCTTATTTGTCCTTAGATGAGCTCTTAATAATCGATTAAATACTTTTTGGAGGTGTATCAAATGCTCGTCAAACGTGTTGCTTAAAATTATGATATCATCTAAATACGCGAACGCGTGAGGATCCATGTCAGGTCCTAGTACAGAGTCTAACATTCTCTGAAAAGTTGCAGCTGACGAATTTAACCCACATGGTAAGACCTTCCATTGATATAATCCATGTCCTGGTACGGTAAACGCTGTAGCTGGTCTTGACTCTTGGTCCAAAGGTATTTGCCAGTAACCTTGTTTTAAATCGATTGTTGAAATATAGTAAGCCTGCCTTAATTTATCGAGTATTGCCAAAATTTGTGGTAAAGGGTACGCATCCATTACAGATAATTCATTTAGTTGGCGGTAATCCACACAAACTCTCCACGTCCAATTTTTCTTTTTGACAAGTACTATTGGTGAACTATATGGGCTGTTAGATGGCTCGATTTTTCCATCCCGTAATAAATCGTTTACCTCTTCGTCGATAATTTTCTGCATGGCCGGATTTTGCGGGTAATACCTTTGTTTGAAAGGTCGGTTACTTTTCAAGGTGATATGGTGAACTGCGGCGTTAGTAGTGTCCGGGAGGTGCTCAAATTTTGGCAGTTTTCGGTTAAGTAATTCACTCAAAAGTTTTTGTTGATCTAGTGTTAGGGGTTTTCCGCCCAGAGCACATAGCTGATTTTGTCTTTTGAGGGTTGGAGGACCTTTATTTGACATAAGCTCATTCCCATTTAATTTGATAGAGAAATCCATTTTTCGTAGTGCATCCATACCAATTATTGCGTCTTGACTCAACTGCTTCAAATGCGTTACTTCTCCCTGAATTGACTGGTTCCCTACTTGCAGAGTTACTGTGTAGTGTTCTCGGCTAAATATGGGACTACCATCTGCTAGCTGAACTGCATTACGTTGATATCTCACCGGTGTTTTGAGTCTCTTGAGTAGGTGTCGCACCTTAGTACTAATGAACGATTGAGTCGCCCCGGTATCGAGCAAAGCATTGATTGTTTGACCATTCAACTTTATGGTTAAGAAACAGCGCGGATCTACCCATACTTCAGCAGTTTTTACTGCTTTCACTGCTACTCGTGGCGTATCGTCGATCCTGGTGGCAAAAGTTTTTTTATGTTGATCGTTTTTATCTTGGTTGTTCACTTCCTGCTCCGTATAACTTTGCCTCAGGCATTACCTCGCTGTTAGGCTTTATTTCTTCTATAATTATCCCCTCTTTGGCCGTATCCGACGTGATGATGGAAACATGCCGGGTCTGACAAGGACAATCTTTCGTCAAGCGACCATCTTCGCCACAGAACGAATAGAACAAACGGAACGGCTGCCGACAATTTGCCTTCGAATGCCCCCTCTGTTTGCAGTTCCAGCAATGAGTTGTTCGATCGTATTTTTCATTCGTTGGGATGTATCGGTGAGCTCGCTCATCCCGTGCTGGCGCTTGATATGCCCTGGGAGGCGGTGGTCTGGTTGTATTCGATGACGTGTTTCGGTTTTCGTTTTGGATACACTCATATTCAGTAGCTAAATTCATCAATTCTTCCAACGTTTGAAAATCGCGTCGACGAATGTATAAGTGATATTCGGGTCTTAGGCGATCGTAAATTTTATCAATATAATTGCTAATACGCAATGATGGGTGTTGGTGAATTAAATATTGTGTCGTTCGGATGAAATCTCTTGCCTTCTCGTGTGGACCCTGTCTTTTCTTTGAGATTTCGTCTTCCAGTCTGTTTATAAATCGTGGAGGCAGAAAATATCCCAAGAAGGCCTGGTAAAAATCTGGCCATGTTTTATAGTTGTCACGGTTGATTCTATACCATTCTAAAGCTGGTCCTTTAAACATTTCTGGGAAAGTTCGGAGCATTTCATGTGTTTGGATCTGGTAGCAATCGGTCAGTTCCTCTATACGTTTAATAAATTCCAGTGCATTTCCTGAAGAGTCGAATCTCAACCCCCATTTTCTTACTTCATTCATAACTTCTGCCTCTCGACTAAGAGGGGACTTCCCTGTTATACCTGAAGGAATATTTGTATCGGAATTAACTGGTACTTGACTTTGTCCTGAAAAATGAGGAAAATTTGAGCTTTCTGTTGGATATTGATTTTGAGGGCCCCTTCCATGGGGATAATACCATTCCCTGTAGTCAGGGTGTCTGGTCATTCTATCAAATTCTGCCAGAGCGGGATATAAGGATGCCATATAAGTTGGGGCAGGTTTTGTATGTGCTGTAGCCGTTTTAAACACAGGCGTCCCTTGGAAATGCGCATTAGGTACCGTATAATACACATTGTTATAGGTGACGGGCTCACTAATGTTTGCCTTAGTACTACGTTCTTTCTTCTCTGTTTCTATATTCTCTTTTGTTTGTGAAATATCCGCTTTGGAATAAACTCTATCATCTGAGCCTTTCTCTAATTCTTCACATACATTTTGGGTTGACTTTCGCAATCTGGACTCTTTAATGTAAGCACTGGACCGAGTGCGGAGGTCGGCAACGGTCCCTTGTGTTAAGCTTACAACGCGCCATGCGTTCTTTAAGCTCTGTTTTATCAAGGAGGTATAAAGCTCCTATGCTGGCAAAGATATCAAAACCTTCTTCAGAGTCTGACATCTTGTTGTAAGTTTTATTTCTTATCTCAGTTGGAATCTTTATTTTAATTTTCGGGCAACGCAACGGTTCAGTTTGAAATCTTGATGAGGATTATTATATTTACGGTATCAGTTCAGTTTAAGATCTTCAGGTAACGGTTCAGTTTGAAATCTTGATGAGGATTATTATTCGGTAACGGTTCGATTTAAGATCTTCAGGTAACGGTTCAGTTTGAAATCTTGATGAGGATTATTATTCGGTAACGGTTCGGTTTAAGATCTTCAGGTAACGGTTCAGTTTGAAATCTTGATGAGGATTATTATTCGGTAACGGTTCGGTTTGAGTCAATTCAATTCAATTTAATTTTTATTGAACATTATATATACAATTTGGCTTACATCTACTTACGATACTATGATGTTTTTTTTTTTACATTATTGTTGGCACATAAGGGGCCTAACCTTAAACACTGACTTAAGTTTAACAAAATACATAATACATATACTAGTGATAAATAAATTTGATTTAAGAAGTCGGTTGATTTAATCGTCCTCAGGGTGTTCCTTCCCGGTTGTCATTTTGATTTAGGTGTTGGGGGGGGGGGGTACGGCGCTTAGCCGCGGTAGTGCACCGACCTTGTGTCAGCGTAGAACGAGATTGCGTTCTCGTTGTCGTTGTCCGTAAAAAAGTTCTCGTCCATGGTTTCCATAACGCTGAGATACCTTGGCTCAGGATGTCGATGTTCGATGGCAATCTTTCTCATTAGCTGATTCGGGTGGTTGATTATGTTACCAACTAGCTTCTTTGTCGACATTACTAGATATTTGTCCAGCGGAATTATTTTTGCTTCTTTATATAGGAGTTCGTTCCTGTAGTGCCTCTGTCTCTGCCGGTCAAAGAAAAGTCCAGTGCATATTCTTAAAATCTTCCTTTCAAATACTTGGAGTTCACTCATGGCTGTCTTCGAAATTGTAAACCAGGCTGGAAACGAGTAGCTGATGATGGGTCGCAGAAGTTGCTTGTATAGAAGCATCTTCGTCTCTTGGCTTAGTCCGGTTCTTTTTTTCATTAATGGGTGCAGACGATGGAAGGCCCAGCTGGCTTTCTTGAGGACATTCCTTGAGTGCGGGTTGAACCTGAGCAGCTCATTGAAATGGATCCCCAAGTATTTTACACTCGGTTTGACTGGTATGGTTGATCCGTCAGGAAGTTTCAGAACCAGTTTTCTTATATTGGCTACTGTGCAGCTGGCTCTTCTCATTGAAGGTCTTCTGAAGCATATAAGTTCCGATTTTGTGGCATTGATCCAAATCCCCCACTTCTTGTAAAATTGGCAGAGTCTATGGATGTGAGCCTCTACTTTCCGGACTGCTATAAGCGGTGAATTTGAGGCAGCGTAAGTTAGCGAATCATCAGCATAGAGAATATTATCGCATTCAGTTGGAGCGGGTTGATCTGATGTCATCAAGCTATAGAGGAAGGAGCCTAGTTTTGATCCTTGGGCGACTCCGGCTCTGATGTTCTTCAAGTTCGATTTTCGCTTGCCTATTTGGACGAAGAATTTTCTGAAAGAAAGAAAAGAAAAAAGAATTTTTATTAGTGGTGGAGGTAAGTTCAATAGATAGAGTTTATGAATAAGCGCTTCTATCCAAACGCTGTCAAATGCTTTCTCGACATCCAGAAAGCACCCGACGGTGACTTGATTCTTGTTGAGGGCTGTGGTGATATAGTGTTGAAACTTTAACAGCGGATGCAGCGTTGAGTGTTTTTCTCGAAATCCAAACTGCATATCGGGGACGATTGAGTGTTCACTGCAAAATCTTTTAAGTCTCCGGAGAATAACTTCTTCCAAAATTTTGCTGATGCTATTGAGAAGCGATATCGGCCTGTAGTTGGACACTTGGTTGGATGCACCTTTCTTCGGAATTGCCACGATCTTAGCTGTTTTCCACCTCTGGGGGAAGTAACAGTTGTTGACACAGTTGTTGAGAATGATTGTGAGAAGGATCATTGCTGCATTTGGTAGCCTTTTTAGCACAAAGTTGGAGACTCCATCTGGTCCAGCTGATTTCTTTGGTTTAGAATTACCGATGATCTCAGCAACCTCCTCCAGACAGCACAGGTGTGGACTCTCGATCGGATTACTTGCTGAATTGGTTTCACTGAAATGGATAACTTCTGGATTCGGCAGTAGAGTCCGGTGAATGGATGACTCAACTCTCTGCCGCTGATAATGTAAATTCCATCACAAAATCAATCTATGGTAGTGTTAGGCAGCTCTACGTCTCGGCTAAGTTTACACCTCAAGCCACGAGAATGAGACTTGCAAAAACTTTGTTAATACCGATTATCAGTTATAGTGCTGCAGTCTACAGTTGCCTTGATCTCATTTCGATGAGAAAGTTGCAAGTAGCTTATAATACAATTGTGAGCTATGTGTTTAATTTACGCCGCTTTGATCATGTGTCTATGTTTGGCAAACAAACCTTGGGATTGTCACTTAAACAGTTTTTAAATTGTAGAGGCTGTATCCTACTTTTTAATGTAATTAGAATTAGAGAGCCTTCGTACCTTTTTGAAAAGATAAACTTTGCAGCATATAATAGAACAAGTAATATAATTTGGAAAGTTTTTAACTATTTGGAAAGCAAGAGGTTATTTTTCTTTCATTCGATAAGACTATGGAATTCGTTACCCCTATAAATCCGTAATTGTAAGACCCATCAAAGTTTTAGGAAATCTCTACATGAGTATGTTATAACCCCCAATACTAATAGTATATTCTCTTAGTAAAGTTCTAGATAGCTTTTTTCTTTTTTCTTTCTTTCTTTCTTTCTTTCTTTCTTTCTTTTTCGCTTTCTCATCCGATTCTTTTTTTTCCTTCCTTAGCTATACTACCTATCTTTTTTTTGTATGCTAGTTTTTAGATTAACTTTAATAATTTTAATTGAATTCTATATTAAATAATATTGCACTCTTGACCTCTTGTAATTAAATATTGTTTTAAGTACTAATAATAAGAATTTAATTCTTTTTGTACTGCCTATTTTGAAATGAAATAAATAAAATAAATAAAAAAAACCATATGATTCCAAAATTAAAGCAATATGCAACATGCCTCGACCAACATCTATTTCAGACTTACAACGATTCCTTGAAATGGTCAACTATCTCGGTTCATTCGTCAAAAATTTATCTTTTGAAAACACAAACCTTCGACTACTTTTAAAAAAAGATATTCAGTGGCATTGGAATGACTTCCATAAAAGAGAGTTTCTAAAATTAAAAGACATTATTGCAAAAGCACCAATATGAACCTTTTATGATTCAAGTAAGCCACTTTCCATTTCTGTCGATGTGTCTAAGGGTGCAGTTGGTCCAGTTATATATCACCTACATAGTCCAATTGATTACGCTTCTGCCACGCCAACAGCCAGTCAGCAGAATTATGCTCAAATTGAAAAAGAGCTCTTTGCAATTTTGTTTGGTTGTATAAAATTTCACCAAAATGTCTTCGGCAGACATGTAACAATTGAGACGGATCACAAACCATTAGTACCATTGTTCGATAAGCCTTTACATAAGGTACCTGTCAGACTCCAACGTTTTATGCTTCGACTTCAAGCGTATGACTTGTCTGTCATTTTCAAACCAGGTAAAGAGATGTTTTCTTACACTCTTTTATGAGCAGCTTTACCAGAAACATCACTTACCGAGTTTGACAGTGAAATATCTCTTCATTTTGATCTCTTAGTAACAAATATTTCAGTTTCTTCATCTTCATTAAAGCAAATTCGAGATGCTACACTCAATGACTCTTCCTTATGCAAGGTCAAAGATTTTATTCAAATGGGATGGCCTTCTAATAAAAAATCATTCGACCAAGTAGCAATGCCAAACTTTAATATTAAGGATGAATTACACGTCATTGACGATGTTATTTTCAAAAATAACAGAATTGTGATCTGTTATATCCAGAATTTTTAATGTCCAGTAAAAGAGTTTGTTAAATAAAACACTTATTTAATTCGTTAATATCTTTTATTCAAAATGTGAAGTTATATTGTTGAACCCTCGAAATCGACTGACTTTTATATCAATCATCATCATCATCATCATCGGCTCGACAACCGGGGTCCGGTCCTGGCCTCCTTCAACAAGTCTCTCCACCTATCCCGGTCTCGAGCTGACGCCATCCAGTTGCGCACCCCAAGGCTCCGGGCGTCCTGGTCTACGCCATCTCTCCAGCGCAAGCATGGTCTACCACGCTGTCGTCTGCCATAGAATGTACCACAAAGAACTTTCCGAGCAGGTTCCTCTTCGCTCATGCGAGCTAGGTGCCCTGCCCACCGAAGTCTACCGAGCCTAATTTTTGTCACTATATCTGCTTCAAGGTAGATTGCGTACAATTCATGATTGTACCGTCTCCGGAATCGTCCTTCCTCACATATGGGGCCAACAATTCTCCTTAAGACTTTTCTCTCGAACGCGGCTAAGAGGTCAGAGTGCCTTTTGCTAAGCACCCAAGTCTCGGATCCATATGTGAGTACTGGCAGAACCATGGTCCTGTACAGCAGTAGTTTTGAAGTTATGGTGAGATTTCTGGATTTGAAGAGCTTTGACAGACTGTGGTAGGCTCTGTTGGATTTGAGAAGCCGCCCGCGTATTTCTTCTTCTATATTGTTATCGGCTGCTACTATTGACCCAAGGTATTTAAAGGATTGCACCACTTCAAATTCGTGCTCCGCTACCTTGATTGTTTGACCAACTGTTCCTCTCGCATTCGACGCCACCATGTACTTTGTTTTACCTTCACTAATGTGCAGCCCCAGATTTTGTGCCGCCTGCTCGATCTGGATGAAGGAATCGTGTACAGCTTGCTCGGTTCTTCCGATGATGTCGATGTCGTCTGCGTAAGCCAGTATCTGGCTGGACCTGTTGACGATGGTCCCTCTTGTTGCCGTGCCAGAGTCACGGATTGCTTTCTCCAACGCCAGGTTGAAGAGGAGGCAGGCCAAACCATCCCCTTGTCGGAGTCCATTAAAGATGTTGATTGGTCTGGATAGCAATCCGGCTATTTTTACTTGGCTTGTTACGTTGGTCATGGTCAACCTACATAGTCGTGTCAATTTATTTGGGATGCCGAATTCTCTCATGGCTTTGTAAAGTTCTACCCTGGCTATGCTATCATAGGCGGCCTTAAAGTCTATAAACAGGTGGTATGTTGGGATGTTAAATTCTAGACATTTTTCCATCGCCTGCCTAAGGGTAAAGATCTGATCAGTTGTTGATTTGCCTGGAATGAAACCACACTGATATTGTCCGATGATGGTTTTAGCGTATGGGGTTATCCGGTCTTGTAGGATAGAGGAGAGTATCTTATAGGCGGTACTCAACAACGTGATACCTCTATAGTTGCTGCACGTTGTGACATCTCCTTTCTTATGTATGGGGCATATTATACCTTTTCGCCAGTCTTCTGGCATTTCTTCACGCTCCCACACGTGCACTATAATATCATGAATTGCCTGACGTAGAGCTGGCCCACCGTGTTGAAATAATTCGGCTGGTATACCATCAGCTCCCGGGGCTTTGTTTTTCTTTAGCCGGTCTATAGCCTTCTCAACCTCTTCTATGCTTGGTGACGGCAACATAGGGTATTCGTCTTGAAGCAGTGGAGCCTCCACTTCTGCAGTGAGTTGACCATTTAGCAATTCATTAAAGTACACTTCCCATCGCTCCAGTATGCTTTGTGGATCGGTGATCAGATTTCCCTCTCCGTCCTTGCAGTATGTGCAGCGTGGTGTGTACTGCGTCATGTTTCGGATGGATTGGTAGAACTTCCGCGCCTGGTGCGGACCTCGCTCTCGGCTTTTTTCTATTTCACAGATTAAGTTCTTCTCCCAGGCTGATTTTTTCTGTCTGTGAAGCCGTTTTTCTATTCTTCTGAGCTCTTTATATTCTTCTTCGCGTGCCCGCGTTCTATGAGATTGCTGCATTGCTCGGTACGCAACATTCTTACGTTCAGTCGCTAGCTTGCATTCATCATCAAACCAGTCGTTCCGATTTCTACGACTGCTGCCTAAGATGGAGTTGGCAGTACTAATGACAGTATTCTTAAGGCGTGTCCACTTCTCATCTACGCCCAGCATACTGGCCCCAGGACTTACTCTCCCTAAATCAAGCGATTCTAGGGCGAGTCCTAACGCATTACCAAAGGTGTTACTGGCATTTTCATTGCGCAGGGCAGCCGTGTTGATTCGAACTTGATCGGCGGATGCAATACGTCTTCGCAAGGCAATCCGCCCTCGGAAGACCATACCAACAAGATAGTGATCCGAGTCGATATTGGCGCCTCGGTACGTTCGTACCGTCATCAAGTTCGAGTAGTGGCGACGGTCTATCAACACGTGGTCTATTTGGTTACGAGTGACTCCATCAGGTGATACCCAGGTGGCTTTGTAGATATCTTTTCGCGGGAACCTGGTACTCGCAACGACCATGTTTTTCGATGCTGCCAATTCTAAGACTCGAAGTCCATTGTCATTAGTGTTCTCATGCAAACTATGGGTGCCTGCGTAATGCCTGAATACCGGCTCCCGACCTATTTTTGCGTTCAAATCCCCAAGGATGATTTTTACGTCATACCTTGGACAGGCATTGAGGGTCCTCTCGACTTGTTCGTAGTAAGTCTCTTTTTCTTCGTCTGAGGACTCCTCCGTAGGTCCGTGAACGTTAATGAGGCTAATGTTCGTAAATTTGCCTCGCACGCGAAGGGTGCATAGCCTTTCGCTTATAGCGTTAAAGCCGATGATGGTAGACTTCATTTTTTCGCTGACTAGGAAGCCTACCCCGAGCACATGGTGTTTTGTATGACAGCTGTAGTATACGTCATATTCTTTCTTCTGTAAAACACCATTCCCTGTCCATCTGATTTCTTGTAGTGCTGTTATGTCAGCTCTATATTTTGACAGGGCATCGGCTAGCTGCTGAGCAGCTCGAGCTCTATAGAGCGATCGTACGTTCCATAAGAAAATTCGTAAATCGTTTTGCCGTTTTCGTTGCGTTGGTTGTCGTCGTGAGATCAGTCCGTTTCCGAGGCTTGTTGTCGGGTTCGTAATTCTAAAATTTTACGGAACAGGGAATTAACCTGTTGCCAACCTGAGGAACTAGCCTGATCATATTAGCCAAACCTTTTTTAAAAGGCTTGTTACTAGCGGCCGCCGCAAAGAGGCTATGATCACACTTCCACCAGTCCCGAATAGTTACGGCACGTGCATGTTTTCATATGCTACATGTTATTCCCCCTATTCGTCTGATGGCTGACCTTTTATATCAATCCAAAAATTATATCTAAGTGATACTGTTCAATGATTTGGTCATTCATGCATATCGGTATCTTTAATAGAAAACAAAGGGATGACAAAGAAAAGGAACGGGAATTGGAAGATGTGATGATCGTTCAAACTTGTGGCTGTGGATTCATTTTTATCACACACCATAAACAATGCTATTGATTTCTCGTCTTGTGTGTTCACTGTAGTCGCAGTGGATGCGATTATTGATTTTCTTATCACAACACAGCGTTCGAAAGCAATCAAAAGTCGCAATGTCTTTTTCTGAGTATAATGGGATTCTTGTGCCGTTATTTAACATAAGCGTTTTGCTATCGAAATCCAATGTTTTTACTATTTTGCTAAGCAAATCCATACCGATCAGGATGTTGTATGGTTTCGCTCCTAAGTCCTTTTTGAACCATCTTGTTTTACCTTGTGAATCGTAATTAAATTCTTCTGGTATTTTTGTTATAATTCTGTCTACTAATTCCATTGTTGTATTATTAATAGTTTGGAGTTTCATATTTACGGTATCATACAACTCAAAATTTCTTCAGTCTACTGAGCTTGAATTTATTATGCCCATCGTGGAACCTGTGTCTATTAGTCCCTTGTATATATATTTTTTTTTTTCAATCGTTAAATTTATAAATATTTTATTTCTGAGGCCTAGATGAGAAAAAACTCAGACTTTATTTTATGAATTTCTTCCTCTCGGTTTTCAGTGTAATTTACTGACATCGGTGCTGGGTTTTGGGAATTCTGCCTATTTTGACCTAATGTACCCTGTCTATTGCTAGTTCTATTATTATAATTTTGTCTGTTATAATTCGAATTGAAATTATTATTATTTTGCCTATAATTATTATTATACTGTCTGTCATAATTATTATTAAAGGAATTATTATTTTGCCTGTTGTAGTTTTGATTTGAGTTACTATTTTGTCTGAAAGGATTAGTATTATTGTCTCTCCAATTTCTTCTGTTCTGTCTAAAGAGATTATTACTTGGATTCTGTATACTACGCCTATCGTGACTCAAAAATTCCTTTTCTATATTGTTATTATCATATCCTACATAGGAGTATAGAATGTTTTTTATTAAATGTAAGTTATATAGATCTTTGATTTCTCTAGATAAATTTCCTGACACTAACCGTTTGATTCTATTAATTAATAATGTATAAAATGTTTGTTTTGCCTCTGCAAGGTTAGATTCATAGGTCGCGATTGATTTATTTCTTGAGTTATTATTCCTATTTTTTCATTTAAATCTTGTATGGAACTTACTCTAATGTTACAAATTTTATCTCAATATATCTTTGTAGCTGCAAATTGGCCGGAAGTGCTGCTTTAGGAATTCCATTGTTGCTTCCCATCCTTCCGATCAGTTGTTGAGAAGTAGCTCCTTCGCTCTTCCAATGATTTTTGTATTGTAAATCGCCTGCCAGATTTCTCCTCTTAATGGTTCGTCTACGGAGTTGAGATGAGTTTTAACACTTGCGAAGAATTGGCTGAGTGTCTCGTTCTTTCCTTCAAAAGTTGGTATGTGTTGGATTTCTTTAGTTAGGTAGACTATTCTACTTGCGTGTGGTGCGGCTAATGCCTCCAACACCTCCGCTAAACGATTCATGATTTCTTGAATTTCTCTCCTTCAGAATCCGAGTGCTCTGTTGCGACGAATTGTTATTATTATTTTTTTTTTCACTCTGTCATGTCAACGTTAATTTGACTTTCCGCACACTGATTTTATATTTATTTTATATACCGGTTGTTTGGTTGAGTTAGGGTTTGACAATATTATTTTTTTGTTAAATACGCACTAACTAACGGATATATATTTTTTTTCTTCACGATGAATTTATAATTATTCGCGTTAGGCTTCAACAATATGAGTATGTTCAACATGATTTTTTTTTTCAACGACGATTTAAAAAAATGTATTTCTTTAATCACGGTTCACTTACGACTAACTATATTTAATAATCAAAATTACATTAAAATTTGGTTCTTCTTCTCAAACTGCTGTCTTAAGCAGATTTGTTTATTTTATTATTTTATTATATTGTGGATACTCATTTGTTGGGTTCAGGTTACTTGGAAAAAGAATGCAATGTATAAAAAATGCTCGTGCATTGAATAAAGTTAATGATTGAATAAAGTTAATGAGTTCTATTGTAGCTGTAAATCCGTTGATGAGAGAACCTATGTTTAGAACGGCTTTGTGTTTTGTAAAAGTAACAGTATTCTTGGCGCCAGTTAAGGAGGTATAAGATGGAAAACGTGGAGTTCTTAAACACTGCATGAATCTGTCAGAAATCAGGTGTGTTTGTGACCCAGAGTCCAAGAGAACACGACAAGGTATAACCTGCTGTAATTTGTTGATAATATTGATGACAGCTGTTCCCAAAATGCTATTTTCCGTGCAGCTGGAGTACATAGAATAAATGGTCGGCAAGGGACCTTCAACAGTAGTAGGAGTACCTTGAATCGAAGCAAAGTGAACACTTGAAATAAGTGGGGTTTGCGGTACAAAAGTTGGGGCGTTTGGTTCGAGGTGTAAGAGAGTGTGATGTTTCTTTCCACAAATACGACATCCACTAGGTAGGCAATTAGCACTGCTGTGATCATTAGTCTTCAAGCAGTTTTAACAAATATTAAGACTCTTTATTTTGTGTATACGTTCAGGAATTGAAATATTTAGAAATTTGTGACAGTGATAAATAAAGTGACCAAGAAATGAGCAGAGGGTGCTTTTTTTTTTTGTGGCAATAAATGTTTTTACAATATGTTTTGCATGCAACTTGTGATTTTTTAATTATCAGATTTTGTTGAAGAATCAAAATTAAATAATTGATTGTTAGCATTACCTTCTAAATGCTGTGCCCTTTTTTTAAGAAAATCGATGAGCTCTCGAAGACTTGGCAGTTGATCAATTGGTGCTTTATCGTTCCATTTTGCTAGAGTTGCAGGATCCAACTTAGAGGTTATAATAAAGACCACAAGATCGTCCCAATGTTCAACTGGTCGGCTAAGATTACTTAATCCTGTTAAATGGTTACCTTTTTATCAATTATATTCCTTAATTGCACTGCAGACGCCTTTTGAATCTTGGGATGGTTGAAGATACTTTGAAGATGTTCTTGTACGATTATTTTCCAATTTTCGAACCGTTCCCTTAGTTTTTCTAATGCCACCTCATAATTTTCATCTTCTATCTTAAGCCCTTCAATTGGTACAATCGCAGAATCACTTAGCTTTGATAGAAGGTAATGGAACTTGGCTTGTTCGGAAAGCTTAGGGTTGTTGTGCACCAGAGATAAAAATCAATTGTTGCACACCGTCCACTTAGTAAGGTCACCTGAAAATGAAGGAAGTTCAATTATGGGTAGCTTTATTGAATCAAGTTGATGTGAGTTTGATAGTGATACATCCATTGAGTTTTGCTTTTCTGTTTGTTTTTTGTCCATAAGAACCTTGAACGTAGCCTTAGTGAAGAAATATATTTCCTAGCTATTAGACCGTTCTGGATTGGAGACTTCTTAAAATTCTCCATTAAAATTGTTAAATATAGATTCTAAAGCTTCTATGCGGACTTGCAGATCAGGAACAGACACAGAAGATGGATCGTCTTTGGCTTGGACTGCGAATAACCTCAATCTTTTAATTCGATGATAGCAAGTCGTTGGATTTTAAGAGCATCTAGTGCCTTTATTTTCTTTTGGCGGAATTTAATGATTACAGCATCGGTATTTTCAGTTCCTATACGATTATCAGAGCCTGTTGATTTCGTTGGAACGTCATCATGTTCAGATATTTTCAGGCAAAAAAGAGACCATCACTTGTGCTTAAAGCGAATTTGTTGAAATTTGTGATTAGATCACGTCAGGGTCACCAAATAATGTTGAGAGAAAGCAAGAATTTTTGTTTCCCTGTTGTTTAAATTCGAAACAATATACGATCTTGTTTGATTATATTAAATCTCTCGGATTATAAAAGACATGGTCTGTACTAATTAACGGCTTTATTGAGAGAAAGAAAAAAGATAAGTGTGTTTGACAACCGGAAAAGTTATTATATAAATTCACTTTAACATTTACTTTGAATTTGACATTCTAAGAACATAGAATTATTATACAGGATGATTCGTTTCAATTAAAATAAAAACAAAGTTTATAACTCAGCAAAAGATTTATAAATAAATATAAATAGGTATGTCCTAATAGTATTTAAAACTCAACACCTCTTTTCTTTCTAATATTTGACTTTGGTTCTATTTCTTTTACCTTGACTTTGATTGTATCTAACTGTTTTCTTATTATTGAGTCGTTATATGATTATAAATTTTGAATGTTTCTCTCAATTAAACCAATTGTGAGTTTTAAGTAATGGATGTTGATTATATGGAGTATTATCTTTGTGTCCTGGATAATTTCGGTTTCACCCATATTAATAACAGAATATCCATTTTCTGTTGTTATTTTATCAACCGTTAGTGTGGGTGTTACTGTTGTTGTTTGCGTTAGTAACAGTAACGGTATGATGATTATCTGCAAATAAACGAGGGCTTTTTATATTGATTCCCTTTCTAATTTTTTAATTCTATATCTGGGCTGGTTTTTGTAATAGTTTCTTTTGTAATTTTTAACAGGTATTACTTGTCTTTTCTCACTATAATCCTCCCTGTTTCTGTTAAGCTTTTATATTCTATTTTCTTTTTCTGTTTTAATGTGATTTCTCAGAGTAGCTATGTCAGCGAACTATGCCTCCTCTGGAGACATTCTAATAGTCGAATGGCATCTGTTATTGTAATTGTTAACGGCTTTATGGACTTTTTGGATTATCGTAAGGTCTACATTTGTCATTGTTACTAGTTTTTCCTACAGTTTTGAATGAAATCGTTCAACACCACTATTACCTGTATGTGTGTTCAAAGGTCGAATTCATGGCATTAAAAAATTCTTTTAAATTTTCGGAGTTAAATTCGTTGTCAGCAATTATATTAAAAGGTTTGCCGAATTTAGAAAAATGTTCCTCAAGAGTTTCTATTTTTTCTATCCAATTTCGATTCGGCAAATAGCATGCGCATGCTTTCTTTGTAAGTTTATCTACTAGGGTCGGAAATGGATGTTTCATGAAATAATAGATATCTATGTGCAATATCTTATTTGGCCTATTGGGGGTTTCACTCAGTTCGAATTTTTTTTAATTGTTTTTTTTTCATATTTTGTTTGTAGACATGTTCTATAACTATTTATGACTTTGGTTATTTCTTGTACTAGTTTTGGGAAATATATTATATTTTTTAAAGTATGTTAAGTTTCTATAATTCCACTATAGAGACTTTCTCGAGTATGGTACAGTGATATTTGTTTCTGTGCTTCTTCTAAGTTACTGATTTCTTGTGCTCTCACTGTTGCTTTAATAAATTACATGTGATTATTATGACCGAACAACTGTATTAAAAATTGTTGTATTTTATTGTATTTGTGACTGTGTATATTCCTGTAACTCCTGACTTAATATTCTTCTCCTTTCGTCATGTCAATACATATAATTCTTCTTCCATGTTAAATTTGTATCTATTAATCTGCATTGTTTGCTAAAATTAATTGGGTTTTATAAATATTCAATATTGAATCTTTTATAGGAATGTGACTAAGCTGTTCTTCTTCTACTGAATGTACTGTTGTATTATCTGATACATTATTTACTGATTGTTTTACTTCTACCTCGTCCTTTTTATTATTTTCCTCTGGCATCCTACTTAAAAAAAGTCTGCGATATTATTTAATTTACCCTTAAGATATTCAATATGATATCGATACTCCAGTAATTTTAATAACCACCTTTGGGTTCTTTGACTAAACTCTTTTCCCGTATATTTCTTGTTTAAATATGGAATTGGTAAGTGGTCTGTGACGATTTTAAATTTTCTACCCCATAAATATGGTCTATAATAAGTAACTGCCCAGACAATTGCTAGGGATTCTTTGTCAGTTGCAGAGTACTTTTTTTCATGATCACATAATGTTCTTGACCCGTAACACACAGGTTGACCTTCCTGCATAACGACTGCTCCTATCGCATAATTACTTGCGTCAGTAAACAATATGAAGGGTTTTTCAAAGTTGGGAAATCTAAGTATGGGATCACAAAAAATTTTGAATGGCGTGAAGTTCGATAAATTAAGCTCTTAGATTTAAAAGGACACCTTAAAATAACTCCACTTGAGTTGGTACTTGTTAGTTTTTAATAATTTAATTAACATTAACATTTAACACGAAACGAATAATCATTAAAATCAAAAATAAAAAATTAGAACAAACACGTAACTAACTTGAATGCATTTCGAAGCTCTTGCGCTTCATCTTCAGCAATCACGACTAAACGTTGAGCGCATATAATTGAAGTAGGTACTGTTGATGAATTTGTATCATAGAACACAGCTATGATCAAAGGTCAATATTTTAATTTTCGTAGTTTTATATATTGCTGCGACACATAATGTTAATTAGGCAAGACTCAATATTGCCGTTGTCTAAGTTCAGTGCGTTTGGGTCTTTTTGTATGTAAAAATATTCATAGGCATCCAATCTTCTATGATCATTAACTTGTTGAATAAGAGTCAAATTGTCTATATTTATATTTTCATGACCATTATTTAGCACATGAGATGCAATTGCAGATTTTTGCGGTTGATTAAGGCGAATAAACGAGATATGTTCTTTAAACCTTGCTTCAATACTCCGTTTTGTCTGTCCATAATATTTTAAATTGCAGTCACCACACTCGATTTCATAAATACCCGATTTACTTAAGAGAGGTATCTTATCTCTTGTCGAACCTAGTATATTAACCATTTTCTGGTTGTTTTTTTCACAATATCTAGTTGGTGATCACTGAAAACTTTTTTTGATTTGTTTGTTACTTGTGGTACAAACGCCAAAGCCACCCTTTTATTTTGATTTTTTTCCTTTTGTGGGAAAAAGGTCGACATATTAGAATTATTCATTTTTCGAGTATGTTTATAAACTAATTTGTCTATCATTTATTTGTTTTAATTTTTTATTTTTGATTTTAATGTTTATTCGTTTCGTGTTAAATATTAATGTCAATTAAATTATTAAAAACTAACAGTCTTCGACTAACTTCTCTCTGAGTCGGTTGTAGATTATTTCCAAAATGTCTAAGATCTGTGCTAATTGCAATCTAGCCATAAAACGTTCTAAAAGTTCTGAATCCGTCGAGTGTGGTTTTTACTGCGGTCGTCTCTTTCACCAAAGTTGTATTGAATTATCTAATGATAATTATAAATCTTTATTAAATCGTAATTTATTTTGGAAATGTAACTCTTGTGCAAACATAAACCTCTCAACTTTCATAAATAATTTACATGACCTTTCCCTAAGTGTGTGTGAGATGAAAAATGAACTAAGTGCTCTCAAATCAATATTAACAAATATTTCTCCTTCCCCCCCACGTAAATCTGCAAAAAAAAATTTTAAAATATCTGAGAGAGCCACTGACTCTCCTTCCCTCAACCCAGATAATCGTCATGATTCGCAAAAACTTGATCTTCCGTCTACCTCTGCCGCTGCCGCTGTTGTTCATATGGATATTGAGCATGTCCAAATATCTTCATCATCTCAACCTAGTAATGATTTAACAAAATCTGATAACGATAAAACCCAACTTCCTCATATCATTAATAGCTCAATATGGAAATCAGTACATCCTAATAAAAAGCCTTCTAAGCTCCCAAATACAAAAAAAATAGTTGGTTCCGACTCTTCGGCTTCTCTATGTGCTTTTCCTGAATATAAGTGGATTCACTTGTCAAAGTTTAATAAAGACACTAAACCCGAAGGCATAATTAATCACATATCGCAAAAATCATAAATTCCATCTGATCAATTTAAATGCTATGCGTTAATCAAAAAAGGAACTGATGTGACAAAACTAAAATTTATTACATTTAAATTAAGTGTTCCAGCTTCGAAATATTCGGCTATTATGGATTCTTCGGTATGGCCATGCTTTGTGCAAATAAAAAAATTTGTCTCGCGAGAAGGCAACAATAACAATAATAGTGAAGTGCCACCACACACGCAAACAACAGAACCCTCATCTCATCATACGGGAACTTCATCTTCATCTTCACAGTCACCACCGCCATCGCCACCGCCACCTCCACCCCCAACACTGCCATCAACCCAAACGCCATTAACTCAGCCGCCTCACAATTGACAATCAACTCTGTCGTCTTCTTATTCTTCTTCTTCGAATCAACACTCATGTGACTCTAATCAGCTTTATGGTTATTACCAAAACATCGGAGGAATGCGCACTAAACTGCAACAATTATTTTTGTTTTTATCCTCCAGTCAATATGACTTCGTTGCATTAACCGAAACTTGGCTCACAAGTAATCATCACAATGCCGAAATATGCAACAACAATCAATATTCTCTTTTTCGTAAAGATCGTTGCTCTCATACAACTGGACTGGAGAGAGGAGGAGGTGTATTGGTTGCAGTTCGTTCCTCGTTTTCATGCATTGAATTGAATTTGCCTTCTTCTACTACCTCATGTGCGTACGACATAGATCAAATTATAGTTAAAATTATATTTGAAAATAAATACGTGTTAATAGTTGTTGTAAGTTACATTCCACCAAGAAGCTCATTAGATCTGTACAAAATTCATGTAAACAATTGTCAATTCTTTTTATCAAAACTTAAAAATAATGAACATATAATTATCCTAGGTGATTTTAATCTAACTAATGAAGAATGGGTTTTTGATCCCGAAGAGCTTCAATATTTACCATTTAATGTTAATACAGATTTTGAATGTGAATTATTAGATTCTTTTGCAAGTTATGACTTAATTCAAATTAATTGCTGCAAGAATAATTTTAATCGTGTGCTCGATCTTGTTTTTGTTGACAGAGAATTATCTATATCGGTTGATAAATCACTCTATCCTATTTTGACCAACTCTGTTCACCATAACGCATTAGATTTTACTTTTTCTTTTTATAATTACTTAAGATTTCCCAATTGTAATAAATTTATGTTAAACTACACGAAGGCTAACTTTGAAGGCATTGCGAGTTATAAATATTTAATTATTATATTTTGAAAGCTATTATTATATTTTGAAAGCTATGTGACAAGTTAATTAGAGTCGAATCTAATCGCTAATGATGGTATCGTGCCGATACCGAAACAATTGTACGATATTTATTTCTTTTAATAAATAACCATTTAAAACATAAAAAGTTTTTTATTGTTTATATGTGACATAAAGGTGCTTCTCAAATCAAAGCTTAATAAAAATAAATTTTACTAATTGAGTTATAAATATAATTACATTCGGTTAGAGCGTGAATTCGATGTTCTTAACTAATTTCTATACAAAAATTACATTTTGTCAATTGAATCCAACTTAAAATCAAACAGCAAATCTTTCTGGTCGTTTATTAAAAGTAAACAAAATTCGAATGGTATTCTCAGTAATATGCATTACCTTGGTTCAACTTTTTCAGATCTTTCGTCTATTTGTAATTCATTTGCTCACTATTTTAATTCCAATTATACAAAGTCTAATGAAAACATATCAAGCAGCTCTGAACTATTTTCCGAAGAATGTAAAGTTAACATAGGTCTTTTAGAATTGAATATTTCTGAAATCGAGCAGGGTCTTTTAAATTTAAAAAACGACCGCAAACCGGGTCCAGATGAAATTCCACCAATTGTTCTTAAAAAATGTGCCGCAGCTCTTTCGGAGCCCCTATCTTACATTTTCAATAGCTCTCTTGCGAATGGTGAATTTCTCTCAGTGTGGAAAAAATCGTTTTTAACTCCGATTCATAAAACTGGTCCAAAGCAGGAAATATCCAACTACCGTCCGATTTGTAAACTTTCAAGTATACCAAAACTTTTCGAAAAAATAGTTGTTTTTTCTAAAAGAACATATTTCGCCATTCCAACATGGTTTTGTTGCAGGAAGGTCAACAACCACCAATCTTTCTATTTTCTCCAATTTTGTTCTGAATAAACTCGAGGAAGGCAATCAGATTGACGTAATTTATACCGATTTCGCGAAAGCCTTTGATAGAGTTAATCACTCAATTTTAATAGAAAAATTAAAATTATTTGGTTTTCATTCAAACATGTTGAAATGGTTGGAATCCTATCTAAAGGGTCGTATTCAACTTGTTTGTATTGATCAAGTGCTTTCAAATCCAGTTATTGTAACCTCAGGCGTTCCCCAAGGAAGCCATCTTGGCCCCCTCCTATTTCTTATATTTATTGACGATTTGCCAGTTATTTTCAACACCTCTGTTCGTCTTCTATTTGCAGACGATTTGAAAATTTTCAGGTGTATAAAAGCTATAGATGATTGTCTTCTTTTACAAGATGATCTTCAAAAGTTAGTTGAATGGTGTGAACTTAACCAATTATACTTGAACGTCTCTAAATGTCAATATTTTTCTTTATTTCGTAACTTTTCACCGATTTTTTTCGAATACAAAATTGAGAACCAAGTTCTCGAAAGAGTTTTGGAGAAAAAAGACCTTGGTGTTTTCTTTGACACAAAGCTTAACTTTGTCAAGCATATTGAATACATTGTAGCTAAAGCATACTCTATGTTGGGTTTTATTAAACGCAACTCTAAGGACTTTAAGGATCCTTTTGCTCTTAAATCTTTATATAGCTCTTATGTAAGGTCAATCTTAGAATATAGCATTTATTCAAACAGAATCGAAATGGTACAAAAAAAATTTACGAAGTTCACAAAATGGAAATTAGGTTGGAACATCGAAATTCCCTCATATTCTACCAGATATCAACTTCTTGGTATTCGGCAACTTGAGAATAGACGAAAAATGTTCTCAGTAATGTTCATAAGTGATATTTTATCAAATGCCCTTTTCTTTTGTCTTGAATTAACTTATATGCTCCATCGCGTCAGTTAAGAGAACGTTGCTTGCTACGAGAAAACGATCATAGAGTGAATTACGCACTAAATGAACCTTTAACTCGTTGTGCCAGAGAAACTAATCTCATTTCAAACAATATATTCATTTAAGTAGATATACTTTAAAACAAAATTTACTTATGTACTTTTTAAATTAGTTGATTACTATATTTTCAAATTATCACTTTTTGTTATAAAAACTATATTATCTATTAAGAATTATTTACTTGATCTTAATGTAAGCTTTCGGTGGTCTAATTGTAGATTTAACTATCTCTTATTGATGTAAATAAATAAATAAATAAATAAATAACAAGTACCGACTCAAGTGGAGTTATTTTAAGGTGTCCTTTTAAATCTAAGAGCTAAAGTATGGGATGTTTGATAATATTTGCTTTAAGTGTTTCCAATGATTGAATGTACTCAGGATCATAAAGGTTTATTTTCGTTCCCTTCTTCAGGTATATAAGCAATTTTGGAATAATCCTTTACGAATTTTCTATAGTACCCTGTGGTACCTAAGAATGATTTAATCTGCTTCTCTGTTTCGGGTAATTGGTATTCTTGAATGCATTTATTTTTATTTGGGTTCAGTTTCATCCCTTCCGATGTGTTCTAGGAATTTGGTATTTCTTTTCATGAATAAACATTTATCAAATTGAATTTTTAAATTATGTTCAGAGAGTTTTTTGAAAATAAGAGATAAAGATTGAATGTGTTCTTTAAGACTCGTAGAGAAAATTAAGATGTAGTCTAAATAGACCACACAAATTTTGTTAATATAGTGTCTTTAGATATCATTTATTAACCTCTGGAACGTCGCCTACGCATTTTTTAACCCAATTGGCATTCTAATGTACTCATAGAGGCCGTTTCGAGTCACAAATGCTGTCTTTGGTATATCGGCGGGATGTCTTTGGTATATTTGATGATAACCTCTTGCCAGGTTAATCGATGAAAATTATTGTGTTCTACCAAATTTATCAAGGATGCTATCGATGTTTGGGAGAGGAAATCTATCATCGATAGTAATTTAGTTGAGCTTCCTATAATCTACACATAGTCGAAATTTTGGTTTTCCCGAGTTGTATATCTTCTTTGCCACTACCACAATAGGAGATGCGTATCGGCTATTAGATTTTCTGATGATCCCCTGGTTCTCCATCTCTTCGATTTGTCTTCGAACTTCTTCTTCATGTCGTGGAGGTAGCCTATAGAGTTTTGCATGTACTGATTGGTCTATAGTGGTTTTAATCTCATTCATGATCGTATCTGTATTCGTCAGATAATCACCTTCATTATAAACTAAATTTTTGAATTTACTTAATAATACTTCTATTTCTTTCCTTTCTTCTCCGTTTAAATAATTTAGATCTAGTTCTTTCCCTTCTCCGATAAGCTCAAAGCAATCGAAAGTCGCAATGTCTTTTTCCGAGTATAATGGGATTCTTGTGCAATTATTTAACATAAGCGTTTTACTATCGAAATCCAATGTTCTTACTATTTTGCTAAGCAAATCCATACCGATCCGAATGTCGTATGGTTTTGCTCCTAAGTCCCTTTTAAACCATCTTGTTTTACCTTGTGAATCGTAATTAAATTCTTCTGGTATTTTTGTTATAATTCTATCTACTAATTTCATTGTTGTATTATAAATAGTTTGGAGTTTCATATTTACTGTTTCGTACAACTCAAAATTTCTACAGTCTACTGAGCTTGAATTTATTATGCTCATCGTGGAACCTGTGTCTATTAGTCCCTTATATATTTTTTGTTCAATCGGTAAATTTATGAATATTTTATTTCTGAGGCCTAGATGAGAAAAGACTCTACGTTATGAATTTCTTCCTCTCGGTTTTCAGTGTAATTTACTGACATCGGTGCTGGGTTTTGTACTGAATTCCGTATATGTCCAGACGGATTAACGGGTTGGGAATTCTGCCTATTTTGACCTGATGTACCCTGTCTATTACTATTTCTATTATTATAATTTTGTCTGTTATAATTCGAATTGAAATTATTATTATTTTGCCTATAGTTATTATTATACTGTCTGTCATAATTATTATTAAGGGAATTATTATTCTGCCTGTTGTAATTTTGAATTGAGTTACTATTTTGTCTGAAAGGATTAGTATGCGCTGAGGAATATTAATTAGCGTATCAGATAAACGAATGTTCTTTGGAATATTCCAACCTTTGATATCGATTTTTTTGTCCGGTAGCAGTCCAGTAATTTGTGGAATAACTAATGCTTCTATTGTAGCTGTAAATCCGTTGATGAGAGAACCTAGGTTTAGAACGGCTTTGTGTTTTGTAAAAGTAACAGTATTCTTGGCGCCAATTAAGGAGGTATAAGATGGAAAACGTGGAGTTCTGTCAGAAATCAGGTGTGTTTGTGACCCAGAGTCCAAGAGAACACGACAAGGTATAACCTGCTGTAATTTGTTGATAATATTGATGACAGCTGTTCCCAAAATGCTATTTTCAGTGCAGCTGGAGTACATAGAATAAATGGTCGGCAAGGGACCTTCAACAGTAGTAGGAGTACCTTGAATCGAAGCAAAGTGAACACTTGAAATAAGTGGGGTTTGCGGTACAAAAGTTGGGGAGTTTGGTTCGAGGTGTAAGAGAGTGTGATGTTTCTTTCCACAAATACGACATCCACTAGGTAGGCAATTAGCACTGCTGTGATCATTAGTCTTCAAGCAGTTTTAACAAATATTAAGACTCTTTATTTTGTGTATACGTTCAGGAATTGAAATATTTAGAAATTTGTGACAGTGATAAATAAAGTGACCGAGAAATGAGCAGAGGGTGCAAGTATTTTTTGTGGCAATAAATGTTTTTATAATATGTTTTGCATGCAACTTGTGATTTTTTAATTATCAGATTTTGTTGAAGAATCAAAATTAAATAATTGATTGTTAGCATTACCTTCTAAATGCTGTGCCCTTTTTTTAAGAAAATCAATGAGCTCTCGAAGACTTGGCAGTTGATCAATTGGTGCTTTATCGTTCCATTTTGCTTGAGTTGCAGGATCCAACTTAGAGGTTATAATAAAGACCACAAGATCGTCCCAATGTTCAACTGGTCGGCTAAGATTACTTAATCCTGTTAAATGGTTACCTTTTTATCAATTATATTCCGTAGTTGCACTGCAGACGCCTTTTGAATCTTGGGATGGTTGAAGATACTTTGAAGATGTTCTTGTACGATTATTTTCCTTTTTTCGAACCGTTCCCTTAGTTTTGCTAATGCCACCTCATAATTTTCATCTTCTATCTTGTTCGGAAAGCTTAGGGTTGTTGTGCACAAGAGATAAAAATCGATTGTACCACACCGTCCACTTAGTAAGGTCACCTGAAAATGAGGGAAGTTCAATTACGGGTAGCTTTATTGAATCAAGTTGATGTGAGTTTGATAGTGATACATCCATTGAGTTTTGCTTTTCTGTTTGTTTTTTGTCCATAAGAACCTTGAACGTAGCCTTAGTGAAGAAATATATTTCCTCGCTATTAGACCGTTCTAGATTGGAGACTTCTTCGTAATCGCTATCCTCAATTCTCGTTTGTTTTTTGTCCATAAGAACCTTGAACGTAGCATTAGTGAAGAAATATAATTCTCGCTATTGGACCGTTCTGAATTGGAGACTTCTTCGTAATCGCTATCCTCAGTTCTTGCTTGTACTCCATTAAAATTGTTAAATATAGATTCTAAAGCTTCTATGAGGACTTGCAGATCAGGAACAGACACAGAAGAGGGATCGTCCTTGGCTTGGACTGCGAATAACCTCAATCTTTCAATTCGATGATAACAAGTCGTCGGATTTTAAGAGTATCTAGTGCCTTTATTTTCTTTTTGCTGAATTTAATGATTCCAGCATCGGTATTTTCAGTTCCTATACGATTATCAGAGCCTGTTGATTTCGTTGGAACGTCATCATGTTCAGATATTTTCAGGCAAAAAAAGAGACCACCACTTGTGCTTAAAGCGAATTTGTTGAAATTTGTGATTAGATCACGTCGGGGTCACCAAATAATGTTGAGAGAAAGCAAGAATTTTTGTTTCCCTGTTGTTTAATTTCGAAACAATATACGATCTTGTTTGATTATATTAAATCTCTCGGATTATAAAAGACATGGTCTGTACTAATTAACGGCTTTATTGGGAGAAAGAAAAAAGATAAGTGTGTTTGACAACCGGAAAAGTTATTATATAAATTCACTTTAACATTTACTTTGAATTTGACATTCTAAGAACATAGACCACCACTTGTGCTTAAAGCGAATTTGTTGAAATTTGTGATTAGATCACGTCGGGGTCACCAAATAATGTTGAGAGAAAGCAAGAATTTTTGTTTCCCTGTTGTTTAATTTCGAAACAATATACGATCTTGTTTGATTATATTAATTCTCTCGGATTATAAAAGACATGGTCTGTACTAATTAACGGCTTTATTGGGAGAAAGAAAAAAGATAAGTGTGTTTGACAACCGGAAAAGTTATTATATAAATTCACTTTAACATTTACTTTGAATTTGACATTCTAAGAACATAGAATTATTATACAGGATGATTCGTTTCAATTAAAATAAAAACAAAGTTTATAACTCAGCAAAAGATTTATAAATAAATACAAATATGTCCTAATAGTATTTAAGACTCAACACCTCTTTTCTTTCTAATATTTGACTTTGGTTCTATTTCTTTTACCTTGACTTTGATTGTATCTAACTGTTTTCTTATTATTGAGTCGTTATATGATTATAAATTTTGAATGTTTCTCTCAATTTAACCAATTGTGAGTTTTAAGTAATGGATGTTGATTATATGGAGTATTATCTTTGTGTCCTGGATAATTTCGGTTTCACCCATATTAATAACAGAATATCCATTTTCTGTTGTTATTTTATCAACCGTTAGTGTGGGTGTTACTGTTGTTGTTTGCGTTAGTAACAGTTACGCTATGATGATTATCTGCATATAAACGAGGTCTTTTTATATTGATTCCCTTTCTATTTTTTTAATTCTATATCTGGGCTGGTTTTTGTAATAGTTTCTTTTGTAATTTTTAACAGGTATTACTTGTCTTTTCTCACTATAATCCTCCTCGTTTCTGTTAACCTTTTATATTCTATTTTCTTTTTCTGGTTTAATGTGATTTCTCAGAGTAGCTATGTCAGCGAACTATGCCTCCTCTGGAGACATTCTAATAGTCGAATGGCATCTGTTATTGTAATTGTTAACGGCTTTATGGACTTTTTGGATTATCGTAAGGTCTACATTTGTCATTGTTACTAGTTTTTCCTACAGTTTTGAATGAAATCGTTCAACACCACTATTACCAGTATGTGTGTTCGAAGGTCGAATTCATGGCATTAAAAAATTCTTTTAAATTTTCTGAGTTAAATTCGTTGTCAGCAATTATATTAAAAGGTTTGCCGAATTTAGAAAAATGTTCCTCAAGAGTTTCTATTTTTTCTATCCAATTTCGATTCGGCAAATAGCATGCGCATGCTTTCTTTGTAAGTTTATCAACTTGGGTCGGAAATGGATGTTTCATGAAATAATAGATATCTATGTGCAATATCTTATTTGGCCTATTGGGGGTTTCACTCAGTTCGAATTTTTTTTAATTGGTTTTCTTTTATATTTTGTTTGTATACATGTTCCATAACTATTAATGACTTTGGTTATTTCTTGTACTAGTTTTGGGAAATATATTATATATTTTAAAGTATGTTAAGTTTCTATAATTCCACTATAGGAACTTTCTCGAGTATGGTACAATGATATTTGTTTCTGTGCTTCTTCTAAGTTACTGATTTCTTCTGCTCTCACTGTTGCTTTAATAAATTTGATGTGAATATCATGACCGAACAATTGTATTAAAAATTGTTGTATTTTATTGTATTTGTGACTGTGTATATTCCTGTAACTCCTGACTTAATAAATCTTCTTAAAACTTTTGTCCAATATTCTTCTCCTTTCGTCATGTCAATACATATAATTCTTCTTCCATGTTAAATTTGTATCTATTTATCTGCATTGTTTGCTAAAATTAATTGGGTTTTATAAATATTCACTATAGATTCTTTTATAGGAATGTGATTAAGCTGTTCTTCTTCTACTGAATGTACTGTTGTATTATCTGATACATTATTTACTGATTGTTCTACTTCTACCTCGTCCTTTTTATTATTTTCCTCTGGCACCCTACTTAAAAAGTCTGCGATATTATATTGTTTTTATTTTTAATTTTTATTTTTGATTTTAATGTTTATTCGATTCGTGTTAAATTTTAATGTTAATTAAATTATTAAAAACTAACAAGTACCGACTCAAGTGGAGTTATTTTAAGGTGTCCTTTTTAATCTAAGAGCTTAAGTATGGGATGTTTGATAATATTTGCTTTAAGTGTTTCGAATGATTGAATGTACTCAGGATCATAAAGGTTTATTTTCGTTCCCTTCTTCAGGTATATAAGCAATTTTGGAATAATCCTTTACGAATTTTCTATAGTACCCTGTGGTACCTAAGAATGATTTAATCTGCTTCTCTGTTTCGGGTAATTGGTATTCTTGAATGCATTTATTTTTATTTGGGTTCAGTTTCATCCCTTCCGATGTGTTCTAGGAATTTGGTATTTCTTTTCATGAATAAACATTTATCAAATTGAATTTTTAAATTATGTTCAGAGAGTTTTTTGAAAATAAGAGATAAAGATTGAATGTGTTCTTTAAGACTCGTAGAGAAAATTAAGATGTAGTCTAAATAGACCACACAAATTTTGTTAATAAAGTGTCTTTAGATATCATTTATTAACCTCTGGAACGTCGCCTACGCATTTTTTAACCCAATTGGCATTCTAATGTACTCATAGAGGCCGTTTCGAGTCACAAATGCTGTCTTTGGTATATCGGCGGGATGTCTTTGGTATATTTGATGATAACCTCTTGCCAGGTTAATCGATGAAAATTATTGTGTTCTACCAAATTTATCAAGGATGCTATCGATGTTTGGGAGAGGAAATCTATCATCGATAGTAATTTAGTTGAGCTTCCTATAATCTACACATAGTCGAAATTTTGGTTTTCCCGAGTTGTATATCTTCTTTGCCACTACCACAATAGGAGATGCGTATCGGCTATTAGATTTTCTGATGATCCCCTGGTTCTCCATCTCTTCGATTTGTCTTCGAACTTCTTCTTCATGTCGTGGAGGTAGCCTATAGAGTTTTGCATGTACTGATTGGTCTATAGTGGTTTTAATCTCATTCATGATCGTATCTGTATTCGTCAGATAATCACCTTCATTATAAACTAAATTTTTGAATTTACTTAATAATACTTCTATTTCTTTCCTTTCTTCTCCGTTTAAATAATTTAGATCTAGTTCTTTCCCTTCTCCGATAAGCTCAAAGCAATCGAAAGTCGCAATGTCTTTTTCCGAGTATAATGGGATTCTTGTGCAATTATTTAACATAAGCGTTTTACTATCGAAATCCAATGTTCTTACTATTTTGCTAAGCAAATCCATACCGATCCGAATGTCGTATGGTTTTGCTCCTAAGTCCCTTTTAAACCATCTTGTTTTACCTTGTGAATCGTAATTAAATTCTTCTGGTATTTTTGTTATAATTCTATCTACTAATTTCATTGTTGTATTATAAATAGTTGCGCTGGAGAGATGGCGTAGACCAGGACGCCCGGAGCCTTGGGGTGCGCAACTGGATGGCGTCGGCTCGAGACCGGGATAGGTGGAGAGACTTGTTGAAGGAGGCCAGGACCGGACCCCGGTTGTCGAGCCGATGATGATGATGATGATTATAAATAGTTTGGAGTTTCATATTTACTGTTTCGTACAACTCAAAATTTCTACAGTCTACTGAGCTTGAATTTATTATGCTCATCGTGGAACCTGTGTCTATTAGTCCCTTATATATTTTTTGTTCAATCGGTAAATTTATGAATATTTTATTTCTGAGGCCTAGATGAGAAAAGACTCTACGTTATGAATTTCTTCCTCTCGGTTTTCAGTGTAATTTACTGACATCGGTGCTGGGTTTTGTACTGAATTCCGTATATGTCCAGACGGATTAACGGGTTGGGAATTCTGCCTATTTTGACCTGATGTACCCTGTCTATTACTATTTCTATTATTATAATTTTGTCTGTTATAATTCGAATTGAAATTATTATTATTTTGCCTATAGTTATTATTATACTGTCTGTCATAATTATTATTAAGGGAATTATTATTCTGCCTGTTGTAATTTTGAATTGAGTTACTATTTTGTCTGAAAGGATTAGTATGCGCTGAGGAATATGAATTAGCGTATCAGATAAACGAATGTTCTTTGGAATATTCCAACCTTTGATATCGATTTTTTTGTCGGGTAGCAGTCCAGTAATTTGTGGAATAACTAATGCTTCTATTGTAGCTGTAAATCCGTTGATGAGAGAACCTTTGTTTAGAACGGCTTTGTGTTTTGTAAAAGTAACAGTATTCTTGGCGCCAGTTAAGGAGGTATAAGATGGAAAACGTGGAGTTCTTTAACACTGCATGAATCTGTCAGAAATCAGGTGTGTTTGTGACCCAGAGTCCGAGAGAACACGACAAGGTATAACCTGCTGTAATTTGTTGATAATATTGATGACAGCTGTTCCCAAAATGCTATTTTCAGTGCAGCTGGAGTAAATAGAATAAATGGTCGGCAAGGGACCTTCAACAGTAGTAGGAGTACCTTGAATCGAAGCAAAGTGAACACTTGAAATAAGTGGGGTTTGCGGTACAAAAGTTGGGGCGTTTTGTTCGAGGTGTAAGAGAGTGTGATGTTTCTTTCCACAAATACGACATCCACTAGGTAGGCAATTAGCACTGCTGTGATCATTAGTCTTCAAGCAGTTTTAACAAATATTAAGACGCTTTATTTTGTGTATACGTTCAGGAATTGAAATATTTAGAAATTTGTGACAGTGATAAATAAAGTGACCGAGGAATGAGCAGAGGGTGCAAGTAATTTTTGTGGCAATAAATGTTTTTACAATATGTTTTGCATGCAACTTGTGATTTTTTAATTATCAGGTTTTGTTGAAGAATCAAAATTAAATAATTGATTGTTAGCATTACCTTCTAAATGCTGTGCCCTTTTTTTAAGAAAATCGATGAGCTCTCGAAGACTTGGCAGTTGATCAATTGGTGCTTTATCGTTCCATTTTGCTAGAGTTGCAGGATCCAACTTAGAGGTTATAATAAAGACCACAAGATCGTCCCAATGTTCAACTGGTCGGCTAAGATTACTTAATCCTGTTAAATGGTTACCTTTTTATCAATTATATTCCTTAATTGCACTGCAGACGCCTTTTGAATCTTGGGATGGTTGAAGATACTTTGAAGATGTTCTTGTACGATTATTTTCCTATTTTCGAACCGTTCCCTTAGTTTTGCTAATGCCACCTCATAATTTTCATCTTCTATCTTAAGCCCTTTAATTGGTACAATCGCAGAATCACTTAGCTTTGATAGAAGGTAATGGAACTTGGCTTGTTCGGAAAGCTTAGGGTTGTTGTGCACCAGAGATAAAAATCAATTGTTGCACACCGTCCACTTAGTAAGGTCACCTGAAAATGAAGGAAGTTCAATTATGGGTAGCTTTATTGAATCAAGTTGATGTGAGTTTGATAGTGATACATCCATTGAGTTTTGCTTTTCTGTTTGTTTTTTTGTCCATAAGAACCTTGAACGTAGCCTTAGTGAAGAAATATATTTCCTAGCTATTAGACCGTTCTGGATTGGAGACTTTTTCGTAATCGCTATCCTCAGTTCTTGCTTGTACTCCATTAAAATTGTTAAATATAGATTCTAAAGCTTCTATGCGGACTTGCAGATCAGGAACAGACACAGAAGATGGATCGTCCTTGGCTTGGACTGCGAATAACCTCAATCTTTCAATTCGATGATAACAAGTCGTTGGATTTTAAGAGCATCTAGTGCCTTTATTTTCTTTTGGCTGAATTTAATGATTCCAGCATCGGTATTTTCAGTTCCTATACGATTATCAGAGCCTGTTGATTTCGTTGGAACGTCATCATGTTCAGATATTTTCAGGCAAAAAAAGAGACCACCACTTGTGTTTAAAGCGAATTTGTTGAAATTTGTGATTAGATCACGTCGGGGTCACCAAATACTGTTGAGAGAAAGCAAGAATTTTTGTTTCCCTGTTGTTTAATTTCGAAACAATATACGATCTTGTTTGATTATATTAAATCTCTCGGATTATAAAAGACATGGTCTGTACTAATTAACGGCTTTATTGAGAGAAAGAAAAAAGATAAGTGTGTTTGACAACCGGAAAAGTTATTATATAAATTCACTTTAACATTTACTTTGAATTTGACATTCTAAGAACATAGAATTATTATACAGGATGATTCGTTTCAAATAAAATAAAAACAAAGTTTATAACTCAGCAAAAGATTTATAAATAAATATAAATATGTCCTAATAGTATTTAAGACTCAACACCTCTTTTCTTTCTAATATTTGACTTTGGTTCTATTTCTTTTACCTTGACTTTGATTGTATCTAACTGTTTTCTTATTATTGAGTCGTTATATAATTATAAATTTTGAATGTTTCTCTCAATTTAACCAATTGTGAGTTTTAAGTACAGAATATCCATTTTCTGTTGTTATTTTATCAACCGTTAGTGTGGGTGTTACTGTTGTTGTTTGCGTTAGTAACAGTAACGCTATGATGATTATCTGCAAATAAACGAGGGCTTTTTATATTGATTCCCTTTCTAATTTTTTAATTCTATATCTGGGCTGGTTTTTGTAATAGTTTCTTTTGTAATTTTTAACAGGTATTACTTGTCTTTTCTCACTAGTTTTTCCTACAGTTTTGAAAGAAATCGTTCAACACCACTATTACCAGTATGTGTGTTCGAAGGTCGAATTCATGGCATTAAAAAATTCTTTTAAATTTTCTGAGTTAAATTCGTTGTCAGCAATTATATTAAAAGGTTTGCCGAATTTAGAAAAATGTTCCTCAAGAGTTTCTATTTTTTCTATCCAATTTCGATTCGGCAAATAGCATGCGCATGCTTTCTTTGTAAGTTTATCTACTAGGGTCGGAAATGGATGTTTCATGAAATAATAGATATCTATGTGCAATATCTTATTTGGCCTATTGGGGGTTTCACTCAGTTCGAATTTTTTTTAATTGGTTTTCTTTCATATTTCGTATTTTGTAGACATGTTCTACAACTATTAATGACTTTGGTTATTTCTTGTACTAGTTTTGGGAAATATATTATATTTTTTAAAGTATGTTAAGTTTCTATAATTCCACTATAGAGACTTTCTCGAGTACCACTTGTGTTTAAAGCGAATTTGTTGAAATTTGTGATTAGATCACGTCGGGGTCACCAAATACTGTTGAGAGAAAGCAAGAATTTTTGTTTCCCTGTTGTTTAATTTCGAAACAATATACGATCTTGTTTGATTATATTAAATCTCTCGGATTATAAAAGACATGGTCTGTACTAATTAACGGCTTTATTGAGAGAAAGAAAAAAGATAAGTGTGTTTGACAACCGGAAAAGTTATTATATAAATTCACTTTAACATTTACTTTGAATTTGACATTCTAAGAACATAGAATTATTATACAGGATGATTCGTTTCAAATAAAATAAAAACAAAGTTTATAACTCAGCAAAAGATTTATAAATAAATATAAATATGTCCTAATAGTATTTAAGACTCAACACCTCTTTTCTTTCTAATATTTGACTTTGGTTCTATTTCTTTTACCTTGACTTTGATTGTATCTAACTGTTTTCTTATTATTGAGTCGTTATATAATTATAAATTTTGAATGTTTCTCTCAATTTAACCAATTGTGAGTTTTAAGTACAGAATATCCATTTTCTGTTGTTATTTTATCAACCGTTAGTGTGGGTGTTACTGTTGTTGTTTGCGTTAGTAACAGTAACGCTATGATGATTATCTGCAAATAAACGAGGGCTTTTTATATTGATTCCCTTTCTAATTTTTTAATTCTATATCTGGGCTGGTTTTTGTAATAGTTTCTTTTGTAATTTTTAACAGGTATTACTTGTCTTTTCTCACTAGTTTTTCCTACAGTTTTGAAAGAAATCGTTCAACACCACTATTACCAGTATGTGTGTTCGAAGGTCGAATTCATGGCATTAAAAAATTCTTTTAAATTTTCTGAGTTAAATTCGTTGTCAGCAATTATATTAAAAGGTTTGCCGAATTTAGAAAAATGTTCCTCAAGAGTTTCTATTTTTTCTATCCAATTTCGATTCGGCAAATAGCATGCGCATGCTTTCTTTGTAAGTTTATCTACTAGGGTCGGAAATGGATGTTTCATGAAATAATAGATATCTATGTGCAATATCTTATTTGGCCTATTGGGGGTTTCACTCAGTTCGAATTTTTTTTAATTGGTTTTCTTTCATATTTCGTATTTTGTAGACATGTTCTACAACTATTAATGACTTTGGTTATTTCTTGTACTAGTTTTGGGAAATATATTATATTTTTTAAAGTATGTTAAGTTTCTATAATTCCACTATAGAGACTTTCTCGAGTATGGTACAGTGATATTTGTTTCTGTGCTTCTTCTAAGTTACTGATTTCTTGTGCTCTCACTGTTGCTTTAATAAATTTGATGTGATTATCATGACCGAACAACTGTATTAAAAATTGTTGTATTTTATTGTATTTGTGACTATTTATATTCCTGTAACTCCTGACTTAATAAATCTTCTTAAAACTTCTGTCCAATATTCTTCTCCTTTCGTCATGTCAATACATATAATTCTTCTTCCATGTTAAATTTTTATCTATTTATCTGCATTGTTTGCTAAAATTAATTGGGTTTTATAAATATTCACTATTGATTCTTTTATAGGAATGTGATTAAGCTGTTCTTCTTCTACTGAATGTACTGTTGTATTATCTGATACATTATTTACTGATTGTTCTACTTTTACCTCGTCCTTTTTATTATTTTCCTCTGGCATCCTACTTAAAAAGTCTGCGATATTATTTAATTTACCCTTAAGATATTCAATATGATATCGATATTTTTAATTTTAATAACCACCTTTGGGTTCTTTGACCAAACTCTGTTCCCGTATATTTCTTGTTTAAATATGGAATTGGTAAGTGGTCTGTGACGATTTTAAATTTTCTACCCCATAAATATGGTCTATAATAAGTAACTGCCCAGACAATTTCTAGGGATTCTTTGTCAATTGCAGAGTACTTTTTTTCATGATCACATAATGTTCTTGACCCGTAACACACAGGTTGACCTTCATGCATAACGACTGCTCCTATCGCATAATTACTTGCGTCAGTAAACAATATGAAGAGTTTTTCAAAGTTGGGAAATCTAAGTATGGGATCACAAAAAATGTTGAATGGCGTGAAGTTCGATAAATTAAGCTCTTAGATTTAAAAGGACACCTTTAAATAACTCCACTTGAGTCGGTACTTGTTAGTTTTTAATAATTTAATTAACATTAACATTTAACACGAAACGAATAAACATTAAAATCAAAAATAAAAAATTAGAACAAACACGTAACTAACTTGAATGCATTTCGAAGCTCTTGCGCTTCATCTTCAGCAATCACGACTAAACGTTGAGCGCATATAATTGAAGTAGGTACTGTTGATGAATTTGTATCATAGAACACAGCTATGATCAAAGGTCAATATTTTAATTTTCGTAGTTTTATATATTGCTGCGACACATAATGTTAATTAGGCAAGACTCAATATTGCCGTTGTCTAAGTTCAGTGCGTTTGGGTCTTTTTGTATGTAAAAATATTCATAGGCATCCAATCTTCTATGATCATTAACTTGTTGAATAAGAGTCAAATTGTCTATATTTATATTTTCATGACCATTATTTAGCACATGAGATGCAATTGCAGATTTTTGCGGTTGATTAAGGCGAATAAACGAGATATGTTCTTTAAACCTTGCTTCAATACTCCGTTTTGTCTGTCCATAATATTTTAAATTGCAGTCACCACACTCGATTTCATAAATAACGATTTACTTAAGAGAGGTATCTTATCTTTTGTCGAACCTAGTATATTAACCATTTTCTGGTCGTTTTTTTCACAATATCTAGTTGGTGATCACTGAAAACTTTTTTTGATTTGTTTGTTACTTGTGGTACAAACGCCAAAGCCACCCTTTTATTTTGATTTTTTTCCTTTTGTGAGAAAAAGGTCGACATATTAGAATTATTCATTTTTCGAGTATGTTTATAAACTAATTTGTCTATCATTTATTTGTTTTTATTTTTTATTTTTATTTTTGATTTTAATGTTTATTCGTTTCGTGTTAAATATTAATGTCAATTAAATTATTAAAAACTAACAGTCTTCGACTAACTTCTCTCTGAGTCGGTTGTAGATTATTTCCGAAATGTCTAAGATCTGTGCTAATTGCAATCTAGCCATAAAACGTTCTAAAAGTTCTGAATCCGTCGAGTGTGGTTTTTACTGCGGTCGTCTCTTTCACCAAAGTTGTATTGAATTATCTAATGATAATTATAAATCTTTATTAAATCGTAATTTATTTTGGAAATGTAACTCTTGTGCAAACATAAACCTCTCAACTTTCATAAATAATTAACATGACCTTTCCCTAAGTGTGTGTGAGATGAAAAATGAACTAAGTGCTCTCAAATCAATATTAACAAATATTTCTCCTTCCCCCCCACGTAAATCTGCAAAAAAAAATTTTTAAATATCTGAGAGAGCCACTGACTCTCCTTCCCTCAACCCAGATAATCGTCATGATTCGCAAAAACTTGATCTGCCGTCTACCTCTGCCGCTGCCGCTGTTGTTCATATGGATATTGAGCATGTCCAAATATCTTCATCATCTCAACCTAGTAATGATTTAACAAAATCTGATAACGATAAAACCCAACTTCCTCATATCATTAATAGCTCAATATGGAAATCAGTACATCCTAATAAAAAGCCTTCTAAGCTCCCAAATACAAAAAAAATAGTTGGTTCCGACTCTTCGGCTTCTCTATGTGCTTTTCCTGAATATAAGTGGATTCACTTGTCAAAGTTTAATAAAGACACTAAACCCGAAGACATAATTAATCACATATCGCAAAAATCATAAATTCCATCTGATCAATTTAAATGCTATGCGTTAATCAAAAAAGGAACTGATGTGACAAAACTAAAATTTATTACATTTAAATTAAGTGTTCCAGCTTCGAAATATTCGGCTATTATGGATTCTTCGGTATGGCCATGCTTTGTGCAAATAAAAAAATTTGTCTCGCGAGAAGGCAACAATAACAATAATAGTGAAGTGCCACCACACACGCAAACAACAGAACCCTCATCTCATCATACGGGAACTTCATCTTCATCTTCACAGTCACCACCGCCATCGCCACTGCCACCTCCACCCCCAACACTGCCATCAACCCAAACGCCATTAACTCAGCCGCCTCACAATTGACAATCAACTCTGTCGTCTTCTTATTCTTCTTCTTCGAATCAACACTCATGTGACTCTAATCAGCTTTATGGTTATTACCAAAACATCGGAGGAATGCGCACTAAACTGCAACAATTATTTTTGTTTTTATCCTCCAGTCAATATGACTTCGTTGCAATAACCGAAACTTTGCTCACAAGTAATCATCACAATGCCGAAATATGCAACAACAATCAATATTCTCTTTTTCGTAAAGATCGTTGCTCTCATACAACTGGACTGGAGAGAGGAGGAGGTGTATTGGTTGCAGTTCGTTCCTCGTTTTCATGCATTGAATTGAATTTGCCTTCTTCTACTACCTCATGTGCGTACGACATAGATCAAATTATAGTTAAAATTATATTTGAAAATAAATACGTGTTAATAGTTGTTGTAAGTTACATTCCACCAAGAAGCTCATTAGATCTGTACAAAATTCATGTAAACAATTGTCAATTCTTTTTATCAAAACTTAAAAATAATGAACATATAATTATCCTAGGTGATTTTAATCTAACTAATGAAGAATGGGTTTTTGATCCCGAAGAGCTTCAATATTTACCATTTAATGTAATTAATGTTAATACAGATTTTGAATGTGAATTATTAGATTCTTTTGCAAGTTATGACTTAATTCAAATTAATTGCTGCAAGAATAATTTTAATCGTGTGCTCGATCTTGTTTTTGTTGACAGAGAATTATCTATATCGGTTGATAAATCACTCTATCCTATTTTGACCAACTCTGTTCACCATAACGCATTAGATGTTACTTTTTCTTTTTATAATTACTTAAGATTTCCCAATTGTAATAAATTTATGTTAAACTACACGAAGGCTAACTTTGAAGGCATTGCGAGTTATAAATATTTAATTATTATATTTTGAAAGCTATGTGACAAGTTAATCAATTAGTAAAATTTATTTTTATTAAGCTTTGATTTGAGAAGCACCTTTATGTCACATATAAACAATAAAAAACTTTTTATGTTTTAAATGGTTATTTATTAAAGAAATAAATATCGTACAATTGTTTCGGTATCGGCACGATACCATCATCAGCGATTAGATTCGACTCTAATCGCTGATGATGGTATCGTGCCGATACCGAAACAATTGTACGATATTTATTTCTTTTAATAAATAACCATTTAAAACATAAAAAGTTTTTTATTGTTTATATGTGACATAAAGGTGCTTCTCAAATCAAAGCTTAATAAAAATAAATTTTACTAATTGAGTTATAAATATAATTACATTCGGTTAGAGCGTGAATTCGATGTTCTTAACTAATTTCTATACAAAAATTACATTTTGTCAATTGAATCCAACTTAAAATCAAACAGCAAATCTTTCTGGTCGTTTATTAAAAGTAAACAAAATTCGAATGGTATTCTCAGTAATATGCATTACCTTGGTTCAACTTTTTCAGATCTTTCGTCTATTTGTAATTCATTTGCTCACTATTTTAATTCCAATTATACAAAGTCTAATGAAAACATATCAAGCAGCTCTGAACTATTTTCCGAAGAATGTAAAGTTAACATAGGTCTTTTAGAATTGAATATTTCTGAAATCGAGCAGGGTCTTTTAAATTTAAAAAACGACCGCAAACCGGGTCCAGATGAAATTCCACCAATTGTTCTTAAAAAATGTGCCGCAGCTCTTTCGGAGCCCCTATCTTACATTTTCAATAGCTCTCTTGCGAATGGTGAATTTCTATCAGTGTGGAAAAAATCGTTTTTAACTCCGATTCATAAAACTGGTCCAAAGCAGGAAATATCCAACTACCGTCCGATTTGTAAACTTTCAAGTATACCAAAACTTTTCGAAAAAATAGTTGTTTTTTCTAAAAGAACATATTTCGCCATTCCAACATGGTTTTGTTGCAGGAAGGTCAACAACCACCAATCTTTCTATTTTCTCCAATTTTGTTCTGAATAAACTCGAGGAAGGCAATCAGATTGACGTAATTTATACCGATTTCGCGAAAGCCTTTGATAGAGTTAATCACTCAATTTTAATAGAAAAATTAAAATTATTTGGTTTTCATTCAAACATGTTGAAATGGTTGGAATCCTATCTAAAGGGTCGTATTCAACTTGTTTGTATTGATCAAGTGCTTTCAAATCCAGTTATTGTAACCTCAGGCGTTCCCCAAGGAAGCCATCTTGGCCCCCTCCTATTTCTTATATTTATTGACGATTTGCCAGTTATTTTCAACACCTCTGTTCGTCTTCTATTTGCAGACGATTTGAAAATTTTCAGGTGTATAAAAACTATAGATGATTGTCTTCTTTTACAAGATGATCTTCAAAAGTTAGTTGAATGGTGTGAACTTAACCAATTATACTTGAACGTCTCTAAATGTCAATATTTTTCTTTATTTCGTAACTTTTCACCGATTTTTTTCGAATACAAAATTGAGAACCAAGTTCTCGAAAGAGTTTTGGAGAAAAAAGACCTTGGTGTTTTCTTTGACACAAAGCTTAACTTTGTCAAGCATATTGAATACATTGTAGCTAAAGCATACTCTATGTTGGGTTTTATTAAACGCAACTCTAAGGACTTTAAGGATCCTTTTGCTCTTAAATCTTTATATAGCTCTTATGTAAGGTCAATCTTAGAATATAGCATTTATTCAAACAGAATCGAAATGGTACAAAAAAAATTTACGAAGTTCACAATATGGATATTAGGTTGGAACATCGAAATTCCCTCATATTCTACCAGATATCAACTTCTTGGTATTCGGCAACTTGAGAATAGACGAAAAATGTTCTCAGTAATGTTCATAAGTGATATTTTATCAAATGCCCTTTTCTTTTGTCTTGAATTAACTTATATGCTCCATCGCGTCAGTTAAGAGAACGTTGCTTGCTACGAGAAAACGATCATAGAGTGAATTACGCACTAAATGAACCTGTAACTCGTTGTGCCAGAGAAACTAATCTCATTTCAAACTATATATTCATTTAAGTAGATATACTTTAAAACAAAATTTACTTATGTACTTTTTAAATTAGTTGATTACTATATTTTCAAATTATCACTTTTTGTTATAAAAACTATATTATCTATTAAGAATTATTTACTTGACCTTAATGTAAGCTTTCGGTAGTCTAATTGTAGATTTAACTATCTCTTATTGATGTAAATAAATAAATAAATAAATAAATAACAAGTACCGACTCAAGTGGAGTTATTTTAAGGTGTCCTTTTAAATCTAAGAGCTAAAGTATGGGATGTTTGATAATATTTGCTTTAAGTGTTTCGAATGATTGAATGTACTCAGGATTATTTTCGTTCCCTTCTTCAGGTATATAAGCAATTTTGGAATAATCCTTTACGAATTTTCTATAGTACCCTGTGGTACCTAAGAATGATTTAATCTGCTTCTCTGTTTCGGGTAATTGGTATTCTTGAATGCATTTATTTTTATTTGGGTTCGGTTTCATCCCTTCCGATGTGTTCTAGGAATTTGGTATTTCTTTTCATGAATAAACATTTATCAAATTGAATTTTTAAATTATGTTCAGAGAGTTTTTTGAAAATAAGAGATAAAGATTGAATGTGTTCTTTAAGACTCGTAGAGAAAATTAAGATGTAGTCTAAATAGACCACACAAATGTTGTTAATATAGTGTCTCAAGATATCATTTATTAACCTCTGGAACGTCGACTACGCATTTTTTAACCCAATTGGCATTCTAATGTACTCATAGAGGCCGTTTCGAGTCACAAATGCTGTCTTTGGTATATCGGCGGGATGTCTTTGGTATATTTGATGATAACCTCTTGCCAGGTTAGCGATGAAAATTATTGTGTTCTACCTAATTTATCAAGGATGCTATCGATGTTTGGGAGAGGAAATCTATCATCGATAGTAATTTAGTTGAGCTTCCTATAATCTACACATAGTGGAAATTTTGGTTTTCCTGAGTTGTCTATCTTCTTTGCCACTACCACAATAGGAGATGCGTATCGGCTATTAGATTTTCTGATGATCCCCTGGTTCTCCATCTCTTCGATTTGTCTTCGAACTTCTTCTTCATGTCGTGGAGATAGCCTATAGAGTTTCGCATGTACTGATTGGTCTATAGTGGTTTTAATCTCATGCATGATCGTATCTGTATTCGTCAGATGATCACCTTCATGATAAACTAAATTTTTGAATTTACTTAATAATACTTCTATTTCTTTCCTTTCTTCTCCGTTCAAATAATTTAGATCTAGTTCTTTCCCTTCTCCGATAAGCTCAAAGCAATCGAAAGTCGCAATGTCTTTTTCCGAGTATAATGGGATTCTTGTGCCGTTATTTAACATAAGCATTTTACTATCGAAATCCAATGTTCTTACTATTTTGCTAAGCAAATCCATACCGATCCGAATGTCGTATGGTTTTGCTCCTAAGTCCCTTTTGAACCATCTTGTTTTACCTTGTGAATCGTAATTAAATTCTTCTGGTATTTTTGTTATAATTCTATCTACTAATTCCATTGTTGTATTAATAATAGTTTATAATTAGAGCGCACTCAAGGGGTTATGACTACCCTTATAATGTTGATTATACACAGTACGAGCGTTTAGGAAATATGGAGAGGATTTAAAAGGAGATGTCGATGCACATTGGTTTTGAATACTTGAACGTCACAAAGAGGGGTAAAAATCGTGTGAGGCAAGGCATTCCACAAACGTATTGTCTGGCTAAAGAAAGAATCTCTATATTTAACAGTACGTCCGTAATTAGGCGGTGAACTGATGAGCATTCATTTCTAAGCTAGTATTACGGCGGAATATTTTAAGGGAAGGAATGCAACTGACTATTTCAATTGAACACTGTTTATAGAAGGAACAATAAAATAACGTTAAACAAGAAACATTACGACGGTGTTCTAAGAAAACAAAAGTTTCAGTAATGGATATGTCTCCAATCAGTTTTAGAGCTCTTTTTTGAATTCTATCTAATAGATTCAATTGAGTTTTAGGAGCACCCAGATATGAGAGTTGTATTCAAGTTTTGGAGGAATGTATGCCTTATAAACTGTAGCCAGACCAGAAGGAGAAAAAAATTGTTTACATCTTTTGAGGAAACCTAAGCATTTAGCAGCGTTTTTCGTGACTTCGAATATGTGATCATTCCACAAGAGGTGATCGGTAATACACATACCGAGAACGCAGAGCTTTTCGGTTTCTTCGATGCAAGTGCCATTCATGGAAAGTGGCAACGGTGGTATATTTCGCTTAGCCGACAGAAGACAGCATTGTGTTTTTGAAGCATTTAATTCCACACGGTTGCTTACACCCCATTCTATAATGCTGTTAAGATCGGAATTTAATGAGTTTAACATACGATGCCGCTCCAGTTCCACATCTGAAAAGCAGGGATGTGAATCTGGGAACGAATATGAAAAACTGAGCGTGCTGTCTTCAGCGAAACAATTTAATGGATTAGAAGTTTCAGACAAGAGGTCATTGATAAATATCAGAAAGAGAGTCGGAGACAAAACGGAGCCTTGGGGCACACCAGCATTTATTTTTTGTGAATCAGATTTAAAACCATCCAAAACAACTTGAATTGAACGGTCTGAATGGTAATTTCTAATCCATCGAAGAAGAGACTTGTCGATACCAAATGCACGCATTTTCGATAAGAGAGCTCCATGCCAAACTCTATCAAATGCTTTTGAAATATCAAGCGCAATAACTTTGGTTTCACCAAACTGGTGTAAGGACTGGTTCCACTTTTCGATGAGATATGCCATTAGATCACCAGTGGACCTATTGCTACAAAAGCCGTACTGCCGTTTATTAAAAAGCTTTCTTTCGTCAAGATATTTCTTTAGTTGCTTATTAATCAGCGTTTCCATGACCTTAGAAGGAAGAGACGTACGTGTAATTGGTCGGTAATTTGAGGGGGAGAAGGACTCGCCTTTTTTAGGAACTGGCTGGACAAATGCTGTTTTCCATCCACTCGTAAAGTGTCCAAAAATTTAAGAAAGATAGAAAAGCTTACGCTCCTCTTCAGAATAATAGGGGATATACCATCTGGACCAGCGGATTTGTGTATTTCAAGATCTTTTAAGACTCTTGCTACTGTACGAGTGCAAAAGAAGATTTGTCCCAGAAAGAAGATTTGTCCCATTATAAACGAGCGTTGGAGCCGACGAAGATGTTGAATTTTTAATATTTTTTACAAATGACCAAAAATTTTTACTACCTTTGGGACACTGTAGTATTTCTTGCAGTAATTGTTATTCGTCGAATATGAGCGTTGCAGGTATTCCAAGCTTGCTTGTACCTTTTCCGGTTTTCCTCAGTGGGGTTGGCTTTATAACATCGGAAGTTTGTCTCTCTGATCCTGATAATCTGTTTACAGCCATTATCGTACCAGGGATTCTCTTTGGTTATAATATTTTTAGTCCTGTTAGGGATACCATTGAGTATTAAGCCTGTAATCATATCAGCAGTGGAGTCTACGTCACTATCGAGGAAGCATAGTGACCAGTTAAAGTTAAGAAAGAAATTATTGAGACCGTCCCAATTGGCTTTCTCATATTGCCAAACGGTTCTCTTTGGGATTTTTTCTTTAACCGAGTTTGTTGAACATGAGAAATTTGCTGATGTGATACAGTGATCCGACGTGCCTAGAGGTGCTAAGACACTAATAGTGTATTTATCAGGATCAGAGGTAAGGAACAAGTCAAGTGTATTCGGAGAATGGCCTTCAACATCAGGTATTCGAGTTGGCTCGTTTACAAGCTGAGTTAAGTGATTTAACTCAGCAAAGATCCCGGCATACCTTCTTTTGGGTGTTGTCTGGCCAGAATGTCGAAGCCAAGAAGAATTGTGGACATTAAAATCACCTGTGAAAACCATTTCAGTGTGAGAATAATGGGAAACAATTCTTGTAATATAGTCAGACAGCGCATCAAATTCGTTGGAAGTTGAATTGCTGTCTTAATTTGGACTTCTATAAATATAACAAGTGTGAATGATGCGCTTACCTACAGTGAATTTGAACCACATAAAATTAAAGTTCGTAGTGGAACAGTGGCCATATTTACTGTTTCGTACAACTCAAAATTTCTATGCTCATCGTGGAACCTGTGTCTATTAGTCCCTTGTATATTTTTTGTTCAATCGTTAAATTTATAAATATTTTATTTCTGAGGCCTAGATGAGAAAAAACTCAGACTCTACGTTATGAATTTCTTCCTCTCGGTTTTCAGTGTAATTTACTGACATCGGTGCTGGGTTTTGTACTGAATTCCGTATATGTCCAGACGGATTAAAACGGGTTGGGAATTCTGCCTATTTTGACCTGATGTACCCTCTCTATTGCTATTTCTATTATTATAATTTTGTCTGTTATAATTCGAATTGAAATTATTATTATTTTGCCTTTAAATATTACTATACTGCCTGTCATAATTATTATTAATTATTAATTATTATTAATTATTAATTATTATTATTATTATTACTTGCATTCTGTATACTACGCTTATCGTGACTCAAAAATTCCTTTTCTATATTGTTATTATCATATCCTACATAGGAGTATAGAATGTTTTTTTATTAAATGTAAGTTATATAGATCTTTGATTTCTCTAGATAAATTTCCCGACACTAACTGTTTGATTCTATTAATTAATAATGTATAAAATGTTTGTTTGGTCTCTGCAAGGTTAGATTCATAGGTCGCGAATTGATCTATTTCTTGAGTTATTATTTCTATTTCTTCATTTAAATCTTGTATCGAACTTACTCTGATGTTACAATGTTATTCTCAATATGTCTTTGTAGCTGCAAACTGGCAGGAAGTGCTGCTTTAAGAATTCTTTTGTTGCTTCCAATCCTTCCGGTCGGTTGTTGAGAAGTAGCTCCTTCGCTCGTCCAATGATTTTTGTATTGTAAATCGCCTGCCAGATTTCTCCTCTTAATGGTTCGTCTACGGAGTTGAGATGCGTTTCAACGCTTGCGAAGAATTGGCTGAGTGTCTCGTTCTTTCCTTCAAAAGTTGGTATGTGTTGGATTTCTTTAGTTATGTAGACTATTCTACTCGTGTGGGGTGCGGCTAATGCCTCCAACACCTCCGCTAAACGATCCATCATCTCTTCATTCATGATTTCTTGAATTTCTCTCCTTCAGAATCCGAGTGCTCTGTTGCGACGAATTGTTATTAATATTTTTTTTTTCACTCTGTCACGTCAATGTTAATTTGACTTTCCACACACTGATTTTTTATTTTTTTTATTTACCGGTTGTTAGATTGAGTTAGGGTTTGACAATATTAATTTGTTAAATACGCACTAACTAACGGATATATATTTTTTTTTTCTTCACGATGAATTTAAAATTATTCGCGTTAGGCTTCAAAAATATGAGTATGTTTGATATACTTTAACATGATTTTTTTTCAACGACGATTTAAAAAAATTAATTTCTTTAATCACGGTTCACTTACGACTAACTATATTCAATAATCAAAATTACATTCAAATTTGGTTCTTGTTCTCAAACTGCTGTGTATGCAAATTTGTTTGTTTTATTATTTTATTATATTTTGGATACTTATTTGTTGGGTTCAGGTTACTTGGAAAAAGATTGCAATGTATAAACAATGCTCGTGCATTGAATAAAGCTTGATTTCTGTGGAAAATCAAATTGAGAAATTAACTGAAATCTTACTTAGGATTTGGGGCAAAGGAATGCAATGTATAAAAAATGATCGTGCATTGAATAAAGTTAATGAACTTGATTTCTGTGGGAAATCAAGTTCAGAAAAAAACTGAAATGTTACTTAGGATTCGGGGCAACGAAAATGGACTGGATTTTGGAAGGTGTGGAATATGTAACCTACATAGATGATATCTTCATTGTGTTGTGATGCTTTTTTATCGAGACTGAGGAAGACTCGTAGGTGTCCAGGGTTTTACCCAAAGAAAGCAAATAAAACTCGGGTTTTGAAGATTTGAACTCTGACCAATTACCAGTTTTTTATTTATAACGAAGATTTTCTAACAATTTATTTCATATTCGGGTCTTAATATTTACAAGTTAATATTTACTCTATTATAATGCCTCGCGACTAAAAATGTCGTGGGAAAATCAACTACAATAAATGCCTCGCAACTAACAGTGTCGTGGGAAAATCGGCTACAATAAATGCGATTAGTCGCGAGGCATTTATTGTAGACGATTTTCCCACGACATTTTTAGAAATGTCGTGGGAAAATCGTCTACAATAAATGCCTCGCGACTAAAAGTGTCGTGGGAAGATCGTCTACAATAAATGCCTCGCGACTAAAAGTGTCGTGAGAAAATCGTCTACAATAAATGCCTCGCGACAATAAGTGTCGTTGGAAGATCGTCTACAATAAATGCCTCGCGACAAAAAGTGTCGTGGGAAGATCGGCTACAATAAATGCCTCGCGACAATAAGTGTCGTGGGAAGATCGTCTTCAATAAATGCCTCGCGACGAAAAGTGTCGTGGGAAGATCGTCTACAATAAATGCCTCGCGACAAAAAGTGTCGTGGGAAGATCGGCTACAATAAATGCCTCGCGACAATAAGTGTCGTTGGAAGATCGTCTACAATAAATGCCTCGCGACAAAAAGTGTCATGGGAAGATCGGCTACAGTAAATGCCTCGCGACTAAGTGTCGTCGGAAAATCAGCCTTAAATAATGAAGTTACGGACGTACTTGCGGCAATGCTACTCGTAAAATTAAGTACGGTGGGTTACAAAGCAAACCCGCACCGGGATACACTCTTAAGGAGTGGATCTGGGTTCAACAAATCGCGGCTACTACTATTCAGTACTTACGGCAATGCTTAGCCGAAGTAAGTACTGCGGTTTCGAACGGACAACCTTTACCTAACTTTAAAACCAAAAAGCGAACGTAGTGAGTACTATGTACGAGTACTAAGTATCGTACTTTGTGCCTCTCTGCGTTCCCTATAACCACTTCGGCTCCTAGTAAGCTTACTTAGGTTAAAGTGTGTACGGGGTTTTTATATGTTTCTATCTCAAGCCACACATTAACCTCTGTGTACCACACTTTCTTCTCTATCCTAGTGCATTTTTCACTTCTATTCGTCAACTTTTCTGAAGTAAGACGGTGCGAAAAGCTGAAAGCTGACGAATAAAAATAAAAATAAAAAAAAATAGACTTAATATAAATAAATATATGGGATGACGTAGTCACTCCTGTTTGTCACTGATGTGTGCTAGCAGATGCATGATCGCTGTGTGCCTACTGCTGACTCGATGGGTGGTGGGTGGTATAGCTGACTGCTTGGTTGCTGCTTTTATTTTTGTTTGGTGTATATTGTTGTTGGTAGGTTTCTTGTGTATTTAGTTGTTATTGCTGCTGGGTGTACATTGTTGTTGGGTGACATGCACAGCATAAAATAAATACTAACTATGTAGGTACGCATTTAAAGGGTGGCTTCCATTTCCTTGGCTGGTAGGTATCCTCTTGTCATGTTGTTGGTAGGTAGGTATATGAAAAATGTTACACTTCGTTACACATCCCCCTTTCTTTCGGAGACGAGAACCTTCTCGTCTAAACTATATCGTATATCAATGATTGGTATTCGATATATATAATTTTTTTGGGTATTGTCCCAACTTTAGATCAGCTGTTTTTCCGTTCCTATTCATTCGGACGGATATTGAGCCCCATGGACGATGAATAAGGAACTGGCGTTCATGCCTGGGTGTTGCCCTCCTAAGCGTGATCCCGGCAAACGGGTCGAAGGTATCTGCTAGATCTTCGAATATTGATCTGGGAGGTACATTGCTTTGCTGTACGCATGGATCGGTTTGGCCTGGTGAAGAAGGCGTTACGGAGCACTTTTGTTCAACGGCGGTGGTTTTCTTCCTTTTCGTGGTTCTCGTACTGAGAGGCGATGGGAAGTTTGGGGGTGGGACTGGTTAGATGACAGTCTTGATGGCTGTCCATTAGTATAATGCAGACTTTTTGAACGGTCGTACTAGCTCTGCTGGTATGTGATTTCGTGTGCTCCATTTCAAAATTAATAGACTCTAAGCAGTAGGTACTTCGTCTACATTCTTTGTGAGGTTCACAAACTGAAGATATCACGGCGGCGGCAGTTGGAAAAACAAATTTGGGTTTTGCGTTGGACACTTCTGCTTGAGTCCACGGTCGGTTTGATAGCTGCAGTTTGTGGGTATCAGGATTGCTTCCTGTTACCGGCTCCCCTCCTATAAAAAGCTGTAACTTTGCCTGACTCAGCAGGTCTATGCCGAGAATGGCATCTATCTCTTGCTTTGGTAGATATGTCATCTCTCCCGTCAGTTATTTGCTACCTAAGTAAAACGTCACCAAATTTTCGGATGACATGACGGGTTTGCCATTAGCTAGATGGACGGGTCGGTTACATTCTGGCATAGGCAATCCGAGTTTCTTGAATTTCTCTCTCATAGCTTGGCCAATGAATGTCTTTGAAGATCCAGTGTCAAGTAAAGCACGGTGTTCTAGATCATCTACCTTCATTGGCAGAAAATAACGCGGGTCTATGTCAAGAATGTCATTTAAAACTGCAACTGGGTTTCGGTGATATTGGGTTGCTGGGGCATGAAAAGTGTTTGAAACTGTAGGGCGAATGTTTCTGTCATCACTTTTTATAAATTTGAATTCTTCAGCCATTGAAGATAATTCATCCAAGGTGGTAAAGTCTCGGCGACGGATATAGTACCGATATTCGGGGCGCATATTGTCGAATATTCGATCAATATTGTCGGCTATTGTCATGTGTGGATGTTGCCTTATCAGGTATTGAGCGGCCATGATATACTTTTTTGCGCATTCACGTGGGCCTTGCCGTTTGCGCAGTATTTCTTCAATTTATGAAGGTATCGGGCGGGCAGGAAGTGATGGATGAATGCCTCACGAAAATCATTCCACTTGACAAAACTATCTCCTTTGATGCGAAGCCATTCCAACGCACTCCCACGGAATAGTTCGGGTAGTGTTCGAAGCATGTCGTCAGGCGGGATATTATAACACCGTGTAAGTTCCGACAGCCTCTCGAGGAATTCCAGTGGGTTTCCAGACGAATCGAATTTTAACCCCCACTTTCGTACGGTGTTCATTACCTCCGCCTCATAACTCAACGTGAGCCGGTGTGTAGGCGGTGTCTGCTCGTACCGTTGGTTTGAGTTGAGGGGAGGTACCGTGTATGGAAAGTGAACCGGGTGGCCGATTCGGGAATCCTTGAGATTATGCTGGTGGTGGTTATCTTCAGCGCTGCCTGTTTCCTGCTGGACTGGCGGCGGAAGAGGCTTGTAGTTTCCTTTCGGCGGAACCATAAATGTAGTTTGCGTATATAATGGTGAACTGGATTCCTCTGATGAAGCAGGTGCAGGTTGAGCTGTGGTGACTGCAGGTTTTTCGGTATTATTAACTGGTGGGCTCGTCATCATTAAGTCGTTGTTTGACTACACTCTCCCATTTCTCACACAAATTTAGTGTAGAACCGGTTGTCACTCCTGTAGCTCTAATCTTTTTGAGATGTTGACTCAACCGTTGACGGAATTTCTTCATGTTCCCGTCAGTATCCAAATTTCTGGATTCAAGAGCTTCCCGCAACTCAGACTTCTTCATCAGGTATATGAAGTTCAGATTTTTAAGAGCGTTATGATCTTTTTTTTTTTTTTTTAGAATTTTAGAATTAGATTTATTGTTTCCATACTTCATTTTACAATATTTTACAAAATCATTAACTTAATTCCTAGTTTCAAGTTCATATATATGTTCATTTTTATATTTTTAATATATAATGCTGTAATTAGGTTCATTTATTTGTATATGGTTATATTTTTATATAAATCTGAATTATTAATTTACTTAATCTTTATTTTTTACAATTTTTATATAAAGTACTGTATCTACTTCATTTATTTTCAATATGGTTCTTACATGAATATAAATTACTTGTTTTAATTTTTTTTTTTTTTTAGTAATTAAGTTATATAATATATTGAGATATTAAAGCAAGAAATAATAAAGAATTACACTTTGTGGCTATAAAAACCAGTAGCAAGTGTATTTACATCAATTTATAATTTTTAAATTAGAAATGAGCAGCAAAAAAAAAATAAAAGAGTAAAGGAGAAAAACAAAAATTAAAAAATCAAAATATAGAGTTTAATCAGTATGCAACATGCAAGTACTTTTCAAAATATAAAAATGTAATAATTCTAGAAAGAGGGAATGTAAACTTTGAGCGGATGCAAGCAATTAAAGAAAAAAAAAACATTAAAAAAGTGAGACAGCAGTAATGATAAAATATTGGATTACAATTACGATATAACTTGTAGTAGAGTTTCCACCTCAGAACGAGAAAGCAACCAAATTTTTAATTTTTTTAAAAACATGTTACCTTGAGTAACCAAACTAGATAATTCTAGTGGTAACTTATTAAATATATGGGGTGCAATATTATTAAGAAAACGTCTAGAGTGCTCTTTGTTAACTCGAGGGACTACCATGTTAAGATTACTTCTTAATGGATAAGCTTCGTTTCTTTTATAATTGATATTCCCACTTCTAATGAAAAAAATTTTAAGCGCTTTATAAATGAAAAGATAACGTAGTGGGAGTATTTTCAAAGATTGAAATAAGAGCAATGAGGACACGAATCTGCTTCTAAATAACATCAACCGAATGATTACTTTTTGAGCAATAATAATAGATGACAAGTTACTCACGTAAGCACTTCCCCAACTCGCCAATCCATACTCTAGTCTTGATTGAACAAGTGAATAATAAATAGTTATTAGCAGGTTATTAGGGATCAATTTTCTAAGGTGATACATTTTACTAATCGAAAAGTATAATATTTTTTTTAAACACATTATATGGGACTTCCAATTAAGCTTACTGTCTATCATGACGACTAGATATTTGAACTCTTTCACGAACTCTAGAACAAAACAGCTATTCGAACAGTTTGTTTGTTGGCAACTGCTGTGGTGAAAGCATATATTCTCCAATACTAAATTGGAATTCGACAGTGAAAAACACATAGCTTTTGATTTAGAGCTCAATACCATCTGATGATAGTTGAACCAGGTACCGAGTAGAAGAAGATCATGATTTAATTGAATTTTTACATTTTCAAAAGAGTTTTCTGCATAAGAGAGAGCAAGGTCGTCAGCATAGCCAATAATGTTACCTTTTAGAGGCAGATTGAAAATAGAGTTTATGTATACTAAGAACATGATAGGTCCCAGCACAGATCCTTGCGGTACACCTGTATCAGGACAAGAATCTTCTCTGCTTAAGAATTGATTCACTCGAACTCGCTGTCTTCTATCTGTCAAGAATGACTTGAACCACTCAACAATGCTACCTCGAAAGCCAACGTTATTAAGTTTATGTATAAGAATTTCATGATTAAAATTCTTATCTAGTGCATCATTTATTCTACTCAAAAACGCAATTATTGCATCTTCAGTCGATTTTCCTTTAACAAAACCGAATTGAGATTTGTTTAAAAATTTAGTTTTTTCAAAGAAAGCAAACATTTTATTGACTTAAATCTTTTCAAATAGTTTTGAGAAAATTGATAACAGCGATATCGGTCTATAATTATTGGGATCACTAGGATCACCTTTTTTAAAAACCGGAATGATAATCGAAGTTTTTAGTTTATCAGGGAATATTCCACATTGAAAACTGTAATTAATTAAATGTTTTAAGGGGTTCAAAATTAAGTATCCGATTTTTTTAAGAACGACATTGCTTACACCATCGATTCCACATGAGTTCTTTGACTTTAAGCTGTTTATAACAGAAAGAAGTTCAAGATCGCTTATTGGGCCAAAGTAAAATGAACAAGAAATCTTCAATCGGTTGTTCTTCTGGTTCCACCATTTTCGGTGTTTTGGTAGCGGCGGACTGGTAATTGGTAATCGGAAGAGGGCAGTCGGTGGTACCTTCAGGAGATTCCTGGTCGGTCAGCGGTGAGAGTTCGGATGAATCCTCTAAAGGTCCCTGCTCGGGCGCCAAAATGTGATGCTTTTTTATCGAGGCTGAGGTAGACTCGTGGGTGTCCAGGGTCTTACCCAAAGAAAGCAAATAAAACTCGGGTTTTGAAGATTTGAACTCTGACCAATTACCAGTTTTTTATTCATAACGAAGATTTTCTAACGATTTATTTCATATACGGGTCTTAATATTTACAAGTTAATATTTACTCTATTATAATGCCTCGCGACTAAAAATGTCGTGGGAAAATCATCTCCAATAAATGCCTTGCGACTAACAGTGTCGTGGGAAAATCGTCTACAATAAATGCCTCGCGACTAAAAGTGTCGTGGGAAGATCGTCTACAAAAAATGCCTCGCGACTAAAAACGTCGTGAAAAAATCGTCTAAAATCGTCTAAAATCGTCGCGACAATAAGTGTCGTGGGAAGATCGTCTACAATAAATCCCTCGCGACAAAAAGTGTCGTGGGAAGATCGTCTACAACAAATGCCTCGCGACAAAAAGTGTCGTGGGAAGATCGGCTACAATAAATGCCTCGCGACAATAAGTGTCGTGGGAAGATCGTCTACAATAAATGCCTCGCGACAAAAAGTGTCTTGGGAAGATCGTCTACAATAAATGCCTCGCGACAAAAAGTGTCGTGGGAAGATCGGCTACAATAAATGCCTCGCGACAATAAGTATCGGGAAGATCGTCTACAATAAATGCCTTGCGACAAAAAGTGTCGTGGGAAGATCGGCTACAATAAATGCTTCGCGACAATAAGTGTCGTGGGAAGATCGTCTACAATTAATGCCTCGCGACAAAAAGTGTCGTGGGAAGATCGGCTACAATAAATGCCTCGCGACTATAAGTGTCGTGGGAAGATCGTCTACAATAAAGGCCTCGCGACAATAAGTGTCGTGGGAAGATCGTCTACAATAAATGCCTCAATACAAAAAGTGTCGTGGGAAGATCGGCTACAATAAATGCCTCGCGACGGTAAGTGTCGTGGGAAGATCGTCTACAATAAATGCCTCGCGACAATAAGTGTCGTGGGAAGATCGTCTACAATAAATGCCTGACGACAAAAAGTGTCGTGGGAAGATCGGCTACAATAAATGCCTTGCGACAATAAGTGTCGTGGGAAGATCGTCTACAATAAATGCCTCGCGACTATAAGTGTCGTGGGAAGATCGTCTACAATAAATGCCTCGCGAAAAAAAAGTGTCGTGGGAAGATCGTCTACAATAAATACCTCGCGACAAAAATTGTCGGGGAAGATCGGTTACAATAAATGCCTCGCAACAATAAGTGTCGTGGGAAGATCGTCTACATTAAATGCCTCGCGAAAAAAAGTGTCGTGAGAAGATCGGCTACAATAAATGCCTCGCGACAATAAGTGTCGTGGGAAGATCGTCTACAAAAAATGCCTCGCAACAATAAGTGTCGTGAGAAGATCGTCTACAATAAATGCCTCGCGACAAAAAGTGTCGTGGGAAGATCGTCTTCAATAAATGCCTCGCGACGAAAAGTGTCGTGGGAAGATCGTCTACAATAAATGCCTCGCGACAAAAAGTGTCGTGGGAAGATCGGCTACAATAAATGCCTCGCGACAATAAGTGTCGTTGGAAGATCGTCTACAATAAATGCCTCGCGACAAAAAGTGTCATGGGAAGATCGGCTACAGTAAATGCCTCGCGACTAAGTGTCGTGGGAAAATCAGCCTTAAATAATGAAGTTACGGACGTACTTGCGGCAATGCTACTCCCAAAATTAAGTACGGTGGGTTACAAAGCAAACCCGAACCGAGATACACTCTAAAGGAGTGGATCTGGGTTCAACAAATCGCGGCTACTTCTATTCAGTACTTACGGCAATGCTAAGCCGAAGTAAGTACTGCGGTTTCAAACGGACGACCTTTACCGGGGTAGTGAGGTGCACTCTGAAGGAGTGAATTTCAGTCAAATAGCGAACGTATTGAGTACTATGTACGGGTACTAAGTATCGTACTTTGTGCCTCTCTGCGTTCCCTATAGCCACTTCGGCTCCTAGTAAGCTTACTTAGGTTAAAGTGTGTACGGGGTTTTTATATGTTTCTATCTCAAGCCACACATTAACCTCTGTGTACCACACTTTCTTCTTTATCCTAGTGCATTTTTCACTTCTATTCGTCTACTTTTCTGCAGTAAGACGGTGCGAAGTGAAAGCTGACGAATAAAAATAAAAATTAAAAAAAATATACTTAATATAAATAAATATATGGGATGACGTAGTCACTCATGTTTGTCACTGATGTGTGCTAGCAGATGCATGATCACTGTGTGCCTACTGCTGACTCGATGGGTGGTGACTGCTTGGTTGCTGCTTTTATTTTTGTTTGGTGTATATTGTTGTTGGTAGGTTTCTTGTGTATTTAGTTGTTATTGCTGCTGGGTGTGCATAAAATGAATTTTTACTATGTAGGTATGCATTTAAAGGGTGGCTTCCATTTCCTTGGCTGATAGGTATCCTCTTGTCATGTTGTTGATAGGTAGGTATATGAAAAACGTAACACTTCGTTACAGTGTCGAGTACTCGAGAAGAACATGAACGATGTTTGGAAACGGTTTTGCAACGCCTGCGTGAAAACAACTTTAAAATTAGCTTTTCAAAATGTGTTTTTGCTCAAACAGAAATCAATTCGGATTTTTTTTTTTTTTTATTGTGACCAAGTTTTTGAATTTCAAAATACAAACAATTGTTTTTATTTGAGATTTTTTGATAAAATTTTTTTATTGCGCATATAAAAATTCACATAAATTTGTTACCCGACGTTACGCTGGATTTCTTTAGTATCTTCAATTTCCCTGGACACAAAATCACGAAAGATAGCATCGCTCCAAACGCAGCATTTGTGCAAGAAAAACTGCAGAGTTTAATCAAAGGTAACACAAGGAAGGACAAGACAGTAATTCAGTAGAACTCTGAAGCAGAGGAAGCCTTTAAAATGTGTAAACACCATCTCGCCGATTGCGTGTTACTATCTCCTCCAACACCGAATGCCAAACTCATAATGCATGTTGGTGTAAGTAATTACTGCATTGGGGCAGCGATTCACGAGCTAATTGAAGCCACTTGGATTTTTTTTAAACCGTTGTCCAATTCTCCAAAATCTTAAAGCACTTTTGACCGTGAACTATTAGCTATTTATGGGTTGGAGTCTGTTGTATACTTACACATACATATACTTAGGTAAATAGACTTAGTTGTATATAACCTAGTTAAGTAAATGCATACTGTAAAACATAGTACGAACTCTCATTAAGCATTAGACAGTCAGTGAATAAAGACCTATCATCTTTAAACATACTAAACGTCTTTCGTTTATTTAATATGGTGTCAGATGTGTTTTCTTCTTCTTATTAAAATTTCAATTCTTAAATTTATTATTATTCAGTCAATTAAAAACAAACAAATTATGGCAAACGACGACAAACAAACCGCACATGCTTACGCTGTTGTCAATAACATTTCGGCATCCATTTCACCACTCAACCTAAAGCCAACGAATCTTCCAGCCACGTGGAAGAATTGGCATAGTTAATTTAAATTTTTTCGGAGTGTCATTTGCAGATAAATTCCGAAGCAATTCCCGTAATTGATAGTCCGCGAAAAATACCGTTTAGTTTGCTAGATGTACTTAAAGAAGAGCTCCTGCGTACAGAAAAAATGGATGTCATCGTTGATGAACCAACAAATTGGGTGAGTTCAATTGTTCTTGTAAAGAAGCCAAACGGAAAGTTGAGGTTATGTCTTGACCCAAGAAATCTTAACAAGGCTATTCTTCGCTCACATTTCCGAACTTAGACTGTTTTAAGGCTAAACTAAATGGTGCGAAATATTTTACATCGCTCGATGCCAATTCAGGTTTCTGGATTATACCGCTAGATGAGGAATCATCAAAGGCATGTACATTTATCACCCCATTAGGAAGGTATAGATTTTTAAGAATGCCTTACGGTATCAAGTCAGCACCTGAAATTTTTCATGCCCAAATGGTTAACTATTTTTCAGATATAGAGGGTGTTATGATTTATATTGACGATTTCTTAATCTTTGCCGATACCATGGAAAAACATAATGAAATTCTATATAAAGTACTGGATCGGGCTAGATCAATAAATCTGAAATTTTTATCAGTCAAAGTCAAAAATTTGTGTCTCGGAAATCAAATTTATAGGTCATATTTTTAACACAAAAGGTATTAAACCAGATGATTAAAAAATTAAAGCAATATGCAACATGCCTCGACCAACATCTGTTTCAGACTTACAACGATTCCTTGGAATGGTCAACTATCTCGGTTCATTCGTCAAAAATTTATATTTTGAAAACACAAACCTTCGACTACTTTTAAAAAAAGATATTCAGTGGCATTGGAATGACTTCCATGAAAGAGAGTTTCTAAAATTAAAAGACATTATTTCAAAAGCACCATGTCTGTCGATGCGTCTAAGGGTGCAGTTGGTCCAGTTATATGTCACCTACATAGTCCAATTGATTACGCTTCTGCCACGCCAACAGCCAGTCAGCAGAATTATTCTCAAATTGGAAAAGAGCTCTTTGCAATTTTGTTTGGTTGTATAAAATTTCACCAATATGTCTTCGGCAGACATGTAACAATTGAGACGGATCACAAACCATTAGTACCATTGTTTGATAAGCCTTTACATAAGGTACCTGCCAGACTCCAACGTTTTATGCTTCGACTTCAAGCGTATGACTTGTCTGTCATTTTCAAACCAGGTAAAGAGATGTTTACTGCTGACACTCTTTTAAGAGCAGCTTTACCAGAAACATCACTTACCGACTTTGACAGTGAAATATCTCTTCATTGTGATCTCTTAGTAACAAATATTTCAGTTTCTTCATCAAAATTAAAGCAAATACGAGATGCTACACTCAATGACTCTTCATTATGCAAGGTCAAAGATTTTATTCAAATGGGATGGCCTTCTAATAATCATCGACCAAGAAGCAATGCCATACTTTAATATTAAGGATGAATTACACGTCATTGACGATGTTATTTTCAAAAATAACAGAATTGTGATCTGTTATATCCAGAATTTGTAATGTCCAGAAAAAGAGTTTTTTAAATAAAATACTTATTTAATTCGTTAATATCTTTTATTCAAAATGTGAAGTTATCTTGTTGAACCCTCGAAATCGACTGACTTTTATATCAATCCAAAAATTATATCTAAGTGATACTGTTCAATGATTTGGTCATTCATGCATATCGTTATCTTTAATAGAAAACAAAGGGATGACAAAGAAAAGGAACGGGAATTGGATAAGATGTGATGATTGTTCAAACTTGTGGCTGTGGATTCATTTTATCACACAGCATGAACAATGCTATTGATTTCTCGTCTTGTGTGTTCACTGTAGTCGCAGTGGATGCGATTATTGATTTCCTTATCACAACACAGCGTTCGAAAGCAATCGAAAGTCGCAATGTCTTTTTCTGAGTATAATGGGATTCTTGTGCCGTTATTTAACATAAGCGTTTTACTATCGAAATCCAATGTTTTTACTATTTTGCTAAGCAAATCCATACCGATCAGAATGTCGTATGGTTTTGCTCCTAAGTCGCTTTTGAACCATCTTGTTTTACCTTGTGAATCATAATTAAATTCTTCTGGTATTTTTGTTATAATTCTATCTACTTATTCCATTGTTGTATTATTAATAGTTTGGAGTTTCATATTTACGGTTTCGTACAACTCAAAATTTCTACAGTCTACTGAGCTTGAATTTATTATGCCCATCGTGGAACCTGTGTCTATTAGTCCCTTGTATATTTTTTTTTCAATCGTTAAATTTATAAATATTTTATTTCTGAGGCCTAGATGAGAAAAAACTCAGACTTTACGTTATGAATTTCTTCCTCTCGGTTTTCAGTGTAATTTACTGACATCGGTGCTGGGTTTTGGGAATTCTGCCTATTTTGACCTAATGTACCCTTCCTATTGCTAGTTCTATTATTATAATTTTGTCTGTTATAATTCGAATTGAAATTATTATTATTTTGCCTATAATTATTATTATACTGTCTGTCATAATTATTATTAAAGGAATTATTATTTTGCCTGTTGTAATTTTGATTTGAGTTACTATTTTGTCTGAAAGGATTAGTATTATTGTCTCTCCAATTTCTACTGTTCTGTCTAAAGAGATTATTACTTGGATTCTGTATACTACGCCTATCGTGACTCAAAAATTCCTTTTCTATATTGTTATTATCATATCCTACATAGGAGTATAGAATGTTTTTTATTAAATGTAAGTTATATAGATCTTTGATTTCTCTAGATAAATTTCCTGACACTAACCGTTTGATTCTATTAATTAATAATGTATAAAATGTTTGTTTTGCCTCTGCAAGGTTAGATTCATAGGTCACGATTGATTTATTTCTTGAGTTATTATTCCTATTTTTTTATTTAAATCTTGTATGGAACTTACTCTAATGTTACAAATTTTATCTCAATATATCTTTGTAGCTGCAAATTGGCCGGAAGTGCTGCTTTAGGAATTCCATTATTGCTTCCCATCCTTCCGATCAGTTGTTGAGAAGTAGCTCCTTCGCTCTTCCAATGATTTTTGTATTGTAAATCGCCTGCCAGATTTCTCCTCTTAATGGTTCGTCTACGGAGTTGAGATGAGTTTTAACACTTGCGAAGAATTGGCTGAGTGTCTCGTTCTTTCCTTCAAAAGTTGGTATGTGTTGGATTTCTTTAGTTAGGTAGACTATTCTACTTGCGTGTGGTGCGGCTAATGCCTCCAACACCTCCGCTAAACGATTCATGATTTCTTGAATTTCTCTCCTTCAGAATCCGAGTGCTCTGTTGCGACGAATTGTTATTATTATTTTTTTTTTCACTCTGTCATGTCAACGTTAATTTGACTTTCCGCACACTGATTTTATATTTATTTTATATACCGGTTGTTAGGTAAGTTAGGGTTTGACAATATTAATTTGTTAAATACGCACTAACTAACGGATATATATTTTTTTTCTTCACGATGAATTTAAAATTATTCGCATTAGGCTTCAACAGTATGAGTATGTTTGATACACTTTAACATGATTTTTTTTTTCAACGACGATTTCAAAAAATATATTTCTTTAATCACGGTTCACTTACGACTAACTATATTTAATAATCAAAATTACATTCAAATTTGGTTCTTGTTCTCAAACTGCTGTCTAAGCAGATTTGTTTATTTTATTATTTTATTGTATTGTGGATACTCATTTGTTGGGTTCAGGTTACTTGGAAAAAGAATGCAATGTATAAAAAATGCTCGTGCATTGAATAAAGTTAATGAGCTTGATTTCTGTGGGAAATCAAATTGAGAAATTTACTGAAATGTTACTTAAGATTTGAAGCAAAGGAATGCAATGTATAAAAAATGCTCGTGCATTGAATAAAGTTAATGAACTTGATTTCTGTGGAAAATCAAGTTGAGAAATAAACTGAAATCTAACTTAGGATTTGGGGCAACGAAAATGGACTGGATTTTGGAAGGTGTGGAAGATGTTACCTACATAGATGATATCTTCATTGTGTCGAGTACTCGAGAAGAACATGAACGATGTTTGGAAACGGTTTTGCAACGCCTACGTGAAAACAACTTTAAAATTAGCTTTTCAAAATGTGTTTTTGCTCAAACAGAAATCAATTCAGTTTTTTTTTTATTGTGACCAAGTTTTTGAATTTCGAAGTACAAGCAATTGTTTTTATTTGAGATTTTTGGATAAAATTTTTTTATTGCGCAGATAAAAATTCACATAAATTTGCTACCCGACGTTACGCTGGATTTCTTTAGTATGTTCAATTTCCCTGGACACAAAATCACGAAAGATAGCATCGCTCCAAACGCAGCATTTGTGCAAGAAAAACTGCAGAGTTTAATCAAAGGTAACACAAGGAAGGACAAGACAGTAATCCAGTGGAACTCTGAAGCAGAGGAAGCATTTAAAATGTGTAAACACCAACTCGCCGATTCCGTTTTACTATCTCCTCCAACACCGAATGCCAAACTCATAATGCATGTTGGTGTAAGTAATTACTGCCTTGTGTCAGCGATGCAGGAGCTAATTGAAGCCACTTGGATTTTTTTAAAACCGTTTTCCAATTCATCAAAATCTTAAAGCACTTTTGACCGAGAACTATTAGCTATTTATGGGTTGGAGTCTGTTGTATACTTACACATACATATACTTAGGTAAATAGACTTAGTTGTATATAACCTAGTTAAGTACATGTATACTGTAAAACATAGAACGAACTCTCATTAAGCATTAGACAGTCAGTGAATAAAGACCTATCATCTTTAAACATACTAAACGTCTTTCATTTACATAATATGGTGTCAGATGTGTGTTCTTCTTCTTATTAAAATTTCAATTTTTAAATTTATTATTATTCAGTCAATTAAAAAAAAAAAAAAAAAAACAAATAAATTATGGCAAACGACGACAAACAAACCGCACATGCTTACGCTGTTGTCAATAACATTTCGGCATCCATTTCACCGCTCAACCTAAAGCCAACGAATCTTGCAGCTACGTGGAAGAATTGGCATAGTTAATTTAAATTTTTTTGGAGTGTCATTTGCAGATAAATTCCGAAGCAATTCCCGTAATTGATAGTCCGCGAAAAATACCGTTTAGTTTACTAGATGTACTTAAAGAAGAGCTCCTGCGTACGGAAAAATTGGATGTCATAGTTGATGAACCAACTAATTGGGTGAGTTCAATTGTTCTTGTAAAGAAGCCAAACGGAAAGTTGAGGTTATGTCTTGACCCAAGAAATCTTATCAAGGCTATTCTTCGCTCACATTTCCTAGCTTAGTGTGGTGTTTTTCAATACACATTCAACTGTTCAAAATAAACTGTAGAGTTATAAAAAAATATTTAATCACATATGCATTGATTTTTCATACAATGATTTAATTTCTAGAATGTGTCATTCGTGAATAGTTTTTCTTAGTGTTATAGTTTTCATATTAATAAATATAATTTTATGTTTGTAGATGGCGTATTTATTATTCAAGATACAATAATTTGGCGACGAGTGAAGAAGATCTCAAAGATTCAAGATTTCAACATTTAGCATTCAATACTTGAATTGCATTAGCTATCAATTTTCAAATTTTTCAAATTCAAAATGGATGCCACACAGCTTGAACAAATTTTGCAAGCTTTTCAAGATCAACAGGCAAAGATTACTCAACTGGTTGCACAATTGCAAGCGCCTTCAACTCATTCAAATATTCATCCGTTTGAAAATTACGATGCTGAAAAAGAAAAATTTTCGAATTATCTAGAACGTTTCGAAAACTATTGCAACATGAAAAATGTTACAGACGAAGCTAAGAAAACACAACTTTAATGCGTTTCTATAGGTTCATTGCACTACAATAACCTAGCTGCGTTTCTTGGTCCAGAAAAACCTGTCAAAAACTTAAAACTGCAGGATCTTATCGATAATTTCAAGAAGATGTTGATTCCGAAAAAAAATGTAGTAGTTTCTCAACATTATTTCCTTAACGTTTTTTAAAAAGAGGATCAGAATGTTGCTGATTTTGTTTCCTCGCTACAGAGGAACATTGCCAATTGTGAATTCAGTGTTACATGTCAGTGCATGAAAACTGAGTCCGTGTCTGAGATTTTTCTCCGCGCTCAGTTCATCCGTGGCCTAAGAGATGATTGGCTACGTGAGCAAATTTTGCAGTCAGACAAGACAACATTCGATGATATTCTTCTCAAAGCAACTGCTCTCGAAGCTTCAAAAATCGAAAGCAAAGAATTTAGACAAATTTCAAGAACTTCCAGTACAGATGTCAATAAATTGTCCACCTCAAGAAACAAGACACACATGAAGAGTCAATCAAGTTCAAGATCAAGGTTTCCTTCAAATAACACTCAGAAGTCATACGGTCGTTCCAGTTCAAAATCTCAAAACATCAATTACAAAGCCCTGCGAATAGAAAACTGTTGCTTAAGATGCGGACGAAACAATCACAAGGTTTCAAATTGCCGGACGGACAAATCTCAACTCAGGTGTAGCTCTTGCAAAAGAGACGGCCATGTTTCTAAGGTATGTCTTTCAACTCTTTTATCGCAAAATAGAAACTCTTACTCTAACCATCCGACAAATGCCATCAATGCCGAAGATTGTTCAAGTAATTCAACCGAACAATATGGACTATACAAGATTGAATCTATCGAAAATGAAATAGTAGATTTATTCGAAGTTCAAAACTGCGACAAGTATCTCATAGATGTGACACTAAACAATAAGACACAGAAGTTCGAAGTCGACTCAGGAGCAAAATACTCACTTTTAGCACAAACTGATTTTCGACGTCTTAATCTACACTTACCGTTGGACAAATCTCAAGTTTCGTTTCGATCTTACTCAGGCAATATTATCAATCCCTTGGGAAAATTATCCCTCAATGTTGCTTACGGGGGGAAAGAAATTATTGGTGAGTTACATATTGTTCCAGATGGCCATGATGCTCTACTAGGTAGACAATGGATAAGAGGTCTAGGTATCGAGCTTAAGAAAATTGATTCTAAAACGTCAAATTCGTCATCTGCTATTCAAATTCAACACAACTGCTCAATCGATGATATTTTTAAAAAATGTTCTTCCATTTTTGAAGAGAAGGTAGGTTGTGTTCCAAATTTTCAAGTCTCACTTCAACTCAGGGAAGGAACCAAACCAATTTTTACTCGAGAAAGATATGTGCCATACGCTCTACAAGAACGAGTCGACAAAGAACTCAACTCTCTCGAAAAAGACGGAATTATCACGCTAGTTTCCGCAAGTGATTTGGGTTCCCCACTGGTGGTCATACCGAAACCCGATGGCGGAGTACGTCTATGTGTCGACTACAAGTGTGGTGTTAATGAACGCCTAGTACAAGCTAATCATCCAATAAGACGAATTGATGAAGTTTTACACAGCCTCCGGAACTCTCGATATTTTTGCAAATTAGATCTGTACAAAGCCTACCTACATTTGAAAGTCCACGAAGAAAGTTGCCAAATTCAAACAATTTCAACACACAGAGGCACTTATCGAATAAATCGCCTCAGTTTTGGTATAAAAACCGCACCATCAGATTTCAACAGAATACTATGTCAAATTCTTAAAGGACTTCAAGGCGTAGAAGCTTACTTCGACGATATAATTGTGCATGGTCCTTCACGCCATGAATGTCTTCAAAATCTTGTTGCATGTCTAAACAAGCTTAATAAATATGACCTGAACGTCAATAAGAAGAAATGTTCATATTTATTGGAAAAGATTGAATATTTGGGACATGTAATCGAGTTCAACAAAATTTGCGAATCTCCAGAGAAAATACGCGCTATACAGGATATGCGTCCTCCTTCGAATCCAGATGAAGTTCAACAATTTCTTGGACTTGTTACATACTACTCTCGGTTCATTCCAGATTTTTCAACTAAGTCTCATGCTCTTCGTTGTCTTCTTAAGAAAAGACAAAAATGGTTTTGGTCTTCAAAATGTGAATCAGCTTTCCTGAAATTGAAAACAGAACTATGCAGCGAACGAGTACTTATGCCATTCAATCCTAACTTACCAGTCGTACTAACTACAGATAACAGTCCTTTTGGAATAGCTGCTGTGTTGAGTCACACTCTAAACGGACTTGAAAAACCGATTGCATACGCTTCCCGTTCTCTAACGAAATCTGAACAAAATTATAGCCAGTTAGATCGTGAAGCCCTTGCGATAATTTTTGGTGTCACTCATTTTTACAAATATCTTTTCGGTAGACATTTCCTACTTGTCACAGATAATCAACCCTTATCAAGAATTTTACATCCTCACAAAGCCTTACCCCAGATAACCTCAGCTCGACTTCTCAGATATGCTTCCTTTTTATCCGGGTTCAATTACTCTGTCAAATTCAAACCAGGCGAAGCGAACCAGAATGTTGACTGTTTGTCTCGTGCACCAGTTCAACATATTAAAATTCAACTGACCAAATAATTGGTGATGAAGTAAACACTTTGTATGCTGAAACAATATTCCAAATTTCAAGCAAAGAAATCACAGCTCAAATCATCAAAGAAGAAACAGAAAAAGATGCTGAGCTTCAAAAAACTACAAATGACTTACAAAACTATTCAACAGATTCGGCCTTAACACTCAAAGATGGTATTATTTTTCGAAAAGACAGAATACTTATTCCACAATCCCTGCGTTCAACAATTCTTTCGGAACTTCATGAAACTCACTTGGGTGGCACTAAGATGAAACAACTTGCCCGATGATACGTATATTGGCATAATATTGATAAAGACATCGAGCGGTTAGTAAGAAATTGCGAAAACTGTGCGGTCAATAGATCAAATCCACCAAAAGCTCCAGTGCACCCGTGGGATCCGCCTCAAGAAAACTGGGAACGAGTGCATATTGACTACGCTGGACCGTTTCAAAATCATTATTTTCTTGTTTGCATAGATGCCAAATCAAAATGGGCCGAAATTAGGGTAACCAAAGACGTGCCCTCAAGTTCAAGTACCATTCAAAAGTTTTCAAATATATTCTCATTTCATGGATATCCTAAAGTCATGGTATCCGACAATGCTTCAATTTTCAAAAGTGAACAATTCTATTCTTTTTGTTCAAGTCACGGAATATTTCAAAAATTTATTGCACCTGAACATCCTGCAACAAACGGACTTGCCGAAAGAAATATTCAAACCCTCAAACATCGACTAAAAGCTCTCGCAAACGATAGGAATCCAATTCAAGACAAAATATATAACATACTTCTACGTTATCATGCCACACCTCTTTCATGTGGAAAATCACCTGCTGAACTTAACCTACATAGGAAACTCAGGATACGCATTGATGCTATTTTTCCATACCATCCGCAACCCTCTAAACTGGTATCTAAACCGTCACGTTCATTACAAGTGGGGGAGAGGGTTCAAGTAAAAATTTTCAACAAATGGCAGTTTGGAGAAGTAAAAAAGAAACTTGGTAAGCGGCACTACCTTATTAATCTTGACATTGGTCGTATAATCAAACGACACATCAACCAACTTCAATTTACACTGGTAAAAAAGAAATCCGTGTCATTTGGACCTACCCAGAGTTTCGATGTTCCAAGACCAAGCAAACCTTATCAGGTTCCTGACGGAACTATTCTTCCTCAACCCGTTCCTCAACCGAATTCAGTACCATATACTGACAGTCATCAACCTTTAGCTCAACAAGAAATGAGAAGATCAGTCAGGAACAGACGCCCTCCTGCCCGATTTCGTACTTGAGATGTATATCTTTTAATAAGTGGGAAAGACTGTAGTGTTTTTCAATACACATTCAACTGTTCAAAATAAACTGTAGAGTTATAAAAAAATATTTAATCACATATGCATTGATTTTTCATACAATGATTTAATTTCTAGAATGTGTCATTCGTGAATAGTTTTTCTTAGTGTTATAGTTTTCATATTAATAAATATAATTTTATGTTTGTAGATGGCGTATTTATTATTCAAGATACAATAATTTGGCGACGAGTGAAGAAGATCTTAAAGATTCAAGATTTCAACATTTAGCATTCAATACTTGAATTGCATTAGCTATCAATTTTCAAATTTTTCAAATTCAAAATGGATGCCACACAGCTTGAACAAATTCTGCAAGCTTTTCAAGATCAACAGGCAAAGATTACTCAACTGGTTGCACAATTGCAAGCGCCTTCAACTCATTCAAATATTCATCCGTTTGAAAATTACGATGCTGAAAAAGAAAAATTTTCGAATTATCTAGAACGTTTCGAAAACTATTGCAACATGAAAAATGTTACAGACGGAGCTAAAAAAGCACAACTTTTATGCGTTTCTATAGGTTCATTGCACTACAATAACCTAGCTGCGTTTCTTGGTCCAGAAAAACCTGTCAAAAACTTAAAACTGCAGGATCTTATCGATAATTTCAAGAAGATGTTGATTCCGAAAAAAAATTTAGTAGTTTCTCAACATTATTTCCTTAACGTTTTTTAAAAAGAGGATCAGAATGTTGCTGATTTTGTTTCCTCGCTACAGAGAAACATTGCCAATTGTGAATTCAGTGTTACATGTCAGTGCATGAAAACTGAGTCCGTGTCTGAGATTTTTCTCCGCGCTCAGTTCATCCGTGGCCTAAGAGATGATTGGCTACGTGAGCAAATTTTGCAGTCAGACAAGACAACATTCGATGATATTCTTCTCAAAGCAACTGCTCTCGAAGCTTCAAAAATCGAAAGCAAAGAATTTAGACAAATTTCAAGAACTTCCAGTACAGATGTCAATAAATTGTCCACCTCAAGAAACAAGACACACATGAAGAGTCAATCAAGTTCAAGATCAAGGTTTCCTTCAAATAACACTCAGAAGTCATACGGTCGTTCCAGTTCAAAATCTCAAAACATCAATTACAAAGCCCTGCGAATAGAAAACTGTTGCTTAAGATGCGGACGAAACAATCACAAGGTTTCAAATTGCCGGACGGACAAATCTCAACTCAGGTGTAGCTCTTGCAAAAGAGACGGCCATGTTTCTAAGGTATGTCTTTCAACTCTTTTATCGCAAAATAGAAACTCTTACTCTAACCATCCGACAAATGCCATCAATGCCGAAGATTGTTCAAGTAATTCAACCGAACAATATGGACTATACAAGATTGAATCTATCGAAAATGAAATAGTAGATTTATTCGAAGTTCAAAACTGCGACAAGTATCTCATAGATGTGACACTAAACAATAAGACACAGAAGTTCGAAGTCGACTCAGGAGCAAAATACTCACTTCTAGCACAAACTGATTTTCGACGTCTTAATCTACACTTACCGTTGGACAAATCTCAAGTTTCGTTTCGATCTTACTCAGGCAATATTATCAATCCCTTGGGAAAATTATCCCTCAATGTTGCTTACGGGGGGAAAGAAATTATTGGTGAGTTACATATTGTTCCAGATGGCCATGATGCTCTACTAGGTAGACAATGGATAAGAGGTCTAGGTATCGAGCTTAAGAAAATTGATTCTAAAACGTCAAATTCGTCATCTGCTTTTCAAATTCAACACAACTGCTCAATCGATGATATTTTTAAAAAATGTTCTTCCATTTTTGAAGAGAAGGTAGGTTGTGTTCCAAATTTTCAAGTCTCACTTCAACTCAGGGAAGGAACCAAACCAATTTTTACTCGAGAAAGAAATGTGCCATACGCTCTACAAGAACGAGTCGACAAAGAACTCAACTCTCTCGAAAAAGACCCCCACTGGTGGTCATACCGAAACCCGATGGCGGAGTACGTCTATGTGTCGACTACAAGTGTGGTGTTAATGAACGCCTAGTACAAGCTAATCATCCAATAAGACGAATTGATGACGTTTTACACAGCCTCCGGAACTCTCGATATTTTTGCAAATTAGATCTGTACAAAGCCTACCTACATTTGAAAGTCCACGAAGAAAGTTGCCAAATTCAAACAATTTCAACACACAGAGGCACTTATCGAATAAATCGCCTCAGTTTTGGTATAAAAACCGCACCATCAGATTTCAACAGAATACTATGTCAAATTATTAAAGGACTTCAAGGCGTAGAAGCTTACTTCGACGATATAATTGTGCATGGTCCTTCACGCCATGAATGTCTTCAAAATCTTGTTGCATGTCTAAACAAGCTTAATAAATATGACCTGAACGTCAATAAGAAGAAATGTTCATATTTATTGGAAAAGATTGAATATTTTGGACATGTAATCGAGTTCAACAAAATTTGCGAATCTCCAGAGAAAATACGCGCTATACAGGATATGCGTCCTCCTTCAAATCCAGATGAAGTTCAACAATTTCTTGGACTTGTTACATACTACTCTCGGTTCATTCCAGATTTTTCAACTAAGTCACATGCTCTTCGTTGTCTTCTTAAAAAAGGACAAAAATGGTTTTGGTCTTCAAAATGTGAATCAGCTTTCCTGAAATTGAAAACAGAACTATGCAGCGAACGAGTACTTATGCCATTCAATCCTAACTTACCAGTCGTACTAACTACAGATAACAGTCCTTTTGGAATAGCTGCTGTGTTGAGTCACACTCTAAACGGACTTGAAAAACCGATTGCATACGCTTCCCGTTCTCTAACGAAATCTGAACAAAATTATAGCCAGTTAGATCGTGAAGCCCTTGCGATAATTTTTGGTGTCACTCATTTTTACAAATATCTTTTCGGTAGACATTTCCTACTTGTAACAGATAATCAACCCTTATCAAGAATTTTACATCCTCACAAAGCCTTACCCCAGATAACCTCAGCTCGACTTCTCAGATATGCTTCCTTTTTATCCGGGTTCAATTACTCTGTCAAATTCAAACCAGGCGAAGCGAACCAGAATGTTGACTGTTTGTCTCGTGCACCAGTTCAACATATTAAAATTTCAACTGACCAAATAATTGGTGATGAAGTAAACACTTTGTATGCTGAAACAATATTCCAAATTTCAAGCAAAGAAATCACAGCTCAAATCATCAAAGAAGAAACAGAAAAAGATGCTGAGCTTCAAAAAACTACAAATGACTTACAAAACAATTCAACAGATTCGGACTTAACACTCAAAGATGGTATTATTTTTTGAAAAGACAGAATACTTATTCCACAATCCCTGCGTTCAACAATTCTTTCGGAACTTCATGAAACTCACTTGGGTATCACTAAGATGAAACAACTTGCCCAACGATACGTATATTGGCATAATATTGATAAAGACATCGAGCGGTTAGTAAGAAATTGCGAAAACTGTGCAGTCAATAGATCAAATCCACCAAAAGCTCCAGTGCACCCGTGGGATCCGCCTCAAGACAACTGGGAACGAGTTCATATTGACTACGCTGGACCGTTTCAAAATCATTATTTTCTTGTTTGCATAGATGCCAAATCAAAATGGGCCGAAATTAGGGTAACCAAAGACGTGCCCTCAAGTTCAAGTACCATTCAAAAGTTTTCAAATATATTTCATGGATATCCTCATTTCATGGATATCCTCAAGTCATGGTATCCGACAATGCTTCATTTTTCAAAAGTGAACAATTCTATTCTTTTTGTTCAAGTCACGGAATATTTCAAAAATTTATTGCACCTGAACATCCTGCAACAAACGGACTTGCCGAAAGAAATATTCAAACCCTCAAACATCGACTAAAAGCTCTCGCAAACGATAGGAATCCAATTCAAGACAAAATATATAACATACTTCTACGTTATCATGCCACACCTCTTTCATGTGGAAAATCACCTGCTGAACTTTACCTACATAGGAAACTCAGGATACACATTGATGCTATTTTTCCATACCATCCGCAACCCTCTAAACTGGTATCTAAACCGTCACGTTCATTACAAGTGGGGGAGAGGGTTCAAGTAAAAATTCTCAATAAATGGCAGTTTGGAGAAGTAAAAAAGAAACTTGGTAAGCGGCACTACCTTATTAATCTTGACATTGGTCGTATAATCAAACGACACATCAACCAACTTCAATTAACACTGGTAAAAAAGAAATCCGTGTCATTTGGACCTACCCAGAGTTTCGATGTTGCAAGACCAAGCAAACCTTATCAGGTTCCTGACGGAACTATTCTTCCTCAACCCGTTCCTCAACCGAATTCAGTACCATATACTGACAGTCATCAACCTTTAGCTCAACAAGAAATCAGAAGATCAGTCAGGAACAGACGCCCTCCTGCCCGATTTCGTACTTGAGATGTATATCTTTTAATAAGTGGGAAAGACTGTAGTGTTTTTCAATACACATTCAACTGTTCAAAATAAACTGTAGAGTTATAAAAAAATATTTAATCACATATGCATTGATTTTTCATACAATGATTTAATTTCTAGAATGTGTCATTCGTGAATAGTTTTTCTTAGTGTTATAGTTTTCATATTAATAAATATAATTTTATGTTTGTAGATGGCGTATTTATTATTCAAGATACAATACTTAGATTGTTTTAGGGCTAAACTAAATGGTGCGAAATATTTTACATCGCTCGATGCCAATTCAGGTTTCTGGATTATACCGCTAGATGAGGAATCATCAAAGGCATGTACGTTTATCACCCCATTAGGGAGGTATAGATTTTAAGAATGCCTTACGGTATCAAGTCAGCACCTGAAATTTTTCATGCCCAAATGGTTAACTATTTTTCAGATATAGAGGGTGTTATGATTTTTATTGGCGATTTCTTGATCTTTGCCGATACCATGGAAAAACATAATGAAATTCTATATAAAGTACTGGATCAGGCTAGATCAATAAATCTGAAATGTATTCAGTCAAAGTCGAAAATTTGTGTCTCGGAAATCAAATTTAGAGGTCATATTTTTAACAAATATGGTATTTAGCTTTAATCCAATTTTATTATGAAAAACTTTTTTTTTTCACATGCACATCGTGAGATTCGAACCCAAGCCTTCAGATTTACTCAGTCTTTGAAGTCGTATGCACAACGCATTCCACCGCTTATGACCACTTGTTATGGGAACCTGGCTCGGTAACACCATATGATATTTTTTTTATAATTATATACATAGGTAAGAGAATTATTGAATTCACAACAAACCAAACAAAAAAACAAACAAAACACCTATGCTTTTTTAACGACTGAACCCCCGCATTGAAATCGTGACAAGAAAAAGGAGAAAAATAATGACATTTGTCACAATGAGCCATAGAGATAGTGATAAGTAGGGTAAAAACAAATTTAGCTTTGAGGACTTCGTCTGCGTCATTTACATTTGGTGGCCAAATTTATTACTAAGGATAAGAGTAATTATAATAATGTTTATTTGATGTATAAGAATAATTATCATTAATAATAATAATAATAATAATAATAATAATAATAATAATAATAATAATTATAATAATAATAATACCTTAAAATAAAAAGTCATATAAGTCATATTAAAAATAAGATAATAAAATTGATTTGAAAATAATAAATAAAGATTAAAATAAAACAATAATAAATACCCTACGCGTATTCTGGCCTGTAGATTAAACTATAGTTAGTCCCTTACTAACTCCACTCCATCTATCGGGGAATAGTTAGGGTAGTGAAGATTTGAATTGCAGTGGAATTCCAGATGAAGAAAGACTGTTGAAGGTCAAAGTCCACCCCTCAATCATACGTTAATTTTTTGTTATGAACATGATTGGTGGGAAGCATGAAATCGGACGATCCTTACGAATCTGGGAAGGAATACACTGAAAAATTGATGGGTCATGATATCTTAAATGAAGAGATGACTTTCAGTTGTCATTCAATCGTTCAAAGTATCCATGGGTGATTCCTTATACGATCTATAGACTAAAGATCATACCATAGTTAAGGTTCTATAATTAAACTACCCCAGAATACTGTGACAACCTTTGATTATTAGTCAAACAAAAAAAAATTAGATTCCTGTAACTATATAAGTTAAAGTGATTAAGATTTGAACATTTAAATAATAATTTTTACTAGTGTCTAGCCGTGAATAAAAGCTTAGAGGTAAAAGATGAATTATTTGATTTATGTCGATAAGCCAAACCTCATACGATTCGTATTATAGGAAAATTACCTGACTCGGGAATGAAGTGACTAGTTATTCTGACCAATACCTTAATTTGAAGCAATTGAAAGGTGAGAAAGTAATGCAAAAATTGTTATTTTAAGTAAGTGCTTATACTTAATTTTCATGTGTAGGCCTATCTAGTAACTGGCGCAACAATTTTGGCGGTCATAGACTGCCACTGATAGTCGTGGCCGCCAATAATTTTATCTATGTTTCGGTGTATCAGCCTGGAGATAATTTTACACAGAACCCTACAGGATATATAAACGGGAGATGTCCAGATAGAGGTCTAGGGGTGTCGTCTTAAACATCTGAGATCTGGAATAGAAACAAAAAAAAAAAAAGGTTCCCACTTCCTATATACTTACGCTTAGCCACGCGAATCTATAAAGTATTCCTCGCCATAACGATTCAACGATACGTACAACGAGAGACGGCACGTGAGCTAATTATTGATATTCTATATCATATATATCCTTAGTTGAGGAGTTATTTATTTATCTTTTTTTGAATTTTTTTTTTTGCCTTTTTCTTATTATCCCATAAAAGGTTCTTTAAAAAAAAATATATATTTATATATATATATATAGGTACCTAAATATTTAAATATATATATAGTACCAAATATAGCTACAAAAGACAAGTTATTCATAGTTGAGTTCTACCCCGTCATAGCTGATAAGAGCTACGGTTGTAGAGAATAATCTTTTGAATACATTTAAATAGTTCACTAACTTTGATGTTATACAGTAGAAGGTTTTCTCTTAATTTTTTTTTATCTTTATTGTTTTTTTTAGTGTTATTCTGTAAGTATTAGTTTTTTTGTTTTTGGTTTCGGGATGGTAGGTATAGCCATAGCCACCTACCTACTTTATTAATACTTTTAGCTAAATTCTCCATTCCAATACCTAAAAAGAGCTCTCCTTAGGTAGGACCTGGGAATTCGGGAAAGTACGTTATAACTAAGTACCAAAAAAAGGGTACCTAATTTTTTTATATTACAAAGCTGAAACAAAATTTCTAGTACGTTGTTGTTATACCTTTGTTATTTTTTTTGTTCTAGATGTAAATAAAACCTTAAAATATTATAATAACTCAAGTAATGTCCGTTTATACACTAAGTTAATAAGTAAAATAAACCTTCGCTATAAGTCATGAGTCTTACAAATTGTGAGTTTTTTTGATTTCGATTGGGAAGTGTACGAGTCATGAATTTTTGAATTAAACTATCAGGGGTGTGAAAGGTGAGTTATCTTGGGTGGTAATCATGGTGTGACCAAACAATAAAAATCTATATAGGGGAAATATAACAACGGCCGATTGATTTCCAGGTTGGGAGGGAAATGGCCAAGCTGCATTACCATCAGCAGCTCCCTATTGGTGTGTCGAAGTCCGTCTGATGTCTATTTTTGAATTTAAGTTTTCAAAGGCCTGATCTATGTGGTTGTTGCTGGTGAGGTCTGGCTTCAGGGACAAGATCCCATCCCGTCCGGCGAGTTGAGCTGTGCTACGCAAGCAGGCCCGGTCCTTGAACCAGACATTCCAACCCCTTTTCACTCCCCATCCTCTTCTACCTCATCTTTTGCATCGTCTACTGCTATCTCGCTCTCTCTATACTCCTCACCTCCTTTTGCCACGCAACAAATGGCGCCCAACGTATGTGTAGTCCTTGTTTTCGTCCTTTAGTCCAAACTTCACTTACTGTAAACTTGAAAGACTCGTAAGTCTGCACCCAGAAGGTCACAGACGAACTTGGTGTATTGCGACGAGCTATATCCAGGTTTACCGCGACTGAAGTTTACCTAATTTTTAAGTCCGTTTTTTTTGTCAATCCTAGAATTGGCAGTCCCACTGTTCTTGTTGTCAACTTTGAAAAGATCGTATGTCTTAAGATAGAAAGTCTCAGACAAACTAATCTTAATTGCGACGAAAATTTCGAAGTTGACAACGATGGCAGTTAAACATTGTCTGCATGATTCTTTTTGTTTACTTCTACTATTTAGCTCTTCTATCAATCTATATTTTTTTTCTATTCTATCTTAATTTTTAATTTTCTTTTCAAAAGTATTCTATTTTCCATAACTTGATAACAGTGGCCGTGATTGACGTGAAGTCGAACATTGAAGCACTGTTTCAAAAATGTATTTAGAGTTTTTTTTTAACTCATTTCTATGTAAAGTTTTCTCTGCCGCTTCAAGTCTTTTAGCAAAGTCCTAGAGATAGACTAAAATTGCGGGAGCGGAGAGCAAAACTTAGATAATGTCTACTGTCTTTATTTAGCTTTCTCTAAAATTCAATTTCGTCATACCAATAGGATTTAGTTAGTCCGTCTGCAGTCTTAATAAGTCAAAAAAGAAAAAAAAAGTTAAAATTATAAATTTATAAATTAGGTCACACCATATCGCTAAGTTTCCACCTAGGTTTACTACTTGTAGCACCCCGTATGCAAAGAACCAAGAAAAATTAACTCAAATCTAAAGTTAAACAAATCTGAATATTGAAAAAATTAAAAATAAATCCAACAATTCTTATAAATAAATAGATCGTCTTTGGTTCTTTAAAATAGAACTGTATTAAAAGCCATTGAAACTAACTAAAATAATAAAGGCTGCTTAGCCTGGTATTACATCTACAGGTATTTTTAAATATACATAGTTTATATTTACAAGCCTTACTTTCAATTAAAACAATCGTGTTGGGTTCATCCATTGACATATTTTTTTTTTGATTTCGTAATCTAGGAATTTTTCAATTTTTTTTTATTTTTTTTTGTTTTTTTTGAATAGATCTATGTACATATCTACAATAGTTTAGTTATATACATTTACAATTTTGCTTATTGAACCACTTATTTTTTTTCGTTTATTTATTAATAAACTTGCCTTATTTTGTTTAGTTACATTACTTGCATTTATCAAGATAAACCCATTGGTCAAGGTCATTCATAATTATATCAAGTACAGATATTTTCTATACTTCTACAACTCTTAAGAAATAAATTAAAGTTGAGTCATTCCTATACGGTTCCATAATGGCAGCATCTAAAAATAAAAATGAAGATGAAATGAATAATGCAATCCGCGAAGCAGAGTTGGAAAAAAATATAAGGATTACCCGCTCAGTTTCACAAAATCTTACTCAGGGCAGATCCCTGCCTCGAACTCCTACTGGGGTGAACCGTCCACATTCAGCAGCTTCCGATAATCCAAGAAGCTCTGGTATTCCACTGCAAAGTAGTCGCCACGTTTCTAACGAGTCGATAGATGCACCTCCTTTTAGTGTTCTAACAGCCAATATATCTACTATGTCATATCCTTCATTGCCAACGACTAGCGAAAGCGATAGGTCTTTTGATCACACTATCAAGCCCGGGGAAAAGACGACAACAGGTGCTAAGTCTAAATCTGCAAACCCAGTAGGCCTAAGACCAATATTAGGTAGCGTAGTAAATTCACCAGCTCCAGGTCATAGGACGCGTACTATAGTGCCTGAAGACTTAAAAGCATATATAAATCTGGCCATATTACAGGCATTTTCCTCTTATAAAACATCGGTACGCGAAGAAATCTCTACAACTTTAAAGGACGAGATGCAACAACAACTTTCTGGTTTCATGAGAGAGTTGAATCTGAATCGACCAACTCCTCCACCAGGAGACCCAGTTCCAAGACCGCCGGTTGTTCCGATTGTACCTCCACCAGCAGCAAATCAGGCAAACTACCAATTTCCTCAGTCTGATCCACCTGGCGGGGCTTTTGTGCGTTCTAATCCCCAATCGAGGCGACAAAAAGAACAAGCGAGGCGAGAACCGGAAAGGATGTACCAACAGGATAGTTTCCAGAACTATACACCTCCTCAAATGCCCAGACCTCCCAGCAGTTTTTATGAACCTCGACCATCTCAAACTCAGCCAACTGGAAATGGAAGAGGGCCAATTAAAGTTGATAAGTGGGGACTTTCGTTTGAAGGAAAGCCGGAGAGCCTCACTATCGACGATTTTATTTTTCGGCTCGAAACGCTGCAAAGGCAATACGAATACCCTTGGGCAGAAATCTTGCGCGATTTCCACCTGCTTCTTTCAGGGCCTGCTTATGAGTGGTTCTGGCAATTTCAGCGCAACCACTACCGGCCTGATTGGCCTATGCTGCGAGATGCGTTAATCCGCCAATTCAAAAATAGTAGGTCGGATTATGAGATAATGCGCGAAGTCATGGATCGTAGGCAGGGTTCCTGGGAGAGCAGCGATGAGTTCCTTACAACTATCAACAAATTGAGATCCCAATTGAGCGTCCCAATACCAGAGGTGGAGTTGGTCAGGATACTGAAAAGGAATTTGAATGAAAAATTAGTAAAGTTGGTGTACCCTATGCCCATATTTACAATGGATCAGCTGAGGAATGCCTGTCGAGACGCTGAGACCATATTTCCGAGGAGAGAACGAGACGTACCTAAATCTTCCAGGCAACCAGTCAAATATATGGCCAATGAGTTGACGTATGAAGATGAAGCTCACCAGCCACTCGAAGAACAATTGGCGGCATTTCAGTTTACTAGTAATCGTCCAAAAATTCCTCCTCGTAAGTATGTGGATCCATCAAATCTGGTCTGTTGGAACTGCAAGGCACCGGGGCATACCTATTTCGATTGCGACTCCGAGGTTAGAAACGTGTTTTGCTACAAGTGCGGCCAAGCCAAAATCAGAACACCCCACTGCCACAAATGTAACCCGGAAAACCGGTCGCGGAACGCGAAATCTTCGGGGGAGTCGCGTTCGACTCAAACTCACCACCCCCAATGAAACGAAACAGGTCTAGTCAAACAGAAGGAGAAAAAAACGGTCTTGGGGATGACGAAGAAACACCAATACAAATATTGAAGAGGGATTCTAACATAAATATGATGACTCCTCCTAACTTGAACAACATACACTTTATAAAGCCCCTACATAAACGAATAGAGGAATATAATCAAGCCAGGTATAGAATTTTTAATAAGCCCATTACTTCGAAAAACATAATTAAAGCTAGAAACAGATTTAAAAGTAGAAAAATTATAAGAAATAACTTGTCTTCCACAGTATTAGATATAGCTTCTGATCCAAGGCCTTATGCCAAAATTAAAATAAATGATAAAGAACTGTTCGGATTGCTAGACAGTGGTGCTAGTGTTAGCATTTTAGGAAAAGACTGTTTAGAATTAGTTAAAGAACTTAAATTGCAAATTACACCTTACCGGTCGGGAGTTAAAACGGCCGATGGGAAAAGTCAGAGCGTGGTAGGAAAAGTTCAAGTAACGATAGAATTTAATGATTCAATAAAGGACTTAACGTTCTTCTTAGTTCCAAATTTGGACCAGAAACTTTATCTGGGAGTAGATTTCTGGAAAGCGTTCCAAATTGCTCCCAGCATTATAAGCTCAATATCCTTAACGGAGAGTACAGATCTTACTAACTCTCATCAGTTGTCGAATGAACAACAGATTAGACTGGATGCAGTCAGACAGAAATTTCTCTGCTTCGACCGTGACGGTCTAGGTAAAACAACACTCATGGAGCATGTGATAGATACCGGGGACGCAGTCCCTGTGAAACAGCGTCACTACCCTGTCTCCCCAGCGGTACAAGCGATTTTGTATAAAGAACTAGATAGAATGTTGAGCCTTGGCGTTATCGAGGAAAGTGAAAGCCCGTGGTGTTCGCCAGTGGTTCTTTTACAGAAGCCAGGCAAAGTTCGTCTTTGCCTGGATTCTCGTAAAGTGAACTCACTGACGAAGAAAAATGCAAATCCTCTACCGCACATTGAAGGGCTCCTAAGTAGACTACCCGATACTTTTTTCATCAGCAGCATTGATTTAAAAGAAGCTTTTTGGCAAATACCGCTGGAGAGACAGAGTAGGGAAAAGACTGCCTTTGCGGTACCGGGAAGACCCTTGTACCAATTTACGGTGATGCCGTTTGGGTTGTGCAATGCAGCCCAAAGGTTAAGCCAATTAATGGACAAGGTGATTCCTGCACGACTTAGAGAACGTGTCTTCGTGTATCTTGATGATTTGCTAATCATGGCGCCTGATTTCGAAACCCGCCTTGAACTGATAGAAGAAGTATCAGAATGTCTACGAAAGGCCAATCTCACCATCAACATGGACAAATCCAAGTTCTGCTTCAAAGAACTGAAGTATTTGGGGTTCATTGTTGGTGGTGGGAAGTTAAAAACTGATCCGGCAAAAGTAGAGGCTATTATTGACTTTCCAGTCCCCAAAACTCCGCGACAGGTTCGGCGACTGTTAGGTTTAGCAGGGTGGTACCGAAAATTCGTCAGAGATTTTTCGAGTCTGACTGCACCCTTGACTGACATGCTTAAAAAGAAAAATGAAAAATTCAAAATGACTGAGGAGGCACTGAAAGCATTTGAGGATTTGAAAATAGCCCTTACTACAGCACCTGTTCTAACGCATCCCGATTTTTCAAAACGCTTTTTCATTCAATGCGACGCGTCAGATGCTGGAATAGGTGCAGTACTGTTCCAAAAAACAGCAGATAATGAAGAAGTACCGATATCGTTTTTCTCTCAAAAATTTAACAAATGCCAGAGAAACTACAGTGTAACCGAGAAGGAGTGCATGGCAGCGGTGATGGCTGTGCAGAAATTTAGGCCGTATGTAGAAGGTATGGATTTCACGGTGATAACCGACCACTCTAGCCTTCGATGGTTAATGAGTATGAAGGATCTTAGCGGAAAACTGGCAAGATGGAGTTTATTGCTACAATCTTACTCCTTCGAAATCCTTCACCTGAAAGGAAGCCTTAATACAGTACCTGACACTCTTTCTCGGGTACACGTAGACGCTCTGGATATTGGAGATGTAGCTCCACTGATCGACCTGGAGTCAAAAGAATTTCAGTCAGAAGAATACGAGAGTTTGATAAAAACAATTGAAGCCCATTCCGACCAACTACCTGATTTAAAAGTCGAAGACAATTTCGTATATAAGAAAACCTTAAGGTACGAGAATGAAGAAGCGATGCTTGAACATACTTGGCTATTGTGGGTTCCATCCGGACTCACTGAAGAAATTATATCGAAAGCACACAATCCACCTCAAACCGCCCACGGAGGCATAGCTAAGACATTAAAAAGAATTCGCCAGTATTTCCATTGGCCAAATATGACGGTCCAAATCAAAGGATATGTGTCCAACTGTTCTGTTTGTAAGCAATGTAAAGCGTCCAATCAAGTATCACGTCCTCCTATCGTTACGTCATTTTGTACTACTCGTCCGTTTGAAAAATTGTATATTGATTTCCTTGGTCCATATCCGCGCTCGAAAACCGGAAACGCGTATGTTTTTGTAGTCCTTGACCACTTGTCGAAATATGTGTTTTTAAAAGCATTGAAGAACGCGAATACTTCTAGCGTTATAAGATTTCTACGAGATGACATTTTTAATATGTTCGGTGTCCCCCATATTATCCACTCGGATAATGGGCAAGAATTTCTTGCAAAAGATTTTCAAAATCTTCTGCAAAAATATGGGGTGAGACACTTTAAAACCGCAAACTACTCACCGCAGTCAAATGCATCCGAAAGAGTCAACCGAACGTTGTTAGCGGCCATACGCTCTTATCTCAAGACAGACCAACGCGATTGGGATTATCACCTTAGTGATATCGCATGTGCTCTCAGAAGTTCAGTTCATACCTCTACTGGTGTGTCACCATACTTTGCCCTGTTCGGAACAAATATGATGACACACGGTAGTAGTTATGAGCTGGCAAAGAAACTAAAAGCGGTAGACGACAGCGAACTCTTGACTCTCACCCGACGCGACCAACTGCAGTGCATACGCAAGCAAATTCAAGAAAACATAATGAAATCAAACGAAAGATCAGCTAAAACGTACAACACTCGCACACGTAAGATCCGATACTTGCCCGGACAGGAAGTGTATAAAAGAAATTTTATCCTCAGCGATACTTCAAAATATCTTTCGGCAAAATTATGTCCGAAATACGTCAAGTGCCGAATAATTAAACAAGTAGGTAACCAAATGTATGAACTTGAGAACTTAACTGGAAAAAAAATAGGTATATTCCACGCCAAAGACTTAAAACAGTAATTTGTTTCTTAGTAGAGTGGAAATGATGGGTTTTACAAACTCAGAAGCTTTATTTATTTTAATTAGCGATCATACCATCGAAATGGTTAGCTGAGTAATTTGACTTATAAACCAAAACGAAAATTAAATAGCTATATAATACGTCTGTAGGTATAGAGTTTCAGGTACCTACAAATAACGTGGTCATCTTATTTAGCAATCATCCCAGAATTTTAGTAAACTAATAGTAGTTCAACACACTTAAGTACCCTATACCGGTTATTTACTTTCGTCTGTGTTCAATTTCGTTCATTGTTATAGAATTTAATGGAAATTGATCATTTTTCATTTAGAATTTTTTTATTAAACATACCTCCATTCCTTATAAAGGAATTCAAAATAATTTTTTTATGTGCAAATCTAAATTTCCAAAGTTGTTAAATACTTCTACTTGCGCTTTGGTAATGTAACATTATTAAACGGGTAACCTGCATAAGGCATAACCTTATATGGTCAGTAAAGTGGAAAAAAAAAAAGGTTGGTAGGGCAAATCCCACAGACAGGTAATGCCACATACCTCTTAATCGTTCAATAAACTGTATAGGTATATAACTACATGACTTTATGCAGAACATAAAGTCTAATAGTAATCAGTAACCTAGCTTACGACGCGGTTCTTTACTCCACAAGTACCAACATAAGTACTTCCATACTATTCAATAAATAAAAATAAAAAAAAAAAAAAAAAAAGTTTAAAGCAGACGGATTAAAATACCAAAGGCGTTTATTGTAAAGCCAATATGACTTCTTTAACATTATACTTAATTAATGTAGGAACTTAAGAGGATCAGACATAAATGCTATAAGAAATTCCAAAACAAGACGATACGCTTACCAATTACAAATATATAGAGCTGTTTTGCAAACTGTTTATCGAGATCATAAACCCTCATTCCAGGTAAAATCTTCCTTTTTGATTTGTCTTCACGAGTTGATGGCGGCCAATGGTAGATATACAGAGACCACGAATAAGTGTTTTCACAGCTTCTAAGCAGTATCGCATCGCCCTAAATGAAAAAAAATACATTTCAAATAAAAACCCTTGCAATAAAATAAAATTAAAAACTTACCACTCCCAAAGAGGTTTATGCTGAGACAGAACGAAGATTAGGCAATTATAGCGTTGAATATCTTTCATATCCAGCCTGATCCATGGAATTAACCTAACCCATATAGGCACAATGTTGGTTGAAAAAAAAAAAAAAAAAAAAAAAAAAAAAAAAAAAAAAACAACTTTTGGCTTATGAAAATGCGGAAGTACTTTGTTATTCATAATAAGATTATATTATTATTTTGATTTAATAAGGAAATTACAACAAAAGATACATTTCTGTGTTGCTTATTTTTCTATAAACTTTTTTTTTAAACTAGGTACACATAGATAATGTTTGTTTACCTGTCACCTTAAAGTTCCTACATATTAACATACATAATGTCAAAATGAAAAGGGTTATATACAAATTTTGCTTTTGGAAAAAAAAAAAAAATTCTATTTAACCCCCGACTTTGTGTTTGAGAAGATTGCTCAGACCATCTTTCAATATTATTGCCGATTATAAATAAATTAATTCTCTGAATGTTTAAGATCGTAGGGATTTAAACGCGTTTTAATAACGTTGTAGTAGTGTAGAGTATGACTGAAAAGTAAAGCAAATAAAAACGTACCACCGTATACCAACATACTTATATAGAAATATTTTCTCGAACTTTGTTTTTATTTCCAACGAACATTTTGCTGACCCTATTTAAGAGGCGAATAAGAACTTAACGCTTTTCGTTGATTAATCCAGTCCCTTAAACAATGAGAGCTTGTTCTTGTATGCTCCAACTTTTTGTTTTCAAAATTAACCTACCATTCAAAAGTGAATTAGCCTTTTTAGGTTTTGTCAAAGAATAAACTACGAACTAATTTTCTTTATGCAGTTAAGTTGAATAAGAAAGGATATAAAGTTCAAGGTTGTTTGGAGGGGGTATTTTGAAAGACTCGAAGAAAAAAAAATTGCACTATGTAAGGTACATTTCTGTTCTTCTATGTATTTTTTGGACTAAAATCCTAAAAAAGGCAAACACTGAGAACTTTTCTGCTATATATTAGCATTTTTACATAGTTATAAATTTACGTTTGACGTGCTTGTGCTCGTGCATTAACTTTGTATTTGTATTTGTATTTTTATTGTAGCTCTAATTATTAACATTTTTTCTTAAATAGTACCTATATTGCACAATTTACAGAGATATGGTATAACTCTACCTTACTACTGAAAAAATATAATTTTTATTACAATTATCACAGGTTAATTAGAAAAGGACGAAGGAAAAGCTACAGGAAAAACCTTCATAAAGTTGTGTTTTTTGATATCCATGAGAGGAGAAAAGGGGGGTGAAAAAGCACTTAATCTCAATTATTAGCTTTGCCCTGACAATTTTTGTGATAGATTAACATATAAGATTATAACTAATAAATTAACATTTAAACAAAAAAAAACGGATGGGTAAAATAATGATATAAATAAATAAATTAACAGAAAGTATTAATTAAATAAAGACAAATGCTAACAGTATATAAATAAATTAATAAATAAATCAATAAATAAATAAATATATAAATAAATAAATAGAACAAATAAATAAAACAGAAAACAATAAATAAATAAATAAATAAATAAATAAATAAATCAATAAATAAATATATAAATAAATAAAAAGAACAAATAAATAAAACAGAAAGCAATAAATAAATAAATAAATAAATAAATAAATAAATAAATAAGTAACAATTAGAAATATTTACACAGATATAAGATACATAATAAAATGTTATTTTTTTTATTTTTTTTTTTTTTCAAAATTTTTTATTTTTATTTGTAAATTTTGTATATTTTAATTTTTTTTTTTTTTTTTTTTTTTTATAATTCTTAGACAGCCAAGTTTGAGATTAAGTGGTTTTCAGACGTACTACAAGAAACATTATAGCGCTGAAATAAATAAGAAATTCTTGATGAAATTTTATCGATGCCAGTCAATGCATGAAGATTATCAGTCGAGTAGTGCCAGGGCAGATTAAGCATCATTTTTAGAACTTTGTTTTGAGTTCTTTGTAATCTGAGTAAGTGGCTCCTGGCGCATTTGCCCCATACAGGCGAACCATAAAGCATAATGCTCTGGAATATTACTTTATAAATTACAAGTTTGTTATCAATAGAGAGCTTCGATTTTCTGTTTATGAAGGGATATAGTATTTTTATAGCTAGGTTAACTTTGTTAATTGTCTCCTGGATGTGAAATCCAAAAGTCAGCGTTTTATCTAGGTTTACTCCTAAGTATTTTACACTTGTTTTCCATTCTGTTGGTATACCATTAACTTGAAGCGTATTACTGGGTAAAAAGCAAGCTTTTCTTTTTCGTGTGAAAAAAACAGCTTGGGTTTTACCAGCATTAATTTTTATTTTCCAGTCGTTGAAATAATTTTGGACTGTATACAGTGCAGATTGCAAGTTAGTTTCAATTCTAAAGCCAACTGAATCTGATGAATACAGGCAGGTATCGTCAGCAAAAATTGCGGATGAACATTGTGTGAATCGTGGAAAGTCATAGGTGTAAATTATATATAAAAAAGGGCCAAGGACTGATCCTTGAGGTACGCCCGCAACGATTGAATGCAGATCAGAAAAACAGTTATTTACAACGACTTTGAAGAACCTATCAGACAAAAACGAATAGATTAATTTAACAATATGAATTGGAAAATCAAGAATCATAAGTTTATGGATCAAACCTTCATGCCACACTGTATCGAATGCTTTTTCAACGTCTAAAAGTATCATTCCAGTACTATTGCCTAACGCGAGATTGCTTTTGATATCATTCGTTATTCGGTGCACCTGTTGAACCGTATTATGATGGCTTCTAAACCCAAATTGTTCTGCGGGAAGGATATCATGAGTATTTAAATGCATAACAATTTTATTTTTAATGAGTTTTTCGAAGCATTTGCTTAGAGAGCTAAGCAAACTAATTGGCCTATAACTGCTAGGTAATGAAAGATTTTTCCCAGGTTTTGGAATTGGGATTATTTTAACTGTTTTCCAATCGTTAGGAAAGTAGCTTATTTTAAAACAAGCTACAAAAATAACTCGAAGAAATACTAAAGCTGTTTTAGGCAGTTTTTTTAACACAATATTTTTCAAACCATCTAACCCAGGGCTCTTAGAAATTGTTAAATTATTAAGAACCATTTTGACATCCTCTAATGAAACTATATTGTTATCAACTTGAACTTGTTGAGACCTTAAAAATGACATTGATTGATGCACAGTATCTTCAATATGACTACTGGCTGCGATGTTATTAAAAACTAGGTGATTTGACGAGAATTCATTAGCAAGTGCATTAGCTTTTTCATTGTTTGTTAAAAAGACCGAGGCCCCGATTTTGAACGCTGGGATCTGGCAATTCTTTTTTTTAACTATTTTAACAAGATTCCAGAATGGTTTGCTAGCTTTATTTAAAGTTTGGAGTTTCTTATTCCAAGTGTTGTTTCTTAAATCATTGGTTGCAGACTTTATCAAATTAGTAAGGACTTTAGTTTCTGTTAAGAAAACCTCAATTCTTGTTCGCATCCATAAGGATCTGTACTTGTTTCTTCGTTTAATTAACTCGACAATGTTAGACGGAAGGAAATTTGAATTTTCAATGCATGTTTTTTTTTTGGGAACAGATTGTGCAACACTCTCCAGTGTCACACTTGTAAAATAGTTTACGGCTTCGTTGATATCCTCATGAGAGACTTCATTGAGGTCTATTAATGACGCATTTTCTAATTTCAATCGCATCTTTTTTTTGAATCTACCCCACTTGGCGTTTTTGAAGTCTAATCCCCAATTTTCATTCTTAGTAGGTGAACAATTGACACTACATAAAACAGGTAAATGGTTTGAACTTAATTCGTTAATTGTAATAGGCTGGGTAAAAAGAGCCGGCGTATTTGTTAAGAAAAGATCTATTGTTGAAGGATTTGTTCTATCGTTAGGTGGTATACATGTAGGATTTGGGGGATATAGAATATGAAAAGGGTGTCTAGAATTAATATCAGATAAAATGTTTCCCCATGCATTGGCTCTGACACATCCCCAATTTCGGTGTCTGCAATTTAGATCACCACCAACCAAAAAAACATCATTTAATGAAACCAATTTTCGAAGATCATTTTTCAAATCATACCTCTTTCTTACAGAAGTATTACCTCCTGGAAAGTATACTGAAAATATTTTGATTGAATTACCATTAGAAAATGGTATTTCAACCCCAATATTTTCTATTACTTTTGTATTCATAACCGGTAGTAGTTGGTGTTTAATGTTTCTTTTTATAACCACGGCAACACCGCCACCCCTTTTCTCCTCTCTGTCCAATCGATAACATTTGTATTCTTGGTTCGAAATGTTTACATTTTTATCTAGCCATGTTTCACTTACAAGACTTACATCAATGTTATATTTGCTTAGGAAAGCAAAAAATTCTAAAGATTTATTCCGAATGCCTCTAGCATTCCAACAAGTTATATTTAAGCTAGTGTTAATCATCATTTACCTGAATATAGATACTTAATTGCTAATTGTGCAATACAATTGAACTGTTCTCCCTTTGAGTTACATTGCCCAAGAAGGGTGATCATCTCTGCCATGAGAGAATTAATTTCGTCCATCGTAAAGAGTTCACCAGAGCCAGAGCTGGCTGTGTTGGGTTGCTTAAAACCGGTTTTGCGGCTTGACCAAAAGTTCGGGCTGACGTTTACCATGCTTTCGTCGTTAGTTCCGTTCGTTGCTGCTGCTCATGAAGACATGTTGCTCTTTCGAGAATTAAGTGCGGGAAAGTCGTCAATGTTTTGATTAAATGAGATCGATTTTTGTTCGTGATAATTTCTTTTATTCATAGCACCAGATTTATTTCTCGCAGATAGTTTATCTCTTATTTCAAAATAGTTTTTGCGACTAATGCAAGAAGGATCAGAAGACTTATGTGTTTCCATACAGTTTGCACATTTAATTGTATTTGATTTGCAATCTTTTGTTTCATGGTTCTCGGAACAGATACCACAGTGTGTTTTTATGTGGCAATTTTTTTCACCATGACCATACAATTGACAATTGTAGCATCGTGTTACTTTGTTACGTTGTCTTCGAGCGAAGTCCCATCGGACTTGTGTTTTAAAGATAGCACGATAGTTTTTTTTAAGTTCATTTAATCTAATTGAGCCGATTTCTAAATAAACTAAATAAAACACATCGATAAAGGTGTCATAGTTTTTCTTGATGGTTTTAACATTGAGGCATTTAAGACCGAGGGAAACTAGTTCGTTTTTAAGATCTGTAGCACTTAGTTCATGTAGACCATACAACATGACTTTGAATGACCTTTCTGATGGCAGATCATGAGTGTAGAATTGCCAATTTTTTGTTGTTAACTCTGCACGAACTTTTTGATATGTTTCGAGTGTTTCACAATTTAGTTTGATTCCAATAGACATTTTTTTTAGATTATAATTATCGATTTTAAGTATTTTGAAAAAATCATGCACATTTTCAATAGTTTGTTGTAGAACGCATACCGAGGGGATTTTAGATTTTTTGTTTGAAATCTGAGGTGGAGGCGATTCATCATCGATTTCAATTTCATTGTCTTTACCCGTATCGGGATAAGTTTGGAGGGGTATCCAATATTTTGGATGTTTTTTGTTGGAAGACATGGTGTCTTCACAACGGGAGGGATAAGATTTTCTCTTTATTTTGATTTTTCTTTTCTATACCGCACAGAAGGTGAAACGTCGTGGGCGTTCAGCGTGCCGATCGGTACTTTAACTTTATCTAGTTTTTTTTTTACAACCATAGGGGTAAAATAATTAAATAATTCTTGCACATCGTATCATGACAATGCAGTGAAGGCAAAGCAAACGTTTTAAGTCAGCAATGAATAAAAGAGACGGTTCCACCTTCATCGATTTACGAAAAGTTAATATTGTATAAAAATTGCTCATACAAACACTGATGCAGTATAAGCTGTGCCTGTAATAGATGCAAACCCGAAGCCCATGAGTGCAAAACAAATCCCCATAACTCTCTTAAAGTGATACAAAATGAAATGATAAATCAGATAAAACGTATCATAGCGATTTTGAAAATGGGACCCAGTATCCAGCCCCCGAATAAGAAATGGATGTGGGCCTCTTACCGTTTTTCGCAGACGAGATGAAGGACCAGGTAACTCAGCGTTCAGCTATATTAATCGGAGTACATATTTCGAAAAGCTTGACATACCCTGCCGCTCATTGGAATAACTCCAACTTTTGTCACACCTTACTAAAGCCTATCGGTATATTTATGACAGCAATACAATTTTGTTTCATAAGTAGGTACTAAATGAGTATAAATATATAGTTGGTTCTGGGCCGGGTAGATAGAAGGGTAGAATAAACTAAAGAACGGGAAACTCAAGAAAAAAAAAAAGTGATAGTAAGGCTAATTGAAAAACGTTACCTAAATTTGATGATCTTTAATGGTCAATAATCTAGGTTGTTGGCTATCCCTCTAGCAACTATTCCGTCTCCGAGTGTGTTATGTAGATGGTAAGGCCGTTAAGAGTTACTTGCAACCATTATTCAGGCCTGGTTATCTCAGAACGTAGATCGTTCACTAAAATGAAATTATAAAAGATTTAGAATGGTAATTTAAATTATATTGACATTTTTAGATACTTACTGCGTCACCGCTTTCCACAGGGCATAGAAACTATAGATTATAAAAATATAACCTCAAATTTTGGCCAGGCTATCTAAGCTTGGGTTCTTCCCCACATTGCATCCAGGTTTCCATTTTCCCTTCCTGGCATGGATACGATCCGCCAAAGAAAGGAAATTTGTTATGGGAACCTGGCTCGGTAACACCATATGATATTTTTTTTATAATTATATACATAGGTAAGAGAATTATTGAATTCACAACAAACCAAACAAAAAAACAAACAAAACACCTATGCTTTTTTAACGACTGAACCCCCGCATTGAAATCGTGACAAGAAAAAGGAGAAAAATAATGACATTTGTCACAATGAGCCATAGAGATAGTGATAAGTAGGGTAAAAACAAATTTAGCTTTGAAGACTTCGTCTGCGTCATTTACATTTGGTGGCCAAATTTATTACTAAGGATAAGAGTAATTATAATAATGTTTATTTGATGTATAAGAATAATTATCATTAATAATAATAATAATAATAATAATAATAATAATAATAATAATAATAATAATAATAATAATTATAATAATAATAATACCTTAAAATAAAAAGTCATATTAGTCATATTAAAAATAAGATAATAAAATTGATATGAAAATAATAAATAAAGATTAAAATAAAACAATAATAAATACCCTACGCGTATTCTGGCCTGTAGATTAAACTATAGTTAGTCCCTTACTAACTCCACTCCATCTATCGGGGAATAGTTAGGGTAGTGAAGATTTGAATTGCAGTGGAATGCCAGATGAAGAAAGACTGTTGAAGGTCAAAGTCCACCCCTCAATCATACGTTAATTTTTTGTTATGAACATGATTGGTGGGAAGCATGAAATCGGACGATCCTTACGAATCTGGGAAGGAATACACTGAAAAATTGATGGGTCATGATATCTTAAATGAAGAGATGACTTTCAGTTGTCATTCAATCGTTCAAAGTATCCATTGGTGATTCCTTATACGATCTATAGACTAAAGATCATACCATAGTTAAGGTTCTATAATTAAACTACCCCAGAATACTGTGACAACCTTTGATTATTAGTCAAACAAAAAAAAATTAGATTCCTGTAACTATATAAGTTAAAGTGATTAAGATTTGAACATTTAAATAATAATTTTTACTAGTGTCTAGCCGTGAATAAAAGCTTAGAGGTAAAAGATGAATTATTTGATTTATGTCGATAAGCCAAACCTCATACGATTCGTATTATAGGAAAATTACCTGACTCGGGAATGAAGTGACTAGTTATTCTGACCAATACCTTAATTTGAAGCAATTGAAAGGTGAGAAAGTAATGCAAAAATTGTTATTTTAAGTAAGTGCTTATACTTAATTTTCATGTGTAGGCCTATCTAGTAACTGGCGCAACAATTTTGGCGGTCATAGACTGCCACTGATAGTCGTGGCCGCCAATAATTTTATCTATGTTTCGGTGTATCAGCCTGGAGATAATTTTACACAGAACCCTACAGGATATATAAACGGGAGATGTCCAGATAGAGGTCAAGGGGTGTCGTCTTAAACATCTGAGATCTGAAATAGAAACAAAAAAAAAAAAAGGTTCCCACTTCCTATATACTTACGCTTAGCCACGCGAATCTATAAAGTATTCCTCGCCATAACGATTCAACGATACGTACAACGAGGGACGGCACGTGAGCTAATTATTGATATTCTCTATCATATATATCCTTAGTTGAGGAGTTATTTATTTATCTTTTTTTGAATTTTTTTTTTGCCTTTTTCTTATTATCCCATAAAAGGTTCTTTAAAAAAAAAAAAAATATATATATATATATATATAGGTACCTAAATATTTAAATATATATATAGTACCAAATATAGCTACAAAAGACAAGTTATTCATAGTTGAGTTCTACCCCGTCATAGCTGATAAGAGCTACGGTTGTAGAGAATAATCTTTTGAATACATTTAAATAGTTCACTAACTTTGATGTTATACAGTAGAAGGTTTTCTCTTAATTTTTTTTTATCTTTATTGTTTTTTTTAGTGTTATTCTGTAAGTATTAGTTTTTTTGTTTTTGGTTTCGGGATGGTAGGTATAGCCATAGCCACCTACCTACTTTATTAATACTTTTAGCTAAATTCTCCATTCCAATACCTAAAAAGAGCTCTCCTTAGGTAGGACCTGGGAGTTCGGGAAAGTACGTTATAACTAAGTACCAAAAAAAGGGTACCTAATTTTTTTATATTACAAAGCTGAAACAAAATTTCTAGTACGTTGTTGTTATACCTTTGTTATTTTTTTTGTTCTAGATGTAAATAAAACCTTAAAATATTATAATAACTCAAGTAATGTCCGTTTATACACTAAGTTAATAAGTAAAATAAACCTTCGCTATAAGTCATGAGTCTTACAAATTGTGAGTTTTTTTGATTTCGATTGGGAAGTGTACGAGTCATGAATTTTTGAATTAAACTATCAGGGGTGTGAAAGGTGAGTTATCTAGGGTGGTAATCATGGTGTGACCAAACAATAAAAATCTATATAGGGGAAATCTAACAACGGTCGATTGATTTCCAGGTTGGGAGGGAAATGGCCAAGCTGCATTACCATCAGCAGCTCCCTATTGGTGTGTCGAAGTCCGTCTGATGTCTATTTTTGAATTTAAGTTTTCAAAGGCCTGATCTATGTGGTTGTTGCTGGTGAGGTCTGGCTTCAGGGACAAGATCCCATCCCGTCCGGCGAGTTGAGCTGTGCTACGCAAGCAGGCCCGGTCCTTGAACCAGACATTCCAACCCCTTTTCACTCCCCATCCTCTTCTACCTCATCTTTTGCATCGTCTACTGCTATCTCGCTCTCTCTATACTCCTCACCTCCTTTTGCCACGCAACACACTGATGACACAGGTCGAGATGTTATGTTTGTTTGTTTTTTGAAACGCATTTGGAGCTTCAACATTTTTTCTATGCGCCCCTAAGTATGTTGTTTTGTTCCGCCTCCATTTTCTCCTAACCTTATTTGATAGACTACAATTTGTAGCACATATCAAAGGGGGAGAGGTTGGAAGATTGGTACGACCATACTATTTGAGTTATTACTGTTTTTATATTGTACTATTTGTACTATAGAATGTCAGTTTTTATTACTGACCATTCTGTTAACTTTCATTGAATGTGTTTGAACAACAACAACAACAACTTAAAGGCGCTACCACCAATCTTAAACGAATTATTATTTACTCGTTTACGAATATTATTATTCGTTTTTTTCTATCTTTGGCTGGAGATATAGCTATTTCAAGGATTGCCAATTCCTTTCATCAGTCTCCTTTTAGTGGTTTTGAGCTTTAGTCCAATTTTATTATAAAAAACTTTTTTTTTTCACATGCACATCGTGAGATTCGAACCCACGCCTTCAGATTTACTCAGTCATTTTTTTAATTTTTAATTCATTTTTATTTTTCATTTTCTTATATCTATCTTAATGCTAGACAAAAAATCTTAAACAACTAGCTTACATATTAACTTAACTAACTTACTGGCCCCATGCGGGCGCTCTAAATTAAACTGTGGCTATACTTAAACAATGCCTTTAGACGTAAAATAACTGATATTTAAAATTCATGATAACTTAAAACTAACGAGAAAATTATTAAAAAAAACTCATTATCTATATCATTGTTTTTTAATTTTTTTATAAAACTTAAAGCTACCCTTTACCTAAATAAAACTAATTAAAACTAAATTAAAACTAACTTAAACTACATTATATCTAATTAAAACTACTTAAAATAACTTAAAAACTAGAACAGCCACCAGCAATTTTTTTTTTTGGCATACGCTACGCATATGCATACTTACGCACGCCCATACACCTGCATATATGTACATATATATTGGCAACCGCAAGTACCCACATACAAATACATTTTGTACTTTTTTTTTTTTTTTGTGCCACCGTCCTGTTCTACCTACTCTACCTATATTGACCTTAGAACTATGTAAGTCGGCCAAAGCAACAATGTGGTCAACTTTCAATATCACGGTGGTCACCCAACCACCAGAATTTTTTGACTTGTTCAATTAAGTCCTTTCTGTTCCGAAGGGGCACAGCTCTACTGAACCGCAGACGCTCTGCTCCGTTGCCTGAGCCGACGTCCCGATCGTAAAGAAGTCGCCGAACCACAGTCTACACGGCTGACGTGGTAGATTAACGGAACCGCCAATCTATCCTTTATCAGCCCACGACTGTCTAAACAGAGGAATGTCTCGGACGGGATTTCTTCCAATATTTAGTGTTTGAACTGTACGAAAAACATGTTCCCTTGAAGACAGTTTTGGTGCGCAATAAAAATTGTCCGTGGTTTACTACTGAAGTACTTAGTTCAATAAAAAAGCGACGTAAATTGTACTCGAAGTGGAAGCATAACCCTTCCACCGTCAACTGGGAGATTTTCTATCGTGCTCGTAATAATTCTTCTTTTGTTACTCGAAGAACCAAAAAAAGATTTTTTATGTCAAAACTTAGCTCGAACCAAAATTCTCGAAAGCCTTGGACAAGTTTACGTTCTATTGGGGTTGGTAGAAAGGAAGTTGTTTATAGTTATCCTGATCCAAATGATCTGAACAAGGCTTTTGCATCGGATAAATGACAATCATCGAACTTTGCACCCAACAACAACTTATTATATGGTGCTTCAAATGAATTTGACTTTGAGGTCATCACGGAGTTTGAGGTTCTTATGAATATTCGTTCTCTGAAGTCGAATTCCGTTGTGGAAGATGGAGTTCCTATTAATTTTTTAAAAATTATATTACCACATATCATAACCGTTCTTACACATTTAATTAATTATTGTATAACCTGCTCATCCTTTCCGGACTGTTGGAAACTTGGTAAAGTAATTCCTGTTCCCAAAAAGCCTCATCCTACTTCAAGTACTGATTTTCGTCATATAAGTATACTTCCTTGCCTGTCAAAGATTTTTGAAAAGATTCTGGCTAAGCAGATATCTAACCACATTACCCAAAACAACTTATTATCGTCTGTACAATCTGGTTTCCGTCCGAACCATAGCTGTTCTACAGCAATGGTTAAGGTTCTTGATGATATCAGAATCCAGTATGACAAAGACGAAGTGACGATATTGTGTTTGCTTGATTTTTCCAAGGCATTTGACAGGGTGAATCACAACATTTTGTGTAGTAAACTTAACTTATATTTTGGTTTCAGCAGTAGATCTGTTCGTCTAAGTGAAAGCTACTTAAAACAACGCAGTCAAAGAGTTAAAGATGATAATAATTTCTCCTCGCCAATAAATTTAATAGCTGGAGTGCCGCAAGGTTCAGTTTTGGGTCCTTCATTATTTTGTATGTTCATCAATGACCTCCCACATGTATGCCAAAATGTAATGTTTCATCTTTATGCAGATGATGTCCAAATATATCTTTCTCGACCGTTTAATTTGCTTGAGGACCTTATTTGCAGATTAAATGAGGATCTTTTAGGTATATACAATTGGACCTTGAACAATGGTTTGACTCTAAATCCTGCCAAATCGGAAATAATTGCAATTTCCAAAAGGAAATTCGATATAGAATTCCTTCCACCTGTTTTTGTTTCTTGTTTTCAACTTAAGTTTGTTGACACTATCACCAACCTTGGCTTTAAAATAAATCGGTCACTTTCAGCTTATGACCATGTTAATATTTGTATCGGAAGAATATATGGCGGTCTCTGTAAGCTAAACCTGTTCTCAAAACTGACTCCATTAAGCACTAAGTTGAGATTAGTTAAATCGTTGCTACTACCTATCGCGGAATATGCGGCTGTTGTTTATTGTCGACCCGACTGTCACTGTCGACACAAATTGCTTGTTGCTTTCAATGATATGGTAAGGTATGTTTTTGGCTTGCGTAGATTTGATCATGTTTCACAATTTCATCAACTTATTCTTGGATGTACGTTTGAAGAGTTTTTGATGCAAAATGTTGTATCTTGCATAAGATAATTCAAAGAAGAACCTTGAGTATCGAACTTTGAATATCATAAATAACTCTTTTAAATATTTAAACTCATCGAGACTCTTTTTTATTTATACCATTAGACTATGGAACTCCTTACCTGTAATGCTTAAACAAATAATAGGTATACCTCAATTTAAGAAAGCATTATTTTACATTTCTCTAATTTGGATTCTGGAGCAGCTATTTGAAATTTAAAATTTTATACTAAAAGTTTAGTTTTTACAATTTATAATTTTGTATCAAATTTATACCGAAATTAAAGAAGGCATGAAATATTTGAAATTTTAATATCTTTAAAACGAAACATATTTATTTATTAAAAGATTTTATTTGTATTTATTTTTTTTTGTATTTATTTATTTATCTATTTTCTTTGTTATATTGTTATTTTGTTTGTATTAATATTAATTATATGCATTATTATCCTTTGTATCAGGTACTATAAAAGACTAAGTCTTATTTGTACACCAATTAAATAAATTGAAATTGAAATTAAATTGATGAAACCGTTAAGACGTACACTTTTACTGTACTCATCATTGGGGTAGTAAGCCCCAAAAATAAGTCCATTGGTCGAGGTCATCGCTCTTGCAATGTGACCTCTAATCAGCTTGATTAAAAAGTTATCTATCTTGTTTATATTGGCCCTGTTGTATAGAACCTCGTTGGCATAGTAATGTGTGTACTCCGACTCTGGTGTTCTGTGTAATCCAAGGCAGCGTCTAAGACACTGCCCCTCAAACACCCGAATCTTTTCCATTTGAGATGGGGCAACGTTGAACCACACAGGGCACCCATAGGCAATCATTGGCCGGATAAGGGCCATGTAGCAAATCACCTTTACTCTGCTGTCAAGGCGGCTGCTATAAAACAACCGTCTTGTCAACCCAAAGGCTCCCCTAGCTCTGGCCAGAGCAGCATCTGCATGTCGATTGAAATATAGATACTGATCTAGCCAGATGCCAAGGTACTTTACCATATCTTTACTTGCCAGTGGATGTCCACTTGGTCCAACGATCACTAGATTTCTCCAGTTCTTTCTTGTATCCCTAGAAGCCCTAGACAACGGGGTTCTAAACAGGATAGTTTCTGATTTCTGAAAGTTAATTTTTAACTTCCAGTCATCACAATATCGCTGAATCTTGTCGAAGTCACGCTGCAGAAGAATTCTGATAACTTCAACTTTTGGACCCGTTCTGTACGCTACAAGATCATCGGCATACGCAATTGAATGAGTGAGACTACCTATCAGATCGCTGGTGATAATACTAAAAAGAATCGGTGAGTTCACAGCTCCTTGCTGTAGACCATTTTTAATATCAAAAATTGTGGTAGAAGTTGCATTGCCACTTTTGACAACAAACTTTCTACCAGTGAGCATGTCATGAAGCATATATAACAGTGGTTTACTTATGCCAAATCTAGTTAGCTTCAAATAAAGACCCTCTAACCATACGGTGTCGAAAGTTTTCTCTAAATCAACCAGAACGGCACCCGTGCATTGATTTTTCGTTTTGTTCCATTGAACATCAGAAACTAACTTAGACGCGGCATGAATAGTGTCATGTCCCGCCTTAAAGCCAAACTGATTGTCTGGAATAATATTCTTGTTCTCAGCCCACTTGAACAGAGCTCTATTGAGAATCTTTTCGAATACCTTACTGATACTTGGAAGAAGACTTATCGACCGAAGATTTGCCGGATTGGAACTGTCCTTTCCCTTTTTGATTAGAAGATGGACCACAGCTATCTTCCAACTCACTGGATAATATGCATTATTCAATGCGTTGTTGAACAGTGTGGTATAAATGTCTATTACTTCTTCAGGGAGATGTCGTAACACAATGTTGGGTATACCATCGACCCCCGCAGATTTCTTTTTCTTTAATGTTTGAAAAATTAACTGAAGTTCTACCTTCGAAACTAACAATGAATTGGGTCCATTTCGCTCGGCGATGGTTGCGTTTGCCAAGTTTTCGTCATTGAACCCGGTGAAACCAGTATTCTCAGATCGCCATTGCATTATGTTATTTCCAAGGTAGAAGTTGTGCAGCAAGGCTCTGTTCTCCAGGTCATGATTCGGACGAATGCTAGCATTCACCTTATACACTTGCTGGAAAGCAGCCCCTACAGCTTCTACCTTTTCCTGAGGATCTTCTATCATATAAAAATTATCATCGAAAACGGCACCTTCCGGATCAATTCCCGCAATCGTTAGTACGTCTTCGTTATCTGTTGTCCTCTGGAGTTTAAGACATGGAAGATCGTTCTGATCATTTCTTCTAAATATCTTATTTATTTGGGGAAACATACAAGGGTCGCTAGAATTAACGGCCCGAATTCTGTTATCCCAATATATTAATAGATAATCTATAGTTTTGTCTAATCAGAACGTTAATGTTTTTGATCTACGACTTCAATGTCCTTATCTCCAGATCACGTGTGTCCGTGAAACGTCTGTACAGAAGTTTCAATCTAGTCAGCAGTCTACTTTTTTGTCGGTGTAGTGCGTCGATTGTCGCGTTCTTGTATAAACCAGTAGGGTCTTGTTCCTTATATTTTGGGATTGTTTTGTCCATTGTTCGTTTTATAGTCGTATCCATTTGAGTCAGGAACCCGTCGATCTCGAGGTTCGTCAGGTTTCTGTCATTTGGTGGAAAAATGTCATCGGAACGTATTTCTCTTGCCAAAGCGTTGGAGAAGTGCAGGCACTCTATCCTCAGAATACGAGATCTATTAATTTTTAATAGCTATTTGCGCCACTTAGATCGTAGCTTCCTTATTTATGTCAATTGAAATGCCGGCGTCGAAATAAATAATTTTCCAGGAATTTGCGGGTTACTCTGCCGATGCACTTTTTATAATTTTTCTACCTGCTACAGTAGGTAAAGTGAAACTACACTTAAATTAATCGACCTACACTCTGTGTAGGCCGTGTACTTGAATTTATTCCTGCAAAAAAATATGTATAAATGCCTATATATATATATCTATATAAAAGGTTTGTTACCTTATTAATTTATTTTTTTCCACTGATCTCTGATTTCCACAGTTTTCCTCCGATATTTCCACTAAAAATACTAACTTTTGTTTTGGTAAGTTATATTAAAAAAATCGTTAATGGAGGTACGTTTACCTTTTTTTTTATTTAAAATTTTTCCAACTACCAACGGTTTGAATTAGTATATGTGTCATATAGATGAACCCTTAGTACTCTTAAAGAGCTGTAAGGGAGAATAAGGTAGGTTGGGATATTTCACAAACATGCAGTTTGTAACAGAGGGCTTTGCGTTTTGATGCCATTCCCAATGTTATCAAAAATGCAAATAGAACCCACGCAACCTCCTTAGCTAATTTCTCGAAATAAAACGTGGGAGCCGAACCTACTAATTTAGCCGAGCGAAAGAACAGATAGATAAAGACCATATCAGATAAATGTTGTATTGTCATGCCTGATTCATTTGCACTATTGCCTGATATCCTTAGCATGGAAGATACCAATATGTTTACCAGCTAATGTTTCAAGGTCGTACATGCAGTTTCCTACAACACGAAGGACACGAGCTTTCAGAAACTTGGGAAGTAATTTCGCATTTTTGCCTTGGGCAAAATTACTTTGGGTGAAATTCCTGTAGAAAACTTCTTGTCCTACCCTAAAAGACGTTGGCCTTGAACGCATATTGTAAGTTGCTATTGATTTTTCGTGTGCCTTTTGTAAGTTTCTGGTCAACTTCTGACGTGCAAATACAATTTTTGCTTCCTGTGGTACTATAGTCAGTTCAGGATCAGGAAGGGCTTTTAAATTTCTCAAAATTTTATACGACGAACCATGATTTATCATACTTTGCCCAAACATTGCAAAATATGGCTGACAACCAATTGAATCATGAGAATCTGACCTTAAAGCACAAGCTATGCTTGAAAGATGAGAATCCCAATAATCTTGTTCGCCCTGTACAAAAACTCTCAGTTTATTTAAAAGATTTCGATTCACCCTCTCCGATATGTTTGCCTGTGGGGAGTAAAAAGCTGTTCGGATATGTTGCACAAAATAGTTGGCCAAAAACTTAGCAAACTCAGAAGAAATAAATTGTTTGCCGTTGTCTGAGTGGACGAATTCAGGTGTTCCAAATGCATGAAAAACATAAGCTTCTAGAAATTTGATGATGTTGGCTGAAGTTGCTTTTGGAAACGCTTTCAAGAAGGTATACTTGGAGAAATGATCAACAGCTATAAAAATGACAACTTTTCCGCTTTTTGTACGCGGATATGGGCCAAGGAGATCAATGTACAAACGTTGCATTGGTCGTTCAGATACGATCTGCTTCGTAATTGGAGTACGAAGAACTTTATTGGGGGCTTTCACGGTTTTGCATACCTCACACTGACTCACATAATCCTTAATTTCTGTCGCCATTTTGGGCCAATAATGCTTCTCACGAATTCTTAAATAGGTTTTTGAGAAACCACTATGACACGACAGTTTAGAATCATGGGCCATTTCAATTACTCTGTGAGTCAAAGTTCGAGGTATCCACAACCGCCACAAAGAATCTTTGTTTTCAAGTTCCTCACTCCTGAATCTAACTCTTTTGTATATATATTTGTCGGATACAACTAGATCCGGAAGTGAGGCTTGATTTTTTTCAATTTCATCTCTCAGTGACTGGTACTCAGCAGAATCGAACTCTGGCGAGTCAATGTCAATTTCTTCGGCTACCGTGTTGATACAAATCTTTTCCATATCCCCTCTTGAAAGAGCATCCGGCACAGTGTTAAGGGAACCCTTAAGGTATTCTATATTAAACCGGAAGCCTTGAAGCTCCAAACTCCATCTTGCGAGCCGACCAGTCAAATCTTTTAATGACATAAGCCATTTCAGACTCGAATGATCAGTAATGACGCGAAAAGGCAAACCTTCAACATAAGAACGGAATTTACGAATGCTGAGCACTGCTGCCAGACATTCAAGCTCTGTCACCGTGTAATTTTTCTGGGCCTTGTTTTTTGACATAAAAGCTATGGGTTTCTCATTGCCATCTGCATCCAATTGGAAGAGAACTCCTCCGACTCCTTCAGACGACGAATCACACTGAATGGCGAACTCTTTTTTAAAATCCGCTTGAGTTAACATCGGAGCGGAAACTAGGGCTTCTTTCAATTTTTCGAACGCGTTTTATCAAGAACTATTCAGATCTTTCAGCTCCATTAACTGATTGCCTTAGAAAGCGAAAGAGTTTCGAATTGACATCTGCAGCCAAGGAAGCAGATGTCAATTCGAAACTCTTTCGCTTTCTAAGGCAATCAGTTAATGGAGCTGAAAGATCTGAATAGTTCTTGATAAAACGCCTGTACCAACCCGTCATACCAATAAATCTCCTCACTTGCCTAGCCGTTTTTGGGAAGTTTACCATCGCGTCTATCTTTTCAGGATTAGTTTTTAGCGTGCCCTGACCGACGATGTATCCAAGAAACTTGATTGCTCTCATGCAGAACTTGGACTTATTGATGTTGATGGTTAAGTTTGCGCTGCGAAGGCAGGCTGCCACATCTATCAATATTTGTATGTGCGTTTCAAAATCCGGTGTGCATATTAAAAGATCATCTAAATAAATGAAAACATGTTGTCTAAGTCGGGCCGGAATGACTCGGTCCATTAGACGACACATTCTCTGTGCGGCGTTACATAACCCGAACGGCATCACATTAAAATGATACAGCGGCCGTCCAGGTACAGCGAATGCCGTTTTTTGTTTTGACTCTTCATCTAACGGAATCTGCCAAAATGCATCTTTAAGATCTAGACCCGTTATGAAATGAGTGTCTTCTAATCTACTGATGATACCTTCAATATGCGACAGCGGATACGCATCGTTAACAGTCTGACTGTTAAGTTTTCAACTATCCAAACACAGACGTACTTTTTCTAGCTTCTTAACCATAACAATAAGAGAACACCAAGGTGAATTACTTTCCTCAATAACTCCTAGCTCTAACATGCGATCAAGCTCTTTGAAAACTTCCTCCTGCTTCACTGGCGAAAGAGGGTAGTGCTTTGATTTAATTGGTACTGCATCACCAGTATCGATGGTGTGTGTTTCCACATGCGTTCTACCAAGACCTAAATCATCGAAATTTGGAAAACGACTTTTCACCGAATCTAACTTTATTTGCTGAATTGAAGTTAATTTGATGAATTCAGATTTTTCAGAATCTTCTTCTCCAAACACATCATTACTGTCAATTTGGCTCACTTGAGGAGTCAGGTGAAATTCGTTCCAGAAGTTCATACCCAAATAAACCTTTTGCGTCAAGTTAGGAATTACATAGAAAGTAATGGTCTTCGTTACATCATCAAGTGTAGTTGGGATATTACAGTATCCGACAATATCGTGAGATTTACCGTCAGCTGTTTTGACGATATTTTTGTACGGTAACATTTGAATACCATTTCTTTCTATGAATTCGTAACTTCCCGCTCCCAAAACAGATATAGATGCGCCACTGTCCAACAAACCAGAAACAAGTTCATCTTTCAGTTTCAACTGCGCGTACATTCTACCGTCTGTTTAGGAAGTTAAGATCGTTTCGAGTTTGCACTTCTGGAACTCCTTTCGCTTCTGATATCTTTCCCTACACTTTTTTACCTGAGCACTAACAATAGGCTTGTCAAAGATTTCGGAACGCCTCCTGTAATAGTCTTTTTTTCTCTCGTGAAGAGATTTCAAAGAAAATACTTTCACAGGATGACTTTCCGAAATAGGAATTTCTCTTTGCAGAATTCTGAGAGGACCATCAGACAGTGAAACCTTACCGACATCATCATTTGAACAATGTTTAGACACTACAACCAAACTCGGACTACTATGAGAACACTGATCATTCCCTATCTCAGCTCTGTCTTCTAATTTTGTTTCCTCTGGTCGGAGTAGCTGTTTTGGAATCGATTCTCTCCGACTGTTTTGTCGATCCCTTGACGGTTTCCCTGGTGTTTTTGGCATTCTGGGGTACTCACGCCTTTTTCATCACAGAGAAAACAGAATAGCTTTCTTTCGTGTGACGGACACTGAAAGAAAGAATGACCAATTTTGTCACAGTTCCAACACAAAAGAGAAGAAGATGGTTGACGATAACCACCAGACCTGCTGAATGCTGCGACTTCTTCCGTTACGTCATCTTGCTCAATCTTTTCCTCCAAATGGATTTCATGAACGGTTCTTTGAGCAGTGCGTCTAGCTAAGAAACATTCGGTTTCTCTTGCTTTAGATTTGAGTTGATCCAAGCTCGTAACACTCGCTGCTAACAACACTTCGCTGATCTTTTCACGAGAGTTGCTTTTGATGATTTCAATTAGCTTCATTGAATCGAAAGGTTCATTTAAACGGTCATTCAGACCAACGACTGAGCCAAAGAAATCATCAAAAGATTCCTTAAATCCTTGCTTACGAGTGAGCAGGCGCATATAGACATCGACATCATTTTCTTTGCGACCGAATTCTTCCTTCAAGGCGATTTTAATTTGGTTCAAGCTAGCAGTGGGATTTTTGCGCAAAAAGGACCAATACCAATCGTTGACTTTTCCTTCCAATAACGAATGGAAATTGGTACAAATTTGCACATCACTGTAGTTTGACGAAGCTTGCAACCTTTCGACCTTGAAGAGAAAATCGGAAATGTTGTCACTAACGTCATACTTTATGTTCCACCTGTCCAAACGGCATGATTCAGGCGCATACAATGAACCTCGTGAACCAGAATGTACACCTGGTGCCATGTCCGGAATAGGTGGAAACATATTTGTTGGCACCAGCCGGACCTGCTGGCAAAATTTCTTCAACGTCATTGACCGAATGGTCGGACTGGTCATTATGGGTTGACATGATGTCTACCGAATGTTCAAATTCAGAGGCGAGAGAGTCTTCAAAACTAATACGATTCACCGTCTTCACTTAAGGCCCTTGAAACAGAACGAGTAAAATATCGAGGTTGGGACGTTGATTGCTCATATGAGCTTCCAACCAAAACAAGATATATCGCAGAATCAAAAATCAGACAAGAAAATAAAACAACTAAATGACGTTTCTTCACCAAAAGTTGCAAGTGAAGATTGAAAACAAACCGAAAGAAACAATTATTGAAACGAACGAGGAAAAGAACCAAGGAAACAACTAGAACCCAACAAAAAAATTTTTTTTGTTAGAAATGTTACTTGGTAACACTGGTAAAACCAAATTTTATATAAAAAAATAAATACAAAGGAAAAGTAATAAAAGAAAAGAATATAAGAAAAAAAAAACTATCTCTAAACTAATATAAAAAAAATAAAATGTATGTAAGCGATAATTAAATGAAAGTGATGAGGTGATTTAATGAAATGAAAATGAAAGATGATTGGATTAAATGAAATGAAAATGAAAATTAAAAGAATGTAAGACTAAACCTAAATCTTATCTAACTATTTATCTCCTAAACAGTTTACAAAAAAAATTAAGATATAAATCTTTTACAAAATAAAAAAAACTCTAATTATAAATAACCCTAACTCCAATCTAACACTCTAACTACCTCACAAAAAAAAAAACTTTAGTTTCAAATATTAGGTAAAATGAAAGTAAATGATTATGACGTGCTAAATGGATGAATTTTGAATAATAAAAATAGTTGGAATAAAATAAGTATCAAAAATGATTGTATGTGTTTAAAAAAAAAACAAAATATGTGTTCTTGAAATATACCACTCAATTTCACAAACTTAAAAAAAATATAAAAAAAATAACGAAACAAAACAAATGTTTTTGAACCTTCTCTTTTATAAAAAAAACTATATCATATATGGATCTGGATGAGAATCAACTACTCTGGAAAGAAGATGAAATATCGAAAACGAAAGATGGCAAAGTTCTACGAGCCGAGATAGAAGAAAAAAAAATTAAATAAACTACGTTAACTATTTAAACTACTCTACGAAAAAAAAAATATGCTATATTTTCTAGGGCGATTTGCAACCAAAACTTGATTACAAATCGACTCTAGAAAATTCGCTTATGTAGATGGAAGGTGCACTTGAAAACTCAACATGAATCATCTGTGGCTCTTCCATCATTATTTTTATGTATATGATGTCTTCGCACATCTGGGCGTTAATGCCAGCATATAATCTGCCAGCTTTATGACTGCCAGCTCTATGACTGCTAAGCACCATGTATGTGTATTTTAGAATTGACCTACCTCATCGCAAACGCAGTACCAAGGTCATGCCTCGGATACTGGGACTTATGAGGAAAGTCAGCTCCTCAAAATCAAAATCAAAACAAAGTAAACAAAAAAATAAAGTTAAAAGAAATCAAAAAAAAAAAGGATTAACAAAATATATTAAAAAAAAGAAACCAGAAGCTAAAATTAAAATGAATCAAAAAAAAAACTAAGCAAAAAAAAAACTAAAATGAAAATTTAAAACTGAAAAACTACTAAAGACAAAAAAATCTATATCAAATGAAAACAAAACAAACTTCCTATCTCGACCCTTAAAGATTTGCTACTTTGCAGTAGCGAAACCACACGTTGCGGGCGCCATTGTTGCTGATTCCTTTTTTGCCGTCGGGGTCAGTGCTGGCATGCTTGACCGGCCTACTGCTTTACTTGGTGTTCTTTGTAAAATTATTGATGCAGTTGATGGTGATGGTGTGGCCACAGCATTCCCGACTGATCCAAATATGTAGGTATGTCGTTACCTGTGCTTTGTTTCTTTTAAATGTTGATACACTATCAATTGCCTAAAAACGTCATCTATTCTAACCTACAAGTGCCTTAAATATGTTGCAAATAGCTTAAACATAAATAAATAAAATTGCATACAATTATCACTTTGTACACTGGTCTTTAGATTAGAAAGTTAACCAATTGAATTTGCTTAAGCTTGAAAATTTAATGTGAATATTTGAGAATATTTATATTGATTCTCTTCGGCTGTGTTGGTCGTGTTAATGTTTTAAATGAAAACAATTTTCATTTGTATTTTTCCCAACGTTTCGACGGTGGTTGCCGTCTTCTTCAGGGGAGCTTTATTTACAAAATTAAAAAAAATTTACTTTAACATATATAATTACATAATAGGTGGACAAATATAACTTACATCGAGTTCGATATATAACAAAAACAGAATAAAAATATTAAACAATTTTTTAATTGTACAAATAGAATTTTTACACTTAACTTTAAACACTTCCTTGATGGGAGATTAGTCCGTTGAGTTTGAACTTTCAACAGTTTGATTTGTTCTCAGCAACCAAGGAACAGTAAACCGATGATATGTTTTGTATGTCTTGTTTACGGTTCATAGTATTTTTGTTGTTTATTATGTGAAGTGTTTCTAATGTATAGCGTTTAGATGTGTGTTTTTCTGTTGCCAGGATTTTTACCCCTTCAAAGTCCAGTTTGTGACCAGTCTCGACGCTATGACTAGCCAGTGCCGTCTTCTCAGAACTTTTCAAGCGTACGTCTGATTTATGGTTCGCTATTCTTTGACGAAGAAGTTGTTTTGTTGTGCCTATGTAACATAGATTGCACGGTTCGTTTATTTTTCCATTGCAGTTTATTTTGTAGACTACGTCAGAACGGCGATCGATTTCTGTCTTCTTTTTAAGGCAGGTGAATAGCGACGCAACGGTTTGGTTTGACTTATATGCCAAGTTGATTTCCGTGTTGTTTTTGGCTATTATTTCTTTGAAATTTTCGGAGAGTTTGGGTACATACACGACACTTTTATAAACACCACTCCTCTCTTCCAAATTATCTTCAGAAGGAACTTTGTGTTTTTGTCGTAGTATCAAGTTCCTTATTAATTCTATCGGAAAACAATTGTCTAAGAGTATTTGTGTAACTTTTTTCTCATTAGCGGAATGGAATTTTCGGTCACTCAACGCAAAGACTTTATTTATGAGGTTGGATGCAGTGTTTATACGCATGTGTTTTGCATGATTAGACCGGAAATTGATCAGTCTTCCAGATGCCGTATCTTTCTGGTACCAATCGAAAGAAAGCTGATTGTTTTCACGATGTATAATGACATCTAAGAACGCTATCGATCTACTTTTTTCTCTCTCGATAGTAAATTGGATTTTTTCGTGAAATTTGTTTAGGCATCGGAGCACATTATCTATTTCATCTCTGTCAACAATCGCAAAAATATCGTCGACGTATTTTACAATAAACTTCGGTCTGTAGTTTAGTTTGAAACATTCATCAAGAAGGAAATCTAAAACTAAGTCTGCTATTGTCGGGGATAGTGGATTTCCCATTGGCATCACTATCCCCGACAATAGCAGACTTAGTTTTAGATTTCCTTCTTGATGAATGTTTCAAACTAAACTACAGACCGAAGTTTATTGTAAAATACGTCGACGATATTTTTGCGATTGTTGACAGAGATGAAATAGATAATGTGCTCCGATGCCTAAACAAATTTCACGAAAAAATCCAATTTACTATCGAGAGAGAAAAAAGTAGATCGATAGCGTTCTTAGATGTCATTATACATCGTGAAAACAATCAGCTTTCTTTCGATTGGTACCAGAAAGATACGGCATCTGGAAGACTGATCAATTTCCGGTCTAATCATGCAAAACACATGCGTATAAACACTGCATCCAACCTCATAAATAAAGTCTTTGCGTTGAGTGACCGAAAATTCCATTCCGCTAATGAGAAAAAAGTTACACAAATACTCTTAGACAATTGTTTTCCGATAGAATTAATAAGGAACTTGATACTACGACAAAAACACAAAGTTCCTTCTGAAGATAATTTGGAAGAGAGGAGTGGTGTTTATAAAAGTGTCGTGTATGTACCCAAACTCTCCGAAAATTTCAAAGAAATAATAGCCAAAAACAACACGGAAATCAACTTGGCATATAAGTCAAACCAAACCGTTGCGTCGCTATTCACCTGCCTTAAAAAGAAGACAGAAATCGATCGCCGTTCTGACGTAGTCTACAAAATAAACTGCAATGGAAAAATAAACGAACCGTGCAATCTATGTTACATAGGCACAACAAAACAACTTCTTCGTCAAAGAATAGCGAACCATAAATCAGACGTACGCTTGAAAAGTTCTGAGAAGACGGCACTGGCTAGTCATAGCGTCGAGACTGGTCACAAACTGGACTTTGAAGGGGTAAAAATCCTGGCAACAGAAAAACACACATCTAAACGCTATACATTAGAAACACTTCACATAATAAACAACAAAAATACTATGAACCGTAAACAAGACATACAAAACATATCATCGGTTTACTGTTCCTTGGTTGCTGAGAACAAATCAAACTGTTGAAAGTTCAAACTCAACGGACTAATCTCCCATCAAGGAAGTGTTTAAAGTTAAGTGTAAAAATTCTATTTGTACAATTAAAAAATTGTTTAATATTTTTATTCTGTTTTTGTTATATATCGAACTCGATGTAAGTTATATTTGTCCACCTATTATGTAATTATATATGTTAAAGTAAATTTTTTTTAATTTTGTAAATAAAGCTCCCCTGAAGAAGACGGCAACCACCGTCGAAACGTTGGGAAAAATACAAATGAAAATTGTTTTCATTTAAAACATTAACACGACCAACAAAGCCGAAGAGAATCAATATAAATATTCTCAAATATTCACATAATTATCAACTTGGTCAAAGCTACATATATATGAAAATTTAAAATTGATCGACTTTTGATTGAAGTATCAAAATAATAAAAAAAAATATAAATAATAACGGGTGATTTTTTAGCTGGTTTGGTTTTGGCAACACTGGTTTTGACAGCTGACGTGTGTTAAGTACCTTGTGTCACTGTCAAACAGCTTCAGTTTGGTTTGCAATTTAACCATGGATCGTCTAACAAATGAACAACGCTTGCAAGTTATTAAATTTTACTATCAAAATTCGTGCTCGGTTCGAAATGTTCGAAATGCTTTTTTATCGAAAAATTGTGTTCAGCGATGAGGCTCATTTTTGGTTGAATGGGTACGTAAATAAGCAAAATTTGGAGTGAAGATCAGCCAGAAGCATTGCAATAGCTACCAATGCATCCCGAAAAAGCCACTGTTTGGTGCGGTTTATGGGCCGGCGGCATTATTGGGCCATATTTCTTCAAAGATGATGCGAATCGCAGCGTTACTGTCAATGGTGAACGCTACCGAGCCATGATAACAAACTTTTTTTTTGCCCGAAATGGAAGTTCTTGACTTGCATGATATGTGGTTTCAACAAGACGGTGCCACATGCCACACAGCACGCGAAACAATGGCGCAATTGCGAGGCGAGTTTGGTGAACAGTTAATTTCACGTTTCGGGCCGGTCAATTGGCCGCCTAGATCGTGCGATTTGACATCATTAGACTATTTTTTGTGGGGATATGTCAAAGCTAATGTCTATAGGGACAAGCCCGCTTCGATTGACGCACTGGAAGCCAACATCCATGCATTCATTCGTGAGATACCGGCCGATATGTGTGAAAGAGTATGCGAAAATTGGACTCAGCGGATGGGCTACCTGAGACGCAGCCGCGGTCACCATTTGCATGAAACTATCTTTAATTATTAAATTGCAAGGTTCAAACTATCGATTCAAATAAATATTTCATTCATTTTTTCGAATTTTGTGTGTTTTTTTTTAAAAAGTTCTAAATTTCTTAAAAAATCACCCGTTATTTGAAGAGGCGCTGGGGTTTTGAACTTGAACCTCCGGATCACCGTGCAGGCAATTTATCCTCAGACTACGAAATCTATTAATTTTTAAAAGCTATTTGTGCCACTTAGATCGTAGCTTCCTTATTTATGTCTATTGAAATGCCGGCGGCGAAATAAATAATTTTCCAGGAATTCGCGGGTTATTCTGCCGATGCACTTTTTATAATTTTTCTACCTGCTACAGTAGGTAAAGTGAAACTACACTTAAATTAATTAACCTACACCCTGTGTAGGCCATGTACTTGAATTTATTCCTACAAAAAAAAATGTATAAATGCCTATATATATATATCTATATAAAAGGTTTGTTACCTTATTAATTTATTTTTTTCCACTGATCTCTGACTCCCACAGTTTTCCTCCGATATTTCCACTAAAAATACTAACTTTTGTTTTGGTAAGTTATATTTAAAAAAATCGTTAATGGAGGTACGTTTACCTTTTTTTTTATTTAAAATTTTTCCTTTTATTTTATACTATGAGACACTTTGCAACTAGGTACTTAATATGGTGGCGGTTATAATCCATATTCGAGTGTTGGAGGAAAGCTTTTCCAAATGGTTTTTCGGAGTTTCCTCTCAAATATGGAAAAGTACCTCCAACTACCAACGGTTTGAATTAGTATATATGTCATATAGATGAACCCTTAGTTCTCTTAAAGAGCTGTAAGGGAGAATAAGGTAGGTTGGGATATTTCACAAACATGCAGTTTGTAACAACATTAACTTAGTTTTTCCGAATATTCTTCACTACTTTCGGCACTATGTTGTGTATTGTTATCTTCTAACATATTTAAATTCTGCCTACTCAATGCATCTGCTACTACATTGGTTACTCCTGGTTTGTAAATTATTTAAGGGCCATATTCTTCTATTATTGAATACCATCTCTTCATTTTGGCATTCGGATTTTTTTTTGAACATGAAAACGTTAATGGTTGGTGATCTGTATGTATTTCCATATAAATAGTTTCTCAAATTTTTTTTCGTTTGCCGCATAACTGCGTTCTGATTTTTGCAATGTTTTGCTAATAAATGTTATTGGTTTTCCGTTCTGTGAAAAAACTTTTAACTTCTTTTATTAGATTATTTTTTAATATTTCAAAAGCTTTAATTGTTTCTTTATCTAAATTTATTTTAGTTTTCTTTGCTAAGTATGTCGATACTTGACCATTTTCATTCTGTTAATGCTTTGTTAATGGTTTTGCTATTTGTGCAAAATTCTTTATAAATTTGCGATAATATAATATCATACCTAGGAATGATCTAAGTTGTCTAAGAGTTTCTGGTAAAGGGTATTGTTTAATTGTTTTTACCTTTTCATCATCTGTTTTTATTATGTTTTTTGCAACTACATATCATTAAAACTTAATTGAATCTTTAAAAAATTCTCATTTTTCTACACTGATTTTCATATAAGCTTCTTTTAAAACTTTTTTAATTGTAGCTAAATGTTTTTTATGACTTTCTGTTGATTCTGAATAGATTATGATGTCATCAATGTAAATGTGGCAAAACTTTCTTACAAATGGACGTAATATGTTGTCCATTGCTCTCCGAAATATACTCGGAGCATTACGAAGCCCAAATGGCATTAGCAAATATTCATATGTTCCATTATTGACAAAGAAACTTGTTTTTTCTATGTCTGAATCTTTCATTTTTATTTGGTGGAAACCACTTTCCAAATCTATACTTGAAAATATTTTTGCTTTCCCTCAATTGCTTTATATGACATTTGTGTCTGGTATTGGATATTTATCCACAACTGGACTATTATATGCACTTTTGCTTTCTCTATATTCCTGATTCTATTAATTTTGTTACTTCTTTAATTATGAATTCATTTGCGCTGTGAGGATATGATATTGTTTTGTCCATATTGCTCTGTCTTCTACTGTATTTATTTCAGCAACTATATCTATTCTGAATGGCAGATTTATATTTATATTTTTATGTTCCACTTTAATCTGTTCACTGACACATTTCCTCAAATCTTCTAAATTCTCACTTTTGTTCATGATTATATTATTTATGACTTCTTCGTCAAAATAAATTCTTTCTTCTTCATTATTAACCTTTATATTATTATTTTGAAGATCAATAACTGCTTTGTTATCTCTTAAGAATTTGTTACCGAATTATATATCGTAACCGAAATTATTTAACTCATATACTATCACTGTTTTATTAAATATTTTAACTTCGTAATAATATTCAATTGTTACTGCTCCGTTCACTTTCGTTGACTGTTTCTTTGCGACTAATTCTTTTCTTTCACTGAGGAGCCCTGGTCGACAATAATTGCTTGTTGCGCCTGTATCTAATAAAATTCTTATATTTTTGTTGCCTATCTTTCTGTATAAGTATTATAAACCGGTCTGACTACCTATCTCATTCTTCTCGTTCAAATTACTGATTCTTTCAACTTTATTGAGTGTGGCTCGCCCTGATACTTGAACACTTTGTTCCCTCTCTCTTTTAAAAACTCTTCAGTTTTGTTTGAATGGGTTACTGTACCTGTTTTGGTTATTATAGGATCAGTAATTCCTATTATTAGCATTTTGATATGTATTTCTTTGTTCGTTTGTGTTTGGGATCTGCTGATTGATCGTACTACATTGCATTCGTTCAAACTGATTTGTGTTTTGTTTGTATTGAGGAGCTAAATTATCTCTCCTGAAGACATTATTATCTTTATGAATAGGTTTATGTTTATGTGAAAACCTCAATGTTTCACTTTTATTCGCAGTAGTTGGACATTCATATCTGTGCACTTGGAAGATTATCTGGACATATACTAAAGAGTATGTTTGAGAGCTGACCGTTCAGTCCCGAAATAAAAACTCTAAGTCCATCTCTTCTATATTTTTCACATAATTCGTTTGTGATTGCCTTACGTCACCGTGCGTCATGATAGTTTTGTTAATTAACGCTGTGAGTTTTTGATTTATTATATTACAATATTCCATTAAGGAATGTTTACTTTGTCTTAAAATACTGATTTGCTGTTCTAAAACATGTATTGGACGTTGGTCCGAGTATGCAATGTCTAACCTTGCTAAAATTGATTCGTAATTTAATACCGTACCGTGATTAGTTAAAATGTCATTTGCTTGTTCTATACACTTATTTCGAAGTATTACTAGTGCTGAAAAGTACTGTATACTACCTTTTTTATATATCTTCATAGCATGACCAATAGCTTGTCTCCATGAAACATATTTTTGGGCGTCGCCTGTAAAAGTCGGCGCCGATTTGATTACATCTAGACTCATTGTATCTATAATTTCTGGTTTAATTTCTTCTGTTTCGAATTCTTTAATTGCAGGTTTTTCAGTCATGAGACTATCTAATTTTGCTGTTAAATCAGCTATTTGTGATTTAACTAGTTCTGTTTTTTGGGGATTAATACCTAAGCCGCATTTTTGGGCCCATTTGTTCAGTGTGTTGATAGGTCTTTGGAGGATATCACTGAAGGTGTCTAGGAATTTCCCCGTGGCCATTATGACTAGGTCATCTGCGTAGGCAATGACTTTTATCCCATTATTATTAAGCAGTACTAAGACCTCATTCACAACTAATATCCACAGCAGTGGTGAAATAACCCCGCCTTGGGGTGTACCTCTTGAGGCAGTCATGCTTATTAAGTTTCTTTCTATAGCACTAGCCTCAACATTGTTGAAAGCGCCTTCAATGTCGAGAAAGGCTGCTAATGTGTATTCTTTTTGATCGAGTGATTTGTCTATAGTACTGACTAATGCATGAAGGGCAGTTTCAACACTTTTTCCTTTCATGTACGCATGCTGGTTCTGGGATAAGGTTCCTGGATTAAGCATGCTACGTATAAATACATCGAGTAATTTCTCGAATGTTTTAAGCACAAACGATGTTAGGCTTATTGGTCTGAAATCTTTTGGCGTAGTATGAGTTGGTTTACCGGCTTTGGGTATAAATACAACTTTGACTTCTCGCCAAGTTGCAGGTATATGTGTGTACATAATACATCGCATGAATAGTTCTTTTAACACTGGTATTAACAGGTGCTTTGCCTTTTGAAGCATTATTGGATAAATACCATCAATGCCTGGTGATTTGTATGAGGAGAAGGAGTCAATTGCCCACTCTATTCCTTTCTCACTAATTACTTTCTCCGGGACTATATTATTGTGAGGATTTTCGTAATTGGCATCTGTGCCCGGTTTGGGCTGCGTCTTAACACACCCAGGGAAGTGTGTATTTAGTAGGAGTTCCATTGTTTCGGTGCAGGATTGGGTCCATCTGCCACTGTTATCTATAAGATAGCCAGGGGTTACCGGTTCCTTTGGGAGGACTTTTCTCAATCTTGCTGATTCAGGGTATCCCTCAATGCCATTGCAGAACTTCCTCCAAGATGTTCGTTTTGCGCTTTGAGTTGCATTTTTGAACTTTCTTTGACCTTCTTTGTAGAGGTCCCAATTGGACTCTGCATTGCTTCTTCTTGCGGCATTGAAGAGTTTTCTTGCTTCTTTTCTTAGATGTTGCAGCTCTTTATTCCACCAATGGGGTGATGTTTTTGTACTCGGAGCTATTACGGGGCACGATGTTTCGTATGCGCTTTTGAGAATCAAGTTCAGTGTCTCAACCGTATTGTCAATATCTTTAGGTGACTCATAATTCAGGCCTTGTAATATGTTTTGTTTTTCCTCTACTTTTGTGACAAAACGATCCCAGTTAGTTTTCCTGGGATTTCTATATGGTTCTTTTTGTTTTATATTATCTCCAATTTCAAATTCAATACTTCTGTGGTCAGAAAAGGAAGGTTCAGTAGATACTTTCCAGCCACTTAACGAAAAAGAGTTAGAGTTGTTAATAAGGGTTATGTCTAGCACTTCCCTTCTATTTCTAGTAACGAATGTTGGTTCGTTGCCTATGTTTCCTATAACTAAATTATGTTCTATAATAAATTCAAGAATTGACTCACCTCGAGGGTTGGTATTTGTACTACCCCATTGTACATGATGGGAGTTAGCATCACATCCGAGGATAAGGTCCCATCTATTATCTCGAGCTTTAATGACAAGCTCCTTCGTCATTTCGTTGGGGGGATCGTCCGTCCCATGTGGCATGTAAATTGATGCGAAGACGATTGGATAGCCATTCTGTCTTTCGCATTTTACAGCGGTCTGGTCAATATTGCTGTGGGTGGATAAAAGAAATAGGTTAACCTGACTTTTAGCTACAATGCAAGTTCGAACTGTACATTCATTGTTCTGTGGAAAGGCATACGTTGCCAGGTCTTTCGATCTAAGCCCTCGTATTTGACCTCGAACTACCCAAGGTTCTTGCACCAGAGCTAGATCAATATTGCCGCTGTCATAGCTTGTACTAGGTTGGTGCTAGCGGCTTTGCTGTGATGAAGATTAATTTGGCGTATCTTCATGCCGGCTAGTCGTTTCCCCACTTTTCTTCTTGTATACCGTCACAAATGGTCTTATCTTGCATCGGGTAATGCCGACGCGTATTTTGTAGCCACATTTGGGCAGTAGTGGCATGGATTTGTGACTGAGTCTCACCACAATCTCCATGCCTTTATCATTGTGCGGCCCCATTTCCTCCACCTGCCAGTCCTTACTTAAAAGTTCCGGGTTGAGGTTTTGGATGTTGAGTTGCACTCTTTCTTTCGGCAGATAAGGGCCGGGAAGGAATAGGCGACCCTTCGGTTTGGCGAATTCTAGTAGCTCTTTCCTATCGCAAAGACGCAGGTTGGCTTTTGGCCATGGTGCTTCCGTGTTGGCGATGAACTTCTTCAACCATTTGAGGGTTTCCGCATCCTCACATTCCATCACTTTCAATCCTTTCAGAGATGTAAGCTGTCCAAAGTGCGGGATATGCCCAGCCACTTTGTAGGAGTCATTCACCCAATCCAGGATTCTGACTTCAATCAATCTCCATTGGTCATCTGACAGCCTCCGTTCTGGATTACCAAAGTCAACAACTGCGACCCGGTGACTGTCTCTAACCACATTGGATACAGTTCTTGGTTTTTTGTTTTGTTTGGGTGGAGGAGAGAATGTGTCGTCATGCCTACCTCTTTTTACACAAACCGCAACTGGCTTCGGTCCCGTGTTTACTACACCGGCGGCATTTGTTGATGCCAAAGGAGATGGTTGAGCTTTGCCATTCCTTTTCCCTCCAAGCTTCCTTGCGGGTTCCCTACTGCAGGACGGCACATTATCTAGGGTTTCTCTAGCTCTAGCTAACGATAATTGTTGTCTTTCCGTTAAGGAGCTGGGTTCTATACCCTTGAGGCGTTGGAGTGTTTGTCTGGCGTTACGTACTCTATTCGGGCCGTACTTCAGCGATGCTGTTTGAATGTCAGCCTGAGCAGTACCTCCTGCTTTGGTTTCCCTCTGCAAGGAGAGTACTGTACAGACACTGACTATAGTTTTGTCCCCGTCTTCCCGTGAGTCTACTTTTGGGATCAAGTTTCCTGCAGAACACGTCGTAGGTCCCGACGGGCTTGTGCCTGTCACAATCCCAGATTTGTTCAACAGTTCCCCATCACCGCCTACACTAACCAGACAAGCCGATGAATCCACTACCGGTCCCGACGGGCTTATGCCTGTCACAGACTTTGATGAGTCCACCAACTTCTCCACACTGCCTAACTTTTTTCCTTCAATTGCAGAGGCAGACGGGTACCTGTGTGATCCCGACGGGCTTGGGCCTGTCACAGAACTAGGTGCTCCCATCTTTTTCTCAGATGTTGTTGCTGGTTTCGAATGCACTGGTACCACTTTCAGTCCCGACGGGCTTAGACCTGTCACAGGTTTGGGTGGACCCATTACACTCTTTAAGTTCGGGTTCATGTGAGCTTCGTGTGTGTTCGTCTTTAGTCCCGACGGGCTTAAGCCTGTCACAGACTCGGACGACTCCACATTTCCGCTTTTGCTTGTGACTACCATTGGATTAGTGTTGCCCGAAGGATCACGACTCCGTAGGTAGGCACGAGCAACTTGAAGCCTAAGTTGTTCCCTATCACTAAGACTCTCCCACTTTTTCCCTTTCAAAGCCCTAATCGTCTTTTTGTAGCTCTTAATTCTGCTTCGGTTAGAGGCTACTGACGATGTTGAAATGGACGAGCCAGCAAGGGAGACAGTGTCATTGTCACCTAGGAATAAATTTCCTAGATCTATGACACTCTCTCCAACGCTGCCGTCAGAAGTAGCCTTAAGGGCTGAAGAAGATTCGAGAAGGAAGCTCTCCTTTTCTTCTGTCATGTTGTCGTCGTTGATTGAATCGGCTTCCGTTAAGAACTTCGTGCCCGATTCTTGCACGTCGTCCCCTTTTGTTTTTGTTTTGTTTTTTTGTTTGCTGTTCATTTTTGTTCCCACGAGTATGAGGGAAGGAAAAGTCCGTCTGCGGTACACAGATAAGGTCAGGTTACTCTTCGATTTGACCCGGTTTCGAAGAGGTACCGTTAGAATACAGCCGGTATACCCCTTGGCTGCAAACCATCCAATAGGCACGGTGACGTAACACCCTGGATTAAGGGGTGGGCAGTTCTTGGTTCGTTACTCATCAAAATCACTGTAGATCCAGGTTTCTCCAGATTCACAGATCAGATGAATCTTTGAAACTTAAGCCTTCGCACCACAACAAGGTGACTACCCTTGTGAAGGATAGCGACCCTAGTATGTTGCCCCAAATAAATAAGATATTTAGAAGAAATGATCAAAACGATCTTCCATGTCTTAAACTCCAGAGGACAACAGATAACGAAGACGTTCTAATGATTGCGGGAATTGATGCGGAAGGTGCCATTTTCGATGACAATTTTTATATGATAGAAGATCCTCAGGAAAAGGTAGAAGCTGTAGGGGCTGCTTTTCAGCAAGTGTATAAGGTGAATGCTAGCATTCTTCCGAATCATGACCTGGAGAACAGAGCCTTGCTGCACAATTTCTATCTTGGAAATAACATAACGCAATGGCGATCTGAGAATACTGGTTTCACCGGGTTTAATGACGAAAATTTGGCAAAAGCCACCATCGCCGAGCGAAATGGACCCAGTTCATTGTTAATTTCGAAGGTAGAACTTCAGTTAATTTTTCAAACATTAAAGAAAAAGACATCTGCGGGGGTTGATGGTATACCCAACATTGTGTTACGACATCTCCCTGAGGAAGCCATAGACATTTATACCACACTGTTTAACAACGCATTGAATAATGCATATTATCCAATGAATTGGAAAACAGCTGTGGTCCATCCTCTCCCCAAAAAGGGAAAGGACAGCTCCAATCCGGCAAATCTTCGGTCGATAAGTCTTCTTCCAAGTATCAGTAAAGTATTCGAAAAGATTCTCAATAGAGCTCTGTTTAAGTGGGCTGAGGACAAGAATATTATTCCAGACAATCAGTTTGGCTTTAAGGCGGGACATGACACTATTCATGCCGCGTCTAAGTTAGTTTCTGATGTTCAATGGAACAAAGCGAAAAATCAATGCACAGGTGCCGTTCTTGTTGATTTAGAGAAGGCTTTCGACACCGTATGGTTAGAGGGTCTTTATCTGAAATTAACCAGATTTGGCATAAGTAAACCACTGTGATATATGCTTCATGACATGCTCAATGGTAGAAAGTTTGTTGTCAATAGTGGCAATGTAACTTCCACCACAACTTTTGATATTAAAAACGGTCTACAGCAAGGAGCTGTGAACTCGCCGATTCTTTTTAGTATTTACACCAGCGATCTGATAGGTAGTCTCACTCATGCGATTGCGTATGCCGATGACCTTGTAGCGTACAGGACGGGTCCAAAAGTTGAAGTCATCAGAATTCTCTTGCAGCGTGACTTCGACAAGATTCAGCGATATTGTGATGACTGAAAGTTAAAAATTAACTTTCAGAAATCAGAAACTATTCTGTTTAGAACCCCTTTGTATAAGGCTTCTAGGGATACAAGAAAGAACTGGAGAAATCTAGTGATCGTTGGACCAAGTGGACATACACTGGCGACTAAAGATGTAGTAAAGTACCTTTGTATCTGGCTAGATCAGTATCTATATTTCAATCGACATATAGATGCTGCTCTGGCCAGTGCTAGGGGAGCGTTTGCTCTGACAAGACTGTTGTTTTATAGCAGCCACCTTGAAAACAGGGTGAAGGTGATTTGCTACATGGCCCTCATCCGGCCGATGATTGCCTATGGGTGCCTTGTGTGGTTTAACGTTGCCCCATCTCAAATGGAAAAGATTCGGGTGTTTGAGAGGCAGTGTCTTAGGACCTATCTTGGATTACACAGAACACCAGAGTCGGAGTACAAACATTATTATGCCAACGAGGTCTTATACAACAGGGCCAATATAAACAGGATAGATTACTTTTTAATTAAGCTGATTCGGGGTCACATTGCAAGAGCGATGACCTCAGCCAATGGACTTATTTTCGGGGCTTATTACCCCAACGACGAATATAGTGAGAGCGTTTGTCTTAACGGTTTCATCCCGCCCGAGACATTCCTCTATTAAGACAGTCGGGGGCTGATACAGGATAGATTGGCGGTTCCGTTAATCTACCACGTCAGCCGTAGAACTGTGGATCGGCGAATCCTGTATGGTCGAGACGTCGGCTCTGGGAACGGAGCAGAGCGTCTACGGTTCAGTAGAGCTGTGCCCCTTCGGGACAGAAAGGACATGGATAAGCAAATTAAACAATTCTGGTAATTGGGTGACCACCTTGATATTGATGGTTAGTCAAAGTTGTTGCCTTGGCCGAACTACGTATTTTTAAGTATTAATAGGTATATTTTAGTAGAACAGTGGTGGCACCAAAAAAAATATAAAACACATTAAATGGCATTTGTTTGTGTGTATGTGCATTTGGCACTGTTAAATATATATATATATTAATATATATATATTTATAAGGCTGCTGCGCAAAAAAAAAAAAAGCTGCGGGTGGCTGTTCTAGTTTTAAGTTATTTTAAGTATTTTTAAGTAGTTTTAAGTTAATTATGTATATTTACGTATATTTTAGTTTTATTTAGGTTAATTAAGTTTTATATAAGTTTTTATATAAAATAAATGTCTTGGAAAACGAGTTTTTAAAAAATTTTCTAGTTAAGTTTTAAGTAATTTTGAATTTTAATTTAAGTTAGTTTTTACGCCCAAAGGCATTTTTAATATATAGCTATATTATAATTTAGAGCGCCCGTATGGGGCCAGTAAGTTAGTTAAGTTATTCTGTAAGCTAGTTTTTAAAGTTTTTGTCTAGCATTTAAGTTAGTTATAAGTTAAATTGAAAATAAAAATTAATTTAAAAAAAAAAATAAAAAACTGAGTAAATCTGAAGGCGTGGGTTCGAATCTCACGATGTGCATGTGAAAAAAAAAAGTTTTCATAATAAAATTAGATTAAAGCTCAATACCACTAAAAAGAGACTGATGAAAGGAATTGGCAATCCTTGAAATAGCTATATCTCCAGCCAAAGATAGAAAAAAACGAATAATAATATTAGTAAACGAGTAAATAAAAATTCGTTTAAAATTGGTGGTAGCGCCTTTAAGTTGTTGTTGTTGTTCAAACACATTCAATGAAAATTAACAGAATGGTCAGTAATAAAAACTGACATTCTATAGTACAAATAGTACAATATAACAACAATAATAAATATGGTATTTAACTTTGATTGACAGACGTCAATGAGTGCGCACTAGTTTCTCTTAACCTCCTCGTGTTTTTTTTTTTTTGCATTTATCCACACTATTAAATACTATAAATTTCTTATACCTTTTTTTTGCTAAGTTGAAAATAATAAGTTTTCTTGTTCGATTTGCTACATCAAGTTAACAAAACATAATAATTAATAATTATTATAATACAAATTATCAAATTGGCATTACAATATAACCAAAATGTCGGCATTTAATAACTCTGAAGGAACAACCACGAGATCTAGATCAGTCGAGGGTGATGTCGCAGACACAATGCAGAGTATCCAGAAATCACTTATCAAAATTATTGAAAAAAAGTTCAAGGAAATGGAGAAAGCATTAACTAAAAAACTCGAAAATCGCATGGCTTATTTGGAAGTTGAGGTTAAAAACCTGGTAGAAGAAAATGTTTGCCTAATATAAGAAGTTGACAAGTTATCTGCCAAAAATATTTCCATGGAGGACTTGCTACGAAACGATCGGAAAAATTACTTATCTGATGTCATCATTTCGGGGATTCCCTATAAACATAATGAAAATCTCACTGACATATTTAATCGAGTATGCAATCAAATTGAATGCTTGGATATCAAACTGATACACATTTTCCGTGTGCATTCTAAGTTAAGGCAAAGCAAAACACAAACAAACACGCCAGTGATCATAGCCAAACTTGCTAATATGTATGAACGGAGAACACTTATGAAATCATTGCACTCGGTTATCAAATCTAACACCAAACATCTTGTGTTATCAAATATTGGTTTCGAGGGCTCGATGCAAGCTTTTTTTATATCTGAAAGCATAAATCGCACGATAAAACATTTTTCAACTACGCCTACTCACTTAAAAAATCTAAAAAAAACTTGCGGGTGTGATTACTATTGGTGGATTAGTAAACATCAAAGGTATGAGAATGAAAGTAAACAAAATTGTAAACAAGACTGATTAGATACTGAAGCTGATAGCAGATGAAGAGGGTGATATTGTCGTGGGCCATGATTCTCTGGAAGGGGAACATGATAAACAACAAGATGATACGTCATTGAAAGCTGCAGCATTGGATTAATTTAGAAGTATTTTGTATTGTATTATTATTTTTTCATAATTTTTGTATATACCATCAATCTTTTTTATTATCTTTCAAACTTAAACTTTTTTCATCATATTCCTTGATTTCTTTTTCTTCCATCTTCTTTCTCTCTCGATCTAGATGTTTGCTAAAATTTACTTCCGGATGGTTTCCTGATGCTTTGATTTACAAACAATTTTTTTATGATGAATTCACATAGAACGAGTCGAATGGAGGAATAAAACACTTGTAGACTTATGGTTAATATTCTGCCTAACCAGTGCAGCGGTTTTAAGGTGTGTCACATTCATGCCCAGAGCATAACTGCGCACATAGATGAAATTAGAGATCTTTTTTCAAATGGTCCGGTTGATGCTGTGTGTTTATCTGAAAGCTGATTAAAACCTGGCAACAGGTTAATTCCCTGTTCCGTAAAAATTGGAATTACGAGACCGACAACAAGCCTCGGAAACGGACTGATCTCACGACGACAACCTACGCAACGAAAACGGCAAAACGATTTACGAATTTCCTTATGGAACGTACGATCGCTCTATAGAGCTCGAGCTGCTCAGCAGCTAGCTGATGCCCTGTCAAAATATAAAGCTGACATAACAGCACTTCAAGAAATCAGATGGACAGGGAATGGTGTTTTACAGAAGAAAGAATATGACGTATACTACAGCTGTCATACAAAACACCATGTGCTTGGGGTAGGCTTCCTAGTCAGCGAAAAAATGAAGTCTACCATTATTGGCTTTAACGCTATAAGCGAAAGGCTATGCACCCTTCGCGTGCGAGGCAAATTTACGAACATCAGCCTCATTAACGTTCACGGACCTACGGAGGAGTCCTCAGACGAAGAAAAAGAGACTTACTACGAACAAGTCGAGAGGACCCTCAATGCCTGTCCAAGGTATGACGTAAAAATCATCTTTGGGGACTTGAACGCAAAAATAGGTCGGGAGCCTGTATTCAGGCATTACGCAGGCACCCATAGTTTAAATGAGAACACTAATGACAATGGACTTCTAGTCTTAGAATTGGCAGCATCGAAAAACATGGTCGTTGCGAGTACCAGGTTCCCGCGTAAAGATATCTACAAAGCCACCTGGGTATCACCTGATGGAGTCACTCGTAACCAAATAGACCACGTGTTGATAGACCGTCGCCACTACTCGAACTTGATGACGGTACGAACGTACCGAGGCGCCAATATCGACTCGGATCACTATCTTGTTGGTATGGTCTTCCGAGGGCGGATTGCCTTGCGAAGACGTATTGCATCCGCCGATCAGGTTCGAATCAACACGGCCGCCCTGCGCAATGAAAATGCCAGTAACACCTTTGGTAATGCGTTAGGACTCGCCCTAGAATCACTTGATTTAGGGAGAGTAAGTCATGGAGCCAGTATGCTGGGCGTAGATGAGAAGTGGACACGCCTTAAGAATACTGTCATTAGTACTGCCAACTTCATCTTAGGCAGCAGTCGTAGAAGTCGGAACGACTGGTTTGATGATGAATGCAAGCTAGCGACTGAACGTAAGAATGTTGCGTTCCGAGCAATGCAACAATCTCATAGAACGCGGGCACGCGAAGAAGAATATAAAGAGCTCAGAAGAATAGAAAAACGGCTTCACAGACAGAAAAAATCAGCCTGGGAGAAGAACTTAATCTGTGAAATAGAAAAAAGCCGAGAGCGAGGTCCGCACCAGGCGCGGAAGTTCTACCAATCCGTCCGAAACATGACGCAGTACACACCACGCTGCACATACTGCAAGGACGGAGAAGAAAATCTGATCACCGATCCACAAAGCATACTGGAGCGATGGGAAGTGTACTTTAATGAATTGATAAATGGTCAACTCACTGCTGAAGTGGAGGCTCCACTGCTTCAAGACGAATACCCTATGTTGCCGTCACCAAGCATAGAAGAGGTTGAGAAGGATATAGACCGGCTAAAGAAAAACAAAGCCCCGGGAGCTGATGGTATACCAGCCGAATTATTTCAACACGGTGGGCCAGCTCTACGTCAGGCAATTCATGGTATTATAGTGCACGTGTGGGAGCATGAAGAAATGCCAGAAGACTGGCGAAAAGGTATAATATGCCCCATACATAAGAAAGGAGATGTCACAACGTGCAGCAACTATAGAGGTATCACGTTGTTGAGTACCGCCTACAAGATACTCTCCTCTATCCTACAAGACCGGATAACCCCATACGCTAAAACCATCATCGGACAATATCAGTGTGGTTTCATTCCAGGCAAATCAACAACTGATCAGATCTTTACCTCTAGGCAGGCGATGGAAAAATGTCTAGAATTTAACATCCTAACATACCACCTGTTTATAGACTTTAAGGCCGCCTATGATAGCATAGCCAGGGTAGAACTTTACAAAGCCATGAGAGAATTCGGCATCCCAAATAAATTGACACGACTATGTAGGTTGACCATGACCAACGTAACAAGCCAAGTAAAAATAGCCGGATTGCTATCCAGACCAATCAACATCTTTAATGGACTCCGACAAGGGGATGGTTTGGCCTGCCTCCTCTTCAACCTGGCGTTGGAGAAAGCAATCCGTGACTCTGGCACGGCTACAAGAGGGACCATCGTCAACAGGTCCAGCCAGATATTGGCTTACGCAGACGACATCGACATCATCGGAAGAACCGAGCAAGTTGTACACGATTCCTTCATCCAGATCGAGCAGGTGGCACAAAATCTGGGGCTGCACATTAGTGAAGGTAAAACAAAGTACATGGTGGCGTCGAATGCGAGAGGAAGAGTTGGTCAAACAATCAAGGTAGCGGAGCACGAATTTGAAGTGGTGCAATCCTTTAAATACCTTGGGTCAATAGTAGCAGCCGATAACAATATAGAAGAAGAAATACGCGGGCGGCTTCTCAAATCCAACAGAGCCTACTACAGTCTGTCAAAGCTCTTCAAATCCAGAAATCTCACCATAACTTCAAAACTACTGCTGTACAGGACCATGGTCCTGCCAGTACTCACATATGGATCCGAGACTTGGTTGCTTAGTAAAAGGCACTCTGACCTCTTAGCCGCGTTCGAGAGAAAAGTCTTAAGGAGAATTGTTGGCCCCATATGTGAGGAAGGACGATTCCGGAGACGGTACAATCATGAATTGTACGCAATCTACCTTGAAGCAGATATCGTGACAAAAATTAGGCTCGGTAGACTTCGGTGGGCAGGGCACCTAGCTCGCATGAGCGAAGAGGAACCTGCTCGGAAAGTTCTTTGTGGTACATTCTATGGCAGACGACAGCGTGGTAGACCATGCTTGCGCTGGAGAGATGGCGTAGACCAGGACGCCCGGAGCCTTGGTGTGCGCAACTGGATGGCGTCGGCTCGGGACCGGGATAGGTGGAGAGACTTGTTGAAGGAGGCCAGGACCGGACCCCGGTTGTCGAGCCGATGATGATGATGCTGACGATTAAAACCTGAGATACTTAGCACACAGATTGATATTCCTGAATATACTCTCTATCGAAATGACAGGTTATTAAGAAGAGGCGGTGGTGTAGCAGTTTACTGCAAAGACTCTTTTTCATGCCGTATTATTAGCAAATCACAAGAATCAGATAATATTGAATTTATCTTTCTTGAAGTCTTTGATAATGTATCCAAATGTCTTTTAGCATGTGTATATAATCCCCACAAACAATTTTCTTTGGATTCCTTGTTTTCGCAGTTGATAGAATTTAGTGCTGTTTTTGTTGACATTATAGTTTGTGGGGATCTGAATAAGGATATGCTTATAAAGAATAATGCTTCCGCTGACCTTTTAGATAATTGCGCTTTGTGTGGACTCCAAGTAGTTAACACAACTTTTCCAACGCATTTTCGTCCAAATTGTGTACCCAGTTTGCTTGATATATTCCTTTCTGGGAATCTTGGCAAGATCCTATTGTTCGATCAGTTAAGTTTGCCGGGCATCCTTTCCTATCATGATTTGATCTTTGTGACATATGACATTTGCTTTAACGAAGCTCCAGTTCCTGCACAATTCAGCTTTAGAGACTTTAGTAATATTGGAATGAATGAGCTTGTTCAGGACTGTGTGTCTATTCCTTGGAACTTGTGTTGGAATTTGCCTCTTGTGGATGATAAAGTTGAAGTGTTTGAATCTCTTGTTTTAAGATTGTTTGATAATCATGTCCCGATTAAAATAGTAAGTTCAGCAGATTCTCGAATTCCGTGGTTCAACAACGCCATAAAAATACTCATTAAAAAATGGGATAGATGTTATTCTCGTTGGAAGAGATATATTAGTGAGATTAATTGGAGGGCTTTTTAAATGGTTAGAAATTCAGTCGTTCATCAAGTAAAAAGAGCGAAAGCGCAATACTATTCTTCCAAACTTAATGTAAATATTCCTAGTAGACAGTTGTGGACAAATATAAAAAGATGTGGTATTCAGAGTAAATCTAATAAGAATGTGTGTATCATAGATCCCAATCAGCTCAACAATTATTTTCATTCCCATGGTTCCTCCTCTCAACATAACTTAAGATTAAAAACTGATTTAAGCTCTACGACATCTTTTAAAAGAAGGAATGATGTTCCACTTTTAGAATTTAATTGTATCCCGGAAATTGAGGTTCTTAAAGCAGTTAATAGTATAAAGTCAAATGCTATTGGTGTCGACGGTGTTCCTCTTAAGTCTATAAAACTTATTATGCCACATATATTGTATACACTAACATATCTAATTAACCCTTGTATAACAACTTCGAGATTTCCCTCATCTTGGAAAAAGGCAAAGGTGACTCCGATACTTAAAAACTCAAAATGTAAGGGCGCTGAAGATTACAGGCCCATCAGTATTTTACCTTGCCTTTCTAAATTTTTTAAAATCATTGTTCGAAACCAGATAAATAAACATATAAATGAAAACAAATTGCTTAGTTCTGTTCAGTCTGGTTTTAGATCTAATCACAGTTGTAGAGTTCGATAAAAATAACTTAACTTTTCTGTGTCTTTTGGATTTTTCTAAAGCTTTTGATAGCGTAAACCATGATATTGTTTGTACTAAACTGTCTAACTTGTATGGTTTTAGTCATTTATCAACTATGTTGATAAGGAGCTATCTGTCAGATAGGAACCAAATCGTCCAATTGGGTTGTGAAATCTCGGATCCCTTAATTATCAAAGCGGGTGTTCCACAAGGATCAATTTTGGGACCCCTGTCGTTCTCATTGTTTATAAATGATTTGCCAAAAGTCTGCACTAGAGTTAATATACATATGTTTGCTGATGATGTGCAAATTTACCGTTAATGTCAAATTGGCCTTTCTGAAGACTGTGTCTTCAGAATAAACGAAGATCTGCGGGAAATCAGAAAATGGGCATTATATAATAAGCTTAACCTCACCCCTGATAAGTCTAAAAGTGTAGTCTTCTCCAAGCACAAAATAGATACATCGTACCTGCCTTCAATCTCGTTATCTTCTAAAACAATACCGTATCTTGATTCTGCTAAGAGCCTCGGTTCTTACTTTCTTTATGAGTAAGTCTTATAACTTGAATAAGAGCCTTATAGACTTTTATTTAAATAGAAATAATTTAAAAACTCTCTTTAGAACCAGTGCTCCACGATCATAATTGTTTCTGTGTTGTATTGTTATAATGTATTTATGTTGTATTTATGTGCATGTGTTTTTGTTTTTGTACCTTTGTGCTTACTAACAACTAACACCTGGACGAAGTGATGAGCCAGTGGGACACATTATTTGTGTTGGCAAATCTTTCTTTCATATGTTGATGCTTGCTTTAAGCTCCATTTGAAAATAGATCTGATAGTGTAAAAAAAAAATTCTCAACTCTCTGCCGCTGATAATGTAAATTCCATCACAAAATCAATCTATGGTAGTGTTAGGCAGCTCTACGTCTCGGCTAAGTTTACACCTCAAGCCACGAGAATGAGACTTGCAAAAACTTTGTAAATACCGATTATCAGTTATAGTGCTGCAGTCTACAGTTGCCTTGATCTCATTTCGATGAGAAAGTTGCAAGTAGCTTATAATACAATTGTGAGCTATGTGTTTAATTTACGCCGCTTTGATCATGTGTCTATGTTTGGCAAACAAACCTTGGGATTGTCACTTAAACAGTTTTTAAATTGTAGAGGCTGTATCCTACTTTTTAATGTAATTAGAATTAGAGAGCCTTCGTACCTTTTTGAAAAGATAAACTTTGCAGCATATAATAGAACAAGTAATATAATTTGGAAAGTTTTTAACTATTTGGAAAGCAAGAGGTTATTTTTCTTTCATTCGATAAGACTATGGAATTCGTTACCCCTATAAATCCGTAATTGTAAGACCCATCAAAGTTTTAGGAAATCTCTACATGAGTATGTTATAACCCCCAATACTAATAATATATTCTCTTAGTAAAGTTCTAGATAGCTTTTTTCTTTTTTCTTTCTTTCTTTCTTTCTTTCTTTCTTTCTTTTTCGCTTTCTCATCCGATTCTTTTTTTTCCTTCCTTAGCTATACTACCTATCTTTTTTTTGTATGCTAGTTTTTAGATTAACTTTAATAATTTTAATTGAATTCTATATTAAATAATATTGCACTCTTGACCTCTTGTAATTAAATATTGTTTTAAGTACTAATAATAAGAATTTAATTCTTTTTGTACTGCCTATTTTGAAATGAAATAAATAAAATAAATAAAAAAAAACAGATGATTCCAAAATTAAAGCAATATGCAACATGCCTCGACCAACATCTATTTCAGACTTACAACGATTCCTTGGAATGGTCAACTATCTCGGTTCATTCGTCAAAAATTTATCTTTTGAAAACACAAACCTTCGACTACTTTTAAAAAAAGATATTCAGTGGCATTGGAATGACTTCCATGAAAGAGAGTTTCTAAAATTAAAAGACATTATTGCAAAAGCACCAATATGAACCTTTTATGATTCAAGTAAGCCACTTTCCATTTCTGTCGATGTGTCTAAGGGTGCAGTTGGTCCAGTTATATATCACCTACATAGTCCAATTGATTACGCTTCTGCCACGCCAACAGCCAGTCAGCAGAATTATGCTCAAATTGAAAAAGAGCTCTTTGCAATTTTGTTTGGTTGTATAAAATTTCACCAAAATGTCTTCGGCAGACATGTAACAATTGAGACGGATCACAAACCATTAGTACCATTGTTCGATAAGCCTTTACATAAGGTACCTGTCAGACTCCAACGTTTTATGCTTCGACTTCAAGCGTATGACTTGTCTGTCATTTTCAAACCAGGTAAAGAGATGTTTTCTTACACTCTTTTATGAGCAGCTTTACCAGAAACATCACTTACCGAGTTTGACAGTGAAATATCTCTTCATTTTGATCCCTAAGTAACAAATATTTCAGTTTCTTCATCTTCATTAAAGCAAATTCGAGATGCTACACTCAATGACTCTTCCTTATGCAAGGTCAAAGATTTTATTCAAATGGGATGGCCTTCTAATAAAAAATCATTCGACCAAGTAGCAATGCCATACTTTAATATTAAGGATGAATTACACGTCATTGCCGATGTTATTTTCAAAAATAACAGAATTGTGATCTGTTATATCCAGAATTTTTAATGTCCAGAAAAAGAGTTTGTTAAATAAAACACTTATTTAATTCGTTAATATCTTTTATTCAAAATGTGAAGTTATCTTGTTGAACCCTCGAAATCGACTGACTTTTATATCAATCCAAAAATTATATCTAAATGATACTGTTCAATGATTTGGTCATTCATGCATATCGGTATCTTTAATAGAAAACAAAGGGATGACAAAGAAAAGGAACGGGAATTGGAAGATGTGATGATCGTTCAAACTTGTGGCTGTGGATTCATTTTTATCACACACCATAAACAATGCTATTGATTTCTCGTCTTGTGTGTTCACTGTAGTCGCAGTGGATGCGATTATTGATTTTCTTATCACAACACAGCGTTCGAAAGCAATCAAAAGTCGCAATGTCTTTTTCTGAGTATAATGGGATTCTTGTGCCGTTATTTAACATAAGCGTTTTGCTATCGAAATCCAATGTTTTTACTATTTTGCTAAGCAAATCCATACCGATCAGGATGTTGTATGGTTTCGCTCCTAAGTCCTTTTTGAACCATCTTGTTTTACCTTGTGAATCGTAATTAAATTCTTCTGGTATTTTTGTTATAATTCTGTCTACTAATTCCATTGTTGTATTATTAATAGTTTGGAGTTTCATATTTACGGTACCATACAACTCAAAATTTCTTCAGTCTACTGAGCTTGAATTTATTATGCCCATCGTGGAACCTGTGTCTATTAGTCCCTTGTATATATTTTTTTTTTCAATCGTTAAATTTATAAATATTTTATTTCTGAGGCCTAGATGAGAAAAAACTCAGACTTTACGTTATGAATTTCTTCCTCTCGGTTTTCAGTGTAATTTACTGACATCGGTGCTGGGTTTTGGGAATTCTGCCTATTTTGACCTAATGTACCCTGTCTATTGCTAGTTCTATTATTATAATTTTGTCTGTTATAATTCGAATTGAAATTATTATTATTTTGCCTATAATTATTGTCATAATTATTATTAAAGGAATTATTATTCTGCCTGTTGTAATTTTCATTGTTATTGTCATATCCTACATAGGAGTATAGAATGTCTTTTATTAAATGTAAGTTATATAGATCTTTGATTTCTCTAGATAAATTTCCTGACACTAACTGTTTGATTCTATTAATTAATAATGTATAAAATGTTTGTTTTGCCTCTGCAAGAATAGATTCATAGGTCGCGAATTGATTTATTTTTTGAGTTATTATTTCTATATTTTCATTTAAATCTTGTATGGAACTTACTCTAATGTTAAAATTTTTTTCTCAATATGTCTTTGAAGCTGCAAACTGGCCGGAAGTGCTGCTTTAGGAATTCTTTTGTTGCTTCCCATCCTTCCGGTCGGTTGTTGAGAAGTGAGTTGAGACATGATTTTTTTTTCAACGACGATTTAAAAAAATGTATTTCTTTAATCACGGTTCACTTACGACTAACTATATTTAATAATCAAAATTACATTAAAATTTGGTTCTTCTTCTCAAACTGCTGTCTTAAGCAGATTTGTTTATTTTATTATTTTATTATATTGTGGATACTCATTTGTTGGGTTCAGGTTACTTGGAAAAAGAATGCAATGTATAAAAAATGCTCCTGCATTGAATAAAGTTAATGATTGAATAAAGTTAATGAGTTCTATTGTAGCTGTAAATCTGTTGATGAGAGAACCTATGTTTAGAACGGCTTTGTGTTTTGTTAAAGTAACAGTATTCTTGGCGCCAGTTAAGGAGGTATAAGATGGAAAACGTGGAGTTCTTAAACACTGCATGAATCTGTCAGAAATCAGGTGTGTTTGTGACCCAGAGTCCAAGAGAACACGACAAGGTATAACCTGCTGTAATTTGTTGATAATATTGATGACAGCTGTTCCCAAAATGCTATTTTCAGTGCAGCTGGAGTACATAGAATAAATGGTCGGCAAGGGACCTTCAACAGTAGTAGGAGTACCTTGAATCGAAGCAAAGTGAACACTTGAAATAAGTGGGGTTTGCGGTACAAAAGTTGGGGCGTTTGGTTCGAGGTGTAAGAGAGTGTGATGTTTCTTTCCACAAATACGACATCCACTAGGTAGGCAATTAGCACTGCTGTGATCATTAGTCTTCAAGCAGTTTTAACAAATATTAAGACTCTTTATTTTGTGTATACGTTCAGGAATTGAAATATTTAGAAATTTGTGACAGTGATAAATAAAGTGACCAAGAAATGAGCAGAGGGTGCAAGTATTTTTTGTGGCAATAAATGTTTTTACAATATGTTTTGCATGCAACTTGTGATTTTTTAATTATCAGATTTTGTTGAAGAATCAAAATTAAATAATTGATTGTTAGCATTACCTTCTAAATGCTGTGCCCTTTTTTTAAGAAAATCGATGAGCTCTTGAAGACTTGGCAGTTGATCAATTGGTGCTTTATCGTTCCATTTTGCTAGAGTTGCAGGATCCAACTTAGAGGTTATAATAAAGACCACAAGATCGTCCCAATGTTCAACTGGTCGGCTAAGGTTACTTAATCCTGTTAAATGGTTACCTTTTTATCAATTATATTCCTTAATTGCACTGCAGACGCCTTTTGAATCTTGGGATGGTTGTAGATACTTTGAAGATGTTCTTGTACGATTTTTTTCCAATTTTCGAACCGTTCCCTTAGTTTTGCTAATGCCACCTCATAATTTTCATCTTCTATCTTAAGCCCTTCAATTGGTACAATCGCAGAATCACTTAGCTTTGATAGAAGGTAATTGAACTTGGCTTGTTCGGAAAGCTTAGGGTTGTTGTGCACCAGAGATAAAAATCAATTGTTGCACACCGTCCACTTAGTAAGGTCACCTGAAAATGAAGGAAGTTCAATTATGGGTAGCTTTATTGAATCAAGTTGATGTGAGTTTGATAGTGATACATCCATTGAGTTTTGCTTTTCTGTTTGTTTTTTGTCCATAAGAACCTTGAACGTAGCCTTAGTGAAGAAATATATTTCCTAGCTATTAGACCGTTCTGGATTGGAGACTTCTTAAAATTCTTAAATATAGATTCTAAAGCTTCTATGCGGACTTGCAGATCAGGAACAAACACAGAAGATGGATCGTCCTTGGCTTGGACTGCGAATAACCTCAATCTTTCAATTCGATGATAGCAAGTCGTTGGATTTTAAGAGCATCTAGTGCCTTTATTTTCTTTTGGCGGAATTTAATGATTCCATCATCGGTATTTTCAGTTCCTATACGATTATCAGAGCCTGTTGATTTCGTTGGAACGTCATCATGTTCAGATATTTTCAGGCAAAAAAGAGACCATCACTTGTGCTTAAAGCGAATTTGTTGAAATTTGTGATTAGATCACGTCGGGGTCACCAAATAATGTTGAGAGAAAGCAAGAATTTTTGTTTCCCTGTTGTTTAATTTCGAAACAATATACGATCTTGTTTGATTATATTAAATCTCTCGGATTATAAAAGACATGGTCTGTACTAATTAACGGCTTTATTGAGAGAAAGAAAAAAGATAAGTGTGTTTGACAACCGGAAAAGTTATTATATAAATTCACTTTAACATTTACTTTGAATTTGACATTCTAAGAACATAGAATTATTATACAGGATGATTCGTTTCAATTAAAATAAAAACAAAGTTTATAACTCAGCAAAAGATTTATAAATAAATATAAATAGGTATGTCCTAATAGTATTTAAGACTCAACACCTCTTTTCTTTCTAATATTTGACTTTGGTTCTATTTCTTTTACCTTGACTTTGATTGTATCTAACTGTTTTCTTATTATTGAGTCGTTATATAATTATAAATTTTGAATGTTTCTCTCAATTTAACCAATTGTGAGTTTTAAGTAATGGATGTTGATTATATGGAGTATTATCTTTGTGCCCTGGATAATTTCGGTTTCACCCATATTAATAACAGAATATCCATTTTCTGTTGTTATTTTATCAACCGTTAGTGTGGGTGTTACTGTTGTTGTTTGCGTTAGTAACAGTAACGCTATGATGATTATCTGCAAATAAACGAGGGCGTTTTATATTGATTCCCTTTCTAATTTTTTAATTCTATATCTGGGCTGGTTTTTGTAATAGTTTCTTTTGTAATTTTTAACAGGTATAACTTGTCTTTTCTCACTATAATCCTCCCTGTTTCTGTTAAGCTTTTATATTCTATTTTCTTTTTCTGTTTATCACAATTTATTCTCCCGTATAATCTACAAAAAAAAAAATGACTTTATTTATTTAACTTTAGGATGATAAGCGTACTATCAAACCGCGGTAACTTAGGATTTAATCGAATCCAAATCAAATGCAATATAATAAAAAAATAAACAATTAATGATTAAAGAGATTTGCGCAACCAACGCACCGAGAGGATAGTTCGAAATAAATAAGAAATGTCAAATTGTAGATTATGTTGAAAGAAAGGGAAGAATAAATGCGATAACTGCAGCAATGATTTTTTTTTTGCTACCTCTTCCGACTAGCTCAGATTTAGGGGGGTGGGTGTTGAATATGATAAAAAGAGAAGTTTTCACGACTAATTAGATTTGTAAAAAAAAGGATTGGGATTTATTTGTTTGAAAATAAATACTTACAGGGTAGGTACCTACTTTTAAACAAAACGGGCGGCATGAAGCTTTTTTTTTTAATAAAAAAAAAGTTTACCAAAAAAAAAATAAATAGAATGCGTGCGCTGAAAATTACTTCAAAAGTAAATAAAAAAAAAGAGATGGAATTTATTTTTTTTTCCGGATTGGAATTTTAAATTTTATTGAGTATTAAGGAATTCGTGAAACCGTGGCAAAGCCTGGATTAAAACACGAAATTTTTTCAGCAATTAAAATTAACAATAGAGAATTATGTAATAAAAGAAACAGGATTTAAATTAAACAATAAATTATTGAAACAATCTACCAACTGAAAAATTGCCGTAAGGCCAAAACAACCGATAAATTTCGGTAAACAAGAACAGTGAAATGTTCCGCAACTTCCGGAACTAACAAAAAAAATCTATCGACAAATATATCACTTTTGGGAAACTGTTCAATTTCCAAAATTGAACAATTTCTTAAACAAATTAATAAAATATAAAATAGAAATACTTAGCTCCTTTCTCCTTTACGTGCCCCTTTCTGACACAGCAAAAATAAACTTTGTGCCCCTTTCTGACACAACTAAAAATATAAATTAATTTTTTACAAAGTGGTAGCCCTCCGCTGCCACTTATGTTTCACTTTAATTTAAATTATCGCACAGAATATTGCCGTAAAAATCTTTTAAATTAAAAATAAATTAAAGAAATTTAATTAAAATTAATCAATCTAAATTTTTAAAACTTTTTGTACAAAGTTGTTCCTTTCTTTCTCTCACTCGGAGTTTTGCTTCCTTTCAGTTTGATAGCTAACCAAGAAGTCCCAATCTCAGTTTCAACTTCCATTCATTCAGCAGAGGTTTTCTCTTCCTTTCTGGACCATATTCAACTTCACAGTGCTCGTCGGTCATGGGCTAGCTTACTCCATCGCGCCAATAGGCTGAGCTGAGTTACCATGGTTGACTTGCAACTGTGTTGTCTCTTTCTTTTTGCCTTATTTACTGAGAACTCTTGGTCAGAGAAATTTCTCAGCTCTCACGTCTGAATGAATGTGTTCAGCAACTTTTTACAATTTTTTCGTTAAAAGGAACAACTCTCCAAAAAGGAAATTTTATACTACAAAAAAAATACTAAAGCAGAAAGGATAAGTTCGTACTTTATAGGAGTACAATTTAAACAAAATAAATATATAAGTACCTGTCGATAAATGATTGTCGTATATTTTTTCTAAATAATGAAACCTAGCGATCTTTCAGTTTTTAGACTAAGTTCAATTTAAAAATTATAAAACATTTTCTTCTCAAATTAATAGAACTATTAAGGTTTAAAATATAAATGATTATACAAAATCAAAATAAAGAGCAAGATCAAATTTATGAAATTTTTAAGCTGGTGGTATATCTGCTGGCTCTGGTCTTCATGTTATTTAATATATTATTACATCATCTGAATGAACCTCCTCCTGCTGTTGTTGGTTTTGCATAATTTTGAGTCAGTACACCGATAGCTGATGGAACTATGGTTGCCCTCAACTCTCTCAAAATCATGCAGCCGCAACGTAAAAAAGAATGATTAATAAGGAAAAGGTAAGCCAAAGCCTGACTTTTGTTGCGGTAAATTTTACCGTAACAAACTCCACCCTTACCTCCCTGGAAATGTGCTTACATTTCGTAGAAACGTAAACCATTTCCTACGGTTAACAAAACAACAGAGGAATTTCCATCAAAAATTGAAAGCAAAGATGCCAACCGCAATAACATGACTTTTCTTTTCTTAGAAATAAAAACTATACCGATTCTATACAAACAAAAATTACTGTTCTCTTTTATCAATTTTTTTTTTTTTAAACCAAATTACAAAATCGAACCGCTAACGTTTTCCAAAAACATGCCTTTTCCAAAAACTAAGTTAATTAATTTATAAAATAGTAAAAGTTAAAAAAAAAACAAATCAATTAAGGTAAGCTATACTAAAAAAAACTTAGGGGCTTAACGTTCAATTACCGATGTCCTCATCATAATACGGTTTGAGGTCTTTTACGTTCCAAGTTCCACGATCTTTATTTTTATCATCTATTAAGGCATATGTCCAAGGTGACAAACGTTTACATATCCGAAAAGGACCGACAAATTTAGGTGCCAATTTTGCAGCGTAATAGTTCGCAGCATCGGAGAGTACAAAATTTCTCCTCCAAACAAGTTCACCAGGATGATATTGGATATCTCTCCTGCGAAGGTTATAATGTTGCGCTGACTTCTTGGTTGCTGCGCCTATTTTCTTAGCTATGTCTAACTGTAGCTTCCTAAATTGTGCACATAAATCTACCTCCTGTTGGACTCTATCACTATCGCTATCACTATCTCTAAATCTAATATCACGTCCACTAGTTGACATGTTTCTACCAAAGTTTGCAAAATATGGAGATATACCTAACACGTCATGAGAAGAAGTTCGAATTGCACAGGCAACCTTTGCCAACTGCGTATCCCAAATTCTGTGATTCTCAGATACATATGCTCGGAGAGTTGTTTTAATTATTTGATTAATGCGCTCCGCAGGTTTTGCTTGCGGATGGTAATGCGCAGTATACCTAATTTATGACGCGTACGCTTCGCACAGCGTTTTCAGTTCCTTGCTACGAAACTGGGGACCGTTGTCACAGACGATCCACTTCGGTACTCCAAACAACAGGAAAACATTATCCTCTAATTCTTTGCAAACTGCCTTGGCAGTCGCAGAACGTAACGCAAATAATAAAGGGGACTTTGTAAAATAATCGACCACAGTTAAAATGTATATATAACCCCTCGAAGATTTTGGAAGAGGACCCACCAAGTCCACGCAGATCATTTCCCAAGGTTTCGAATTTCCTACCCTTTCCGTCATAAGACCAGCTGGTTTATCGTTCACAGGCTTCACTTGTTGGCATGTTTTACAATTTCTAACGTATCTAGTTATATCCCCCCTCATCTTTGGCCAATAATATTTCTCAGCTACTCTACAAAAAGTTTTACGCACCCCCATGTGTCCGGCTAAAGGATTATCATGACATTCGTTTAAAATTTCTAACCTATTACTTTTCCCTATCACTAATTTCCATTCTTCTCTATCTTCATGAACTACTATATGATTAGCTTTAACATGTTTATAAAGCTGACCATTTTCTACTCTCCAAGAAGGGTATATTAAAGGATTCTTTTCTACTAATGACATAATTTTGATCACCCAAGGATCTGATTCCGCTTCCGAAATTGCAGCAATTGCTGGAACCCCCCGCGATAACATGTCAGGTATAACATGTTCTTTTCCTTTTCTATGAATGATCTTGAAGTCGAATTGTTGAAGCCGAATGGCCCAACGAGCTAGCCTACCCTGTGGATCTTTCAGATTACTTAACCAAACTAACGAGTAGTGATCCGTCACGACCGTAAACCGAACGCCTTCAACATACGGGCGTAACTTTTCAATTGCCCATAGCACGGCCAAGCATTCCTTTTCCGTTGTGGAATAGTTTCTTTCAGATCGGTTTAAAGACCTACTTATATAGCATATTGCTTTTTCCCCCTCTTCAAAATTTTGAGAAAGTACGGCCCCGATTCCATAGTCAGACGCGTCTGTTTGAACAATAAACGGTCTTGAAAAATCCGGACATGTCAGAATCGGTGCCGTAACCAAACATTCTTTGGCTTTTTTAAAGCTATCTTCACACTCAAGAGTCCATTCAAATTTCTTACTCTTCTTTAAAAGATCTGTAAGTGGCCTGACTAAAAATGCAAAATTTGGTACGAATCTCCTGTACCAGGATATAGTGCCGACAAAACTCCTAACTTGTTTTACATTTTTGGGTGTTGGAATGTTCAACATGCTTTGAACTTTTTCTAGATCGACGTGAAGTCCATTTCTGTCTATAACATATCCTAAAAACTTCAAAGACGGTCTACAAAAATTACATTTTTCCCTACCTACTTTTAAACCTGCTACTCTCAACCGTTCAAAAACTTCTTTCAAAATTTCTAAATGTTTCTCAAAGGAATTAGTGACAATGATAATGTCATCTAAATACACAAAAACGTATGGTTCTAACTCGGGACCTAAAACTTCATCTATAAATCTTTGCCATGTAGCTGGCGAATTATGCAACCCGAATGGCATCCTCAAAAATTGATACAGACCTCTACCCGGCACGGTTAAGGCAGTGTATTTTCTAGATTCCTCTTCCATTGGAATTTGCCAATAGGCAGACTTGATATCTAATGAAGACAAGTATTTCGCATTACGAAGCTTGTCCAAAATTGCTGTTATAAATGGAAGAGGATAAGCATCTCTATCAGTAACAGCATTTAATTTCCTATAATCTACACAAAACCGGAATGTACCGTCTTTTTTCTTAACCAACAAAATAGGAGAGGCCCAAGGACTCTTTGACTTTTCTATTACCCCAGCTTCTAACATATCCTTGTACTCTTTATCTATGTGATTTTGAATGGCCGGTGAAACCGGATAATATCTCTGCTTAATTGGTTCTGCGGATGTTCTTATTTTATGTTTTACTAAATTCGTACAACCCAATCCATCACTCATATTCTGAAAAAGTTCTTCCAACACCGATTCTAACTTTTTCCCTTCAATTTCATTTAGATAAGATTTTTCTCTAATCATACCCATTTCCGTTATAGAAGCTAATCTTTCTGTATCAGAAAATCTCCACATACCCGACCTTAAATCCGGAACTATACCCGAAAGCGCCCAAAAAACTGCACCCAAGATCAAATGATGTGGTAAACTTGGAATAACCAAGCATTCTAACAGAAGAGACTTGCTCTCAATTTCTATTGGAATATTTATAGAACCTGCAACAACTACTCCTGTTCCATCCGCTAAAGATACTGACCCAATTTTAGATGATTCTAATGTAAGACCTAATTCTACTAAAATTTTCCATCCGTCACCCCCCACTATGGTACGTGAAGCACCAGAATCTAACAATCCTAAAATTTTTACCCCATAAATTTTTACCCCCAAGAATGGTCTAATGTCCCTACCTAATGTTGCCAAAGTAAAACCTAACTGAACTTGATTCACCAACTGGTCGCCAGCAGGCGACCTAACTAATTTCTGCGGATCTCTCGTCCTGCTGATCCGAGAGTCCGTTGCCCATTTCCCGAACAACGTCGACAATTATTGCGAGAAACGCCTACTGCACCACATCCAAAACATCGCCTAGGAGCAGAACAAGAACTAGAGAAATGACCTTCCCGATTACAATTAAAACATCTAATAACACGACGGGGTTGAGGTGGAGGGGGATTATCTGGAGCAGGATTCACAACCGCAACTCGATGTTGTGTTGTTGAGCTCGGACGATAACCACACTCTGGTTCTAGCAAGTTTTTGCCTCTGGAAGGAGGTGTAAATGATTCCACATTTACTTTAAGAGAATCCATTTCTCTTCCAAGCAAAGCAAGCTCTTTGACTGAACTTGGTTTCGAACAAGCAATTTGCTTTTGGAAAAATGGATCGACGTTCTTTTTAAGAATTGTAAGTTTTCTTCCCTCAGATAATGGTTCAGACAATCTTCTAAACAAGGTTCTCATAACAGCCAGATAAGCACCAAAAGACTCATCCTTACCTTGCGTACGACGATTAATCTCCTCTAAGAGAAGGTCATCGTAATTTGCTGGTAAGAATTCGGCTTTCAATTCTTTAACTAACTCTTCCCAACTAACTATATCTTCTCTTACAGTTCTAAACCAGATAAGGGCCCTGCCTGACAAAAACTCAGTAGCTGACCTAAAAAGATGTGTGTCTGGAACACCATTCGCAATACGAAGTTCCTCGACATGTTCTAAAACCGAATTTACTGACGAACTATCCGATTCTCCAGTAAATTTAACCCCCCACTTTCCAATTCGTTCAGTACAACGATATTGAGTGCCTAAATTATCACTAATCTGAGTTGGTACTGCTAACTCACTAACTGCTTCTCTACCTATAATGTTTTCAGGTTCTACTATAACTGTTTCTGACTGTCTTGATAATGTTTTTGTTTTATTTGAAACACTTGGTTGAACTGACGGACTGACATCGACTATGTGACTAGCTGGTCTTTTAATTTGAGTTGCTCCTTTGGTGGGAGTCTTCTTTTTAGGAGACATCTCCTTGAAATCGCTATTTTCACTATCTCCTGAAAGGTCACCTAATAAAATTAAAAGTTCGCTTCTAAGAGCACTAATCTCTTCTTCTTGCTCTTCATCAGCACATGGGGTTCTACCTAGACGCGCTATGCTCCATTCTATTTTTGTACTAATCTTCGTATATTCTGAAGATTTTGGATTTTTAGGTGGATCTTTCAGTAAAACCTTAATCTCGTCGATCTTTGCCTTAATGGCATCACGATCTTCCTCGAAAGTGAACGGGTAAACTCTTTCTAATGACTCCTGCCTAACTAGTAGTCGTGAAGACCTTAAAGTTTTTCTCATCATATCTACTGTGTCCACTTTCAAGCCTCTAATTTGAACTTCATAAGCAAGATCATCTTGCGATAATCAACCTATATTCATTTTAATATATTTTTTTTAAATCAATTTCTTAAAAACAAAAAAAAAACTAAGCTTCTGAATAAGATTTAAAATCTAAGGAAATATAAAATTTGAAAGACAAAAGAAACTAATAAAAAAAATATGTTTTAAAAAAAAAAACTAATTAAAACTGGTTGGCAACCCTATTCTAGTCGAATATATATTTGGTGATAATTTAAAATTTATAATAATACCTTTGTCTAAGGCACTGAGAAAAAGATTAGACAAAAACAAAAAACATTATTTACTTTTTTAATTAAATTGACTCAAAAATATTTCCTCAAATAATCTATAAAACAAATTAACAAAAAAAAAATTAAATCGAATTTTCAAAATAAAATATTCGAAAAAAACGCGATTCCAATAAGGGACCTCTATGTTACCTTTTTGAGAAAAAGATAACGAAACGGGAATTATTTTGTCAGAGAGAAAAAAAAAACAAACGACTGAAAAGAATTATTGAATGTTAATTCTATGTATGATTGAATGCAAAAAAAAGAATATATAGGTATGTATGTAGGTATATACGCAAAAAAAAAGATCAACAATAAAAAAGAAATATATATGAAATATGAATTATGCGTTTAAGAAACGTAAGTATATATAAATGAATGTAGGTATGTAGGTATATAAAAATAATAAAATAGAAAAATTTCACCTCGTTAAACTGCAACAATAACAATTGGTAGGAGCTCCTCTCTCTACCCCGCAATTTAAATTCACACCAAAGACTCCTCACTGCAATGTCGCCTTTTTAACTATCTTTAATGGAACACTTCACCTAGGAAAAAAAAAACACTTTAGTAAATCTTATAAACAAATTATTAAAATTCAAAAGCAAAAGGAACGCGAAACCAATTTTAAGAATAAAAACCAATAACAGCAAACAGCAACAGCACACAAGATCAGACAACTTCTTCTTTTTCAAAGGCCCCACGTTGGGCGCCAATTTATCACAATTTATTCTCCCGTATAATCTACAAAAAAAAATGACTTTATTTATTTAACTTTAAGATGATAAGCGTACTATCAAACCGCGGTAACTTAGGATTTAATCGAATCCAAATCAAATGCAATATAATAAAAAAATAAACAATTAATGATTAAAGAGATTTGCGCAACCGACGCACCGAGAGGATAGTTCGAAATAAATAAGAAATGTCAAATTGTAGATTATGTTGAAAGAAAGGGAAGAATAAATGCGATAACTGCAGCAATGTTTTTTTTTTTTTTGCTACCTCTTCCGACTAGCTCAGATTTAGGGGGGTGGGTGTTGAATATGATAAAAAGAGAAGTTTTCACGACTAATTAGTTTTGCAAAAAAAAAAGGATTGGGATTTATTTGTTTAAAAATAAATACTTACAGGGTAGGTACCTACTTTTAAACAAAACGGGCGCCAGGAAGCTTTTTTTTTTAATAAAAAAAAAGTTTACCAAAAAAAAAATAAATAGAATGAGTGCGCTGAAAATTACTTCAAAAGTAAATAAAAAAAAAGAGATGGAATTTATTTTTTTTTTCCGGATTGGAATTTTAAATTTTATTGAGTATTAAGGAATTCGTGAAACCGTGGCAAAGCCTGGATTAAAACACGAAATTTTTTCAGCAATTAAAATTAACAATAGAGAATTATGTAATAAAAGAAACAGGATTTAAATTAAACAATAAATTATTGAAACAATCTACCAACTGAAAAATCGCCGTAAGGCCAAAACAACCGATAAATTTCGGTAAACAAGAACAGTGAAATGTTCCGCAACTTCCGGAACTAACAAAAAAAATCTATCGACAAATATATCACTTTTGGGAAACTGTTCAATTTCCAAAATTGAACAATTTCTTAAACAAATTAATAAAATATAAAATAGAAATACTTAGCTCCTTTCTCCTTTACGTGCCCCTTTCTGACACAGCAAAAATAAACTTTGTGCCCCTTTCTGACACAACTAAAAATATAAATTAATTTTTTACAAAGTGGTAGCCCTCCGCTGCCACTTATGTTTCACTTTAATTTAAATTATCGCACAGAATAGTGCCGTAAAAATCTTTTAAATTAAAAATAAATTAAAGAAATTTAATTAAAATTAATCAATCTAAATTTTTAAAACTTTTTGTACAAAGTTGTTCCTTTCTTTCTCTCACTCGGAGTTTTGCTTCCTTTCAGTTTGATAGCTAACCAAGAAGTCCCAATCTCAGTTTCAACTTCCATTCATTCAGCAGAGGTTTTCTCTTCCTTTCTGGACCATATTCAACTTCACAGTGCTCGTCGGTCATGGGCTAGCTTACTCCATCGCGCCAATAGGCTGAGCTGAGTTACCATGGTTGACTTGCAACTGTGTTGTCTCTTTCTTTTTGCCTTATTTACTGAGAACTCTTGGTCAGAGAAATTTCTCAGCTCTCACGTCTGAATGAATGTGTTCAGCAACTTTTTACAATTTTTTCGTTAAAAGGAACAACTCTCCAAAAAGGAAATTTTATACTACAAAAAAAATACTAAAGCAGAAAGGATAAGTTCGTACTTTATAGGAGTACAATTTAAACAAAATAAATATATAGGTACCTGTCGATAAATGATTGTCGTATATTTTTTCTAAAGAATGAAACCTAGCGATCTTTCAGTTTTTAGACTAAGTTCAATTTAAAAATTATAAAACATTTTCTTCTCAAATTAATAGAACTATTAAGGTTTAAAATATAAATGATTATACAAAATCAAAATAAAGAGCAAGATCAAATTTATGAAATTTTTAAGCTGGTGGTATATCTGCTGGCTCTGGTCTTCATGTTATTTAATATATTATTACATCATCTGAATGAATCTCCTCCTGCTGTTGTTGGTTTTGCATAATTTTGAGTCAGTACACCGATAGCTGATGGAACTATGGTTGCCCTCAACTCTCTCAAAATCATGCAGCCGCAACGTAAAAAAGAATGATTAATAAGGAAAAGGTAAGCCAAAGGCTGACTTTTGTTGGGGTAAATTTTACCGTAACAAACTCCACCCTTACCTCCCTGGAAATGTGCTTACATTTCGTAGAAACGTAAACCATTTCCTACGGTTAACAAAACAACAGAGGAATTTCCATCAAAAATTGAAAGCAAAGATGCCAACCGCAATAACATGACTTTTCTTTTCTTAGAAATAAAAACTATACCGATTCTATACAAAAAAAAATTACTGTTCTCTTTTATCAATTATTTTTTTTTTAAACCAAATTACAAGATCGAACCGCTAACGTTTTCCAAAAACATGCCTTTTCCAAAAACTAAGTTAATTAATTTATAAAATAGTAAAAGTTAAAAAAAAAACAAATCAATTAAGGTAAGCTATACTAAAAAAACTTAGGGGCTTAACGTTCAATTACCGATGTCCTCATCATAATACGGTTTGAGGTCTTTTACGTTCCAAGTTCCACGATCTTTATTTTTATCATCTATTAAGGCATATGTCCAAGGTGACAAACGTTTACATATCCGAAAAGGACCGACAAATTTAGGTGCCAATTTTGCAGCGTAATAGTTCGCAGCATCGGAGAGTACAAAATTTCTCCTCCAAACAAGTTCACCAGGATGATATTGGATATCTCTCCTGCGAAGGTTATAATGTTGCGCTGACTTCTTGGTTGCTGCGCCTATTTTCTTAGCTATGTCTAACTGTAGCTTCCTAAATTGTGCACATAAATCTACCTCCTGTTGGACTCTATCACTATCGCTATCACTATCTCTAAATCTAATATCACGTCCACTAGTTGACATGTTTCTACCAAAGTTTGCAAAATATGGAGATATACCTAACACGTCATGAGAAGAAGTTCGAATTGCACAGGCAACCTTTGCCAACTGCGTATCCCAAATTCTGTGATTCTCAGATACATATGCTCGGAGAGTTGTTTTAATTATTTGATTAATGCGCTCCGCAGGATTTGCTTGCGGATGGTAATGCGCAGTATACCTAATTTGTGACGCGTACGCTTCGCACAGCGTTTTCAGTTCCTTGCTACGAAACTGGGGACCGTTGTCACAGACGATCCACTTCGGTACTCCAAACAACAGGAAAACATTATCCTCTAATTCTTTGCAAACTGCCTTGGCAGTCGCAGAACGTAACGCAAATAATAAAGGGAACTTTGTAAAATAATCGACCACAGTTAAAATGTATATATAACCCCTCGAAGATTTTGGAAGAGGACCCACCAAGTCCACGCAGATCATTTCCCAAGGTTTCGAATTTCCTACCCTTTCCGTCATAAGACCAGCTGGTTTATCGTTCACAGGCTTCACTTGTTGGCATGTTTTACAATTTCTAACGTATCTAGTTATATCCCCCCTCATCTTTGGCCAATAATATTTCTCAGCTACTCTACAAAAAGTTTTACGCACCCCCATGTGTCCGGCTAAAGGATTATCATGACATTCGTTTAAAATTTCTAACCTATTACTTTTCCCTATCACTAATTTCCATTCTTCTCTATCTTCATGAACTACTATATGATTAGCTTTAACATGTTTATAAAGCTGACCATTTTCTACTCTCCAAGAAGGGTATATTAAAGGATTCTTTTCTACTAATGACATCATTTTGATCACCCAAGGATCTGATTCCGCTTCAAATTGCAGCAATTGCTGGAACCCCCCGCGATAACATGTCAGGTATAACATGTTCTTTTCCTTTTCTATGAATGATCTTGAAGTCGAATTGTTGAAGCCGAATGGCCCAACGAGCTAGCCTACCCTGCGGATCTTTCAGATTACTTAACCAAACTAACGAGTAGTGATCCGTCACGACCGTAAACCGAACGCCTTCGACATACGGGCGTAACTTTTCAATTGCCCATAGCACGGCCAAGCATTCCTTTTCCGTTGTGGAATAGTTTCTTTCAGATCGGTTTAAAGACCTACTTATATAGCATATTGCTTTTTCCCCCTCTTCAAAATTTTGAGAAAGTACGGCCCCGATTCCATAGTCAGACGCGTCTGTTTGAACAATAAACGGTCTTGAAAAATCCGGACATGTCAGAATCGGTGCCGTAACCAAACATTCTTTGGCTTTTTTAAAGCTATCTTCACACTCAAGAGTCCATTCAAATTTCTTACTCTTCTTTAAAAGATCTGTAAGTGGCCTGACTAAAAATGCAAAATTTGGTACGAATCTCCTGTACCAGGATATAGTGCCGACAAAACTCCTAACTTGTTTTACATTTTTGGGTGTTGGAATGTTCAACATGCTTTGAACATTTTCTAGATCGACGTGAAGTCCATTTCTGTCTATAACATATCCTAAAAACTTCAAAGACGGTCTACAAAAATTACATTTTTCCCTACCTACTTTTAAACCTGCTACTCTCAACCGTTCAAAAACTTCTTTCAAAATTTCTAAATGTTTCTCAAAGGAATCAGTGACAATGATAATGTCATCTAAATACACAAAAACGTATGGTTCTAACTCGGGACCTAAAACTTCATCTATAAATCTTTGCCATGTAGCTGGCGAATTATGCAACCCGAATGGCATCCTCAAAAATTGATACAGACCTCTACCCGGCACGGTTAAGGCAGTGTATTTTCTAGATTCCTCTTCCATTGGAATTTGCCAATAGGCAGACTTGATATCTAATGAAGACAAGTATTTCGCATTACGAAGCTTGTCCAAAATTGCTGTTATAAATGGAAGAGGATAAGCATCTCTATCAGTAACAGCATTTAATTTCCTATAATCTACACAAAACCGGAATGTACCGTCTTTTTTCTTAACCAACAAAATAGGAGAGGCCCAAGGACTCTTTGACTTTTCTATTACCCCAGCTTCTAACATATCCTTGTACTCTTTATCTATGTGATTTTGAATGGCCGGTGAAACCGGATAATATCTCTGCTTAATTGGTTCTGCGGATGTTCTTATTTTATGTTTTACTAAATTCGTACAACCCAATCCATCACTCATATTCTGAAAAAGTTCTTCCAACACCGATTCTAACTTTTTCCCTTCAATTTCATTTAGATAAGATTTTTCTCTAATCATACCCATTTCCGTTATAGAAGCTAATCTTTCTGTATCAGAAAATCTCCACATACCCGACCTTAAATCCGGAACTATACCCGAAAGCGCCCAAAAATCTGCACCCAAGATCAAATGATGTGGTAAACTTGGAATAACCAAGCATTCTAACAGAAGAGACTTGCTCTCAATTTCTATTGGAATATTTATAGAACCTGCAACAACTACTCCTGTTCCATCCGCTAAAGATACTGACCCAATTTTAGATGATTCTAATGTAAGACCTAATTCTACTAAAATTTTCCATCCGTCACCCCCCACTATGGTACGTGAAGCACCAGAATCTAACAATCCTAAAATTTTTACCCCATAAATTTTTACCCCCAAGAATGGTCTAATGTCCCTACCTAATGTTGCCAAAGTAAAACCTAACAGAACTTGATTCACCAACTGGTCGCCAGCAGGCGACCTAACTAATTTCTGCGGATCTCTCGTCCTGCTGATCCGAGAGTCCGTTGCCCATTTCCCGAACAACGTCGACAATTATTGCGAGAAACGCCTACTGCACCACATCCAAAACATCGCCTAGGAGCAGAACAAGAACTAGAGAAATGACCTTCCCGATTACAATTAAAACATCTAATAACACGACGGGGTTGAGGTGGAGGGGGATTATCTGGAGCAGGATTCACAACCGCAACTCGATGTTGTGTTGTTGAGCTCGGACGATAACCACACTCTGGTTCTAGCAAGTTTTTGCCTCTGGAAGGAGGTGTAAATGATTCCACATTTACTTTAAGAGAATCCATTTCTCTTCCAAGCAAAGCAAGCTCTTTGACTGAACTTGGTTTCGAACAAGCAATTTGCTTTTGGAAAAATGGATCGACGTTCTTTTTAAGAATTGTAAGTTTTCTTCCCTCAGATAATGGTTCAGACAATCTTCTAAACAAGGTTCTCATAACAGCCAGATAAGCACCAAAAGACTCATCCTTACCTTGCGTACGACGATTAATCTCCTCTAAGAGAAGGTCATCGTAATTTGCTGGTAAGAATTCGGCTTTCAATTCTTTAACTAACTCTTCCCAACTAACTATATCTTCTCTTACAGTTCTAAACCAGATAAGGGCCCTGCCTGACAAAAACTCAGTAGCTGACCTAAAAAGATGTGTGTCTGGAACACCATTCGCAATACGAAGTTCCTCGACATGTTCTAAAAACGAATTTACTGACGAACTATCCGATTCTCCAGTAAATTTAACCCCCCACTTTCCAATTCGTTCAGTACAACGATATTGAGTGCCTAAATTATCACTAATCTGAGTTGGTACTGCTAACTCACTAACTGCTTCTCTACCTATAATGTTTTCAGGTTCTACTATAACTGTTTCTGACTGTCTTGATAATGTTTTTGTTTTATTTGAAACACTTGGTTGAACTGACGGACTGACATCGACTATGTGACTAGCTGGTCTTTTAATTTGAGTTGCTCCTTTGGTGGGAGTCTTCTTTTTAGGAGACATCTCCTTGAAATCGCTATTTTCACTATCTCCTGAAAGGTCACCTAATAAAATTAAAAGTTCGCTTCTAAGAGCACTAATCTCTTCTTCTTGCTCTTCATCAGCACATGGGGTTCTACCTAGACGCGCTATGCTCCATTCTATTTTTGTACTAATCTTCGTATATTCTGAAGATTTTGGACTTTTAGGTGGATCTTTCAGTAAAACCTTAATCTCGTCGATCTTTGCCTTAATGGCATCACGATCTTCCTCGAAAGTGAACGGGTAAACTCTTTCTAATGACTCCTGCCTAACTAGTAGTCGTGAAGACCTTAAAGTTTTTCTCATCATATCTACTGTGTCCACTTTCAAGCCTCTAATTTGAACTTCATAAGCAAGCTCATCTTGCGATAATCTACCTATATTCATTTTAATATATTTTTTTAAAATCAATTTCTTAAAAACAAAAAAAAAACTAAGCTTCTGAATAAGATTTAAAATCTAAGGAAATATAAAATTTGAAAGACAAAAGAAACTAATAAAAAAAATATGTTTAAAAAAAAACTAATTAAAACTGGTTGGCAACCCTATTCTAGTCGCCTATATATTTAGTGATAATTTAAAATTTATAATAATACCTTTGTCTAAGGCACTGAGAAAAAGATTAGACAAAAACAAAAAACATTATCCCAGAAAAAAAAAACAGTTGGCAACCCTAAAATATTTACTTTCTTAATTAAATTGACTCAAAAATATTTCCTCAAATAATCTATAAAACAAATTAACAAAAAATTTAATCGAATTTTCAAAATAAAATATTCGAAAAAAACGCGATTCCAATAAGGGACCTCTATGTTACCTTTTTGAGAAAAAGATAACGAAACGGGAATTATTTTGTCAGAGAGAAAAAAAAACAAACGATTGAAAAGAATTATTGAATGTTAATTCTATGTATGATTGAATGCAAAAAAAAGAATATATAGGTATGTATGTAGGTATATACGCAAGAAAAAAAGATCAACAATAAAAAAGAAATATATATGAAATATGAATTATGCGTTTAAGAAACGTAAGTATATATAAATGAATGTAGGTATGTAGGTATATAAAAATAATAAAATAGAAAAATTTCACCTCGTTAAACTGCAACAATAACAATTGGTAGGAGCTCCTCTCTCTACCCCGCAATTAAAATTCACACCAAAGACTCCTCACTGCAATGTCGCCTTTTTAACTGTCTTTAATGGAACACTTCACCTAGGAAAAAAAAACACTTTAGTAAATCTTATAAACAAATTATTAAAATTCAAAATCAAAAGGAACGCGAAACCAATTTTAAGAATAAAAACCAATAACAGCAAACAGCAACAGCACACAAGATCAGACAACTTCTTCTTTTTCAAAGGCCCCACGTTGGGCGCCAATTTATCACAATTTATTCTCCCGTATAATCTACAAAAAAAAATGACTTTATTTATTTAACTTTAGGATGATAAGCGTACTATCAAACCGCGGTAACTTAGGATTTAATCGAATCCAAATCAAATGCAATATAATAAAAAAATAAACAATTAATGATTAAAGAGATTTGCGCAACCGACGCACCGAGAGGATAGTTCGAAATAAATAAGAAATGTCAAATTGTAGATTATGTTGAAAGAAAGGGAAGAATAAATGCGATAACTGCAGCAATGTTTTTTTTTTTTTTTGCTACCTCTTCCGACTAGCTCAGATTTAGGGGGTGGGTGTTGAATATGATAAAAAGAGAAGTTTTCACGACTAATTAGATTTGTAAAAAAAAGGATTGGGAAAAAATAAAAATAAAATAAATACTTACAGGGTAGGTACCTACTTTTAAACAAAACGGGCGCCAGGAAGCTTTTTTTTTTAATAAAAAAAAAAGTTTACCAAAAAAAAATAAATAGAATGAGTGCGCTGAAAATTACTTCAAAAGTAAATAAAAAAAAAGAGATGGAATTTATTTTTTTTCCGGATTGGAATTTTAAATTTTATTGAGTATTAAGGAATTCGTGAAACTGTGGCAAAGCCTGGATTAAAACACGAAATTTTTTCAGCAATTAAAATTAACAATAGAGAATTATGTAATAAAAGAAACAGGATTTAAATTAAACAATAAATTATTGAAACAATCTACCAACTGAAAAATTGCCGTAAGGCCAAAACAACCGATAAATTTCGGTAAACAAGAACAGTGAAATGTTCCGCAACTTCCGGAACTAACAAAAAAAATCTATCGACAAATATATCACTTTTGGGAAACTGTTCAATTTCCAAAATTGAACAATTTCTTAAACAAATTAATAAAATATAAAATAGAAATACTTAGCTTCTTTCTCCTTTACGTGCCCCTTTCTGACACAGCAAAAATAAACTTTGTGCCCCTTTCTGACACAACTAAAAATATAAATTAATTTTTTACAAAGTGGTAGCCCTCCGCTGCCACTTATGTTTCACTTTAATTTAAATTATCGCACAGAATAGTGCCGTAAAAATCTTTTTAATTAAAAATAAATTAAAGAAATTTAATTAAAATTAATCAATCTAAATTTTTAAAACTTTTTGTACAAAGTTGTTCCTTTCTTTCTCTCACTCGGAGTTTTGCTTCCTTTCAGTTTGATAGCTAACCAAGAAGTCCCAATCTCAGTTTCAACTTCCATTCATTCAGCAGAGGTTTTCTCTTCCTTTCTGGACCATATTCAACTTCACAGTGCTCGTCGGTCATGGGCTAGCTTACTCCATCGCGCCAATAGGCTGAGCTGAGTTACCATGGTTGACTTGCAACTGCGTTGTCTCTTTCTTTTTGCCTTATTTACTGAGAACTCTTGGTCAGAGAAATTTCTCAGCTCTCACGTCTGAATGAATGTGTTCAGCAACTTTTTACAATTTTTTCGTTAAAAGGAACAACTCTCCAAAAAGGAAATTTTATACTACAAAAAAAATACTAAAGCAGAAAGGATAAGTTCGTACTTTATAGGAGTACAATTTAAACAAAATAAATATATAGGTACCTGTCGATAAATGATTGTCGTATATTTTTTCTAAAGAATGAAACCTAGCGATCTTTCAGTTTTTAGACTAAGTTCAATTTAAAAATTATAAAACATTTTCTTCTCAAATTAATAGAACTATTAAGGTTTAAAATATAAATGATTATACAAAATCAAAATAAAGAGCAAGATCAAATTTATGAAATTTTTAAGCTGGTGGTATATCTGCTGGCTCTGGTCTTCATGTTATTTAATATATTATTACATCATCTGAATGAATCTCCTCCTGCTGTTGTTGGTTTTGCATAATTTTGAGTCAGTACACCGATAGCTGATGGAACTATGGTTGCCCTTTTTTTTTAATTGGTTTTCTTTCATATTTTGTTTGTAGACATGTTCTACAACTATTAATGACTTTGGTTATTTCTTGTACTAGTTTTGGGAAATATATTATATTTTTTAAAGTATGTTAAGTTTCTATAATTCCACTATAGAGACTTTCTCGAGTATGGTACAGTGATATTTGTTTCTGTGCTTCTTCTAAGTTACTGATTTCTTGTGCTCTCACTGTTGCTTTAATAAATTTGATGTGATTATCATGACCGAACAACTGTATTAAAAATTGTTGTATTTTATTGTATTTGTGACTGTGTATATTCCTGTAACTCCTGACTTAATAAATCTTCTTAAAACTTTTGTCCAATAGTCTTCTCCTTTCGTCATGTCAATACATATAATTCTTCTTCCATGTTAAATTTTTATCTATTTATCTGCATTGTTTGCTAAAATTAATTGGGTTTTATAAATATTCACTATTGATTCTTTTATAGGAATGTGATTAAGCTGTTCTTCTTCTACTGAATGTACTGTTGTATTATCTGATACATTATTTACTGATTGTTCTACTTCTACCTCGTCCTTTTTATTATTTTCCTCTGGCATCCTACTTAAAAAGTCTGCGATATTATTTAATTTACCCTTAAGATATTCAATATGATATCGATATTTTTAATTTTAATAACCACCTTTGGGTTCTTTGACTAAACTCTTTTCCCGTATATTTCTTGTTTAAATATGGAATTGGTAAGTGGTCTGTGACGATTTTAAATTTTCTACCCCATAAATATGGTCTATAATAAGTAACTGCCCAGACAATTTCTAGGAATTCTTTGTCAGTTGCAGAGTACTTTTTTTCATGATCACATAATGTTCTTGACCCGTAACACACAGGTTGACCTTCATGCATAACGACTGCTCCTATCGCATAATTACTTGCGTCAGTAAACAATATGAAGAGTTTTTCAAAGTTGGGAAATCTAAGTATGGGATCACAAAAAATGTTGAATGGCGTGAAGTTCGATAAATTAAGCTCTTAGATTTAAAAGGACACCTTAAAATAACTCCACTTGAGTCGGTACTTGTTAGTTTTTAATAATTTAATTAACATTAACATTTAACACGAAACGAATAAACATTAAAATCAAAAATAAAAAATTAGAACAAACACGTAACTAACTTGAATGCATTTCGAAGCTCTTGCGCTTCATCTTCAGCAATCACGACTAAACGTTGAGCGCATATATTTGAAGTAGGTACTGTTGATGAATTTGTATCATAGAACACAGCTATGATCAAAGGTCAATATTTTCCTTTTCGTAGTTTTATATATTGCTGCGACACATAATGTTAATTAGGCAAGACTCAATATTGCCGTTGTCTAAGTTCAGTGCGTTTGGGTCTTTTTGTATGTTAAAAGATTCATAGGCATCCAATCTTCTATGATCATTAACTTGTTGAATAAGAGTCAAATTGTCTATATTTATATTTTCATGACCATTATTTAGCACATGAGATGCAATTGCAGATTTTCGCGGTTGATTAAGGCGAATACACGAGATATGTTCTTTAAATCTTGCTTCAATACTCCGTTTTGTCTGTCCATAATATTTTAAATTGCAGTCACCACACTCGATTTCATAAATACCCGATTTACTTAAGAGAGGTATCTTATCTTTTGTCGAACCTAGTATATTAACCATTTTCTGGTCGTTTTTATCACAATATCTAGTTGGTGATCACTGAAAACTTTTTTTGATTTGTTTGTTACTTGTGGTACAAACGCCAAAGCCACCCTTTTATTTTGATTTTTTTCCTTTTGTGAGAAAAAGGTCGACATATTAGAATTATTCATTTTTCGAGTATGTTTATAAACTAATTTGTCTATCATTTATTTGTTTTTATTTTTTATTTTTATTTTTGATTTTAATGTTTATTCGTTTCGTGTTAAATATTAATGTCAATTAAATTATTAAAAACTAACAGTCTTCGACTAACTTCTCTCTGAGTCGGTTGTAGATTATTTCCAAAATGTCTAAGATCTGTGCTAATTGCAATCTAGCCATAAAACGTTCTAAAAGTTCTGAATCCGTCGAGTGTGGTTGCGGTCGTCTCTTTCACAAAAGTATTGTATTGAATTATCTGATGATAATTATAAATCTTTATTAAATCGTAATTTATTTTGGAAATGTAACTCTTGTGCAAACATAAACCTCTCAACTTTCATAAATAATTTACATGACCTTTCCCTAAGTGTGTGTGAGATGAAAAATTAACTAAGTGCTCTCAAATCAATATTAACAAACATTTCTCCTTCCCCCCCACGTAAATCTACAAAAAAAAATTTTAAAATATCTGAGAGAGCCACTGACTCTCCTTCCCTCAACCCAGATAATCGTCATGATTCGCAAAAACTTGATCTTCCGTCTAGCTCTGCCGCTGCCGCTGTTGTTCATATGGATATTGAGCATGTCCAAATATCAAACAATAACTCATCTTCATCATCTCAACCTAATAATGATTTAACAAAATCTGATAACGATAAAACCCAACTTCCTCATATCATTAATAGCTCAATATGGAAATCAGTACATCCTAATAAAAAGCCTTCTAAGCTCCCAAATACAAAAAAAAATAGTTGGTTCCGACTCTTCGGCTTCTCTATGTGCTTTTCCTGAATATAAGTGGATTCACTTGTCAAAGTTTAATAAAGACACTGATCAATTTAAATGCTATGCGTTAATCAAAAAAGGAACTGATGTGACAAAACTAAAATTTATTACATTTAAATTAAGTGTTTCAGCTTCGAAATATTCGGCTGTTATGGATTCTTCGGTATGGCCATGCTTTGAGCAAATAAAAAAATTTGTCTCGCGAGAAGGCAACAATAACAATAATAGTGAAGTGCCACCACACACGCAAACAACAGAACCCTCATCTCATCATACGGGAACTTCATCTTCATCTTCACAGTCACCACCGCCATCGCCACCGCCACCTCCACCCCCAACACTGCCATCAACCCAAACGCCATTAACTCAGCCGCCTCACAATTGACAATCAACTCTGTCGTCTTCTTATTCTTCTTCTTCGAATCAACACTCATGTGACTCTAATCAGCTTTATGGTTATTACCAAAACATCGGAGGAATGCGCACTAAACTGCAACAATTATTTTTGTTTTTATCCTCCAGTCAATATGACTTCGTTGCAATAACCGAAACTTGGCTCACAAGTAATCATCACAATGCCGAAATATGCAACAACAATCAATATTCTCTTTTTCGTAAAGATCGTTGCTCTCATACAACTGGACTGGAGAGAGGAGGAGGTGTATTAGTTGCAGTTCGTTCCTCGTTTTCATGCATTGAATTGAGTTTGCCTTCTTCTACTACCTCATGTGCGTACGACATAGATCAAATTATAGTTAAAATTATATTTGAAAATAAATACGTGTTAATAGTTGTTGTAAGTTACATTCCACCAAGAAGCTCATTAGATCTGTACAAAATTCATGTAAACAATTGTCAATTCTTTTTATCAAAACTTAAAAATAATGAACATATAATTATCCTAGGTGATTTTAATCTAACTAATGAAGAATGGGTTTTTGATCCCGAAGAGCTTCAATATTTACCATTGAATGTTAATACAGATTTTGAATGTGAATTATTAGATTCTTTTGCAAGTTATGACTTAATTCAAATTAATTGCTGCAAGAATAATTTTAATCGTGTGCTCGATTTTGTTTTTGTTGACAGAGAATTATCTTTATCGGTTGATAAATCACTCTATCCTATTTTGACTAACTCTGTTCACCATAACGCATAAGATGTTACTTTTTCTTTTTATAATTACTTAAGATTTCCCAATTGTAATAAATTTATGTTACATTCGGTTAGAGCGTGAATTCGATGTTCTTAACTAATTTCTATACAAAAATTACATTTTGTCAATTGAATCCAACTTAAAATCAAACAGCAAATCTTTCTGGTCGTTTATTAAAAGTAAACAAAATTCGAATGGTATTCTCAGTAATATGCATTACCTTGGTTCAAGTTTTTCAGATCTTTCGTCTATTTGTAATTCATTTGCTCACTATTTTAATTCCAATTATACAAAGTCTAATGAAAACATATCAAGCAGCTCTGAACTATTTTCCGAAGAATGTAAAGTTAACATAGGTCTTTTAGAATTGAATATTTGTGAAATCGAGCAGGGTCTTTTAAATTTGAAAAACGACAGCAAACCGGGTCCAGATGAAATTCCACCAATTGTTCTTAAAAAATGTGCCGCAGCTCTTTCGGAGCCCCTTTCTTACATTTTCAATAGCTCTCTTGCGAATGGTGAATTTCTCTCAGTGTGGAAAAAATCGTTTTTAACTCCGATTCATAAAACTGGTCCAAAGCAGGAAATATCCAACTACCGTCCGATTTGTAAACTTTCAAGTATACCAAAACTTTTCCAAAAAATAGTTGTTTTTTCTAAAAGAACATATTTCGCCATTCCAACATGGTTTTGTTGCAGGAAGGTCAACAACCACCAATCTTTCTATTTTCTCCAATTTTGTTCTGAATAAACTCGAGCAAAAACTTGATCTTCCGTCTAGCTCTGCCGCTGCCGCTGTTGTTCATATGGATATTGAGCATGTCCAAATATCAAACAATAACTCATCTTCATCATCTCAACCTAATAATGATTTAACAAAATCTGATAACGATAAAACCCCAAGAAATATTCAAGAAGTGATGCTAGGTAGACGTGTGTGATTGATCGGCAATATTAAATCGGGTTTTTAGCAGTTTTATTACATGCCAAGTTATTTTTTCTCGTGAAAATCAATAAACATTTGTGAATAAAAGATTAAAGTTTTACTTGAGACGCTCAATCTTTTGCTAAAATTACAAAAATCTAAAAATAAAATTGTGACAAACTTAAAAACATTTCAATTCACATTTTAATTTTCTTTTGTTTCTGCAATATATAACAACACACACATAACACAAATTTACCTACACCTCAAATACAAATACGTTTAATATACCTACTGCTATATTGCACATAACACTCACTAAGAACATGTCAGCCAAAAAATTTGAAGGGGAGATGTGGAAGAGAATTGAAGATGCTCTTGCTAACCAAACATCTTTTTTAACTCAAAAAATTGCCGAGTCCGAAGAGAGGATAAGAAACAAAATAGACGCTGACATTAACGCACTTAATAGCTCAATTGATGACGTCAAAAAAAGATTGTTTGCACTTGAATCAAAATTCTCCGAAATTGAATTATTAAAAAATGAAAACACTGCACTTAAGGAAAAATTACAACAGCACGAGACGTCACTTCAGGAAATAACCACACGCATTGAATTGAATGAAGATAAACAAAACTTATTGGAAACAATGAACGATGCCCTACTGCATGGCGTTCCTCTGTTGCAAACCGAAAATCTACATTTACTTTTCAATAATTTGTGCCATTTCGTAGATTTAACAACACCACGGCTTAAAAATATTTTTCGGCTCCGATCTAAAAACACGTCAGTAATCAATCCACCGATCATGATTAAGTTTTTATCGCCGACGGACAAGAGTTCTTTTCTGCGTGCGATTGCCAACTACAGGAAAATTAATAAACAACAACTACGCTTACGAGACCTTGGTTATAGTTCGAATGAATGCAGAGAAACTCCCGTCTATGCTCATGAATGCCTCACAGTAAAAAATCGATGCCTCTTACAACTTTCACTTAAATCTAAACGAAACAACCAGATATCATCCGTTTTCACAATGCGTGGTCTTGTTTATGTTAGGAACCTCTACAACAAAAATGCTGTGCAAATAAAGAATGCTGAAGACCTGAATAATTGTATTGCGCCGATATCACCGATGACAACAACAACATCAATTAACTCACTCGACTGATGGTTTCTCTAGTAAACAAATATTTAGATTTTATTTACATACATATCATATACGTTTTTTTTTACATGCATTTTGCATACCTATATTGCTTACCATATTCTTTTTCATTTATTTTCTTTTTTAATCTCTTTTTTTATATCTTTTCTTTATCTTATTTTATTTCTTCATTCTAAATTTTTAATTTTAATTTTAAATCATATAAAAATTACTTTCCATGTAATGAATTTTTCAAATTATCTTCACCTTTTTAATTACAAACTATCCCCAATTGTTTTGCCTATATCTGTTGCCTGGTTTCTGTTTCTGTTTGAGGAAGTGCAGGTTGTTCGTCTGATTGATCTGGTACACTTTTTTGGGTACCTGCCATTACTAAATTCTATTAATGGTTGGCCATAATCAGTTGTATAATTGGGATTCGACAGTTGTGAATAGAAATGATATCAATCGCTCCATGATTAAAATTTTATGTTCTCAGCAAAATGGCTTTCGAGTTTGTCATTTTAATGCCCAGAGCTTGCGACCTAAACTAGATGAATTTAGAAATATATTTGAAGGATCAAATATGGATGCTATATGTGTATCTGAGACTTGGTTTAGACAGGAGTTTAGTGATGCCCTGTATCATTTAAATGGTTATAAATTATTTAGGTCGGATAGGATAGGGCGCGAGGGGGGCGGTGCTGCAGTCTATGTACGTTGTGATTTGAGTTGTAAATTCATACGCGGATCTCCGTGTGGAAGTGACATGGAATACATATTTGTAGAGATAAATTGCAACTTTAATAAAATATTACTTGGATCTATTTATCGACCCAGGCGAACTATTAACATCAATCCTTTGATTTCTGTAATAGATGAACTTAGTTATGTATCACCTTTTATTATTATTGCTGGTGATCTAAATTGTAATATTCTTGTAGATTCAAGTCTTGTAGACTGTATGAAATCGCTCAACCTTTTGCCTGTAAATATGTTATCTCCTACTCATTTTACAAACTCAACAAGTACCCTTCTTGGCGTCTTTTTTGTCTCTGATTTGAATAAAGTACTTCTCTATAATCAAATCTCAGTTCCCTGTTTTTCACGTCATGACCTAATTCATCTTACTTTTCAGTGTTTTCCAACTCGTTCAAAGACTTCTTTCAGCTTTAGAGATTTTAATTGCATAAATCGAAATCTTTTGGAAGAAGATGTCGGATCAATCGAATGGTATCGAGTGTATGGTATGTCATCGGTTGACGACCAAGTTTTTTTCATTGAAAACAATATTAGAAATCTGTTTAATGTACATGTTCCACTTAAAATATCAAAATCAGGTAACACTGATCAAAAATGGTTTACTAATAAAATTAAAGAATTAATGCATAAGCGCGGTCAAGCTTATAAGCGTTGGAAACTTTTTAGATTGAATGTGCTTTTTGATATATATAAGGTTCTTAGAAATAGAGTTGTATGCGAAATACGGGAAGCAAAAAGAATATTGTATGCCACTCGTTTGGATCCTTCGATTGCTCGTCACAAGCTATGGAGAAATATACGAGAACTTGGGATTGGTAAAACAAGTATAAATTCAGCAGATATTGACTGCAATGAACTTAACCGGAGTTTCATAGGTCATTCCACTATTCTTTTGGATAATAATTTAATTGTTCCACCAATTTTCCAGTCTGACGTTGAAACTTCACAAGGGTTTAGCTTTTCTGGTGTAGAAGAATCCGATGTTCTGGAAGCTTTACTATCAATCAGATCGAATTCTATTGGATTAGATGAATTGCACCCAAAATTTATAAAAATAATATTGCCATATTGCTTAAAATATATATCTCATCTTTTCAATACTATTTTAATGACTGCAACTTTTCCTAAAACCTGGAAACAATCTAAAATTATTCCTATTCCCAAAAGTTCAAATAGTGATGAGTTTAGACCAATTGCTATATTACCATTTTTTTCTAAAATACTTGAAAAGGTCATGAACGCTCAAATGCGAAAGTTTTTAATTGAAAATGATGTGTTTTGTCTCAATCAGTCTGGATTTCGTCCTAAACATAGTTGCACAACTGCATTAATAGAAGTTGTAGAAGATATAAGGGAATCTATAGATGATGGTAACATAACATTTCTAACTCTTTTGGATTTTTCAAAAGCATTTGACACAGTCAATCACACCATGCTTTGTAACAAGCTGTTGAATTTACACAACTTTTCATCATCGGCTGTAAGACTCATTTATTCTTATTTGAATGGTAGACATCAGGCAGTGGTCGTCAACAACAAGACATCTAATTTTTTTCCCGTTAGGATGGGTGTCCCTCAAGGATCGATACTAGGTCCATTATTGTTTACGCTATATATAAACGAGCTTCCATCTCAAGTTATTCATTCTTCTCTACATATGTACGCTGACGACGTTCAGCTATACAAAAGTTGTCCATTAGGCCTAATCGAAAATGCTGCATATGAAGTAAATAAAGATCTCGAGCTCATTTATAATTGGTCAAAGAATAATGGATTGTGTTTAAACCCAACTAAGACCAAATGTTTAATTATCGCTAGGCAATGTGTTGATACTTCATACTTTCCAACAATATTCCTAAATGGCACACCCATAGATTTCGTTGACACAGCAAAAAACCTTGGTATCACCTTTAATAAAACTCTTACCTGGGATAATCACATCAGAATAGCGATAGGTAAGTTATATGGTGGCCTTCGTACCCTTTGGACAACCCAACATTTCACGCCAATCAAAACAAGAAAAATACTTGCCAAAACTTTGCTCATTCCCATAATTCTTTTCGGTTGCGAAATTTTTTCAAATTGTGATTGTGAACACAAACGTAGACTAAATGTAGCTTTTAATAGCGTTGCCCGTTACGTATATGGTCTGTGGCGATATGACCATGTCTCATTATTTTCGAAATCGTTGTATGGCATCACTTTTCAAAATTTGTTGAATTTTAGGACGTTGACTCTACTGCATAATATAATGCAGACTCGACAGCCACTATACCTTTTTAATCGAATACCTTCTCAGTCTGCTAGAACACTCGATCTTACACCAGTTCGTTACTTTTTTGCTGTTTCCAAAAGACAATTTTTAGTGAATGTATTCCGACTGTGGAATTCCCTCCCTAGATGTATTAGATTAATAGCTAGCACGAATCAATTCAGGCAGAGACTGTGGCAGCATTTGGAGGCATTTGGATAAGAATTTTGTATTTTATTATTTAATTTTTATTTTTCAAAAAGATTTTATCTATTTTGTATTTGTATAAAATATTCTTACTTTTATAATAAGTCATTGTATTAATTGATTTTGTCACTTAGTATTCACTAATGTATTAATAACTTAGTATTCTATACAGAAGCTTTCACTAATTTAAAAGATATTGTATCTTACAGTGTTAAGACTATTCCTTTTTAATAAATTGAATTGAATTGAATTGAAAATAAAACCCAACTTCCTCATATCATTAATAGCTCAATATGGAAATCAGTACATCCTAATAAAAAGCCTTCTAAGCTCCCAAATACAAAAAAAATAGTTGGTTCCGACTCTTCGGCTTCTCTATGTGCTTTTCATGAATATAAGTGGATTCACTTGTCAAAGTTTAATAAAGACACTGATCAATTTAAATGCTATGCGTTAATCAAAAAAGGAACTGATGTGACAAAACTAAAATTTATTACATTTAAATTAAGTGTTTCAGCTTCGAAATATTCGGCTGTTATGGATTCTTCGGTATGGCCATGCTTTGAGCAAATAAAAAATTTCCAACTACCGTCCGATTTGTAAACTTTCAAGTATACCAAAACTTTTCGAAAAAATAGTTGTTTTTTCTAAAAGAACATATTTCGCCATTCCAACATGGTTTTGTTGCAGGAAGGTCAACAACCACCAATCTTTCTATTTTCTCCAATTTTGTTCTGAATAAACTCGAGGAAGGCGATTGACGTAATTTATACCGATTTTGCGAAAGCCTTTGATAGAGTTAATCACTCAATTTGAATAGAAAAATTAAAATTATTTGGTTTTCATTCAAACATGTTGAAATGGTTGGAATCCTATCTAAAGGGTCGTATTCAACTTGTTTGTATTGATCAAGTGCTTTCAAATCCAGTTATTGTAACCTCAGGCGTTCCCCAAGGAAGCCATGTTGGCCCCCTCCTATTTCTTATATTTACTAACGATTTGCCAGATATTTTCAACACCTCTGTTCGTCTCATATTTGCAGACGATTTGAAAATTTTCAGGTGTATAAAAACTATAGATGATTGTCTTCTTTTACAAGATGATCTTCAAAAGTTAGTTGAATGGTGTGAACTTAACCAATTGTACTTGAACGTCTCTAAATGTCAATATTTTTCTTTATTTCGTAACTTTTCACCGATTTTTTTCGAATACAAAATTGAGAACCAAGTTCTCGAAAGAGTTTTGGAGAAAAAAGACCTTGGTGTTTTCTTTGACACAAAGCTTAACTTTGTCAAGCATATTGAATACATTGTAGCTAAAGCATACTCTATGTTGGGTTTTATTAAACGCAACTCTAAGGACTTTAAGGATCCTTTTGCTCTTAAATCTTTATAAAGCTCTTATGTTAGGTCAATCTTAGAATATTGCTGTGTGATTTGGAATCCTTACTACAGCATTTATTCAAACAGAATCGAAATGGTACAAAAAAAAATTACGAAGTTCACAATATGGAAATTAGGTTGGAACATCGAAATTCCCTCATATTCTACCAGATATCAACTTCTTGGTATTCAGCAACTTGAGAGTAGACGAAAAATGTTCTCAGTAATGTTCATAAGTGATATTTTATCAAATGCCCTTTTCTTTTGTCTTGAATTAACTTATATGCTCCATCGCGTCAGTTAAGAGAACGTTGCTTGCTACGAGAAAACGATCATAGAGTGAATTACGCACTAAATGAATAAATATAAATAAATTAATAAATAAATAAATAAATAAATAACAAGTACCGACTCAAGTGGAGTTATTTTAAGGTGTCCTTTTAAATCTAAGAGCTAAAGTATGGGATGTTTGATAATATTTGCTTTAAGTGTTTCGAATGATTGAATGTACTCAGGATCATAAAGGTTTATTTTCGTTCCCTTCTTCAGGTATATAAGTAATTTTGGAATAATCCTTTACGAATTTTCTATAGTACCCTGTGGTACCTAAGAATGATTTAATCTGCTTCTCTGTTTCGGGTAATTGGTATTCTTGAATGCATTTATTTTTATTTGGGTTCGGTTTCATCCCTTCCGATGTGTTCTAGGAATTTGGTATTTCTTTTCATGAATAAACATTTATCAAATTGAATTTTTAAATTATGTTCAGAGAGTTTTTTGAAAATAAGAGATAAAGATTGAATGTGTTGTTTAAGACTCGTAGAGAAAATTAAGATGTAGTCTAAATGGACCACACAAATTTTGTTAATATAGTGTCTTTAGATATCATTTATTAACCTCTGGAACGTTGCCTATGCGTTTTTTTAACCCAAATGGCATTCTAATGTACTCATAGAGGCCGTTTCGAGTCACAAATGCTGTCTTTGGTATATCGGCGAGATGCCTATGGTATATTTGATGATAACCTCTTGCCAGGTTAGCGATGAAAATTATTGTGTTCTACCTTATTTATCAAGGATGCTATCGATGTTTGGGAGAGGAAATCTATCATCGATAGTAATTTAGTTGAGCTTCCTATAATCTACACATAGTGGAAATTTTGGTTTTCCTGAGTTGTCTATCTTCTTTGCCACTACCACAATAGGAGATGCGCATCGGCTATTAGATTTTCTGATGATCCCCTGGTTCTCCATCTCTTCGATTTGTCTTCGAACTTCTTCTTCATGTCGTGGAGGTAGCCTATAGAGTTTTGCATGTACTGATTGGTCTATAGTGGTTTTAATCTCATGCATGATCGTATCTGTATTCGTCAGATAATCACCTTCATGATAAACTAAATTTTTGAATTTACTTAATAATACTTCTATTTCTTTCCTTTCTTCTTCGTTTAAATAATTTAGATCTAGTTCTTTCCCTTCTCCGATAAGCTCAAAGCAATCGAAAGTCGCAATGTCTTTTTCCGAGTATAATGGGATTCTTGTGCCGTTATTTAACATAAGCGTTTTACTATCGAAATCCAATGTTTTTACTATTTTGCTAAGCAAATCCATACCGATCCGAATGTCGTATGGTTTTGCTCCTAAGTCCCTTTTGAACCATCTTGTTTTACCTTGTGAATCGTAATTAAATTCTTCTGGTATTTTTGTTATAATTCTATCTACTAATTCCATTGTTGTATTAATAATAGTTTATAATTAGAGCGCACTCAAGGGGTTATGACTACCCTTATAATGTTGATTATACACAGTACGAGCGTTTAGGAAATATGGAGAGGATTTAAAAGGAGATGTCGATGCACATTGGTTTTGAATACTTGAACGTCACAAAGAGGGGTAAAAATCGTGTGAGGCAAGGCATTCCACAAACGTATTGTCTGGCTAAAGAAAGAATCTCTATATTTAACAGTACGTCCGTAATTAGGCTGTGAACTGATGAGCATTCATTTCTAAGCTAGTATTACGGCGGAATATTTTAAGGGAAGGAATGCAACTGACTATTTCAATTGAACACTGTTTATAGAAGGAACAATAAAATAACGTTAAACAAGAAACATTACGACGGTGTTCTAAGAAAACAAAAGTTTCAGTAATGGATATGTCTCCAATCAGTTTTAGAGCTCTTTTTTGAATTCTATCTAATAGATTCAATTGAGTTTTAGGAGCACCCAGATATGAGAGTTGTATTCAAGTTTTGGAGGAATGTATGCCTTATAAACTGTAGCCAGACCACAAGGAGAAAAAAATTGTTTACATCTTTTGAGGAAACCTAAGCATTTAGCAGCGTTTTTCGTGACTTCGAATATGTGATCATTCCACAAGAGGTGATCGGTAATACACATACCGAGAACGCAGAGCTTTTCGGTTTCTTCGATGCAAGTGCCATTCATGGAAAGTGGCAACGCTTAGCCGACAGAAGACAGCATTGTGTTTTTGAAGCATTTAATTCCACACGGTTGCTTACACCCCATTCTATAATGCTGTTAAGATCGGAATTTAATGAGTTTAACATACGATGCCGCTCCAGTTCCACATCTGAAAAGCAGGGATGTGAATCTGGGAACGAATATGAAAAACTGAGCGTGCTGTCTTCAGCGAAACAATTTAATGGATTAGAAGTTTCAGACAAGAGGTCATTGATAAATATCAGAAAGAGAGTCGGAGACAAAACGGAGCCTTGGGGCACACCAGCATTTATTTTTTGTGAATCAGATTTAAAACCATCCAAAACAACTTGAATTGAACGGTCTGAATGGTAATTTCTAATCCATCGAAGAAGAGACTTGTCGATACCAAATGCACGCATTTTCGATAAGAGAGCTCCATGCCAAACTCTATCAAATGCTTTTGAAATATCAAGCGCAATAACTTTGATTTCACCAAACTGGTGCAAGGACTGGTTCCACTTTTCGATAAGATATGCCATTAGATCACCAGTGGACCTATTGCTACGAAAGCCGTACTACCGTTTATTAAAAAGCTTTCTTTCGTCAAGATATTTCTTTAGTTGCTTATTAATCAGCGTTTCCATGACCTTAGAAGGAAGAGACGTACGTGTAATTGGTCGGTAATTTGAGGGGGAGAAGGACTCGCCTTTTTTAGGAACTGGCTGGACAAATGCTGTTTTCCATCCACTCGTAAAGTGTCCAAAAATTTAAGAAAGATAGAAAAGCTTACGCTCCTCTTCAGAATAATAGGGGATATACCATCTGGACCAGCGGATTTGTGTATTTCAAGATATTTTAAGACTCTTGCTACTGTACGAGTGCAAAAGAAGATTTGTCCCAGAAAGAAGATTTGTCCCATTATAAACGAGCGTTGGAACCGACGAAGATGTTGAATTTTTAATATTTTTTACAAATGACCAAAAATTTTTACTACCTTTGGGACACTGTAGTATTTCTTGCAGTAATTGTTATTCGTCGAATATGAGCGTTGCAGGTATTCCAAGCTTGCTTGTACCTTTTCCGGTTTTCCTCAGTGGGGTTGGCTTTATAACATCGGAAGTTTGTCTCTCTGATCCTGATAATCTGTTTACAGCCATTATCGTACCAGGGATTCTCTTTGGTTATAATATTTTTAGTCCTGTTAGGGATACCATTGAGTATTAAGCCTGTAATCATATCAGCAGTGGAGTCTACGTCACTATCGAGGAAGCATAGTGACCAGTTAAAGTTAAGAAAGAAATTATTGAGACCGTCCCAATTGGCTTTCTCATATTGCCAAACGGTTCTCTTTGGGATTTTTTCTTTAACCGAGTTTGTTGAACATGAGAAATTTGCTGATGTGATACAGTGATCCGACGTGCCTAGAGGTGCTAAGACACTAATAGTGTATTTATCAGGATCAGAGGTAAGGAACAAGTCAAGTGTATTCGGAGAATGGCCTTCAACATCAGGTATTCGAGTTGGCTCGTTTACAAGCTGAGTTAAGTGATTTAACTCAGCAAAGATCCCGGCATACCTTCTTTTGGGTGTTGTCTGGCCAGAATGTCGAAGCCAAGAAGAATTGTGGACATTAAAATCACCTGTGAAAACCATTTCAGTGTGAGAATAATGGGAAACAATTCTTGTAATATAGTCAGACAGCGCATCAAATTCGTTGGAAGTTGAATTGCTGTCTTAATTTGGACTTCTATAAATATAACAAGTGTGAATGATGCGCTTACCTACAGTGAATTTGAACCACATAAAATTAAAGTTCGTAGTGGAACAGTGGCCATATTTACTGTTTCGTACAACTCAAAATTTCTATGCTCATCGTGGAACCTGTGTCTATTAGTCCCTTGTATATTTTTTGTTCAATCGTTAAATTTATAAATATTTTATTTCTGAGGCCTAGATGAGAAAAAACTCAGACTCTACGTTATGAATTTCTTCCTCTCGGTTTTCAGTGTAATTTACTGACATCGGTGCTGGGTTTTGTACTGAATTCCGTATATGTCCGGACGGATTAAAACGGGTTGGGAATTCTGCCTATTTTGACCTGATGTACCCTCTCTATTGCTATTTCTATTATTATAATTTTGTCTGTTATAATTCGAATTGAAATTATTATTATTTTGCCTATAAATATTACTATACTGCCTGTCATAATTATTATTAATTATTAATTATTATTATTATTATTACTTGGATTCTGTATACTACGCCTATCGTGACTCAAAAATTCCTTTTCTATATTGTTATTATCATATCCTACATAGGAGTAAAAAATGTTTTTTATTAAATGTAAGTTATATAGATCTTTGATTTCTCTAGATAAATTTCCCGACACTAGCTGTTTGATTCTATTAATTAATAATGTATAAAATGTTTGTTTTGCCTCTGCAAGGTTAGATTCATAGGTCGCGAATTGATTTATTTCTTGAGTTATTATTTCTATTTCTTCATTTAAATCTTGTACGGAACTTACTCTGATTTTACAATGTTATTCTCAATATGTCTTTGTAGCTGCAAACTGGCCGAAAGTGCTGCTTTAAGAATTCTTTTTTTGCTTCCCATCTTTCCGGTCGGTTGTTGAGAAGTAGCTCCTTCGCTCGTCCCATGATTTTTGTATTGTGAATCGCCTGCCAGATTTCTCCTTTTAATGGTTCGTCTACGGAGTTGATATGCGTTTCAACGCTTGCGAAGAATTGGCTGAGTGTCTCGTTCTTTCCTTCAAAAGTTGGTATGTGTTGGATTTTTTTAGTTAGGTAGACTATTCTACTCGCGTGGGGTGCGGCTAATGCCTCCAACACCTCCGCTAAACGATCCATCATCTCTTCATTCATGATTTCTTGAATTTCTCTCCTTCAGAATCCGAGTGCTCTGTTGCGACGAATTGTTATTAATATTTTTTTTTTCACTCTGTCACGTCAATGTTAATTTGACTTTCCACACACTGATTTTTTATTTATTTTATATACCGGTTGTTAGATTGAGTTAGGGTTTGACAATATTAATTTGTTAAATACGCACTAACTAACGGATATATATTTTTTTTTCTTCACGATGAATTTAAAATTATTCGCGTTAGGCTTCAAAAATATGAGTATGTTTGATACACTTTAACATGATTTTTTTTTTCAACGACGATTTAAAAAAATTAATTTCTTTAATCACGAATTTGGTTCTTGTTCTCAAACTGCTGTCTACGCAGATTTGTTTGTTTTATTATTATATTATATTTTGGATACTTATTTGTTGGGTTCAGGTTACTTGGAAAAAGAATGCAATGTATAAAAAATGCTCGTGCATTGAATAAAGTTAATGAGCTTGATTTCTGTGGAAAATCAATTTGAGAAATTAACTGAAATCTTACTTAGGATTTGGGGCAACGAAAATGGACTGGATTTTGGAAGGTGCGGAATATGTTACCTACATAGATGATATCTTCATTGTGTTGTGATGCTTTTTTATCGAGGCTGAGGAAGACTCGTAGGTGTCCAGGGTTTTACCCAAAGAAAGCAAATAAAACTCGGGTTTTGAAGATTTGAACTCTGACCAATTACCAGTTTTTTATTTATAACGAAGATTTTCTAACAATTTATTTCATATACGGGTCTTAATATTTACAAGTTAATATTAACTCTATTATAATGCCTCGCGACTAAAAATGTCGTGGGAAAATCATCTACAATAAATGCCTCGCGACTAACAGTGTCGTGGGAAAATCTGCTACAATAAATGCGATTATTCGCGAGGCATTTATTGTAGATCGTCTACAATAAATGCCTCGCGACTAAAAGTGTCGTGGGAAGATCGTCTACAATAAATGCCTCGCGACTAAAAGTGTCGTGGGAAAATCGTCTACAATGCCTCGCGACTAAAAGTGTCGTGGGAAAATCGTCTACAATAAATGCCTCGCGACAATAAGTGTCGTTGGAAGATCGTCTACAATAAATGCCTCGCGACAAAAAGTGTCGTGGGAAGATCGGCTACAATAAATGCCTCGCGACAATAAGTGTCGTGGGAAGATCGTCTTCAATAAATGCCTCGCGACGAAAAGTGTCGTGGGAAGATCGTCTACAATAAATGCCTCGCGACAAAAAGTGTCGTGGGAAGATCGGCTACAATAAATGCCTCGCGACAATAAGTGTCGTGGGAAGATCGTCTACAATAAATGCCTCGCGACAAAAAGTGTCGTGGGAAGATCGGCTACAATAAACGCCTCGCGACAAAAAGTGTGGTGGGAAGATCGTCTACAATAAATGCCTCGCGACAATAAGTGTCGTGGGAAGATCGTCTACAATTAATGCCTCGCGACAAAAAGTGTCGTGGGAAGATCGGCTACAATAAATGCCTCGCGACAATAAGTGTCGTGGGAAGATCGTCTACAATAAATGCCTCGCGACAATAAGTGTCGTGTTTAGATCGTCTAAAATAAACGCCTCGCGACAAAAAGTGTCGTGGGAAGATCGTCTACAATAAATGCCTCGCGACAATAAGTGTCGTGGGAAGATCGTCTACAATAAATGCCTCGCGACAAAAAGTGTCGTGGGAAGATCGGCTACAATAAATGCCTCGCGACAATAAGTGTCGTTGGAAGATCGTCTACAATAAATGCCTCGCGACAAAAAGTGTCGTGGGAAGATCGGCTACAATAAACGCCTCGCGACAAAAAGTGTCGTGGGAAGATCGTCTACAATAAATGCCTCGCGACAATAAGTGTCGTGGGAAGATCGTCTACAATTAATGCCTCGCGACAAAAAGTGTCGTGGGAAGATCGGCTACAATAAATGCCTCGCGACAATAAGTGTCGTGGGAAGATCGTCTACAATAAATGCCTCGCGACAATAAGTGTCGTCTTAAGATCGTCTAAAATAAACGCCTCGCGACAAAAAGTGTCGTGGGAAGATCGTCTACAATAAATGCCTCGCGACAATAAGTGTCGTGGGAAGATCGTCTACAATAAATGCCTCGCGACAATAAGTGTCGTGGGAAGATCGTCTACAATAAATGCCTCGCGACTAAAAGTGTCGTGGGAAGATCGTCTACAATAAATGCCTCGCGACAAAAATTGTCGTATGAAGATCGGCTACAATTAATGCCTCGCGAGAATAAGTGTCGTGGGAAGATCGTCTACAATAAATGCCTCGCGACAAAAAGTGTCGTGGGAAGATCGGCTACAATAAATGCCTCGCGACTATAAGTGTCGTGGGAAGATCGTCTACAATAAATGCCTCGCGACAATAAGTTTCGTGGGAAGATCGTCTACAATAAATGCCTCGCGACAATAAGTGTCGTGAGAAGATCGTCTACAATAAATGCCTCGCGACAAAAAGTGTCGTGGGAAGATCGTCTACAAAATATGCCTCGCGACGAAGTGTCGTGGGAAAATCAGCCTTAAATAATGAAGTTACGGACGTACTTGCGGCAATGCTACTCGTAAAATTAAGTACGGTGGGTTACAAAGCAAACCCGCACTGAGATACACTCTTTAGGAGTGGATCTGGGTTCAACAAATCGCGGCTACTACTATTTAGTACTTACGGCAATGCTAAGCCGAAGTAAGTACTGCGGTTTCAAACGGACAACCTTTACCTAACTTTAAAACCAAAAAGCGAACGTAGTGAGTACTATGTACGAGTACTAAGTATCGTACTTTGTGCCTCTCTGCGTTCCCTATAACCACTTCGGCTCCTAGTAAGCTTACTTAGGTTAAAGTGTGTACGGGGTTTTTATATGTTTCTATCTCAAGCCACACATTAACCTCTGTGTACCACACTTTCTTCTTTATCTTAGTGCATTTTTCACTTCTATTCGTCAACTTTTCTGAAGTAAGACGGTGCGAAAAGCTGAAAGCTGACGAATAAAAATAAAAATAAAAAAAAAATATACTTAATATAAATAAATATATGGGATGACGTAGTCACTCATGTTTGTCACTGATGTGTGCTAGCAGATGCATGATCGCTGTGTGCCTACTGCTGACTCGATGGGTGGTGGGTGGTATAGCTGACTGCTTGGTTGCTGCTTATATTTTTGTTTGGTGTATATTGTTGTTGGTAGGTTTCTTGTGTATTTAGTTGTTATTGCTGCTGGGTTTACATTGTTGTTGGGTGACATGCACAGCATAAAATAAATACTAACTATGTAGGTATGCATTTAAAGGGTGGCTTCCATTTCCTTGGCTGGTAGGTATCCTCTTGTCATGTTGTTGGTAGGTAGGTATGTGAAAAATGTAACACTTCGTTACACATCCCCCTTTCTTTCGGAGACGAGAACCTTCTCGTCTAAACTATATCGTATATCAATAATTGGTATTCGATATATATAATTTTGGGTATTGTCCCAACTTTAGATCAGCTGTTTTTCCGTTCCTATTCATTCGGACGGATATTGAGCCCCATGGACGATGAAAAAGGAAATGGCGTTCATGTCTGGGTGTTGCCCTCCTAAGCGTGATCCCGGCAAACGGGTCGAAGGTATCTGCTAGATCTTCGAATATTGATCTGGGAGGTACATTGCTTTGCTGTACGCATGGATCGGTTTGGCCTGGTGAAGAAGGCGTTACGGAGCACTTTTGTTCAACGGCGGTGGTTTTGTTCCTTTTCGTGGTTCTCGTACTGAGAGGCGATGGGAAGGTTGGGGGTGGGACTGGTTAGATGACAGTCTTAATGGCCGTCCATTAGTATAATACAGACTTTTTTGAACTGTCGTACTAGCTCTGCTGGTATGTGATTTCGTGTGCTCCATTTTAAAATTATTCGACTCTAAGCAGTAGGTACTTCGTGTACATTCTTTGTGAGGTTCACAAACTGAAGATATCACGGCGGCGGCAGTTGGAAAAACAAATTTGGGTTTTGCGTTGGACACTTCTGCTTGAGTCCACGGTCGGTTTGATAGCTGCAGTTTGTGGGTATCAGGATTGCTTCCTGTTACCGGCTCCCCTCCTATAAAAAGCTGTAACTTTGCCTGACTCAGCAGGTCCATGCCGAGAATGGCATCTATCTCTAGCTTTGGTAGATATGTCATCTCTCCCGTCAGTTCTTTGCCACCTAAGTAAAACGTCACCAAAAAATTTTCGGATGACATGACGGGTTTGCCATTAGCTAGATGGACGGGTCGGTTACATTCTCGCATAGGCAATCCGAGTTTCTTGAACTTCTCTCTCAGAGCTTGGCCAATGAATGTCTTTGAAGATCCAGTGTTAAGTAAAGCACGGTGTTCTAGATCATCTACCTTCATTGGCAGAAAATAACGCGGGTCTATGTCAAGAATGTCATTTAAAACTGCAACTGGGTTTCGGTGATATTGGGTTGCTGGGGCATGAAAAGTGTTTGAAACTGTAGGGCGAATGTTTCTGTCATCACTTTTTATAAATTTGAATTCTTCAGCCATTGAAGATAATTCATCCAAGGTGGTAAAGTCTCGGCGACGGATATAGTACCGATATTCGGGGTGCATATTGTCGAATATTCGATCAATATTGTCGGCTATTGTCATGTGTGGATGTTGCCTTATCAGGTATTGAGCGGCCATGATATACTTTTTTGCGCGTTCACGTGGGCCCTGCCGTTTTCGCAGTATTTCTTTCTTCAATTTATGAAGGTATCGGGCGGGCAGGAAGTGATGGATGAATGCCTCACGAAAATCATTCCACTTGACGAAACTATCTCCTTTGATGCGAAGCCATTCCAACGCACTCTCACGGGATAGTTCTGGTAGTGTTCGAAGCATGTCGTCAGGCGGGATATTATAACACCGTGTAAGTTCCAACAGCCTCTCGAGGAATTCCAGTGGGTTTCCAGACGAATCGAACTTTAACCCCCACATTCGTACGGTGTTCATTACCTCCGCCTCATAACTCAACGTGAGCCGGTGTGTAGGCGGTGTCTGCTCGTACCGTTGGTTTGAGTTGAGGGGAGGTACCGTGTATGGAAAGTGAACCGGGTGGCCGATTCGGGAATCCTCGAGATTATGCTGGTGGTGGTTATCTTCAGCGCTGCCTGTTTGCTGTTGGACTGGCGGCGGAAGAGGCTTGTAGTTTCCTTTCGGCGGAACCATAAATGTAGTTTGCGTATATAATGGTGAACTGGATTCTTCTGATGAAGCAGGTGCGGGTTGAGCTGTGGTGACTGCAGGTTTTTCGGTATTATTAACTGGTGGGCTCGTCATCATTAAGTCGTTGTTTGACTACACTCTCCCATTTCTCACACAAATTTAGTGTAGAACCGGTTGTCACTCCTGTAGCTCTAATCTTTTTGATATGTTGACTCAACCGTTGACGGAGTTCCTTCATGTTCCCGTCAGTATCCAAATTTCTGGATTCAAGAGCTTCCCGCAACTCAGACTTCTTCATCAGGTATATGAAGTTCAGATTTTTAAGAGCGTTATGATTTTCAATCGGTTGTTCTTCTGGTTCCACCATTTTTGGTGTTTTGGTAGCGGCGGACTGGTAATTGGTAATCGGAAGAGGGTGGTCGGTGATACCTTCAGGAGATTCCTGGTCGGTCGGCGGTGAGAGTTCGGATGAATCCTCTAAAGGTCCCTGCTCGGGCGCCAAAATGTGATGCTTTTTTATCGAGGCTGAGGTAGACTCGTGGGTGTCCAGGGTTTTACCCAAAGAAAGCAAATAAAACTCGGGTTTTGAAGATTTGAACTCTGACCAATTACCAGTTATTTATTTATAACGAAGATTTTCTAACAATTTACTCTATTATAATGCCTCGCGACTAAAAATGTCGTGGGAAAATTATCTACAATAAATGCCTCGCGACTAACAGTGTCGTGGGAAAATCGGCTACAATAAATGCCTCGCGACTAAAAGAGTCGTGGGAAGATCGTCTACAATAAATGCCTCGCGACTAAAAATGTCGTGGGAAAATCGTCTACAGTAAATGCCTCGCGACTAAAAGTGTCGTGGGAATATCGTCTACAATAAATGCCTCGCGACAAAAATTGTCGTGTGAAGATCGGCTACAATTAATGCCTCGTGACAATAAGTGTCGTGGGAAGATCGTCTACAATAAATTCCTCGCGACAAAAAGTGTCGTGGGAAGATCGGGTACAATAAATGCCTCGCGACTATAAGTGTCGTGGGAAGATCGTCTACAATAAATGCCTCACGACAATAAGTGTCGTGGGAAGATCGTCTACAATAAATGCCTCGCGACAATAATTGTCGTGAGAAGATCGTCTACAATAAATGCCTCGCGACAAAAAGTGTCGTGGGCAGATCGTCTACAATAAGTGCCTCGCTACTAAGTGTCGTGGGAAAATCAGCCTTAAATAATGAAGTTACGGACGTACTTGCGGCAATGCTACTCCCAGAATTAAGTACGGTGGGTTACAAAGCAAACCCGAACCGAGATACACTCTTAAGGAGTGGATCTGATTTCAACCAATCGCGGCTACTTCTATTCATTACTTACGGCAATGCTAAGCCGAAGTAAGTACTGCAGTTTCAAACGGACAACCTTTACCGGGGTACTGAGGTGCACTCTGAAGGAGTGAATCTCAATATTTCTAACTTTAAAACCAAAAAGCGAACGTAGTGAGTAATATGTACTGTTATATATTATATTACTTTATTACTAAGTAAAGTTGTCAGGTGTAGGTTAGTTTATAATTAGTATATAAGACATATTTTGTTTAAGCTTTTAGTTTTAAGTATTTATATAATAAACATTTAGTCTAAGTTGAACCGCTGATCTGCTTGTTTCATTTCGCACTTATCTCGGACATATTAATTTGGCGACGAGGAAAAAAAAAGTTTAAAAAAAAAAAATTAGATTAGTTGTTATCAGATAAAAGTATTTAACATGCCTTTAGATGATAAAGGTGATTTTGGTGTTATAAAATCTAATACAATGCCTATAATTTGTGCAATTGAAAGTTTTGTGGTCGGAATCGATGATTTCGAGACTTATTTGGAAAGGATGGAGCAACTTCTTTCACTTAACCAAATAGTTGATGATAAGATGAAAGTGGCGTTCTTCAAAAGTTGTGCAGGGGGTGATATCTACAAACTCTTTAAATCAATTGTAGCACCTCAGAAAACCACAGAGTTTTCCTATAAGAAAATGACCGCCAAACTTTTGGAAAATCATAAGCCTAAAAATATCATCATTGCAGAGCGTTACAAATTCTGGAAGCGGGAACAAAAAGATTCAGAGACGATAGGGGAGTTTGTAGTGGAACTACAATCGCTTGCTCAATCATGTGATTTTAAAGCTTTCTTAAATGAAGCTTTACGAGATAAGTTGGTTTGCGGTTTGAGAGATTCCCGTATACAACAACGTCTCTTGGAGAAAGACCATACGTTTGATGAAGCTGTAAATTTGTCAAAAACGTTGGAAATAACAAATAAAGATATGCTCACAATAAATCCATCGGCAACTAACTGGATTGGCAGGTCTAAGTACCGTAGTCAAGCGAATTCACAACAACAGCATCATGGGCGATCAAATCGAACGTTTCAACATCAAAATGAAGTAGCATAGAACGACACCATCAGGGAAAAGAAAGAGTACAGTGTTTTAATTGTGGTATGACAGGCCACTACGCAAATAATTGTTATAAACGACGGACCGAGAGGAGTAGACAACGAGGAAGAACCAAGAGCAGAAGTAGGGTAAATCAAATCGATAATGTCAGTGAAGATATATTATGTTCAAAGTATTCTAGTAATTTAGATTTAAAAACAATTTACAGCATTTCCATAAATAAATCTGATCCTTTATATAGAATTTTGTATATTAATAATTATAATATCAAAATGGAAATTGATTCGGGAGCAGCTCAAACTGTGTTTTCTCATTTAGATTACCTCAAATATTTCTCTGATGTTCCTTTGCTAAATGTACAAGATCAGCTTTATGTCGTAACCGGTTCTAAAATTAAAGTTATTGGTGTTTTGCATGTAAATGTATCGCATGCTGATAAATCTAATGATGTGAATTTTAAACTTCAAATTTTGGTTATCGAAACTAGTAAACAATTCACTCCCTTAATGGGAAGAAATTGGATTGATATTTTGTACAGTGGATGGCGATTAAATTTTTCAATTAATAGTATAAGCGACATTAGTGAGCCTGTTGAGTTATGGACAAGGGAAATCTGTCAAAAATATAGTGGTGTCTTTAATACAGATTATACTCTTCCAATTAAACATTTTAGTGCCGATATTATTATTAAACCGAATACTAGTCCTATTTTTTACAAAGCCTATACGGTTCCCTATGGCTTGCGAGAGGTAGTTGAAAAAGAAATCTATCGATTGTGCCAAAATAAGATTCTAAAATCAGTAAATTATTCTTCTTATGCCTCACCTGTCGTTGTAGTGCCAAAAATATTTGGCAGCATCCGTTTATGTATGGACTGCAAAAAAACAATCAACCGAGTGATTGAAGTTAATAAATATCCGTTACCAAGAATCGATCACCTTTTAACAGATCTTCATTCTTGTAGTTGTTTTTGTGTGCTCTACCTTGCAGGTGCTTATCAGCAACTTGCGGTGGCAGAAAATTCTCAAAAGTATTTGACAGTTAATACCTCAAATTGTTTATTTAAGTATACGAGGTTACCATTTGGTGTGAGTTCAGCCCCTAGCATTTTTCAACAAGTTATGGACCAAATTTTAAAAGGATTGTCCAAAACAAAGTGCTATTTAGATGATATTCTAATAGGAGGTTCTTCTTTGGAGGAGTGTAAGGCAAATTTATTTGCTGTTTTGGAACGTTTAGTATATTATGGTGTCAAAGTTAAATTTCAGAAGTGTAAGTTCTTTCAACCCGAGGTGGAGTATTTGTTTCATACAATCTCTGCTAAAGGAATTCAACCAAATTGTAGAAAAGTGGAAGCAATTATAAATGCGCCCGCTCCAAAAGATTTATCACAGCTTCGCTCCTATCTAGGTTTGTTAAACCATTACTCAAAGTTTATACCTAACCTTTCAGCAAAGTTAAGTTGCCTTTACAAGTTGCTTCGAAAGGAAATTTCTTTCGTTTGGTCAAAAGAATGTGACACTATATTTAACGAAAGCAAGGAGTGGTTAGTTAAAGACAGTTTACTCGTTCACTACGACCCTTCGAAACCTATTATTGTTACTTGTGATGCCAGTGGATATGGTGTTGGTGCCGTATTATCGCATTTTGTTGATGGTGAAGAAAAACCAGTGCTATTTGTTTCAAGTACTCTATCAGCAGCTGAGAAGGGCTATTCTCAGCTTCATAAAGAAGCCTTAGCCATCATGTTTGCGGTAAGTAAGTTCCATAAATATATATATGGCTTAGAATTTACGTTATTTACAGATCATCATCCTTTAAGAGAGATTTTAGGCGATAAAAAGGGATCATCGCCCGTAGCCGCCCAGAGGCTGCAACGTTGGGCCATAGAACTTTCTATGTATAATTATAAAGTCGTTTACAAGAAGGGTACCAGTATCGGTAATGCTGACGGTCTTAGTCGATTACCTATAGAATCAAAAACTAATGTAGAAGATAACAGTATAAATTTTTTTTCTGTAGAAAATGCAGTAAATCTTTCAAAAGAAGATATATCAAAAGGTATCAAAGATGATGTTATTTTAAGTGAAGTTTACCACAGCGTGAAGCATGGTACATGGAATAGTCCAGTTCGGAGTTCAGAACTCAAAAAGATCTTTCAAAAACAATCGGTTTTATCTGTTGAAGACGGTTGTCTATATTACGGCAATAGAATAATTATTCCAGAGTCTAAGCGTAGTCAAGTTTTAGATGTTTTACATTCGGGCCATGTAGGCATTGTCCGAATGAAATCCTTGGCTAGATCTGCGGTTTGGTGGATAGGTATCGATAGCGATATAGAAAAGTTTGTAAGTGAGTGCGAAGTATGCGATTTTGCATCAAACAAACCCAGTAAAGTTAAGCTTTCTTCATGGCCAGCTACAACTTGTTTTTATCAAAGAATCCATTTAGATTTTTTTTATTTGCAACAGACAAATTTTCTTGTACTTGTTGATTCGTATTCAAAATGGATCGACGTGCGCATAATGCCGAACACTAGAGCAGACACTCTAGTTAATGTACTGCGAACAAATTTCGCAACTTTTGGCCTTCCGATTGAGCTAGCAAGCGATAATGGTCCGTCTTATAACTCAATTTTTTTTATTGATTTTTGCCATGCTAATAATGTTAAAGTCCTTAAATCTCCTCCATACCATCCTGAGAGCAATGGGTTGGCAGAGAGGGCAGTGCAGACTGTGAAAAATGTACTGAAAAAGTATTTGCTAGATAAAAGAACCAAACAATTAAGTTTGCAACATAAAGTTGACGATTTTCTTTTTAAGTATCGCAACACGCCTTCTACTGTTACTAAATTAACGCCATGTCAAATGATTTTTAAACAACCAATAAATACACCAATAAACAGGCTTAAAGGTACTAAAAATGTTGAAAATTTGCAGGAAGATCAGAGAATTAAAAAAAGTCTTTTCGAAAATAACAACAAAAGTAAAGCTAAACAGAATCTCAGTAAACATTGTAGAGCTTCTTCTGAACAGTATTTTAAAGTAGGAGATAAAGTCTGGTATGTAAGATATGTACAAAACAACAAATTTAAAAGTCCAGCAATTGTTAAAGAAAAGATTGGAAAAGTCAGATATTTAATTGTATTTGATAATCGAAAAATTGTTTGTCATGGAACACAACTTCGTAAAATAACTAGTAAGAAAGTTAGATTTGAAAAGCCAGTAGCATACTATATTTATAATAAAAATGAGAATTCAAAAATCAACGATTCTGAAACTCCTTTATTACTTTCGTCTGATGACGAGTACCTTAGTTGTGATGAGGAGGAAAAGCTTTCCAATCCAAAAACAACTGTCCGTAGGTCAAAAAGAAAACGAAAGCGACCTTCATTTTATCAAAGTAATTATTAAGTAAACATTTTGAAAAAAAAAAAAAAAAAAAAAAAAATATTTCTAGAAATGAAATTGAAATGTTAGTTAAATTTAAATAACTAAATCATTGAAAAAAATTTAAGAAAGGAAAAGCATTAATTGTCTTCATCAAATTCATCAAATTGAAAAACAAAAAAAAAATTATTGAATTAGTCAATAGCCATTACATTATGAATATATATATAGTTTGTAAAATACTATGATGAATACCAATATAATGAATTATTTTAAAGAAAGGAAAAGTGTTATATATTATATTACTTTATTACTAAGTAAAGTTGTCAGATGTAGGTTAGTTTATAATTAGTATATAAGACATAGTTTGTTTAAGCTTTTAGTTTTAAGTATTTATATAATAAACATTTAGTCTAAGTTGAACCGCTGCTCTGCTTGTTTCATTTCGCACTTATCTCGGACATACTAAGTATCGTACTTTGTGCCTCTCTGCGTTCCCTATAACCACTTCGGCTCCTAGTAAGCTTACTTAGGTTAAAGTGTGTACGGGGTTTTTATATGTTTCTATCTCAAGCCACACATTAACCTCTGTGTACCACACTTTCTTCTTTATCCTAGTGCTTTTTTCACTTCTATTCGTCAACTTTTCTGAAGTAAGACGGTGCGAAAAGCTGAAAGCTGACGAATAAAAATAAAAATTAAAAAAAAAATTTACTTAATATAAATAAATATATGGGATGACGTAGTCACTCATGTTTGTCACTGATGTGTGCTAGCAGATGCATGATCGCTGTGTGCCTACTGCTGACTCGATGGGTGGTGGGTGGTATAGCTGACTGCTTGTTTGCTGCTTTTATTTTTGTTTGGTGTATATTGTTGTTGGTAGGTTTCTTGTGTATTTAGTTGTTATTGCTGCTGGGTGTACATTGTTGTTGGGTGACATGTACAGCATAAAATGAATACTAACTATGTAGGTATGCATTTAAAGGGTGGCTTCCATTTCCTTGGCTGATAGGTATCCTCTTGTCATGTTGTTGATAGGTAGGTATATGAAAAATGTAACACTTCGTTACAGTGTCGAGTAGTCGAGAAGAACATGAACGATGTTTGGAAACGGTTTTGCAACGCCTACGTGAAAACAACTTAAAAATTAGCTTTTCAAAATGTGTTTTTGCTCAAACAGAAATCAATTCAGATTTTTTTTTTTATTGTGACCAAGTTTTTGAATTTCAAAATACAAACAATTGTTTTTATTTGAGATTTTTTGATAAAATTTTTTTATTGCGCAAATAAAAATTCACATAAATTTGTTACCCGACGTTACGCTGGATTTCTTTAGTATCTTCAATTTCCCTGGACACAAAATCACGAAAGATAGCATCGCTCCAAACGCAGCATTTGTGCAAGAAAAACTGCAGAGTTTAATCAAAGGTAACACAAGGAAGGACAAGACAGTAATTCAGTGGAACTCTGAAGCAGAGGAAGCATTTGACCATCTCGCCGATTGCGTGTTACTATCTCCTCCAACACCGAATGCCAAACTCATAATGCATGTTGGTGTAAGTAATTACTGCATTAGGGCAGCGATTCTCGAGCTAATTGAAGCCACTTGGATTTTCTTAAAACCGTTGTCCAATTCTCCAAAATCTTAAAGGACTTTTGACCGAGAACTATTAGCTATTTATGGGTTGGAGTCTGTTGTATACTTACACATACATATACTTAGGTAAATAGACTTAGTTGTATATAACCTAGTTAAGTACATGTATACTGTAAAACATAGTACGAACTCTCATTAAGCATTAGACAGTCAGTGAATAAAGACCTATCATCTTTAAACATACTTAACGTCTTTCGTTTATTTAATATGGTGTCAGATGTGTTTTTTTCTTCTTATTAAAATTTCAATTCTTAAATTTATTATTATTCAGTCAATTAAAAAAAAAAAAAAAATAAATAAATTATGGCAAACGACGACAAACAAACCGCACATGCTTACGCTGTTGTCAATAACATTTCGGCATCCATTTCACCGCTCAACCTAAAGCCAACGAATCTTCCAGCCACGTGGAAGAATTGGCATAGTTAATTTAAATTTTTTCGGAGTGTCATTTGCAGATAAATTCCGAAGCAATTCCCGTAATTGATAGTCCGCGAAAAATACCGTTTAGTTTTCTAGATGTACTTAAAGAAGAGCTCCTGCGTATGGAAAAATTAGATGTCATAGTTGATGAAAGAAGCAAAGAAGCCAAACGGTAAGTTGAGGTTATGTCTTGACCCAAGAAATCTAAACAAATCTTCGCTCGCATTTCCTAGCTTAGACTGTTTTAAGGCTAAACTAAATGGTGCGAAATATTTTACATCGCTCGATGCCAATTCAGGTTTCTGGATTATACCGCTAGATGAGGAATCATCAAAGGCATGTACGTTTATCACCCCATTAGGGAGGTATAGATTTTTAAGAATGCCTTACGGTATCAAGTCAGCACCTGAAATTTTTCATGCCCAAATGGTTAACTATTTTTCAGATATAGAGGGTGTTATGATTTTTATTGACGATTTCTTGATCTTTGCCGATACCATGGAAAAACGTAATGAAATTCTATATAAAGAACTGGATCGGGCTAGATCAATAAATCTGAAATTTTTATCAGTCAAAGTCAAAAATTTGTGTCTCGGAAATCAAATTTATAGGTCATATTTTTAACAAAAATGGTATTAAACCAGATGATTCCAAAATTAAAGCAATATGCAACATGCCTCGACCAACATCTGTTTCAGACTTACAACGATTCCTTGGAATGGTCAACTATCTCAGTTCATTCGTCAAAAATTTATCTTTTGAAAACACAAACCTTCGACTACTTTTAAAAAAAGATATTCAGTGGGATTGGAATGACTTCCATGAAAGAGAGTTTCTAAAATTAAAAGACATCATTTCAAAAGCACCAATATTAACCTTTTATGATTCAAGTAAGCCACTTTCCATGTCTGTCGATGCGTCTAAGGGTTCAGTTGGTCCAGTTATATGTCACCTACATAGTCCAATTGATTACGCTTCTGCCACGCCAACAGCCAGTCAGCAGAATTATGCTCAAATTGGAAAAGAGCTCTTTGCAATTTTGTTTGGTTGTATAAAATTTCACCAATATGTCTTCGGCAGACATTTAACAATTGAGACGGATCACAAACCATTAGTACCATTGTTTGATAAGCCTTTACATAAGGTACCTGCCAGACTCCAACGTTTTATGCTTCGACTTCAAGCGTATGACTTGTCTGTCATTTTCAAACCAGGTAAAGAGATGTTTACTGCTGACACTCTTTTAAGAGCAGCTTTACCAGAAACATCACTTACCGACTTTGACAGTGAAATATCTCTTCATTGTGATCTCTTAGTAACAAATATTTCAGTTTCTTCATCAAAATTAAAGCAAATACGAGATGCTACACTCAATGACTCTTCATTATGCAAGGTCAAAGATTTTATTCAAATGGGATGGCCTTCTAATAATCATCGACCAAGAAGCAATGCCATACTTTAATATAAAGGATGAATTACACGTCATTGACGATGTTATTTTCAAAAATAATAGAATTGTGATCTGTTATATCCAGAATTTGTAATGTCCAGAAAAAGAGTTTTTTAAATAAAATACTTATTTAATTCGTTAATATCTTTTATTCAAAATGTGAAGTTATCTTGTTGATTCCTCGAAATCGACTGACTTTTATATCAATTCAAACATTATATCTAAGTGATACTGTTCAATGATTTGGTCATTCATGCATATCGTTATTTTTAATAGAAAACAATGGGATGACAAAGAAAAGGAACGGGAATTGGATAAGATGTGATGATCGTTCAAACTTGTGGCTGTGGATTCATTTTATCACACAGCATAAACAATGCTATTGATTTCTCGTCTTGTGTGTTCACTGTAGTCGCAGTGGATGCGATTATTGATTTCCTTATCACAACACAGCGTTCGAAAGCAATCGAAAGTCGCAATGTCTTTTTCTGAGTATAATGGCATTCTTGTGCCGTTATTTAACATAAGCGTTTTACTATCGAAATCCAATGTTTTTACTATTTTGCTAAGCAAATCCATACCGATCAGAATGTTGTATGGTTTTGCTCCTAAGTCCCTTTTGAACCATCTTGTTTTACCTTGTGAATCATAATTAAATTCTTCTGGTATTTTTGTTATAATTCTATCTACTTATTCCATTGTTGTATTATTAATAGTTTGGAGTTTCATATTTACGGTTTCGTACAACTCAAAATTTCTACAGTCTACTGAGCTTGGATTTATTATGCCCATCGTGGAACCTGTGTCTATTAGTCCCTTGTATATTTTTTTTTCAATCGTTAAATTTATAAATATTTTATTTCTGAGCCCTAGATGATAAAAAACTCAGACTTTACGTTATGAATTTCTTCCTCTCGGTTTTCAGTGTAATTTACTGACATCGGTGCTGGGTTTTGGGAATTCTGCCTATTTTGACCTAATGTACCCTGTCATAAAAAATGCTCGTGCATTGAATAAAGTTAATGAACTTGATTTCTGTGGAAAATCAAGTTGAGAAATAAACTGAAATCTAACTTAGGATTTGGGGCAACGAAAATGGACTGGATTTTGGAAGTTGTGGAATATGTTACCTACATAGATGATATCTTCATTGTGTCGAGTACTCGAGAAAAACATGAACGATGTTTGGAAACGGTTTTGCAACGCCTACGTGAAAACAACTTAAAAATTAGCTTTTCAAAATGTGTTTTTGCTCAAACAGAAATCAATTCAGATTTTTTTTTGTATTGTGACCAAGTTTTTGAATTTCGAAACAAACGATTGTTTTATTTGAGATTTTTTGATAAAATTTTTTTATTGCGCAGATAAAAATTCACATAAATTTTCTACCCGACGTTACGCTGGATTTCTTTAGTATCTTCAATTTCCCTGGACACAAAATCACGAAAGATAGCATTGCTCCAAACGCAACATTTGTGGAAGAAAAACTGCAGAGTTTAATCAAAGGTAACACAAGGAAGGACAAGACAGTAATCCAGTGGAACTCTGAGCAGAGGAAGCATTTAAAATGTGTAAACACCAACTCGCCGATTGCGTTTTACTTTCTACTCCAACACCGAATGCCAAACTCAGAATGCATGTTGGTGTAAGTAATTACTGCCTTGTGGCAGCGATTCACGAGCTAATTGAAGCCACTTGGATTTTTTTAAAACCGTTGTCCAATTCTTCAAAATCTTAAAGTACTTTTGACCGAGAACTATAAGCTATTTATGGGTTGGAGTCTGTTGTATACTTACACATACATATACTTAGGTAAATAGACTTTAATTAAGCATTAGACAGTCAGTGTCATTGTTACTGTTATTTTAAATGAAAAAACATTAAAATTTAAAAAGATCTTTTGTGTTAGGATTTAGAAGTTTTACACTGTGGACAAATTTTAATGTGTTTTAATTTAAAATAACAGTGACACATAAGTATCGTTGTTCTTTATATATGTAATGTTGTCATTACGGATTTTTTAACATTAATTGCCTGAAGAAGAGCGTATTCACGTTCGAAACGTCGCTAAACCTATAACATCTCGTTTTATTGACCTTGAGCCTGCATAACAAACTATTTTTAATAGATTGAAGAGGTCACTCAATAATTCCAACACAAACTCTAGTTTAATTCACAACTGAAAAACCGGCCCTAAGAAACCTTAACTTGCATAATCCATAAAATTAAACTTTTTGTGAACAACATTTTATTAATTTGTTATTTTAATAATAGAGACAATAAATAATAATGAATTTTATTATGTTAATATAACATCATATTTTGAAAACATTAATTTGATTGTTGAATTAGTTAATGTTTAATTATTGTTTTTTGGGAAAATCAAGTCCATTCTCCTATTTTTCGTGTTGGCAAATTGCTCAACAACTTCTTCAGGATCTATATTGATTTCTCTGTGAATATTCATGGATGCTAATCCATTTAGACGTGCTTCGGAAGTTGTTGCCCTCAGCCAAGTCTTTAACCTTCTCAGAACGGAAAATGATCTCCCTGGTTCTGATAACGTAACTGGAAGTACACACAGTACTTCAAGTATATTCCTTATATTTGGGAATTGTATATTACAAGAAAATAAAAACAATAAAAAGACTGAAAATAGTCGAATTAGATTTTATCTAATTAAAGGCCAAAAAACCTTGAAAATTGAATTTCATTCATAAATACTCCACTTAATAAAATCTAATTCGACTATTTTTAGTCTTTTTATTGTTTTTATTTTCTTATAACTTCGCTTGGCCACGAGCATAACATCATAATTTCTAATGTCTAACTTTAATCAAAGTTTTTTAGAATAATATAATTCACAGGGAGTTTTCTCTGTAAATTTTATAAAGCAGTCGGTAATTATTGCGTACTAGATTGGGTTTGATGTCATCTAGCTGATGAGCCCACCATCAAACCAGGGCGAAACGCAATGCCTGGAATAAAGGCCACAAAACCTTTAAAATTGTAGGTATATTACTGCAAACGGGAAGAGAAGCTAAAGCTGTTGCGGGATATTTTCTCCATTTTTCTCCTCCCATGTTTATTTCCATATCTAATAGTAGAATAAAAACAGAACTTTTTGGTTACCGGAAGAATGAACTACTTTATCATTAAAGTGCAGTTAGACAGATCTGGAATCGATTTCCAGACATTGAAGATATTGACATTAATTTGAAGTAACATGGTGCCCGAGTATCTGAGCTCCCTCTAAATCTCTAATATTTACGAAAAAGTTTCAGTTATAAATGTACATAATGATGAAATCACCTAAATAATAACATGATCCTAGGGCGCCCTCCCCCCTCAATACGCCACTGGTCTTGATCCAAGAAATCTTAACAAGGCTATTCTTCGCTCACATTTCCTAGCTTAGATTGTTTTAGGGCTAAACTAAATGGTGCGAAATATTTTACATCGCTCAGGTTTCTGGATTATACCGCTAGATGAGGAATCATCAAAGGCATGTACGTTTACCACCCCATTAGGGAGGTATAGATTTTTACGAATGCCTTAAGGTATCAAGTCAGCACCTGAAATTTTTCATGCCCAAATGGTTAACTATTTTTCAGATATAGAGGGTGTTATGATTTTTACTGACGATTTCTTGATCTTTGCCGATACCATGGAAAAACATAATGAAATTCTATATAAAGTACTGGATCAGGCTAAATCAATAAATCTGAAATTTAATCAGTCAAAGTCGAAAATTTGTGTCTCGGAAATCAAATTTATAGGTCATATTTTTAACAAAAATGGTATTTAACATTGATTGACAGACGTCAATGAGTGTGCACTAGTTTCTCCTAACCTCCTAGTGGTTTTTTTTTGCATTTATCCACACTATTAAATACTATAAATTTCTTATACCTTTGCTAAGTTGAAAATAATAAGTTTTCTTGTTCGATATGCTACATCAAGTTAACAAAATATAATAATTAATAATTATTACAATACAAATTATTTAATTGGCATTACAATATAACCAAAATGTCGGCAACTAATAACTCTGAAGGAACAACCACGAGATCCAGATCAGTCGAGGGTGATGTCGCAGACACAATGCAGACTATCCAGAACTCACTTATCAAAATTATTGAAAAAAAGTTCAAGGAAATGGAGAAAGCATTAACTAAAAAACTCGAAAATCGCATGGCTAATTTGGAAGTTGAGGTTAAAAACCTGGTAAAAGAAAATGTTTGCCTAAAACAAGAAGTTGACAAGTTATCTGCCAAAAATATTTCCATGGAGGACTTGCTACGAAACGATCGGAAAAATTACTTATCTGATGTCATCATTTCGGGGATTCCCTATAAACATAATGAGAATCTCACTGACATATTTAATCAAGTATGCAATCAAATTAAATGCTTGGATATCAAACTGATACACATTTTCCGTGTGCATTCTAAGTTAAGGCAAAGCAAACCACAAACAAACACACCAGTGATCATAGCCAAACTTGTTAATATGTATGAACGGAGAACACTTATGAAATCATTGCACTCGGTTATCAAATCTAACACCAAACATCTTGTGTTATCAAATATTGGTTTCGAGGGCTCGATGCAAGCTTTTTTTATATCTGAAAGCATAAATCGCACGATAAAACATTTTTCAACTACGCCTACTCACTTAAGAAATCTAAAAAACTTGCGGGTGTGATTACTATCGGTGGATTAGTTCACATCAAAGGTATGAGAATGAATGTAAACAAAATTGTAAACACGACTGAGGAGATACTGAAGCTGATAGCAGATGAAAAGGGTGATATTGTCGTGGGCCATGATTCTCTGGAAGGAGAACATGATAAACAACTAGATGATTCGTCATTGGAAGCTGCAGCAGTGTAATTTAGAAGTATTTTGTATTGTATTATTATTTTTTCATAATTTTTGTATATACCATCAATCTTTTTTATTATCTTTCAAACTTAAACTTTTTTCATCATATTCCTTGATTCTCTCTCAAACTAGATGTTTGATAAAATTAACTTGCGGATGGTTTCCTGATGCTTTGATTTACACACAGATTGATATTCCTGGATATACTCTCTATCGAAATGACAGGTTCTTAAGAAGAGGCGGTGGTGTAGCAGTTTACTGAAAAGACTCTTTTTCATGCCGTATTATTAGCAAATCACAAGAATCAGATAATATTGAATTTATCTTTCTTGAAGTCTTTGATAATGTATCCAAATGTATTTTAGCATGTGTATATAATCCCCACAAACAAATTCCTTTGGATTACTTGTTTTCGCAGTTGATAGAATTTAGTGCTGTTTTTGTTGACATTATAGTTTGTGGTGATCTGAATAAGGATATGCTTATAAACAATGTTGCTTCCGCTGACCTTTTAGATAATTGCGCTTTGTGTGGACTCCAAGTAGTTAACACAACTTTTCCAACGCATTTTCGTCCAAATTGTGTACCCAGTTTGCTTGATATATTCCTTTCTGGAAATCTTGGCAAGATCCTATTGTTCGATCAGTTAAGTTTGCCGGGCATCCCTTCCTATCATGATTTGATCTTTGTGACATATGACATTTGCTTTAACGAAGCTCCAGTTCCTGCACAATTCAGCTTTAGAGACTTTAGTAATATTGGAATGAATGAGCTTGTTCAGGACTGTGTGTCTATTCCTTGGAACTTGTGTTGGAATTTGCCTCTTGTGGATGATAAAGTTGAAGTGTTTGAATCTCTTGTTTTAAGATTGTTTGATAATCATGTCCCAATTAAAATAGTAAGTTCAACAGATTCTCGAATTCCGTGGTTCAACAACGCCAAAAAAATACTCATTAAAAAATGGGATAGATGTTATTCTCGTTGGAAGAGATATATTAGTGAGATTAATTGGAGGGCTTTTTAAATGGTTAGAAATTCAGTCGTTCATCGAGTAAAAAGAGCGAAAGCGCAATACTATTCTTCCAAACTTAATGTAAATCTTCCTAGTAGACAGTTGTGGAAAAATATAAAAAGATGTGGTATTCAGAGTAAATCTAATAAGAATGTGTGTATCATAGATCCCAATCAGCTCAACAATTATTTTCTTTCCCATGGTTCCTCCTCTCAACATAACTTAAGATTAAAAACTGATTTAAGCTCTACGACATTTTTTAAAAGAAGGAATGATGTTCCACTTTTAGAATTTAATTGTATTCCGGAAATTGAGGTTCTTAAAGCAGTTAATAGTATAAAGTCAAATGCTATTGGTGTCGACGGTGTTCCTCTTAAGTTTATAAAACTTATTATGCCACATATATTGTGTACACTAACACATCTTAACTCTTGTATAACAACTTCGAGATTTCCCTCATCTTGGAAAAGGGCAAAGGTGACTCCGATACCTAAACACTCAAAATGTAAGTGCGCTGAAGATTACAGGCCCATCAGTATTTTACCTTGCCTTTCTAAAATTTTTGAAATTATTGTTCGAAACCAGATAAATAAACATTAAATGAAAACAAAGTGCTTAGTACTGTTCAGTCTGGTTTTAGATCTAATCACAGTTGTGCAACAGCGCCAATAAAAATTCTGGAAGATATAAGGGTAGAGTTCGATAAAAATAACTTAACTATTCTGTGTCTTTTGGATTTTTCTAAAGCTTTTGATAGCGTAGACCATGATATTGTTTGTACTAAACTGTCTAACTTGTATGGTTTTAGTCATTTATCAACTATGTTGATAAGGAGCTATCTGTCAGATAGGAACCAAATCGTCCAATTGGGTTGTGAAATCTCGGATCCCTTAATTATCAAAGCGGGTGTTCCACAAGGATCAATATTGGGACCCCTGTTGTTCTCATTGTTTATAAATGATTTGCAAAAGTCTGCACTAGCGTTAATATACATATGTTTGCTGATGATGTGCAAATTTACCGTTCCTGTCAAATTGGCCTTTCTGAAGACTGTGTCTTCAGAATTAACGAAGATCTGCGGGAAATTAGAAAATGGGCATTATATAATAAGCTTAACCTCAACCCTGATAAGTCTAAAAGTGTAGTCTTCTCCAAGCACAAAAAAGATACATCGTACCTGCCTTCAATCTCGTTATTTTCTAAAACAATACCATATCTTGATTCTGCTAAGAGCCTCGGTACTTACTTTCTTTATGAGTAAGTCTTATAACTTGAATAAGAGCCTTATAGACTTTTATTTAAATAGAAATAATTTTAAAACTCTCCTTAGAACCAGTGCTCCACGATCATAATTGTTTCTGTGTTGTATTGTTATAATGTATTTATGTTGTATTTATGTGCATGTGTTTTTGTTTTTGTACCTTTGTGCTTACTAACAACTAACACCTGGACTAAGTGATGAGCCAGTGGGACACATTATTTGTGTTGGCAAATCTTTCTTTCATATGTTGATGCTTGCTTTAAGCTCCATTTGAAAATAGATCTGATAGTGTAAAAAAAAAATCTAAACTCTCTGCCGCTGATAATGTAAATTCCATCACAAAATCAATCTATGGTAGTGTTAGGCAGCTCTACGTCTCGGCTAAGTTTACACCTCAAGCCACGAGCATGAGACTTGCAAAAACTTTGTTAATACCGATTATCAGTTATAGTGCTGCAGTCTACAGTTGCCTTGATCTCATTTCGATGAGATAGTTGCAAGTAGCTTATAATACAATTGTGCGCTATGTGTTTAATTTACGCCGCTTTGATCATGTGTCTATGTTTGGCAAACAAACCTTGGGATTGTCACTTAAACAGTTTTTAAATTGTAGAGGCTGTATCCTACTTTTTAATGTAATTAGAATTAGAGAGCCTTCGTTCCTTTTTGAAAAGATAAACTTAGCAGCATATAATAGAACAAGTAATATAATTTGGAAAGTTTTTAACTATTTGGAAAGCAAGAGGTTATTTTTCTTTCATTCGATAAGACTATGGAATTCGTTACCCCTATAAATCCGTAATTGTAAGACCCATCAAAGTTTTAGGAAATCTCTACATGAGTATGTTATAACCCCCAATACTAATAGTATATTCTCTTAGTAAAGTTCTAGATAGCTTTTTTCTTTTTTCTTTCTTTCTTTCTTTCTTTCTTTTTCGCTTTCTCATCCGATTCTTTTTTTCCTTCCTTAGCTATACTACCTATCTTTTTTTTTATGCTAGTTTTTAGATTAACTTAAATAATTTTAATTGAATTCTATATTAAATAATATTGCACTCTTGACCTCTTGTAATTAAATATAGTTTTAAGTACTAATAATAAGAATTTAATTCTTTTTGTACTGCCTATTTTGAAATGAAATAAATGAAATAAATAAAAAAATCAGATGATTCCAAAATTAAAGCAATATGCAACATGCCTCGACCAACATCTATTTCAGACTAAAAACGATTCCTTGGAATGGTCAACTATCTCGGTTCATTCGTAAAAAATTTATCTTTTGAAAACACAAACCTTCGACTACTTTTAAAAAAAGATATTCAGTGGCATTGGAATGACTTCCATGAAAGAGAGTTTCCAAAATTAAATGACATTATTTCAAAAGCACCAATATGAACCCTTTATGATTCAAGTAAGCCACTTTCCATTTCTGTCGTTGTGTCTAAGGGTGCAGTTGGTCCAGTTATATGTCACCTACATAGTACAATTGATTACGCTTCTGCCACGCCAACAGCCAGTCAGCAGAATTATGCTCAAATTGAAAAAGAGCTCTTTGCAATTTTGTTTGGTTGTATAAAATTTCACCAAAATGTCTTCGGCAGACATGTAACAATTGAGACGGATCACAAACCATTAGTACCATTGTTCGATAAGCCTTTACATAAGGTACCTGCCAGACTCCAACGTTTTATGCTTCGACTTCAAGTGTATGACTTGTCTGTCATTTTCAAACCAGATAAAGAGATGTTTTCTTACACTCTTTTATGAGCAGCTTTACCAGAAACATCACTTACCGAGTTTGACAGTGAAATATCTCTTCATTTTGATCTCTTAGTAACTAATATTTCAGTTGCTTCATCTTCATTAAAGCAAATTCGAGATGCTACACTCAATGACTCTTCCTTATGCAAGGTCAAAGATTTTATTCAAATGGGATGGCCTTCTAATAAAAAATCATTCGACCAAGTAGCAATGCCATACTTTAATATTAAGTATGAATTACACGTCATTGCCGATGTTATTTTCAAAAATAACAGAATTGTGATCTGTTATATTCAGAATTTGTAATGTCCAGAAAAAGAGTTTGTTAAATAAAACACTTATTTAATTCGTTAATATCTTTTATTCAAAATGTGAAGTTATCTTGTTGAACCCTCGAAATCGACTGACTTTTATATCAATTCAAACATTATATCTAAGTGATACTGTTCAATGATTTGGTCATTCATGCATATCGGTATCTTTAATAGAAAACAAAGGGATGACAAAGAAAAGGAACGGGAATTGGAAGATGTGATGATCGTTCAAACTTGTGGCTGTGGATTCATTTTATCACACACCATAAACAATGCTATTGATTTCTCGTCTTGTGTGTTCACTGTAGTCGCAGTGGATGCGATTATTGATTTTCTTATCACAACACAGCGTTGGAAAGCAATCGAAAGTCGCAATGTCTTTTTCTGAGTATAATGGGATTCTTGTGCCGTTATTTAACATAAGCGTTTTGCTATCGAAATCCAATGTTTTTACTATTTTGCTAAGCAAATCCATACCGATCAGGATGTTGTATGGTTTCGCTCCTAAGTCCTTTTTGAACCATCTTGTTTTACCTTGTGAATCGTAATTAAATTCTTCTGGTATTTTTGTTATAATTCTGTCTACTAATTCCATTGTTGTATTATTAATAGTTTGGAGTTTCATATTTACGGTATCATACAACTCAAAATTTCTTCAGTCTACTGAGCTTGAATTTATTATGCCCATCGTGGAACCTGTGTCTATTAGTCCCTTGTATATATTTTTTTTTTCAATCGTTAAATTTATAAATATTTTATTTCTGAGGCCTAGATGAGAAAAAACTCAGACTTTATGTTATGAATTTCTTCCTCTCGGTTTTCAGTGTAATTTACTGACATCGGTGCTGGGTTTTGGGAATTCTGCCTATTTTGACCTAATGTACCCTGTCTATTGCTAGTTCTATTATTATAATTTTGTCTGTTATAATTCGAATTGAAATTATTATTATTTTGCCTATAATTATTGTCATAATTATTATTAAAGGAATTATTATTCTGCCTGTTGTAATTTTCATTGTTATTGTCATATCCTACATAGGAGTATAGAATGTCTTTTATTAAATGTAAATTATATAGATCTTTGATTTCTCTAAATAAATTTCCTGACACTAACTGTTTGATTCTATTAATTAATAATGTATAAAATGTTTGTTTTGCCTCTGCAAGAATAGATTAATAGGTCGCGAATTGATTTATTTTTTGAGTTATTATTTCTATATTTTCATTTAAATCTTGTATGGAACTTACTCTAATGTTACAATTTTTTTCTCAATATGTCTTTGAAGCTGCAAACTGGCCGGAAGTGCTGCTTTAGGAATTCTTTTGTTGCTTCCCATCCTTCCGGTCGGTTGTTGAGAAGTAGCTCCTTCGCTCGTCCAATGATTTTTGTATTGTAAATCGCCTGCCAGATTTCTCCTCTTAATGGTTCGTCTACGGAGTTGAGATGAGTTTCAACGCTTGCGAAGAATTGGCTGAGTGTCTCGTTCTTTCCTTCAAAAGTTGGTATGTGTTGGATTTCTTTAGTTAGGTAGACTATTCTACTCGAGTGTGGTGCGGCTAATGCCTCCAACACCTCCGCTAAACGATCCATCATCTCTTCATTCATGATTTCTTGAATTTCTCTCCTTCAGAATCCGAGTGCTCTGTTGCGACGAATTGTTATTATTATTTTTTTTTCACTCTGTCATGTCAATGTTAATTTGACTTTCCACACTCTGATTTTATATTTATTTTATATACCGGTTGTTAGGTTAAGTTAGGGTTTGACAATATTAATTTGTTAAATACGCACTAACTAACGGATATATATTTTTTTTCTTCACGATTAATTTAAAATTATTCGCATTAGGCTTCAACAGTATGAGTATGTTTGATACACTTTAACATGATTTTTTTTTTTTAACGACGATTTAAAAAAATATATTTCTTTAATCACGGTTCACTTACGACTAACTATATTTAATAATCAAAATTACATTCAAATTTGGTTCTTGTTCTCAAACTGCTGTCTAAGCAGATTTGTTTATTTCATTATTTTATTGTATTGTGGATACTCATTTGTTGGTTTCAGGTTACTTGGAAAAAGAATGCAATGTATAAAAAATGCTCGTGCATTGAATAAAGTTTATGAGCTTGATTTCTGTGGGAAATCAAATTGAGAAATTTACTGAAATGTTACTTAAGATTTGGGGCAAAGGAATGCAATGTATAAAAAATGCTCGTGCATTGAATAAAGTTAATGAACTTGATTTCTGTGGAAAATCAAGTTGAGAAATAAACTGAAATCTAACTTAGGATTTGGGGCAACGAAAATGGACTGGATTTTGGAAGGTGTGGAATATGTTACCTACATAGATGATATCTTCATTGTGTCGAGTACTCGAGAAGAACATGAACGATGTTTGGAAACGGTTTTGCAACGCCTACGTGAAAACAACTTTAAAATTAGCTTTTCAAAATGTGTTTTTGCTCAAACAGATATCAATTCAGATTTTTTTTTTTATTGTGACCAAGTTTTTGAATTTCGAAATACAAACAATTGTTTTTATTTGAGATTTTTAGATAAAATTTTTTTATTGCGCAGATAAAAATTCACATAAATTTTCTACCCGACGTTACGCTGGATTTCTTTAGTATCTTCAATTTCCCTGGACACAAAATCACGAAAGATAGCATCGCTCCAAATGCAGCATTTGTGGAAGAAAAACTGCAGAGTTTAATTAAAGGTAACACAAGGAAGGACAAGACAGTAATCCAGTGGAACTCTGAAGCAGAGGAAGCATTTAAAATGTGTAAACACCAACTCGCTGATTGCGTTTTACTATCTCCTCCAACACCGAACGCCAAACTCATAATGCATGTTGGTGTAAGTAATTACTGCCTTGTGGAAGCGATTCACGAGCTAATTGAAGCCACTTGGATTTTTTTAAAACCGTTTTCCAATTCTTCAAAATCTTAAATCACTTTTGACCGAGAACTATTAGCTATTTATGGGTTGGAGTCTGTTGTATACTTACACATACATATACTTAGGTAAATAGACTTAGTTGTATATAACCTAGTTAAGTACATGTATACTGTAAAACATAGTACGAACTCTCATTAAGCATTAGACAGTCAGTGAATAAAGACCTATCATCTTTAAACATACTTAACGTCTTTCGTTTATTTAATATGGTGTCAGATGTGTTTTCTTCTTCTTATTAAAATTTCAATTCTTAAATTTATTATTATTCAGTCAATTAAAAAAAAAAAAAACAAATAAATTATGGCAAACGACGACAAACAAACCGCACATGCTTACGCTGTTGTCAATAACATTTCGGCATCCATTTCACCGCTCAACCTAAAGTCAACGAATCTTCCAGCTACGTGGAAAAATTGGCATAATCAATTTAAAATTTTTCGGAGTGTCATTTGCAGATAAATTCCGAAGCAATTCCCGTAATTGATAGTCCGCGAAAAATACCGTTTAGTTTGCTAGATGTACTTAAAGAAGAGCTCCTGCGTATGGAAAAATTAGATGTCATAGTCAGAGTTCATGAACCAACAAATTGGGTGAGTTCAATTGTTCTTGTAAAGAAGCCAAACGGAAAGTTGAGGTTATGTCTTGACCCAAGAAATCTAAACAAATCTTCGCTCACATTTCCTAGCTTAGATTGTTTTAAGGCGAAACTAAATGGTGCGAAATTTTTTACATCGCTCGATGCCAATTCAGGTTTCTGGATTATACCGCTAGATGAGGAAACATCAAAGGCATGTACGTTTATCACCCCATTAGGGAGGTATAGATTTTTAAGAATGCCTTACGGTATCAGGTCAGCACCTGAAATTTTTCATGCCTAAATGGTTAACTATTTTTCAGATATAGAGGGTGTTATGATTTTTACTGACGATTTCTTGATCTTTGCCAATACCATGGAAAAACATAATGAAATTCTATATAAAGTACTGGATCGGGCTAGATCAATAAATCTGAAATTTAATCAGTCAAAGTCGAAAATTTGTGTCTCGGAAATCAAATTTATATGTCATATTTTTAACAAAAATGGTATTTAACTTTGATTGACAGACGTCAATGAGTGCGCACTAGTTTCTCTTAACCTCCTCGTGTTTTTTTTTTGCATTTATCCACACTATTAAATACTATAAATTTCTTATACCTTTGCTAAGTTGAAAATAATAAGTTTTCTTGTTCGATTTGCTACATCAAGTTAACAAAACATAATAATTAATAATTATTATAATACAAATTATCAAATTGGCATTACAATATAACCAAAATGTCGGCAACTAATAACTCTGAAGGAACAACCACGAGATCCAGATCAGTCGAGGGTGATGTCGCAGACACAATGCAGACTATCCAGAACTCACTTATCAAAATTATTGAAAAAAAGTTCAAGGAAATGGAGAAAGCATTAACTAAAAAACTCGAAAATCGCATGGCTAATTTGGAAGTTGAGGTTAAAAACCTGGTAAAAGAAAATGTTTGCCTAAAACAAGAAGTTGACAAGTTATCTGCCAAAAATATTTCCATGGAGGACTTGCTACGAAACGATCGGAAAAATTACTTATCTGATGTCATCATTTAGGGTATTCATCAAATCTAACACAAAACATCTTGTGTTATCAAATATTGGTTTCGAGGGCTCGATGCAAGCTTTTTTAATATCTGAAAGCCTTTCACCGCACGATAAAAAAATTTTCAACTACGCCTACTCACTTAAAAAATCTAAAAAACTTGCGGGTGTGATTACTATCGGTGGATTAGTACACATCAAAGGTATGAGAATGAAAGTAAACAAAATTGTAAACACGACTGAGGAGATACTGAAGCTGATAGCAGATGAAGAGGGTGATATTGTCGTTTGCCATGATTCTCTGGAAGGGAAACATGATAAACAACAAGATGATTTGCCATTGGAAGCTGCAGCAGTGGATTAATTTAGAAGTATTTTGTATTGTATTATTATTTTTTCATAATTTTTGTATATACCATCAATCTTTTTTATTATCTTTCAAACTTAAACTTTTTTCATCATATTCCTTGATTTCTTTTTCTTCCATCTTCTTTCTCTCTCGATCTAGATGTTTGCTAAAATTTACTTCCGGATGGTTTCCTGATGCTTTGATTTACAAACTATTTTTTTTTATCATGAATTAACATAGAACGAGTCGAATGGAGGAATAAAACTCTTGTAGACTTATGGTTAATATTCTGTCTAACCAGTGCAGCGGTTTTAAGGTGTGTCACATTCATGATCAGAGCATACCTGCGCACATAGATGAAATTAGAGATCTTTTTTCAAATGGTCCGGTTGATGCTGTGTGTTTATCTGAAAGCTGGTTAAAACCTGAGATACTTAGCACACAGATTGATATTCCTGGATATACTCTCTATCGAAATGACAGGTTATTAAGAAGAGGCGGTGGTGGAGCAGTTTACTGCAAAGACTCTTTTTCATGCCGTATTATTAGCAAATCACAAGAATCAGATAATATTGAATTTATCTTTCTTGAAGTCTTTGATAATGTATCCAAATGTCTTTTAGCATGTGTATATAATCCCCACAAACAAATTCCTTTGGATTCCTTGTTTTCGCAGTTGATAGAATTTAGTGCTGATTTTGTTGACATTATAGTTTGTGGTGATCTGAATAAGGATATGCTTATAAACAATGTTGCTTCCGCTGACCTTTTAGATAATTGCGCTCTGTGTGGACTCCAAGTAGTTAACACAACTTTTCCAACGCATTTTCGTCCAAATTGTGTACCCAGTTTGGTTGATATATTCCTTTCTGAAAATCTTGGCAAAAGCCTATTGTTCGATCAATTAATTTTGCCGGGCATCCCTTCCTATCATGATTTGATCTTTGTGACATATGACATTTGCTTTAACGAAGCTCCAGTTCCTGCACAATTCAGCTTTAGAGACTTTAGTAATATTAGAATGAATGAGCTTGTTCAGGACTGTGTGTCTATTCCTTGGAACTTGTGTTGGAATTTGCCTCTTGTGGATGATAAATTTGAAGTGTTTGCATCTCTTGTTTTCAGATTGTTTGATAATCATGTCCCAATTAAAATAGTAAGTTCAACAGATTCTCGAATTCCAACAACGCCATAAAAACATTCATTAAAAAATGGGATAGATGTTATTCTCGATGGAAGAGATAAATTAGTGAGATTAATTGGAGGGCTTTCAAAATGGTTAGAAATTCAGTCGTTCATCAAGTAAAAAGAGCGAAAGCGCAATACTATTCTTCCAAACTTAATGTAAATCTTCCTAGTAGACAGTTGTGGAAAAATATAAAAAGATGTGGTATTCAGAGTAAATCTAATAAGAATGTGTGTATCATAGATTACAATCAGCTCAACAATTATTTTCTTTCCCATGGTTCCTCCTGTCAACATGACTTAAGATTGACAACCGATTTAAGCTCAACGACATCTTTTGAAAAAAGGAATGATGTTCCACTTTTAGAATTAAATTGTATTCCGGAAATTGAGGTTCTTAAAGCAGTTAATAGTATAAAGTCAAATGCTATTGGTGTCGACGGTGTTCCTCTTAAGTTTAAAAAACTTATTATGCCACATATATTGTATACACTAACACATCTAATTAACCCTTGTATAACAACTTCGAGATTTCCCTCATCTTGGAGAAGGGCAAAGGTGACTCCGATACTTAAAAACTCAAAATGTAAGGGCGCTGAAGATTACAGGCCCATCAGTATTTTACCTTGCCTTTCTAAAATTTTTGAAATTGTAACGGATTTTTCCCGTCACATGCAAATAGCAATACATGTTCTGTTTATATATGTATATATAGGTGCTATCGATGTAACGGAAAAATTCGTATAATTACATGATCCTTGCATAAAAATCCAAACAAATAGAAAACAAATCTCTTTCTAAACAACAAAACTAAATTTGTTATTCTTCATAAATTATTTTAACTAAATTCTCGTCTTCCTATAACGAAAGAAAAATAAAATGAGACCTATCCAAAACAACGCGTCTATCTAGGTCAAAGTTCTAGTATACATCCTTAGAAGAATGCGTTATAGAGTTCCGTCATTATGGAATAGGATTTCAATTTTACGTTGCGACATACACACGAAGAAAATATTCTATATTTACTTGAATGCCTCAGGTGTTATAAGAGAATCTTATTAGAAGATCCGAGAGAAATGTATACTACTTTAAACTACCTTTCAACAGGAACCAAGAATCATAATATTAACTTCACTCTTCTTCTTATTTGTCCTGAAGATAAATATCTGTCAACGTTAAATATCGTGATCCGTGCTGAAAGTCGTTTCCAGTAAGGAAAAATTCCTTACACAAAAATTCCACATTGTTACAAAAAGTTTAGTCGCTGTCGATTGCAGAGAGGGTATCCCAAGGAAAAACTCCTCCTCTTCCTCTTCTCAAGAGCTAAGATTACGGATGTCCTCATTTAAGCCCCCCTCTCTCCAATCAAGGTTGACTAAGCATGTTAGGTGGTATCATGCTGTTAAAAATCCCTCCGAGGATAAGATGATCTTTCGTCTAGTCGAATGATATTTTTAGACGACATGAGTCTATGTTATTACCCTAAGCTCATAGACCATTCATCATAAGTGGATTCTGTGGATTCAGAATCTCATTAGAATCTTTCTTAAACGCGATGGTTGGGTTTGAGAGAGAGTATTAATCCCTCTGACCTGATTGTAAAAAGGTACTGAATCGAATAAGAAATCTCTAATATTGATCCTGAACACAGAAAAAGGGTCTCTAAACCTATCCAACTTTACCGACTTTTAGTACTCCTTCTTTCGAAGAAGCACGTCCAAGCCGAGTCAGATAGGGTGGTTATCTCTCCTTCTACTTCAGGCCTGATGTTATTGCTCGGCTAAGCTACAGTCGCTTAGGGGTGGAGTCCTTATAGTAGGAGAAAGTAACCGGGTGTTACAAATAGTAGACCTGGAATTAAACTGAGAATTGACTCAAAAAAAAAAGAAGCTCAGAGCCCGATAAAGTATATTACTGAAGATTTGAAAGTATTGAAAGAAGTTCGACGAAGTTGTAGAAAAATGAAACTAGGATAAGGATGGAATTGTCCTGTCGAGTAACCGAAACCTACCGCTCTATGTCCCCGGTCATTCGAATTCTTCTACTGGGACCCATTATATTTGGAAAGATCTGGTGTTAGAGGATCTTCCACTGTGCCTAACTACCCTGCCTATGGTGTCATATCAGATGTTGTTGACATAGACTACCCCCTTATGATATTCTCACTGGCACACGTCTACGCGTAAGAACATCCCTCTTGGTAGACGGAAAGACAGAACCTTCCGTTACATGTCAAGTAACATTACCAGGTGATCATGATGATTTCCGCCGCGACTCCGCTCCGTATTGTTTAACAAGCCATATTGTTAACCAAGAACCAACAATGAAAAGAAAGAAAAACTTCTCCAAAAGATATTCTCATATCTCTAAATAAACAATAAAAAAGAATCTTTTTCTTCAAGACCTCATTTATAATTTTTATTCTTAAAAGACTATCTTAACTTTACAAAGGTTGTATAAAAATGAAACTATTTATCAAATATTGTTATACGAATTCTAAAATCTCTATAATAAAATTACTTAACTTTCAGATAATCTCTTCTCTTTAAATTTATATATGTTTTACATTTCATTAAAGTAAAAGAAAATTTATCTTAAAGTCTTTAACTAAAATCTAAAACTAATCAAAAATCTAAAACTGACTAATTTCTCAAAACGATCAAACAGATCCGTTAAACTAGAAAAGTAAAGATTGTTGATTGTATCAAACATCTAATGTATGGACTCAATTAAACCAGAGTATTCTCAATGACAAAATTTCATTAGTCATACTCCTATTAAAACTCTAAAGTCTTATCGACTGAACTTCAAAAATCGTTATGGCGACGCGAGATAACTTTACAAACAACGTAGTTTGAGTTATTTCCCTCTTATTTAAACTTCAAATCTAAATAATCGTCAGAAATTGACGACAATTCATTTAAACTAATCCGTAGTCTAATTATTATTTAATTATCAAACGACAAAATTTTCGCGTAATCAAAAACGCGAAACCAAACGTAATTCAAAAACAGATAAACGGCAACTCTGGCCTACACACAAAACTAAACTTCCCAAAAACCAAAATTCAAGGACAACAATCACGGACTCACTAAATAGTAGACGGATTGTGCCGCTGTAAATTTACAAAAGTTAGTGTAATATAATTTAAATATATTTTTAAAATTAATATAAATCAAAATAATTAAATAAGGGCTCCTACCTACAGAGTGAATGCATTCAATCGGTAACGTATTGGGCCTATCAAAAATCAAGGATAATGACTTTATCTCATTGAAGATACTCTAAAGAAAAGTACCTTCAGATTCAAAAAAAAATAAAAAAAATAAACTTTGGGTTTAAGGAGTGAGTATGTAGCAAAGTATTCACGAATTCAAATTAAATATCCGCATTTACTTTCAACTACAACAACGTATTCGAACTATCTCGATGATTAACATATACGATTAAACACGACGATATACTACAAATCGAACAATTCAATATCAAACAGTAAGTCAGTACTTGTATAGGGATTATTTTTATCCGAATCAAATTAAACTCAAAAGCAGTGAGTTGAATTTGTTCAGGGTAAATTTCTAAATAAATTCAAAAAGGTAAGTTAAATAATTAAATCACAACAGGTGAATCAGAATCTCAACATGTAAGTATATATCTAAACTTCCATATATCCATTTGAATTCCTGTGTTCCAATAAAAAAAAATCAAGTACAAACTTTCAAATTGAAAATTACGTGAGTGAAACGATCTGATTTGTAATTAAAATCTTCACGATCACAAAAAAAAACTGAATCAAAACTATCTTCTCTTCATAGAAAGATAAAAGTAACGAAGTGAGTGAATCAAAAGTAAGTATATAGTCCTCCTGATAAAAATCGAGTAAGTGAAGTAGGTACTGTATAATATTGTTATCCAAATCAAACTAAATTTAACTACTGTAAATTGAATTTGCTTTGAGTAACTTTTAGATACAAATAAATTTCCCGATAATTAAACACTGATTGTTACTTCCAGCGTATCAAAACGATAAACAAATAATTGATATGAATATGAATTATCATAGGCATATGAGTATGCAAAACCTCTATGACATTTCAGATTCGTATCATAACTTCTAAAATTTCCAGTTCAGCTGAAGGCTTAAACTTTCCCACAGTATCTTCAGACTAAATAGATCTACACAGGTAAATACTATTCATTTCTTCAAATTCAAAACAAAAGAAAAATTATTAAACTTTATCTTTTCAGATTCGATCAACGCATAACCATACACACAGGTAGGTACAAAAGTAAGTAACCGAGGTTAAATTCGCGGTCGAGTCTAGCAATTTTATTTGCCAGATTCCCGTGGATTGACAATCCGAAAAATAATTCAATAATCTTTTCTTTTCAGGTATTCACGATTCTTTAAAATTTTATTCAAAATTATTTCTAGGTATTCTACTTTCATGACGTTAAACTAAGTAACTATACTTATTTTCCTTTTACTTTGTTTCAGGTATTTTTACACTTTTCATATATAGGTATTTTGCATTCAAATATTATTATTGAACATTATCAAATATCAAGGTTTCGTTAAATTTTCTCAAAATTTAGGTATTATATTTCGATATACACTATATGTATTCATTTATTTTATCATAGATCACTATGCATTCACAAATTCAAAAAGAACTTTAACTATTTTTCATCATTTCAGGTAATTATCATATAATGACATTAAATTTATGCAATTATATTAAGTTAAGTGATTTTTAGGATTCACATACGAATTCATAAGGAAATTTCATAAACGTAGGTATTTATAAAAATAGAAAATTTTTCAATAAAGTTTTCAAAAAAAAGAACAGTACCTTAGTAAGGGTTGTTTTACCCTTTTTATAAATTGTTACGGTGAATTTAATTTCCAAATTATTGTTGTTACAGCTACTTCCAGATCTTGAAATACGGTGAATTTCTCAGCATCAAATATATGTATCTATCCAACGGTGTTTCTATGATGAGACGAATCCGTTAAAAGACGTATTCGACGCACTGTTGCACATGATATTCCAGACGTTCTCGAAGCGTTCGTCGTGACGTCTATCACTGCTTCTGTGATAATCCGAATGCACTCTGAATGTGCATTCACAAAATGATGAATAAATGCGACTATGCAAATATGATACGGGTGGCTTTCGTATCCATATAAACGAAAATTGATGGTTTATATATTCATATATAAACGAAAATTATGTCCTTTATGTGGCGTAGGACTTTAGACAAATACGCAATTATTGTAGTACTTTCTTGATTGAATACAAGAATAAAATCCAGGGATTATTCTAGGACTTTCTTGATAGAATACAAGGGTAATAAAAAATCCAGGCAGTCCGACTACGTAGGTGCGTTGGTGATTCGTAAGTGGCAATTTTGCTGATTGGTGCTTTTCGTCGGAGCAGAGGTGCTCCTGATGATTATGCCCACTTCGAAAATCACTGACGTGTCGTTGGTTGCGGTCTGCCTAAAGAATTGAACAAAAACTTTAGTATTTTTGTCAAATAAAAAACTATTTTTCTACGAAGTAATGCTTTTAACAAATTTTGCGCACTACTGTACGTAGCTGTTATGTACATAGTACATAATGAAGCGTTGTATAAAATTTTCCACAACGTGTTCTACATTAGCGAGCAAAATTTGTTAAAAAGATTACACACTCACCTGGATGTATAAATTTTCTTGGGGTTTGTATGCTGTTTTCATTTAATTTTGCTCGGATGTATTTTCTGGATTGTTGGTCGGAATCGAAAGGGGTGTTTCTTGGGACAACGTGTCGGATTTCGTCTCGTGAATTTTTTCATGCAAATTTTTCTCTGCTGCAGTCGCTAATTCAGACAAATCGTTTCCAAGATTCATTCTTCCTTTACGACACACATGTCTCCAATTTATAATGGCAATTTGTTTCTTATGTGCTGCCTTTTTATCCGCCATTAAGCGTACGTTTTTTTTCCTTGGACAAGAAAAATTATTTTATATGGCGTCGTTACCACAGAAAAAAAATTCTTCAACACTTTTTTTTTCTTTTTATATTGTACTTACTTAGATGGTCTTCTCTGCTGTATTTTCTTTATATTTTCTTATATTTTCTTAGATGGTCTTCTCTGCAAAATGTATTCTCTATATTTTTCTTCAGTCTTTGTAATTTATGCTGGGTAAATTAAATTCTTTATACTTTTTTACACCACACAACTTGACTGGTCGGACTGAGAAATTGAAAAGAACGACAGTGTGTTTTCTGTCTTATGTATTCCTCTGTCGGTTGTTCCTTGTGCGGCCGTTCCGAATTCAAATCGGCTTGGGTAAGAAAGCTCTTTTCGATTTTTCTGATTGGTCGAACAGCACGTTGTTTCTTTCTTTACTCCGATTTATTTTCGTTCGCTGAAACGGTCTAACAATTGGACTTTTCCCCACAATTACAAAGCTGTATTGAGTTTTAAGCTCTGTTAAGCATGAAAATATTTGTCGTACCCTTCTTTTCTTTTCAGATGTTTTGGACGAATATGATTGGTGCTTTTCGTCGGAGCAGAGGTGCTCCTGATGATTATGCCCACTTCGAAAATCACTGACGTGTCGTTGGTTGCGGTCTGCCTAAAGAATTGAACAAAAACTTTAGTATTTTTGTCAAATAAAAAACTATTTTTCTACGAAGTAATGCTTTTAACAAATTTTGCGCACTACTGTACGTAGCTGTTATGTACATAGTACATAATGAAGCGTTGTATAAAATTTTCCACAACGTGTTCTACATTAGCGAGCAAAATTTGTTAAAAAGATTACACACTCACCTGGATGTATAAATTTTCTTGGGGTTTGTATGCTGTTTTCATTTAATTTTGCTCGGATGTATTTTCTGGATTGTTGGTCGGAATCGAAAGGGGTGTTTCTTGGGACAACGTGTCGGATTTCGTCTCGTGAATTTTTTCATGCAAATTTTTCTCTGCTGCAGTCGCTAATTCAGACAAATCGTTTCCAAGATTCATTCTTCCTTTACGACACACATGTCTCCAATTTATAATGGCAATTTGTTTCTTATGTGCTGCCTTTTTATCCGCCATTAAGCGTACGTTTTTTTTCCTTGGACAAGAAAAATTATTTTATATGGCGTCGTTACCACAGAAAAAAAATTCTTCAACACTTTTTTTTTCTTTTTATATTGTACTTACTTAGATGGTCTTCTCTGCTGTATTTTCTTTATATTTTCTTATATTTTCTTAGATGGTCTTCTCTGCAAAATGTATTCTCTATATTTTTCTTCAGTCTTTGTAATTTATGCTGGGTAAATTAAATTCTTTATACTTTTTTACACCACGCAACTTGACTGGTCGGACTGAGAAATTGAAAAGAACGACAGTGTGTTTTCTGTCTTATGTATTCCTCTGTCGGTTGTTCCTTGTGCGGCCGTTCCGAATTCAAATCGGCTTGGGTAAGAAAGCTCTTTTCGATTTTTCTGATTGGTCGAACAGCACGTTGTTTCTTTCTTTACTCCGATTTATTTTCGTTCGCTGAAACGGTCTAACAATTGGACTTTTCCCCACAATTACAAAGCTGTATTGAGTTTTAAGCTCTGTTTAGCATGAAAATATTTGTCGTACCCTTCTTTTCTTTTCAGATGTTTTGGACGAATAATTTTATGCGTGAAATATATTTTTAATTACTGTATGCGTTATCTTTTTTTTCCTTTAGCTTTTAATGTCTTTCTCTATGACGTAAGTATTATTCGATGTGTTCGATGATGAATTGTTGATTCGTTCATCGGATCGTGGAATCTATTTTCAGATTCTAATTGGATGTAATTTGACGTGAAAAGGTATGATTTTAATAATCATAATTTTCACTCGCATTATTTCAGGTATGTATTTTGATGAAGTATTATAAAATCATGAGGTAAGTTTTAGGTGTTTTGAGTTTTTAATAGGGTAAGTATTTGTAGTAAATTTGTTTCGTAGTTTATTGGGTTTATAGGGTAAGTATCAAAATTAATAGGATTTATTAATATTTTATTAATATTTATTAATATTCCTAGATGAAGTTTTTACTCACCATTAGTCTTTTTCAAGGCTAATGTTTTCACTAAATAAAATGTTATTACTAGCTTAAAGTTTCTCGTATTTAAATTTCTACTAACTTTGTCGAAACTAATACAAATCTTTTCTATATTTTACTCAGATTTTATTTTTCTACATCTTTTGTTGCTGTTGGCCATCTAGTAGAGAAATTGAGTATCAACTCCACTGTCATACTGCTTCATTCCTTTCTGAACAGCTTTTACCACTGGTTAGACGGGGATTCCCCATTATAATTGTGTGAACAGTTTGATGGTTGAATAACTTTGAGGGGAACTGGTCGTGTAGCTTTCAGTTGTCCTCCATCTGGAATTTTATTCTTTCTTACCACAGATTGTGAAATGAAATATTTTAGTTTTGCTCGGATGTATTTTCTGGATTGTTGGTCGGAATCGAAAGGGGTGTTTCTTGGGACAACGTGTCGGATTTCGTCTCGTGAATTTTTTCATGCAAATTTTTCTCTGCTGCAGTCGCTAATTCAGACAAATCGTTTCCAAGATTCATTCTTCCTTTACGACACACATGTCTCCAATTTATAATGGCAATTTGTTTCTTATGTGCTGCCTTTTTATCCGCCATTAAGCGTACGTTTTTTTTCCTTGGACAAGAAAAATTATTTTATATGGCGTCGTTACCACAGAAAAAAAATTCTTCAACACTTTTTTTTTCTTTTTATATTGTACTTACTTAGATGGTCTTCTCTGCTGTATTTTCTTTATATTTTCTTATATTTTCTTAGATGGTCTTCTCTGCAAAATGTATTCTCTATATTTTTCTTCAGTCTTTGTAATTTATGCTGGGTAAATTAAATTCTTTATACTTTTTTACACCACGCAACTTGACTGGTCGGACTGAGAAATTGAAAAGAACGACAGTGTGTTTTCTGTCTTATGTATTCCTCTGTCGGTTGTTCCTTGTGCGGCCGTTCCGAATTCAAATCGGCTTGGGTAAGAAAGCTCTTTTCGATTTTTCTGATTGGTCGAACAGCACGTTGTTTCTTTCTTTACTCCGATTTATTTTCGTTCGCTGAAACGGTCTAACAATTGGACTTTTCCCCACAATTACAAAGCTGTATTGAGTTTTAAGCTCTGTTTAGCATGAAAATATTTGTCGTACCCTTCTTTTCTTTTCAGATGTTTTGGACGAATAATTTTATGCGTGAAATATATTTTTAATTACTGTATGCGTTATCTTTTTTTTCCTTTAGCTTTTAATGTCTTTCTCTATGACGTAAGTATTATTCGATGTGTTCGATGATGAATTGTTGATTCGTTCATCGGATCGTGGAATCTATTTTCAGATTCTAATTGGATGTAATTTGACGTGAAAAGGTATGATTTTAATAATCATAATTTTCACTCGCATTATTTCAGGTATGTATTTTGATGAAGTATTATAAAATCATGAGGTAAGTTTTAGGTGTTTTGAGTTTTTAATAGGGTAAGTATTTGTAGTAAATTTGTTTCGTAGTTTATTGGGTTTATAGGGTAAGTATCAAAATTAATAGGATTTATTAATATTTTATTAATATTTATTAATATTCCTAGATGAAGTTTTTACTCACCATTAGTCTTTTTCAAGGCTTATGTTTTCACTAAATAAAATGTTATTACTAGCTTAAAGTTTCTCGTATTTAAATTTCTACTAACTTTGTCGAAACTAATACAAATCTTTTCTATATTTTACTCAGATTTTATTTTTCTACATCTTTTGTTGCTGTTGGCCATCTAGTAGAGAAATTGAGTATCAACTCCACTGTCATACTGCTTCGTTCCTTTCTGAACAGCTTTTACCACTGGTTAGACGGGGATTCCCCATTATAATTGTGTGAACAGTTTGATGGTTGAATAACTTTGAGGGGAACTGGTCGTGTAGCTTTCAGTTGTCCTCCATCTGGAATTTTATTCTTTCTTACCACAGATTGTGAAATGAAATATTTCCACTAGATGTCGTACTATGGATATTTTTTTTCGGTCTCCATTTTATTTCAGTACTAAATACGATGTTTTATATTCGGTTGCTATCTTTACTAAATTCGATGAATTTGATTTAAGCGAGTATTATTCGCTACTTTGAATAGGTGGATGACTATGATAGAAGGTTGCCACTTGTATGGAATATTTAGATTGAATTATTTTCAAGTTAGGTCGACTGTTATATTAATGAAAGATGTTAATGATTACATTAATATATGTATAATGTTAGCATAATGTGCAGATGCTGAAATGGCTTTCCTACAGAACAGGTTCACTCCGACTAAATCTATTTAGAAGGATGAAGCTGGAAAAGAAAGACGCTATCTTAAATTTCCTGTTTCGGTTTTCTGCTAAGTCTAATTACTTGAACAAATTCAACCCACGACCCTTTTGTCTCATGCACAGACTGAATGGTCGGGCTATGATACAATGATACTAGTAAGTATGTGAACTAAATCACTTACGTAAATCTTTGGTGTGTACCACTGTTACGAAACCGTTCTTATCACGTACTTTATATAAATTGTTGCCAATTAATTGAATTACAGTTGACTTTATAAATTTCGGGCAAAGTTTCGCATTTCTATGCTTGGCTGCATCACTTAAGATGAAATTTCGCCTGAAAACTTCGTCACCGATTCTAAACGATACTACACGACTACGAAAGTTATAAACTTTTTCGTAGTTTTCGTGTGCTTGATTGAGAGCTGTCTTGAGGTAGTTGTGTAAAATATTCATTTTAGCGGTCTTGGGTAACCAGTCAATTTCTGATTGGTTAAGTCCTCCGAGTTTCTTTAATAATTGGTAGTCTGCTCCATGCTCGATCATTCTCTGTCCGAACAGAGCTTCATGTGGTGACATACCAATGACACTATGAAATGAGGTTCTGAGCGCGCTACTTATGGAAGATAAATGCTCATCCCAGTTAAGTTGTTTATCGTCGATGTAAGCTCGAATGGAACTTAATATCGAACGATTAACACGTTCACTAGCATTCGCTTGCGGTGCGTACGATGCTGTTCTTATATGGCTGATGCCAAAATTCTCCAAAAATGTACTGAAGTCTTTACTGATAAACTGAGATCCGTTATCAGATAATAACGTCTCAGGTACTCCAAACATTAAGAATATATCATTCAATAAAAATTTTATCACTTCTAATGAAGTTGCTTTTTTCAATGGTTTTATAATCACAAATTTCGTGAGTTGATCGAGGACAATTATGATATAAGTATTACCTTTCCTTGACCTTGGGTATGGTCCTAAGAAATCCGTATAAATATGCTGAAACGGTCTTTCAACTACATAGCCTTTACCCATTCCTGTCCTAAGTACTGAGTTAGGTGCTTTGGTTGTTTTGCATACCTCACAATTATTCACGAACAACTTTGTCTGCGCTGCCATGCCTGGCCAGTAAAATTGTTGGCGAAGGCGATACAAGGTTTTAGTTATCCTACCATGCGCTACTTGAGGCGGGCAATGAGCCGAAAATATCAACTGGTTGGTTAGCTGCGAAGGAATCCAAAGTTTCCAGGCTAGATCGTCCTGAATTGGATTACCTGTAGCGTGACGGATCTTTTTATAAATAAATTGATCTGATACCTGAAGATCAGGCAAACGCTCTTTGTTGTCACAAATGTGTTTCGCAATCTGAACATATTCATCCGACTTGAAAGCCGGATCATTCAGATCGATATATAACACTTCTGATTGTTGGGGTTTGGTTCCCGTAGATTCCGCCGACAGTTCGTTCACACGTAACGCCTCCAACTCATACATTCGCGAGAGTGCATCTGGCAGAACGTGTAAACTTCCGCGACGGTGTTCTACAGTAAAATCGAAACCTTGGAGCTTTAAACTCCAACGAGCTAATCTTCCAGTTGGGTCTTTAAGACTCATCAACCATTTCAAGCTGGCATGGTCGGTGATAACCAAGAATCTGTATCCCTTGACATAGGATCGGAACTTGTATATCCCTTTCACTGCTGCTAGACATTCTCTTTCAGTCACGGAATAATTCCGTTGTGCTGAATTCAATTTTTGAGAAAAATAATAAATTGGAAGCTCATTACCTTCCTCATCACGTTGACATAATACTGCTCCGATTCCGGTAGACGACGCATCACATAATATGACGAATTGTTTACTAAAATCGGGGTTGCGAAGAATAGGAGCTGATGTTAATGCTTCCTTAATTTTACTGAAAGCTTTTATCGCTTCTTCTCCGAACTCAAATTTTTTTCCTTTCTTTAGCGTGTCAGACATCGGTCCGGCTGCCTCAGAAAAATTTTCGATGAATCTCCGGTACCAACCTGCCATTCCTAAGAATCGCCGTACCTGACGTATAGTCGTTGGCACCGGAAAATCTACGATTGCTGATATTTTTCCCGGATCAGCTTTGAGACAGCCTTGCCCCACAACATAACCCAGGTATTGCAGTTCCTGGAAACAGAACTTGGACTTCTCGACGTTACTCGTGAGTCCTGCTTCGAGTAACCGTGTTGCTACTACTTTCAAAATCGAAATATGTTCTTCGAACGTTTTCGATATAACCAAAAGATCATCAAGATATATGAAAACTTGATCTCTTAAATAAGACGGAATGACTTTGTTCATTAAATTTGTCAAACACTGAGCTGCATTGGAGAGTCCGAACGGCATCACCTTGAATTGATAAAGTGGTCTGCCTGGGACTGAAAAAGCAGTTTTTTCCCTTGAACTTTTCTCCAACGGCACCTGCCAATACGCGTCTTTCAGGTCTACACTAGAGATGTAATGCGTCTCTGAAATACGGGCTAACAAACCCTCAATGTGAGCAATTGGACTCGCATCCTTCCTGGTAACTCCGTTCACTTTCCGAAAGTCCAGACACATTCTGTTCTTGCCGGGTTTCCTCACCAAAACGACTGGTGAAGACCATGGGCTGGAACTTTCTTCAATTACGCCCAAGGAAATCATGCGATCCAACTCCGTATACACTAGAGCTTGCACCGCTGGAGATATCGGGTAATGACGCTGCTTGATAGGCAGTGCATCACCAGTATCAATAACATATTCGACAAGGTGAGTCCGTCCGAGCCCTTTCTCAGCGAATGACGGGAACATCTTTACAGTTTCCTGTAAACACCTTGCCTGTTCCACAGATAAGTCACATTTCTGGAAACTAGGTTTATCGTTAGTTGTCTCAGAAACAGAACTTAGAGAAGCTATAATATTTGGCGCTATTTGGAACAATGACCAAAAATCTACGCCCAAATACAAGTCTTGTGCAAGCGCGGGTACAACGAACAATTGTAAAACATGAGATTTGTTGTTATGTGTCACCAACGCTTTTACAATACCAGTAATTGGTTGTTTACGACCATCGGCTGTCAAAATATCTGACGAAAATTTACGGTAAGGTACATTGTTCGTCTCTAAATACTTGGCTGCTCCGTTTCCGAGGCAACTAACGCTAGCCCCTGAATCAAGCAAGCCTTCCCAGTCTTTATTGAATATGCTGACGCGTGCATAAAGACGAATGTCGCCAGACGACTTATTCAATATAGTTGAAGCTATAGATCTATATAGTTTTCTTTTGAGGTTAATTCGATTTCTAAGTTTGGCTATTTTTTTTAAATGGTTAGGGTAAGTGTGAATTCTTTGACGAGCCAAATTATATGCAATTTGTCTTTCATGTAATGATTTTAAAGGTCTTAAAATAGGTATTTTTGAATTTTTATTTGATGAATCTATTCTAACATTTGGATTGGGGTTTTTCAAAATGGTAATTGTTTTTAAAGGTTTATCAGTTAATTTTGACTCCCCGAGTTTCCCATCGTCTTCAGATCTCTCTCGGCTAGATGCTGACTTCGTGCTTGGTTTCCCGCACACATTCTACAATTCGCCATCACAGTATCCGGTGATCCACATCGATAACAGAACAGTCTTCGTTGTTCGACACAGTCTCTAAAAGAGTGTCCTAACTTCTAACAGTTCCAACATTTCAGGTTATCCCAATTTGGTTTGCTATCTTTGATACGTTCTCTGTGATACGCTTCTAATGCATTGGTCATATTTACTTCTGGTAACTCCGGTTTTGTCTCAATTTCATTGACTTGTCTTCTTTGATGGATGTTGTTGTTGTTATTATATATTGGAGGTATTCTGCTTCTAGCTGGATCGTTGAGCCAATATTTTTCCATGCCACGACACGCATATACTAAGTCTGACAAACGAGTTGATCTGAATGTTAACAATAATTCGCCCATCCTGCGTTTAACGTTTTGTTTTATGATTTCTACAATCTCTTCATTTGGGCGGGGATTTTTCATACGTGAATTTAGTCTTAAAATATCCTCGTAGAATACGTCGAAGCTTTCTCCTGGCATCTGCTTTCGCTCGGTCATTCGCCTGGCCAGTTCGGAGTCTGTCTCTAAACTTCCAAAGTGTTCTATAAGAGCTACTTTCAACGCTGTCCATGTTGTTAGTGGATTATTCTTCAGGAACATCCAGTACCAAACTTCCACTGGACCACTCACAAAGTGATGAAAGTTTGTCACTATCTCTTCCCAATTCGCTCCATAACTATCTTTGACTTTATCAAGCCTAAATAGAAACTCGTCCACTGTTAAATTTTTTCCATTGTATGATATGCCCCACTTCTGGTAATGAGGTGATCGAATTAAAGTTGCCGATGGTGATGGCATTTTCATTCTTGTATTTGTTGGTGCCGAAGTATTTTCGAAGTTAATTTGATTTAAGCGTTCGAAAAATGTTGCTTCGTTTGCACTAGGTGCATCAACTCTATAGTTTGTTACAGGTGGTCTCGGCCAAACTCTCGGAAAGTTGGGAGTAGGATCTTGCCTCGGTGTCACTAAATTTTCTCGTCTAGGTATTATAGGCGGTTTTCTCCTGGTAGTATGGTTCTGCGTCACAGGAGTCGGTTGATCGCACAACGGTATATTCGGTTCAGTAGGTCGATTACTTAAGTTGACATTAGCTAAAGCGGCATTTATAGTGCTGCTGACTCGCTCTAAGACTTGGTTTTGACTTTGCGCCAAAGTCTCTTGAAGAGTTTTGCGGTCTTCAGCTCGACTAAAACCAACAGTAGATACTACCATTTCTCTTATGTAATCTTCCCAATTCTCCTTATCTCGAATAGTACGGTCTCTCGCTGGACTTGGTGTTCTTGTTGGAGACTGTTGACGATCCTCGTCAACTAACACTTCCTCAGCTATCCTTCAATTGTTGGACGTTTCCAAATCTTCTCCGACATGACTGACGTCTGCAGCGGCTGCTCCTTCCATAGTCATATCATGAGAAATATCCAGCCTTCTTCTATATCTCGTATCATGAACTTCTAAAATCGTAGGTTCACGCGGATTCTTGCGTTCCTTTCCATCTATAGTTGTGTTTTTCATCGTGGGCTTTCCCATTTCAAAATTTTTTTTTTTTTAAACAGTGTCTCAAAATTTCAATCAATTGTATCTCGGAATCAATTAAATATTTATATTTCAAAAAAAAAATTTTATCTTAATTCTAAAAATTGTTTACAAACTTTTCTTAAATTTCTAATCTATCTCTAAACTTACTATTTCTAACTATCCTAATATTTATGTAGGGTAAACCCTTATCAAAAATATTTACAAAAGTATATCTTAATAAACTATCGAAATCTAATCTAACTTCAAAAATCTTAATAAACTAAATCTCAAAATTTCTAAATCTCAAAATTTCTATAAATCTCAAAAATTTCTACAATATCTAAATCTCTAAATACTAACTAGCCTCCGCGGGCATCAAAACTAATCAAAACTAAAAATCTAAATCGCCGCCATGGGCATCAAAACCTAAACTCGATCGTCCCCTTGGACACTCCGATTTCAAAACTCTCATAAGGAATTTTCAAAAATCGCTAACTCGATCGTCGCCTTGGACACTCCGATTTCAAAATTCTCATAAGGAATTTTCAAAAATCGCTAACTCGATCGTCGCCTTGGACACTCCGATTTCAAAACTCTCATAAGGAATTTTCAAAAATCGCTAAACTCGATCGTCGCCTTGGACATCAAAACTAAATATCTCAAAATCTAAATAAATCTTAATAAATCTCAAAATTTCAATAACTAAATAAATCTTAAATCTTACTAAATCTTGCAAATCTAAATCCAAATCCAAAATCTAAATCTTAAACTCGCAAAAATAAACTAAATATACTATAAGGTTTTCTCAATTTCATTGTAGGTTCGGAGTCGCGACTTTACATCATCACTTTCACCGATCCACTTCAAAAAAAATTATTGAATCTCAAAAGGAAATTCAACTAGGAAAATCGTCAGACTAAACTATCGATCTTAATCCTTGTACTCTAAACCAGTTCTCTAAATTAGTTGTCGACTAATTTATGCTGAAGCAACTGACTTAAGTAAGAAATATCATCACTCAACGGACATCAAGTTAAAACTAACCGAACAAACAATCTTCGAACAAACTAAATCAAAAATACTACGAAAATGTAACTTCTCTAAAAGAAAAGAAGTTTATACTAAAAGGTGTGAAAAGTATGATTTTATAAATTGGTGATGGGTTGTCTTCTTCTTCAATTAACTATGTAGCTTTTCGCTACTGACACGAATAGGAAAATGTTCAACCATTCGCCGGTCGAAACTACTCACAATTAATCTTCAAAAGACTGCTCAAAAATACATCAATGTAACTTGCCTCAAACGCTACAGCTAATGGACTCTAACCATCCAAAACGGTCGCTTGACTGTAAGTCACTATGTGATCGAAACTAATTTCAGTGAGAATAGGAAAGAAATCGTGCTGGTTATCGCAGCAGACGTAAATAGGAACTAGTCAACTACTTACCGGTCGATACATGAGACAACTTCCCCCTGATGGAAAATCTCTACCGAAATCATCTACCAAAAAAAAATTTTCTAGGAAAAGAAAGTCTTCCCGAAATTTTCAAAACTATCAATAAATAAATTATTCGGGCCCCACACGTTGGTGCGCCATTTTTGTAACGGAACTTTCCCGTCCAATGTTTTTACTATTTTGCTAAGCAAATCCATACCGATCAGGATGTTGTATGGTTTCGCTCCTAAGTCCTTTTTGAACCATCTTGTTTTACCTTGTGAATCGTAATTAAATTCTTCTGGTATTTTTGTTATAATTCTGTCTACTAATTCCATTGTTGTATTATTATTAGTTTGTAGTTTCATATTTACGGTATCATACAACTCAAAATTTCTACAGTCTACTGAGCTTGAATTTATTATGCCCATCGTGAAACCTGTGTCTATTAGTCCCTTGTATATATTTTTTTTTTCAATCGTTAAATTTATAAATATTTTATTTCTGAGGCCTAGATGAGAAAAAACTCAGACTTTATGTTATGAATTTCTTCCTCTCGGTTTTCAGTGTAATTTACTGACATCGGTGCTGGGTTTTGGGAATTCTGCCTATTTTGACCTAATGTACCCTGTCTATTGCTAGTTCTATTATTATAATTTTGTCTGTTATAATTCGAATTGAAATTATTATTATTTTGCCTATAATTATTGTCATAATTATTATTAAAGGAATTATTATTCTGCCTGTTGTAATTTTCATTGTTATTGTCATATCCTACATAGGAGTATAGAATGTCTTTTATTAAATGTAAGTTATATAGATCTTTGATTTCTCTAAATAAATTTCCTGACACTAACTGTTTGATTCTATTAATTAATAATGTATAAAATGTTTGTTTTGCCTCTGCAAGAATAGATTAATAGGTCGCGAATTGATTTATTTTTTGAGTTATTATTTCTATATTTTCATTTAAATCTTGTATGGAACTTACTCTAATGTTATAATTTTTTTCTCAATATGTCTTTGAAGCTGCAAACTGGCCGGAAGTGCTGCTTTAGGAATTCTTTTGTTGCTTCCCATCCTTCCGGTCGGTTGTTGAGAAGTAGCTCCTTCGCTCGTCCAATGATTTTTGTATTGTAAATCGCCTGCCAGATTTCTCCTCTTAATGGTTCGTCTACGGAGTTGAGATGAGTTTCAACGCTTGCGAAGAATTGGCTGAGTGTCTCGTTCTTTCCTTCAAAAGTTGGTATGTGTTGGATTTCTTTAGTTAGGTAGACTATTCTACTCGAGTGTGGTGCGGCTAATGCCTCCAACACCTCCGCTAAACGATCCATCATCTCTTCATTCATGATTTCTTGAATTTCTCTCCTTCAGAATCCGAGTGCTCTGTTGCGACGAATTGTTATTATTATTTTTTTTTTCACTCTGTCATGTCAATGTTAATTTGACTTTCCACACACTGATTTTATATTTATTTTATATACCGGTTGTTAGGTTAAGTTAGGGTTTGACAATATTAATTTGTTAAATACGCACTAACTAACGGATATATATTTTTTTTCTTCACGATTAATTTAAAATTATTCGCATTAGGCTTCAACAGTATGAGTATGTTTGATACACTTTAACATGATTTTTTTTTTTAACGACGATTTAAAAAAATATATTTCTTTAATCACGGTTCACATACGACTAACTATATTTAATAATCAAAATTACATTCAAATTTGGTTCTTGTTCTCAAACTGCTGTCTAAGCAGATTTGTTTATTTTATTATTTTATTGTATTGTGGATACTCATTTGTTGGGTTCAGGTTACTTGGAAAAAGAATGCAATGTATAAAAAATGCTCGTGCATTGAATAAAGTTTATGAGCTTGATTTCTGTGGGAAATCAAACTGAGAAATTTACTGAAATGTTACTTAAGATTTGGGGCAAAGGAATGCAATGTATAAAAAATGCTCGTGCATTGAATAAAGTTAATGAACTTGATTTCTGTGGAAAATCAAGTTGAGAAATAAACTGAAATCTAACTTAGGATTTGGGGCAACGAAAATGGACTGGATTTTGGAAGGTGTGGAATATGTTACCTACATAGATGATATCTTCATTGTGTCGAGTACTCGAGAAGAACATGAACGATGTTTGGAAACGGTTTTGCAACGCCTACGTGAAAACAACTTTAAAATTAGCTTTTCAAAATGTGTTTTTGCTCAAACAGATATCAATTCAGATTTTTTTTTTTATTGTGACCAAGTTTTTGAATTTCGAAATACAAACAATTGTTTTTATTTGAGATTTTTAGATAAAATTTTTTTATTGCGCAGATAAAAATTCACATAAATTTTCTACCCGACGTTACGCTGGATTTCTTTAGTATCTTCAATTTCCCTGGACACAAAATCACGAAAGATAGCATCGCTCCAAATGCAGCATTTCTGGAAGAAAAACTGCAGAGTTTAATCAAAGGTAGAACAAGGAAGGACAAGACAGTAATCCAGTGGAACTCTGAAGAAGAGGAAGCATTTAAAATGTGTAAACACCAACTCGCTGATTGCGTTTTACTATCTCCTCCAACACCGAACGCCAAACTCATAATGCATGTTGGTGTAAGTAATTACTGCCTTGTGGCAGCGATTCACGAGCTGATTGAAGCCACTTGGATTTTTTTAAAACCGTTTTCCAATTCTTCAAAATCTTAAATCACTTTTGACCGAGAACTATTAGCTATTAATGGGTTGGAGTCTGTTGTATACTTACACATACATATACTTAGGTAAATAGACTTAGTTGTATATAACCTAGTTAAGTACATGTATACTGTAAAACATAGTACGAACTCTCATTAAGCATTAGACAGTCAGTGAATAAAGACCTATCATCTTTAAACATACTTAACGTCTTTCGTTTATTTAATATGGTGTCAGATGTGTTTTCTTCTTCTTATTAAAATTTCAATTCTTAAATTTATTATTATTCAGTCAATTAAAAAAAAAAAAAAACAAATAAATTATGGCAAACGACGACAAACAAACCGCACATGCTTACGCTATTGTCAATAACATTTCGGCATCCATTTCACCGCTCAACCTAAAGTCAACGAATCTTTCAGCTACGTGGAAAAATTGGCATAATCAATTTAAAATTTTTCGGAGTGTCATTTGCAGATAAATTCCGAAGCAATTCCCGTAATTGATAGTCCGCGAAAAATACCGTTTAGTTTGCTAGATGTACTTAAAGAAGAGCTCCTGCGTATGGAAAAATTAGATGTCATAGTCAGAGTTCATGAACCAACAAATTGGGTGAGTTCAATTGTTCTTGTAAAGAAGCCAAACGGAAAGTTGAGGTTATGTCTTGACCCAAGAAATCTAAACAAATCTTCGCTCACATTTCCTAGCTTAGATTGTTTTAAGGCGAAACTAAATGGTGCGAAATTTTTTACATCGCTCGATGCCAATTCAGGTTTCTGGATTATACCGCTAGATGAGGAATCATCAAAGGCATGTACGTTTATCACCCCATTAGGGAGGTATAGATTTTTAAGAATGCCTTACGGTATCAGGTCAGCACCTGAAATTTTTCATGCCTAAATGGTTAACTATTTTTCAGATATAGAGGGTGTTATGATTTTTACTGACGATTTCTTGATCTTTGCCAATACCATGGAAAAACATAATGAAATTCTATATAAAGTACTGGATCGGGCTAGATCAATAAATCTGAAATTTAATCAGTCAAAGTCGAAAATTTGTGTCTCGGAAATCAAATTTATATGTCATATTTTTAACAAAAATGGTATTTAACTTTGATTGACAGACAATGAGTGCGCACTAGTTTCTCTTAACCTCCTCGTGTTTTTTTTTGCATTTATCCACACTATTAAATACTATAAATTTCTTATACCTTTGCTAAGTTGAAAATAATAAGTTTTCTTGTTCGATTTGCTACATCAAGTTAACAAAACATAATAATTAATAATTATTATAATACAAATTATCAAATTGGCATTACAATATAACCAAAATGTCGGCAACTAATAACTCTGAAGGAACAACCACGAGATCCAGATCAGTCGAGGGTGATGTCGCAGACACAATGCAGACTATCCAGAACTCACTTATCAAAATTATTGAAAAAAAGTTCAAGGAAATGGAGAAAGCATTAACTAAAAAACTCGAAAATCGCATGGCTAATTTGGAAGTTGAGGTTAAAAACCTGGTAAAAGAAAATGTTTGCCTAAAACAAGAAGTTGACAAGTTATCTGCCAAAAATATTTCCATGGAGGAAGACTTGCTACGAAACGATCGGAAAAATTACTTATCTGATGTCATCATTTAGGGTATTCATCAAATCTAACACAAAACATCTTATGTTATCAAATATTGGTTTCGAGGGCTCGATGCAAGCTTTTTTAATATCTGAAAGCCTTTCACCGCACGATAAAAAAATTTTCAACTACGCCTACTCACTTAAAAAATCTAAAAAACTTGCGGGTGTGATTACTATCGGTGGATTAGTACACATCAAAGGTATGAGAATGAAAGTAAACAAAATTGTAAACACGACTGAGGTGATACTGAAGCTGATAGCAGATGAAGAGGGTGATATTGTCGTTTGCCATGATTCTCTGGAAGGGAAACATGATAAACAACAAGATGATTTGCCATTGGAAGCTGCAGCAGTGGATTAATTTAGAAGTATTTTGTATTGTATTATTATTTTTTCATAATTTTTGTATATACCATCAATCTTTTTTATTATCTTTCAAACTTAAACTTTTTTCATCATATTCCTTGATTTCTTTTTCTTCCATCTTCTTTCTCTCTCGATCTAGATGTTTGCTAAAATTTACTTCCGGATGGTTTCCTGATGCTTTGATTTACAAACTATTTTTTTTTATCATGAATTAACATAGAACGAGTCGAATGGAGGAATAAAACTCTTGTAGACTTATGGTTAATATTCTGTCTAACCAGTGCAGCGGTTTAAAGGTGTGTCACATTCATGATCAGAGCATACCTGCGCACATAGATAAAATTAGAGATCTTTTTTCAAATGGTCCGGTTGATGCTGTGTGTTTATCTGAAAGCTGGTTAAAACCTGAGATACTTAGCACACAGATTGATATTCCTGGATATACTCTCTATCGAAATGACAGGTTATTAAGAAGAGGCGGTGGTGTAGCAGTTTACTGCAAAGACTCTTTTTCATGCCGTATTATTAGCAAATCACAAGAATCAGATAATATTGAATTTATCTTTCTTGAAGTCTTTGATAATGTATCCAAATGTCTTTTAGCATGTGTATATAATCCCCACAAACAAATTCCTTTGGATTCCTTGTTTTCGCAGTTGATAGAATTTAGTGCTGATTTTGTTGACATTATAGTTTGTGGTGATCTGAATAAGGATATGCTTATAAACAATGTTGCTTCCGCTGACCTTTTAGATAATTGCGCTCTGTGTGGACTCCAAGTAGTTAACACAACTTTTCCAACGCATTTTCGTCCAAATTGTGTACCCAGTTTGGTTGATATATTCCTTTCTGAAAATCTTGGCAAAAGCCTATTGTTCGATCAATTAATTTTGCCGGGCATCCCTTCCTATCATGATTTGATCTTTGTGACACATGACATTTGCTTTAACGAAGCTCCAGTTCCTGCACAATTCAGCTTTAGAGACTTTAGTAATATTAGAATGAATGAGCTTGTTCAGGACTGTGTGTCTATTCCTTGGAACTTGTGTTGGAATTTGCCTCTTGTGGATGATAAATTTGAAGTGTTTGCATCTCTTGTTTTCAGATTGTTTGATAATCATGTCCCAATTAAAATAGTAAGTTCAACAGATTCTCGAATTCCAACAACGCCATAAAAATATTCATTAAAAAATGGGATAGATGTTATTCTCGTTGGAAGAGATAAATTAGTGAGATTAATTGGAGGGCTTTCAAAATGGTTAGAAATTCAGTCGTTCATCAAGTAAAAAGAGCGAAAGCGCAATACTATTCTTCCAAACTTAATGTAAATCTTCCTAGTAGACAGTTGTGGAAAAATATAAAAAGATGTGGTATTCAGAGTAAATCTAATAAGAATGTGTGTATCATAGATTACAATCAGCTCAACAATTATTTTCTTTCCCATGGTTCCTCCTGTCAACATGACTTAAGATTGACAACCGATTTAAGCTCAACGACATCTTTTGAAAAAAGGAATGATGTTCCACTTTTAGAATTAAATTGTATTCCGGAAATTGAGGTTCTTAAAGCAGTTAATAGTATAAAGTCAAATACTATTGGTGTCGACGGTGTTCCTCTTAAGTTTAAAAAACTTATTATGCCACATATATTGTATACACTAACACATCTAATTAACCCTTGTATAACAACTTCGAGATTTCCCTCATCTTGGAGAAGGGCAAAGGTGACTCCGATACTTAAAAACTCAAAATGTAAGGGCGCTGAAGATTACAGGCCCATCAGTATTTTACCTTGCCTTTCTAAAATTTTTGAAATTGTAACGGATTTTTCCCGTCACATGCAAATAGCAATACATGTTCTGTTTATATATGTATATATAGGTGCTATCGATGTAACGGAAAAATTCGTATAATTACATGATCCTTGCATAAAAATCCAAACAAATAGAAAACAAATCTCTTTCTAAACAACAAAACTAAATTTGTTATTCTTCATAAATTATTTTAACTAAATTCTCGTCTTCCTATAACGAAAGAAAAATAAAATGAGACCTATCCAGGTCAAAGTTCTAGTATACATCCTTAGAAGAATGCGTTATAGAGTTCCGTCATTATGGAATAGGATTTCAATTTTACGTTGCGACATACACACGAAGAAAATATTCTTTATTTACTTGAATGCCTCAGGTGTTATAAGAGAATCTTATTAGAAGATCCGAGAGAAATGTATACTACTTTAAACTACCTTTCAACAGGAACCAAGAATCATAATATTAACTTCAGTCTTCTTCTTATTTGTCCTGAAGATAAATATCTGTCAACGTTAAATATCGTGATCCGTGCTGAAAGTCGTTTCCAGTAAGGAAAAATTCCTTACACAAAAATTCCACATTGTTACAAAAAGTTTAGTCGCTGTCGATTGCAGAGAGGGTATCCTCATTTAAGCCCCCCTCTCTCCAATCAAGGTTGACTAAGCATGTTAGGTGGTATCATACTGTTAAAAATCCCTCCGAGGATAAGATGATCTTTCGTCTAGTCGAATGATATTTTTAGACGACATGAGTCTATGTTATTACCCTAAGCTCATAGACCATTCATCATAAGTGGATTCTGTGGATTCAGAATCTCATTAGAATCTTTCTTAAACGCGATGGTTGGGTTTGAGAGAGAGTATTAATCCCTCTGACCTGATTGTAAAAAGGTACTGAATCGAATAAGAAATCTCTAATATTGATCCTGAACACAGAAAAAGGGTCTCTAAACCTATCCAACTTTACCGACTTTTAGTACTCCTTCTTTCGAAGAAGCACGTCCAAGCCGAGTCAGATAGGGTGGTTATCTCTCCTTCTACTTCAGGCCTGATGTTATTGCTCGGCTAAGCTACAGTCGCTTAGGGGTGGAGTCCTTATAGTAGGAGAAAGTAACCGGGTGTTACAAATAGTAGACCTGGAATTAAACTGAGAATTGACTCAAAAAAAAAAGAAGCTCAGAGCCCGATAAAGTATATTACTGAAGATTTGAAAGTATTGAAAGAAGTTCGACGAAGTTGTAGAAAAATGAAACTAGGATAAGGATGGAATTGTCCTGTCGAGTAACCGAAACCTACCGCTCTATGTCCCCGGTCATTCGAATTCTTCTACTGGGACCCATTATATTTGGAAAGATCTGGTGTTAGAGGATCTTCCACTGTGCCTAACTACCCTGCCTATGGTGTCATATCAGATGTTGTTGACATAGACTACCCCCTTATGATATTCTCACTGGCACACGTCTACGCGTAAGAACATCCCTCTTGGTAGACGGAAAGACAGAACCTTCCGTTACATGTCAAGTAACATTACCAGGTGATCATGATGATTTCCGCCGCGACTCCGCTCCGTATTGTTTAACAAGCCATATTGTTAACCAAGAACCAACAATGAAAAGAAAGAAAAACTTCTCCAAAAGATATTCTCATATCTCTAAATAAACAATAAAAAAGAATCTTTTTCTTCAAGACCTCATTTATAATTTTTATTCTTAAAAGACTATCTTAACTTAACAAAGGTTGTATAAAAATGAAACTATTTATCAAATATTGTTATACGAATTCTAAAATCTCTATAATAAAATTACTTAACTTTCAGATAATCTCTTCTCTTTAAATTTATATATGTTTTACATTTCATTAAAGTAAAAGAAAATGTATCTTAAAGTCTTTAACTAAAATCTAAAACTAATCAAAAATCTAAAACTGACTAATTTCTCAAAACGATCAAACAGATCCGTTAAACTAGAAAAGTAAAGATTGTTGATTGTATCAAACATCTAATGTATGGACTCAATTAAACCAGAGTATTCTCAATGACAAAATTTCATTAGTCATACTCCTATTAAAACTCTAAAGTCTTATCGACTGAACTTCAAAAATCGTTATGGCGACGCGAGATAACTTTACAAACAACGTAGTTTGAGTTATTTCCCTCTTATTTAAACTTCAAATCTAAATAATCGTCAGAAATTGACGACAATTCATTTAAACTAATCCGTAGTCTAATTATTATTTAATTATCAAACGACAAAATTTTCGCGTAATCAAAAACGCGAAACCAAACGTAATTCAAAAACAGATAAACGGCAACTCTGGCCTACACACAAAACTAAACTTCCCAAAAACCAAAATTCAAGGACAACAATCACGGACTCACTAAATAGTAGACGGATTGTGCCGCTGTAAATTTACAAAAGTTAGTGTAATATAATTTAAATATATTTTTAAAATTAATATAAATCAAAATAATTAAATAAGGGCTCCTACCTACAGAGTGAATGCATTCAATCGGTAACGTATTGGGCCTATCAAAAATCAAGGATAATGACTTTATCTCATTGAAGATACTCTAAAGAAAAGTACCTTCAGATTCAAAAAAAAAAATAAAAAAAATAAACTTTGGGTTTTAGGAGTGAGTATGTAGCAAAGTATTCACGAATTCAAATTAAATATCCGCATTTACTTTCAACTACAACAACGTATTCGAACTATCTCGATGATTAACATATACGATTAAACACGACGATATACTACAAATCGAACAATTCAATATCAAACAGTAAGTCAGTACTTGTGTAGGGATTATTTTTATCCGAATCAAATTAAACTCAAAAGCAGTGAGTTGAATTTGTTCAGGGTAAATTTCTAAATAAATTCAAAAAGGTAAGTTAAATAATTAAATCACAACAGGTGAATCAGAATCTCAACATGTAAGTATATATCTAAACTTCCATATATCCATTTGAATTCCTGTGTTCCAATAAAAAAAAAATCAAGTACAAACTTTCAAATTGAAAATTACGTGAGTGAAACGATCTGATTTGTAATTAAAATCTTCACGATCACAAAAAAAACTAAATCAAAACTATCTTCTCTTCATAGAAAGATAAAAGTAACGAAGTGAGTGAATCAAAAGTAAGTATATAGTCCTCCTGATAAAAATCGAGTAAGTGAAGTAGGTACTGTATAATATTGTTATCCAAATCAAACTAAATTTAACTACTGTAAATTGAATTTGCTTTGAGTAACTTTTAGATACAAACAAATTTCCTGATAATTAAACACTGATTGTTTCTTCCAGCGTATCAAAACGATACACAAATAATTGATATGAATATGAATTATCATAGGCATATGAGTATACAAAACCTCTATGACATTTCAGATTCGTATCATAACTTCTAAAATTTCCAGTTCAGCTGAAGGCTTAAACTTTCCCACAGTATCTTCACACTAAATAGATCTACACAGGTAAATACTATTCACTTCTTCAAATTCAAAACAAAAGAAAAATTATTAAACTTTATCTTTTCAGATTCGAACAACGCATAACCATACACACAGGTAGGTACAAAAGTAAGTAACCGAGGTTAAATTCGCGGTCGAGTCTAGCAATTTTATTTGCCAGATTCCCGTGGATTGACAATCCGAAAAATAATTCAATAATCTTTTCTTTTCAGGTATTCACGATTCTTTAAAATTTTGTTCAAAATTATTTCTAGGTATTCTACTTTCATGACGTTAAACTAAGTAACTATACTTATTTTCCTTTTACTTTGTTTCAGGTATTTTTACACTTTTCATATATAGGTATTTTGCATTCAAATATTATTATTGAACATTATCAAATATCAAGGTTTCGTTAAATTTTCTCAAAATTTAGGTATTATATTTCGATATACACTATATGTATTCATTTATTTTATCATAGATCACTATGCATTCACAAATTCAAAAAGAACTTTAACTATTTTTCATCATTTCAGGTAATTATCATATAATGACATTAAATTTATGCAATTATATTAAGTTAAGTGATTTTTAGGATTCACATACGAATTCATAAGGAAATTTCATAAACGTAGGTATTTATAAAAATAGAAAATTTTTCAATAAAGTTTTCAAAAAAAAGAACAGTACCTTAGTAAGGGTTGTTTTACCCTTTTTATAAATTGTTACGGTGAATTTAATTTCCAAATTATTGTTGTTACAGCTACTTCCAGATCTTGAAATACGGTGAATTTCTCAGCATCAAATATATGTATCTATCCAACGGTGTTTCTATGATGAGACGAATCCGTTAAAAGACGTATTCGACGCACTGTTGCACATGATATTCCAGACGTTCTCGAAGCGTTCGTCGTGACGTCTATCACTGCTTCTGTGATAATCCGAATGCACTCTGAATGTGCATTCACAAAATGATGAATAAATGCGACTATGCCAATATGATACGGGTGGCTTTCGTATCCATATAAACGAAAATTGATGGTTTATATATTCATATATAAACGAAAATTATGTCCTTTATGTGGCGTAGGACTTCAGACAAATACGCAATTATTATAGTACTTTCTTGATTGAATACAAGAATAAAATCCAGGGATTATTCTAGGACTTTCTTGATAGAATACAAGGGTAACAAAAAATCCAGGCAGTCCGACTACGTAGGTGCGTTGGTGATTCGTAAGTGGCAATTTTGCTGATTGGTGCTTTTCGTCGGAGCAGAGGTGCTCCTGATGATTATGCCCACTTCGAAAATCACTGACGTGTCGTTGGTTGCGGTCTGCCTAAAGAATTGAACAAAAACTTTAGTATTTTTGTCAAATAAAAAACTATTTTTCTACGAAGTAATGCTTTTAACAAATTTTGCGCACTACTGTACGTAGCTGTTATGTACATAGTACATAATGAAGCGTTGTATAAAATTTTCCACAACGTGTTCTACATTAGCGAGCAAAATTTGTTAAAAAGATTACACACTCACCTGGATGTATAAATTTTCTTGGGGTTTGTATGCTGTTTTCATTTAATTTTGCTCGGATGTATTTTCTGGATTGTTGGTCGGAATCGAAAGGGGTGTTTCTTGGGACAACGTGTCGGATTTCGTCTCGTGAATTTTTTCATGCAAATTTTTCTCTGCTGCAGTCGCTAATTCAGACAAATCGTTTCCAAGATTCATTCTTCCTTTACGACACACATGTCTCCAATTTATAATGGCAATTTGTTTCTTATGTGCTGCCTTTTTATCCGCCATTAAGCGTACGTTTTTTTTCCTTGGACAAGAAAAATTATTTTATATGGCGTCGTTACCACAGAAAAAAATTCTTCAACACTTTTTTTTTCTTTTTATATTGTACTTACTTAGATGGTCTTCTCTGCTGTATTTTCTTTATATTTTCTTATATTTTCTTAGATGGTCTTCTCTGCAAAATGTATTCTCTATATTTTTCTTCAGTCTTTGTAATTTATGCTGGGTAAATTAAATTCTTTATACTTTTTTACACCACGCAACTTGACTGGTCGGACTGAGAAATTGAAAAGAACGACAGTGTGTTTTCTGTCTTATGTATTCCTCTGTCGGTTGTTCCTTGTGCGGCCGTTCCGAATTCAAATCGGCTTGGGTAAGAAAGCTCTTTTCGATTTTTCTGATTGGTCGAACAGCACGTTGTTTCTTTCTTTACTCCGATTTATTTTCGTTCGCTGAAACGGTCTAACAATTGGACTTTTCCCCACAATTACAAAGCTGTATTGAGTTTTAAGCTCTGTTTAGCATGAAAATATTTGTCGTACCCTTCTTTTCTTTTCAGATGTTTTGGACGAATAATTTTATGCGTGAAATATATTTTTAATTACTGTATGCGTTATCTTTTTTTTTCCTTTAGCTTTTAATGTCTTTCTCTATGACGTAAGTATTATTCGATGTGTTCGATGATGAATTGTTGATTCGTTCATCGGATCGTGGAATCTATTTTCAGATTCTAATTGGATGTAATTTGACGTGAAAAGGTATGATTTTAATAATCATAATTTTCACTCGCATTATTTCAGGTATGTATTTTGATGAAGTATTATAAAATCATGAGGTAAGTTTTAGGTGTTTTGAGTTTTTAATAGGGTAAGTATTTGTAGTAAATTTGTTTCGTAGTTTATTGGGTTTATAGGGTAAGTATCAAAATTAATAGGATTTATTAATATTTTATTAATATTTATTAATATTCCTAGATGAAGTTTTTACTCACCATTAGTCTTTTTCAAGGCTTATGTTTTCACTAAATAAAATGTTATTACTAGCTTAAAGTTTCTCGTATTAAAATTTCTACTAACTTTGTCGAAACTAATACAAATCTTTTCTATATTTTACTCAGATTTTATTTTTCTACATCTTTTGTTGCTGTTGGCCATCTAGTAGAGAAATTGAGTATCAACTCCACTGTCATACTGCTTCGTTCCTTTCTGAACAGCTTTTACCACTGGTTAGACGGGGATTTCCCATTCTAATTGTGTGAACAGTTTGATGGTTGAATAACTTTGAGGGGAACTGGTCGTGTAGCTTTCAGTTGTCCTCCATCTGGAATTTTATTCTTTCTTACCACAGATTGTGAAATGAAATATTTCCACTAGATGTCGTACTATGGATATTTTTTTCGGTCTCCATTTTATTTCAGTACTAAATACGATATTTTATATTCGGTTGCTATCTTTACTAAATTCGATGAATTTGATTTAAGCGAGTATTATTCGCTACTTTGAATAGGTGGATGACTATGATAGAAGGTTGCCACTTGTATGGAATATTTAGATTGAATAATTTTCAAGTTAGGTCGACTGTTATATTAATGAAAGATGTTAATGATTACATTAATATATGTATAATGTTAGCATAATGTGCAGATGCTGAAATGGCTTTCCTACAAAATCATTGTTCGAAACCAGATAAATAAACATATAAATGAAAACAAATTGCTTAGTACTGTTCAGTCTTATTTTAGATATAATCACAGTTGTGCAACAGCGACAATAAAAATTCTGGAAGATATAAGGGTAGAGTTCGATAAAAATAACTTAACTATTCTGTGTCTTTTGGATTTTTCTAAAGCTTTTGATAGCGTAAACCATGATATTCTTTGTAGTAAACTGTCTAACTTGTATGGTTTTAGTCATTTATCAACTATGTTGATAAGGAGCTATCTGTCAGATAGGAACCAAATCGTCCAATTGGGTTGTGAAATCTCGGATCCCTTAATCATCAAAGCGGGTGTTCCACAAGGATTAATTTTGGGACCCCTGTTGTTCTAATTGTTTATAAATGATTTGCCAAAAGTCTGCACTAGCGTTAATATACATATGTTTGCTGATGATGTGCAAATTTACCATTCCTGTCAAATTGGCCTTTCTGAAGACTGTGTCTTCAGAATAAACGAAGATCTGCGGGAAATTAGAAAATGGGCAATATATAATAAGCTTAACCTCAACCCTGATAAGTCTAAAAGTGTAGTCTTCTACAAGCACAAAATAGATACATTGTACCTGCCTTCAATCTCGTTATCTTCTAAAATAATACCATATCTTGATTCTGCTAAGAGCCTCGGTTCTTACTTACTTTAAAATGAGAGCCTTATAGACTTTAATTTAAATAGAAATAATTTAAAAACTCTCTTTAGAACCAGTGCTCCACGATCATAATTGTTTCTGTGTTGTATTGTAATACTGTATTTATGTTGTACTTATGTGCATGTGTTTTTGTTTTTGTACCATTGTGCTTACTAACAACTAACACCTGCACTAAGTGATGAGCCAGTGGGACACATTATATGTGTTGGCAAATCTTTCTTTCATATGTTGATGCTTGCTTTAAGCTCCATTTGAAAATAGATCTGATAGTGTAAAAAAAAAATTCTCAACTCTCTGCCGCTGATAATGTAAATTCCATCACAAAATCAATCTATGGTAGTGTTAGGCAGCTCTACGTCTCTGCTAAGTTTACACCTCAGTTGCCTTGATCTCATTTCGATGAGAAAGTTGCAAGTAGCTTATAATACAATTGTGCGCTATGTGTTTAATTTACGCCGCTTTGATCATGTGTCTATGCTTGGCAAACAAATCTTGGGATTGTCACTTAAACAGTTTTTAAATTGTAGAAGCTGTATCCTACTTTTTAATGTAATTAGAAATAGAGAGCCTTCGTACCTTTTTAAGAAGATAAACTTTGCAGCATATAATAGAACAAGTAATATAATTTGGCCAGTTTTTATCTATTTGGAAAGCAAGAGGTTATTTTTCGTTCATTCGATGAGACTATGGAATTCGTTACCCCTATCAATCCGTAATTGTAAGACCCATCAAAGTTTTAGGAAATCTCTACATGAGTATGTTATAACCCCCAATACTAATAGTATATTCTCTTAGTAAAGTTCTAGATAGCTTTTTTCTTTTTTTTTTCTTTCTTTCTTTCTTTCTTTCTTTTTTTTTCGCTTTCTCATCCGATTCTTTTTTTTCCTTCCTAAGCTATACTACGATCCTTTTTTTTATGCTAGTTCTTAGATTAACTTAAATAATTTTAATTGAATTCTATATTAAATAATATTGCACTCTTGACCTCTTGTAATTAAATATAGTTTTAAGTACTAATAATAAGAATTTAATTCTTTTTGTACTGCCTATTTTGAAATGAAATAAATAAAATAAATAAAAAAAAACAGATGATTCCAAAATTAAAGCAATATGCAACATGTCTCGACCAACATCTATTTCAGACTTACAACGATTCCTTGGAATGGTCAACTACCTCGGTTCATTCGTCAAAAATTTATCTTTTGAAAACACAAAACTTCGACTACTTTTAAAAAAAGATATTCAGTGGCATTGGAATGACTTCCATGAAAGAGAGTTTCTAAAATTAAAAGACATTATTTCAAAAGCACCAATATGAACCTTTTATGATTCAAGTAAGCCACTTTCCATTTCTGTCGATGCGTCTAAGGGTGCAGTTGGTCCAGTTATATGTCACCTACATAGTCCAATTGATTACGCTTCTGCCACGTCAACAGCCAGTCAGCAGAATTATGCTCAAATTGAAAAAGAGCTCTTTGCAATTTTGTTTGGTTGTATAAAATTTCACCAAAATGTCTTCGGCAGACATGTAACAATTGAGACGGATCACAAACCATTAGTACCATTGTTCGATAAGCCTTTACATAAGGTACCTGCTAGACTCCAACGTTTTATGCTTCGACTTCAAGCGTATGACTTGTCTGTCATTTTCAAACCAGGTAAAGGGATGTTTTCTTACACTCTTTTATGAGCAGCTTTACCAGAAACATCACTTACCGAGTTTGACAGTGAAATATCTCTTCATTTTGATCTCTTAGTAACAAATATTTCAGTTTCATCATCAAAATTAAAGCAAATTCGAGATGCTACACTCAATCATTCGACCAAGTAGCAATGCCATACTTTAATATTAAGGATGAATTACACGTCATTGACGATGTTATTTTCAAAAATAACAGAATTGTAATCTGTTATATCCAGAATTTGTAATGTCCAGAAAAAGAATTTGTTAAATAAAACACTTATTTAATTCGTTAATATCTTTTATTCAAAATGTGAAGTTATCTTGTTGAACCCTCGAAAACAACTGACTTTTATATCAATCCAAAAATTGTATCTAAGTGATACTGTTCAATGATTTGGTCATTCATGCATATCGTTATCTTTAAAAGAAAACAAAGGGATGACAAAGAAAAGGAACGGGAATTGGATAATATGTGATGATCGTTCAAACTTGTGGCTGTGGATTCATTTTATCACACAGCATAAACAATGCTATTGATTTCTCGTCTTGTGTGTTCGCTGTAGTGCAGTGGATGCGATTATTGATTTCGTTATCACAACACAGCGTTGAAATTGAGGATATTTTTATGAAGATGCTTGCGGGCATTGTATGTAGGTATAAATCGGAATCAATCGTTGGTTTGAATTTGGGCGGTCGTTTGTTTACCATTTAATTCTTTCAACGGATGTCCATCGATTTTATGGAGATTGAGGGCGCATTATTTGATGTGCATAAACGGGCGTTTGAAATTTGATACTTGATGATAAGTATTAAATGGATGTGTATAAGAGTGAGTGTGGGATTTGGATAAGATATCGGCAAATGCGAGTGTGAGGATTTGGATGAGATGTAGGCAAAATGTGAGTGTGGGAAATGGGGTATAACATTCCTCCCCCCTTATAATAAAAAAAAATGAAATATTTTTTTTTGATTTGGGTGTAATGCATGAATGAGCCATTTGATAAATTAATTAAAGTTTATGAAAGTAAAATTTTTGTGATAATAGTCAATGTTACAATTCTATGGATTTATACATTATGTTTTGTTTGTATTTATTTATAATTGCTCTTCTTCTTCTTCTACATTATTTTCTTCAATGTTTCTATGATGCATAATTTTGCACTTAATAAATTTCTTATAAAATATATAGGAAATAGTAATAAACAATAATATAGTTATAACGGTAGTAAAAACGACTTAGTTATAGTAATTTAAAATATTTTCATCATTTACATTTTCTTTGTTATTATTTTGAATTATTTCGCTTATTTTTTCAATATCATCGAAATGAAAATTTGGTTTTGTGTTTTTAGTATTGACTGACATTGGAATTTTAAAATCATGATATAATTTAATTTCGGAAAAATAATATAGTTTTTGTGTTTTATTCATAATTTATATAGCTTTGATCTTAACATTTTTTGTTTGGGCATTACATTTTGGATTCAATTTAAGAATAACACTATTATGAATTTTCACAAAATATTTTAAATTGTCTTTACATGTTATCATAAGATTTGTTTCCTCTGCCTCTGGTACAGCATAGTACCAGGTTTTAAAATTGATAAATTTCTACATTTCGTTATTTAATTTAAACATTTTTATGACGCATTCATTTTTATGGAATACTCCTAGATGTAAATTCATTATACAATCTTTATTTATATTGTTATAAATTGGAAATTTTGGTTTACAAATAATATTTGGTTTTGATTTTATACAATCCGAAAGATCAACGTCATTAAGTTTTATAAATTCATTATAACTGTTTGAAGCAAAAAGATTGAATTGCGTTTGTACAAAGAAAAAGGTATTATTTTGATAATGCACCGGAATAGGCGTATTTTTATACAATTTGAAATCTTTTGATACTAAAGGAATCTTAATGTGAAATGTTAAGGTTTCAATTACATAAATAGGATAAATTCTTGCAAATTTTATTAAATTAGGCATGTTTTCAACTGAAGGTTCAAATGGTAATTTTGACCCCCTCTTCTTTGTTAAGGTGATCTACTTCTAGGACTTCTCCTAATTTTTGAAGTCTATTATTTATCTAGTGTAATTTTGAATGTGATAAACATCAAAATTTTCAGAATTTTCCCAACAAACTTCTAAATTTTGTGGAATAGTTATTTCTTCCTCCGATGTGTTAATAATTTATATATTAATGAAACCGTTTTCTATAAAATGTTTTTGTTATAATACAAATTCTATATACCTACATTGAAACAATTAATAAATATAGAATAATAAATAAAAATAATTTCAACTAAGTAGAAGACTTAGCATTAAATTTAGTGGACTTGTTGAATTATTGATTCAAATCAGCTTTTTATGGCCTTTAGTCCATGAAAAATGGCGTTTCGTGCGGATGCTCACTTTTGTGGAATAATTATTTCTTCCTCTGATGTGTTAAGAATTGATATATTAATGAAACCGTTTTCGACTTTGGCAATGGAACTACGTATATAGACTTGAGGGAGAATTTCTTTAGGCATAATTATGATTTCATTGCTTTCTAATAATGGAACATACTTTATATATTGTTCCATTCTGGCAGGATATTTTATCAACTGTTCATCATCTGAATACGGGATTTGAAATGACTTGCCGTCTTTTTCAAGTAATATCACTTTGGATTTGTAATTGATCGTTGCATTAGTTTTATTTAGGAAGTCTTCACCGATTATGCCATCGTAGTCTATGGAAAAATGATCTTTCACTATGTGAAATTCATGATTTATAATTTCGTTGTCTGAGATTTGTATTTGAAGAATTGTGACTCCTAATGTAGCAATTTCTTTTGGGGAAATTCTTTACGACTTTGCATTTGATTTTGAGTACGATTTAAAGTTTGATTTTCAATACGACTTTGTATTTGATTTTGGGTACGATTTAGAGATTGATTATCAATACGACTTTGTATTTGATTTTGAGTACGATTTCGTGTTTGATTTTCTTTACGAATTTGAATTTGATTTTGAGTACGATTTAAAGTTTGATTTTGAATACGACTTTGTATTTTATTTTAATTTTAAGTTTGATTTTGATTTTGAATTAAGATTTGTGGGTGACCTAACTTTGAGTACCTCCATGAATTCCCTTTTATATATTGCTCAACTGAGTTGGGGAATTGTTCAACCCAGTTACTAGGGAGTTTCCCGGACGGGTTTGATTTACCTGTGGCCTATTATTATTATCGTTAGCATTATTATATGCTCTTTTCCTACATTCGTTTATTAAATGCCCCTGTTTTTTACAGTAGGCACACATCTTAGGTACAGTATTCCCTGATGAAAAATTATTAAATGGATTTCTAGGTGAAAAAGGAGCCCTTGAAGTATTCGGACCAGAGAAATTATTGTAAAAAGGTTTTTGCTGATTTTGTACGTTTGGCTTCATAAAATTGTGTTGCCTAGGATAATTATAGTTTGCATTTTGAAACCGCGTGTTATTTTGGGTATTTGGGAATGATTTATTTTCAGCTATCATTAAGGACTCTTCTGATAGAGCGAAATTGATTGCCTATTGCAGCGTTGCTGAGTTTTTACTATTAATTTTAGAGAACTACGTAATCCCCTCTTGAAATTGTTGATTACTGTTATTTCGTTAAGCTTTTTTATTTCTTCACTTTCCAGCTTAACGTCTCTTAACGTTTATTCAGTCTATTTGCATAATTAAGGACGTTTTCGTTAGGCAATTGGCTTGAAGAAAATAATTCTCCTTGAACTGTTTGTAAAGGCCGCAGCCTTTGAAAATTTTGTTTAAGACAGTTTGCCAATTCTGTCCACTTTTCAAATGTTTTTATTTTAATCGTAACATTATACGCGTGACCAGAAATCTTTGATTTTAGCAAATCAAGTAAATCACTTGTCTGGTCTTCCGCAGCAGTCTCACTTTCAGCTTTTCGCGCTTGGATATCAACTACTTCTAAAAATCTTTTAAGATTGTTTGGATCACCAAAAAATTCTGGGATCAATTTTAAAGCCCTATCGAAATTGAATGTTGCCATTTTTGTGTTGTAATCTTTTGTTTTATCTGTTGCTTCTTTGTCGAAACTTTCACTCTAGGTATTAACTTTGCTGTGTTTTGGATTCATAGGAATTTCTATTTTCCGATTTCTAAGATTTATAGTTAAACTCATAAGCACAAGAAAAAAAAATTAAATTATATGTATAGGGTGTAATTTAGCACAAATATACAGGGTGATTGTTATAAGGTGCACCAAAAAGCTTGAGCGTGTAGGTGGAGTTAAAAGAAGAAAAAATCGTATGGGAGCTGGGGTCTATTTCTCTCCGTTTAGGCGGGAGGGTGAATGATACAAAGCCTTGTTATATTTTTTTGGAAAGCCAGAAAACTACTCTTTTATTAAATTTTTAAATAAAGTTGTTTAAGTGAACAGTTTTAAAAAAATTTATTTTCAAACTCAAAATTTTGAAAAAAAAACTAAGAAAAAAATTTTTTAAACTAATTTTTTTCGAAATTTTATGTAACTAACTATTATTTAAAAATTCAATGCTCTTATTAATTTTTAGTCGAAAACAGAAAACCGGATGCCAAAATGTATCTTTGTTTTTGAGAAATTAAAAAAAAATTAAAAGTAAAACTAGTAAGTAAAGTAAAAAGTTAATTCGTTTGTTATTATTTGATTAAAATCGGATGGTATGTAATAAAAAATAAAAAAGGGATAATTTCCTAATTAATAATTGACCTGAGCAGGTCAAATTTGGGAAAACCAAAAAAAAAAGTGTTTTTCTTGGAAACAAATACTTCTAGTTTTTCTTAATTTCTCAAAAACTAAGATACATTTTGGCATCCGGTTTTCTGTTTTTGACTAAAAATTAATAAGAGCATTGAATTTTGAAAATAAAAAAAGTAGTTAAACACATAAAATTTTGAAAAAAATTAGTTAAAAATTTTTTTTTTAGTTATTTTTTCAAAATTTTGATTTTGAAAATGAATTTTTTTCAAACTGTTCTTTTAAACAAATTAATTTAAAAATTAAATAAAAGAGCAGTTTTCTGGCTTTCAAAAAAAATATAACAAGACTTTGTATCATTCACCGTTGTTTTTAAATAATTTTTTTTCTGATTTAAGTCAATGTTTAGAAAATTGCCCCTCCCACCTAAACGGAGGGAAATAGACCCCCCCTCTCATATGATTTTTTTTCTTGTCTTAACTCCACCTACACGTTCAAGCTTTTTGGTGCACCTTATACCAATCACCCTGTATAATATTTTAAATAGTTTAATATATAAATATATAAATATATAAAACAAAGGTAATTTATTTTTGTAAAAAAAACTTGCTTGAAAACCAGGTGAAAATTTTGTCACTTTGAATTTTTCTTTTTGTTGATTTCTATTTTTTCTGGAGTTATTCTGCTTGGACTTCTGCTTGTAGTTTTTCTGTTTTTTTTTTTTCGTCGCACTTGAGCACACTTGCTTTTTATTCTGAAAGGGTTTTTGTTTCACTTTTTGCTTTTTTATTTTTGTTTTGGAAATAATATTTTTTTTTTGTTTTGTATTTCTCTTTATTTTTTTTTACTTTTTACTTTACTTTTTATTTTGGAATTAGCTAAAACGAATAGCTATCCCACCGCTGCCACCAATTTGTTATATCCAGAATTTGTAATGTCCAGAAAAAGAGTTTGTTAAATAAAACACTTATTTAATTCGTTAATATCTTTTATTCAAAATGTGAAGTTATCTTGTTGAACCCTCGAAAACGACTGACTTTTATATCAATCCAACAATTGTATCTAAGTGATACTGTTCAATAATTTGGTCATTCATGCATATCGTTATCTTGAATAGAAAACAAAGGGATGACAAATAAAAGGAACGGGAATTGGATAAGATGTGATGATCGTTCAAACTTGTGGCTGTGGATTCATTTTATCACACAGCATAAACAATGCTATTGATTTCTCGTCTTGTGTGTTCGCTGAAGTCGCTGTGAGTGCGATTATTGATTTCCTTATCACAACACAGCGTTGAAATTGAAGATCTTTTTATGAAGATGCTTGCGCGCATTGTATGTAGGTATAAACCGGAATCAATCGTTGGTTTGAATTTGGGCGGTCATTTGTTTACCCTTTAATTCTTTCAACGATGTCCATCGATTGTATGGAGATTGAGGGCGCATTATTTGATGTGCATAAAGGGACGTTTGAAATTTAATACTTGATGACAAGTATTTTAAATGGTTTTAAATGGATGTGGATAAGAGTGAGTGTGGGAATTTGGATAAGATATCGGCAAATGCGAGTGTGAAGATTTGGATGAGATGTAGGCAAAATGTGAGTGTGGGAATTGGGGCATAACAGATCCCCACTTCACTTAGAAAAGAAACATTAAACCTTATACATGAAGGGCATATGGGTATACAGCGATGCAAAAGCTTAGTGAAAGATATAGTCTTCTGGCCAAATATAAACAATGACATTTTCAATATTGCGACAAGCTGCGAAAATTGTATGCGCCACAGAAACTCAAATCAAAAAGAGCCCCTAAATCCACATGAAATTGTTAATTTACCTTGGTATAAAGTAGGTACCGATATATTCGAGTTCGATAAAAAACTATATCTCCTGGTAGTTGACTATTTTTCGAAATTTATTGAAATCGAACTCTTAAACTCCGGAAATGTAAAGAATCTAATGCTGATCCATACATAGCCCTTCTTCATTACAGAACAACTTCTTAAGGCAATTTGCCTTCTCTATCTGAACTTCTCATGTCTAGAAAATTAAGAACTAAGATTCCTACAACATCAAACATTTTAGAACCAAAGATAGTAGATTTGCAGAGATATCAATGTTTAGTGCAACATAGAACACAAGAAATGAAAAGACGCTATGATAAAAATGCGAGAAGCCTAAAACCAATTAAACCTGGTGAAAATATTCTCCCTCTATCCCATCTTAAACCCTTTCCATTTTAATGATCCTCATCCATAATCCTAAACTTTAAATTAAACCATTTTTAATAGATATTTAGGTTCAACTGACATTTGCAATTTTATTAAACATTTTAATTGTAACTACAAAACTACTTCTCGTATATGAAGGTAATTCACAACAATTTTTGATTTAAGTTTTAACATATATTTATTATGTTTAGAATTTGCAACTCTTGACCAACATAAAATAAAAAACAAAAAAAAAATTAATAACAAAAAAATGAAGTAATAATAATGTATTTGCTTTGAGAACTTCGTGTTGTATTTTTATTTCGTTTGTATATGTTTATATGTGTGTAAATATCTTGTTTTAAATATACACAACTTTGGTGTCAATTTATTTAATTAGATTTTTAAGAAATATTTGTCCCCGAACCAATAAAGAAACCCTTTATATATATAATATCCCAAATACTTAAAAGAAACAGGTTAATTTGTTTGACTCACCAAGTAAGTGGCGTTTGATTCCAGCGACGCGATGATGTGGCCACAGCATACACTTCTGGATCTCGTTGTGCCTGTTTATTTTTATAAGACGGACTCAGTTTTAAATGCCGGCGGCGAATCAAATAATTTTTCATGCAGGAATTCGAGGGTTATTCTTTCGATGCACTTTTTATAAATGTTGTCCCTTCATACAATAGGTGAAGTGAAACTACACTTAAATTATCGACCTCCACTCCGTGGAGGTCGCCCAACTAACAATTTTACTTGTGTAATGTCCAATTTCAAAAAATTAGTAAGCTATTATTTCTTTAGTGTCGTCATAAGGCTTATTTATAGGTGTTAACTGTTTTTTATTCAATATTTTAAATAATAGTTTCCTTAAAGCCTTTGGCAGAAAATACTCGCAACCCATACGGAGGGACGATAAAATCGCTTTTTATAAGGTCGCTGTAAGGTTTGTCAAAGTTAGTCAGACAAAATCTAAATGTAAAGGCTTGTAAAAAGCTTTATACTCGAAATCAATGAAAAGGCTTGTTAACCGAAGCAATGCGAACAGTCAAAATAATTTCTTGCAAATTAAAAAGGTGTCTATTAATTCAAGTCCATCACTACTTTATAAAATGTAATTATTAATTATATACAATAATAGTTTTTAAAACGTTTTATTTTAAGATAATATTGATCATGTTTTTTTTCGAGGTATAGAACTTTAAATTGGCATTACTTTTCAAGACGGCGACCGATTTAACAGCAGTCAAGTGATTTATTCTCAGCAATTTTGAATTGAACAATCATGATGTCCAGGAGCTGTGGTTCCAACAAGACGGCACAACATGTCACACAGCTCGTGCCACAATCGATTTATTGAAAGACACGTTTGGTGTCCGCCTAATTTCACGTTTTGGACCTGTGAATTGGCCTCCAAAATCTTGTGATTTAACACTGCTAGACTATTTTCTGTGGGGTTATGTAAAGTCATTGGTCTATGCGGATAAACCACAAACGCTTGCCTATTTGGAAGACAACATTCGCCGTGTTATTGCCGATATACGGCCACAAATGTTGGAAAAAGTCATCGAAAATTGGACGTCCAGATTGGTCTACATCCAAGCCAGCCGTGGCAGTTAAATGCCAGAAAACATATTTAAATTAAATGCCACAGTATTATCTTTCGAGTAAATAAAAAATCATGTCAATCGAATATTTCATCGTTGTTTTATTGCAATTTATAGTTCTATACCTCTAAAAAAAACACCCTTTATAAATGAACGATAACCCATATGACTTGTATAGAGTTATCACAAGACTTATTTAAGGTTGCTAAACATTTATATGCAGTCGTTGTAGTTAATAACAAACTAAAGAAAACTGTAGTTCCCTTAAGAAAGCTATTGCAATACCACTTGGAAAATATGCCACGTGGTGTGTTTGTTAATGACAGCTATAGCTCACATAAAAAAATTATCTCTTCGCTTAGTTGTTGATGACATTATCAAACTTAAGGAGGTAAGTGGTCTCTTTAATTTGTTGTTTTGCTACAATTGGCATTATAACAAGAAAATGATGCAAATGGAGTGTAAATGTTTTTTAACACATCAAATTATCAAACTTTATTATCATATTTTACCAACAGGCAGTTAATATGATAAGTATGAATTAAAAAAACTGCTAATGCTGAATTTTAAATCGATCTGTATAGCTACATATCTGTTTCTGTAGCACCAAGTAGGTACGGTATCAACTGGTTAAAATTCGATCTTCATTCTGAATACATAACATTAGCCTAGTGGATGAGTGTTTGATTCCCCAGTCGATCTTCAGCTGTGAAAGTGTACAGACGCGTTGACGACTTTCTCAGTATACAAAAATAATTTCCAAGTGTGTTCAATTGAATTAAATTAATTAATATTTTAAGTGCACTCACTGCACAATTTATTGGCAAATTGCCAAGTAAAATTAAAAGGCAAGTTAGCCTAGTGCGTAGAGTGGCCGACGACGGATTACACAGAACACCAGAGTCGGAGTACACACATTACTATGCCAACGAGGTTCTATACAACAGGGCCAATATAAACAGGATAGATAACTTTTTAATCAAGCTGATTCGGGGTCACATTGCAAGAGCAATGACCTCGACCAATGGACTTATTTTTGGGGCTTACTACCCCAATGATGAGTATAGTAAAAGTGTGCGTCTTAACGGTTTCATCCCGCCCGAGACATTCCTCTTTTTAGACAGTCGTGGGCTGATACAGGATAGATTGGCGGTTCCGTTAATCTACCACGTCGGCCGTAGGACTGTGGATCGGCGACTCCTTTACGATCGGGACGTCGGCTCTGGAAACGGAGCAGAACGTCTGCGGTTCAGTAGAGCTGTGCCCCTTCGGGACATAAAGGACATAGGTAAGCAAATGAAAAAATTCTGGTGGTTGGGTGACCACCTTGTTATTGAAAGTTGACCACATTGTTGCTTTGGCCGACTTACATAGTTTTAAGGTAAATATAGAGTAGGTTAAACAGTAACGGTGGCACAAAAAAAAAAAAAAAAAAAAAAGAGTTGCTGGTGGCTGTTCTAGTTTTTAAGTTAGTTTAAGTAGTTTAATTAGGTATAATTTAAGCTAGTTTTATATAATTTATATATATAACGTAAGCTACGTTATATATATAAATTATATAAAAGTTTTATTTAGTATAGTTTAGTATTAATTAGTTATAATTAGGTAGAGGGTAGCTTTAAGTTTTATAAAAAAGTGAAAAAAAATGATAATGAAAATGAGTTTTTTTTATACTAATTTTCTCGTTAGTTTAAGTGTTAAAGTTAAGTTAGTTAAATATAAATGATTTTAAGCCGAAAGGCATCGTTTCAATACGTTATAGGTTAATTTAGAGCGCCCGCATGGGGCCAGTAAGTTAATTAAGGTAATATGGAAGCTAGTTGTTTAAGGTTTTTTGTCTAGCATTAAGATTGATATAAGAAAATGAAAAATAACAAACGAATTAAAAATGAAAAAAAAAAATAAAAAATGAGTGGCCGACGACAGACTGGAGGGGCGTGGGTTCGAGCCCCACCCTGGTCAGGGCTTTTTTTAAATAAGTTCTGCGAAAAAGTCAACAAAAACCGAGAGGAGAAAGAACTACAGATGATAAAGTCAACGGGGACATCGGAAGATGCTCCCCCAACAACAAGTGAAGCAGCCAAAACATCAGGTGATGCAGCAGCAGCAGTTACGGTAGCGGTGCTTTCCAAAAAAGCCCAGCCAACAAAGACAGCGTCATCAGCACGCACCAAAGTAAATATAAACAGCATAACAACTGCAATAACAACAAGATTTGCAAAAGGCACGACTTCAACACCAGTTCGTGCCATGGCAACTACAAATGAGGATAAAAAGAGAAGGCGTATCATTAGATACAAGCCTCATCTTATAAACCGTGCCGATAGGAGCACTAGAGCTAGGTTGGCTAAGGCCTCGGCTAAAGCCAAAATGCAGAGGGAGATAGAAAGCTCCTCTTTTGAGGATGACGACTTGAAAAACAACAACTATAATGTTGAGGGCGATGACGAGGCAGAGGCTGACGATGAAATCGCTAAAGAAGCTAACGACGAAGGCAAGAAAGGGGCACCCGACGATAAGAAGACGTGTGAGCAAAACGTCGCTGAGGTAGATGCCGAAGACATTGCTTACATGTCCGTAGAAGGGAAGGGGCACTACGTGAGTGGCGAGTTGGTGGACCTTTCACCTCCAGAAGAGTCAGACGATGAGCAAGAAAAAATTGCATCACTGACGGAGCAAATTTCTTCCCTCATGGAAATGGTGAAAGCGCTCAAAGTTAAGCAAGAAGCGCGGAGAGAAAAAGAGCGGCTAGTTGCTCTTGAAAATAAAAAACAAAAAGCGCTCCAAGAGCAGCACAAGGCAGCAAAACTACAGCAGCCTCCCAAACAACAACCACTCCCAGAACTGCAGCACAAAAAGAAGCAGCCGACACAACAACTGCAGCCCCAGCATCGTCCTCAGCGGACGCAGCAACTGCAGCCCCATCAACAGCATCAGCAACCAAAAATACAGCAACAACAACAACAAAATACACAGAAGCAACAACAACAGCAGAAAAAACAACAGCAGCGACAGGCGCAGCAGAAGCAGACACCACAACAGCAGTCACAACAGCAACAGCAACAGCCACAAGCAAAGAAAGGTAAGGTGCCACCAATTAATACCTTCAAAATAGAATCAAAAGACACAATAGAGTTATGTAAGTCGGCCATTGGCAACAATTTTATAATTAAAAGGTTGAACGCAGACCGACACGCGATTCATTGCTCTTCGGTCGAGCATTATAAAAAAGTTAAAGATCTCTTGTCTCAAACGAAGACAGAATATTACAGTTTCACCCCGAAAGAAGACAAGCTACAAACACTAAACAGTCCTCCTGAAGGGTATCGAAACCTCTACGGATCCGCAGGCACTCTTAGCTGAGCTCAAAAAATTAGTAAGCTATTATTTCTTTAGTGTCGTCATAAGGCTTATTTATAGGTGTTAACTGTTTTTTATTCAATATTTTAAATAATAGTTTCCTTAAAGCCTTTGGCAGAAAATACTCGCATTTATAAGGTCGCTGTAAGGTTTGTCAAATTTAGTCAGACAAAATCTAAATGTAAAGGCTTGTAAAAAGCTTTATACTCGAAATCAATGAAAAGGCTTGTTAACCGAAGCAATGCGAACAGTCAAAATAATTTCTTGCAAATTAAAAAGGTGTCTATTAATTCAAGTCCATCACTATTTTATAAAATGTAATTATTAATTATATACAATAATAGTTTTTAAAACGTTTTATTTTAAGATAATATTGATAATGTTTTTTTCGAGGTGTAGAACTTTAAATTGGCATTACTTTTCAAGACGGCAACCGATTTAACAGCAGTCAAGTGATTTATTCTCAGTTTGGTTTGGCAATTTTGAATTGAACAATCATGATGTCCAGGAGCTGTGGTTCCAACAAGACGGCACAACATGTCACACAGCTCGTGCCACAATCGATTTATTGAAAGACACGTTTGGTGTCCGCCTAATTTCACGTTTTGGACCTGTGAATTGGCCTCCAAAATCTTGTGATTTAACACTGCTAGACTATTTTCTGTGGGGTTATGTAAAGTCATTGGTCTATGCGGATAAACCACAAACGCTTGCCTATTTGGAAGACAACATTCGCCGTGTTATTGCCGATATACGGCCACAAATGTTGGAAAAAGTCATCGAAAATTGGACGTCCAGATTGGTCTACATCCAAGCCAGCCGTGGCAGTTAAATGCCAGAAAACATATTTAAATTAAATGCCACAGTATTATCTTTCGAGTAAATAAAAAATCATGTCAATCGAATATTTCATCGTTGTTTTATTGCAATTTATAGTTCTATACCTCTAAAAAAAACACCCTTTATAAATGAACGATAACCCATATGACTTGTATAGAGTTATCACAAGACTTATTTAAGGTTGCTAAACATTTATATGCAGTCGTTGTAGTTAATAACAAACTAAAGAAAACTGTAGTTCCCTTAAGAAAGCTATTGCAATACCACTTGGAAAATATGCCACGTGGTGTGTTTGTTAATGACAGCTATAGCTCACATAAAAAAATTATCTCTTCGCTTAGTTGTTGATGACATTAATAAACTTAAGGAGGTAAGTGGTCTCTTTAATTTGTTGTTTTGCTACAATTGGCATTATAACAAGAAAATGTTGCAAATGGAGTGTAAATGTTTCTTAACACATCAAATTATCAAACTTTATTATCATATTTTACCATCAGGCAGTTAATATAATAAGTATGAATTAAAAAAACTGCTAATGCTGAATTTTAAATCGATCTGTATAGCTACATATCTGTTTCTGTAGCACCAAGTAGGTACGGTATCAACTGGTTAAAATTCGATCTTCATTCTGAATACATAACATTAGCCTAGTGGATGAGTGTTTGATTCCCCAGTCGATCTTCAGCTGTGAAAGTGTACAGACGCGTTGACGACTTTCTCAGTATACAAAAATAATTTCCAAGTGTGTTCAATTGAATTAAATTAATTAATATTTTAATTGCACTCACTGCACAATTTATTGGCAAATTGCCAAGTAAAATTAAAAGGCAAGTTAGCCTAGTGCGTAGAGTGGCCGACGACGGATTACACAGAACACCAGAGTCGGAGTACACACATTAATATGCCAACGAGGTTCTATACAACAGGGCCAATATAAACAGGATAGATAACTTTTTAATCAAGCTGATTCGGGGTCACATTGCAAGAGCAATGACCTCGACCAATGGACTTATTTTTGGGGCTTACTACCCCAATGATGAGTATAGTAAAAGTGTGCGTCTTAACGGTTTCATCCCGCCCGAGACATTCCTCTTTTTAGACAGTCGTGGGCTGATACAGGATAGATTGGCGGTTCCGTTAATCTACCACGTCGGCCGTAGGACTGTGGATCGGCGACTCCTTTAGGATCGGGACGTCGGCTCTGGAAACGGAGCAGAACGTCTGCGGTTCAGTTGAGCTGTGCCCCTTCGGGACATAAAGGACATAGGTAAGCAAATGAAAAAATTCTGGTGGTTGGGTGACCACCTTGATATTGAAAGTTGACCACATTGTTGCTTTGGCCGACTTACATAGTTTTAAGGTAAATATAGAGTAGGTTAAACAGTAACGGTGGCACAAAAAAAAAAAAAAAAAAAAAAGAGTTGCTGGTGGCTGTTCTAGTTTTTAAGTTAGTTTAAGTAGTTTAATTAGGTATAATTTAAGCTAGTTTTATATAATTTATATATATAACGTAGCTTATAGTAGTTTTATTTAGTATAGTTTAGTATTAATTAGTTATAATTAGGTAGAGGGTAGCTTTAAGTTTTATAAAAAAGTGAAAAAAAAATGATAATGAACATGAGTTTTTTTTATAATAATTTTCTCGTTAGTTTAAGTGTTAAAGTTAAGTTAGTTAAATATAAATGATTTTAAGCCGAAAGGCATCGTTTCAATACGTTATAGGTTAATTTAGAGCGCCCGCATGGGGCCAGTAAGTTAATTAAGGTAATATGGAAGCTAGTTGTTTAAGATTTTTTGTCTAGCATTAAGATTGATATAAGAAAATGAAAAATAAAAAATTAATTAAAAATGAAAAAAAAAAAAAATTAAAAAATGAGTGGCCGACGACAGACTGGAGGGGCGTGGGTTCGAGCCCCACCCTGGTCAGGGCTTTTTTTTAAATAAGTTCTGGGAAAAAGTCAACAAAAACCGAGAGGAGAAAGAACTACAGATGATAAAGTCAACGGGGACAACGGAAGATGCTCCCCCAACAACAAGTGAAGCAGACAAAACATCAGGTGATGCAGCAGCAGCAGTTACGGTAGCGGTGCTTTCCAAAGAAGCCCAGCCAACAAAGACAGCGTCATCAGCACGCACCAAAGTAAATATAAACAGCATAACAACTGCAATAACAACAAGCTTTGCAAAAGGCACGACTTCAACACCAGTTCGTGCCATAGCAACTACAAATGAGGATAAAAAGAGAAGGCGTATCATTAGATACAAGCCTCATCTTATAAACCGTGCCGATAGGAGCACTAGAGCTAGGTTGGCTAAGGCCTCGGCTAAAGCCAAAATGCAGAGGGAGATAGAAAGCTCCTCTTATGAGGATGACGACTTGAAAAACAACGACTATAATATTGAGGGCGATGACGAGGCAGAGGCTGACGATGAAATCGCTAAAGAAGCTAACGACGAAGGCAAGAAAGGGGCACCCGACGATAACAAGACGTGTGAGCAAAACGTCGCTGAGGTAGATGACGAAGACATTGCTTACATGTCCGTAGAAGGGGAGGGGCACTACGTGAGTGGCGAGTTGGTGGACCTTTCACCTCCAGAAGAGTCAGACGATGAGCAAGAAAAAATTGCATCACTGACGGAGCAAATTTCTTCCCTCATGGAAATGGTAAAAGCGCTCAAAGTTAAGCAAGAAGCGCGGAGAGAAAAAGAGCGGCTAGTTGCTCTTGAAAATAAAAAACAAAAAGCGCTCCAAGAGCAGCACAAGGCAGCAAAACTACAGCAGCCTCCCAAGCAACAACCACTCCCAGAACTGCAGCACAAAAAGAAGCAGCCGACACAACAACTGCAGCCCCAGCATCGTCCTCAGCGGACGCAGCAACTCCAGCCCCATCAACAGCATCAGCAACCAAAAATACAGCAACAACAACAACAAAATACACAGAAGCAACAACAACAGCAGAAACAACAACAGCAGCGACAGCCGCAGCAGAAGCAGACACCACAACAGCAGTCACAACAGCAACAGCAACAGCCACAAGCAAAGAAAGGTAAGGTGCCACCAATTAATACCTTCAAAATAGAATTAAAAGACACAATAGAGTTATGTAAGTCGGATATTGGCAACAATTTTATAATTAAAAGTTTGAACGCAGACCGACACGCGATTCATTGCTCTTCGGTCGAGCATTATAAAAAAGTTAAAGATCTCTTGTCTCAAACGAAGACAGAATATTACAGTTTCACCCCGAAGGAAGACAAGCTACAAACACTAAACAGTCCTCCTGAAGGGTATCGAATCCTCTACGGATCCGCAGGCACTCTTAGCTGAGCTCCGTCAAGTGGCGAGCGATGATCTCGATTTTATCGGGGTCAGACCGTTTTCCACAGTTAAGGCCAGACGGGAGAAACGGAATTTACCATTTTTCCTCGTTCAGCTCTCGCCCCAAAGCAAGTTGAGTGGTTTAAGGAGTATAACCGTCCTAAACTACCAAATTGTAAGATGGGAAAAATTAAATAGGCAGAGAGACATGCTTCAATGCATGAACTGCCAAGGGTACGGCCACGTGGCAGCAAAATGTGGTATGGATCCAGTTTGTGTCAAGTGTGGAGATTCCCACAAAATAGGTGAATGTAAACTCGGAAAAGAGAGGGTCGAAGACAGGACCCAGTTAAAGTGTGCACTTTGCCGAGGCTCCGGGCACCCCGCAAACTATCGGGGATGTCCGAAGTTTCAGGAAATGAAAAAAAACAAAGACCAAAAGAAGACAGTAGAGGTGAGACGTCCTGAAGTACGCCAGACAGCAACTTCCGTCAATCATGCAATTTCTTACGCCCAAATGGCGTCCGGAAAGGGAAAAACGGTACAGCCTCAACCACAGGTAGCCAAACAGGTCCAAGTGCCTACGGCTCCTGTGCCAGAGGTAGATCGGATGCAGGTGTTGCTAACCATTCATGGTCAGTTAACCGACGTTCAAAAACAGATCAGGGAGCAGGCGGCTAGGGTAGATTACCTCTACTCTATTCTGCCGGCAACGCCAAATGGCTAAAGGCGCGCTGCCTGAGCGACCCTTTAAGATCCTAGCTGTGAATGTAAATTCGCTGATTAGGACCAAACGTAGAGCAAACCTCTTTCATTTGCTGCAAGACCAAAGTCCTGATGTGTTTATGGCTAGCGAAACTAAGCTAAACCAGAAACACAAACTGACTAATAAAAATTACAATATCGTAAGAAGGGATCGGCCCAACTCCTCTCAAGGGGGTGGGGTCGCAATCTTCATACGAATGGGTATTAAACATAAAGTTATATATAATAGTGAAGTGCAAAGATTCAGGTTGCTAGAAGCCTGCATCGTTTGCATTCCTCTCCAGCAGGGGAAAAGAATGTACGCAATCGCGGTGTACGCACCTGACGCTCCTCAGCCAGCTCATTTTATCGCAGAGCTCGAAAAACTTTTCGAATGCTTAAGACTGAACTTGGATGAGAATTATTATCTCATGGCAGGGGACTTAAACGCCAAACATGTAGATTAGGGAAACCAAATACAAAATCCCAGAGGGAACCATCTTTTTAATTGGATGGGTCGATACAGTGTTGAGTGTAGGATCGACCGTTTGGCTACAGATAGACCGTCATTTCCGAGAAGTGGTAGTTTTCTGGATCTTTTACTGCTTGACTCACGACTAGTTATAACTGACGCAACAAACCAACTGACAAGAAACTGTTTACGAACAATTGAATATGACAGTGATCACTGCGGACTCGCCACCGTAATACAGCTTCCAAGCGAACTTGTTGAATTGGATGAGTATGTGCCAGCGCACTCTTACAATTTCAGTAAGACGCGTTGGCCACGCTTCTCCAACTCCTTGGCAAGAGAAGTACGTTCCGATGATATTTTTCCACCAAATGGCAGGAACCTGAAGAACGTCGAGATCGACAGGTACCTAAATCAAATGAATACAACAATAAAACGAACAATGGACAGAACAATCCCAAAATATAAGGAACAAGACCCTACTGGTATATACAAGAACGCGACAATCGACGCACTACACCGACAAAAAAGTTGACTGCTGACTAGGTTGAAACTTCTTTACAGACGTTTCACGGACACAAGTGATCTGGAGGTTAGGACATTGAAGTCGTCGATCAAAAACATTAATGTTCTGATTAAACAAAATTATAGATTGTCTATTAATTTATATTGGGATAACAGAATTCGGGCCGTTAATTCTAGCGACCCTAGTATGTTTCCCCAAATAAATAAGATATTTAGAAGAAATGATCAAAACTAACTTCCATGTCTTAAACTTCAGAGGACAACAGATAACGAAGATGTACTTACGATTGCGGGAATAGATCCGGAGAGTGCCGTTTTCGATGATAACTTTTTTATGATAGAAGATCCTCAAGAAAAGGTAGAAGCTCTAGGGGCTGCTTTCCAGCAAGTGTATAAGGTGAATGCTAGCATTCGTCCGAATCATGACCTGGAGAACAGAGCCTTACTACACAACTTCTACCTTGGAAATAACATAACGCAATGGCGATCTGAGAATACTGGTTTCACCGGGTTCAATGACGAAAACTTGGCAAACGCCACCATCGCCGAGCGAAATGGACCCAGTTCATTGTTAATTTCGAAGGTAGAACTTCAGTTAATTTTTCAAACATTAAAGAAAAAGAAATCTGCGGGAGTCGATGGTATACCCAACATTGTGTTACGACATCTCCCTGAGGAAGCCATAGACATTTATACCACACTGTTCAACAACGCATTGAATAATGCATATTATCCAGTGAGTTGGAAGACAGCTGTGGTCCATCCTCTCCCCAAAAAGGGAAAGGACAGCTCCAATCCGGCTAATCTTCGGTCGATAAGTCTTCTTCCAAGTATCAGTAAGGTATTCGAAAAGATTCTCAATAGAGCTCTGTTCAAGTGGGCTGAGGACAAGAATATTATCCCAGACAATCAGTTTGGCTTTAAGGCGGGACATGACACTATTCATACTGCGTCTTAGTTAGTTTCTGATGTTCAATGGAACAAAACGAAAAATCAATGCACGGGTGCCGTTCTGGTTGATTTAGAGAAAGCTTTCGACACCGTATGGTTAGAGGGTCTTTATCTGAAGCTATCTAGATTTGAAATAAGTAAACCACTGTTATATATGCTTCATGACATGCTCAATGGTAGAAAGTTTGTTGTCAAAAGTGGCAATGTAACTTCTACCACAACTTTTGATATTAAAAATGGTCTACAGCAAGGAGCTGTGAACTCACCGATTCTGTTTAGTATTTACACCAGCGATCTGATAGGTAGTCTAACTCATTCAATTGCGTATGCCGATGATCTTGTAGCGTACAGAACGGGTTCAAAAGTTGAAGTCATCAGAATTCTTCTGCAGCGTGACTTCGACAAGATTCAGCGATATTGTGATGACTGGAAATTAAAAATTAACTTTCAGAAATCAGAAACTATCCTGTTTAGAACCCCGTTGTCTAAGGCTTCTAGGGATACAAGAAAGAACTGTAGAAATCTAGTGATCGTTGGACCAAGTGGACATCCACTGGCGAGTAAAGATGTGGTAAAGTACCTTGGCATCTGGCTAGATCAGTATCTGTATTTCAATCGACATGCAGATGCTGCTCTGGCCAGAGCTAGGGGAGCCTTTGGGTTGACAAGACGGTTGTTTTATAGCAGCCGCCTTGACAGCAGAGTAAAGGTGATTTGCTACATGGCCCTTATCCGGCCAATGATTGCCTATGGGTGCCCTGTGTGGTTCAACGTTGCCCCATCTCAAATGGAAAAGATTCGGGTGTTTGAGAGGCAGTGTCTTAGACGCTGCCTTGGATTACACAGAACACCAGAGTCGGAGTACACACATTACTATGCCAACGAGGTTCTATACAACAGGGCCAATAAAAACAGGATAGATAACTTTTTAATCAAGCTGATTCGGGGTCACATTGCAAGAGCGATAACCTGGACCAATGGACTTATTTTTGGGGCTTACTACCCCAATGATGAGTATAGTGAAAGTGTACGTCTTAACGGTTTCATCCCGCCCGAGACATTCCTCTTTTTAGACAGTCGTAGGCTGATACAGGATAGATTGGCGGTTCCGCTTATCTACCACGTCGGCCGTAGGACTGTGGATCGGCGACTCCTTTACGATCGGGACGTCGGCTCAGGGACTGGAGCAGAGCGTCTGCGGTTCAGTAGAGCTGTGCCCCTTCGGGACAGAAAGGACTTTGTTAAGCAAGTCAAAAAATTCTGGTGGTTGGGTGACCACCTTGATATTGAAAGTTGACCATATTGTTGCTTTGGCCGACTTACATAGTTCTAAGGTAAATATAGGTAGAGTAGGTGGTAGAACAGTGACGGTGGCACCAAAAAAAAAATAAATAAAAAAGTACATAATTAAATGTTTTTGTATGTGGGTACTTGCTGTGGCGAATATATATGTATATATGTATATGTACATATAAACATGTGTATGAGCATACGCGAGTGTGCATATGCGTATGCACAAAAAAAAAATTGCTGGTGGCTGTTCTAGTTTTTAAGTTATTTTAAGTAGTTTTAATTAGATATAATGTAGTTTAAGTTAGTTTTATTTAGTAGCTTAAAGGTAGTTTTAATTAGTTTTAATAAGATAAAGGGTAGCTTTAAGTTTTATAAAAAAATTTAAAAAAAAAAAAATATGGATAATGAGTTTTTTTAAATAATTTACTCGTTAGTTTTAAGTAATCACGAATTTTAAATATAAATATATATATTTTACGTCGAAAGGCATTGTTTAAGTATAGTCATAGTTTAATTTAGAGCGCCCGTATGGGGCCAGTAAGTTAGTTAAGTTAATATGTAAGCTAGTTGTTTAAGATTTTTTGTCTAGCATTAAGATAGATATAAGGAAATGAAAAAATAAAAAATAAATTAAAAATGAAATGAGTGTTTGATTGGGGTGCGGTAGGTCGCAAGTTCGATCCCTGTGTGAGGCAAGTAAGTTTTTTCAATAATAATAAAATCATATATCTAGTTATCAGAAAAGGTATTGAAGAAACTCAGCACTTGAACGAAGAAAATATGGTCTCAGATAAAATAAATCGAAATAAAAGATAAACAAAAATGAAAAGGAAAAAGTCGTTAAAAAAATTATTTTAAATTTTGTTTGAATTTTTTTTGTTTCGGTAAGATTTCCGTTAAGACTTCTGTAAGTCCCTAGCGAAACACTTTAAAAGAAATTATTGCCTCCTTAAGAAAGTCTTGTGACAACTTTTAAGCGAAACAAAAAGCCTTTCGTAGCAAAGTATTGTTTCCATTGCAAAGCCTTCACCAGGCCTTATCCAAACTGTTTATGAAGAGTTATAACTTCGCTTTTGTGCGCCAAATAGGTTTCTATAAGATTGATTACAGTTGCTATAAAAATAATAAAATAGCTTCTATTGGCCTTTATGAAAATTAAATTGTTACTTGGGCGTAGCTTTGTATATAATTAGGATAATTTCCTAAAAAAAAAATACATATAAGTAAGCTACATAATATATACCTAGTTAGCAAAAATGTCACCTTGTTGGTTTATCTTTCACTTTATTATTTTTTTTCCGGCCTTTTGCGCTCGCTTCCCTTGGGGTTAATTTTCACTTTTTAAATATTTTTTTTTAAACTTTTCCGCTTTACTATAAAACTTTATATGAAACTTTTTCAGATACAGGCTTTTTCTTTATTTTAAATCTTTCCCTTTATTTTATTATACTTTCACAGCTTCTAGGTACTTTATGTGATGGCGGTTACAATCAATAAATTAAAAAAAATTAAAACAATAACAAATTATTGTTTTTGGTTTGTGATGTATAAGTGAAAGATTTTCACGAAAATCCTTTGTTTTCGTGGTTACAATCAATATTCGGGTATTGGAGGAAAGCTTTTCCAAATGGTTTTTCGGAGTTTCCTCTCAAATATGGAAAAGTACCTCCAACTACCAACGGCTTGAATTTGTATGTGTTTTGGATGAACTTTTCGTACTCGTAAAGAGCTGTAAGGGAGAATAGGGTAGGATGGGATATTTCACAAACATGCAGTTTGTAACAGAGGGCTTTGCGTTTTGAGGATCTTTCTAAAGTCATCAAAAATTCAAATAGAACCCACGCAATCTCTGTATCTTGTGACCCTTCAAAATAAAACGTGGGAGCCGAACCTACTAATCTAGCCGGGCGAAAGAACAGATATGGATAAAGACCATATCAGATAAATGTTGTATTGTCCTGTCTGATTCATTCCACTATTGCCTGATATCCTTAGCATGGAAGATACCAATATGTTTACCAGCTAATGTTTCAAGGTCGTACATGCAGTTTCCTACAACACGAAGGACACGAGCTTTCAGAAACCTGGGAAGTAATTTCGCATTTTTGCCTTGGGCGAAATTACTTTGGGTGAAATTCCTGTAGAAAACTTCTTGCCCTACCCCAAAAAACGTTGGCCTTGAACGCATATTGTAAGTTGCTTTTGATTTTTTGTATGCATTTTGTAAGTTTCTCGTCAACTTCTGACGTGCAAATACAATTTTTGCTTCCTGTGGTACTAAAGTCATTTCAGGATCAGGAAGTGCTTTTAAATTTCTCAAAATTTTATACGACGAACCATGATTTATCATACTTTGCCCAAACATTGCAAAATATGGCTGACAACCAATTGAATCATTAAAATCTGACCTTAAAGCACAAGCTATGCTTGAAAGATGAGAATCCCAATTATCTTGTTCGCCCTGTACAAAAACTCTCAGTTTATTTAAAAGATTTCGATTCACCCGCTCCGATATGTTTGCCTGTGGGGAGTAAAAAGCTGTTCGGATATGTTGCACACCATAGTTGGCCAAAAACTTAGCAAACTCAGAAGAAATAAATTGTTTGCCGTTGTCTGAGTGGACGAATTCAAGTGTTCCAAATGCATGGAAAACATCAGCTTCCAGAAATTTGATGATGTTGGCTGAAGTTGCTTTCGGAAGCGCTTTCAAGAAGGTATACTTGGAGAAATGATCAACAGCTATAAAAATAACAACGTTTCCGCTTTTTGTACGCGGATATGGGCCAAGAAGATCAATGTACAAACGTTGCATTGGTCACTCAGATACGATCTGCTTCGTAATTTGAGGACGAAGAACTTTATTGGGGGCTTTCACGGTTTTGCATACCTCACACTGAATCACATAATCTTTAATTTCTGTCGCCATTTTGGGCCAATAATATTTTTCCCGAATTCTTATATAGGGTTTTGAGAAACCACTATGACACGACAGTTTAGAATCATGGGCCATTTCAATTACTTTGTGAGTCAAAGTGTGAGGTATCCACAACCGCCACAAAGAATCTTCGTTTTCAAGTTCCTCACTCCTAAACCTAACTCTTTTGTATATATATTTGTCGGATACAACTAGATCCGGAAGTGAGGCTTGATTTTTTTCAATTTCATCTCTCCGTAACTGGTACTCAGCAGAATCGAACTCTGGCGAGTCAATGTCAATTTCTTCGGAAACAGTGTTGATACAAATCTCTTCCATATCCCCTCTTGAAAGAGCATCCGGCACAGTGTTAAGGGAACCCTTACGGTATTCTATATTAAACCGGAAGCCTTGAAGCTACAAACTCCATCTTGCGGGCCGAACAGTCAAATCTTTCAATGACGTAAGCCATTTCAGACTAGAATGGTCCGTAATGACGCGAAAAGCCAAGCCTTCCACATAAGAACGGAATTTCCGAATGCTGAGCACTGCTGCCAGACATTCCAGCTCTGTAACCGTGTAGTTTTTCTGGACCTTGTTTAACTTTTTTGACATAAATGCTATGGGTTTCTCATTGCCATCTGCATCCAATTGGAAGAGAACTCCTCCGACTCCTTCAGAGGACGCATCACACTGAATGGCGAACTCTTTTTTAAAATCCGCTTGAGTTAACACCGGAGCGGAAACTAGGGCTTCTTTCAATTTTTCGAACGCTTTCTAAGGCAATAGGTTAATGGAGCTGTAAGATCTGAATAGTTCTTGATAAAATGCCTGTACCAACCCGTCATACCAATAAATCTCCTCACTTGCCTAGCCGTTTTTGGAAGAGGGAAGTTTACCACCGCGTCTATCTTTTCAGGATTAGTTTTTAGCGTGCCCTGACCGACGATGTATCCAAGAAACTTGATTTCTCGCATGCAGAACTTGGACTTATTGATGTTGATGGTTAAGTTTGCGCTGCGAAGGCGGGCTGCCACATCTGTCAATATTTGTATGTGCGTTTCAAAATCCGGTGTGCATATTAAAAGATCATCTAAATAAATGAAAACATGTTGTCTAAGTCGGGCCGGAATGACTCGGTCCATTAGACGACACATTCTCTGTGCGGCGTTACATAACCCGAACGGCATCACATTAAAATGATACAGCGGCCGTCCAGGTACAGCGAATGCCGTTTTTTGTTTTGACTCTTCATCTAACGGAATCTGCCAAAATGCATCTTTAAGATCTAGACCCGTTATGAAATGAGTGTCTTCTAATCTACTGATGATACCTTCAATATGCGACAGCGGATACGCATCGTTAACAGTCTGACTGTTAAGTTTTCGACTATCCAAACAATAGGAGAACACTAAGGTGAATTACTTTCCTCAATAACTCCTAGCTCTAACATGCGATCAAGCTCTTTGAAAACTTCCTCCTGCTTTACTGGCGAAAGAGGGTAGTGCTTTGATTTAATTGGTACTGCATCACCAGTATCGATGGTGTGTGTTTCCACATGCGTTCTACCAAGACCTAAATCAGCGAAATTTGGAAAACGACTTTTCACCGAATCTAACTTTATTTGCTGAATTGATGAATTCAGACTTTTCAGAATCTTCTTCTCCAAACACATCATTAATGTCAATTTGGCTCACTTGAGGAGTCAGGTGAAATTCGTTCCAGAAGTTCATACCCAAATAAACCTTTTGCGTCAAGTTAGGAATTACATAGAAAGTAATGGTCTTCGTTACATCATCAAGTGAAGTTGGGATATTACAGTATCCGACAATATCGTGAGATTTACCGTCAGCTGTTTTGACGATATTTTTGTACGGTAACATTTGAATACCATTTCTTTCTATGAATTCGTAACTTCCCGCTCCCAAAACAGAAATAAATGCGCCACTGTCCAACAAACCAGAAACAAGTTCATCTTTCAGTTTCAACTGCGCGTACATTCTACCGTCTGTTTTGGAAGTTAAGATCGTTTCGAGTATGCACTTCTAGAACTCCTTTCGCTTCTGATATCTTTCCCTACACTTTTTTACCTGAGCACTTACAATAGACTTGCCAAAGATTTCGGAACGCCTCCTGTAATAGTCTTTTTTTCTCTCGTGAAGAGATTTCAAAGAAAATACTTTCACAGGATGACTTTGCGAAATAGGAATTTCTCTTTGCAGAATTCTGAGAGGACCATCAGACAGTGAAACCTTACCGACATCATCATTTGAACAATATTTAGACACTACAACCAAACTCGGACTACTATGAGAACACTGATCATTCCCTATCTCAGCTCTGTCTTTTAATTCTGTTTCCTCTGGTCGGAGTAGCTGTTTTGGAATCGATTCTCTCCGACTGTTTTGTCGATCCCTTGACGGATTCTTTGGTGTTTTTAGCATTCTGGGGTACTCACGGCTTTTTCGCCACAGAGAAAACAAAATAGCTTTCGTTCGTGTGACGGACACTGAAAGAAAGAATGACCAATTTTGTCACAGTTCCAACACAAAAGAGAAGAAGATGGTTGACGATAACCACCAGACCTGCTGAATGCTGGTACTTCTTCTGTTACGTCTTCTTGCTCAATCTTTTCCTCCAAATGGATTTCATGAACGGTTCTTTGAGCAGTGCGTCTAGCTAAGAGAAACGTTCGGTTTCTCTTGCTTTAAATTTGAGTTGATCCAAGCTCGTAACACTCGCTGCTAACAACACTTCACCGATCTTTTCACGAGCGTTGCTTTTGATGATTTCAATCAGCTTCATTGAATCGAAAGGTTCATTTAAACGGTCATTCAGACCAACGACTGAGCTGAAGAAATCATCAAAAGATTCCTTAAGTCCTTGCTTACGAGTGAGCAGGCGCATATAGACGTCGACATCATTTTCTTTGCGGCCGAATTCTTCTTTCAAGGCGATTTTAATTTGGTTCAAGCTAGCAGTGGGATTTTTGCGCAAAAAAGACCAATACCAATCGTTGGCTTTTCCTCCCAATAACGAATGGAAATTGGTACAAATTTGCACATCACTGTAGTTTGACGAAGCTTGCAACCTTTCGACCTTGAAGAGAAAATCGGAAATGTTGTCACTACCGAAGAGGTACCTAACGGTACCTCTTCGAAACCGGGTCAAATCGAATAGTAACCTGACCTTATCTGTTTACAGGGGGTGATACGCAGACGGACTTTACCTTCCCCCATACTCGTGGGAACAAAAATGAACAACAAACAAAAAAACAAAACAAAAACAAAAGGGGACGACGTGCAAGAATCGGGCACGAAGTTCCTAACGGAAGCCGATTCAATCAACGACGATAACATGACAGAAGAAAAGGAGAGCTTCCTTCTCGAATCTTCTTCAGTACTTAAGGCTACTTCCGACGGCAGCATTGGAGAGAGTGTCATGGATCTAGGAAATTTATTCCTAGGTGACAATGACACTGTCTCCCTTACTGGCTCGTCCATTTCAACATCGTCAGTAGCCTCTAACCGAAGCAGAATTAAGAGCTACAAGAAGATTAGGGACTTGGAAGGGAAAAAGTGGGAGAGTCTGAGTGATAGGGAACAACTTAGGCTTCAAATTGCTCTTGCCTACCTACGGAGTCGTGATCCTTCGGGCAACACTAATCCAATGGTAGTCACAAGCAAGAGCGGAAATGTGGAGTCGTCCGAGTCTGTGACAGGCTTAAGCCCGTCGGGACTAAAGACGAACACACACGAAGCCCACATGAACCCGAACTTAAAGAATGTAATGGGTCCACCCAAATCTGTGACAGGTCTAGGCCCGTCGGGACTGAAAGTGGTACCAATGCATTCGATACCAGCAACAACATCTGAGAGAAAGATGGGAGCACCTAGTTCTGTGACAGGCCCAAGCCCGTCGGGATCACACAGGTACCCGTCTGACTCTGCAATTGAAGGGAAAAAACTAGGCAGGGTGGAGAAGTTGGTGGACTCATCAAAGTTTGTGACAGGCATAAGCCCGTCGGGACCGGTAGTGGGTTCATCGGCTTGTCTGGGTAGTGTAGGCGGTGATGGGGAACTGTCGAACAAATCTGGGACTGTGACAGGCACAAGCCCGTCGGGACCTACGACGAGTTCTGCAGGAAACTTGATCCCAAAAGTAGATTCACGGGAAGACGGGGACGAAACTATAGGCAGTGTCTGTACAGTACTCTCCTTGCAGAGGGAAACCAAAGCAGGAGGTACTGCTCAGGCTGACATTCAAACAGCATCGCTGAAGTACGGCCCGAATAGAGTACGTAACGCCAGACGAACACTCCAACGCCTCAAGGGTATAGAACCCAGCTCCTTAACGGATAGACAACAATTATCGTTAGCTAGACTAGAGAAACCCTAGAAAATGTGCCGTCATGCAGTAGGGAACCCGCAAGGAAGCTTGGAGGGAAAGGGAATGGCAAAGCTTAACCCTCTCCTTTGGCATCAACAAATGCCGCCGGTGTAGTAAACACGGAACCGAAGCCAGTTGCGGTTTGTGTAAAAAGAGGTAGGCATGACGACACATTCTCTCCTTCACCCAAACAAAACAAAAAACAATGTGGTCAGAGACAGTCACCGGGTCGCAGTTGGACAGCTTACATCTCTGAAAGGATTCAAAGTGATGGAATGTGAGGACGCGGAAACCCTCAAATGGTTGAAGAAGTTTATCGCCAACACGGAAGCACCATGGACAAAAGCCAACCTCCGTCTTTGCGATAAGAAAGAGCTACTAGAATTCGCCAAACCGAAGGGTCGTCTATTCCTTCCCGGCCCTTATCTGCCGAAAGAAAGAGTGCAACTCAACATCCAAAACCTCAACCCGGAACTTTTAAGTAAGGACTGGCAGGTGGAGGAAATGGGGCCGCACAATGATAAAGGCATGGAGATTGTGGTGAGACTCAGTCACAAATCCATGCCACTACTGTGCAAATGTGGCTACAAAATACGCGTCGGCATTACCCGATGCAAGATAAGACCATTTGTGACGGTATACAAGAATAAAAGTGGGGAAACGACTAGCCGGCATGAAGATACGCCAAATTAATCTTCATCACAGCAAAGCCGCTAGCGCCAACCTAGTACAAGCTATGACAAGCGGCAATATTGATCTAGCTCTGGTGCAAGAACCTTGGGTAGTTCGAGGTCAAATACGAGGGCTTAGATCGAAAGACCTGGTAACGTATGCCTTTCCACAGAACAATGAATGTACAGTTCGAACTTGCATTGTAGCTAAAAGTCAGGTTAACCTATTTCTTTTATCCACCCACAGCAATATTGACCAGACCGCTGTAAAATGCGAAAGACAGAATGGCTATCCAATCGTCTTCGCATCAATTTACATGCCACATGGGACGGACGATCCCCCCAACGAAATGACGAAGGAGCTTGTCATAAAAGCTCGAGATAATAGATGGGACCTTATCCTCGGATGTGATGCTAACTCCCATCATGTACAATGGGGTAGTACAAATACCAACCCTCGAGGTGAGTCAATTCTTGAATTTATTATAGAACATAATTTAGTTATAGGAAACATAGGCAACGAACCAACATTCGTTACTAGAAATAGAAGGGAAGTGCTAGACATAACCCTTATTAACAACTCTAACTCTTTTTCGTTAAGTGGCTGGAAAGTATCTACTGAACCTTCCTTTTCTGACCAAAGTATTGAATTTGAAATTGGAGATAATATAAAACAAAAAGAACCATATAGAAATCCCAGGAAAACTAACTGGGATCGTTTTGTCACAAAAGTAGAGGAAAAACAAAACATATTACAAGGCCTGAATTATGAGTCACCTAAAGATATTGACAATACGGTTGAGACACTGAACCTGATTCTCAAAAGCGCATACGAAACATCGTGCCCCGTAATAGCTCCGAGTACAAAAACATCACCCCATTGGTGGAATAAAGAGCTGCAACATCTAAGAAAAGAAGCAAGAAAACTCTTCAATGCTGCAAGAAGAAGCAATGCAGAGTCCGATTGGGACCTCTACAAAGAAGGTCGAAGAAAGTTCAAAAATGCAACTCAAAGCGCAAAACGAACATCTTGGAGGACGTTCTGCAATGGCATTGAAGGTTACCCTGAATCAGCAAGATTGAGAAAAGTCCTCTCAAAGGAACCGGTAACCCCTGGCTATCTTATAGATAACAGTGGCAGATGGACCCAATCCTGCACCGAAACAATAAAACTCCTACTAAATACACACTTCCCTGGGTGCGTTAAGACGCAGCCCAAACCGGGCACAGATGCCAATTACGAAAATCCCCACAATAATATAGTCCCGGAGAAAGTAATTAGTGAGAAAGGAATAGAGTGGGCAATTGACTCCTTCTCCTCATACAAATCACCAGGCATTGATGGTATTGATCCAATAATGCTTCAAAAGGCAAAGCACCTTTTAATACCAGTGCTAAAAGAACTATTCATGCGATGTATTATGTACACACATATACCTGCAACTTGGCGAGAAGTCAAAGTTGTATTTATACCCAAAGCCGGTAAACCAACTCATACTACGCCAAAAGATTTCAGACCAATAAGCCTAACATCGTTTGTGCTTAAAACATTCGAGAAATTACTCGATGTATTTATACGTAGCATGCTTAATCCAGGAACCTTATCCCAGAACCAGCATGCGTACATGAAAGGAAAAAGTGTTGAAACTGCCCTTCATGCAGTAGTCAGTACTATAGACAAATCACTCGATCAAAAAGAATACACATTAGCAGCCTTTCTCGACATTGAAGGCGCTTTCAACAATGTTGAGGCTAGTGCTATAGAAAGAAACTTAATAAGCATGAACATTGACAACAGTATTACTCAAATAATACTAAGCCTATTAAACAGAAGAAACGTAAACACCTCCCTCGCTAACACAGAATTGAAAATGACTGCCTCAAGAGGTACACCCCAAGTCGGGGTTATTTCACCACTGCTGTGGATATTAGTTGTGAATGAGGTCTTAGTACTGCTTAATAATAATGGGATAAAAGTCATTGCCTACGCAGATGACCTAGTCATAATGGCCACGGGGAAATTCCTAGACACCATCAGTGATATCCTCCAAAGGGCTATCAACACACTGAACAAATGGGCCCAAAAATGCGGCATAGGTATTAATCGCCAAAAAACAGAACTAGTTCTATTCACGAACAAACGAGTAATTCCACAATTCCATCTGCCATCAATTGAAGGCACACCCCTTAAGTTATCCGAATGCGCGAAATACCTGGGAACCATACTTGATAGGAAATTAAACTAGAAAATGAATGTCCAAGAAAGAGTCAAAAAGGCATCCATCGCATTCTACTCATGCAGCAGAATTTTTGGGAAAAACTGGGGCCCAAAACCCGAGGTAATTGTATGGATGTACACTGCGATAGTGAGACCGATATTGACGTATGGATGCTTAGTTTGGTGGAAAGCCGCTAACAAAGCTACAAACCTTAAGGCATTGACTAACATCCAGAGACTTGCATGTATTGGATCAACCAGTGCCTTGCGCACGACACCCACGGCGGGCTTAGAAACCATACTTAACCTTCTGCCACTTGACCTTTATATGCAAGAAACTGCAGCAAAAAGCGCTCTCAGATTTAGCCAACCTAATCTATGGAGATCCAGTTTAACTGGACACTCTGAAATTTTGAACATCTACACAGGAACAAATGTAGAGTCTGACTACATAGTTCCCTTTACAGATTTTGAAAGGCCATTCCAATGCTTGTTCCCAAGTAGAGAGAAGTGGATTAATAATAAAGTCTTACAACCTACAACCAGATCCATCTTCACAGACGGCTCAAAAATGGATGTAGGTACTGGGGCTGGCTTCTTCTCAGAAACTTTGAATATAGAAGGCTCAATCAGACTTCCCAATAACAGCAGTGTATTCCAAGCAGAGGTTCTAGCAGTAACGAAAGCTGACAAAATGGCATCAATGATGGCACTACCCCGAGAGGATATTACCATTCTCATCGATAGCCAGGCAGCGATAAAAGCAATTTCTTCTGTTGAAATAAAGTCCAAGCTTGTGAAAAGCTGTCGGGAAGAGCTTAAAGTTCTTGCCACACAGCATAATATAACAGTCTGCTGGGTCCCCGGTCACGCGGGCATCATGGGAAATGAAAAATCCGATGAATTGGCAAGAAAAGGCTCAGCACTTAGCCTAGAACTCTCAGAAAGGAGCGTAAAACCACCGTTATGCGACCTCAAACATAATATAATGTGTGAAATCCTGGCAAAAGCCAACTCGAGATGGGCAAACTTAAACACTTGTGAGGTAGCTAGGAAACTGTGGCCGCAAAACGATAAAAATAGAACGAATGCAATCATTCAAAAAGACAGGAAGTCAGTATCGACGTTGGTAGGTGTTTTAACTGGCCATAACATGCTAAGATATCACGCCAAAAAAATACGTCTAACTGAAAACGATCTATGTAGAGGTTGCAGTGACGAGGAAGAACATGAGGATATAACCCACTACCTCTGTCACTGCCCCAGTCTCTGCCATCTAAGAAATAAAACTCGCAACACCAGCCGGACCTGCTGGCAAAATTTCTTCAACGTCATTGACCGAATGGTCGGACTGGTCATTATGGGTTGACATGATGTCTACCGAATGTTCAAATTCAGAGTCGAGAGAGTCTTCAAAACTAAGACGATTCACCGTCTGTTGGAATCTCTCAGAACTCTGCAAAAAGGTTCCTTCGCTTAAGGCCCTTGAAACAGAACGAGTAAAATATCGATGATCGGGACGTTGATCGCTCATATGAGCTTCCAACCAAAACAAGATATATCGCAGAATACAAAATCAGACAAGAAAATAAAACACCTAAATGACGTTTCTTCACCAAAAGTTGCAAGTGAAATTTGAAAACAAACCCAAAGAAACAATTATGGAAGCGAACCAGAAAAAGAACCAAGGAAACAACTAGAAACCAACAAAAATTTTAAAAAAATTGTTACTTGGTAACTCTGGTAAGACCAAATTTTATATAAAAAAAAAACTAATTACTACCTATTTACAATAAAATTAACTTTCAGCTAAACTAACAACTTAACGAATTTATTGAAATAACTAATTCTATTAAAATGATAATAACTAAATAAAAACACTATTAAAAAAAACTAACTCTAAACTAAACTAAGCAAAACCAAATAAAATGAAATGTATATGATTATGATATGATGTATGAAAGTGATGAGGTAATTAAATGAAATGAAAATGAAAGATGATTGGATAAAATGAAATGATAATGGAAAAACAAAATGTATGAAAGTGATAAGGTGATTAAATGAAATGAAAATGAAAGATGATTGAATTAAATGAAATGATGATGCAAATAAAATGAATCTAGCACTTTTTAAAATAAAAACAAAACTAACCCTAACTATTATCAAAATAGTTTACAAGAAAGACTTGAGAAAATTATCTCTTACAAATTTCAATAAAACTAAAATTAAACTAAATCTACCTAACACTTAGTTTACTACTTATTAAAAAAAAAGGTTTCAAATAATGGACTAAAAACGAAAATGAATCAATGACCAATGAAATAATGAATGAATATAAAATGAATAATGAATTAAAAGAAAAAATTAATAAAATTAATATAGTGCATATATACAAAAAATAATGCCAACAAAATATTTGTTTATAGTGAAAAACAACTCGACTTCACCAACTTAACAACTCAATAAAAAAAAATCTAAATGTTGATGAACCTTATTTTATTTATATACAAAAAACTATATCATGTATGGATCTGGATGAGAATCACCTACTCTGGAAAGAAGATGAAATATTGAAAACGAAAGAAGGCAAAGTTCTAAGAGCCAAGATAGAAGAAAAAAAATTAAATAAACTACGTTAACTATTTAAACTACTCTACTAAAAAAAATATATACTATCTTTTCTAGGGCGCTTTGCAACCAAAACTTGAATACAAATCGACTCTCGAAAATTCGCTTTTGTAGATGGAAGATGCACTTGAAAACTCAACATGAATCATCTGTGTCTCTTCCATCATTATTTTTATTTATATGATGTCTTCGCACATCTGGGCATTAATGACAGCATATAATCTGCCAGCTTTATGACTCAGACTGCTAAACACCATGTATGTGTATTTTAGAACTGACCTACCTCATCGCAAACGCAGTACCAAGGTCATGCCTCGGATACTGGGCTGGGACTTATGAGGAAAGTCAGCTCCTCAAAATCAAAACCAAAACAAAGTAAAAAAAATTAAAGTTAAAAGAAATCAAAAAAAAAAATTTAAGGATTAACAAAAAAAATTAAAAAAAAGAAACCAGAAGCTAAAATTAAAATGAATCAAAAAAAAACTAAGCAAAAAAAAACTAAAATGAAAATTTAAAACTGAAAAATTACTAAAAAAAAAATCTAAATCAAATGCAAACAAAACAAACTACCTATCTCGACCCTTACAGATTTGCTACTTTGCAGAAGCGAAACCACACGTTGCGGGCGCCATTGTTGCGGATTCCTTTCTTGTCGTCGGGGTCAGTGCTGGCATGCCTGACCGGCCTACTGCTCGTCGGAGGACGTAGGTACTTGACCCCTATCGGAACCGCGTATACAAAAATCATGCCAGTCTTTGCGTCATGGTGTTAAAAACGCGCGAGAAATTTGCCTCTACCCACCCAACCATGGTTGCCGTACTCGCCTTGACAACCCCTTACTTTGGCATCTTCCGCTCCCTCTATCCAATCTTAAACCCTTTCCATTTTAATGATCCTCATCCATAATCCTAAACTTTAAATTAAACCATTTTTAATAGATATTTAGGTTCAACTGACATTTGCAATTTTATTAAACATTTTAATTGTAACTACAAAACTACTTCTCATATATGTAGATAATTCACAACAATTTTTGATTTAAGTTTTAACATATATTTATTATGTTTAGAATTTGCAACTCTTGACCAACATAAAATGAAAAGCAAAAAAAAATTAATAACAAAAAAAATTAAGTAATAATAGGTATTTGCTTTGAGAACTTCGTGTTGTATTTTTATTTCGTTTGTATATGTTTATATGTGTGTAAATATCTTGTTTTAAATATACACAACTTTGGTGTCAATTTATTTAATTAGATTTTTAAGAAACATTTGTTCGCGAACCAATAAAGAAACCCTTTATATATATAATATACCAAATACTTAAAAGAAACAGGTTAATTTGTTTGACTCACCAAGTAAGTGGCGTTTGATTCCAGCGACGCGATGATGTGGCCACAGCATACACTTCTGGATCTCGTTGTGCCTGTTTATTTTTATAAGACCTTTTAAGTTGTTTACTTATTATATATACTTGGTCCTTTTACTAAAAAAAAACCTTTAAATGCTTCTAAATATTTAGAACACAACAAAGATATATATGCATCTATATACATATACAAAAAAAATTAATTGAAGCAGAAGAGATTTGAACTTCAGACGTCTTGATCCCTGAGCGGATGCTCTGACGTTGCACCACGGGAAATTATAAATTTAAAGGTTGTTTGTTCAACTTGTACCAACGGACTTATTTAAACTGAGTTTTAAATGCCGGCGGCGAATTAAATAATTTTTCATGCAGGAATTCGAGGGTTATTCTTTCGATGCACTTTTTATAAATGTTGTCCCTTCATACAGTAGGTGAAGTGAAACTACACTTAAATTATCGACCTCCACTCCGTGGAGGTCTTAGCTTTGTATATAATTAGGATAATTTCCTAAAAAAAAAATACATATAAGTAAGCTACATAATATATACCTAGTTAGCAAAAATGTCACCTTGTTGGTTTATCTTTCACTTTATTATTTTTTTTTCGGCCTTTTGCGCTCGCTTCCCTTGGGGTTAATTTTCACTTTTTAAATATTTTTTTTTAAACTTTTCCGCTTTACTATGAAACTTTATATGAAACTTTTTCAGATACAGGCTTTTTCTTTATTTTAAATCTTTCCCTTTATTTAATTATACTTTCACAGCTTCTAGGTACTTTATGTGATGGCGGTTACAATCAATTTTCGGGTATTGGAGGAAAGCTTTTCCAAATGGTTTTTCGGAGTTTCCTCTCAAATATGGAAAAGTACCTCCAACTACCAACGGTTTGAATTTGTATGTGTTTTGGATGAACCTTTCGTACTCGTAAAGAGCTGTAAGGGAGAATAGGGTAGGATGGGATATTTTACAAACATGCAGTTTGTAACAAACTCCAAGCCCAGAGTTGAAGAATCAACTCTTACTAAAAATGATGTTCCATTTGATTTAGAAAATAGAGCGAAATCGGAACAACATAAAAAGTCTTTGGAAGAAAACTTTACTCGCTATGAAAGAAAAGTAATACCACCAGAAAAACTAATGTTTTCACACAACAACTAATATGACATCTTTATTTATATAACTATTTAAAAGGAAGATGTTGTATACTTACACGCACATATACATACTTAGTTAAATATACTTAGTTGTATATAACCTAGTTAAGTGCATGCATACTGTAAAACATAGTACTAACTCTCATTAAGCATTAGACAGTCAGTGAATATGGACCTATCATCTTAAAACATACTTAACGTCTTTCATTTATATAATAGAGTCATAATTCAGCAGGGGTCAAAATTCTTTTGTCAGAATTCTGCTTTTCAAAATTCTGCTTATCAAAAAGCACGCTTCTTAACATTTTCCAAACATAGTTCATTTATTTATTATTTGCAGAATAATCAGAGCGTTCTCCTACTTAAGAGTTTAATATGAATGTACCTTACTATTTTTGTAAGAAATCTTCTTCATAACTATTCATAATAATTTGATTATTAAATAACCAGAATTAATTTAAATTTAAAATTAAAAATTTAAAAAAAAAATTGAATTTTTACCCAGAATTTTGAAAAGTAGAATTTTGTCAACAAGAATGAAAAGAAGCAAAATTTTGAAAAGCAAAATTTTCAAAAAAAAAGCTGAATTATTTTGAAACCCGAATTTGGACCGTTCCCGCTGTTTATCAGTCAGTCAAATATTTTCAGTACCTTACTGATGGACGCGATTGTATTATTTTAACAGACCACAAGCCATTAATATTTGCATTCAAACAGAGACCAGAAAAATCAACTCCAAAACAAACCACGCAATTAGGCTTCATAAATGATACAACAAATAAAGAAAGGCGCCGATGAATGTTTATTTTTGTCTCGTTCTGCGCATCTACGTAATATGAGCGTAGAGAGTTTGACGTTTTCATTTTGCAGTGAGAAATCATATACAAATGTGAACAAACTGAGAGTTTCGTCAATACTTTTTCATATTATAGTTTCATTTTTATACTATTTTTTAATTATTGGAAAGTTTTAATAATATATTCATTTTTGTTTGTGTACCTACATTAATATATTTAAAAAGTAGTTCACTTTTTTATTTTTATTTACACTATCAGATCTATTTTCAAATGGAGCTTAAAGCAAGCATCAACATATGAAAGAAAGATTTGCCAACACATATAATGTGTCCCACTGGCTCATCACTTAGTGCAGGTGTTAGTTGTTAGTAAGCACAATGGTACAAAAACAAAAACACATGCACATAAGTACAACATAAATACAGTATAACAATACAACACAGAAACAATTATGATCGTGGAGCACTGGTTCTAAAGGGAGTTTTTAAATTATTTCTATTTAAATTAAAGTCTATCAGGCTCTCATTCAAGTTATATAACTTACTCATCCGTGTGAGAGGCTCATGCATGCCATAATTTGTTCTGTGGAGTTCAACATTCAAAAGTTCAGATCTTCGCAGGTGGTAAGACCCCCCGCGGTAGTTTAAGCCAATAGAAGCTAACAGGTCCGAAGCATCAATTTGTCCGCTGACAAGTTGATGAAGAAAAATTGAATCATTATTTACCCTTCGTTGGTATAAAGATTGAATCTGCGAAAGCTGTATCCGATGTTCATAAGGTGGCAGATTATAAGGATCGGCCCAGGGAAGGCCTTTAAGAGCAAAGCGAATAAACTTATGCTGCACTGATTCAATACGGTTCTTATGGATTTCATAAAAAGGAGTCCATACTTTTGAGGCATACTCAAGATGAGGCCTAACGTAGCAATTGTACAATGAGAGAGTAACGTACGGATCGTTAAATTCTTTTGCCCAGCGTTTTATGAATCCAAGCATAGAGTTCGCTTTATTGACCATAAAATTAATATGTTCAGAAAATTCTAGATTAGCACTAAAATTTACACCTAAATCTTTAAAACTAAACACGCGACTGATTTTATTTTGAGGTACACAATAATCAAAGAAACTTGGGGATCTTCTTTGAGAAGGTCATTGTTTGGCATTTTTTAGGGTTAAGAGTTAACCCGTTTTTATAACACCATACACTGAAACTATTGACATCAGCCTGCAGAAGATTGTGGTCATTAGAATATTTTATTGTTCTAAAAATTTTCATATCATCTGCAAATATGAGAATCTCACTAAAGCGAATACAAGATGAAACGTCATTTATAGCAAGAATGAATAAGAAAGGGAACAAATGGCTTCCCTGGGGTACACCTGAATGGGCAAAGAAAGTGTTAAGATCTATTTTCAAGGTACGATTTGATCCACGAAATAAAAAAGAGTAGGGAAACCGTACGCTTGGAGTTTAAAAACAATAATATCATGGCTGAGTTGGTCAAATGCTTTAGAAAAATCTGTGTATATGCAATCGACTTCATTACCTTTTTCTAATGCATTTGAACAATTATGCGAGAAGGTAAGAAGGTTTGTAACAGTAGACCTTTTCTGCACAAAGCCATGTTGTTGTTTACAAATAATGTTTTTAACAAAAAATTAAAGGCTTTCACATACAACCTGTAGAAAAAGCTTTGGAATACATGACAATTTAGAAATGGGTCTATAGTTATTAATGTCAAATTTGTCACCCTTTTTAAAAACAGGAATTATTGGGGGTTAACCGTAAGGGCCAAAAGAGTAATCGTCATTTAAGGATGACAAAAAATGTAAATCTTGTTTGACAGGGATATTGTTAAAATTAACTTGCGGGTAGCTGTTCACGTCTTTAAAAAAATCTATATCAACACTTCCATGAGTATCAACAAATGAGTTACGAAAATTATTTGCAAACGCGTTGCAAATATCACTGGGACTTTGTACGGAAGTGTTCTCATATAAAAAACTTGCTGGGAAGCCATCCGAATTTTTTTTCGAGTTAAAAAAATGCCAACAACTTTAAGGAACCTGTTTTATAGAAGCCCCCATTTCGTTAACGTAATTGGTGTACAACAATTTTAAAAGAGTTTTAAATTCTTCAAATAAGGCAATATATTGTTCAAAAATTGTTGGAGAGAGGGTTTTTATATAAGCTTTCCATACTTTATTTCTCTTAGTGTTTTTAGATATTTTTGTAGGTACACAATTATTTATACAGCTACTGATTATATTATAGAACTCAGTTACTGCATCGTCATAATTTGTATAATCGTATATATTTCTAATATTCGATTTACTTATAACATCGGAAAGCAACTGAAAATTTGACTTTCGAAAGTCAAAAACGAATGCACAATCTTGAGAATTACAGTTTTTGAGAGGATGATTGCTCAAGTCAAAAAAAACATCCAAGGGTAGATGGTAATTGTCTATATTAGTACTGCCAGATCTAGATTCCTGAACAACAGTACTAATAGCGTCAGAAGAAAATACCAAATCGAGTGCTCGATTCTTAAAGTTTTTAATACAGTTAACTTGCTGTAAGTCAGTAGAATTAATACCATCTAGAGAGAGAAGCACTGTTTGTGAAGATGTTAATGAGGCTTCTTGAAATGATCCATAATCCGAACGAACCCATTCTATGTGGGGTAAATTGAAATCCCCGAGAAGTAGTATATTGCTGTTGGAGCAAGACAAGTCAATAATAAAGTCTAAGGCCAAAACAAGTTCGTTATACAATAAACTTGTACTTCTTGGAGGAATATATACATTTATAATATATACATACTTTGACTCTATGTTTAATTTGATACAAACCAAGTCAATAGAAAGATCGAAGGGGAACGAAATACGTGTAGATACATTGGACTCAGCCGAGGAATGTTATTACTAGAATGTTGTTACTAGGAAGAAAATAAAGTAAAAAGTTTACCTCTTTGTGTTTTATTATTTTGGAATAGAAACAAGTGCAGTAAAAGTTAATTAATAATCTTTTTATATTTTCTTTTCCTTGAATGTTTATATTCAACAATTTCGTGGTTGAGTTTTGCTTTCCACGTATAAAAGTGTTAATCACACTTGCCAGATTCTCCATGCTCCTGTAGAGCTCAGAAAGTTTCATATCGCCAAGCTCCATTTGGTTTAACAGAGCCTTCAAACCTTTTCTTTATTATCGCGGTTTCTTTCTAGTAGCACTTTCTTTAAAATCTCGTATTTTTCTTGCGCGGGAGGTGAAACGAGAACGTCTGCAACTGATTCCATTGTCTGATTATTTAAAGAGGCCACTTAATAATCATACTTGGTTTTGGATAGAGTTATGTTCTTTAAACGCAACTGTGTTTCAATTTGCAAGAACCATAAATCCGGCCGGCTGTTCCAAGGAATTTTTATTGAAATAAGTGAAACTTGCGAAGCTTGACTGGCGAGGGTAAATTCCTTCTCTTCTTCATTTTCGGTACCGTTGGTTTTTGAATCGGAAGTTGTAGCCATTATTTAAACCGAAAAAAAGGTGGATGCGTGAGAGAAAAAAATGCTATTTCCGTTGCTGAAAACAAAATCGATTAAGACGATTGATATGTTTGAGTCCCTGCTGGCTATGATCGTTGGAATAAATAATTTGGAAAATACAAAACTTGATCCAAATCCTTGAATCCGAACTGTTAATTTTTTTCAAATTGTCCACTCTAGGTGGACTTCTTTTAAAAGCCTGCAAAACCTGAATTAATAATTATGAACGTTTTATTTCTCCTAAACCTTTAATCAAATAAGTACTTACCCATTTTAAATTGCATCAAAATCATCATTTAAGAAATTGAAACTGCAAATTGTTGCAGTTTGAATATTAATTTTAAGTTTTCTCTTACAAAAAATAATCCACTGCTTCGCAAGATTAGCATTTTTTTTCCGAAATTGGTTAAAACTTGTTTCAGGCGCTTAAACAGATATAAGTTTCAGCAGCTTGAGCAGATATTAGTTTATTATTGTAATGTAAACGGCCTTCGGACGATAAAAAAAAATGTAAATAATCTTTCTCACGATGTCATTATACTGACAGAAACTTGGCTGAATATATTTATTCTTGACCCAGAGCTTTTCGATGCCTCTTATCAATTATTCAGACGCGATCGTCACCACTTAGACAACTGTAATGCTTAGTAGGTGGAATTCTTTTCCAGATCAAAAACTCTCTCGTTTGTTACCTTATTGACGACTTTCGGTCCACCGATATTGAAGTTCTATGCATAAAAATTAAATTGGTCTCCGGGCACCTATTTGTGATCTCGGCCTTCATACCACCGAGTTCTTATAATGAGAATTATGATAAGTTAAATGCCTGCATAGAAAACTTCTGCGTCTTATTAGAACCCGAAGATGAAATTTGATCGTAGGTGACTTTAACCTACCACACCTTGATAGGGTTAAAATTGATGACAATAACTTCTAAGTTCCGATCAATGCGTCTAGTACTAATGAGCTTTCATTAGTAGATAGTACGTCTTCCTTTGTCTTAAGCCAATTCAACGGAGTGAATAATTATTTTGGAAAAACGAAATTTTTAGTATTTTTCTCCGATACCGTAAGCGTAAGATTGACATCATCCCGCATTAGATATTGAACTTTTCTTAATCACGTCCTCTCCATAAAATAATTTTAGAAGCAAAATTGATTTTAAATTTAGAAAATGTAACTTTTTAGAACTCATTGATTTGTTATGTACCATTGGCTGGAATCAATTATTTTTTAATTGCAATATTGATGATATGTGTAACGTTTTTTATAATACAATTTTTAACTGTTTTAACTAAACAGTTTCACTAAAGGAAAACAACAGTTATTCAAAATAATGTACCACCATTGTTTGATTATGAAATTTTCTTAATTCTTGAAGATATTTTTACTGACTATTTAATTTATTTAAATGAAAATTATATTCTTAAAATTGAAGGTTATATTAAATCCAATGCAGATAGCTTCTTGAAATTCGTAGATTGTAAACAAAAACCTAGTGGCTATAAAAACTCTATGGCAAATTTATCTTCATTTAGTCATCAGCCTTAGGTAATTAAAGATATGCCTGCAAATAATTTCAAAGAAGCTTTCGAAGAAACCTTGATGACAATTCTTTTCTTACTTCTTCTGAGAAACATGTCCCTCACTTAATAATAAATTTTGAGATAAAGCAAGATACCGTTGAACAATGTACCATGAAATTGGAGGGGTGTTTTATTCCAGGCCCCAATTGTGTGCCATCTTCTATATTATTACATAGCAAAAATGCTTCCACGAATCCCTGAATGCGTACTGTAGAAAATAGCTTTTCACCACAATAGGTTTTTACTCAGCAAAACCAATTGTGCATACTTTACTTACATTGTCATTTTTCTCCAGCTTCATCTTCTGTGAAGATAAAGCTGGAGCTTATGATTAAGTGTTTTACTTAGCTTAGCAACTAAACGACGCCTAGAGATTAGACTGAAGCTTAAAATCCTGCTGCTCTTTGTCGCAACTAAGCTTATGCTAACTATGTACCTGTTTTTCATTCTTCTCGTTTTTTTCGTTTAAGTTCAGTTCTTGTCTATACGTCGATTAGGAAGCTTCTCAATTTAGTCTTGTTTAAAATTTGTAAAAGAACTACATGATAAACTAACAATTAATAATAAGAACAATAAAATATTTCATTAGAATTAAACGTTTCAGTGTTTTATTTATTAGTAAGACATATATTTGGGGCAGTCGGCAAAAAAATCGGTGTGTGGAATATAATTAAAAAAAATATTTTTATCTAAAAACTTTCCGCTGAAAAAAAAACCAAAAACGAAATAGAAATGTCTTAGTATCATACGATTAAAAAATGGAAATATACAAAAAGTTATATTAAAGTGAAAAGTAAAAATATTGATTCCACCACCGTTAACAAAAAAAAGACGCTTCCTCGCTTGTTAAAAAAATTGTTGCTTCATTAAAATCAAAAAATGCTCTCCAGCAAAAACAATAATTAAAAAAAAAACATTAAAACAGGATAAATAATAACAGGTTAAAATCAAACATTATTTTAAATCTTCAACAAGAACACAAAAAAAAAATCCTAGAAAGCTTCAAACAGAAAACAGTGTTACAAAAAGATAACCTGTCAGAACATTTTCTAAAACATTTATCTTAAGACTATAAAAATCTAAATCACGTTTTAAACAAGGAAACAAATAAAACGTCAGCATACAATCATCTTTAGAAAGACACCATGTGAGTACCCACCAAACATTGAAGATGGAGGTCATAAATCCAGTTGATAAATTTAAGTTAGTTTTAGACCTTATAAGTAAATTGCCTGATTTCGATGGAAACAATAAATGCCTTTTAGATTTCCTGGACAGGGTAGATTCTCTCGTTCCATCTATTAATTTCTTTGAAGAATCTGCGCAAAGTATTCTTATAAAATCGTAGGGAAAGCTAGGTGCCAATTACAAAAACATGGCAGAGTCGAACACTGGCCTGTAATTAGAGGAATTTTAAAGGATACTTTTGGGGAAGATTGTCTGTTGAAAAACTTATTGACAACATTCGAACGGCAAGAGTACTGACTACAATAGAGGAATATTATAATAAAATTTATAGTTTCCTTAGTAGAATAAATAGTATTTATCTTCTTGACAGTAACATAAATGGCATGACGCAAATAATGTAGTCAAATAGTAGAATTGCACTTGAAGCCTTTAAAAACAATCTCCCCGAACCTACAAAGTCAATTATTTTAAGTAGGAACCCAAGTTCATTAAACGATGCATTTAAAATTATAATTGAAAATAACCACCATCGTGTTTAATCTAATATTCCTTTTTGTGAAATTGGTAGGAGTCAGGGTAATTTCAGCCAAAATTATAACAATTCCGTTCGTCAAAACAATAACCTTTCACAAATTTAATAATTATAACCAGGGTGGAGCATCTTGGCGAAACAATACATTCCATAGAGGAGGTCAAAATAACAACAACTATAACCAAAGCAGACAATCTTACCAAAATAATAACTACCACCCAAAACCAAGTCAACAATCGCGCCAAAATAGTGGCAATGAGAATAGTGCTCAATCACGACTAACTAATAGGTACGGGCAGCCCAATGATCATGATGCTATGGACATTTCCTCGAATCAACGTAGGAGACGTAATTACGATCATTCGGAAAACCGACAAAATTTTTCAATGGGTCAAAGAAACAATTACCCTATTTAGTTTTAAGAAATCCAACAAAAACTCTTAGGTTTATTATTGATTGTGGTGCTGAGTATAGCATAATTAACAACAACTTATGCAACCCAAAAGTGGGAAATTGCCTCAAAAAAAATTAAACTCAAAATTCTAGACCGCAAAATTGAAACCAATGTTGAATACCGAGTTCCCTTATTTAACGAATTCAATGAACCTAATAAATTTGTAAACTTTATAGAATATCAGTTTCAAGGCTTTATTGATGGTCTAATTGGAAACAATATTCTTATCGACCGAAATCCAATCATTGACTAAAAGAACCGTGTTCTGAAGACAGATTCGGAAAGAATCCCTATTTACTTTAACAAAACCGAAGAAATTTATGCTAACGAACGTTTTGAAGATGAATCCTTTAGTATTTTTTGTAGTGAAGCTATACAATCAGAAGTTAACGAAAACGTTTTCGCAAAACATTTAAGCGCGAATGATTCCGCCAAGCTCAAAACTTTACTTCGCTCGTACAGGTCATTTTTTTATAAAGAAGGAAATAACCTGTCCTTCAAAAATGAAATCAAACACCAGATTATAACGAAAAATGAAATTCCTGTCCATAGTAAACTGTATCGCTATCCAGAGATTCATACTGAAGAAGTTGACAGACAGGTTAGTGAGATGCTTAGACAAAAAATAATTGTGCCAAGTCACAGCCCTTACAATTTGCCAATTTGGGTCGTACCCAAAAAAGACAATAAAAATGGTAATTGTAATAGATTATAGGAAGCTGAATGAACAAACTATTGATGATGGCTTCCCTATGAATGGCTCTTACGAAATTTTTGACACACTTGGCAGGTGCAGTTATTTTTGTGTCATAGATCTCGTAAAAGGTTTCCACCAAATCGAACTTGACAAACGCGATAGACCCAAAACAGCGTTTTCTACTAAAAGAGGTCACTACGAATTTTTGAGGATGCCTTTTTGTCTCAAAAACGCTTCAAAAACATTCCAGCGTTTAATGAATCATGTTTTGAAAGCCTTTATACATTTTATCTGTGTCGTTTATTTAGATGACATACTTATATTTTCCACCAGCTTTGAAGAACACTTTCAGGCCTTTAAAACAATTTTACAAGTTCTAAAAGACTCCAATTTAAAAATACAAATAAACAAATGTGGTTCGCTGAATCATCAACATCATATTTAGGCCACATTGTTGTCAGTAATGGCATTAAACCAGATCCAAATAAAAAAAAACCATTACGGAAATGAAACTGCCAACAACTGTGAAAGGAATCAAAAAAATTTTGGAAATTATCGGTTACTACCGGAAGTTCATTAAGGACTATGCGAAGGAAGCTCACCCTATTATTCATTATCTAAAAAAATCTGAAAAATTAAATGTCTCTGACCCAAAATACATAAATTCATTCAAAAATTTAAAAACTTTGCTCACTTCCGATCCCATTTTGAAAAGCCCCGATTTTAGCAAACACTTCGTGCTTACATCAATGCATCAAACTATGCACTTGGTGCAGTGCTTAGCCAAAGTGGCCATCCTATTTGCTATGCATCAAGAACATTGAACCAACATAAGCTGCATTACTCAACAATTTAATTCCTCCTAGTTTGCTTTTGCTTTTGATTTTCATTTTTCATTTATTTTTCATTTATTTAATGGATATTTTATTTGCATTATTAACTTTTTTCATTTCTCTTAACTTAAAAAAAAAAAAAAAAAATTGCTAATGAATTTACTGTGCTTAAATAATATAATTTCAAATGCTTCTTGTAATTGGTTTTTAACTGTTAGAAGCTTATTATTATAAAATAAAAAAAAAAAATAAAAAAAAAAAAATTGAGAAGGAGCTCCTTGCAATTGTGTGGGCAGTAAAGTATTTTCGGACCTACTTATATGGTAGGAAGTTTATTGTGCGAACAGATCATAAACCGCTAATTTGGTTGAGTGGAATAAAGGAGCCAAACATGAAACTCCAAAGATGAAAGATCATGTTGAATGAGTATGATTTTAGCATAGAATACCTTAAAGATAAAGAAAATTATGTAGCGGACGGACTAAGCAGATACATTGATCAAATCCAAAATCGTCATTCGGAAGCTAACAAAGAAGTTATAGCAGAAAATCATTTCGGAAATAGAATAGGTATTGTTTGAGAATTTTTGGATTCTAACGAAGAAGTTAGCTTAGCAGACATTTTCAATAACGCAATAAATCCGAATGTTGATCAAAACAAAAATAACGAAGATGTTATTACTGGAGTCTCAACATCCCAAAACAATAACATCTTCGTTATTGTTTTGGGATAACGAAGATGTTATTATTGGAGTCTCAACATCCCAAAACAATAACATCTTCGTTATTGTTTTGGGATGTTGAGACTCCAGTAATAACATCTTCGTTATTTTTGTTTTGATCAACATTCGGATTTATTGCGTTATTGAAAATGTCTGCTAAGCTAACTTCAATAACAATAACATCTTCGTTATTGTTTTGGGATGTTGAGACTCCAGTAATAACATCTTCGTTATTTTTGTTTTGATCAACATTCGGATTTATTGCGTTATTGAAAATGTCTGCTAAGCTAACATCTTCGTTAGAATCCAAAAATTCTCCAACATTGTTATTATTTTGGGATGTTGAGACTTCAGTAATAACATCTTCGTTATTTTTGTTTTGATCAACATTCGGATGAATTGCGTTATTGAAAATGTCTGCTAAGCTAACTTCTTCGTTAGAATCCAAAAATTCTCCAACAACACCTATTCTATTTCCGAAATGATTTTCTGCTATAACTTCTTTGTTATTCAACAGGCGCAACGATTCATAGTGCGATGGAAGACGAGTCCCTTCATATTTTCATAACAGAAAAACCTATAAATCTTTTTAAAAATCAAGTGTATTTATCTTACGGTACAAAAGAAAAATTCATGATGAAAGTTGTTCACAAAATACAAAATCATATTCAAATCATTAAAAATAAGAGTAATTTAGCTGACGTTATGAAAAGATTTTTAATAAACAGAGGGCTCATATGCATTTATTGCAATGATTTGCCATTATTTCTTGAAGTTCAGAATTTGTACGTAAAATATTTTTCATCGAATTCAAGTTTAAAACTTTTACGATTAAATATATAATTAAAAAATGTTACCGATAAAAATGAAATCCTTATTATTATTAAAAACGAACACCTCAGAAATAATCACCGAAGCATTAATGAGATTTTCTCAGAGTTGAGAAAAATATATTTCTATCCAAAGCTTCAAATAGAAATCCAGAAATGTTTGAATAACTGAGAAGTCTGTAATCTCGCTAAGCATGATCGGCAACCCATTAAAATACCTCTTCAGATTACAGAAACTCCTCAGAAGATTAATGACATACTCCACGTTGCCATTTGGTTTCCTGACCGAGGCAAAATGTGGTTCACTACAATTGACAAATTTTCCAAATATGCAACGATTCATCCCTTAGCAGATAGGAATTGGATAGCTATATTGGGTGCAATCAAGCAAAGGATTCAATTCTTGGGAAAACCCAACAAGATTATATTTGATGGTGAAACATGCATTTTGCACTCAGCTGTTGAGCAGTCTCTGAAAGAAAATTCAATTTGTTTTCACAAAACAACAGCGTCAATTAAAACCGGCAACGCTGATATTGAGAGACTGCATGGGACATTGAATGAACACTTGCGGATACTTAATTCCACCAATGACAATTCGGAATTTGATGAAAAATTATTAAAAATTATAACCACTTACAATAACACGATACATTCAACCACAAAACTAAGGCCGATTGATTTTATTTGTGATCCAATCAGTAGTGAGGAAATTCAAGAACTTGCAAAAAAGTTTAAACACCAGAAAGAAGTTAAAATATAAAAAATAAACAAAAACAAAAGCAATATTAGACCGAATCAAAACCAATGCGCAGACATAGTTCAAAATCAAACCGTTGAAAAAAGTAAACCAAAATATAAGAAACTGAAATACTTTTCTGCGGAAGGAAACTATATAATTGACAGATCGACAAAGAGAAACACAAAATACTATAAAAAAACCAACTTAAACACATATTTAGATACCAGAATAGATAAATCAAATAGAAAAATAGTTACATAAATAATTGCATACACATTACATTATTTCGGATTTCACAAAATAATTTCACTTTTCAATTTTCAAGATTAACTTTTATTCGCTTTCCATTATTTCTCATTAGGTCGATCAAATTTTATTTTCATGAGTCGGTAATGATCATATTCTTGAGTTTTAGAAATTATTATTGCCGTTTGATAATTGTTTTTTCCACAACTATTCAATTTAATTTATCCAGATTCTAGACAATCATATTTGTTTAAATTTTCTTTTGAAATTTGAATCCTCATAGAATTAGCACAGCAAAAAAAAATAAATGCCCATTTCCTTTCATTGAGACGTGTGAAACCCATCTTGTGTGTGGAACCTATTATTTGGCAGCGCTGATTGCGTTCACTGAATTTACTCGTTGGATTTGTGAGGTTTCCCATACGATAGGAACCCGTCATACCGAGAGCCCAGATGTTTTGTTTTTATTGGTTATTTTGCTAATTTGTACTTATTATAATAACTTATTAGAATAAATATTATTTAAAAAAAAATAAAAATTACCCTGGCCATGAAGCTTACAATAGTATTTATATTAGTTATAAATAGTTATTAATTATGGAAATATTTTTGTATTTTTCATCAACACAAATTATTAAAGAATTACAATGGAAATTTATTTGTATGTAAAATATGAGAACAATTAAATTATAGCAACATAAAATAATCTTAAGTAAAATAAAATCAAATAACATAATTGAAACTTGTAACAAGAAAAGTACGAAAAATTTTGTTCATTACTTTGGAAAATAAAGAACATAATAAGTTCAAATATAAGTAATTTGAAAATATGAATTGACATTGTAGAAAAACAGTCAACATTATGTTAACAAAAATCTATGAAATATAAACCGTTAATTATACTATTTAAATTATGCTTTAATTTACTAAAACACTACAAACAAAAAAATAGCTAGAACTAAGAAACTAAATGTAATAAATCAGTTATTTTTTTGTTGTTTTTTATATTTTCGGGGACCAAAAACAGAATTGTCGGGGAGATATTTTATAGCAAAAATGCTTCTACGAATCCCCGAATGCGTACTGTAGAAAGTAGCTTTTCACAACAATAGGTTTTTACTCAGCAAAAACCAATTGTGCATACTTTGCTTACGTTGTCTTTTTTCTCCAGCTTCATCTTCTGTGAAGATAAAGCTGGAGCTTGTGATTAAGTGTTTTATCAGTACTTGTCTATACGTCGATTAAGAAGCTTATCAATTTAGTCTTGTTTAAAATTTGTAAGAGAACTACATGCAAAACTAACAATTATTAATAAGAACAATAAAATATTTTATGGGACTAAGAATTAAACGTTTCAGTGTTTTATTTATTAGTAAGACACATATTTATATTAAAGAAATGTGTTGCTTACTTGTCATACCATACCTCTTATGTATTCTTTTAGACGAGTTCTTAAAAAGTTGTCTTTGCCCTAATATCTGGAAAAGTGCATTCATTACACCTGTTCCCAAAAAAGATAATAAAAATATAAAAATTTACTTGCTTAATAATCGGTGACGCCGAAACTGTTTTACGTCCTTTTGTGCAGATGTTTTTGGAAAACTTGAACAAGTCGATTGTGTGTTTAAGTTGTGTCATAATACTGTGATGCTATTTTATCGAGGCTGAAGTAGACTCGTGGGTGTCCAGGGTCCTACCCAAAGAAAGCAAATAAAACTCGGGTTTTGAAGATTTGAACTCTGACCAATCACCATTTTTTTTTACTTATAAAGAAGATTTTCTAACAATTTTTTTTATATACGGGTCTTATGATAATGCAATTTAATGGTTACTTTATTATAATGCCTCACGACAGAAAGTGTCGTGGGATAGACGGCTTATATAATAATGCCTCGCGACAGATAATGTCGTGGGAAAGAGGGCTAAAAATAATGCCTCGCGACAGAAAGACTCGTGGGATAATCGGTCTAAAATTATGCCTCGCGACCAAAAGTGTCGTGGGATAGTCAGCCTACAATAATGCCTCGCGACAGGAAGTGTCGTGGAATAGTCGGTCTACAATAATACTTCGCGACCAAAAGTGTCCTGGGATAAACAGCCTACAATAATGCCTCGCGACAAGAAGTGTCGTGGGATAGACAACCTACAATAATGCCTCGCGACAAGAAGTGTCGTGGGATAATCGGTCTACAATAATGCCTCGCGACAGAAAGTGTCGTGGGATAGACATCCTACAATAATGCCTCGCGACCAAACGTGTCGTGGGATAGTCAGCCTACAATAATGCCTCGCGACAAGAAGTGTCGTGGGATAATCGGACTACAATAATGCCTCGCGACAAGAAGTGTCGTGGGATAGACAACCTACAATAATACCTCGTGACAGAAGGTATCGTGGGATAGACAGCCTAAAATAATGCCTCGCGACCAAAAGTGTCGTGGGATAGTCAGCCTACAATAATGCCTCGCGACAAGAAGTGCCGTGGAATAATAGGTCTACAAAAATGCCTCGCGACAGGAAGTGTCGTGGGATAGTCAGTCTACAATAATACCTCGCAACCAAAAGTGTCGTGGGATAGACAGCCTACAATAATGCCCCGCGACAAGAAGTGTCGTGGGATAGACATCCTACAATAATGCCTCGCGACAGTAAGTGTCGTGGGATAGACAGGCTACAATAATGCCTCGTGACAAGAAGTATCGTGGGATAGACAACCTACAATAATGCCTCGCGACAGAAAATGTCGTGGGATAGACAGCCTACAGTAATGCCTCCCGACCAAAAGTGTCGTGGGATAGATAGCCTACAATAATGCCCCGCGACAAGAAGTGTCGTGGGATAGACATCCTACAACAATGCCTCGCGACAGAAAGTGTCGTGGGATAGACAGGCTACAATAATGCCTCGTGACAAGAAGTATCGTGGGATAGACAACCTACAATAATGCCTCGCGACAGAAAATGTCGTGGGATAGACAGCCTACAGTAATGCCTCCCGACCAAAAGTGTCGTGGGATAGATAGCCTACAATAATGCCCCGCGACAAGAAGTGTCGTGGGATAGACATCCTACAACAATGCCTCGCGACAGAAAGTGTCGTGGGATAGACAGGCTACAATAATGCCTCGTGACAAGAAGTATCGTGGGATAGACAACCTACAATAATGCCTCGCGACAGAAAATGTCGTGGGATAGACAGCCTACAATAATGCCTCCCGACCAAAATTGTCGTGGGATAGTCAGCCTACAATAATGCCTCACGACAAGAAGTGTCGTGGGATAGACAATCTACAATAATGCCTCGCGACAGAAGGTGTCCTGGGATAGACAGCCTACAATAATGCTTCGCGACCAAAAGTCTCGTGGGATAGACAGCCTACAATAATGCCTCGCGACCAAACGTCTCGTGGGATAGTCAGCCTACAATAATGCCTCGCGACAAAAAGTGTCGTGGGATAGACAATCTACAATAATGCCTCGCGACAGAAGGTGTCGTGGGATAGACAGCCTACAATATTGCCTCGCGACAGAAAGTGTCGTGGGATAATCGGTTTAAAATTATGCCTCAAGACAGAAAGTGTCGTGGGATAGACAGGCTACAATAATGCCTCGTGACAAGAAGTATCGTGGGATAGACAACCTACAATAATGCCTCGACACAGAAAGTTTCATGGGATAGACAACCTACAATAATGCCTCGCGACAGAAAGTGTCGTGGGATAGACAACAATACGGCTACGGTTTGAAGTTACGGACGCACTTGCGTCAATGCTACTCCCAAAATTAAGTACGGTGGGTTACAAGGCAAACCCGAACCAAGATGCACTCTTAAGGAGTGGATCTGGGTTCATCAAATCACGTTCACTACTATTTAGTACTTACGGCAATGCTAAACCGAGGTAAGTAAGGTTTTTATATATTTCTGTCTCAAGCAACACATTTACCTCTGTGTATCACACTTTCTCTTCTCTCTAGTGCATTTCTAAATTCTACTTGTAGATTTTTCTTTTAAAAGATAGTGTGAAGTGAGAAATCAAGAAAAATATATATCTGGTTTGCTTGGTTAATGCCTTATTTTTGTTTTGTGTATATTGTTGTTGGTAGGTTTCTTGTCTTTTGGTTGTTTGGTGACTCGGTGTAGCATAAAATAAATACTTAGTATGTAGGTATTTATTTTAAAAGAGGTTTTTTTTTGTGGGTGGCTGGTAGGTATGAAGTTACTTATCGGTGGGTAGGTATATGGAAAATGTAACGCTTCGTTACACAACCCCCTTTCTTTCGGAGACGAAAACCTTCTCGTCTAAACTTTATCGTATATCAAGGATTGGTATTCGATATATATAATTTTTTTCGGTATTGTCCAAACTTTACATCAGCTTTTTTTCCGTTTCTATTCATTCGGACGGATATTGAGCCCCACGGACGATGAATAAGGAACTGGCGTTCATGCCTGGGTGTTGCCCTCCTAAGCGTGATCCCGGCAAACGGGTTGAAGGTATCTGCTAGATCTACGAATATTGATCTGGTAGGTACATTGCCTTGCTGTACGCATGGGTCGGTTTGGCCTGGTGAAGAAGACGTCACGGAGCACTTTTGCTTAACGGCCGCGGGGCAACTACGTGGGACTATTTTTTTTTTTCTAAATGTAGTTTTTGACAGTCAGGCACGTGGCAAAGTTTAATGTTTTTCGCAATTTCTTAAAAAACGTTAGTTTGAAGATAGGACATTGCATTTTAGCTATTTTGTGTGTGTTTTTAAGGTTTTTTTCTGGAAAAAAGTGGTAAACATAATAGAACAATTTATAAAGATGATTATTATATATATATATATATATTTTACATATTATTATTTTATTATAACTGCTGTTGAAAGAAATGAATTTTTGTGATTTTTAAAATTTTGTGTTTTTTTGATAAGCCAGAACTTTTAGGGCACCCATTTGCACTCAATAATTTTAATGGATTAACATAGGCTTATCTTCCCTGTTTAAGGGTATATACGGTTTTTTTTGCGGAAATTTGTGGAAATATTAAAATTTTGAGCCTAAGTGAAACCCTATTTCCCTTTTTTTCTAGATTCAAGTGATATGATCAAGCGCATTGATATTTTTCATTTGTGGCGGAAGGCGAAGAAAGGTCGCAATGCTGGAAAAATTGATGAAACATGGGTACTTTTTAAAGAAAAATATAACATTGAAAGCTTAAATGCACGAAAAAAGATTGTTTTGTTATGCAAACTCTTCCTAAAAAAATGGAATTTATGTTCTCGAAGAGATGATGCCTTTTTATCTAAATATAGAGCTTGGCTTGATTGCGTCGTCGAAGACTTCGGGCCTTACCAAGAAGAAGAAGAATTAATTAATTCACCAGATAATCTAGGAGGTAGGCCAAAGAAGTCATTTTCAGATAGCTCTTCTCGAACTAAGCGCAGACGAATTGCCACAATTGCTGCAATAGATGAAGACATTGCTTGTGCTTTGAAGCATTGCCAGTCAACAGATAATCTTAAAGCCAAGCAATTGAATTCAAATGATGCTTTGAAAATTTTGGTTGAGGCAAAGTTAACAAAACACCAGTACCAAGTCATTAGGAACTTGGTAAACGAAAAGACCGAAGTTGATGTTTTTCCAAGCTATGTTAAGGTAATAAAAGCGAAAAAAGATTGTTACCCGGAGCCTGAAAAAATATCAATATCCGATACATTGGCTGAAGTTTCCCTTCAAGGTCTTCTAAACCATACAGCCCAAAGAATCGTAGAATCCCAAAAGGAAGTTTTTGAAAGTTTGGAGCTTGATTTAGGTAATACCATCAAATAAGAATCTTTTACCAACAAAGCTTTCTGTTTCATTGTAATACTTGTCCTTTCTGTGATGTCTGTAGGTATGGTAATTGTGTATCGTGTTCGTTTTACAGCAGATAACCTAAATAAAGTAGCCAGTGATACAATGTCTAGTCTGAATTTAACAGCACAGGGGGAGTAGAATAAATGTAATGTACGAGATACGAGTTATGTAATTGAAAACTTTAATTTAGTGTGACTAAATAAAATACATTTTTGATTTAGGTAATCTTACCCTTATTGGAAAATGGGGTTTTGATGGTAGCAGTGGACAAGGAGAATATAAACAACAAATTTCTGAGGGAGTCAGTGATGCTGACATGTTTATTACTTCATATGTTCCAATCCAACTATTTTCACAAAAAAGCTCTGACTCTGAAAAACAAATTTTATGGCAAAATCCTCGTCCAGGATCGACTCGATATTGTCGCCCAATACGGTTTCAATTCAAAAAGGAAACGGCAGAGTTGAGTAGAGCTGAGCAGAGCTACATTGAGAACCAGATTAATGATTTATCTGAAAGTTTAGTTAAAATAACTAACCATACTTTAAACATTAAACATGTCCTCAAGTTAACAATGGTTGACGGGAAGGTGTGCAATGCTTTGACACACACTGCTTCGCAACAGGTGTGCTACATTTGTGGAGCAAAGCCAACAAATATGAATGATATTGAAGGATCCTTACAAAAAAGTATTAACGAAGACTGTTTGGATTTTGGCATATCTCCACTGCATGCGTGGATAAGGTTTTTCGAATTCTTCATCCATCTAGCATACCGACTAGATTTCAAAAAATGGCGCACTGGAAAAAGTGAGAAACCTCTTCTTGCAGTTCAAAAAAAAAGAATTCAAGAAGAATTCAGAAAAATTGGACTGATAGTTGATAAACCAAAACAAGGAGGTGGAAATTCTAATGACGGAAATACTGCGCGTAGATTTTTTGCTAATCCTACTGTATCTTCCCAAATAACGGGTGTGAAAAAATCAATAATAGAAAGATGTGCAGTCATTTTAAAAACTTTGGCTAGTTGTTTTTCAATAAATCCGGAGGTTTTCGAAAAATATGCCCAAGATACTGCACGTGAAATTGTCCAAGAATATCCGTGGTATCCAATGCCAGCTTCTGTACATAAAGTTCTCATTCATGGAGGACAAATTGCAAAACATGCAATTTTGCCTATAGGCCAATTAACGGAAGAGGCAGCAGAGGCAAAAAACAAGGATGTCAAATTTTTCAGATCACACAATACACGAAAAACATCTAGAGTCTTAACAAATACCGATTTGTTTAATAGATTGCTGTTAACATCAGATCCGTTGCTTTCTAACGAAAGAAATTTGAAAAAAAATGAAAAATTAAAATTGCCGACAGATGTTTTAAATTTATTGCAATAAATTGATTAAATTTAATAAAAATAAAAAAAAAAAAGATTTTAGTAGTGTTTTTCTTTTATTTTCAATCATTCGAAATGCAAATTTGGGTTTTTGTCCGTTCTCCTCAAAAACTATAAAAGAATGTCAATAAGTTCTTTTCTAATAATTTTTTCTTAGCCTTATTATAAATTGATATGCATAAAACTAATCTCAATCTATGTGCCAAATTTTATCAAAATTCGTTCAATAATACAGATTTCATTGAAAAAACTTCAAATATAAAAATCCAGAAAATTTTGAAAAATGTCAATAACTTTTTTTTTTATCATGTTTTCCTTACCAAATTTTCAGCAAATATGTAAAAGTACAATTTTAACATCTGTACCAAATTTCATTTAAATCCGTTTAGTAGTTCAGATTTTATAGGGTTTTGACCACCTCTCCCATACAAACGGAACCACTGTGCCCCGTTATCATAGATAATAACTGCATTACAAAAAAATTACTTTTATTACTTGAGGTTTTGGCCTATGGGCGGAACCACTGTGCGGCGGTGGTTTTCTTCCTTTTCCTAAGCTGTGGATTGGCTTTTCCTTTGGCTATTACGTTTGGAAGATTGCAGTGTGGGACGAACAATTAAGAAGCTCCAGAATTAACGGTGTGAACTTGTCTCTTAGTCTCGGCGATTGCCGCACATCTGTTTCGTTTTGAGGGACGAAGTTCTTTTGCTGAGAGTCTTGATGGTTGTCCATTAGTATGACGCGGACTATTTTGAATTGTCGTAAGAGCTCTGCTGGTATGTGCTTTCGTGTGCTTAATTTTAAAATTATTCAACTCTAAGCGGGAGGTACTTCGCGTACATTTTTTGTAAGTTTCACAAATTGAAGATATCACGGCGGCGGCGGCGGGAAAAACAAATTTGGTTTTTGCGTTGGACACTTTGGCTTGAGTCCACGGTCGGTTTGATAGCTGCAGTTTGTGGGTAACAGGATTGCTACCTGTTACCGGCTCAACTCCTATAAAAAGCTGTAACTTCACCTGGCTCAGCAGGTTCATCTACCTCTAGCTTTGGTAGATATCTCATCTCTCCCGTCAGTTCTTTGCCACCTAAGTAAAACGTCACCAAAAAATGTTCGGATGACATGACGGGTTTGCCATTAGCTAGATGGACGGGTCGGTTACATTCTCGCATAGGCAATTTGAGTTTCTTGAACATCTCTCTCAGAGCTTGACCAATGAATGTCTTTGAAGATACGGTGTCAAGTAAAGCACGGTGTTCTAGATCAACTACCTTGATTGCCACAAAATAACGCCGGTCTATGCCAAGAATGTCATTTACAACTGCAACTGGGTTTCGGTGATATGGGTTTGCTGGGGCAGGAAGAGTGTTTGAAACTGTAGGGCGAATGTTTTTGTCGTCACTCTTTATAAATTAGAATTCTTGAGCCTGTGATGCTTTTTTATCGAGACTGAGGTAGACTCGTGGGTGTCCAGGGTTTTACCCAAAGAAAGCAAATAAAACTCGGGTTTTGAAGATTTGGACTCTGACCAATTACCAGTTTTTTTTATTTATAACGAAGATTTTCTAACAATTTATTTCATATAAGGGTCTTAATATTTACAAGTTAATAATAATAATAAAACTCTATTATAATGCCACGTGACTAAAAATGTAGTGGGAAAATCATCTTCAATAAATGCCTCGCGACTAAAAGTGTCGTGGGAAGATCGTCTACAATACATGCCTAGCGACTAAAAGTATCGTGGGAAAATCGTCTACAATAAATGCCTCGCGACTAAAAATGTCGTGGGAAGATCGTCTACAATAACTGCCTCGCGACTAAAAGTGTCGTGGGAAGATCATCTACAATAAATGCCTCGCGACAAGAAGTGTCGTGGGAAGATCGTCTACAACAAATGCCTCGCGACAATAAGTGTAGTGGGAAGATAGTCTACAATAAATGCCTCGCGACAAGAAGTGTCGTGGGAAGATCGTCTACAATAAATGCCTTGCGACAAGAAGTGTCGTGGGAAGATCGTCTACAATAAATGCCTCGCGACAAGAAGTGTCGTGGGAAGATGGTCTACAATAAATGCCTTGCGACTAAAAGTGTCGTGGGAAAATCGTCTACAATAAATGCCTCGCGACAAGAAGTGTCGTCGGAAGATCGTCTACAATAAATGCCTCGCGACAAGAATTGTCGTGGGAAGATCGTCTACAATAAATGCCTCGCGACAATAAGTTTCATGGGAAGATCGTCTACAATAAATGCCTCGCGACAATAAGTTTCGTGGGAAGATCGTCTACAATAAATGCCTCGCGACAAGAAGTGCCGTGGGAAGATCGTCTACAATAAATGCCTCGCGACAAGAAGTGTCGTGGGAAGATCGTCTACAATAAATGCCTCGCGACTAAAAGTGTCGTGGGAAGATCGTCTATAATAAATGCCTCGCGACAAGAAGTGTCGTGGGAAGATCGTCTACAATAAATGCCTCGCAACAATAAGTGTCGTGGGAAGATCATCTACAATAAATGCCTCGCGACAAGAAGTGTCGTGGGAAGATCGTCTACAATAAATGCCTCGCGACAAGAAGTGTCGTGGGAAGATCGTCTACAATAAATGCCTCGCGACTAGAAGTGTCGTGGGAAGATCGTCTACAATTAATGCCTCGTGACAATAAGTTTCGTGGGAAGATCGTCTACAATAAATGCCTCGCGACAATAAGTGTCGTGGGAAGATCGTCTACAATAAATGCCTCACGACAAGAAGTGTCGTGGGAAGATCGTCTACAATAAATACCTCGCGACAATAAGTTTCGTGGGAAGATCGTCTACAATAAATGCCTCGCGACAATAAGTTTCGTGGGAAGATCGTCTACAATAAATGCCTCGCGACAATAAGTGTCGTGGGAAGATCGTCTACAATAAATGCTTCGCGACAAGAAGTGTCGTGGGAAGATCGTCTACAATAAATGCCTCGCGACAAGATGTGTCGTGGGAAGATCGTCTTCAATAAATGCCTCGCGACAAGAAGTGTCGTGGGAAGATCGTCTACAATAAATGCCTCGCGACAAGAAATGTCGTGGGAAGATCGTCTACAATAAATGCCTCACGACAAGAAGTGTCGTGGGAAGATCGTCTACAATAAATACCTCGCGACAATAAGTTTCGTGGGAAGATCGTCTACAATAAATGCCTCGCGACAATAAGTTTCGTGGGAAGATCGTCTACAATAAATGCATCGCGACAAGAAGTGTCGTGGGAAGATCGTCTACAATAAAGATGTTACGGACTTACTTGCGGCAATGCTACTCCCAAAATTAAGTACGGTGGGTTACAAGGCAAACCCGAACCAAGATGCACTCATAAGGAGTGGATCTGGGTTCATCAAATCACGTTCACTACTATCAAGGTTTTTATATATTTCTGTCTCAAGCAACACATTAACCACTGTGTATAACACTTTCTCTTCTCTCTAGTGCATTTTTAACTTCTACTTGTAGATTTTTCTTCTAAAAGATAGTGTGAAGTGAGAAATTAAGAAAAATATATTCTTAAAAAATAATATTTTATACATACATATATGCAGCCTTTTATGATTGCCACTGATCATCTGTGTTGGCTACAGGTACAGGCTGATGGTCGCTGTGAGGCTATTGATGACTCGGTGCGTGGTGGGTCGTATATCTGGTTTGCTTGGTTAATGCCTTATTTTTGTTTGTGTATATTGTTGTTGGTAGGTTTCTTGTCTTTTGGTTGTTTGGTGACTCGGTGTAGCATAAAATAAATACTTAGTATGAAGGTATTTATTTTAAAAGAGGTTTTTTTTGTTTTTTTGTGGGTGGCTGGTAGGTATGAAGTTACTTATCGTTAGGTTGGTATATGGAAAATGTAACGCTTTGTTACACACCCCCCTTTCTTTCGGAGACGAGAACCTTCTCGTCTAAACTTTATCGTATATCGAGGATTGGTATTCGATATATATAAATTTTTTCGGTATTGTCCAAACTTTACATCAGCTTTTTTTCCGTTTCTATTCATTCGGACGGATATTGAGCCCCATGGACGATGAATAAGGAACTGGCGTTCATGCCTGGGTGTTGCCCTCCTAAGCATGATCCCGGCAAACGGGTCGAAGGTATCTGCTAGATCTTCAAATATTGATCTGGAAGGTACATTGCCTTACTGTACGCATGGGTCGGTGCACTTTTGCTTAACGGCGGCCGTGGTTTTCTTCCTTTTCCTAAGCTGTGGATTGGCTTTTCCTTTGGCTATTACGTTTGGAAGATTGCAGTGTGGGACGGACAATTAAGAAGCTCCAGAACTAACGGTGAGAGCTTGTCTCTTAGTCTTGGCGATTGCCGCACATCTGTTTCGTTTTGAGGGACGAAGTTCTTTTGCTGAGAATCTTGATGGTTGTCCATTAGTATGACGCGGACTATTTTGAATTGTCGTAAGAGCTCTGCTGGTATGTGCTTTCGTGTGCTTAATTTTAAAATTATTCGACTCTAAGCGGGAGGTACTTCGCGTACATTCTTTGTAAGTTTCACAAATAGAAGATATCACGGCGGCGGCGGCGGGAAAAACAAATTTGGTTTTTGCGTTGGACACTTTTACTTGAGTCCACGGTCGGTTTGATAGCTGTAGTTTGTGGGTAACAGGATTGCTACCTGTTACCGGCTCCCCTCCTATAAAAAGCTGTAACTTCGCCTAGCTCAGCAGGTTCATCTACCTCTAGCTTTGGTAGATATCTCATCTCTCCCGTCAGTTCTTTGCCACCTAAGTAAAACGTCACCAAAAAATGTTCGGATGACATGACGGGTTTGCCATTAGCTAGATGGATGGGTCGGTTACATTCTCGTCATTTTGAAACTGTAGGGCAAATTTTTCTGTCGTCACTCCTTATAAATTCGAATTCTTGAGCCTGTGATGCTTTTTTATCGAGACTGAGGTAGACTCGTGGGTGTCCAAGGTTTTACCCAAAGAAAGCAAATAAAACTCGGGTTTTGAAGATTTGAACTCTGACCAATAACCAGTTTTTTTTTATTTATAACGAAGATTTTCTAACAATTAATTTCATATAAGGGTCTTAGTATTAATACTTACTCTATTATAATGCCACGTGACTAAAAATGTCGTGGGAAAATCATCTACAATAAATGCCTCGCGACTAAAAGTGTCGGGGGAAAATCGGCTACAATAAATGCCTCGCGACTAAAAGTGTCGTGGGAAGATCGTCTACAATATATGCCTCGCGACTCATTTCATCAAAATAAAGTGTGCAGTGACAAGTACAAGAACCTCCATGGTGATTAATCAAACAAAAATGATCTGGCTAAAATTAGAGTTAAAACATCATTACTCAAAACTCTGTGAAATTGAATTAGAAATTTATCATTTGCATCTGTTAATCACAAAAGGTTTGAATGAATTTCAATTTATATCGTGGATAAATTTTCAAAACAATGTTATGGACAGATGTAAAGATATTTTTCCAAAGAAACGAGATTCGCAAAACAAAAAGTTATTTAAACTAAAACAAGAACAACTGAAAAACAGAAAATCAACGTTGATCGGCAACAATAAACCCAAACCGGTAGATGATTTAATCGTCAATTTGTCAACCGAAGTGTTCTCACAACAACAACTTGATGTTTTGAACAAAGGTCTAAATTTCACCCCAAAACCTTTACACTTGCCTATTATCGAAACCATTGTTGATTTAGAAACCTGTATAAAATATAAACCACCACAAATAAAAGACGAAATAAGAGATTTTGCAAAACCCATTATTAGAGATGCAAAATCAAAGTTTAAATGTGATGCGAAATCAACCAAAATCCACGAGATTATACGTGAGCTACAACAAAAAGATGTTTTCTACATGAAGGCCGACAAGGGAAACAAGTTAGTTATCATGCAGAAACAAGATTACAACGAAAAAGTTCAAAATTCATTACTGACGGATAATATTAAAATGTTAACCAAAACACCTCTACCAAAGATGATTCGTGATTCAAAAGAAGTCATAAAAAGTATAAACACAGTTTTTGCATTACCAACATGGAAACTCAACGTGTCAAATCCAGACATCCCAAAACTGTATGCACTTTCAAAAGTACACAAACCAGGTAACAAAATGCGACACATTGTTTCAAACATTAACTCACCATCAGTGAAGATAGCAAAATGGTTAGTCGAAGATCTGAAAAAATATCCAATCCAAAGTCTATCTATAAAAAATTCCTTTGATTTTGTTGAAAAATCAAAAGACATCTACATAGATGACGACGAAACCATAATCTCCTTTGATGTTGAAGCATTGTTTCCCAGCATTCCCATCCCAGATGCAATAATGGCTTTAAAAACTCTTTTGGAAAAATATACAGGCGATGATGACAAAAAACAGACGTATATTAAAGCAGCGGAGACATGCATGTCATACAATTTTTTCCAATACAGAGAACAATTTTATAAAATTGAATCTGGCACGAGCATGGGAAACCCTCTAAGTTTTTATGTCTTCATTTGAAACAGATCTGAAAACCAGGGGCTTACTTACACGAATTTGGCTTCGTTACGTAGATGATGTGTTTGCTGTAGTTAAAACAACTGAAATTGAAAATGTCCTAACAACCATAAACTCGCAATTCGAAAGCATCAACTTCACCTACGAAACAGAAACAAACAATACTCTTCCTTTCCTAGATTTGATGATAACTCGGAAAAACCATCGAATTGAATTTTCAATCCAACAACAACAAATCGCTACATCACGAGTGACTCATTTTGCCCAGTTCAACACAAGCTTGCTGCATTTCATTCGATGATCCATCGTCTTTGCAAACTTCCATTGTCGATCACTAATTTTTCAAACGAATACAAACACCTAAAAGAAATTGCAACCGTCAACGGCTATAATGAATCCATAGTTGATAAACTTATAATAAAACACACAAGAAAAATCAAAAAATCAAATTTATCAACTTTATTCACACAAAATAGACGATTAGATGTAAACAACAACAACACAGAACGAGCAAGTATGACTTTCTTTCCATCCATTACTGATAAGCTAACGGCAAAATTTAAAAAGAAAAATATTGAATGCGTTTTCTCTAATAATGGAAAAATAAAGAACATGCTTGGCACAACGAAAGACAAAACAAAAACTAACGATAAATCGGGAATTTACGAAGTTAAATGCGGAAACTGTTAAGCTAAATACATTGGTCAAACGAAGAGAAGCATCAAGGTACGTTTCAAAGAACACTCTAGCCACATCAAATACAATCGACCAGAAAAGTCCTCCGTCGCCACCCACGCCCTCACCACCAACCACTTCGATCTCAAATCAGACAACGTTAAGCTGCTAAAGCATGTCACTAACCACAGACGACTTGATGCGTATGAAAGCATATACATACATATCAACGAAAACTTGATGAACAGCGATGAAGGGAATATTATATCACCACTCTTCAATCTAATAAAACCCTCTTACTCCAACTCTTCATTTAAATTATAATATTTCTATGTTTTTTCTTTTACTCTTTTCATGTACTTTTACCTTTCTTTTGTAACATTTTCTTCGTTTATAATTTCTTATGTTCATACATTTGTTCTAATTTTGTTGCAATTTTTGTATACCAATTAGTGTATTGCTGATGATGAGTCACATTGGACTCGAAATGCATCCAATTTTAAATAAAATTAAAAAGTTTTAAATTGAATAATTAACTTGTTTTTTAATTTAATTTGTTGTATTTTGATTTTTTGTTAAATGTTGTGGTCATAAAGGTTGTTTTTTCTTTTAATAAATTAACGCGACCACAAGCAAAAGAAAAGTTCAATTCCCTTTCGGTTTTTGTTCAGGATAACTGTTCCACTGTGTAACAAAAAACTAGAAAAGACTTTAATTTTATTTTTATTAATGTTAATTTTTAACTTCAACGTATTTTATTTCATAAACAAAAATTGAATAATTCAATAATAATAATAAAGATAACAAAAATTTAATAATTCCATAATAAAAATAAAGATAACAAAACAATAATTCATTATGAAAGCATCTTCTCTTCGGTGGGGTGGTTTCCTAATCAGGTAAAAACAGCGTCTTTTGGTAGGGCCATTGCTATTCATTCGCACTAATACAGGCCCCCACGGTCGGTGTACAACGAACTGGTTCTGGTGGCTGGGTGTGGCTCTGAGAGTAATGCCTGAGAACGGATCGAACGGTTGTTCCGAGTTGCTTCCCGCTGCTGCTGCTGGGACGGCCGGTGTAACTGCTGGATGAAGACTTCTGGACTCCATCCTTGGGCTTCAGGTTGCTGCATCCCTTGAACTACCGGAATTTGGTAGTTTTGGTGGAACAGAAGTGGTGTTGCCATCTGTCGGATGAGTGAAGGACGCAGCTTGACTGTTTGTGGGACTAGAACTAGGTCTAGCTTTTCTGTCGATCGGAGGGTTTTCAATTGCCCAACTCTCGTCGGCTGCCTCACGCTGCTCCCGAACTCTTTTCATGTCTGCCAATGCCGATACCTTGGGCGGAATGGGTTTGGCGTTTGCCAGCAAGTGTATTTCCTTAACCCTGCTGACACGAGGCTGGGTGACCAGCTGGAAGCACACTTGATCATCTCCAAGTGACGTGGCTTGCATGTTACGAGGTACGGTGCGCTGGCGTACGCAAGGATCGGGTGGCAGAAAGGGTGCGGTGCACGAAGATGACGGCACTGGATTTCTAGAAGTTAACTTGCCAACGGTTGCTTTTCCTGGGAACTGAAACCTGGGCTTAGTTTTGGTTGTTGCTATTTGGCGTGGTGACTTGCGTGGTGAAGCACGGTTGGCACAGGCGTCTGAACCACAGGCTGTGGTTGGCTGTCTACTCTTGAAGTTAATTTTATATGGTGAGACCTAATCTGCATGGCCATCTGCAACTACGGTAGAGGACGGCCGCTTACGGGCTTTGGTCCATCTTTTGCCAGGGTGTTGTGGCGTTCAGGAGTCGACAGGCGATGAAAACGGGGCGGAGGTGACCGCCTGGGTGACCGGCGGCTAGTTCGTCTTTTGATATGGGGTGGGCTACGCTTTACTCCTCCATTCGGCTGGGATCTACCTCTTCCATTTCCTTGCTCCATGTTTGTAGTGGAAATACTAACGGCGGCGGCGGTGATAGTTTTTTGGCTAAGGGATTTAAAGTTAGATAAGGGCCGCTTGTATATCGGAATTTTTACTACTAGTACGGGGTTGCTTGGTAATGGTGATGTTACCTTCTTAGTTTGTTGCGCACGTCTGCTCGCCTCACGGTTGGCTTTCTACTGATGATCGCAGCGGTTTGATCCTCATTATTTATATTTTTTTCCTCGGAATAAAATCCTTTTAAATCACTTATGTGAGAACGATTGGGCGCTCTTCTCTTTTGTTTGTTTCCCCTATCTCCTTCCCTTAATTCTACGATGACGGGGGAAATAAACTTTGTTACCTGGAAAGGACCATCGTAACGGGGGGCTAATTTCGCCGCGAAATAATTCGCTGTTGAGAAAAAATACGGTTTTTTCTTGTAGACCATCTCACCAATACTAGGTCGCCAGGGACAGCGGCGTAAATTATATGATTTCGCCTGCGTCCTCTTTCCTCTTGCGATGTTGGTACGTACTAACTTGCGATGTTGGTACGTACTAACTCATATAACGCTTGCAATCTTGCCTGTCTGGTGATTACGTCTTCATTAGGGCCGTCGTCGTTCTCCCTTCCAAAATTTAGTACTGCAGGGGAATACCCAGTAGACTCGTGACGGCTCGTGTTCATAGCAAATGACAACTCCGGCAGGTGTTCGTCCCACGATCGCTGGTTTTCCTGCACATACTAAGTAATCATTGTTTTGATGACTCGGTTTACCCTCTCCGTTGGGTTTTCCTGCGGTGTATACGGGGCGGTGAGGCGGTGTTGAATACCCAGGCTCGTTAGAAAGGTTGTGAGCTGGTTGCTCGTAAATTGAGTTCCGTTGTCCGAGAGCAACACCCTAGGGACTCCAAAGCGGTTGGTGATTCTTTCTCTTACAGCTTTAATTAAACTGGGAGTTGTGGCGGCTAGCATCGGGACTGATTCCACCCACTTAGTAAATTTGTCTACCATGACCAGCAGGACGGTATTCCTTTTCATAGAACGCAGTAATGGGCCTACAAAAACACCACAAACGATATCGCTTGGCCATTCGGGCGGTAGTTTTGGCGATACCCAAGTGTCCTGCGGTTACGGCATCGTGGTTTTCAAACAAAATTTGACGGCGGTTGGACTCTGACACGCATAATTTCCAATCCAAATCTCGGGGGCTAGACATTGGATGCGTCACAACGAAACGACGAAACAGTTGATTCTCTCTTATTTTGTACTCGGGGAATTTCTCTGGATATTTTTCGACTTGCTCTTTTATACGTTGTACCCAATCTGGCCTTACGTCTCTAGCGGCGGCGAGCTTATCCATCTCGTTGATAGGCAGAGGATCGCGGGATAGCGCGTCGGCTACTACGTTCATGGATCCTCGGCGATAATGAATATCGAAGTCATGCTGCTGAAGCTCTAAGGCCCAGCGCGCCAACCTTCCAGAGGGGTTTTCCAAGGAATGCAACCACTTCAGATAATGGTGGTCCGTGACAAGGTTGAAATGGTAGCCTTCAAGATATGGTCTCATCTTTCTTATTCCCCACAAAATGGCCAGGCACTCCTTCTCTGTCACAGCATACTTTTGTTCCTGTTCTGTTAACGTACGACTGGCATAGGCAATTACTTTTTCGTGTTCCTCTGATGATTGGGTTAGCACTACTCCTAACCCACAATTACTAACGTCGGTTTGCAAGGTAAAAGGTAAGTCAAAATTTGGGCAAGTTAATACGGGTGCTTCAGTTAGTTTTGATTTGAGCAAATCAAACGCTGCTTGTTGGAGAGGTCCCCAAATCATTTAGCGTTCTTTTTTAGCAGACTGGTTAACGGAGTTGCCACTGACGAGAAATCTTTGATGAAGCGGCGGTACCATGAGCAGATTCCTAATATGCGACGTAGCTCACGGACACTAGTTGGTGCTTTAAATTCTTGCACGGCAGAAATTTTGTCAGGGTCGGTGTGAATGCCTTCTTGGCTGACCACATGGCCCAGGAATCTTAGGCTACTACTGCAAAAGTTGCATTTTCCACGATTATTTTGAGATTGGCGGCACGGAGTTTCCCAAAAACGTCGGTTTACTGGCTAATATGTTCCTCGAAAGAGCCACTGATAATAATTATGTCATCCAGGTAGACGAAAACATGGCTTAACATATCTGAGCCAAAAATCGCATACATGGCACGCTGAAACGTGGCCCCAGCAGAATGTAGGCCGCAAGGCATAACATTCCATTCAAATAATCCACTGCCTGGAACGGTGAAAGCGGTATACGGGCGGCATTTTGGTTCTAACGCAATCTGCCAATAGCCTTGCTTGAGGTCGATCGTAGACATAAACCTTGCTCCACGTAGTTTGTCCAAAATGGCCACTATATATGGCAACGGATATGCGTCTTTGAATGACACTTCGTTCAGCTGGCGAAAATCGATGCAGATCCTCCATGGTCCTTCCTTTTTACGCTCTAGTACGATTGGTGAACTATACGGGCTTTTTGATGGGCTTATCTTACCAGTTTTCAACAGGTCATCGACTTCGTCGTCTATTATCTTTTGCATGGCTGGATTACGCGGATAATAGCGTTGTTTGAAGGGTTCCTCCTTTTTCAAACGAATTCGGTGCGGCGGTACGGTTGAAATTCTTACTATGTTGTCGAACTTAGGTAATTCAATAGCTAGGAGTTTGGCAACCCTGGATAGCCATTAAAAGTGTAAAAAGATTGTTCCTTAGTTAAAATATAAATAAAGTCGATTTAATATTTCCAAAAAAAAAGTGCATCAAAAAAATCACAATTCTTTGCTTTATAAACCTACAGAGAATAATCAGTAAGTCATATTAAAATTACGTTTATATTGTGAGCAAAAGAAAAGGTAAAAATCATAACCTCAAAACTTCACACTCAATCGATGAATAAAATGAAATCTGAAGCAATTTCTCCTGATAATTCAACTCCAAGTAAGAAAACGGCGGTTAGTGATAAGGAAATGGAATCGTTTCGGAAAATAATGCAAGAAACTCTTAATGAACAACTGACGGATATAAAATTAACATTAAATGAAGTTGTAAAAGTCTCTGATTTAAAACAGTTGCATGATGAAATCAAAAATCTGCAAAACAATAACAAATTATTAACAGACAAAGTCACTGCACTCGACGATAGATGTGAGCTGTTGGAGGAGAGACTGGATGCTAATTATATGCGAGAGGTGGAGGGGAACAACATATTTCACATATATAAAGACAATTCTGTTGAGCCGAAAGCTCAAATACAAACGATTTGTCGCACTAATGGTCGAACAACGTCTTTATCAGAACACAATATTATAGATATTCGATCAAATAACTCCAGTAAATTTTTTTTGGTGAAACTGGGAGAAAAAGCAAAAGTTATCAACATTCTCAGATCATCGAAAACATTGAGAGAAGCGGGAATTGTAGATCATAGGGACTATCCACTTTCGATTCGCCAAAAAAGATCACATTTGCTCGAAGTTAGGAAAACTTCGAATCCAAGCACTGAGGTTTTTCTAAGAGATGATCGTCTTTTGGTTCAAAGAAAGGTTTTTACTTGGAGTTTTATTTATGGTTTAATCAAATCAATATCTCAATTAATCAGCTGGCCAAAGTGATAATTCTCAAATGACAGCGGCGCCTTCTAGAAGTGAATACAGAACATCAAATTGTCAAGACTCAAACCTTTTACAACAATCAACATCCAGTGATCCCACTGTACACCAAAATAGATCATTGTAGGATATTACCGTCTGCCCTCAATTTTTAAGTAAAAATATTGTCAAAAATAGAAATTATAGAATACTTACTTATTTAAAAAAATCAGTATATGTGAATAGGTTTGAAATATTTTGTCTTTTTGAAATACATTACAAGGAAATGTAAAAAACTATGAACATTATTTTGAGGATTATGTGTTATGCTGGAAAGCTGGTATCAGAAACAATAACAAGGGTCGCGCGAGTGGTGGATGTCTCTATGGATACAGAAGAAGCATACAAGAAATTGCAATAGATTTTCAACAATCATTAAGATATAGTTTTTTCAATCTTCAAGCTACAGATGCAAGTATCAAGTACTGTATACTTCCTGTTTATATAAATCAGTCAGTTTCAGTTGAAGTGTCGTGGGGTGCGCATTACATTGAAACACTCTTGTTTTACATACGTACATTTCTTATAATAATTATCAAAATGATTTGTTCTAAGTGTTCACAAAAGATTGATAGAAGTACAAGTGAAAAAATCTCTTGCTCTGAATGCATGTCTCTTTTCCATCTCGCTTGCATTAAAGTTAAACCACAAGACATTAAGCAAACAAAATCAGGAAAAATATTTCGTTGTAATATTTGCGCGGCAAAGTCCAAGTCTCACCAGATATCCGTACAGTTAACTGGGTCAAATAGTTGTGCTACGTCATCAACAAGTAACAACAACACCGTGTGCTCTAAGCTCTTAGAGTCGTCTGAGCATATAAATGACAACACCAAGAGTAGCAACGAATGCACTATCCAAATGGTATATGCAAAGCTAACCCAGTTGGAAGACAAATTTGATTGTTACCTACGATCCTTTAATGAGCTGAGTGCAGAGAATATGGCTTTAAAAACTAAACTTGAACATCTGGAGAGCAGACTCAATTGGCAGCAGCAGCATCATCTAAAAAAGTGCATTGAAATCGTTGGAGTGCCATGTGTGAATAACATCAATGCTCAAAGAGAAGCACAACACATTTTCGCAAAATGCCTCTCTATCAATGTTCCCGACGAACAAATAAAAAAATGTTACGTTCGAAAGGTACACACACAAAAGGGGGCTAACGGTGAATCTTCTGCGGTTAATAAATCAATCATCTGCATTAAATTTTCTGATATCCACATCAAGCAGCAAATAATGAAAGAGAAAGCAAAGAAAAAAAGTAAGCTTCTCTTATCGAATCGTAACAATGGTGAAGATGGAGGTGAAGGTGTTCTTCATGTTTCTGGTGGCAGCGGTGATGACGTGGGCGTTGGTAGCGGTAGATGCAGTGGCAGTGGCGGTGCAAGCGTAAATATTTATATTAATGATGCACTTACGAAATTTTCACAGGCTCTCTTCATGCAAGCCAAAGATAGGAAAAAGAAAGAGGGTTACAAATATTTATGGTTTAAAGATAACCAAATTCTTATGAGAAAGATTGAGGGAGAAAAGGTCATTTCAATTAAATCCTTCAGTGATCTTGCACTTATTTAGTGCTAATTATTTCTTCATTTTCAAATGAATTTTGTACATGAAAATGATGATTTAATTGATGACTTTTCTTTTTTCGATCTCAGTAGTTCTAATTGTTTTAATGTTTTTTCAAATTCAAATTACTGTGATGATAAACTGTTTATTGTGCACCAAAACATCAGAAGCTTGCGAGAAAACTTCGCAGTTCTTGTATCACATTTAGACTCGTTTGAATGCATTCCAGATATAATTTTTATCTCTGAAATATGGATTTATGGCTTTGAAAAAAGCGACTACTATTTGCCCGGTTTTAATTTTTTTGCCAAAACAAATGAAGGTTACGCGGCAGGTGGTGTTGGCTGTTTCATTAAAGAAGATTTTAAGGACTGCGAAATATCTGAATTAGACTTTATGTGTGCGGATATTTTAAAAGTTTGTCTAAAAATGGATAAAGAATTGTATGTCTTTTTGTGTGTGTATAGATTGCATATGTTTAGTGTCCCTTCTTTTATTCAGGAGTTCTCTAATGTATTAGAGAGAGAAAGATCAAAAAATCTGATTATTGTAGGGGATTTTAATGTAAATATTTTAGAAAATAGTGAAATGACGGCAACTTACAGCGCCCTGTTAGCTTCTTATGGTCTCGAATGTTTTATTAATGAGCCTACTAGAATGGTTTCAGGCACTTGTTTAGATCATATCTATGGGCGTTTCGCCAGTTTGTCGCGCTGTTGTAGGAAATTTGTTTTTGATTTTATGATAACTGACCATGCGATGACAGGTCTATTGGTCAACTTTTCTAAATCGAATAAGGTAAGCAATTCTCCTTCCTCTAGTATAATCACAAAAATTGATTTTACGAAGTTAAGACATTATCTCTTATATGAATTTTGGGAAGATGTTTTTGAAGAAAGTGATGCTATTTTATCCTATTCTATTTTTATAAAAAATTTTAAGAAACATATAGAAAATAGCTCTTATGTCGTTTGCTTAAGAAATTCTAAGAAAAAACTGAAGGCCTGGATTTCTATGCAACTACTTACTAAAATTAAAACTAAAAATAAACTTAAACTTAAGTGCGTTCGAAATCCGTCCAACATTTACCTAAAGAGCAAATATAAGAAATTATTTTTGGAGCTGAAAAGAGAAATAAAGATTTGTCGTGACAACTACTACCGCACTAAATTTAATACAGCTAAAGGCAATTTAAAAAGTGAATGGCAAGTTGTAAATAGTATACTAAATAAAACTCTTCTTCAAAAAAACCTATTGTTATTCGTTCTGGGGTTTCTGAAATAACGGATCGGAAAGAGATTGCTGAAGTATTCAACAACTATTTTTCTTCGGTCGCCAATGACTCACAATCCCCTGATATCCAGCATTCGTGCCATAACTGTTCTAGTTCACGTCTTTCCAATTGTCCTGAAACTATAAGTAGAAATAGCTTTGTTTTTAGTCCGTTTACTAGTTTGGAAATTTTGAAAGCGATTGGTGGTCTCAAAAATTCGAATGCTTGTGGAGTTGATGACATTTCTAACCTAACCCTTAAAAAAGCTGCTTGTTTTTTGGTAGACGTTTTAACACATTTGTTTAACTGTAGTATTTATTCTGGTATCTTCCCTGATGAATTGAAATGTGCGGATGTTGTTCCTCTCTTCGAAAAAGGGTCAGTGGAAGAAATGTCGAACTATAGACCTATCTCACTTCTTCCCACTGTCGCAAAAGTATTTGAAAAACTTGTAAAAGAAAGGGTAGTTAATTTTTTGATAAAGACCAAGTTCTTTAACCCAATTCAATTTGGTTTTCAAAAAGGTAAATCTACCGAAGACGCCCTTTTAGAATTCTGTTCAAGAATTTTCTCCAACTTGGATGGAAAATTGTTAACATGTGGCTTATTTGTAGACATTACCAAAGCATTTGACATGGTCAACCATGAGATATTGTTGAGAAAACTTGAAAATGCTGGTTTTCGTGGCTTTATGTTGGATTGGTTTGGGTCATATCTGCTAAATAGATCACAGAGAGTTAAAATAGATAATATTAGAAGTAGCATCTTTTTCTTTAATATTGGTGTGCCTCAAGGGTCGGTCCTAGGACCTATTTTATTTCTAATCTATATTAATTCTTTGTTTAGCTTAAAATTTAAATGCAAACTTACCGCATTTGCCGATGACATAGGTTGTTCATATGGTTCTAATAGTGCACTAAACCTAATTGCTGACATACATTGGGATTTAAACTTATTCAGAAATTGGTTCTCTGTACACAGGTTGATTATCAGTTCCAAAACAAAAATCATGTTTTTCAATTTGTCTTCACAAAACACGTTTGAAACTGATGTTTTATACCATGCTCCTGAATGTCAAAAGTTTAAGATGAATTCTTGCGAATCGTGTTCAACCAAGTCTTCATATTTTACTTTCCATGACAATCTGAGTTGCAGTGATAATTGTTTTGTGGTGGAGAATGTTAATGAATTCAAGTACTTAGGTCTCTTTATTGACTCTAGGATGAACTTTCTATGTCATACAGAATCCTTAAGGAAATATTTTAATTGGACATTGAGAAACTTTTTCTTTCTAAGAAGTGTTTGTTCTACTAAACTCCTAACAACTATATACTATGGCATTTTCCATTCTAAACTGCAATATGCAATTACCTGTTGGGGGGGAGCTTATAGAAACAAAATTCAACCGTTACTTACGCTCCAGAAATATGTCATCAGAAAAATCGCTGGAAAACATCGTCGACATAATAGTTTTGAACTTTTTCGCAATCTCAAAGTGCTTCCGGTTAGGCATCTGTACTGTTTTAAGGTGTTAAAGGCTTTCTTTATGAGATCGGGAAATCTCAATTTTAGATTAGTTTCAAATCATAATCTTCGTGGTAACATTTTGAATTTCGTGAGTGTACCTAACTTTCGTACCACTGCTTTTCGTAACTTTTATTCAGTCTTTTCTTGTCGTCTCTTCAATAAACTTCCCCTTCCTATCAGATCACTTACTACTTCTGGAATGTTTGTAAAACGTATAAAAATATGGCTTGAACATTTTGATCATGCTGGTATTGAATCTCTTTTCTCTGATGTTTTGGTTTAATAATTTATTTATTCTTTGTTTTTGAAAAAATGTTGTAAAAATATATTATTTTAACCTATCTCTTCTTCTTTTACTACGTACATAATATATCGAACAGCTTTTATTGTTAACTATTTTTTTTCTTTATAAGTAGCTATTTTTTATTCCTTATTTGAACTATATTATTGTATCGGGTCACCCCACCCTTATTAATTTTTTGAATTATTTTCGTTTAAAGTGGCATTTGACACTATTTTTAGTACCTTAGTATTATAAAATATAAAATGTCATTAATTTCCTTTAGTTGCATTCATTTTATTCTGTTCTGATTTAATGTAATATGATTTCAAATGGAAATAAAACTTGTATCTATCTATCTATCTATGGGGGTAAAGGATTACAATGGGGATCGGATCTTCAAATTCTAAGTGATGTCGTTAACAATCTTCAGGAACAAACTAATATCTTCCTAACTGGTGATTTTAATGCGAGGACCAGCACCAGACAACCTTTTTTAATTGATTATGATGATGATGTAATAGACCTACGCAACTCGAAAGACCTAGTGTTGGATAGAAAAGGGATTCAGCTTTTGGACTTCTGCAGCGAGTATAACCTAAAAATTCATAACGGATGTTCAAAGGCAGATCCAAATGGCGAATTCACGTTTGTAGGTGCTCAAGGAAGCGCAGTCATCGATCTTAGTTTGAGTGGAGGAGAGTGGAAAGGCCTAATTCAGAACTTCGAGGTGCAAGCACAGAGTTTTTCCGATCACCTGCCAATTGTTACTTCCTTTCAGATAGGCAGCCAAGATATAACAGGCTCTGAGGTCAGGACTGAAATAAATACATTACCAAAATTAATATGGAAGCAAAACAATGCGGAAACCTATCGTGACAATCTAAGTAGGCAGATCGAAGCAATGCGTTCGGAAGGAAACGTTTTTGAAATAGCGCAAGCTATCAGAAATTCAGTCGAAATTGTACCTCGAAAGCATACCTACAAGCAACCATGGTTCGACCTTGAATGTGAAAGAAAGCGAAGACAATCATTTTCACTGTTGAACCTTTATAGGAAGTTTAACGAGCCTAATTACAAAACTATGTACCTGATCGTGAAACGTGAGTTCAAAGAGATATGCCGAAAAAAGAAATCTGAATACAAGTCCACCCAAGCTATAGAAATATCTCAATGCAAAGACTCCGCGACTTTGTGGAAACTGCTAAAAAGAAAAAATGGGGACAGGTTTAAGATTGGGTTAAATTTCGATGTAATGAGTATGGAAAGCCATTTTAAAAGTATTTTGAATACCGCCAACTAAATAAATCTGCCGAAATTCCAATTTGCAGAGTTAAATTCAACAAATGAGCACCTGGACAGACCCATAACGGAAGAGGAAGTCAAAAGCTGGCTGGACAAGAGCAAGGACCGAAAAGCAGCTGGAACTGATGGCATTCCTGTAAAATTTTATAAGAATGCAAATAATGAGCTCCTTGTGATGCTTACAAAAGAATTCAACAGAATTTTTGAAACGGGAAAAGTACCAGACAGTTTCAAACAGAGCGTGATTTTCCAGATCTTAAAAAACGTGACCCAAACATGGCCGAAAACTACCGAGGAATTGCTTTTTTAAACTCTTCCCTAAAAATATTAATGGGTATCTTAGCTAAGCGTTTTCAAGTGTGGACCGAACAGAATAAACTTCTAAGTGACTTCCAGGCAGGCTTTAGAGAACATTTCTCCACAGTAGATCAAATTTTTGTTTTAACAACTGTAGCACAGAACTTTATCAGGTTAAAGAAAAAACTATATGTGTTCTTTGTTGATCTGATGGCAGCTTTTGACACTGTGGATAGGAGTGCTCTTTTTTACAAACTATATAACAAAGGCCTTTCTAGAAAGTTTGGAAATCTTATTGAAAAACTGTACGAAGGAACATCATCAGTTGTTTGGAATGGGAAGCAATTTGGAGATTTTTTCGAAACTATGACAGGAGTCAAACAGGGATCCAACTTTAGCCCTCAAGCATTCATCATGTTCATTGATGACATAACAGATTATATATCTGGTGGAATAAGAATTGGAGGGAATCACATAAAAGTTTTGTTGTACGCAGATGATATGGTGTTATTGGCTGACTCACCGGAGAAATTACAGCGCATGATCAATCAGCTACAAAGGTATTGCCAGGAGTGGAGGCTTAATGTCAACATATCTAAGTCCAAAACAATGATATTTAGAAAAGGCGGAGGAAGGTATGCCAGAAATGAAAAGTGGTTTTTCGACGGACAAGAACTGGAATCGGTCAAAACATACAGGTATTTGGGAATGATCAAAAGCAGCAATTTGAACATGTAACATCATTTGAAAGAGAAACTGGCAGTAGCTAAGTCAGCAATTGGTCTAGCTTGGAAAAACTGTTTAAACGATAAACAAATACCATTGAAAATAAAATATCAAATTTTTCAAGCTGTTTCAAAGTCAGTTATGCTTTATGGAGCTCAAGTGTGGGGCTACAAATTATACGACGCAGTAGAAAAGCTTCTCCGGTTCTTTTTAAAAAGAATTTTTAAACAACCGCAGTCCACACCAAATAACATGCTGATGGTCGAAACTGGTCTACCACCACTATTTACGGAAACTTTAAACTGCATTTGAATTACGTGTCAAAAATCATGTCTTTTGAGGACGAAAGACTCAGTAAACGCGATTTAAAGTATGTTGTGGAAACAAAAATACTGTTTTTTGAGGAATGCAAAAAATTTCTGAGTTTTGTGGATACGACTTACAATTAAATATAGAAAACTATTTTGATGAAAGATACACAACAGAATTAATATCAATAATTTTTAAAGCAAGAGGAGAGATATTAAACCTTAACTTTATCTCTCATAGAGAAGATTTGCCTATAACGTGTTCGTTATTCAATCTAGGAGAAAGGGAGATATGTATCACTTTTTAGGCAGGTGTCAAATTTTAAACGAGTTCAGGTTGCAAATTTATGGAAAAAGACTGTTGGAAGAATCCGAAATGAGGAATATCTTGAATGGCTCTGATTGGAATAAATTGTACTTGTATTGTAAATCAGCATTAAACTATAGAAAATCAATAATCGAAGAATCTTTTTAAAACTTTGTTTTTTATTAATTTAAAGAGTTTTGTCAAATTTGGGCAGACGGTTTTAAACCATGTCTTTAATGTTAATGTTATGATGCAATCTGTAAACTAATACTAAGAAAATAAAATGTTTTATCTATCTATCTATCTATCAATAGCTAGGAAATCATCTAGTCTCTGTTGTTGATACTCTGGTAAATGGGACACGGCTCTTCTGACAGAAAGGTTCTCGTTTCTCTGGTACTTTTTGCTACCTGTTATAGGTTTGCCTCCCAAATATATTTGAATGTTGGCCTGATTCATTAAATCCATTCCGAGAATCGCATCTTCCTCCAGCGCTGGTAAATAGCTAAGCTCGCCAGTCAACTCGTTGCCACCTAACGAGAACGTTACCGTGAAGTGCTCGGAGGTGATGACGGGTTCACCATTCGCTAGATGGACCGGACGGTTGCATTTCCGTATCGGCAATCCAAGGGCAATCAACTTTTCTCTTAATGCTGGGCCAATAAACGTTTTTGATGACCCAGTGTCGAGAAGTGCCTGATATTCTTCTTCATTGATCTTTATTGGTACAACATATCGGGGATCGACTCCAGGTATATTGTTAACAACGGCTACTGGATTTCGGTGGCAATGGCAATCTTTCGTCAGTCTACCGTCCTCTCCACAAAATGAACAAAACAGTCGAAACGGACGACGGCATGTTTCTTTGCGGTGGCCTCTTTGTTTGCTGTTCCAGCAATGCGTATCCCTATCATAAGATACGACTGCCGGCGGCCCTCGTAGAACTTGTGGGGTGGGAAGAGCGGCTAGACCTGACGGACGTGCGTTCCTTTCATCATTCCTGATAGACTCGAACTCTTCAGCCATAGTAGATAACTCATCTAGTGTGGTAAAATCTCGGCGACGGATATAGTACCGATATTCGGGGCGCATATTGTCGAATATTCGATCAATATTTTTGGTTATTATCATGTGAGGATGCTGCCTTATCAGGTATTGAGCAGCCATGATATACTCTTTTGCGCGTTCACGTGGGCCTTGCCGTTTGCGCAATATCTCTAATCTCCAATATATGGAGGTATCGAGCGGGCAGGAAGTGACGAATGAATGCCTCACGAAAATCATTCCACTTGACGAAACTATCTCCTTTGATGTTATAACATAGTGTAAGTTCCGACAGCCTCTCGAGAAATTCCAGTGAATTTCCAGACGAATCAAACTTTAACCCCCACTTTCGAACGGTGTTCATTACCTCCGCCTCATAACTCAATGTGAGCCGGTGTGTAGGCGGTGTCTGCTCGTACCGTTTGTTTGAGCTGAAGGGAGGTACCGTGTATGGAAAGTGAACCGGGTGGCTGATTCGGGAGTCCTCGAGAGTATGCTGGTTGCGTGTATCTTCAGCGCTGGCCGTTTGATGCTGGGCTAGCGGGGGGGAGGCCTATACCGTTCTTTCGGCGGAACCAATAATGAAGTCTGCATATATAATGGAGAACTGGTTTCCTCTGATGAAGCAGGTGCGGGCTGAGCGGTGGTGACTGCAGGTTTTTCGTTAGTGTGTACCCATAGAACAATGGGCTCGTCGTCGTTAAGTCGTTGTTCGACTACACTCTCCCATTTCTCACACAAACTTAGTGTAAAACCGGTGGTAACCCCAGAAGCTCTAATCTTTTTGAGATACTGACTCAACCGTTGACGGAGTTCCTTCATATCCCCGTCAGTATCCAAATTTCAGGATTCAAGAGCTTCCTGCAACTCAGACTTCTTCATAAGGTATATGAAATTCAGATTTTAAAGAGCGTTATCACCTTCAATTGGTTGTTCTTCTGGTTTCACCATTTTTGTGTTTTGGTAGCGGCGGACGTAATTGGTAATCGGAAGAGGGCGGTCAGTGGTACCTTCAGGAGATTCCTGGTCCGTCGGCGGTGAGAGTTCGGATGAATCCTCTAAAGGTCCCTGCTCGGGCGCCAAAATGTGATGCTTTTTTATCGCGGCTGAGGTAGACTCGTGGGTGTCCAGGGTTTTACCCAAAGAAAGCAAATAAAACTCGGGTTTTGAAGATTTGAACTCTGACCAATTACCAATTTTTTATTTATAACGAAGATTTTCTAACAATTTATTTCATATACGGGTCTTAATATTTACAAGTTAATATTTACTCTATTATAATGCCTCGCGACTAAAAATGACGTGGGAAAATCATATACAATAAATGCCTCGCGACAATAAGTGTCGTGGGAAGATCGTCTACAATAAATGCCTCGCGACAAAAAGTGTCGTGGGAAGATCGGCTATAATAAATGCCTCGCGACAATAAGTGTCGTGGGAAGATCGTCAACAATAAATGCCTCGCGACAAAAAGTGCCGTGGGAAGATCGTTTACAATAAATGCCTCGCGACAAAAAGTGTCGTGGGAAGATCGTCTACAATAAATGCCTCGCGACAATAAGTTTCGTGGGATGATCGTCTACAATAAATGCCTCGCGACGAAAAGTGTCGTGGGAAGATCGGCTACAATAAATGCCTCGCGACAATAAGTGTCGTGGGAAGATCGTCTACAATAAATGCTTCGCGACAAAAAGTGTCGTGGGAAGATCGGCTATAATAAATGCCTCGCGACAATAAGTGTCGTGGGAAGATCGTCTACAATTAACGCCTCGCGACAAAAAGTGTCGTGGGAAGATCGGCTACAATAAATGCCTCGCGACAATAAGTGTCGTGGGAAGATCGTCTACAATAAATGCCTCGCGACAATAAGTGTCGTGTTAAGATCGTCTACAATAAACGACTCGCGACAAAAAGTGTCGTGTGAAGATCGTCTACAATAAATGCCTCGCGACAATAAGTGTCGTGGGAAGATCGTCTACAATTAATGCCTCGCGACAATAAGTGACGTGGGAAGATCGTCTACAATAAATGCCTCGCGACAAAAATTGTCGTGTGAAGATCGGCTACAATTAATGCCTCGCGACAATAAGTGTCGTGGGAAGATCGTCTACAATAAATGCCTCGCGACTAAAAGTGTCGTGGGAAAATCGTCTACAATAAATGCCTCGCGACTAAAAATGTCGTGGGAAGATCGTCTACAATAAATGCCTCGCGAATAAAAGTGTCGTGGGAAGATCGTCTACAATAAAAGCCTCGCGACAAGAAGTGTCGTGGGAAGATCGTCTAAAATTAATGCCTCGCGACAATAAGTGTCGTGGGAAGATCGTTTAAAATTAATGCCTCGCGACAATAAGTGTCGTGGGAAGATCGTCACAATAAAGAAGTTGTGGACGTACTTGCGGCAATGCTACTCCCAAAATTAAGTACGGTGGGTTACAAAGCAAACCCGAACCGAGATACACTCTTAAGGAGTGGAACTGGGTTCAACCAATCGCGGGCACTACTGTTCGGTACTTACGGCAATGCTAAGCCGAGGTAAGTACTGCGGTTTCAAACGGACAACCTTCACCGGGGTACTGAGGTGCACTCTGAAGGAGTGAATCTCAATATTCCTAACTTTAAAACCAAAAAGCGAACGTAGTGAGTACTATGTACGAGTACTAAGTATCGTACTTTGTGCCTCTCTGCGTTCCCTATAACCACTTCGCCTTCTAGTAAGCTTACTTAGGTTAAAGTGTGTACAGGTTTTTTATATGTTGCTATCTCAAGCCACACATTAACCTCTGTGTATCACACTTTCTTCTTCATGATTCTAGTGCATTTTTCACTTCCATTCGTCAACTTTTCTGAAGTAAGACGGTGCGAAGTGAAAGATGACGAATAAAAACAACAATAAAAAAAACATACTTAATATAAATAAATATATGGGATGACGTAGTCACTCATGTTTGTCACTGATGTGTGCTAGCAGATGCATGGTCGCTGTGTGCCTACTGCTGACTCGATGGGTGGTGGGTGGTATAGCTGACTGCTTAGTTGCTGCTTTTATTTTCGTTTGGTGTATATTGTTGTTGGTAGGTATCTTGTGTATTTAGTTGTTCCTGCTGCTGGGTATACATTGTTGTTGGGTGATATGGACAGCATAAAATAAATACTAAGTATGTAGGTATTCATTTAAAGGGTGGCTTCCATTTCCTTGGCTGGTAGGTATCCTTTTGTCATGTTGTTGGTAGGTAGGTATATGGAAAATGTAACACTTCGTTACACCCCCCTTTCTTTCGGAGACGAGAACTTTCTCGTCTAAACTATATCGTATATCAATGATTGGTATTCGATATATATAATTTTTTTGGGTATTGTCCCAACTTTAGATCAGCTGTTTTTCCGTTCCTATTCATTCGGACGGATATTGAGCCCCATGGACGATGAATAAGGAAATGGCGTTCATGTCTGGGAGTTGCCCTCCTAAGCGTGATCCCGGCAAACGGGTCGAAGGTATCTACTAGATCTTCGAATATTGATCTGGGAGGTACATTGCTTTGCTGTACGCATGGATCGGTTTGGCCTGGTGAAGAAGGCGTTACGGAGCACTTTTGTTCAACGGCGGTGGTTTTCTTCCTTTTCGTGGTTCTCGTACTGAGAGGCGATGGGAAGGTTGGGGGTGGGACTGGTTAGATGACAGTCTTGATGGCTGTCCATTAGTATAATGCAGACTTTTTTGAACTGTCGTACTAGCTCTGCTGGTATGTGATTTCGTGTGCTCCATTTTAAAATTATTCGACTCTAAGCAGTAGGTACTTCGTGTACATTCTTTGTGAAGTTCACAAACTGAAGATATCACGGTGGCGGCAGTTGGAAAAACAAATTTGGGTTTTGCGTTGGACACTTCTGCTTGAGTCCACGGTCGGTTTGATAGCTGCAGTTTGTGGGTATCAGGATTGCTACTTGTTACCGGCTTCTCTCCTATAAAAAGCTGTAGCATCGCCTGACTCAGCAGGTCCATGCCGAGAATGGCATCTACCTCTAGCTTTGGTAGATATGTCATCTCTCCCGTCAGTTCTCTGCCACCTAAGTAAAACGCCACCCAAAAATGTTCAGATGACATGACGGGTTTGCCATTAGCTAGATGGACGGGTCGGTTACATTCTCGCATAGGCAATCCGAGTTTTTTGAACTTCTCTCTCAGAGCTTGGCCAATGAATGTCTTTGAAGATCCAGTGTCAAGTAAAGCACGGTGTTCTAGATCATCTACCTTGATTGGCACAAAGTAACGCGGGTCTATGTCAAGAATGTCATTTACAACTGCAACTGGGTTTCGGTGGTTTCGGTGATATTGGGTTGTTGGGGCAGGAAGAGTGTTTGAAACTGAAGGGCGAATGTTTCTGTCGTCACTTTTTATAAATTCGAATTCTTCAGCCATTGTAGATAATTCATCCAAAGTGGTGAAGTCTCGGCGGCGTATATAATAACGATATTCTGGTCGCATATTGTCGAAAATTCGATCAATGTTTTCGGCTATCGTCATGCGGAGGTGCTGCCGTATAAGGTATTGAGCGGCCATGATATACTCTTTTGCCCGTTCACGTGGACCTTGTCGCGTGTGCAATATTTCTTCCTCCAATTTATGAAGGTATTGGGAGGGTAGGAAGTGACGGATGATTGCCTCACGAAAATCATTCCACTTGTCGAAACTATCTCCTTTGATGCGAAGCCATTCCAACGCACTCCCACGGAATAGTTCAGGAAGTGTTCGTAGCATGTCGTCAGGCGGGATGTTATAAACTCGTGTTAGCTCCGACAGCCTCTCAAGGAATTCCAGTGGGTTTCCAGACGAATCAAACTTTAACCCCCACTTTCGTACGGTGTTCATTACCTCCGCCTCATAACTCAACGTGAGCCGGTGTGTAGGCGGTATCTGCTCTTACCGTTGGTTTGAGCTGAGGGGAGGTACCGTGTATGGAAAGTGAACCGGGTGGCTGATTCGGGAATCCTCGAGAGTATGCTGGTGGTGTGTCCTTTCGGCGGAACCATAAATGTGGTTTGCATATATAATGTGGAACTGGATTCCTCTGATGAAGCAGGTGTGGGTTGAGCTGTGGTGACTGCAGGTTTTTCAGTATTATTTACTGGTGGTTCTATGGGCTCGTCGTCGTTAAGTCGTTGTTCGACTACACTCTCCCATTTCTCACACAAACTTAGTGTAGAACCGGTGGTAACCCCAGAAGCTCTAATCTTTTTGAGATACTGACTCAACCGTTGACGGAGTTCCTTCATATCCTCGTCAGTATCCAAATTTCTGGATTCAAGAGCTTCCTGCAACTCAGACTTCTTCATCAGGTATATTAAGTTCAGATTTTAAAGAGCGTTATCATCTTCAATTGGTTGTTCTTCTGGTTTCACCATTTTTTATGTTTTGGTAGCGGCGGACTGGTAATTTTTAATCGGAAGAGGGCGGTCGGTGGTACCTTCAGAAGATTCCTGGTCGGTCGGCGGTGAGAGTTCGGATGAATCCTCTAAAGGTCCCTGCTGGGCCGCCAAGATGTGATGCTTTTTTACCGAGGCTGAAGTACACTCGTGGGTGTCCAGGGTCGTACCCAAAGGAAGCAAATAAAACTCGGGTTTTGAAGTTTTGAACTCTGACCAATTACCAGTTTTTTTTATTTATAACGAAGATTTTCTAACAAGTCGGTGAACAATAATGCCTCGCGACCAAAAGTGTCGTGGGATAGTCTGCCTACAATAAGGCCTCGCGACAAGAGGTGTCGTGGGATAATCGGGATAATCGGCCTCGCGACAAGAAGTGTCGTGGGATAGACAACCTACAACAATGCCTCGCGCCAGAAGGTGTCGTGGGATAGACAGCCTACAATAATACCTCGCGACCAAAAGTATCGTGGGATAGTCAGCCTACAATAATGCCTCGCGACAAGAAGTGTCGTGCGATAGACAACCAACAATAATGCCTCGAGACAGAAAGTGTTGTGGGATAGACAGCCACCATAAGTGTCGTGGGATAGTCAGCCTACAATAATGCTTCGCGACAGAAAGTGTCGTAGGATAATCGGTCTACAAAAATGCCTCGCCACCGAAAGTGTCGTGGGATAGTCAGCCTACAATAATGCCTCGCGACAAGAAGTGTCGTGGGATACACAACCTAAAAAAATACCTCGCGACGGAAGGTGTCGTGGGATTGACAGCCTACAATAATGCCTCGCGACCAAAAGTGTCGTTGGATAGACAGAGTACAATAATGCCTCGCGGCAAGAAGTGTCGTGGGATAGACAGCCTACAATAATGCCTCGCGACCAAAAGTGTCGTGGGATAGACAACCTACAATAATCCCTCGCGACAAGAAGTGTCGTGGGATAATCGGTATACAATAATGCCACACGACAAGAAATGTCGTGGGATAGACAACCTACAATAATGCATCGCGGCAGAAAGTGTCTTGGGATAGACAGCCTACAATAATGCCTCGCTACAAAAAGTGTCGTGGGATAATCGGTCAACAATAATGCCTCGCGAACGAGAGTGTCATGGGATAGTCAGTCTACAGTAATGCCTCGCGACGGTAAGTGTCGTGGGATAATCGGTCTACAATAATGCCTCGCGACCAAAATCTGGAGATAGTCAGGCTACAATAATGCCTCGTGACAAGAAGTGTCGTGGGATAGACAACTTACAATAACGCCTCGCGACTGAAAGTGTCGTGGGATAGTCAGCCTACAATAATGCCTCGCGACCAAAAGTGTCGTGGGATTGACAGCCTACAATAATAATTCACGACCAAAAGTGTCGTGGGATAGTCAGCCTACAATAATGCCTCGCGACAAGAAGTGTCGTGGGATAATCGGTCTGCAATAATGCCTCGTGACAAGAAGTGTCGTGGGATAATCGGTCTACAATAATGGCTCGCGACCAAAAGTGTCGTGGGATAGTCAGCCTACAATAATGCCCCGCGACTAGAAGTGTCGTGGGATAGACAACCTACAATAATGCCTCGCGACAGAAAGTGTTGTGGGATAGACAGCCTACAATAATGCCTCGCGAACAAAAGTGTCGTGGGATAGACAGCTTACAATAATAACTCACGACCAAAAGTGTCGTAGGATAGTCAGCCTACAATAATGCCTCGCGACAGGAAGTGTCGTATGATAATCGGTCTACAATAATGCCTCGTGACAAGAAGTTTCGTAGGATAATCGGTCTACAATAATGACTCGCGACAAGAAGTGTCGTGGGATAGACAACCTACAATAATGCCTCGCGAAAGAAGGTGTCGTGGGATAAACAGCCTACAATACTGCCTCGCGGGCAAAAGTGTCGTGGGATAGACAGCGTACAGTAATGCCTCGCTTCCAAAAGTGTCGTGGGATAGTCAGCCTACAATAATGCCTCGCGACAAAAAGTGTCGTGGGATAATCGGTCTACAATAATGCCTCGCGACCAAAAGTGTCGTGGGATAGTCAGCCTACAATAATGCCTCGCGACTAGAAGTATCGTGGGATAGCCAACCTACAATAATGCCTCGCGACAGAAAGTGTTGTGGGATAGACAGCCTAAAATAATGCCTCGCGACCAAAAGTGTCGTGGGATAGACAGCCTATAATAATAACTCGCGACCAAAAGTGTCGTGGGATAGTCAGCCTACAATAATGCCTCGCGACAAGAAGTGTCGTATGATAATCGGTCTTCAATAATGCCTCGCGACCATAAGTGTCGTGGGATAGTCAGCCTACAATAATGCTTCGCGACAGAAAGTGTCGTGGGATAATCGGTCTACAATAATGCCTCGCCACCGAAAGTGTCGTGGGATAGTCAGCCCACAATAATGCCTCGCGACAAGAAGTGTCGTGGGATACACAACCTACAATAATGCCTCGCGACAGAAGGTGTCGTGGGATTGACAGCCTACAATAATGCCTCGCGACCAAAAGTGTCGTTGGATAGACAGAGTACAACAATGCCTCGCGGCAAGAATTGTCGTGGGATAGACATCCTACAATAATGCCTCGCGACCAAAAGTGTCGTGGGATAGACAACCTACAATAATCCCTCGCGACAAGAAGTGTCGTGGTATAATCGGTCTACAAAAATGCCTCACGACAAGAAGTGTCGTGGGATAGACAACCTACAATAATGCCTCGCGACAGAAAGTGTCGTGGGATAGACAGCCTACAATAATGCCTCGCGAGCAAAAGTGTCGTGGGATAGACAACGTATAATAATGCCCCCCGACCAAAAGTGTCGTGGGATAGTCTGCCTACAATAATGCCTCGCGACAAGAAGTGTCGTGGGATGATCGGTCTACAATAATGCCTCGCCACCATAAGTGTCGTGGGATAGTCAGCCTACAATAATGCTTCGCGACAGTAAGTGTCGTGGGATAATCGGTCTACAATAATGCCTCGCCACCGAAAGTGTCGTGGGATAGTCAGCCTACAATAATGCCTCGCGACAAGAAGTGTCGTGGGATACACAACCTAAAAAAATACCTCGCGACAGAAGGTGTCGTGGGATTGACAGCCTACAATAATACTTCGCTACCAAAAGTGTCGTGGGATAATCGGTCTACAATAATGCCTCGCGACCAAAATCGTGGGAAAGTCAGGCTACATTAATGCCTCGTGACAAGAAGTGTCGTGGGATAATCGGTCTACAATAATGCCTCGCGAACGAGAGTGTCATGGGATAGTCAGTCTACAGTAATGCCTCGCGACGGGAAGTGTCGTGGGATAATCGGTCTACAATAATGCCTCGGGACCAAAATCGTGGGATAGTCAGGCTACAATAATGCCTCGTGACAAGAAGTGTCGTGGGATAGACAACCTACAATAACGCATAGCGACTGAAGGTGTCGTGGGATAGACAGCCTACAATAATGCCTCGCGACCAAAAGTGTCGTGGGATAGACAGCCTACAATAATAATTCACGACCAAACGTTTCGTTGGATAGTCAGCCTACAATAATGCCTCGCGACAAGAAGTGTCGTTGGATAATCGGTCTGCAATAATGCCTCGTGACAAGAAGTGTCGTTGGATAATCGGTCTACAATAATGGCTCGCGACAAGAAGTGTCGTGGGATAGACAACCTACAATAATGCCTCGCAAGCAAAAGTGTCGTGGGATAGACAGCGTACAATAATGCCTCGCGACCAAAAGTTTCGTGGGATAGTCAGCCTACAATAATGAATCGCGACAAAAAGTGTCGTGGGATAATCGGTCTACAATAATGCCTCGCGACCAAAAGTGTCGTGGGATAGTCAGCCTACAATAATGCCTCGCGACTAGAAGTGTCGTGGGATAGACAACCTACAATAATGCCTCGCGACAGAAAGTGTTGTGGGATAGACAGCCTACAATAATGCCTCGCGAACAAAAGTGTCGTGGGATAGACAGCCTATAATAATAACTCACGACCAAAAGTGTCGTGGAATAGTCAGCCTACAATAATGCATCGCGACAAGAAGTGTCGTGCGATAATCGGTCTACATTAATGCCTCGTGACAAGAAGTGTCGTGGGATAATTGGTCTACAATAATGACAGAAAGTGTTGTGGGATAGACAACCTACAATAATGCCTCGCGAAAGAAGGTGTCGTGGGATAAACAGCCTACAATACTGCCTCGCGAGCAAAAGTGTCGTGGGATAGACAGCGTACAATAATGCCTCGCTTCCAAAAGTGTCGTGGGATAGTCAGCCTACAATAATGCCCCGCGACAAAAAGTGTCTTGGGATAATCCGTCTACAATAATGCCTCGCCACCGAAAGTGTCGTGGGATAGTCAGCCTACAATAATGCCTCGCGACAAGAAGTGTCGTGGGATACACAACCTAAAAAAATACCTCGCGACGGAAGGTGTCGTGGGATTGACAGCCTACAATAAATCCTCGCGACCAAAATTGTCGTGGGATAGACAGCCTACAATAATAAAGTCAGCCTTCAATAATGCGTGGGATAATCGGTCTACAATAATGCCTCGCGAACGAGAGTGTCATGGAATAGTCAGTCTACAGAAATGCCTCGCGACGGGAAATGTCGCTGGATAATCGCGACCAAAATCGTGGGAAAGTCAGGCTACAATAATGCCTCGTGACAAGAAGTGTCGTGGGATAGACAACCTACAATAACGACTCGCGACAGAAGGTGTCGTGGGATAGACAGCCTACAATAATGCCTCGCGACCAAAAGTGTCGTGTAATAGACAGCCTACAATAATAACTACCAAAAGTGTCGTGGGATAGTCAGCCAACAATAATGCCTCGCTACCAAAAGTGTCGTGGGATAATCGGTCAACAATAATGCCTCGCGAACGAGAGTGTCATGGGATAGTCAGTCTACAGTAATGCCTCGCGACGGGAAGTGTCGTGGGATAATCGGTCTACAATAATGCCTCGCGACCAAAATCGTGGGATAGTCAGGCTACAATAATGCCTTGTGACAAGAAGTGTCGTGGGATAGACAACCTACAATAACGCCTCGCGACTGAAGGTGTCGTGGGATAGTCAGCCTACAATAATCCCTCGCGACAAAAAGTGTCGTGGGATAATCGGTCTACAATAATGCCTCACGACAAGAAGTGTCGTGGGATAGACAACCTACAATAATGCCTCGCGACAGAAAGTGTCTTGGGATAGACATCCTACAATAATGCCTCGCTACCAAAAGTGTCGTGGGATAATCGGTCAACAATAATGCCTCGCGAACGAGAGTGTCATGGGATAGTCAGTCTACAGTAATGCCTCGCGACGGGAAGTGTCGTGGGATAATCGGTCTACAATAATGCCTCGCGACCAAAATCGTGGGATAGTCAGGCTACAATAATGCCTCGTGACAAGAAGTGTCGTGGGATAGACAACCTACAATAACGCCTCGCGACTGAAGGTGTCGTGGGATAGTCAGCCTATTTGATTGACAGCCTACAATAATAATTCACGACCAAAAGTGTCGTGGGATAGTCAGCCTACAATAATGCCTCGCGACAAGAAGTGTCGTGGGATAATCGGTCTGCAATAATGCCTCGTGACAAGAAGTGTCGTGGGATAATCGGTCTACAATAATGGCTCGCGACAAGAAGTGTCGTGGGATAGACAACCTACAATAATGCCCCGCGAGCAAAAGTGTCGTGGGATAGACAGCGTACAATAATGCCTCGCGACCAAAAGTGGCGTGGGATAGTCAGCCTACAATAATGAATCGCGACAAAAAGTGTCGTGGGATAATCGGTCTACAATAATGCCTCGCGACCAAAAGTGTCGTGGGATAGTCAGCCTACAATAATGCCTCGCGACTAGAAGTGTCGTGGGATAGACAACCTACAATAATACCTCGCGACAGAAAGTGTTGTGGGATAGACAGCCTACAATAATGCCTCGCGAACAAAAGTGTCGTGGGATAGACAGCCTACAATAATAACTCACGACCAAAAGTGTCGTGGGATAGTCAGCCTACAATAATGCCTCGCGACAGGAAGTGTCGTATGATAATCGGTCTACAATAATGCCTTGAGAAAAGAAGTTTCGTGGGATAATCGGTCTACAATAATGCCTCGCGACTAGAAGTGTCGTGGGATAGACAACCTACAATAATGCCTCGCGACAGAAAGTGTTGTGGGATAGACAGCCTACAACAATGCCTCGCGAACAAAAGTGTCGTGGGATAGACAGCCTACAATAATAACTCACGACCAAAAGTGTCGTGGGATAGTCAGCCTACAATAATGCCTCGCGACAGGAAGTGTCGTATGATAATCGGTCTACAATAATGCCTCGCGACCAAAAGTGTCGTGGGATAGTCAGCCTACAATAATGCCTCGCGACTAGAAGTATCGTGGGATAGCCAACCTACAATAATGCCTCGCGACAGAAAGTGTTGTGGGATAGACAGCCTAAAATAATGCCTCGCGACCAAAAGTGTCGTGGGATAGACAGCCTATAATAAAACCTCGCGACCAAAAGTGTCGTGGGATAGTCAGTCTACAGTAATGCCTCGCGACGGGAAGTGTTGTGGGATAATCGGTCTACAATAATGCCTCGCGACCAAAATCGTGGGATAGTCAGGCTACAATAATGCCTCGTGACAAGAAATGTCGTGGGATAGACAACCTACAATAACGCCTCGCGACAGAAGGTGTCGTGGGATAGACAGCCTACAATAAATCCTCGCGACCAAAATTGTCGTGGGATAGACAGCCTACAATAATAAAGTCAGCCTTCAATAATGCCTCGCAACAAAAAGTGTCGTGGGATAATCGGTCTAAAATAATGCCTCGTGACAAGAAGTGTCGTGGGATAATCGGTATACAATAATCCTCGCAACAAGAAGTGTCGTGGGATAGACAACCTACAATAATGCCTCGCGAAAGAAGGTTTCGTGGGATAAACAGCCTACAATACTGCCTCGCGAGCAAAAGTGTCGTGGGATAGACAGCGTACAATAATGCCTCGCTTCCAAAAGTGTCGTGGGATAGTCAGCCTACAATAATGCCTCGCGACTAGAAGTGTCGTGGGATAGCCAACCTACAATAATGCCTCGCGACAGAAAGTGTTGTGGGATAGACAGCCTACAATAATACCTCGCGACCAAAAGTGTCGTGGGATAGACAGCCTATAATAATAACTCGCGACCAAAAGTGTCGTGGGAGAGTCAGCCTACAATAATGCCTCGCGACAAGAAGTTTCGTATGATAATCGGTCTTCAATAATGCCTCGCGACCATAAGTGTCGTGGGATAGTCAGCCTACAATAATGTTTCGCGACAGAAAGTTTCGTGGGATAATCGGTCTATAATAATGCCTCGCCACCGAAAGTGTCGTTAGATAGTCAGCCTACGATGATGCCTCGCGACAAGAAGTGTCGTGGGATAGACAACCTACAATAATGCCTCTCGACCAAAAGTGTCGTTGGATAGACAGAGTACAATAATGCCTCGCGGCAAGAAGTGTCGTGGGATAGACAGCCTACAATAATGCCTCGCGACCAAAAGTGTCGTGGGATAGACAACATACAATAATGCCTCGCGACAAAAAGTGTCGTGGGATAATCGGTCTACAAAAATGCCTCACGACAAGAAGTGTCGTGGGATAGACAACCTTCAATAATGCCTCGCGAAAGAAGGTGTCGTGGGATTGACAGCCTACAATAATGCCTCTCGACCAAAAGTGTCGTTGGATAGACAGTGTACAATAATGCCTCGCGGCAAGAAGTGTCGTGGGATAGACAGCATACAATAATGCCTCGCGACCAAAAGTGTCGTGGGATAGACAACCTACAATAATGCCTCGCGACAGAAAGTGTCGTGGGATAGACAGCCTACAATAATGCCTCGCTACCAAAAGTGTCGTGGGATAATCGGTCTACAATAATGCCTCGCGAACGAGAGTGTCATGGAATAGTCAGTCTACAGAAATGCCTCGCGACGGGAAATGTCGCTGGATAATCGCGACCAAAATCGTGGGAAAGTCAGGCTACAATAATGCCTCGTGACAAGAAGTGTCGTGGGATAGACAACCTACAATAACGACTCGCGACAGAAGGTGTCGTGGGATAGACAGCCTACAATAATGCCTCGCGACCAAAAGTGTCGTGTAATAGACAGCCTACAATAATAACTACCAAAAGTGTCGTGGGATAGTCAGCCAACAATAATGCCTCGCTACCAAAAGTGTCGTGGGATAATCGGTCAACAATAATGCCTCGCGAACGAGAGTGTCATGGGATAGTCAGTCTACAGTAATGCCTCGCTACGGGAAGTGTCGTGTGATAATCGGTCTACAATAATGCCTCGCGACCAAAATCGTGGGATAGTCAGGCTACAATAATGCCTTGTGACAAGAAGTGTCGTGGGATAGACAACCTACAATAACGCCTCGCGACTGAAGGTGTCGTGGGATAGTCAGCCTACAATAATCCCTCGCGACAAAAAGTGTCGTGGGATAATCGGTCTACAATAATGCCTCACGACAAGAAGTGTCGTGGGATAGACAACCTACAATAATGCCTCGCGACAGAAAGTGTCTTGGGATAGACATCCTACAATAATGCCTCGCTACCAAAAGTGTCGTGGGATAATCGGTCAACAATAATGCCTCGCGAACGAGAGTGTCATGGGATAGTCAGTCTACAGTAATGCCTCGCGACGGGAAGTGTCGTGGGATAATCGGTCTACAATAATGCCTCGCGACCAAAATCGTGGGATAGTCAGGCTACAATAATGCCTCGTGACAAGAAGTGTCGTGGGATAGACAACCTACAATAACGCCTCGCGACTGAAGGTGTCGTGGGATAGTCAGCCTATTTGATTGACAGCCTACAATAATAATTCACGACCAAAAGTGTCGTGGGATAGTCAGCCTACAATAATGCCTCGCGACAAGAAGTGTCGTGGGATAATCGGTCTGCAATAATGCCTCGTGACAAGAAGTGTCGTGGGATAATCGGTCTACAATAATGGCTCGCGACAAGAAGTGTCGTGGGATAGACAACCTACAATAATGCCCCGCGAGCAAAAGTGTCGTGGGATAGACAGCGTACAATAATGCCTCGCGACCAAAAGTGGCGTGGGATAGTCAGCCTACAATAATGAATCGCGACAAAAAGTGTCGTGGGATAATCGGTCTACAATAATGCCTCGCGACCAAAAGTGTCGTGGGATAGTCAGCCTACAATAATGCCTCGCGACTAGAAGTGTCGTGGGATAGACAACCTACAATAATACCTCGCGACAGAAAGTGTTGTGGGATAGACAGCCTACAATAATGCCTCGCGAACAAAAGTGTCGTGGGATAGACAGCCTACAATAATAACTCACGACCAAAAGTGTCGTGGGATAGTCAGCCTACAATAATGCCTCGCGACAGGAAGTGTCGTATGATAATCGGTCTACAATAATGCCTTGAGAAAAGAAGTTTCGTGGGATAATCGGTCTACAATAATGCCTCGCGACTAGAAGTGTCGTGGGATAGACAACCTACAATAATGCCTCGCGACAGAAAGTGTTGTGGGATAGACAGCCTACAACAATGCCTCGCGAACAAAAGTGTCGTGGGATAGACAGCCTACAATAATAACTCACGACCAAAAGTGTCGTGGGATAGTCAGCCTACAATAATGCCTCGCGACAGGAAGTGTCGTATGATAATCGGTCTACAATAATGCCTCGCGACCAAAAGTGTCGTGGGATAGTCAGCCTACAATAATGCCTCGCGACTAGAAGTATCGTGGGATAGCCAACCTACAATAATGCCTCGCGACAGAAAGTGTTGTGGGATAGACAGCCTAAAATAATGCCTCGCGACCAAAAGTGTCGTGGGATAGACAGCCTATAATAAAACCTCGCGACCAAAAGTGTCGTGGGATAGTCAGTCTACAGTAATGCCTCGCGACGGGAAGTGTTGTGGGATAATCGGTCTACAATAATGCCTCGCGACCAAAATCGTGGGATAGTCAGGCTACAATAATGCCTCGTGACAAGAAATGTCGTGGGATAGACAACCTACAATAACGCCTCGCGACAGAAGGTGTCGTGGGATAGACAGCCTACAATAAATCCTCGCGACCAAAATTGTCGTGGGATAGACAGCCTACAATAATAAAGTCAGCCTTCAATAATGCCTCGCAACAAAAAGTGTCGTGGGATAATCGGTCTAAAATAATGCCTCGTGACAAGAAGTGTCGTGGGATAATCGGTATACAATAATCCTCGCAACAAGAAGTGTCGTGGGATAGACAACCTACAATAATGCCTCGCGAAAGAAGGTTTCGTGGGATAAACAGCCTACAATACTGCCTCGCGAGCAAAAGTGTCGTGGGATAGACAGCGTACAATAATGCCTCGCTTCCAAAAGTGTTGTGGGATAGTCAGCCTACAATAATGCCTCACGACAAAAAGTGTCGTGGGACAATCGGTCTACAATAATGCCTCGCGACCAAAAGTGTCGTGGGATAGTCAGCCTACAATAATGCCTCGCGACTAGAAGTATCGTGGGATAGCCAAAATACAATAATGCCTCGCGACAGAAAGTGTTGTTGGATAGACAGCCTACAATAATGCCTCGTGACCAAAAGTGTCGTGGGATAGACAGCCTATAATAATAAGTGTCGTGGGATAATCGGTATACAATAATCCTCGCAACAAGAAGTGTCGTGGGATAGACAACCTACAATAATGCCTCGCGAAAGAAGGTTTCGTGGGATAAACAGCCTACAATACTGCCTCGCGAGCAAAAGTGTCGTGGGATAGACAGCGTACAATAATGCCTCGCTTCCAAAAGTGTTGTGGGATAGTCAGCCTACAATAATGCCTCACGACAAAAAGTGTCGTGGGACAATCGGTCTACAATAATGCCGCGCCACCGAAAGTGTCGTGGGATAGTCAGCCTACAATAATGCCTCGCGACAAGAAGAGTCGTGGGATACACAACCTAAAAAAATAACTCGCCTTCCGTCGCGAGTTATTTTTTTAGGTTGTGTATCCCACGACTCTTCTTGTCGCGAGGCATTATTGTAGGCTGACTATCCCACGACACTTTTGGTCGCGAGTTATTATTATAGGCTGTCTATCCCACGACACTTTTGGTCACGAGGCATTATTGTAGGCTGTCTATCCAACAACACTTTCTGTCGCGAGGCATTATTGTATTTTGGCTATCCCACGATACTTCTAGTCGCGAGGCATTATTGTAGGCTGACTATCCCACGACACTTTTGGTCGCGAGGCATTATTGTAGACCGATTGTCCCACGACACTTTTTGTCGTGTCGTGGAATTGACAGCCTACATTAATGCCTCGCGACCAAAAGTGTCGTTGGATAGACAGAGTACAATAATGCCTCGCGGCAAGAAGTGTCGTGATATAGACAGCCTACAATAATGCCTCGCGACCAAAAGTGTCGTGGGATAGACAACCTACAATAATCCCTCGCGACAAGAAGTGTCGTGGGATAATCGGTCTACAATAATGCTTCACGACAAGAAGTGTCGTGGGATAGACAACCTACAATAATGCCTCGCGACAGAAAGTGTCTTGGGATAGACAGCCTACAATAATGCCTCGCTACCAAAAGTGTCGTGGGATAATCGGTCAACAATAATGCCTCGCGAACGAGAGTGTCATGGGATAGTCAGTCTACAGTAATGCCTCGCGACGGGAAGTGTCGTGGGATAATCGGTCTACAATAATGCCTCGGGACCAAAATCGTGGGATAGTCAGGCTACAATAATGCCTCGTGACAAGAAGTGTCGTGGGATAGACAACCTACAATAACGCCTCGCGACTGAAGGTGTCGTGGGATAGTCAGCCTACAATAATGCCTCGCAACCAAAAGTGTCGTGGGATTGACAGCCTACAATAATAATTCACGACCAAAAGTGTCGTGGGATAGTCAGCCTACAATAATGCCTCGCGACAAGAAGTGTAGTGGGATAATCGGTCTGCAATAATGCCTCGTGACAAGAAGTGTCGTGGGATAATCGGTCTACAATAATGGCTCTCGACAAGAAGTGTCGTGGGATAGACAACCTACAATAATGCCTCGCGAGCAAAAGTGTCGTTGGATAGACAGCGTACAATAATGTCTCGCGACAAGAAGTGTCGTGGGATAGTCAGCCTACAATAATGAATCGCGACAAAAAGTGTCGTGGGATAATCGGTCTACAATAATGCCTCGCGACCAAAAGTGTCGTGGGATAGTCAGCCTACAATAATGCCTCGCGACTAGAAGTGTCGTGGGATAGACAACCTACAATAATGCCTCGCGACAGAAAGTGTTGTGGGATAGACAGCCTACAATAATGCCTCGCGAACAAAAGTGTCGTGGGATAGACAGCTTACAATAATAACTCACGACCAAAAGTGTCGTGGGATAGTCAGCCTACAATAATGCCTCGCGACAGGAAGTGTCGTATGATAATCGGTCTACAATAATGCCTCGTGACAAGAAGTTTCGTGGGATAATCGGTCTACAATAATGGTTCGCGACAAGAAGTGTCGTGGGATAGACAACCTACAATAATTCCTCGCGAAAGAAGGTGTCGTGGAATAAAAAGCCTACAATACTGCCTCGCGAGCAAAAGTGTCGTGGGATAGACAGCGTACAATAATGCCTCGCTTCCAAAAGTGTCGTGGGATAGTCAGCCTAAAATAATGCCTCGCGACAAAAAGTGTCGTGGGATAATCGGTCTACAATAATGCCTCGCGACCAAAAGTGTCGTGGGATAGTCAGCCTACAATAATGCCTCGCGACTAGAAGTATCGTGGGATAGCCAACCTACAATAATGCCTCGCGGCAGAAAGTGTTGTGGGATAGACAGCCTAAAATAATGCCTCGCGACCAAAAGTGTCGTGGTATAGACAGCCTATAATAATAACTCGCGACCAAAAGTGTCGTGGGATAGTCAGCCTACAATAATGCCTCGCGACAAGAAGTGTCGTATGATAATCGGTCTTCAATAATGCCTCGCGACCATAAGTGTCGTGGGATAGTCAGCCTACAATAATGCTTCGCGACAGAAAGTGTCGTGGGATAATCGGTCTACAATAATGCCTCGCCACCGAAAGTGTCGTGGGATAGTCAGCCCACAATAATGCCTCGCGACAAGAAGAGTCGTGGGATACACAACCTAAAAAAATAACTCGCGACGGAAGGTGTCGTGGGATTGACAGCCTACATTAATGCCTCGCGACCAAAAGTGTCGTTGGATAGACAGAGTACAATAATGCCTCGCGGCAAGAAGTGTCGTGGGATAGACAGCCTACAATAATGCCTCGCGACCAAAAGTGTCGTGGGATAGACAACCTACAATAATCCCTCGCGACAAGAAGTGTCGTGGGATAATCGGTCTACAATAATGCTTCACGACAAGAAGTGTCGTGGGATAGACAACCTACAATAATGCCTCGCGACAGAAAGTGTCTTGGGATAGACAGCCTACAATAATGCCTCGCTACCAAAAGTGTCGTGGGATAATCGGTCAACAATAATGCCTCGCGAACGAGAGTGTCATGGGATAGTCAGTCTACAGTAATGCCTCGCGACGGGAAGTGTCGTGGGATAATCGGTCTACAATAATGCCTCGCGACCAAAATCGTGGGATAGTCAGGCTACAATAATGCCTCGTGACAAGAAGTGTCGTGGGATAGACAACCTACAATAACGCCTCGCGACTGAAGGTGTCGTGGGATAGTCAGCCTACAATAATGCCTCGTGACCAAAAGTGTCGTGGGATTGACAGCCTACAATAATAATTCACGACCAAAAGTGTCGTGGGATAGTCAGCCTACAATAATGCCTCGCGACAAGAAGTGTCGTGGGATAATCGGTCTGCAATAATGCCTCGTGACAAGAAGTGTCGTGGCATAATCGGTCTACAATAATGGCTCGCGACAAGAAGTGTCGTGGGATAGACAACCTACAATAATGCCCCGCGAGCAAAAGTGTCGTGGGATAGACAGCGTACAATAATGCCTCGCGACCAAAAGTGTCGTGGGATAGTCAGCCTACAATAATGAATCGCGACAAAAAGTGTCGTGGGATAATCGGTCTACAATAATGCCTCGCGACCAAAAGTGTCGTGGGATAGTCAGCCTACAATAATGCCTCGCGACTAGAAGTGTCGTGGGATAGACAACCTACAATAATGCCTCGCGACAGAAAGTGTTGTGGGATAGACAGCCTACAATAATGCCTCGCGAACAAAAGTGTCGTGGGATAGACAGCCTACAATAATAACTCACGACCAAAAGTGTCGTGCGATAGTCAGCCTACAATAATGCCTCGCGACAGGAAGTGTAGTATGATAATCGGTCTACAATAATGCCTTGAGAAAAGAAGTTTCGTGGGATAATCGGTCTACAATAATGCCTCGCGACTAGAAGTGTCGTGGGATAGACAACCTACAATAATGCCTCGCGACAGAAAGTGTTGTGGGATAGACAGCCTACAATAATGCCTCGCGAACAAAAGTGTCGTGGGATAGACAGCCTACAATAATAACTCACGACCAAAAGTGTCGTGGGATAGTCAGCCTACAATAATGCCTCGCGACAGGAAGTGTCGTATGATAATCGGTCTACAATAATGCCTCGCGACCAAAAGTGTCGTGGGATAGTCAGCCTACAATAATGCCTCGCGACTAGAAGTATCGTGGGATAGCCAACCTACAATAATGCCTCGCGACAGAAAGTGCTGTGGGATAGACAGCCTAAAATAATGCCTCGCGACCAAAAGTGTCGTGGGATAGACAGCCTATAATAAAAACTCGCGACCAAAAGTGTCGTGGGATAGTCAGTCTACAGTAATGCCTCGCGACGGGAAGTGTTGTGGGATAATCGGTCTACAATAATGCCTCGCGACCAAAATCGTGGGATAGTCAGGCTACAATAATGCCACGTGACAAGGAGTGTCGTGGGATAGACAACCTACAATAACGCCTCGCGACAGAAGGTGTCGTGGGATAGACAGCCTACAATAAATCCTCGCGACCAAAATTGTCCTGGGATAGACAGCCTACAATAATAAAGTCAGCCTTCAATAATGCCTCGCAACAAGAAGTGTCGTGGGATAATCGGTCTAAAATAATGCCTCGTGACAAGAAGTGTCGTGGGATAATCGGTATACAATAATCCTCGCAACAAGAAGTGTCGTGGGATAGACAACCTACAATAATGCCTCGCGAAAGAAGGTGTCGTGGGATAAACAGCCTACAATACTGCCTCGCGAGCAAAAGTGTCGTGGGATAGACAGCGTACAATAATGCCTCGCTTCCAAAAGTGTTGTGGGATAGTCAGCCTACAATAATGCCTCACGACAAAAAGTGTCGTGGGACAATCGGTCTACAATAATGCCTCGCGACCAAAAGTGTCTTGGGATAGTCAGCCTACAATAATGCCTCGCGACTAGAAGTATCGTGGGATAGCCAAAATACAATAATGCCTCGCGACAGAAAGTGTTGTTGGATAGACAGCCTACAATAATGCCTCGTGAACAAAAGTGTCGTGGGATAGACAGCCTATAATAATAACTCGCGACCAAAAGTGTCGTGGGATAGTCAGCCTACAATAATGCCTCGCGACAAGAAGTGTCGTGGGATAATCGGTCTACAATAATGCCGCGAATTAAAACACTTGTTTCTTACTTTTAAAATTAAACAATATTTATTTGGAACTATGTCCTTTATTATTGAAATACTTTTTACTAATTCTAAAAGGAGCTTAAGGCTACTATGTAGTTACAATAAGACTATTGATAAATTCATCATACAGTCGTATTTATATACTTTTCTTATCTATCTACAAGGAGACCCAAGCGTACAATCGTCTTGCTTGATAATGAAGAAGAGATAATATTCCAACATTGTATACAAACGATATTATCTCTTTTACATATGTTATCATTGTAGCGTTGTGTGCAAGACTGTACTAGAGACTAAAGATATCATTGAATACAAATAATGTTATCTTTTTTCTCAATATGTTTTGCTATGGATACTTAACTCCCCCCCTTGTTAAACGAAATCGTCCCGATTTTTCGACGCTATTTTTAACATTTCTCTTTCATAAGTTTTGTTATATGCGTCAATCTTTTTTTGTTTTTGACGATCTGTTATACATTGTATAGTTTTTATCATTACGTACGTAAATGCTAGAATAACAATCAGTGTTACAATTGTGTATATAGTTGATAATATCGGTTTTTCTTCAAAAGGAATAATTAGTTTTTTTAAAGTATCTATGTTATCGAATTTGTACATTGTATCTTCTTTAATTATTTGGTCGATGTAAGACTCTGAATTATGATTTCTTAATATAACTTCTTTAATTTGCTTATGCATGTTTTTGTATATTTTATCGTCTAGATTTATAGTATTTTCATAAGTAACTAAGTTTATACCATTAATTGTTTGATTATTTAACTTATGCTTACCGCTTAATAACATAACACCGGATTCAATTTCTAAGTCGTAATCGTATTCTTGTTTAATGTTGCATTTTGAAGTTATATTCTTTAAAAGTGGAATAAGACAATTTTCTTCTTCAAAGTTAATTTCACAAATGTTTTTACTTAGATGATTTTGACAATTTTTTGTTCTTAAATAAGTTTGGTTACATAAGGCAATTGTTTTATCTGTAATGATTTTTCCATGTTTTGAATTTAAAGGTGTTACTTTATACAATTTACATGATTTAATTAGAACTGGATATTTATATATTGTGATGAAGAATTCATCAGTTCTAGCTAATAATATTTTAGAGTACTCAAGTATATTTATTATGGGTACTTGAATTATTTCATGTTGAATAATATTTTTAATGTCATCTAAGTCTAGGCTTTCTGATAAATATTCATTATTTTTTGCTGCATTAATTGTTCTGGTCAATAATAATAATTGTTCGTACACTTGTTCTATTACTAAATGTTCTTTAAGGCTCTGACCTTCGAATTGTTGCAAAATTTGTTCAAATCTAGAATTTATAGTTTTTTGTTTATTATTGTTTTCTATGAGATTATTTATACTCGTTTCTATGTTAACTAAGTCATAATGGTCAGGATTACCAAACACATATTTGAAAGCTGTTCCTAAAAAGTTAATTGATCTAGTATGCCTAGTATGTTCTTGTAATTGGTCTGCTAAATTCTTAATTTTACTTAACCAAATTTTTTCTTCTTGTGTAGGTTGATATTTACTAGTTACGATATTTACGTAAGGTTGAAATATCGAAGTCAGGTTGGTTGCATGTAACAAATAAGTTTGTTCTTTGAATAAATACACGTCATCTGTTTGCGTAAGTATAAACTTCTTGTTTAGTAACTCAGTTATTTGAACGTTTCCTTGCCCTTCTTGACTCTGTACAATTCCTAGTAATGTTAGGAATATTAATATTTTCGTCATCTGAAAAATGATAATTCTTTATGTTATCCTTGTGAATTTTTATTCCTTCTTTAGAGATTACAGTGTCTCCTTTATCTTCTTCTACTATTCTTGTTATGTATCTGGCGTTAGATTTCTTTCTAAGACCTGTGATTCTTACCATTATCTTATCTCCTTTTTTATACTCTCTGTGTCGAGTTCCTTTATTTAGACGTTCGATCACTTTTTTGGATGCTGAGTTTAGTTTATTTATTATAATTTCACTATTGCTATATTTATTTTGATTAAAGAAAATGTCTCTAGGTTTCAAACCGGTAACTGAGTGTATAGAATTATTTAATTCACGCACTGTTCTAAATATTTCGTCGATAAGTCTTGTTTTATTCTGAATTGTGAATATTCTAGACAGTTCAGTTATTGTACCGTTTACACGTTCTACTTGACCGTTCGCTGTCGATCTGTATACTGGAGTTTCTACTTTAGTTATGTTGTATTTCAAACACATTTGGTTCACCATTTCTGTTTTGAATCCCTTCTCATTATCTGTCATGAGTCGTTCACATTTTGGGAAATAATTAGATAAGACCTCTTCCATAACGTCGTACAGTCTGTTTCGAGTTTCGATTTCCCGAAGGATTGTATATTTAGAATACTTATCTACTGTTACAAGGAAAGTATACTTGTCGTTGAAGTATATGTCCATATGAATGTGTGTTCCCACATGTGTTGGTATTTCTGAATTATTCAGAGGTTCTCTGATAGGTTTTCTTTCATATTTTCCAAATAGACATGCTATGCATTTTTTGTTGAAACTCTTTGCTTGTTTATTTAGATCGGGCCAGTAATATTTCTCTGAGATTTCTTGTATATTGTTACGTAACCCTCGGTGTGCTCTTTCGTGAGTTACCCTTACAAGTTTTAGTTGTTCCTCCAAATTTGTCACGTCTTGAAGTTTTCTTGGTGTGAATATAAATCTTACTAGTGGGAATTCTTTTTTTATGTTTTCACCATATTTGTATATGTTTTCAAATTTCGTATGCAAAGCTACAATCTTTTGGGGTTGTATAACTTCTTTCATCTGCCTTAGTAAAGAGTCTTTGTCCTTAAACTTTATTATGAGTCTTATTTTGTTACTAAAATAGATTTGTGTTTCGATATTATTTGTTATATCTTCAATAAGTTCGAACTGTGCAGCGTATGCATTAAAAGGCTGATTCACAGTTTTTATTATATCATTAGAAGAACTTTCAGCTGAATGTGCTGTTTCTATGGTAGAAGTATTTATGCGTTGACGTGATAATGCGTCAGCTACAAGATTTAGGTTTCCTGGTTTATATACTAATTTTGCTCCAAAGTCTTCAATGATTCCCTTCCAACGTTTCAGCTTTGTGTTGGGATTTTTTTCTGATACAGAATATATAAGGCTCTGGTGATCGGTATATATGGTTAAGTCTGCTATACCATATATGTAGTTTCTGAGTTTTTGTAAGGACCATATGATCGCTAATAGCTCTTTCTCGTTTGTGCTATAGTTCTCTTCTGTCTTACTCAGTGTTCTTGACAAGAAGTGTATAGGTTGCTTATTCTGACTTAGTACGGCTCCAATAGCTATGTTGGATGCATCAGTAGTAAGCTCGAATGGTTTACTATAATCCGGTTGAAAAAGTTCGACTTGTTCTTTCAAATAATTTTTTAAAATTCTAATCGCTTCTAATGCTGAATCATTCAGATTTAACTTAATATTTTTACTTTGTTTTTTGTTTACTTTACCGTTATCTCCTCGTAAATATAATGTCAGGGGCTTGGCTATGCTTGCGTATCCTTTTATAAACTTACGATAGTAACCTGTAAGACCTAAAAATCCTCTCAAATCCTTTACCGTTTGTGGGACTGGAAAATTTTCTATAGCTGCTATTTTCTCAGGGTTCGTAGTGATTCTACCATGTCTGATTATGTGACCTAAGTATTCTACTTCTTCTTGAAAAAACTTACTTTTCTCATCAGATATTTTTAATGTGGCTTTATTGAGTACGTCGAATACTTGACTTATGTGCTGTATATGTTCTTCCTCAGATGAAGAATATATCAATACGTCATCAATGTAAACGTGTACGAATTTACCTACAAAGTCTCTCAAAATGTCGTCCACGCATCTCTGAAATATGCTTGGTGCATTTTTGAGCCCGAAAGGCATTCGTTTAAAATGATATTTTGCGCCATTTATAGCAAAAGCTGTTTTTTCTTTATCATCTGCTTTGATTTTAATTTGGTGGAAACCTGACTCCAAATCTAACGTTGTAAAGTACTTGGCTTTACCTAAATTTTGAATTGTCATGTTGACATCCGGAATGGGGTATCTGTCTGTTACAGTGTGAGCGTTAAGTTTTTGGAAATCAACAACCATGCGCCGTTTTGGTTTTCCTTTTTCGTCCAAACCTTTTTTAGGTACTGTCCATATGGGACTGTTATAAGGACTATGGCTTTTTTCTATTATATCGTCATGTAAGAGTTTCTGTATTTCTTTGTTTACGAATTCGTTATCTGCTATGGGATATGGATATTGTTTAACATAAACCGGATTATCATTGGTCGTCCTAATGCTTGCTTCTATAGTATCTGTAAAGGGTAACGGTCCTATGCTGTTATTAATCTTCATCAGTCTATCTATGTCTGCTTTATAAATATTATTTTCCCCAATTATGTAATTAATTTTCTGAATAGATTCGACACTGCTTATGGTAGTTAGAGTCATATTACTGAAATTTATTTCCGCGTTTAAAACTTTAAGTCCTTCATATCCTAATATCATATCAAAAGACTGAATATCCTCTAATTCAAAAAATGTTATATTTTTCTTTAATATCTTAACTACTTTCTTTGTATCTACCATAGAATAACCATGCATTGTTTTTATTTTTATAGGTTTAATTTTAATTTTTTCGCTAGAATCGCATTTTCTATTAATGTAATTATGGGTTGCACCAGTATCAATAAGAATTTTATAAATTTTCTTAGAAATAATACTAGTTAAATTTAAGCAGGGCAACCCGTCTACTAGTTTAAATGATCTATTCTTATGTTATTATTTACCATACATTCCGTTTCATCTGCTTCTGCATATGTACTGCTGACATCGTCTCTGCGTTGTTGTCGGGAGTTATTTACTCTCTGCTGCTTGAAGTTCTGCTGATAAGATCGTTGCGGTCTGTTGTGTGTGTTGAAACTCCCGCTGTGTTCACGTTTCGCTGGTGGATTATATACATCGGGTTTGTATTGATTCCAATTTTGTCGCTGTGCATGTACAATTTGTCTCGAGTTTATCTCCATCGGCTGTGGTCCGTCATTTCTCTTGAAAGGGTTTAGGCGTGGTCCTTGATTGTGTTGCTGCATATTATCGTATTGCTTCTGGGGTTGATAATTCGTTGTTTGGCTCGAATAATTTGGTCTTCTTTCGTTTCTGCGTTCATGTGGCATATTTTTGTGGTGCTTATCTTGAGTGAGATGTAAATGCCTGTGCACATTATCATGTTCTATTCTGCGAGCAATTGCGAATGCGTGTTCTAGATCATTTATTGTAGCTGAATATAATGATCCTCTTGTAAAGTTGTCACTCATACCATCAATGAATATACGAACTGCGTCGTCGTTAGCATTTTTAATTAGTCTGTCGATTATATTCGGCGGATCACCTGACATAGTGATTTTTGATATTATTAAATTGAGATTTTTATTTATCTCGTCGTGGTATTCAGACAGTGTGCTTCTTTTTTGCGTGATGGCTTTCATCATGTCTTGTAGCACGTATAGAGGTTCTTGATTAGAGTACGTATAATCTAATCTGTTACGTATCGCCTCAAAATTAAAAATTGTGTTATAATTAGTTAACACATTCGCGGCTGCACCCTGTATTTTACTTTTCACTATAGTCAATGCTGCTGCGTACTTACTGTGTGTTTTGAAGTTTTTAATGCTGTCCATTAATCTGGATGCTTCTTCGCGCCACGACCGATAATTTGATTGATCGCCGTTGAAAATAGGTAGGCTTTTAAATGCGTCTAACTGTATTTCACTACCATCTGTATATGTGGTTCTTATTTCCTCTAGCACAGGTATGTTTGGTACTATGCCTAATCCAGATTTTACTTCATTTAGTTTTGTTTCTAAATTAGTGTTTATTTGATTTTGGTTAGTTATTATTGCTGCTAACCTTGCATTCTCTGTGCGTGTGTGCTCTAGGGTTTGTGTTACTGTGTTGCACCTGGTTTCTAAAGCTTCTAATCTTGCCATTAATACTGCGAGTTGTTCCATTTTGAACTCGTGTCTGTTGTCGTCGAATTTGTGTGTTTTTTTTCTCCACATATACACTTTCACTGAATTGCTTTGCTGCTTCGTACGAAGAAGCTATATTTGTACCTGCTATGCTAGGTAATTCTTGTAACCGGTAACGCGAGTGTTCTGTTTATACTAGATTTCACTACTTGTTCCCGAGGTCCGCTCGATTGAAGTTAAAAAGTATATTTAACCTCCTGGCAGGATCGCCAATTAAAACACTTGTTTCTTACTTTTAAAATTAAACAATATTTATTTGGAACTATGTCCTTTATTATTGAAATACATTTTACTAATTCTAAAAGGAGCTTAAGGCTACTATGTAGTTACAATAAGACTATTGATAAATTCATCATACAATCGTATTTATATACTTTTCTTATCTATCTACAAGGAGACCCAAGCGTACAATCGTCTTGCTTGATAATGAAGAAGAGATAATATTCCAACATTGTATACAAACGATATTATCTCTTTTACATATGTTATCATTGTAGCGTTGTGTGCAAGACTGTACTAGAGACTAAAGATATCATTGAATACAAATAATGTTATCTTTTTTCTCAATATGTTTTGCTATGGATACTTAACTCGCGCCACCGAAAGTGTCGGGGGATAGTCAGCCTACAATAATGCCTCGCGACAAGAAGGGTCGTGGGATACACAACCTAAAAAAATAACTCGCGACGGAAGGTGTCGTGGGATTGACAGCCTACATTAATGCCTCGCGACCAAAAGTGTCGTTGGATAGACAGAGTACAATAATGCCTCGCGGCAAGAAGTGTCGTGGGATAGACAGCCTACAATAATGCCTCGCGACCAAAAGTGTCGTGGGATAGACAACCTACAATAATCCCTCGCGACAAGAAGTGTCGTGGGATAATCGGTCTACAATAATGCTTCACGACAAGAAGTGTCGTGGGATAGACAACCTACAATAATGCCTCGCGACAGAAAGTGTCTTGGGATAGACAGCCTACAATAATGCCTCGCTACCAAAAGTGTCGTGGGATAATCGGTCAACAATAATGCCTCGCGAACGAGAGTGTCATGGGATAGTCAGTCTACAGTAATGCCTCGCGACGGGAAGTGTCGTGGGATAATCGGTCTACAATAATGCCTCGCGACCAAAATCGTGGGATAGTCAGGCTACAATAATGCCTCGTGACAAGAAGTGTCGTGGGATAGACAACCTACAATAACGCCTCGCGACTGAAGGTGTCGTGGGATAGTCAGCCTACAATAATGCCTCGCAACCAAAAGTGTCGTGGGATTGACAGCCTACAATAATAATTCACGACCAAAAGTGTCGTGGGATAGTCAGCCTACAATAATGCCTCGCGACAAGAAGTGTAGTGGGATAATCGGTCTGCAATAATGCCTCGTGACAAGAAGTGTCGTGGGATAATCGGTCTACAATAATGGCTCTCGACAAGAAGTGTCGTGGGATAGACAACCTACAATAATGCCTCGCGAGCAAAAGTGTCGTTGGATAGACAGCGTACAATAATGTCTCGCGACAAGAAGTGTCGTGGGATAGTCAGCCTACAATAATGAATCGCGACAAAAAGTGTCGTGGGATAATCGGTCTACAATAATGCCTCGCGACCAAAAGTGTCGTGGGATAGTCAGCCTACAATAATACCTCGCGACAGGAAGTGTCGTATGATAATCGGTCTACAATAATGCCTCGTGACAAGAAGTTTCGTGGGATAATCGGTCTACAATAATGGCTCGCGACAAGAAGTGTCGTATGATAATCGGTCTACAATAATGCCTCGTGACAAGAAGTTTTTTGGGATAATCGGTCTACAATAATGGCTCGCGACAAGAAGTGTCGTGGGATAGACAACCTACAATAATGCCTCGCGACAGAAAGTGTTGTGGGATAGACAGCCTACAATAATGCCTCGCGAACAAAAGTGTCGTGGGATAGACAGCTTACAATAATAACTCACGACCAAAAGTGTCGTGGGATAGTCAGCCTACAATAATGCCTCGCGACAGGAAGTGTCGTATGATAATCGGTCTACAATAATGCCTCGTGACAAGAAGTTTCGTGGGATAATCGGTCTACAATAATGGCTCGCGACAAGAAGTGTCGTGGGATAGACAACCTACAATAATTCTTCGCGAAAGAAGGTGTCGTGGGATAAACAGCCTACAATACTGCCTCGCGAGCAAAAGTGTCGTGGGATAGACAGCGTACAATAATGCCTCGCTTCCAAAAGTGTCGTGGGATAGTCAGCCTAAAATAATGCCTCGCGACAAAAAGTGTCGTGGGATAATCGGTCTACAATAATGCCTCGCGACCAAAAGTGTCGTGGGATAGTCAGCCTACAATAATGCCTCGCGACTAGAAGTATCGTGGGATAGCCAACCTACAATAATGCCTCGCGGCAGAAAGTGTTGTGGGATAGACAGCCTAAAATAATGCCTCGCGACCAAAAGTGTCGTGGTATAGACAGCCTGTAATAATAACTCGCGACCAAAAGTGTCGTGGGATAGTCAGCCTACAATAATGCCTCGCGACAAGAAGTGTCGTATGATAATCGGTCTTCAATAATGCCTCGCGACCATAAGTGTCGTGGGATAGTCAGCCTACAATAATGCTTCGCGACAGAAAGTGTCGTGGGATAATCGGTCTACAATAATGCCTCGCCACCGAAAGTGTCGTGGGATAGTCAGCCCACAATAATGCCTCGCGACAAGAAGTGTCCTGGGATACACAACCTACAATAATGCCTCGCGACAGAAGGTGTCGTGGGATTGACAGCCTACAATAATGCCTCGCGACCAAAAGTGTCGTTGGATAGACAGAGTACAATAATGCCTCGCGGCAAGAAGTGTCGTGGGATAGACAGCCTACAATAATGCCTCGCGACCAAAAGTGTCGTGGGATAGACAACCTACAATAATGCCTCGCGACAAGAAGTGTCGTGGTATAATCGGTCTACAAAAATGCCTCACGACAAGAAGTGTCGTGGGATAGACAACCTACAATAATGCCTTGCGACAGAAAGTGTCGTGGGATAGACAGCCTACAATAATGCCCCCCGACCAAAAGTGTCGTGGGATAGTCAGCCTACAATAATGCCTCGCGACAAGAAGTGTCGTGGGATGATCGGTCTACAATAATGCCTCGCCACCATAAGTGTCGTGGGATAGACAACCTACAATAATGTCTTGCGACAGAAAGTGTCGTGGGATAGTCAGCCTACAATAATGCCTCGCGACAAGAAGTGTCGTGGGATACACAACCTAAAAAAATACCTCGCGACAGAAGGTGTCGTGGGATTGACAGCCTACAATAATGCCTCGCGACCAAAAGTGTCGTTGGATAGACAGAGTACAATAATGCCTCGCGGCAAGAAGTGTCGTGGGATAGACAGCCTACAATAATGCCTCGCGAGCAAAAGTGTCGTGGGATAGACAACATACAATAATGCCTCGCGACAGGAAGTGTCGTTGGATAATCGGTCTACAATAATGCCTCACGACAAGAAGTGTCGTGGGATAAACAACCTACAATAATGCCTCGCGACAGAAAGTGTCTTGGGATAGACAGACTACAATAATGCTTCGCTACCAAAAGTGTCGTGGGATAATCGGTCTACAATAATGCCTCGCGACCAAAATCGTGGGATAGTCAGGCTACAATAATGCCTCGTGACAAGAAGTGTCGTGGGATAATCGGTCTACAATAATGCCTCGCGAACGAGAGTGTCATGGGATAGTCAGTCTACAGTAATGCCTCGCGACGGGAAGTGTCGTGGGATAATCGGTCTACAATAATGCCTCGGGACCAAAATCGTGGGATAGTCAGGCTACAATAATGCCTCGTGACAAGAAGTGTCGTGGGATAGACAACCTACAATAACGCCTCGCGACTGAAGGTGTCGTGGGATAGACAGCCTACAATAATGCCTCGCGACCAAAAGTGTCGTGGGATAGACAGCCTACAATAATAATTCACGACCAAAAGTTTCGTTGGATAGTCAGCCTACAATAATGCCTCGCGACAAGAAGTGTCGTGGGATAATCGGTCTGCAATAATGCCTCGTGACAAGAAGTGTCGTTGGATAATCGGTCGACAAGAAGTGTCGTGGTATAATCGGTCTACAAAAATGCCTCACGACAAGAAGTGTCGTGGGATAGACAACCTACAATAATGCCTTGCGACAGAAAGTGTCGTGGGATAGACAGCCTACAATAATGCCTCGCGAGCAAAAGTGTCGTGGGATAGACAACGTATAATAATGCCCCCCGACCAAAAGTGTCGTGGGATAGTCAGCCTACAATAATGCCTCGCGACAAGAAGTGTCCTGGGATACACAACCTACAATAATGCCTCGCGACAGAAGGTGTCGTGGGATTGACAGCCTACAATAATGCCTCGCGACCAAAAGTGTCGTTGGATAGACAGAGTACAATAATGCCTCGCGGCAAGAAGTGTCGTGGGATAGACAGCCTACAATAATGCCTCGCGACCAAAAGTGTCGTGGGATTGACAACCTACAATAATGCCTCGCGACAAGAAGTGTCGTGGTATAATCGGTCTACAAAAATGCCTCACGACAAGAAGTGTCGTGGGATAGACAACCTACAATAATGCCTTGCGACAGAAAGTGTCGTGGGATAGAAAGCCTACAATAATGCCCCCCGACCAAAAGTGTCGTGGGATAGTCAGCCTACAATAATGCCTCGCGACAAGAAGTGTCGTGGGATGATCGGTCTACAATAATGCCTCGCCACCATAAGTGTCGTGGGATAGACAACCTACAATAATGCCTTGCGACAGAAAGTGTCGTGGGATAGTCAGCCTACAATAATGCCTCGCGACAAGAAGTGTCGTGGGATACACAACCTAAAAAAATACCTCGCGACAGAAGGTGTCGTGGGATTGACAGCCTACAATAATGCCTCGCGACCAAAAGTGTCGTGGGATAGACAGCGTACAATAATGCCTCGCGACCAAAAGTTTCGTGGGATAGTCAGCCTACAATAAAGAATCGCGCCAAAAAGTGTCGTGGGATAATCGGTCTACAATAATGCCTAGCGACCAAAAGTGTCGTGGGATAGTCAGCCTACAATAATGCCTCGCGAACAAAAGTGTCGTGGGATAGACAGCCTACAATAATGCCTCGCGACAGAAAGTGTTGTGGGATAGACAGCCTACAATAATGCCTCGCGAACAAAAGTGTCGTGGGATAGACAGCCTACAATAATAATTCACGACCAAAAGTTTCGTTGGATAGTCAGCCTACAATAATGCCTCGTGACAAGAAGTGTCGTTGGATAATCGGTCTACAATAATGGCTCGCGACAAGAAGTGTCGTGGGATAGACAACCTACAATAATGCCTCGCGAGCAAAAGTGTCGTGGGATAGACAGCGTACAATAATGCCTCGCGACCAAAAGTTTCGTGGGATAGTCAGCCTACAATAATGAATCGCGACAAAAAGTGTCGTGGGATAATCGGTCTACAATAATGCCTAGCGACCAAAAGTGTCGTGGGATAGTCAGCCTACAATAATGCCTCGCGACTAGAAGTGTCGTGGGATAGACAACTTACAATAATGCCTCGCGACAGAAAGTGTTGTGGGATAGACAGCCTACAATAATGCCTCGCGAACAAAAGTGTAGTGGGATAGACAGCCTATAATAATAACTCACGACCAAAAGTGTCGTGGGATAGTCAGCCTACAATAATGCCTCGCGAAGAGAAGTGTCGTGGGATAATCGGTCTACAATAATGCCTCGTGACAAGAAGTGTCGTGGGATAATTGGTCTACAATAATGGCTCGCGACAAGAAGTGTCGTGGGATAGACAACCTACAATAATGCCTCGTGAAAGAAGGTGTCGTGGGATAAACAGCCTACAATACTGCCTCGCGAGCAAAAGTGTCTTGGGATAGACAGCGTACAATAATGCCTCGCTTCCAAAAGTGTCGTGGGATAGTCAGCCTACAATAATGCCTCGCGACAAAAAGTGTCGTGGGATAATCGGTCTACAATAATGCCTCGCGACCAAAAGTGTCGTGGGATAGTCAGCCTACAATAATGCCTCGCGACTAGAAGTATCGTGGGATAGCCAACCTACAATAATGCCTCGCGACAGAAAGTGTTGTGGGATAGACAGCCTACAATAATGCCTCGCCACCAAAAGTGTCGTGGGATAGACAGCCTATAATAATAACTCGCGACCAAAAGTGTCGTGGGATAGTCAGCCTACAATAATGCCTCGCGACAAGAAGTGTCGTATGATAATCGGTCTTCAATAATGCATCGCGATAGTCGTGGGATAGTCAGCCTACAATAATGTTTCGCGACAGAAAGTGTCGTGGGATAATCGGTCTACAATAATGCCTCGCCACCGAAAGTGTCGTGGGATAGTCAGCCTACAATAATGCCTTGCGACAAGAAGTGTCGTGGGATACACAACCTACAATAATGCCTCGCGAAAGAAGGTGTCGTGGGATTGACAGCCTACAATAATGCCTCTCGACCAAAAGTGTCGTTGGATAGACAGAGTACAATAATGCCTCGCGGCAAGAAGTGTCGTGGGATAGATAGCCTACAATAATGCCTCGCGACCAAAAGTGTCGTGGGATAGACAACCTACAATAATGCCTCGCGACAAGAAGTGTCGTGGGATAATCGGTCTACAAAAATGCCTCACGACAAGAAGTGTCGTGGGATAGACAACCTTCAATAATGCCTCGCAACAGAAAGTGTCGTGGGATAGACAGCCTACAATAAAACCTCGCTACCAAAAGTGTCGTGGGATAATCGGTCTACAATAATGCCTCGCGAACGAGAGTGTCATGTGATAGTCAGTCTACAGTAATGCCTCGCGACGGGAAATGTCGTGGGATAATCGGTCTACAATAATGCCTCGCGACCAAAATCGTGGGAAAGTCAGTCTACAATAATGCCTCGTGACAAGAAGTGTCGTGGGATAGACAACCTACAATAACGACTAGCGACAGAAAGTGTCGTGGGATAGACAGCCTACAATAATGCCTCGCGACCAAAAGTGTTGTGGAATAGACAGCCTACAATAATAACTCACGACCAAAAGTGTCGTGGGATAGTCAGCCAACAATACTGCCTCGCGACAAGAAGTGCCGTGGGATAATCGGTCTACAATAATGCCTCGTGACAAGAAGTGTCGTGGGATAATCGGTCTACAATAATGGCTCGCGACAAGAAGTGTCGTGGGATAGATAACCTACAATAATGCCTCGCGAAAGAAGGTGTCGTGGGATAGACAGCCTACAATAATGCCTCGCGAGCAAAAGTGTCGTGGGATAGACAGCGTACAATAATGCCTCGTGACCAAAAGTGTCGTGGGATAGTCAGCCTACAATAATGCCTCGCGAAAAAAAGTGTCGTGGGATAATCGGTCTACAATAATGCACCGCGACCAAAAGTGTCGTGGGATAGTCAGCCTACAATAATGCCTCGCGACTAGAAATGTCGTGGGATAGACAACCTACAATAATGCCTCGCGACAGAAAGTGTTGTGGGATAGACAGCCTACAATAATGCCTCGCGACCAAAAGTGTCGTGGGATAGATAGACTACAATAATAACTCACGACCAATAGTGTCGTTGGATAGTCAGCCTACAATAATGCTTCGCGACAAGAAGTGTCTTGGGATAATCGGTCTACTATAATGCCTCGTGACAAGAAGTGTCGTGGGATAGACAACCTACAATAATGCCTTGCGAAAGAAGGTGTCGTGGGATAGACAGCCTACAATAATGCCTCGCGAGCAAAAGTGTCGTGGGATAGACAGCGTACAATAATGCCTCGTGACCAAAAGTGTCGTGGGATAGTCAGCCTACAATAATGCCTAGCGAAAAAAAGTGTCGTGGGATAATCGGTCTACAAGAATGCACCGCGACCAAAAGTGTCGTGGGATAGTCAGCCTACAATAATGCCTCGCGACTAGAAATGTCGTGGGATAGACAACCTACAATAATGCCTCGCGACAGAAAGTGTTGTGGGATAGACAGCCTACAATAATGCCTCGCGAGCAAAAGTGTCGTGAGATAGACGGCGTATAATAATGCCTCGCGACCAAAAGTGACGACTAGAACTGTCGTGGGATAGACAACCTACAATAATGCCTCGCGACAGAAAGTGTTGTGGGATAGACAGCCTACAATAATGCCTCGCGACCTAAAGTGTCGTGGTATAGACAGCCTAAAATAATAACTCGCGATCAAAAGTGTCGTGGGATAGTCAGCTTCCAATAATGCCTCGCGACAAGAAGTGTCGTGGGATGATCGGTCTACAATAATGCCTCGCGACCATAAGTGTCGTGGGATAGTCAGCCTACAATAATGCTTCGCGACAGGAAGTGTCGTGGGAAAATCGGTCTACAATAATGGCTCGCCACCGAAAGTGTCGTGGGATAGTCAGCCTACAATAATGCCTCGTGAAAAGAAGTGCCGTGGGATACACAACCTACAATATTGCCTCGCGACAGAAGGTGCCGTGGGATAGACAGCCTACAATAATGCCTCGCGGCAAGAAGTGTCGTGGGATAGACAGCCTACAATAATAACTCGCGAGCAAAAGTGTCGTGGGATAGTCAGCCTACAATAATGCCTCGTGACAAGAAGTGTCGTGGGATAATCGGTATACAATAATGCCTCGCGACAAGAAGTGTCGTGGGATAGACAGCCTACAATAATGCCTCGCGACCAAAAGAATCGTGGAATAGTCAGCCTACAATAATGCCACGCGACAAGAAGTGTCATGGGATAATCGGTCTACAATAATGCTTCGCGACAGAAAGTGTCGTGTGATAGTCGGTCTACAATAATGCCTCGCGACCAAAAGTGTCGTGGGATAGTCAGCCAACAATAATGCCTCGCAACAAGAAGTGTCGTGGGATAGACAACCTACAATAATGCCTCGCGACCAAAAGTGTTGTGGAATAGACAGCCTCCAATAATGCCTCGCGACCAAAAGTGTCGTGGGATAGTCAGCCTCAAATAATGCATCGCGACAAGAAGTGTCCTGGGATGATCGGTCTACAATAATGCCTCGCGACAGGAAGTGTTGTGATACTTTTTTATCGAGGCTGAGGTTGACTCGTGGGTGTCCAGGGTTTTACCCAAAGAAAGCAAATAAAACTCGGGTTTTGAAGATTTGAACTCTGACCAATTACCAGTTTTTTTTATTTATAGCGAAGATTTTCTAACAATTTATTTCATATACGGGTCTTAATATTTACAAGTTAATATTTACTCTATTATAATGCCTCGCGACAAAAAATGTCGTGGGAACATCATCTACAATAAATGCCTCGCGACTAAAAGTGTCGTGGAAAAATCGGCTACAATAAATGCCTCGCGAATAAAAGTGTCGTGGGAAGATCGTCTACAATATATGCCTGTCGACTAAAAGTGTCGTAGGAAAATCGTCTACAATAAATGCCTTGCAACTAAAAATGTCGTGGAAAAATCGTCTACAATACGACTAAAAGTGTCGTGGGAAGATCGTCTACAATAAATGCCTCGCGACGAAAAGTGTCGTATGAAAATCGTCTACAATAAATGCCTCGCGACAAGAAGTGTCGTGGGAAGATCGTCTACAATAAATGCCTCGCGACTAAAAGTGTCGTGTGAAAATCGTCTACAATAAATGCCTCGCGACAAGAAGTGTCGTGGGAAGATCGTCTACAATATATGCCTCTCGACAATAAGTGTCGTGGGAAGATCGTCTACAATAAATGCCTCGCGACCATAAGTGTCGTGGGAAGATCGTCGACAATAAATGCCTCGCGACAAGAAGTGTCGAGGGAAGATCGTCTACAATAAATGCCTCGCGACAATAAGTGTCGTGGGAAGATCGTCTACAATAAATGCCACGCGACAATAAGTGTCGTAGGAAGATCGTCTACAATAAATGCCTCGCGACAATAAGTGTCGTGGGAAGATCGTCTACAATAAATGCCTCGCGACAATAAGTGTCGTGGGAAGATCGTCTACAATAAATGCCTCGCGACAATAAGTGTCGTGGGAAGATCGTCTACAATAAATGCCTCGCGACAATAAGTGTCGAGGGAAGATCGTCTACAATAAATGCCTCGCGACAATAATTGTCGTGGGAAGATCGTCTACAATAAATGCCTCGCGACAATAAGTGTCGTGGGAAGATCGTCTAAAATTAATGCCTCGCGACAATAAATGCCGTGGGAAGATCGTCTACAATAAATGCCTCGCGACAATAAGCGTCGTGGGAAGATCGTCTTAAATAAAGAAGTTACGGACGTACTTGCGGCAATGATACTCCCAAAATTAATTACGGAGGGTAACAAAGCAAACTCAAACCGAGATACACTCTAAAGGAGTGCATCTGGGTTCAACAAATATCGGCCACTACTATTCAGTACTTACGGCAATGCTAAGCCGAGGTAAGTTGCGGTTTCAAACGGACAACCTTCACCGGGGTACTGAGGTGCACTCTGAAGGAGTGAATCTCAGTATTCCTAACTTTAAAACCAAAAAGCGAACGTAGTGAGTACTATGTACGAGTACTAAGTATCGTACTTTGTGCCTCTCTGCGTTCCCTATAACCACTTCGGCTTCTAGTAAGCTTACTTAGGCTAAGGTGTGTACGGGTTTTATATATGTTGCTATCTCAAGCCACACATTAACCTCTGTGTATCACACTTTCTTCTTCATGATTCTAGTGCATTTTTCACTTCCATTCTGAAAAAAGACGGTGCGAAGTGAAAGATGACGAATAAAAACAACAATAAAAAAAACATACTTAATATAAATAAATATATGGGATGACGTAGTCACTCATGTTTGTCACTGATGTGTGCTAGCAGATGCATGGTCGCTGTGTGCCTACTGCTGACTCAATGGGTGGTGGGTGGTAAAGCTGACTGCTTGGTTGCTGCTTTTATTTTCGTTTGGTGTATATTGTTGTTGGTAGGTATCTTGTGTATTTAGTTGTTCCTGCTGCTGGGTATACATTGTTGTTGGGTGATATGGACAGCATAAAATAAATACTAAGTATGTAGGTATTCATTTAAAGGGTGGCTTCCATTTCCTTGGCTGGTAGGTATCCTCTTGTCATGTTGTTGGTGGGTAGGTATATGGAAAATGTAACACTTCGTTACACCCCCCCTTTCTTTCGGAGACGAGAACCTTCTCGTCTAAACTTTATCGTATATCAATGATTGGAATTTGATATATATAATTTTTTTCGGTATTGTCCAAATTTTAGATCAGCTGTTTTTCCGTTTCTATTCATTCGGATGGATATTGAGCCCCATGGACGATGAATAAGGAAATGGCGTTCATGTCTGGGTGTTGCCCTCCTAAGCGTGATCCCGGCTAACGGGTCGAAGATATCTTCTAGATCTTCGAATATTGATCTGGAAGGTACATTGCTTTTCTGTACGCATGGATCCGTTTGGCCTGGTGAAGAAGGCGTCACGGAGCACTTTTGTTTAACGGCAGTGGCTTTCTTCCTTTTCGTAAGCTGTTCATTTGCTTTTCCTTTGGCTATTACGTTTGGAAGATTGCGGTGTGCGACGGACAATTTAGAAGCTCCAGAATTAACGGTGTGAGCTTGTCTTTCAGGCGATTGCCGCACATCTGTTTCGTTTTAAGGGACGAAGTTATTGTACTAAAAGGCGATGGGAAGTTGGGGGTGGGACTGGTTAGATGACAGTCTTGATGGCTGTCCATTAGTATGGCGCGGACTTTTTTGAACTGTCGTACTAGCTCTGTTAGTATGTGCTTTCGTGTGCTTCATTTTAAAATTATTCAACTCTAAGTGGGAGGTACTTCGCGTACATTCCTTGTGAGTTTCACAAATTGGAGATATCACGGCGGCGGCGGCTGGAAAAACAAATTTGGTTTTTACGTTGGACACTTCTGCTTGAGTCCACGGTCGGTTTGGTAGCGGCATTTTGTGGGTATCAGGATTACTACTTGTAACCGGCTCCCCTCCTATAAAAAGCTGTAACTTCGCCTGACTCAGCAGGTCCATGCCGAGAATGGCATCTACCTCTAGCTTTGGTAGATATGTCATTTCTCCCGTCAGTTCTTTGCCACCTAAGTGAAACGTCACCAAAAAATGTTCGGATGACATGACGGGTTCGCCATTAGCTAGATGGACGGGTCGGTTACTTTCTCGCATAGGCAATCCGAGTTTCTTGAACTTATCTCTCAGAGCTTGGCCAATGAATGTTTTTGAAGATCCGGTGTCAAGTAAAGCACGGTGTTCTAGATCATCTACCTTGATAGGCACAAAATAACGCCGGTCTATGTCAAGAATGGCATTTACAACTGCAACAGGGTTTCAGTGGTTTCGGTGATATTGGGTTGCTGGGGCAGGAAGAGTGTTTGAAACTGTAGGGCGAATGTTTCTGTCGTCACTTTTTATAAATTCGAATTCTCCAGCCATTATATATAATTCATCCAAGGTGGTAAAGTCTAGGCGACGGATATAGTACCGATATTGTCGGCTATTGTCATGTGTGGATGCTGCCTTATCAGGTATTGAGCGGCCATGATATACTCTTTTGCCCGTTCACGTGGACCTTGTCGCTTGCGCAATATTTCTTCCTCCAATTTATGAAGGTATCGGGTGGGCAGGAAGTGACGGATGAATGCCTCACGAAAATCATTCCACTTGTCGAAACTAAGTCCTATAGTGCGAAGCCATTCAAACGCACTCCCAAGGAATAGTTCAGGAAGTGGTCGTAGCATGTCGTCAGGGATGTTATAACACCGTGTAAGTTCCCACAGCCTCTCGAGGAATTGCAGTGGGTTTCCAGACGAATCGAACTTTAACCCCCACTTTCGTACAGTGTTCATTACCTCCGCCTCATAACTCAACGTGAGCCGGTGTGAAGGCGGTCTCTGCTCGTACCGTTGGTTTGAGCTGAAGGGAGGTACCGTGTATGGAAAGTAAACCGGGTGGCTGATTCGGAAGTCCTCGAGGGTATGCTGGTTGCGTGCATCTTAAGCGCTGCCCGTTTGATGCTGGGCTAGCGGTGGAGGAGGCCTATACCTTTCTTTCGGCAGAACCAATAAAGAAGTCTGCATATATAATGGAGAACTGGTTTCCTCTGATGAAGCAGGTGCGGGCTGAGCGGTGGTGACTGTGGGTTTCCAGACGAATCGAACTTTAACCCCCACTTTCGTAGAGTGTTCATTACCTCCGCCTCATAACTCAACGTGAGCCGGTGTGAAGGCGGTGTCTGCTCGTACCGTTGGTTTGAGCTGAAGGGAGGTACCGTATATGGAAATTAAACCGGGTGGCTGATTCGGGAGTCCTCGAGAGTATGCTGGTTGCGTGCATCTTAAGCGCTGCCCGTTTGATGCTGGGCTAGCGGTGGAGGAGGCCTATACCTTTCTTTCGGCAGAACCAATAATGAAGTCTGCATATATAATGGAGAACTGGTTTCCTCTGATGAAGCAGGTGCGGGCTGAGCGGTGGTGACTGCAAGTTTTTCGTTAGTGTGTACTGGTGGTTCTATGGGCTCGTCATCGTTAAGTCGTTGTTCGACTACACTCTCCCATTTCTCACACAAACTTAGTGTAGAACCGGTGGTAACCCCAGAAGCTCTAATCTTTTTGAGATACTGACTCAACCGTTGACGGAGTTCCTTCATATCCTCGTCAGTATCCAAATTTCTGGATTCAAGAGCTTCCTGCAACTCAGACTTCTTCATCAGGTATATTAAGTTCAGATTTTAAAGAGCGTTATCATCTTCAATTGGTTGTTCTTCTGGTTTCACCATTTTTTATGTTTTGGTAGCGGCGGACTGGTAATTTTTAATCGGAAGAGGGCGGTCGGTGGTACCTTCAGAAGATTCCTGGTCGGTCGGCGGTGAGAGTTCGGATGAATCCTCTAAAGGTCCCTGCTGGGCCGCCAAGATGTGATGCTTTTTTACCGAGGCTGAAGTACACTCGTGGGTGTCCAGGGTCGTACCCAAAGGAAGCAAATAAGACTCGGGTTTTGAAGTTTTGAACTCTGACCAATTACCAGTTTTTTTTATTTATAACGAAGATTTTCTAACAAGTCGGTGAACAATAATGCCTCGCGACCAAAAGTGTCGTGGGATAGTCTGCCTACAATAAGGCCTCGCGACAAGAGGTGTCGTGGGATAATCGGGATAATCGGCCTCGCGACAAGAAGTGTCGTGGGATAGACAACCTACAACAATGCCTCGCGCCAGAAGGTGTCGTGGGATAGACAGCCTACAATAATACCTCGCGACCAAAAGTATCGTGGGATAGTCAGCCTACAATAATGCCTCGCGACAAGAAGTGTCGTGGGATAGACAACCAACAATAATGCCTCGAGACAGAAAGTGTCGTGGGAAAGACAACCTACAATAATGCCTCGCGACAGAGAGTGTCGTGGGATAGGCAAAAATAAGAGGTAAACAGAAACCACGTTGGTGGAACTCGGGACTAGAACTGCTCAGGAAAAAGTGCAGACAACTTTTTAACCGAGCTAAACATTCTAGAGATAGTCTGGACTGGGAATTTTATAAAGAATCCCTAAAAATTTATAAAAGAAGAATAAAGAAATAATAAAAGAACCTCCTGGAGGAACTTCTGTGGAAAAATAGAAGAAACTTCAGAAGCTTCACGATTAAGAAAAATTCTATCAAAAAATCCTACAATGCCTAGCTCCCTAAAGACAGCTAACGGCTCTTGGACCAACTCTTGCGAAGAATCGCTCACCTTGCTACTAGACACCCATTTTCCAGGTAGCTCACAAAATATAAATAACATTGATTCATTATCAAGCAACACACAGACAAATATTGTTGGTCTGATTTCTAAGGATAAACTGAAATGGGCTATAAACAGCTTTGATCCTTACAAATCCCCCGGGCCCGACGGCATAATACCTGCCGAGCTTCAATTTGCCTCGGATATCATAGTACCTATCCTAGAGATCATCCTTATTGGTTGCGTAAAATTTACTTACATTCCCTCTTTATGGAGAGAGGTAAAGGTTGTCTTCATACCCAAAGCCGGAAAATGCTCCCAGGTAAACCCTAAAGATCTAAGACCAATTAGCCTATCATCGTTCCTTCTCAAAACTCTAGAGAGATTGATCGATATCCATCTGCGTAATGCTATAGATCCTAATCTGGTATCTACTGCACAACACGCTTATTGTAAAGGAAAATCGGTAGAAACGGCTTTACATACACTGGTACGTACTATCGTATACTCACTACATCATAAAGAGTACACTCTAGTCGCATTTCTCGATATTGAAGGCGCCTTCAATAATGTCAACTATCGAGCAATCACAGCGTCACTGAAGAAACTAGGTATACATGGTTCACTGAATGACCTAATTAATCTTATGCTAGAAAGTAGAATTATAAATTCATCCTTAGGTGGCACTCATGAAAGAAGATCTGTCAGCAGAGGTACACCTCAAGGCGGAGTCCTTTCCCCACTTCTATGGAACATAGTCGTAAATGATGTGTTAGAAAGCCTAGAAAAAGAAGGTTTCAAAGTGATCGCGTATGCCGACGATGTTGCCATTGCAATATCGGGAAAACATGCTCAAATTCTCGTTGAATTAATGCAAAATGCTCTAAATATTATGCTCAAATGGGCAGAAAAATGCGGACTGGGCATAAACCCAAACAAAACTGAACTTGTCCTCTTCACCAGAAAATATAAAATTCCCCAAATAAGTCCCCCATCAATTATGGGAACTCCACTAAGTTTTTCAGATGAAGCTAAATATCTAGGTCTTATCCTGGACAAAAAACTACATTGGAAAGCAAAATTACAAGAAAGAGTTAGAAAAGTCACAGTAGCACTCTTCTCTTGCAAAAAAGCTATCGGAAATAAATGGGGCTTATCCCCATACATAACCCACTGGCTCTACACAGCGGTCATCAGACCGATACTAACTTACGGGGTAGCAGTATGGTGGACTGCCCTAGACAAAGTTACATATCGTGACAAGTTAAGTAAAGTCCAACGGTCAGCCTGAATGTGTATTAGCGGAGCTCTCCGTTCGACACCTTCAGCTGCTCTTGATATTCTACTTAATCTCATACCCCTTGATATTTTCAGCAAACAAACGGCCGCAAGCACAGCCGTTCGTCTAAAAGCCATCTCTCAATGGACCAATAACTCAATTGGTCACTCCATTATTCTGAAAGCATTCGGACCAAAATTAAGTCACTCCGACTACTCTATACCCCAGCTTGTTTTTGACAAGAATTTTCAAGTCACCATCCCACGAAGATCCACTTGGGAAAATGAGAGATTCTTGAAAGATGAATCAGTTCATTTTTATACTGATGGCTCAAAAACTAAAGATAAGGTTGGTGGTGGCGTGTACTCAGACAGACTAAATTTAAATCTCTCCTTCCGTCTCCCTGACCATTGTAGTGTGTTCCAAGCGGAAATTCTGGCGATTAAAGAGATATTATCCTGGTTAAGGGAAAACGTGATATCTGCATCGGATAACCGTATATTTTCAGACAGTCAGGCAGCCCTTTAATTAATCTGTGCTGTTTCCACAAACTCAATAACTGCCCGCGACTGTCGATCATCTCTCATGGAGATGGCAGAACAGTTCAACATTCACCTTTTCTGGGAGCCGGGACACAGAGACATTGAGAGAAACTGCAAAGCCGACGAACTAGCCAGAAATGGAACCCTATTGCCGGTTTTACCTACAAGCAAACTCATGCTAAAACTAAATGCCATAGAGAAAACTAATTTAAGGTGGACAAACACTACTACCTGCGTAGCGACAAAACAAATCTGGCCAAAATTAGATCAGAAACGTACTAAATGTTTGTTATCTATGAGCAGATTACATCTTAGCTCCGTAATTGGTGTCATAACCGGACACTGCCACGCCATAAGACTCGGCGTATTCTCTAATGATTTTTGCAGAAGCTGCATGGACGAGGAGGAGGAGGAGACTATCACCCATCTTCTCTGTTCATGCCCAGCTCTCTCCCAAAGACGTGAATTACACCTGGGTAATTTCTTTTTCGACGATCCTAGCGATTTGTCGAACGTAGATATTCTATCTTTACATCGCTTCTTAAGAAGCTCCAACTGGTTTAATTAAAGAGGTACTCCCTCGCTCATTTCGTGGCATCACAACGGACCTATCTGTGGTCTAAGTGTGTCAGTAGTCTTCCTGACAGCCACATAAACCTTAACCTAAACCTAGACAACAATACGGCTACGGTTTGAAGTTACGGACGTACTTGCGGCAATGCTATTCCCAAAATTAAGTACGGTGGGTTACAAGGCAAACCCGAACCACTCTTAAGGAGTGGATCTGGGTTCATCAAATCACGGTCACTACTATTTAGTACTTACGGCAATGATAAGTCGAGTTAAGTACTGCGGTTTCAAACGAAAAACCTTCACCGGGGTACTGAGGTGCACTCTGAAGGAGTGAATCGCAGTGTTCCTAACTTTTAATACCAAAAAGCGAACGTAGTGAGTACTATGTACGAGTACTAAGTATCGTACTATGTGCCTCTCTCCGTTCCCTATAACCACTTCGGCTCCTAGTAAGCTTACTTCGGTTAAAGTGTGTACGGGGTTTTTATATATTGCTGTCTCAAGCAACACATTACCTTCTGTGTATCACACTTTCTCTTCTCTCTAGTGCATTTCTAACTTCTACTTGTAGATTTTTCTTCTAAAAGATAGTGTGAAGTGAGAAATTAGAAAAATATATACTTAAAAAATAATATTTTATATATATATGCAGCCTCTTATGATTGCCACTGATCTGTGTTGGCTACAGGTACAGGCTGATGGTCGCTGTGAGGCTATTGATGACTCGGTGCGTGGTGGGTTGTATATCTGGTTTGCTTGGTTAATGCCTTATTTTTGTTTGGTGTATATTGTTGTTGGTAGGTTTCTTGTCTTTTGATTGTTTGGTGACTCGGTGTAGCATAAAATAAATACTGAGTATGTAGGTATTTATTTTTTTTTGTTTTTTTTTTGGGTGGCTGGTAGGTATGAAGTTACTTATCGGTAGGTAGGTATGGAAAATGTAACGCTAAGTTACAATACACTAATCATAAAACTATCTTATCAAGGTTTTAACAAAAAAAAATAAAATTGGATTTCTTCATATTTAAAAAATAGATTTTATAGTGTCGTATTTCGTAATGAGTGCTCCAGTCAATTTGTTGTCAATTCTGGCGTTCCTCAGGGCATTCATCAGAAGAATAAAATCAACCCCTGATTGTTTACTTTCGCAAGAAGTCCTATTAATAGTAATTTAAAAATTATCTTCAGAACCAGTGCTCTACGATCCTAAATGTTTCTGTGTCATATTGTTTAATTTTGACTTTATATGTTTTTATGTTTTTATGTGTTTTTATGTTTTTGTTTTTGTTGCATTTTGCTAACAACTAATACCAGCACTAAGTGATGACCCAGTGGGACATATTATATGTGTTGGAAAATCTTCTTTCATCTGCTGATGCTTGCTTTAAGCTCCATTCGAATAATATCTGATTTAGTTTTAGTCGTACAAGTATTAGACTGCAGCAACCGTTGGGGCAAATATTTAGCAGATCAAACTATGGTGAAAATAGCCCACTCAACCAATTTCTTACAATGTATAATAAATTTTACTTTTGTTTGGACTCTGTAAAGGATAATCTAAAATGAATAAAATTTAAAACTATGTTTTTTACCAGCGTAAATTAATTATTTTATATTTAAAGTATTACGTAACGTTTAATAAGTATTGTCACGTTAGTATTTAACGAATTGAATTAAATAAATAAAAAAACACATCTCAGGAAAGGACAACATAGTTGCTGATTTCTTATCTCCGATCGAAAAATGTTTCGAAGACGATCAAATTGATTTTAAACAACCTGCCGAAGATCAGAAAACCGATAAAGGCTTGAAGAAATTCGAAAAAGGTACGTCGCTTCGGCTTTATTAAATATAAATTTCAAATGCAAAAGCCTCGTTGATGTGTGAAGTTTCTACTCCACGTATTCGACACTATGTTGGTAAAAGCTTCCGAAACGAGTTCTTCAGTTCATTAATTGCACCCATCCAAGTAAAAAATAAACAGTGAAACTCATAACAGAACGTTTCGAAGCAGAACAATTATACGAGCTGTCATAATGGCCCCTATTACGATTGTCAATTATAGATTGGTAATTGCTATTTATCAACTAAATCTTTAAAATGGTATTGTGATTGTCAATTAACAACGAACAGTCGATAAATTTTTAATTTTCATCAATACTCCATTGTGAATGGAAAAATCGGTATTGTGAGTGTCAATTGGCATCAACTTTATTGGTATCGGTCAAGTTTTCTTTCAATCAAAAAAATTTAGTTGATGAAGAAATATTTCCACAAGACTCACAAAAATACAATTTTTTTCTTGCGATAAAGTACCTACTAAAGCAAGTAAAAATTTCGCGCAACAAAAAAAAAATTAGTTAACAAGCAAACATGATTTTAAATATGTATTTATTTTTGTTTTCTCTTGCAGTAAATAGGTAATTAATGTAGGGCTTTCTAACAGAAGGCTATATTGTCATAATTTTGTATATTCGACTCTTTCACACCTAAAGCTTCATAAAGGGTAAATACTTTTTTTTATATCCCTCAAAGTAAAATTTGTTTGGTTTGACAGGTTCGCAAAAAGATGTATTTTTCTTTGACATTTCCCTTCATGATGGAAAATGTCAAATAAATTGTGATCAATTCACAACGGCCAATATTATTCACAATGATCGAAACTTTTATCAATCATGGTACACAATACCAAACTTTCAACTTATTGATAAATTTAAGCAATTGTCAATTTGTATATAATTGACAATCGTAATAGGGGTGAATCTGTTTTTTTTTTTAATATTAATAAAACATCAATAATTAGCCCTGGAAAAGGCAAATAGTGTTTTGCTCTATACATTTTATTAAAAACTAAATTTTTGTATGCAATATAATAAACCACTGAATCGTAAGTAAAACAAAAAAGCTTTACATGAAAGTGAGTAAACAATATATTTTATAATAAAATAACTACGTAATAAAGTGATGCAAAACTTAATTTTTATTATTACTTAGAATATATGAATATATGAACAAGAGGGTAAAGATTGGGCGGAGTTTTTGGATTTGGCTGAAAAATTTTTAGATTAGAAGATAAAAAAGAGGTGAACTCTAACGGGCATAAAGCATGGCAGCACAGTTAATTGGAAATATCGAATGCTTTACACCAGGCGAAGACTTAGAGCTTTGGTTAGAGCGCATGGAGATGTATCTTAAACTTAACAAGATAACTGATGACAACAATAAACAGAACTTTTTTATAACACTGGGAGGAGCAGAATTATATAAAATTTTAAAATCTTTAATTTCCCCAGAAACCACAACTACCAACTTTACATACCAACCTGGCAGAGCATCTTAAATCCAAAAAAATTTTATCGCCGAAAGATATAAATTTTATCAGCGCTATCAAAGATGTGACGAGTCAGGGAGTGACTTTGTGGTTGTAATCAAGTCATTGGCACAAAATTGTAAATTTGGCACGTGTTTAAAGGATGCGTTGAGAGACCGACTCGTGTGTGGAATACAAAACGAAAGACTACGAAGCCTGCTTTTAAACGAGAAAGATTTAACTTTGGAGACGGCGATAGATAAATCAATTAATTTCGAGTTGACGGAGAAAGAACTAAAACAAATTAGACCCGGACCACTGAATATAAATATAATTATGCCTAGTGCTAGTAAAACAGGTCATGTTAAGGAGTATAAGCATAAATACTCTGGTCATTAGAGGTCAGTAAAGAAATGTTTAAGGTGTTATAAATCCGGTCACTTTGCAAGTGATAACGTGTTTTAAATGTGGTAAAGGGGGACGGCACGAGTACGATAACTTTGGCGCCAAGAATTGATAACGGTTTTATGTAGAACAGTTCAATACAAGCATTTTTTACTATGGGTGGGGGGGTCTATCTCCCTCCGTTTGGGCGGGAGGGGCAATTTTATAAAAACAGTGCTAAAAATTTAAAACAAATATTAAAAAATAACGGTAATACTTACAACTAAGTTTTATACCTTTTCTTAAAGCAAATACTTTTTTCTATTAGATGTTTTTTTAAATCAAGTGAAACCAATGCATAGTCTTTGAAAAAACGGACTTTAAATTCAAAAATAGCGAAAAAAAAGGTAAAAAAAAACTTTGAAGTGTGATTTTACAAAACTGTAAAATAAAATACTAATTTTTTTTATAAAATTCGTTGCTCATATTAATTTTAAATCATAAACTGAAAACAAAATGATTTTATGTGTTCTGGTTTTTGAGAAAATGGAAAACTACTAAAGCGTATAAACAGTGAGGTATGTAAGGGGGGGGGGCATGCTGCCCCCCTGAACCCCCCTGCTTGGATACACTATAGGATTTGGGGTGGGTGCGAGGTGGGGTGGGTGCGAGGTTGGGTGTATGCAAAGTTTCTGTTGCATTTAAAGATGCCCAAGCATCATTACAAAAACGAACCTACGTACAACATTCACCGTATACCAAAAAAAAAAGAAAACTCTTATAAGAAAGTAGTTTTAGTAATTTTCCATTTTCTCAAAAACCAGAAAACATAAAATCATTTTGTTTTCAGTTTATGATTTAAAATTAATATGAGCAACGAATTTTATAAAAAAAAAAGTAGTATTTTATTTTACAGTTTTGAAAAATCACACTTCAAAGTTTTTTTTTCACCTTTTTTTCGCAATTTTTGAGTTTAAAGTCCGTTTTTTCAAAGACTATGCATAGGTTTCACTTGATTTAAAAAACATCTAATAGAAAAAAGTATTGGCTTTAAAAAAAGATATAAAACTTAGTTGTAAGTATTGCCGTTATTTTTTAATATTTGTTTTAAATTTTTAGCACTGTTTTTATAAAATTGCCCCTCCCGCCCAAACGGAGGGAGATAGACCCCCCCACCCATAGTAAAAAATGCTTGTATTAAACTGTTCTACAAAAAACCGTTATAAATTCTTGGCGCCAAAGTTATCGTACTCTCCCCAGGGGGACACTTTTCTGATAATTGTAGTCCCAATATTAATACGTGGGTAGATAACAAGAGTTGAAAAGAAAGAAGATATCACAGAGTAAACTGTGTGGAAGAATACGACACGGAAGAAGAAATGGGGTCTGATATCGAAGATTTGAGAATTTCCACAATAAACTTTGTAGACAGAGAAGATAATCCTCTGTATGTTAATGTGCTAGTGAACGACAAATTAATATAAATGGAAATTGATTCAGGAGCATGCTTAACAATCGTCGAAATGAGAGACCTGGAAAGGTTTAACATAAATAAATCTGACATTATTAAAACACAAATTTCACCTTTAAGTGTTTACCGGGAGGTTTTATTAAGGTTAAGTGAACATGTTACGTGATGGTACAATTCAACAATATACAAAAAATCATGCAAGTCGTAGTCATCGAATCGGAGAGAAGTTTTGTACCATTGTTTGGAAGGACATGGCCTAGTGAAGCCTTTCCTGGATGGCGTGAAATGCTGGGAAGTAGTCATGTAAACAAGATACTGTTCGATAAAAATCTCGAAGTGGCTAAATTTCGGGAACAGTTTTAGCAGTGTTTTGATGAGGACCGAAAGGCTAATATCAAAGGGTACGAAGCAGAGATTCACATTAAAGAGGATGCAGTTCATTAATTTCACCCATCCAAGTAAAAACTAAACAGTGAAACTCATAACAGAACGTTTCGAAGCAGAACAATTATACGAGCTGTCATAATCTGTTTTTTTTAAATATTAATAAAACATCAATAATTAGCCCTGGAAAAGGCAAATAGTGTTTTGCTCTATACATTTTATTAAAAACTAAATTTTTGTATGCAATATAATAAACTACTGAATCGTAAGTAAAACAAAAAAGCTTTACATGAAAGTGAGTAAACAATATATTTTATAATAAAATAACTACGTAATAAAGTGATGCAAAACTTAATTTTTATTATTACTTAGAATATATGACTGAACAAGAGGGTAAAGATTGGGCGGAGAAGTTTTTGGATTTGGCTGAAAAAATTTTAGATTAGAAGATAAAAAAGAGGTGAAATCTAACGGGCATAAAGCATGGCAGCACAGTTAATTGAAAATATCGAATGCTTTACACCAGGCGAAGACTTAGAGCTTTGGTTAGAGCGCATGGAGCTGTATCTTAAACTTAACAAGATAACTGATGACAACAATAAACAGAACTTTTTTATAACACTGGGAGGAGCAAAATTATATAAAATTTTAAAATCTTTAATTTCCCCAGAAACCACAACTACCAACTTTACATACCAACCTGGCAGAGCATCTTAAATTAAAAAAAAATTATCGCCGAAAGATATAAATTTTATCAGCGCTATCAAAGATGTGACGAGTCAGGGAGTGACTTTGTGGTTGTAATCAAGTCATTGGAACAAAATTGTAAATTTGGCACGTGTTTAAAGGATGCGTTGAGAGACCGACTCGTGTGTGGAATACAAAACGAAAGACTACGAAGCCTGCTTTTAAACGAGAAAGATTTAACTTTGGAGACGGCGATAGATAAATCAATTAATTTCGAGTTGACGGAAAAAGAACTAAAACAAATTAGACCCGGACCACTAAATATAAATATAATTATGCCTAGTGCTAGTAAAACAGGTCATGTTAAGGAGTATTAGCATAAATACTCTGGTCATTAGAGGTCAGTAAAGAAATGTTTAAGGTGTTATAAATCCGGTCACTTTGCAAGGGAGTGCAGAGTGATAACGTGTTTCAAATGTGGTAAAGGGGGACACTTTTCTGATAATTGTAGTCCCAATATTAATACGTGGGTAGATAACAAGAGATGAAAAGAAAGAAGATATCACAGAGTAAACTGTGTGGAAGAATACGACACGGAAGAAGAAATGGGGTCTGATATCGAAGATTTGAGAATTTCCACAATAAACTTTGTAGACAGAGAAGATAATCCTCTGTATGTTAATGTGCTAGTGAGTGACAAATTAATATAAATGGAAATTGATGCAGGAGCATGCTTAACGATCGTCGAAATGAGAGACCTGTAAAGGTTAAACATAAATAAATCTGACATTATTAAAACACAAATTTCACCTTTAAGTGTTTACCGGGAGGTTTTATTAAGGTTAAGTGAACATGTTACGTGATGGTACAATTCAACAATATACAAAAAATCATGCAAGTCGTAGTCATCGAATCGGAGAGACGTTTTGTACCATTGTTTGGAAGGACATGGCCTAGTGAAGCCTTTCCTGGATGGCGTGAAATGCTGGGAAGTAGTCATGTAAACAAGATACTGTTCGATAAAAATCTCGAAGTGGCTAAATTTCGGGAACAGTTTCAGCAGTGTTTTGATGAGGACCGAAAGGCGAATATCAAAGGGTACGAAGCAGAGATTCACATTAAAGAGGATGCGAGACCAATTTTCAGCAATCCGTACACGGTTCCGTATGGACTAAGGGAAAAAGTAGAAAAGGACCTTAATAAAATGGTAGAAACAAGCATTTTAAAGCCGATTTGTCACAGCAATTGGGCATCACAAATCGTGAATGCCCACAAAGAAAATGGACAAATAAGGATTTGCGTTGATTTTAAGGTAAGCGTCAATAAGTTTGCCTAGGATGGATGACATTTTTGAGTCCTTATGAGACTCTTCAGTTTATTGTGTGTTGGACCTGGAAGGAGCATATCAGCAATTGCTAGTAACGAAAGCATCAAAGGAACTGCTGGTTATAAATAATCATCGAGGGTTATATCAATTTCAAAGACTCCAATTTGGGGTTTCTTCAGCACTCTCCATTTTTCAGGAAACAATGGATAAACTGCTATGTGGATTAGAACGTACAAGCTGTTATTTAGATTATGTACTCGTAGGGGGAAGAACGTATCAGGAGTGTCACCAGAACCTTCGTCAAGTGTTAAAGAGATTGGAAAAGCACAACGTCAAAGTCAATGGATCTAAATGCAAATTCTTTGAAACAATCCCGACAAAGTTAAGGCCGTAGTACAGGCTCCGGGTAAAACAAATATTTCAGAGCTAAAGGCATATTTGGGGCTTATAAATTTTTACGGAAAAATCATTACCAACTTATCAGCCGAACTTTATGACTTGTATCAAAAAAAGAAAAAAATGTAACTGGAACGACAGATGCCAAAAATTATTTGAAATAAGTAAGCAGATGCTTTTAAACAACGAACTCCTGACTCATTATGATCCTGAGAAACCTATAATTGTATTATTATTATTATGCGATGCAAGTCCATATGAGATTGGTGCGGTCTTAGCGCATGAAGTTGAGGGTGCTGAACGCCCTGTTCTTTTTGCTAGTTGTTCCTTATGACCAGCGGAAAGAAACTATTCTCAATTACATCGTGAAGAATTGGCGATAATATATGCAGTTAAGCGCTTCCACAAATATATATAAGGCCATGAGTTTACCATTGTTAGTAATAACCAGCCGCTCAAGGAGATATTCAATCCAACTTAAGGAACACCAGCACTGGCTGCAGCACGACTATACAGAGATGAGCGGTATTCTTGGGTATGTACCAATATAAAATAGAATATAGAAAGGGTTCGAAAATGGCTCAAGCTAATACATTATCACGTCTTCCTCTTCAAGACAACTCAAATACTGATACAGGTTATATTAACTCAATAGTTTTAACTGAACAACTTCTGATAGATAGTAATGTTGTAGCAAAATATGCGGGGAGAGGTGAGGAGCTGGGAAGAATATTTAGTGAAATAAAATGTAATTGGATGGAAGAAGGCCGGGCTTGATTCGTACTGGGAAAAAAGGTTTGTTTTGGAGTTGGAAAATGGTTTTTTGTATTACGGACATCGAATAGTAATACCGGTGGTCTTGAGAAACAAGCTATTGGAAATTCTGCACGAGGGACATTGTGGAGTAGTAGGAATGAAAGCGCGAGCACGATCATACATATGTCTGGTTTCCTAAGATAGACAGGGACATTGAAAAAGAACGAGTGAAGACCTGTAAGGCATGTCCATTCACTTAGAACATCCCAAAACTAACAGAGTTTGTTCCATGGACAAAGGCAACGAGACCGTTCGAAAGAGTTCACCTGGATTTTTTTCATCTAAAGGGGAAAAATGTCCTTATATTGATAGACTCGTATTCGAAATAAATGGAAGTAGAAATGTTTAAAAATACCGACGTCAATGTGTTAACAGAATGACTTAAAGCAAAATTCGTTACTTTTGGAATTGCAGACAGAATTGTGATGGATAACGGAACTGTATTCAGTGCCAACCTATTTCAAAAATTTTGTGAAGCAAACATGATCATTTTGGTTCACTCACCCCCTTATCATCAATCAATCAAATCAAATGGAAAGAATGCGGTTCGAACAGCGAAAATGACTATAAAAAGGGAGATGATATTGAATCCAACAATAAAGGTAATGCAAAAATTTGTAGATAAGTTTCTACTCAAATACCGAAATACCCCAACAACAACTAGAAGAGTTACTCCAGCATCGTTAGTTTTTTAAATTTAAGCCACGGACCCAACTGGACCAAATCAATGATAGAACAACGTAAGTAAGTGAAATCTACGAGTGCTCAAGGACAGCTAGTACCACCCACCATCAAAGTGAATTACCGGTTGCAAAAGTTCAAAAAGTTTTTGCTTTGGGTGAACATGTTCTGTATAGGAATCATTTCAAGGAAATCGTCAAATGGATACCAGCTTCGATCACAAATAAACTGACTGATGTTGTTATTTACGAAATCAACCTTAATGGCTTTGCTCGAATTGCACACATAAATCAGCTAAAAAAAGGTGAGATTCTCGTGAGAAAGTATGCTTTAAAACCGTTGGCACCAACATCGGACGAAGAAACTGAACTACAGGAAAAAATAGTTTTTTCCATACCCAGGGCCCAGAAGAGAGTACTGACGTCTTCAGCTACAACACCCCAGCGCTCAAAGAGATAAGCAAGGAAACAAAAAAAGAACTAATTGAATTTTTTTTATTAATCTGAATATTTTATAATGAGACACTATGTTATATACTTCATTCTTTTCTATAAGTAAATTATTTTTTTTTTTACCTTTTTTTTACCTCCGAAGGGGGAAGAGATGATGTATATTAAAGTGCAAATAACAAGTAAAGATAAGAATACACAATAAGCCGTCAGCTCAGATAGTATTAGTTTTCAAAATATTTAATCTTATAACATATCAGGTTTAAATAATAAATTATTATATGTAAATTATTATATGTATTAAGGCCGCGCAAGTGGAGGAAGCCTTTTTGGTATTAAAAACTCTATTTTGGAAAACTACGATTTCATGGATCTGTCTGGACATACTATTGTTAAAAATTTACTGCAGAGTAATATGTTTATAGTACCTTTTTATACAACTGCAATCATTGGATCGAAAATGCTGAACAATTAAATAACCTATTATTTCACTTGTCGAATAAAAGTTTAATGGAAATCGGCGATTTTAATGCAAGGATAGGAAATATGCAGGCAACAACTATGACACAAGACAGGAACCGCTCCACAATGTATACTAACAGAAAATCAAAGGATTGCGTGTGTTATCAAAACGGTACTTAAGATTTATGTTTTCTTAATGGATGTGCTGAAGGAGATCGTGAAGGACATTATACGTTTATTGGAGGTCATGGAAAGTCGGTCATAGACTACTGTGTAGTTAATAACGACTAGGTAGATCTCATTACCAAGTTTGAAGTTCAGGTTAAAACTCATTCCGATCATCTACCCATAGTTGTTGAATGGAAAAACAGGCCAACAAATACAGAAACAAATTTAAATCTGCTACCAAAATTAAACTGGAACATCCAAAACACGAATCTCTATACTCAAGCTACAGATAACTTCTTTTCAAATGTTCCGTTAAAATCAGCATTAGTAACGTCATGTATTAGAAGTTCTGCATGAACTAAAAAAACTATTGGAATGCAAGTGTACAAACAGAAGTGGTTTGATGCAGAATGTATGAGAGCACGTAAAAAATCTTTTGCGCTGTTACACGCATGGAGGGGAACTAACTCAGCGGTCTTGAAAAAATGGTACATTGAAGGCAATGTCTTTCAAAACTATTTGTTTTATCAATAAAGTTGAATTCGACAACAACCAAGCTAAGCAACTTGCAAACATTAAAAGCTCAAAAGAATTTTGGAAAGTAGCGAAGGCGATAAATGGATCGGGATTTAGCATAGGCACAGGTGTTTCTGTAGCAAATCTAGCTCTACATTTTCAAAAATTACTTTGCGATGAAACAAGATCCGTTTTAATCACTGTAGAACCTTTTGTCACTGATGAAATCCTTGATAGTGAAATATCTTTGGTAGAAATAGAACAATGCCTAAGCAAATCGAAAAATGGAAAAGCACCAGGAGAAGATGGCATTCCGTACGAGTTTTTCAAAAATGCATCGCACACATTTCTTCAATATCTCAAACTTTTTTATAATAACATCTTTTTAAATGCTACTATGCCAAAATCCTTTAAAATATCTGTGATCTTTCCAATCCACAAAAAAGGCGCATTAGATATAGTCGAAAACTATCGAGGGATTTCTTTTATGAATACAATTGCCAAACTCTTTTGTGCTGTTCTTGCGACTAGACTCAAAAAATGGGTTGACGAAATGAACATAATTACGGATCTTCAGGCAGGATTTTGAAAAAACTACTGTACGATTGATCACATTTTTAATCTAACATTAATAGTTAAAGCATTTCAAGCCAGAAAAAAGAAGTTATACGCCATTTTTGTAGATTTTAAGGCGGCCTTTTATCTTGTTACAACGCACTTTTTTACAAACTCTCTCAACTAGGACTCTACAAAATTCATTCAAGTGCATAAAGAATTATATTGCGAAACCGATGCTGCTGTTCGGGATGGCACACATTTCTCAGAGTAGTTTAAAGCAGATAGTGGTGTAAAACAAGGATGTCCACTAAGTGCACTGCTATTTGCTCTATTTCTCAACGATATAGTATCCGAACTACCTGGTGGAGTGAGAATCGCTAACATGATTGTAAATGTATTATTATATGCTGATGATTTGGTGATTTTGTCCGAAACTCCTGAAAACCTGCCGTTAATGATAAATTGTCTTGCTTTATCCTGCGAAAAATGGGCACTAGTCATTAATACAGAAAAGTCGAAAATAATGATTTTTACAAATAGTAATCGTGGCTACTCAACACTGAACTATAATTGGTTCCTGCACAGAAATCGGGTGGATATTGTAGAAAATTATAAATATTTGGGAGTTGAATTGAATCCAACGCTGGACTTCAAAAACCACATCGTGGGAAAAGTTAAATCTTCTCAGAACCTCGTCAATTCAACATGGAGAAATATTTTGTTTAATGAGCATGTATGCCTTTCTACAAAGCATAAAATCTTCGATTCTGTAGTGAAATCGACTTTGTGTTACGCTGCACATGTGTGGGGATTCAAGAATTATGAAGAAAATGAAAAGTTTCAAAGAAATTTCATACAGAAATTGTTCAACTTACCTCTTAAAACACCAAATTATGCTATTTTTTTAGAAACGGGTTTACCCAAACTTTACACTAGTACGCTTAAATCGCAAGCAGATTACATTTTAAAAGTATTCGACTTTCCAGAAACACGCCTTACCAAAAAATGCTACTGTATGAAATTAGAAATGAGGACTGGTGGATGGCGAAGTGGCAAAGTCTTGGAGAAATTTACGGAGAAGATTTAAGCATAACTTCTGGTAATCGGGATTTATTAAAAGTTCGGTTGTATCGTATAATTGAGAAGTTTGAAGACACGCAAAGGGCTTTGCTGATAGCCGAGGCGCAACAATCAGAAAGCTGAATTTTTTATGCACAACTCAACTATAATTTAATGGGTGAAAACTATTTCTCTGACCTTCATAGTTACAAAGATATCTCACTTATTTTCAAAACTAGATGTGAAGTCCTTGCGCTAAACGGTGCACCCTACAATGGAAGTTTTAATCAATTCTGTTCCCTGTGCAACCTAAAACCGGAAGAAGACTGTTTTCACGTAATTGGAGTTTGTCAAATTTATGCAGCGCAAAGAAAAAAATATCTAAGCAAGAAAATGTTAACAATGCAGGAAGTTGTAAGTTGTCTAAACGGACCAAATTGGAAAAATCTTAGTTTGTTTTTGAAGAGTGCTTATAAATATAGAATGTTATTAATAACAGAATATGAATAGTTAAATTTAATTATAAAAATACTTATGATGTTAAATTGATTTATCAGCAAAGTAAAATTTTAAATATTATAATTGTATTGCCAATAAGCTGACGGCAACGCCATAGCTTATTATTTCATTTACGCTATGTTACTATCCATCAGACGAATAGGGGAAATAACATGTAGCATACGAAAACATGCACGTGCCGTAACTATTCGGGACTGATGGAAGTGTGATCATAGCCTCTTCGCGGCGGCCGCTAGTAACAAGCCTTTTAAAAAAGGTTTGGCTAATATGATCAGGCTAGTTCCTCAGGTTGGCAACAGGTTAATTCCCTGTTCCGTAAAAATTCGAATTACGAGACCGACAATAAGCCTCGGAAACGGACTGATCTCACGACGACAACCTACGCAACGAAAACGGCAAAACGATTTACGAATTTTCTTATGGAACGTACGATCGCTCTTTAGAGCTCGAGCTGCTCAGCAGCAAGCCGATGCCCTGTCAAAATATAGAGCTGACATAACAGCACTGCAAGAAATCAGATGGACAGGGAATGGTGTTTAACAGAAGAAAGAATATGACGTATACTACAGCTGTCATACAAAACACCATGTGCTTGGGGTAGGCTTCCTAGTCAGCGAAAAAATGAAGTCTACCATCATCGGCTTTAACGCTATAAGCGAAAGGCTAAGCACCCTTCGCGTGCGAGGCAAATTTACGAACATCAGCCTCATAAACGTTCACGGACCTACGGAGGAGTCCTCAGACGAAGAAAAAGAGACTTACTACGAACAAGTCGAGAGGACCCTCAATGCCTGTCCAAGGTATGACGTAAAAATCATCCTTGGGGATTTGAACGCAAAAATAGGTCGGGAGCCGGTATTCAGGCATTACGCAGGCACCCATAGTTTGCATGAGAACACTAATGACAATGGACTTCGAGTCTTAGAATTGGCAGCATCGAAAACATGGTCGTTGCGAGTACCAGGTTTCCGCGTAAAGATATCTACAAAGCCACCTGGGTATCACCTGATAGAGTCACTCGTAACCAAATAGACCACGTGTTGATAGACCGTCGCCACTACTCGAACTTGATGACGGTACGAACGTACCGAGGCGCCAATATCGACTCGGATCACTATCTTGTTGGTATGGTCTTCCGAGGGCGGATTGCCTTGCGAAGACGTATTGCATCCGCCGATCAGGTTCGAATCAACACGGCCGCCCTGATGAAAATGCCAGTAACACCTTTGGTAATGCGTTAGGACTCGCCCTAGAATCACTTGATTTAGGGAGAGTAAGTCCTGGAGCCAGTATGCTGGGCGTAGATGAGAAGTGGACACGCCTTAGGAATACTGTCATTAGTACTGCCAACTCCATCTTAGGCAGCAGTCGTAGAAATCGGAACGACTGGTTTGATAATGAATGCTAGCTAGCGACTGAACGTAAGAATGTTGCGTACCGAGCAATGCAACAATCTCATAGAACGCGGGCACGCAAAGAAGAATATAAAGAGCTCAGAAGAATAGAAAAACGGCTTCACAGACGGAAAAAACAGCCTGGGAGAAGAACTTAATCTGTGAAATAGAAAAAAGCCGAGAGCGAGGTCCGCACCAGGCGCGGAAGTTCTACCAATCCGTCCGAAACATGACGCAGTACACACCACGCTGCATATACTGCAAGGACGGAGAGGGAAATCTGATCACCGATCCACAAAGCATACTGGAGCGATGGGAAGTGTACTTTAATGAATTGCTAAATGGTCAACTCACTGCAGAAGTGGAGGCTCCACTGCTTCAAGACGAATACCCTATGTTGCCGTCACCAAGCATAGAAGAGGTTGAGAAGGCTATAGACCGGCTAAAGAAAAACAAAGCCCCGGGAGCTGATGGTATACCAGCCGAATTATTTCAACACGGTGGGCCAGCTCTACGTCCGGCAATTCATGATATTATAGTGCACGTGTGGGAGCATGAAGAAATGCCAAAAGACTGGCAAAAAGGTATAATATGCCAAATACATAAGAAAGAAGGAGATGTCACAACATGCAGCAACTATAGAGGTATCACGTTGTTGAGTACCGCCTATAAGATACTCTCCTCTATCCTACAAAACCGGATAACCCCATACGCTAAAACCATCATCGGACAATATCAGTGTGGTTTCATTCCAGGCAAATCAACAACTGATCAGATCTTTACCCTTAGGCAGGCGATGGAAAAATGTCTAGAATTTAACATCCCAACATACCACCTGTTTATAGACTTTAAGGCCGCCTATGATAGCATAGCCAGGGTAGAACTTTACAAAGCCATGAGAGAATTCGGCATCGCAAATAAATTGACACGACTATGTAGGTTGACCATGACCAACGTAACAAGCCAAGTAAAAATAGCCGGATTGCTATCCAGACCAATCAACATCTTTAATGGACTCCAACAAGGGGATGGTTTGGCCTGCCTCCTCTTCAACCTGGCGTTGGAGAAAGCAATCCGTGACTCTGGCACGGCAACAAGAGGGACCATTGTCAACAGGTCCAGCCAGATACTGGCTTACGCAGACGACATCGACATCATCGGAAGAACCGAGCAAGCTGTACACGATTCCTTCATCCAGATCGAGCAGGCGGCACAAAATCTGGGGCTGCACATTAGTGAAGGTAAAACAAAGTACATGGTGGCGTCGAATGCGAGAGGAAGAGTTGGTCAAACAATCAAGGTAGCGGAGCACGAATTTGAAGTGGTGCAATCCTTTAAATACCTTGGGTCAATAGTAGCAGCCGATAACAATATAGAAGAAGAAATACGCGGGCGGCTTCTCAAATCCAACAGAGCCTACTACAGTCTGTCAAAGCTCTTCAAATCCAGAAATCTCACCATAACTTCAAAACTACTGCTCTACAGGACCATGGTCCTGCTAGTACTCACATATGGATCCGAGACTTGGGTGCTTAGCAAAAGGCACTCTGACCTCTTAGCCGCGTTTGAGAGAAAAGTCTTAAGGAGAATTGTTGGCCCCATATGTGAGGAAGGACGATTCCGGAGACGGTACAATCATGAATTGTACGCAATCTACCTTGAAGCAGATATCGTGACAAAAATTAGGCTCGGTAGACTTCGGTGGGCAGGGCACCTAGCTCGCATGAGCGAAGAGGAACCTGCTCGGAAAGTTCTTTGTGGTACATTCTATGGCAGACGACAGCGTGGTAGACCATGCTTGCGCTGGAGGGATGGCGTAGACCAGTACGCCCCGAGCCTTGGGGTGCGCAACGGGATGGCGTCGGCTCGAGACCGGGATAGATGGAGAGACTTGTTGAAGGAGGCCAGGACCGGACCCCGGTTGTCGAGCCGATGATGATGATGACTATTATTTTTTAATATTAGTCAATAAAATGAAACATTACTTACTTACTTACTTACTTACAATAAGCTTTCTGTTACAGCACTTGTCATAATATCATAGCTTATATAATGATCAGTTGGAATAAAGCCGGCATTAGCTAAATATTGGTGTTTATTCCTCTTCCGTGGGATTGGGGTTATTTTGGTACTTGATTCCCCCCCTTTCTACATTCCCTCCTGGAATAAATATATTACAAACTTCGATGAGAACCTCAAAGCAACACCAGCGAGAATGTTTTTTTGAGAAACGATAAAACTACAAATTCTTCAGCAAACCGACAGATGAGTACGTAGAAAACAACCTACGAAAAGTCATGGAACATCTGAAACCTGTAGCTACATTGAATCGTTCTTTAAACAAAGTCTTTGTTAAAAAGATTTGAACAATTTTACGAGTTCCTCTCAAATTACCATATGATAGTCCTTTTAAAGTCATCAATCAAATGGAGAAAAATTTTGACATAGAAATTGGCTCAAAAATTAAAAAAATAAGCATCGATAGACTTAAGGCACCACATACAACCAATTAAATCAAAACTTCAATCATCAATCCAAGACTTCAACTTGAGATCAAAAATACATCAACCGAAGCAAAACTGAATCAACATAATCAGAAGACAATTTTATCAATACAACTCGTGTTGGCAGAAAAGTCCATTTTCCTAAGCGTTTTGCGGACATCATCTTACGATGAAACTTAAGGGAGAGTGGATGTAGCTGATCAATTGTAACATTGGCATATAAAAATCACAAATTAAATACAAATTATCTTTTTTTGTGTTATTTCCGTTGAGAAGTTTGTAGACTGTTCGTTTCGACACCGAAAAAATATCTGCTACTTGCTTCACAGCTTCTGTTTTATTTGGAAGTTCTAAAAATTTTTATTTGTCGTGTCTACAATTTCATTTTTTTCGGCACTTAAGTCCTTTGAATATTTCGAATTCATATCAAACTTTATGAAGGAGCGCAGAAATTGCAATATTACAAAAAAAAAAACCTGTTAAACAAAAGTACACAAAACATCACTTATTAACACTTTAGTTCATATAGGTACAGAAATAAAATTAGGTTCTTAAATATAGAAACAGAAATATGGGCAAACGAAATACATATCATTAAACGAATAGTATCTTCACGAAGTATAAAAAATTAAATTCACAACACAAATGAGATCACTTTGATTTACTTAAATTTTTCTTAACATTCATTAAATTCACAATAAAAAATAGAAATATAACTGCACGATCAACAAACCGCACGATAATTAAAAACCACATACCAAACATGAATAAACCGACCGACCGCTATGAGAATCTACGCGAATAACTTCTTTATTTTTCATACTTTCAACGAAATGTAAAAGATTGTTAGTGCCACTTCAGACGGGTTACGTCCAGGTTAGCAACCCCAGACGGAACGGATGTCATATTATTGACAAATGCAAGTATTCCATCGTCAGCAACACGAGCCACCAGTTTTGCAATCGATTGGTCGCAATAACAATTCCAGGATGTACGAAATACGCTGACAACATGATTAGTGTTCAGCTGCCTGAGACGGCCTCCAACAATAATTAATATTATAAATTAAGTCTTAAATATAACCGCGAAATGTAACGTTCTATCTTAAGATTCAATTATATTATGAATAAAGTTATTTTTTAACTTCAATATCTTTATTTCTACTTAAGTGGCGCAGTCGAAAGGATTTCAATCCGAAGATTGAAATTAAAGAACAAAAATAAAAATAGTGCAAAATAGTGAAAAAAGTGACATATCTACCATATTAAACTAAAATTAATATTGGCAGTGAAGAATGAACAAAGTGATACCAAGTTAAACTGAAATTAATATTGGGTCGCCGGTTTGTAAATCATTTTAGTTCGACTTATTTTTTTTTATTATTTTAATAGTTAATATTAAAATAATAAAAAAAAATAATAAAAATAAAGAAAAAGTTAAAAGTGATAAACTCATATTATCAAACAAAGTGATAGTTATACTATCAAAAAAACAAAAAAAAAACAAAACATAAAATAAATCAAGATGCAGAATCCAACAGACGAAGGCAATCACGGTCAACAGGCTCAAGCTCCACCACAAGGTCCAGCACAACCACAAGGTCCTGCACCAGCTACTATAGGAGTAACGGAGTTGATGAAGTAATCCTCAAGGATCAGAGAATACTGGGGTACATCAGAGTACGCCCTGACTTCATTCATCAGGGAAGTGGAGATTTTCCTGCCGTTTTTTGTGGGAATACCATTGGAGTATTGCCTTCTTCAAAGGAATGTGTTAAAAAAAATTCAAGGACCAGCATTACAAGCAATAACGATGCTGGGAGCGAATCCAACGTGGGACAAAATAAAAGCTGAATTGATCAGGAACTTTGGAGTTCGGGAAACTTACTACAACTTACACCACCAAGTTATCAGTACCAGAAACAAAAATGTTAGTGAGTATTTCGAAAGACTTAGAGATACATTAGATAAATTAAATACTAAATACGAATTTGATATAGAAAAACCGAATGAATTCTCACCAGTAGCTAACGAAAACATGATAGTTAAAACTTTTATTAATGGACTCGATCCTAATCACGCTCGCATTGTTATAAATAGACAAATAGATAATTTACGAGACGCATACTATACGCTCGAAGAAACGGGTATGATCCAGGCAGGTAGGCAGAAGTTTAATAGACAAATACCAGTAACCCATAAAAATTCGAATACCCTTAATAATAATACAAACAGAGCTCAGAATAGTCCACAGGATCAGTATAGACATCATAGATACAATAACGATCAATATTATCACCAAAATAGAAACAATTCGGGTCAGTATAGGAATAATTTCAACCAAAATAGAAACAATTCGGGTCAATATAGAACAATTTCAATTACAATAATAATTTAAATCAGAGGGCATAGACCAACACAATAATCATACACCAATGGAATGTGATCATGTTCAACAATCTGTTGAAGAAATAAATTTTCACTCACAGCCTCCAATTCGGACTTACCGATAATAGAATTGAATATAGGAGAAAATAAAATAAAATGTTTAATAGATACAGGTTCAACTACTACATTACTCGACAAGACCAAATTACAAAATTACAAACGAATTCCTTTAAAAGAAAGAGTAATATTTAATACACTTAACGGGAATACAACAAAAGGCACAAAAATTATAACAGAGCTAATAAATGAATTCAATGAAAAAGCTCAAATGTGTTGGAAACATACATCCTTTAAAGACAAACATTTTGATGGTATATTAGGAGTGAACTTACTAAAACTCTTAGATGCAAAAATTAATTTAGAGGAATAATATATAGAAATTCATGGGAATAAAATAAAATTTTTAAATGCATGTCCTCACAAGTATGAAGAAATATATATTTTAGAAAGCAATATAGAAGATGACCAATACGTACCAAATTGTCTTCTTGGTAATCATTTAAATACAGAAGAAAGAAAAAACTTTAGAGAACCTCCTTAAGATAAATAGAGATGTGATTTTTCGCGAAGGACAACAATTAAGTTGTGCACATGATATTCAGCATGAAATCGTAACTACAACAGATAGACCAATTTACGCAAAAATTTTTCGGTACCCCCAAATCCATGAGCAAGAGATCAATAAACAAATTAATGAAATGCTTTCGCAAGGTATAATTCAAGAAAGTAATTCTCCATACAATAGTCCTCTTTGGATTGTGCCTAAGAAGTTAGACAATTACTTACAAAAGAAATGGAGAATTGTGGTCGATTATAGAAAGCTTAACGAAGCTACAATTGATGACAAATTTCCAATTCCTAATATAGACGCTATTTTAGATAAATTGGGAAGGTCTCAATACTTTACGACCTTAGACCTAGCTAAAGGCTTCCACCAAGTTTTAGTTAGAGAAGAGGGAAAAAAAACAGCCTTTTCGACTCCTCTCGGGCATTATGAGTTCACAAGAATACCTTTCGGGCTTAAAAATGCCCCGGCGACTTTTCAAAGATTTATTAACTCAGTTCTTAGAGAATACATAAATCAAATATGCGTCGTCTACTTAGACGATATTCTAATATTTAGCTCATCTTTGAAAGAACACATTATTAGCGTTCAAAAAGTTCTGGATAAACTACGGCAACACAACCTTAAAATTTAAGTTGATAAGTGCAAGTTCTTTGCAAAAGAAACAGAATATTTGGGACAAGTTTTAACGACGGAGGGGGTAAAACCAAATAAAAATAAATTTGAAAGCATTCAAAAGCTTCTGTTGCCACAAAATACCAAACAAATAAAGTAATTTTTAGGCATAACTGGTTATTTTAGAAAATTTATTAAAGACTACGCGAAAATCGCGCAACCAATGACTAAGTATTTCAAAAAGGATACCAAAATTAATATGAATGATCCAAATTATATAGCCGCTTTCGAGAAACTCAAAATAATCCTCACAGATTCACCGGTTTTGAAGTACCCAGACTTCAACAAAAAATTTAAACTCACAACCGACGCAAGTGATTTTGCTATCGGATCTGTTCTTACTCAGGAAGGACACCCAGTATGTTACGCAAGTCGTACATTTAACGATCATGAACGGAATTACTCCGTCACAGAAAAAGAACTATTAGCAATAGTTTGGTCTGTAAACTATTTTAGACCCTACATTTACAGTAGAGCTTTTGACTTACTTATAACATAAATGGTTATAAACAAAGCATAAGGGAAAAGATATAAATCAAAGACTTCAGAGATGGCTACTACAACTCGGAGAATATAACATTAGTATAGATTATATAAAAGGAAAAGAAAACAAAGCAGCAGATTTTATGAGTCGAATTAATTGCGAAACAGGTGAAATAAATGTGATCGAGACGCTCACAACTAAGGAGGGAGAGAAAGCTCCAAATTTTAACTTTGAAATTGATAACATGAGTATAGATAACACGATTTATTCACAAGAAGAAGAACAAAATGATCATTTCCCTATATTAGATACAGTAGTAAACAGATTTTAAACACAAGTTATGCTTACGAACAATAAAAGCAAAGAAATTGAAATACTTAATAATAAAAGAATCATATATATTAATTCTGAAGATATTCAAGCAGAAAGACTTATAGACATATTTAGAAGATTTATAAAAAGAAAAGGACGAATAGGTATTTTTTCTGAACTATCAGAACACGAGTACAATTTAGTACAATTAAAGCTGATCGAGTTGTTTGACCCCACAAAACAAATAAAATTTTATAAATGTATGTACCATGCACAAAATATGAAAAATGAAGACGAAACCTTTACACAGATAGCTAAATATCATAAAAATGAAACAGGTCATGCAGGCATAAACGAAAATTATGCAGGTCTAAGAAAACTCATATACTTCGAAAATCTTAAAGAATTGATTCAAAAATATATTAATAACTGCGATACGTGTAATCGGGCTTAGTACGATAGAAAACCAATTAAGCCAAAATTCGAGCACACAGAAACTCCAACTGATAACAATCAAATAGTACACGCAGATAATTACACCATTTCCAAAAACAACTTTATGACTTTTATAGATAAATTCTCAAAACATTGTATAGCCTTTTGTTTAGAAGACAAAAATAGCATAACCCTCAAAGAAAAATTGATATTATACTTTTCAATTAAGGGCAAGCCTATTAAAATTGTTTTAGATAACGAATTTCAAAACACAAATGTAAAAGATTTTTTAAGACAAGAAAATATCGAAGTACACTTTACTAAACCAAACAGCCATACTGGCAACTCCGACATCGAAAGGTTTCATAATACTATTTGCGAAAAAATGCGAGAACTCACCGCAGAAAAATCAGAGCTAACAACTAAAGAAAGAATATATAAGTGCGTAGAGTGGTACAATAAATCAGTGCATTCATCAATTAAATGTAAACCAATAGACGTCTTAGAAGGTAGAATAGATAAAGAAAAGGTCCTGACAAATATGAAAAATATAAAAGAAAGAGTAATCAACAAACTAAATAAAGATAGAGAAGAATATAATGAAGAAAGAGACGAAGGTTTAGTTAGAAGCTATAAAGCACTCAGGCACAAACACGAACCATGGTATAGAAAACTTAAGCCAGAAAACATACATCCTTCTAATATAAAAAGACCAACTAAATTTTCAGGCCAAATGGATCATACTAGTCTTACTACTTAAACTGATGACAACAGAGGCAACCTTGACCATAGAAAAAATTGAAACGAACAGCGGATTTGCGGAAATAAAATTTGAAAACGTTGAAATAGTAAAAACATATGACCCAACAGAAATTTTGAAGGTAATTTCAGACCTAGAAGAAAATCTTTCTAATATTGAAGTAGGAAACGGAAAAGAAATTTTAATTTATGAATTAGATTCACTTAAATACAAAATACACACTATTATTCCACACAGACATACAAGAGGTCTTATTAATATAGTAGGGACAGGTTTGAAATGGTTATACGGAACGATGGACGATGACGACAGACGAAACATTGAAGAACATCTAAAAGTTACTGAAGACAATAATCACAAACTTATAACTCAAAATAACAAACAAGTTTTCATTAATAATAGTTTTAACCAAACCTTTTGAACTTTAAAAGAAACTATTGAAAAAGATAGATTCAAAATTTTATATCAATTCAATAATATAAAATGTGAAACTGTAAAATTGAATAGCAAACTTTTATACTTAGAATCATTAATAAAAATTGGAATTATAAAAGACAATGTCGAACACATTCAAAATAATATTGCTTCTAGTAGAACAGGTATAATGGGAAGTAACATTTTAAGTAAAGAAGAAATAATAAAATATGATATAAGTTTCTAAAAATTGAAAAATATAAAAATTTGTACAGCCTTATATAAAAATGAACAAATTGTTTTTGTAATTAAAATACCTAATGAAATTATAGAGACTAACAAATATTTAGTCACCTCTTTAACAAATATGTACTTTGAAGAATTGATAATGAATAACGAAGACATTATAAAACTAAATGAAACTGTATACAAATATGAAAAAAATGTTGACTTTAAAAAATTGAAAAAATCTAATTCATGTTTATATAATGGCATTTGCATGAAAACAAAGAATTCCCAGATGAAAACTTTTGAAATAGAAAATGGATTGATTTTATTAAAGAATGTTCAAAATATAAATTGTCAAGTTCTTGTGACGAAAGAATGATAAAATTAAACGGAAATTTTCTATTAAACTTTAACAATTGTGAAATCAAATTCAAAAACAAAACATTTGTAAACAAGAAAGATATATTTGAAGAAAGGTTCATTATTCCTTACGAAATTAACCTAAATATGACAAAAGAAAAACTTAGTTTTAATGATATTATTATGAAACAAATTGAAAATATAGAGCATATTAACGAACTCAAATTTAAACAAAAAAATCATGTTTTATTAAATGTATGTATCGGTATATTTGTATTAATTTCAATCATGGATATAATAATTTATGTATACAAAGTTTAAAAAGCTAAAGCAAACATTATACGTAACTCAGGAGAGTTTCAAACTAAAGGAGGGAAAGGTTCCAGGTTAGCAACCCCAGATGGAACGGATGTCATATTATTGACAAATGCGAGTATTCCATCGTCAACAACACGAGCCACCAATTTTGCAATCGATTGGTCGCAATAACAATTCCAGGAACTACGAAATACGCTGACGACATGATTAGTGTTCAGCTGCCTGAGACGGCCTCCAACAATAATTAATATTATAAATTTAGTCTAAAATATAACGGCGAAATGTAACGTTCTATCTTAAGATTCAATTATATTATGAATAAAGTTTTTTTTTTAACTTCAATATCTTTATTTCTACTTAATTGACGTGGATTCTAACGTAAATACCGACTTGATTTTCAACTTTTCTTATGCCTCAAGTGATTATGGTGAGTTTAGTTTTTGCAGGGTTGAAGAGTTGGACGTTTTTAAAGTGGTTCATGTAATAAAATAAGAGGCAATTGGGTTAGATCTTATGCATCCTTAGTTCTTGAAACTCATTTATTCATTAATTTCACCATACTAACACATATATTTAATTCAATCCTTACGAGTGGTAGCTATTCACTCACACTAGGCTACAACGTTGGCGCTGCTTGATTTCTCTTAGGCATTCGATTCTGTGCCCCACAATATTCTCCTAAGAAAAATTACTTGACCATTTTAACTTCCAAAAATCTGCGGTAATACTCATTGGAGAATATTTAACAGGAAGAACTTAAGCGGTCTCAGCAAACTTCAAACTTTCTAATTTTCTTTTTAACAAAGCCGTCCTTCAAGGATCGATCCTGAGTCCTGTATTGTTTTCAATTTTTATTAATGATCTACCGCCTATTCTTAAATTTTGTAAGATTTTATTGTACGCTGACGATGTACAAATACTTAGTAGTTTTTTTCTAGGTATGGTGGAAGATGCTACATATCGAATCAACACGGATTTGATGTCTATTGTCTCAGCAGGTTTTATCAAGTTTCACGATTCGCAAACAGTATTTTTGATAAGTCACTACAAAACCATCTTGAAAGTAAAGTCTTAGAATTTTTGGTTGGTCTGATGGAATCAGAGACACCTGGTTATCTGTTCGAAAAGCTAGTTTTTTCGCGTTCGGAAAGAAACCGGGTTTTTATTATGTCCAGTTTTAACTACACGGTTACTAAGTGACAATTTTTTGTTTATGCTGCTGGTTTGTGGAATTCCTTACCCATCGATATAAGGAGGATAATCAACTGCAGTAGGTTTAAAATTGTACTTAAAAATCAATTAAAACGCCAAATTCATTTTTAATTTTAACAAAATAATAAAAAAAATTACTTTTATACTTGAATTTAATTATTAAATAAATCATATAGTTTTGATAAAAAAGTATTAATATTAATTTAGATTAAATCACTATTTCCTTTTATAAATACTAGAAATTTAACCAACAATTTACTTATATTTTTTTTTTAACATTGTTTTAATATGCTTATGTTATCTAATAAAAATAAATACAAACACAAAACAACTTCTCCACGGTAACACTCATCATTAAGAACTTTTGTTTAAGCTCAAAAATCAAAAGTTCCTCAAAGGAAACCCAAGAAAAAAAAAACAACAACGAGTTACCAAATTGACAAAGGTAACTCTGAATGTATGTTGTGGTTAGCAATTGGCCTATCAGTGCACGCTCAACTGTGCGCTTTGCAGGTCGTAAGATCTGCGTCAGATGATACTTTTTACTCAGGGTTTCTTCCGATTCATTATGGTGAAAATTAGTGAAACGCTACCGGTTTAAAAAAGCTTTCCCATAAGGTCTGAACTGCACATTCAAAAAGGACAAACTTTAGTTTGTTCTCTTTTTGCAAATAAGTTTGTTTTTTTAAGATTTTAATTATGTTCTACACGATTGGTTAGCATTTTATAAAAACTACTTTTCAGACTTACCCCGTATATTTAATCAACAGAATTGCGTCTAGTCGTGGTCACGGGCTAGACCACGACTGGATGCAATTCTGTCGAAACGTCGGGTGAAATTAATTCATAAGATTATTAAATATACGCGGTAAGTTCGAAAAGTTGTTTTTATAAGTTTGTTTTAATATTCATCCCATATTGAATATTAAAACAAACGAATCAAATATTTAACAAGGGGTTTTTATCGACCACACACGATATCAGACAAGATTTTATTAGCGGTGCATGTCAGAGCGTCTGTTTTTTTGTGGACGGGGCACACTATGCCAAGGATCTTTTCATCACGAAAACATTCATCCAACAAAACCTTAGATGAGTTTGTGCAGGTTCCCTACCAACACATCTTCTGCAGCTTGAAACAATTCAGCTTGTAAGCCGTTGCATCAGCAGCTTTATTTAATTTTAACTTGGCAATCAATAACCGCACTTCATTTAGGTCGGGTGGACGGAAATGTTGGCTTATTCCTCCTCTCATCTCTGAAAGTTTCTGTTCTAGCCTTAAAGCCAAAAGGTAAAAAGATCTACCCAACTTTTTACTTTTAAGTGGAATTTTGTAATATGACTTTTGTCAGTATAACCCTCATTAGACTCAACGGCTCACATCTCGTTCTCTCTTTTTTTCATATTTAAAAGTCGGAGTTTCCCCCTTTTTTATGCATGTGCCAAGCGGCATATTTCATTATACCAGGAGTTTTGCTTATCCTCTGTACGTGCTGCTGTGAGCAGAAACGGTATTCGCACTATTTGCCAAAACTTGCACCCTCCCAAGCTCGTACCGACCCCAAAACCTATAGCGGACCAGGCAGGGGGGAGCATCATGCCCTCCTTACCAATCTCAACTGCTTGGGACACTGTGAATCAGGTCACAGTATCACATGTTATTATAATTATTTATTCAAATCTTGTTGCATGTTGCCTTCCCTTCAACCCCCCTGTATGGCCCACTAAAGTATTTAGGATGGGTGCAAGTTTAAGTGGGTGCAAGATTGGGTATGCAATATTGTTTGCATTTTGTATGAAAACTGTTACTTCACCCACAAGGGTGAAATAATTTCCACAAAAAAGTTAATTATTTCCCACTGTAGAGCAGTATCAACAAATCAATCAATTTTGTGGAAAATATTAGCTGGAAATAGCCCCTAAATAAGTTAATATCGCCCAATTCATGCAAAAACAATTTCCACAAGTTTTTTTTGGGGGGATATTGCCTTTTATGATTTGGGCAATATGAAATTTCGGGCGTAAAATAAACTATTTGGACCAAATTTTCTTTTTATTTTTGGACGTTGGGGGTAAATTTTGATTTTTGGGCGAATTTTTAAATCATTTTGACCAGTATTGCCCTAGGCGCTATTGCTCAATGCCCCAGGAAGCATGTCTTTCGTCTGTCGCGATGTGATCAATTTAATTTATGGTTTTTTTGATCACGACATTGGAGTCACTCCCCTTAATGTTGACGTCATACTTCGGGCCCATATGGTACGTGTTATCGAGGAGATAAAAAGTTCCTTTCATCACAAAACCACACTCAAGTAGTGGCTGACCCTGTTGCTTATAGCACGGTCCGTGGTAGATGGCACACGATATCATCGTTGGTACGCTCTCTCCTTATCCCATCTATCTTCATGGATGGCTGTAACATCAGCCTTTTGCCCATCCAGGATATCCACTTATTATTCGGCTGGCCGTGGTCTGTACAGCGACAGTATATTCCACGTATAGATCTGAAATTCGTTGTCCTTCTTTCATTTGCTATTGTCTTCAACATTTAGATAATCCGTACCTGAGGCTTGTTGGGTGTGGACAGCCAGACAAACCGCTCCTTATAGACCTGAACTTCGAATATGTCATAGTAGCCCGTATAAGGTGTTCACTAAGTAGTTCAACCTGACTGGAACTGAAGACGCCACCATTGTTTTCATCTGGGGAATTCCTCCGCTGCCATCTTAATGAAAATAGAAGTGCTTTAGTGGAAACAGTACTCTCTTTAGTTTTTTTTTTAGTTAAAATTGTTTTATTTCATTTGAAAAAATAACTTTTACAAATTTAGTTTTACAAAACATTAAATAAGACATAGCCGAGGGCCGTCTGTGTGAAACAGTACCTCCGGAAAAATCCTGATTTGCAAAAGTTATTGAAAATCAAAAATAAATCAATGGAAGGCGTCAACAATTAAAAACGGATCGCCTACTGATTTCGTGCAAAAATTATATTATTTTATTATAGCATATGGAAAGTCCCATTAATTTTACTATTTTTGCAATTTTTTTAAATTTAATTTTAGTGATTTTTCCTTCCGCTTCTCACCGAGCCTGTTGCCTTCGGTTCATACTTCACAACATCATGTTTTTAATTCACATCCAGCGGTGGTAATTAGTGGGTCTAAACAGGATATCGGACAGGATTCATCCAATCTGAGATATGGAAGGTTAGAATTTTTTCTTCCTTTTTTTTTAAATGAATTTAATTTCATTTTATTACTATACATACTTTATTTTCACAGCAAGGAAAAATGTGTGAAAAATTTTTTTAACGCTGTTTTCAGTTAGGAATTTATTAAAAGTTAATACATCAATGCGTTTCTCGTTCAATTTTGACTGCATTTTTAACTAAAATTTATGACAGACATTTCGAAAGGAATTCCTTGTCTTTTAACGAATCATAAAACATTGGAAAAGAAACTTTGCATACATTTGTACACCTATTGTGAGTTTCACCCAGAAAACCTTTCACCCGAAATAATTTAAAATTATTGCGAGTTTCACGGGAATGAAATTCCACTTCGAATCAGAACTGACAGTTCGAAAAAATGTGTGTTCAGAAAACTGAGTTCTCAATAAATTTTCCTTTCTCTGTAATGGAAACAACTACCGAAGTCTTCACTTTTTTTTAATATATAGTGAAACGATACACTTTCATTTAATTTTTCATTGATTTATGACTAAAAAAAAATATAACAGGACATGCTATTATAAAAAAGGAGATGGCCCATTTTTGTATAGAGTCTGGGCCCAGAGTGTACATAGTTGAGATAGGTATCAAATGAAAGCTGGTGTTGAGCACTATAAGATTTTTAAATGTTTTCAAAATCGGTGTTGGCGTTTTCAAGATATTTGAACTTGAAGTTGGCCAGCCAAAAGTCAGAGAATTTGGCTTTTTCGAAACAAATGCTCATAGCTACTGAGGTATCGCATCTGGAAAAATTATTTAGGTATCAAATGAAAGACACAAAAATACTTTTCAAACAATACTAATATCTTTTTTCTAAGTTTCGCATATTTTAAAATATTCAGTTCAGACTTTGCTTAAAATAATTTTTTTAGAGGTGCTTCCTACGGCTGATATCTTGAAAAAATCAGTGGTGACATATACTTTTTTTTGCATTTCCAAAATTTTTGAATGTTAACCTTTAATTTGATACACAATACCATTATCTTTCCTCAAATGAATGCATCTTATAAGCAAAAACAAACCTTTTGTTAGCAAACAAAACAAAAAAACTAAAATAATACAGTTAGTTAAAATTAAAAATAAAGATTTATCAACTATAACTAACGTTGCTATGAAACCAATTAATTTTGATGACATAGTTAACATGGACCCCATTTATGCAATTACTGGCTAGGTTTAAGTTTTGAACAATTTCCGCAACTACACAGCTTTGTGCCGGCTTTAAAAAACATTGAGCTATTTACATATTTGGCGAAACTAAGGTCCGGTGATAGTGATCGCAGACTTTCTTTTATACTAAATGTATAGTTGGGTTTTTTACCGAAAGGTTTTCCCAAATATGTTATTTCGCAAATTTAATTAGCCTATACATTTTGATACCTTAAAAAATACATATTATTTTATTTTTTATTGTTTTTTCTAACAAAAAGGTTGTTTTTGCTTATAAGCTGACACTCATTTGAAGTAAGATAATTGTATTGTATTTCAAATTAAAGGTCTGTCATGTTGCTTTTTTATTTTCCAGCTAAAATAGTTCAGCGGTCGTCCAAGGTTGCTCAAAGAAAGCAAACGAAAACTTTGATGTGATTTAGGGCTCAACAACAGCTGGATTTAAATCCAGCTCAATTTAAAATTTTAATTTTGTCAACATATATCTCGCTGAATAAATTATCTGCCTCGGAACAGCGGAAGAGGAACAAATCTCCAAATAAACCTGCCCCGTAGGAGCACAATTGAATAAAATATCTGCCTCTTAAAGAGCACAGATAAATATAAAAACCTGTCCCAAAGCTAAAGGAACACAAATAACCTAACCCTCTGCCCTGAGAGAGCACAATTAAATATAAACAAAAGCGTCTGTCCCCTAAGGAATACAAACAAACTAAATACCTATATACCAGCCCTCGCAAGAGCACAATATAAAAGAAGAACCTGTCCTCAAAGGAACACAAATCATCCCTATCAGCTCTTAAAAGAGCACAATTATAAAAAAAAATCAGTCCCCAAAGGAACACAAATAAACTTAATCTGTCCACCAAGGAACACAAACACAAATAATTACTATAAATAATTCATAAATTTATTTTAAATTTATTTTAATTATTATACGTGTTTGTACTTTTTGTTTCTTAATTCAAATATATATTTTTTTGTACATGTTACATCGTTTCTTTATTTTTTTTAATAAATAATAATTTAAACTTAACAAATATTCTATAAAAAAACTAAAGAAAATCATAATTCATATCGCGGTGGGTGATGCTACGGCTCCGTGGCGGTACCTCTAAGGTAGGATGTTTAATTCCTGGACCGGAATTGGGAAAGTAGCAACTCTTGGAGTTGGTGTCATCGTCGGCTGCGTCAAAGTGACCGTCAATGTTCTGGGCTGGATGACTCTCTCAGCCGTTATCGAATGTTGTACTGCGGCAAGGCAGCGGACGGGCACTGGCGGCTTTGGTGCAACTGTCTGCCGTTCTAACGAAGAAGGCGTTGCTCTATGCCAGGGTTTTAACTGTGGAGTGGATGTAGACGGGGCGTGTCCTGGCGGATTCAATGTAATCCAGTTGTTCATGGCCTCCTAACGCTGTGCCCTAATCTTGGCCATATACTGCTCCATAGGTGGGGGTGGTAGGATGGGTTGAGCCACCTCACGATCGGCGTCAGGCGGTTTCACGTGGCTTATACGCTGACGTGGTTTTAGGGTGAAGCTCAGCTCGTCAATGCGCCGGAGTGTTCCCGGTCTCATCGGAGCGGTGGGTGCTCGAGCGCAAGGATTCATCAACGCGGCTTGCGGATGGTGGCCTCCTCGTTGAGCAGCAGAGGTTTTCCTGGCGGAGGTGCTAGTGTTACCGCTCAGAATGGCTTTCTTAGTTGCTTTGGGCTTTGGCCCGCGCTTCAGTCCTGTTTTGGTGGAGGTAATCGGAGGAGCCACTCGCTCTGGTGCCATAAGCCGGTGAAAGCGGGCGCTCGGTGCACGGTCTTTATGTTACTGAGGGCTATGGCGCACAGCTTGGCGATTCCTAAGCGCATCTATGATGGATAAGGGTTTTCCATGACAGTGTCTTCTTCAGGACGTCGCGGCTGTTCAATAGACGGAGGAAGACTAGTCAGTTGTTCCATTGAAGGTTCACAATCTGTATCCTTCCTAGGAATCGAAGATCCATGTTTGTCGCTGGTGGTCTGCATAGCAATTATATGTTTATTTTCCCAAGTAATTTTATTGTTTATGTCCGGGAGTTGAGGTCCGTGTCTTACGGCGGTCGGTTGCAGACTGATGTTCTTTTGCTGGGGATCGACTATGCTATTTTTATTTTTATTCTTTTTTTTTAATTTTATTTTATTGATTTTAGGGAGCGGTGATCCGTGTGTGACGGCGGTTGATTGCAGACTGATATTATTATTTTTACTGCGGTCAACTGTATTATTTATATTTTTATTTTTATTTTTACTGATATTTTTAGGGAGCGAGCGGCGGTCTGTGAGTGGCGGTGGTTGATTGCACACTGTGCTGATAAACGACATTCTTAATGTCCTTTGCCTGTGCGGATATGTTGGTATGAGTGGCGAGAGCGATAGTAGATTTAGCTAACTCGCCGATGCTATCAGCGTCGGTCTGATATCCCTTCAGGTCTCTTACATGGGCGCGGATATTTACGTCCTTTTCTTTCGTTCTCGGTACACCCTCTTTCCTAAGGATGACTATTACAGGCGACACGAATTTAACAACCTCGAATGGGCCGACATTGAGTTTTCTTGTACACCCTTTCCCCAATTGCAGGTCGCCAGGGACGTCTCCGTAAGTTATAATTCTTGGCCTGGGATTGACTAGCCCTCTGCAAATTTAAACGTACTAAATCGTTCAGAACTTGTAAGCGCTCTTGTCTTAAATTAAATTTTTCGGCAGGAGAATCTTTTGAAAGAGCAGTTGCAAATTCGTTGGGACGACGGAGTTCTCTCCCGAAATTGAGTACGGCAGGAGTAAAACCGGTGGAGTCGTGGCGGCTTGTATTAATGGCGAAGGTTAATTCCGTTATGTACTCTTCCCAATGGCATTGATTTTCCTGGGCGTACTGGGCGATCATCGTTTTAATAATCTATTCACCCTATCTGAGGGATTTTCTTGCGGGGTATATGGTTCTGTTAATTGTTGCTGAACTCCTAGCTCAGCCAAAAATTGACGATATTGTTGGCTGATGAATTGTGCCCCATTGTCGGATAGGAAAACGATTGGTACTAAAAAACGATTCACTATTTGCTCTCGGACAGCTTTGATCAGGGCCGCAGTAGTAGCTGCTCTCATAGGGGTTGCCTCTACCCATTTCGAGAATTTGTCGACCATAACCAACAAGATCGTGTGACCCTTCATTGACCTGGGCAAAGGTCCTACAAAATCTGCACAAACGACTTCCCAAGGCTGCTTCAACGGCATAGAGTGCATAAACCCGCTCTGTTTCTGTTGCGATGCTTTGAATTTGTTGCAGAGCTGAGATTTTTGGACGTATTTAGAGATGTCCTGGAACATTCCAGGCCAAAAATATCGCTTAGCCATGCGAGAAGTAGTTTTAGTTACGCCTAAATGGCCGGCGGTGATGGCATCATGGTTTTCCTGCAGAATTCGATTGTTATCGGCTCCTGGAACACATATTTTCCATGGAACCTCTTGAGGGTCTGCCAACGGTTGACTATTTGCAAAACGGCGGAATAATTGGTTTTTCTCAATCTTGTACTCGGGATTATTTTTGGGATCTCCTTGCACCTGTGTCCACTTCTTATGACACCAACCTGGTTGTATCTCTTGTGCGGCAGCTAAAATATCTATGTTTGTCATAGACAAAGGATCGCGTGAAAATGCGTCGGCAACCACGTGCATGGACTCTTTTCAGTAGTGGATTTGGAAGTCGTACTGTTGAAGCTCCAAGGCCCATCGTGCTAAACGTCCAGAAGGGTTCTCCAGCGAATGCAACCATTTAAACGAATGATGGTCTGTCACCACGTTGAAATGATACCCCTTAAGTAAGATCGCATTTTTCGGATGAGCCACAAAATGGCCAAGCACTCTTCTTCGGTGACGGCATACTTCTACTCTAACTCGGTTAGAGTTTGGCTAGCGTAAGCGATGACTTTCTCGCTGCCTGCGATCGTTTGTGTCAACACCACTCCTAAGTTGAAATTGCTGGCATCTGTCTGCAGGGTAAATGGCAAATCAAAATCTGGGCATGACAAAACAAGTGCTTCTGTCAGTTTGGTTTTTAGCATGTCAAAGGCGGCCTGCTGGGTAAAACCCCAATCCCCTTTTGAGTTCTTCTTCAAAAGACTTGTTAACTGTGACGCTACGGAGGAAAAATCCTTAATGAAACGTCGACACCAAGAACATATTCCTAAGATAAGACGTAGGTTACGCAGATTGGCTGGTGCGGTAAGTACCTGTACGGCGGAAATTTTTTCGGGATCGGTGTGAATGCCGTCTCTGGTGACTACATGCCCTAGATACTTCAGGCTTTCACGGCAAAAATTACATTTCTCAGAATTAATTTTTAGGTTTACGTTGCGGAGTTTTCGAACTACTTCGGTTAGGTGTTGTATATGTTCATCGAACGACTGGCTGATTATTATTATGTCGTCCAAGTAGACGAACACTCTATCCAACATCTCTCGACCAAAAATGGAGTCCATGGCCCTTTGGAAAGTTGCACCAGCAGAATGCAACCCACAGGGCATTACATTCCATTCGAACAGACCTCTACCTTGGACAGTAAAGGCCGTACAAGGACGACAGCTGGGTTCCAAAGCGGTCTGCCAGTAGCCCTGCTTCAAGTCAATAGTGGACATGAATTTGGCCTCTCTTAACTTGTCCAAGATAGCGGCTATGTACGGTTAAGGGTATGCGTCCTTAAGCGATATTTCGTTCAATTGACGAAAGTCAACACACACTTTCCAGGAGTTTCCCTTTTTCCGCACCAATACAATGGGTGAACTATATGGGCTTTTGGACGGACTGATTTTGCCTGTACTCAGCACATCGTTGACTTCATCATCAATGACTTTTTGCATAGTAGGATTCCTGAGATAATACCGTTGCTTAAACGGTTCATCGGTTTTTAGTCGTATGCAATGCGGCGGTACCTTTGCAAACTCCGAAATTTCATTCAACTTAGGAAGTTCATTTTGCAGAAAAGTTTCGAGAGTTCCTTGCTGGTCGGTTAACAAAAAAGAAATTACTGCACAACCTTGATTGCCCCTTTCAAATCCTGAAAATTTCCTACCAGTCACAGGTTGGCCGTTCATAATAATAATAACGTTGGCTTATTAAGTTCATCCCAATAATGGCATCCTCTTCGAGAGCGGGCAGTTAGGTTACTTCTCCATCTATCTCTGTACAACCCACAGTGAACGTAGCAGTGAAGTGTTCTGCGGTCATGATGGGTTCCCCATTAGCTTAGTGAATAGGACGGCTCTGCTCATGCATAGGAAATTGTAAATCTAGAAGTTTTTGTCGCAGAGCTTGACCCACAAATGACTTTGTGCTTCCAGTGTCTACCAAAGCGTGGTATGTTTCCGTGCCTACATGAATGGGCACGAAATACCGAGGATCGTGGCAAGGCGGTACGGTTGCAATGGCTACCATATCTTTATGACAAGGTCAGTCCTTTGTCATCCTGCCATCTGTCCCACAAAAGGAGCAGAATACCCTAAATGACCTGCGACAGGTTTCTTTCCGGTGACCCCTTTGCTTGCAATTCCAGCATTGGGTATTCCTGTCGTACAGAATCACTGCTGGCGGGTTTTTGGGGCTTAGAAAAGGGGCTGGCATATGAGGTGGACGCGAATATTGCTCATCCCTCTTAATTGCTTCAAACTCCTCAGCCAAATATGCCAATTCGTCCAAGGTATTGAAATCCCGTCTGCGAATGTAGTACCTATACTCTGGTCGCATGTTGTCGAAAATCCTATCGATATTATCGATGGAGGACATGCGAGGGTGTTGACGAAGCAGGTACTGAGCGGAGAGGATATAATCCTTTGCCTTTTCCCGGGGTCCTTGACGTTTCTTTAGTATTTCTTCCTCTAGCTTGTGTAGGCAGCGGGCTGGTAGGAAGTGGCGAGTAAAGGCCTCTCTTAAACCTTCCCAGCAGACGAAGCTTTCACTTTTAATAAGCAGCCACTCTAAAGCACTGCCACGAAAGAGCAGGTAAGGTGCGCAACATATCATTAGGCGGGATGTTGTAGCAGTTACTTAACTCAGACAATCTTTTCAGAAATTCTAGCGGGTTTCCCGAGGAATCGAACCTTGACCCCCACTTTCAGAATGTGTTCATCACCTCTGCCTCATAACTCAGGGTGAGCCAGTGTGACGGCGGCGGGTGCTCATGCCTGGGTTGCTTGGGAGAGGGTGTCATACTGGGCGAGTGAACAGGGTGGTTGATTTGGGAATTCGCTGGGCGAGGACGCTAAGTTTCTCCAAACTAGGAACCTGTAAAGTTGTCTGCGTATAACTAGTTGAGGTCAGGTCTTTAGAGGGGATGGTAGGCACGATGACGGCAGGTTGAGTATCAAGGGACAGGGTGTCGTCAGACGTCTTTCAACCAATCTCTCCCAATTGTAACACACGTCGTGCGTTGATGCATTGTCCCTCAGCTTTTTGATGTGTTGGCTGAGTCGGTTACGAAGATCCTTCATGTTGCCTTTACTATCTAAACCTTTGGAGCGGAGTGCTTCTTGCAATTCTGTTTTTTTCATAGAGTATATAAAATTCAGATTCCTGAATATATTATTATTATCTTGAAGCTTGATCTTCAGAATCTGACATGTTGCGGCTGGTTGATGCGGTGAGGTTTGATGAAAGACTGATATTAGGAACTTGGTGTCGAAATCCAGTGGTACCTTTAGAAAATTCTAAAACGGTCGGCGGTGGGAGTTCGGTTGAACCCTCTAAAGGTCCCTGCTCGGGCGCCAAAATGTGATGTTGCATTTTTATTTTCCAGCTAAGGTAGTTCAGCGGTCGTCCAAGGTTGCTCAAAGAAAGCAAACAAAAACTTTGATGTGATTTAGGGCTCAACAACAGCTGGATTTAAATCCGGCTCAATTTAAAATTTTAATTTTGTCAACATATATCTCGCGGAATAAATTATCTGCCTCGGAACAGTGGAAGAGGCACAAATTTCCAAATAAACCTGCCCCGTAGGAGCACAATTGAATAAAATATCTGCTTCTTAATGAGCAGAGATATACATAAAAAATCTGTCCCGAAGCTAAAGGAACACAAATAACCTAACCCTCTGCCCTTGAAAGAGCAAAATTAAGTATAAACAAAAGCGTCTGTCCCCTAAGGAACACAAACAAACTAAATACCTATATACCAGCCCTCGCAAGAGCACAATATAAAAGAAGAACCTGTCCCCAAAGGAACACAAATAATCCATATCAGCCCTTAAAGGAGCACAATTATAAAAAAAATCAGTCCCCAAAGGAACACAAATAAACTAAATCTGTCCACCAAGGAACACAAATAATTACTATAGCAATTTCTTGCCTCAAAAATTGCCCATAGTATAGTGCACTACGCACCCAATATGGTCGGCGGTTATAACTTAAGACTTTATGAGCTAGCTAAAATTGCTCATCTTAACTCGACGGTCGGAAGCGAAGTGATTTTCTCAGTGAAATTCACTCCTACTCATTATATTTTCTGGCGAAAGCTGGTGTGACTTATATTATTTAAAAAAAAAACACGTCACACAACAAAAAATGTACACACTGCTTCGTGCTGTTGTATTTTTACTCCTCCTCTAGTGCAATGGTTTTAGATGAAGCTGACGTGGTGGTATACACTTAGCATGTGGTTGTGTGTCGCTCACTGGTTGCTTCTTGCATTTCCCATGTTGTTGTTGATGTTACTTTGTATCTTTGGTATAATATGAATATTGTTGTCAGAAGGTAGGTACTATATGTAGGTACATGGCGATGCATGGCAAATTATTTTTGCCAAGTCTATGATGATAATAAAATAAATACTCTTATAAGTAGGTACATGGCGATTAATTTTGTCAAGTCTATGATGATAATGCACCTTGGTAGGTATATAAAAGGTAGTGCATTTTGTAGTGACCATATGGCGGGTTCTGACCTTATTAAACGCATTAAATTATTAATTTCAATGTAATAAGATGCAGATAATGGACCTATGTAAGTATCGGTGCAACAGGTTAAGTCCCTTAGTGGGCAGTTGTGCGGCAGTAGGGAAAATTCCCTATTATAGTAAGGAGAAAATATGTAACTTCGTTACAGGTTAACATTCAAAGATTTTGGAAGTGCAAAAAAAATATATGTATGTCACCACTGATTTTTTCAAGATATCAGCCGTAGGAAGCACCTCTAAAGAAATTATTTTAAACAAATTCTGAACTGAATACCTTAAAATATGCGAAACTAAGGAAAATGAAATCAGTATTGTTTGAAAGGTATTTTTGTGATCTTTCATTTGATACCTTAATAATTTTTCTATATGCGATACCCCAGAAGCTATGAGCATTTGTTTCGAAAAAAGCCGAATTCTCTGACTTTTGGCTCGCCAACTTCAAGTTCAAATATCTCGAAAACGCCAACACCGATTTCAAAAATATTTGAAATTCTTATAGTGCTCAACACCAGCTTCATTTGATACCTATCTGCTTTATGTACGCTCTGGGCCCGAAAATGGGCCATCTTATTTCCCTCTTGGCATTGAACAAGTGTGTATTCGTGTTTATAACATAAACATGTGTTTTTGTTTAGTAGACTAAAGTGTCAAATCATCGAGATTGTTTGAACTTTGTTATTCTTTAATAACTCCTCGTGTGAAGATAAATACAATTAAAATGTCATAAATACTAAGCATTGCCACTGCCACGCATATTTTAGTAGAGGGAGAAGTTTTTATTTGTGTGTTTGGTTTTCCTTTTTCATACATTTTGTATGAAATACCTGTGTACCTACATAAAAATGAAATAAATTAAGTGGCACTGACAGCTCCGAAAGACCACGGCCTAGTGACTTACAACTCTCAACCAATTTTTTTGTGTGCGTTATTAGTTCTACAGGATTTGAACTTTGTAGCTATTGCGACAGTTCTAAAATAAAATTCATGTTTGTCGAACTTAATTCATTCATGAGAGCATAGATGGAGGTGGATGCGGTAAAGAGAAATTACATTCCTTTTTAATTTCTATAATTCTCGTTTAACCATTTTGATTTTCATTCAATCTTCAGATGTGAACCAAAGCGGTCAGTTTAAATAAAATTAAATATTAAAGAAGTAAAATTTATTAAAAGTTGTAAATAGTTTGTTTTTTTAAAGTTTTTATAAATAAAAATAAAATAAAATAGATTGTTGGTTTCAATTTTATTAAACAACACGAAGCAAACAATATTGGTGACCCCGTACGTTCCACGTTCCTAGCCGACGGACGTCCGTGCAGTTTTTTCTTTGGGGGCAGAAAATCAAACAAAACGACCCAAATATAATCAAAATAATTCGAAGATATTTTGCTTTAAATCAGCCAACTCAAACTACGACCCAGACCAAACGTTGGTAAAAACAGAAATTGTTCAATTGCTGTCTGATTTGCTGCAATCAAATCATCAATCACCACATGAAACATAAAAACCCATCAACCCATCGTGCTCTGCTAACGCAACGCAACACACGAAAAACAACGGACGTAAAGAACATTCCAGAAGCATCACCATCGTGCCCTGTCAATGCAACGCAACGCACGAAAAACAACGGACGTAAGAACTTTTTAGAAGCATCATCATCGTGCTCTGCCATCGCAACGAAACGCACGAAAAGCATCGGATGAAAAGAACGTTCCAGAAGCAGTATCTGTTTATTTTTAATTTGCTCTTTCTCTCCTTTTTCTTACTTCATTTTTTTTTTTGAAAATTTAACTTTTTATTCAAAATATTTTATAATCAATTAAACCTAATAATTTCTCCATCTTGTAAACCGCATCCCTCGACACAACAATTCTTTATTTTTTGATAAGTACGTAAATCAGTTTCTATATTTTTTAACTTTCAACAATGGGTAAAACCGATGACGAATACAATACGTCAACCTCTTCTACTGCAAATTCCCCACCAGGCGGAATCATTCATGCAGTCTTGATTAAACTACCGGAATTTTGGACCAAAATGCCAGCCATTTGGTTCATTCAAGTAGAATCCCAGTTCTCCACCCGAAGTATTATTTCAGAAGAAACAAAATTTCATTATGTTGTACGATCTCTTCTTTAGGACGTGGCCGCAAGCGTCTATGACATATTAACTCAACAATCCATAACACCATACACAATTCTCGCGCTTATAGATAGACACTCGATGAGCGAAAGCAAGCGAATTGAAGCTTTGCTTTCAGGGGAGGAGATGGGGGACAAAAAGCCTTCAGAGTTTTACAGGAGACTACAAATATTGGCCATACAATCAATGACTGTTACGGAGTCTCTTATTCTGGAACTTTGGAAACGGCGTCTTCCCACTCTTGTCCAAGTCTCAATCAAATCGACATCTAAAACAAAAACGGACGAACTGCTTGAAATAGCAGACGATATTTTTGAAGTAAAACAAAACTCGTCCTATTCAACTCCCTCACATTCTGAACCTTCAATTAATGAACTCACCACCATTTACCAAAACCTTCAACCCGAATTAAGTGAAATAGAAAATATTCTTTCAAATCTAAATCTCAATAAACGTTCTTTAAAACAGAGTTCAAACAGAGTTGACAAAATTCTCAACATCGGTATAATCAATTTAGATCGAAATCAAGAAATAGTTCACAACTATGCTGGTTCCACAAAAGATATGGAAAACGTGCACTCAAATGCTCACAGCCTTGCGACTTCAAAAACAACAACCCAAACTAAGTTCTACTGTCATTGCAGCGGCAAATGCCAGTAAAACATATAATTTTCCAAACCGTATTTTTATTAAAGATCCAATTTCTAGCATTACCCTTTTAATTGAATCAGGTTCCAACGTTTCAGTTATTCCAGCCTCGTCATTAAATCAACACAAAAACAATAAAATAGACCAAAAAAATTCGGCAGCAAATGGCTCTGCAATTAATATTTTTGGTACAAAATTTCTAAAAACCACACTTGGATTTCGAAGAATTTTCAACCACACTTTTCTCATAGCTTCAGTAACAAAACCTATAATAGGTGCAGATTTTTTAAAATCCACTGGCTTGGTTATTGATATAAAAAACCATAGACTCATTGACCCACTCACAAATACAAGTGTTAGTGGTACACCTTGCAGATAAAACATAATAAGTCCAGTCCAGTCGTTCAGCAACCGGGGAAGAGTGCACATCGTTGGCGGCTTTCACAGTGTAAATTTCAACTAGAGACGCGAGTGTGTTAAGTAGATAGTTTAACCTACCATTTTCAAGTGGCAAGTTAGCCTAGGTAATAGAGTGGCAGACGACAGGATTGAAGGTCGTGGGTTCGAGCCCCATCCCGGGCAAGGTTATTTTTTAAATAACTTTTGGAAACAAGTTTCAAGGAGAAGGGAAAACAAAATCAGATGGTCAAGCCAACGGGGACATCGAAAGATGATCCCGCAACAACAACCAAACAAGCTGTGAAATCAGGTGATGGAACAGCAGATCAGAACGTACCGGGACCATCCAGAGTCCAAGCAACAACAGCTACAGAAGTGGTACCACCCAAAGCTTTAAAGACAATAACAACGTCAATGTCAGCGTCATCGACACGTGCCAAAGCCAGCAGCAGTACAGCAGCAAAAACATGCCTTGCAAAAGGCAAATTAGAACTCTAAGAAGAGCTCAAGAGAAGAAAACGAATAAAATACAAACCGAATCTGGTTAAGGTGCGTACAGGGCAATCCGGTGGGCGCGGACGTTCTGCTAAGGCCTTAGCACAAGAAAAAATCCAGAAGCAGCTGGACAGCTCCTCCAACGATGACGAAGACAGCAACAACGAAAATAACAAGGAAGACGACGACGAGGCTGAGGCTGATGTCGTAATCGTCAATGAAGTCTCTAGTAATCCAGAGCCTGTCAACGATGTCGCCAACAAAACAGGCGAAGTAAACGCAGCTGACGTAGATGCCGAAGGAAACATATCCTACATGTTAGAAGAAGGAGAAGGGCACTATGTCAGTGGCGATATAGTGGATCTGACTGATGAAGAAGAGAACGAGCGGATCGAAACACTCACCGAGCAGATTTCTTCGCTCATCGAGTTAGTGGAAGCACTGAAGAAGAAGCAGGAGGTAAGAAGGGAGAAGGAGCGTCAGGTGGCTCTTGAGCAGCGCACCCGTCAACAAGCGCTCCAAGAGCAACTAGAAGCTAGGCAACAGCAGCAGCCTCCTAAACAACAACAACCACTCCCAGTCCAGCAGCAGCAACATTTGACTCAGAAAACACAGCAGCCGTCTCAGCAGCCACAGCATCAGCCTCAGCAGCCTCAACAGCCGCAAGCAAAAAAACAACAACAAAAACCACAACAACAACGACAACAGCAACAACAACAGACACAGAAGCAGCAACAGCAGCAGCAACAAACGCAACAGCAGAAGTCAGAACAGCAGCAGTCCCAACAGCAGCCGATGCAGCAGCAGCAGAGACAACAGCAGCAGTCACAACAACAACAGCAACAACAGCAACAGCCACAAGCAAAGAAAGGTAAGGTGCCACCTATAAATACTTACAAAATGAAAATAAAAGAAACTATTCAAATATGTAGGTCGGTCGTAGGCAACAATTTTAAAGACAAGCTTCAAACAGTCCTCCTGAAGGGTATCGAATCCTCTACGGATCCGCAGGCGCTCTTAGCTGAGCTCCGTCAAGTGGCGAGCGACGATCTCGATTTTATCGGGGTCAGACCGTTTACCACAGTCAAAGCCAGACGGGAGAAACGGAAGTTACCATTCTTCCTAGTTCAACTCTCGCCCCAAAGCAAATTGAGTGGTCTAAGGAATATAACAGTCCTGGATTACCAAGTTGTACGATGGGAAAAATTAAACAAGCAGAAAGACATGCTTCAATGCATGAACTGCCAAGGGTTTGGACACGTTGCAGTTAACTGTAGTATGGACCCAGTCTGCGTTAAATGTGGAGATACTCACAAAACAGGGGAGTGTAAACTCGGGCAAGATAGGGTCACAGATATGACCCAGTTAAAATGTGCGCTCTGCCGAGGCTCCGGGCACCCCGCAAACTATCGGGAATGTCCGAAGTTTCAGGAGATCAAGCAAAACAAAGCCCAAAAGAAAATAGTTGAGGTGAGACGCCTTGAAGTACGCCAGACAACAACTCTCGTCAATCCCGCAAATTTTTACGCCCAAATGGCGTCTGGAAAGGGAAAAACGGTACAGCCTCAACCACAGGTAGCCAAACAGGTCCAAGTGCCTACGGCTCCTGTGCCAGAGGCAGATCTGATGCAGGTGTTGCTGACCATTCATGGTCAGTTAACCGACGTGCAAAAACAGATCAGGGAGCAGGCGGCTATGGTGGATTACCTCTACTCTATTTTGCCGGCAACGCGAAATGTGTCTGTCAAAAACATTAACGTTCTCATTAGACAAAACTATAGATTATCTATTAATTTATATTGGGATAACAGAATTCGGGCTGTTAATTCTAGCGACCCCAGTATGTTTCCCCAAATAAATAAGATATTTAGAAGAAATGATCAAAACGATCTTCCATGTCTTAAACTCCAGAGGACAACAGATAACGAAGACGTACTAACGATTGTGGGAATTGATCCGGAAGATGCCGTTTTCGATGAGAATTTTTATATGATAGAAGATCCTCAAGAAAAGGTAAAGGCTGAAGGGGCTGCTTTCCAGCAAGTTTATAAGGTGAATGCTAGCATTCGTCCGAATCATGACCTGGAGAATAGAGCCTTACTGCACAACTTCTACCTTGGAAATAACATAACGCAATGGCGATCTGAGAATACTGGTTTCACCGGGTTCAATGACGAAAACTTGGCAAACACCACCATCGCCGAGCGAAATGGACCCAGTTCATTGTTAATTTCGAAGGTAGAACTTCAGTTGATTTTTCAAACATTAAAGAAAAAGAAATCTGCGGGGGTCGATGGTATACCCAACATTGTGTTACGACATCTCGCTGAGGAAGCCATAGACATTTATACCACACTGTTCAACAACGCATTGAATAATGCATATTATCCAGTGAGTTGGAAGACAGCTGTGGTCCATCCTCTCCCCAAAAAGGGAAAGGACAGCTCCAATCCGGCAAATCTTCGGTCGATAAGTCTTCTTCCAAGTATCAGTAAGGTATTCGAAAAGATTCTCAATAGAGCTCTGTTCAAGTGGGCTGAGGACAAGAATATTATTCCAGACAATCAGTTTGGCTTTAAGGCGGGACATGACACTATTCATGCCGCGTCTAAGTTAGTTTCTGATGTTCAATGGAACAAAGCGAACAATCAATGCACGGGTGCCGTTCTTGTTGATTTAGAGAAGGCTTTCGACACCGTATGGTTAGAGGGTCTTTAACTGAAATTAACTAGATTTTGCATAAGTAAACCACTGTTATATATGCTTCATGACATGCTCAATGGTAGAAAGTTTGTTGTCAAAAGTGGCAATGTAACTTCCGCCACAACTTTTGATATTAAAAACGGTCTACAGCAAGGAGCTGTGAACTCGCCGATTCTTTTTAGTGTTTACACCAGCGATCTGATAGGTAGTCTCACTCACGCGATTGCGTATGCCGATGAACTTGTAGCGTACAGGACGGGTCCAAAAGTTGAAGTCATCAGAATTCTCTTGCAGCGTGACTTCGACAAGATTCAGCTATATCGTGACGACTGGAAGTTAAAAATTAACTTTCAGAAATCAGAAACTATCCTGTTTAGAACCCCTTTGTCTAAGGCTTCTAGGGATACAAGAAAGAACTGGAGAAATCTAGTGATCGTTGGACCAAGTGGACATCCACTAGCGAGTAAAGATGTAGTAAAGTACCTTGGTATCTGGCTAGATCAGTATCTATATTTCAATCGACATATAGATGCTGCTCTGGCCAGAGCTAGGGGAGCGTTTGCTCTGACAAGACGGTTGTTTTATAGCAGCCGCCTTGAAAACAGGGTAAAGGTGATTTGCTACATGGCCCTCATCCGGCCGATGATTGCCTATGGGTGCCCTGTGTGGTTTAACGTTGCCCCATCTCAAATGGAAAAGATTCGGGTGTTTGAGAGGCAGTGTCTTAGGAACTGTCTTGGATTACACAGAACACCAGAGTCGGAGTACAAACATTTATATGCCAACTAGGTCTTATACAACGGTGCCAATATAAACAGGATAGATAACTTTTTAATTAAGCTGATTCGGGGTCACATTGCAAGAGCAATAACCTCAGCCAATGGACTTATTTTCGGGGCTTATTACCCCAATGAAGAATAAAGTGAGAGCGTTTGTCTTAACAGTTTCATCCCGCCCGAGACATTCCTCTATTTAGACAGTCGGGGGCTGATACAGGATAGATTGGCGGTTCCGTTAATCTACCACGTCAGCCGTAGAACTGTGGATCGGCGAATCCTGTATGGTCGAGACGTCGGCTCTGGGAACAGAGCAGAGCGTCTGCGGTTCAGTAGAGCTGTGCCCTTTCGGGACAAAAAGGACTTAGATAAGCAAGTTAAAACATACTGGTGGTTGGGTGACCACCTTGATATTGATGGTTAGTCAAAGTTGTTGCCTTGGCCGACCTACATATTTCTAAGGTAGATTAAGTAAAGATAAAAATCCGTAAAGTTGTTTGTTTGTGGATATGTGCGTGGGCGAATACATATGTATTTGTCTAAATATATGCATAAGCATATGTATGCACGTTGTGTGCATGTGCATAGGCTGATGGAAAAAAAAAAAAAAAAAAAAAAAAACTGCTGGTGGCTGTTCTAGTTTTAAGTTATTTTAAGTATTTTTAAGTAGTTTTAAGTTATTTACGTATATTTACGTATATTTTAGTTTTATTTAGGTTAATTAAATTTTATTTAGGTAAAGGGTAGTTTTAAGTTTTTATATAAAATAACTTTTATAGGAAAACGAGTTTTTCAAAATTTTCTCGCTTAGTTTTAAGTAATATTGAAGTTTAATTTAAGTTAGTTTTTACGCCGAAAGGCATTTTTAATATATAGTTATAGTATAATTTAGAGCGCCCGTATGGGGCCAGTAAGTTAGTTAAGTTATCCTGGAAGCTAGTTTTTAAGGTTTTTGTCTAGCATTTAAGTAGTTATAAGATGAATTAAAAATAAAAAATTGAATTTGCAAAAAAAAAAAAAAAACATAATAAGTCCACGGTTTTTTAAAATACAAGAAAAATATAATTCAATCTCGCAAGAATTTTCTTCCCTTATGGAACCTGCAAATTTCAACCTTCCCGTCAAACATGCCGTAGTTCATCACCTACTGACAAACGGACCTCTTCCTTACTCTCGTCCTCGTCGTCTTAACAATGTCAAACTAAAAATACTAAGGACGAATTTGAGTATAGGGTTCAAATAGGAATTTGTAGGCCATCACTCTCACCTGGTGCATCTCCACTAAAAATGGCCTCTAAACATGAACCCAACGACTGAAGACCATGTGGGGACTATAGGCGATTGAATGCAATCACAGTTCCAGATAGAAACCCACTTCCACACATTCATGACATGAACGCAACACTCTTCGACTGCAAAATATTTTCAGAAATTGATTTGGTACTGTTATAAAATGTAGGTTTCATACCTCTCTCTTATACTGTATATATAGATGTATATGCATTCTAATATACTATTGCTCTAATGTATTTAGCTTATGATACAATGAATCAGTTTGAAATAAACTTTGTTATAGAAAAGACGTCTTTATTTAATATGGTGTCAGGTGTAATTTAATAATTATTGTCAGTTGTAATTTAATAATGCCTGCTAAAAGTGACCATAATGAGGAATCTAATGAGGATTCATAAGTGTGGTTCCAGCACAAAGTTTTTCGTCGTCGATGCCACACATGAATCTTAAAAGTTAAAACCTAGACACAACATGGAAGCACTGGTTAAATCAGTTTAAGGTATTTATGAGAGCAACAAATCTGGAGTCAAGTTCACGCAAAGTCGCCCTCCTGTTGCATCACATGGGTCCAGAATCATTGGAAATTTTTAATTCTTTTTACATGGACTTGGATCAGGTTGAATACAATGTATTAATCGAAAAATTCAATAGTTATTTTTTGCCGAAAAAAACATAGCTATAGAGCGACATAATTTCTTTTCTCGCTCACAAAAAATCGACGAAAGCATCGACTCATACGTCACAGTGTTAAAAAATCTTAGTTTAACTTGTGAATTTGGAATTCTAAGAGAACCTCTCGTACGGGATATTTTTGTTTGCGGCTTGCACCCAACGACTTCTCAGCGAAGGAGATATCCCGTTATAGAAAGCCGTTGATATTTCAAGAACATGTGAAATTACCAAAGAACACTCAACAAGAAAATCAAGAACATGTGAAATTACCAAAGAACACGCAACAAGTGTGGGAGAAAAAACCACTTTGCCAAAATGTGCCGCTCCAACACCAACTTATACATCCGAAATGTCGAAGCCGAGTCAAACACGTCATCATCAGATTCCGAATTGCTCTTCATGGGACTTCTTGAAGCGTCGTCATCTTCACTGTCTTGGGATATATACCTAAATATCAACGGAACTAAACTGAAATGCCAACTCGATACCGGTGCACAAGGCAACGTGATGTCAAATAAAATATTTTGTCAACTGGGTTTAAATCGTTCTAATATTCAACAAACATCAAGTCGTATTCTTACATTTAGTAAAGAGATTCTGCCAATTATTGGCCAAATTGAAATTAAATGTTTTCATCATGATAAAGAAAGTGTTATAATTTTTTTTATATCTGAAATTGATTGTCGCACGGTATTAGGATTAGCAACGTGCATCGATATGAATTTAATCAAACGGGTAAATGAGTTGAATCTTGAAGAAGGTAAATGCGAAAATTCATTTAACCTTAATAAACACAAAATTAAATTTCTGAATAGTTTTGAGGACTTATTCAATGGCTTAGGTTGTCTAAAAAATAAAATTCATTTACAGTTGAAACCCGATGTGAAACCAGTGATTGATTGTCCGCGGCGAATACCATTCAGTCTCATGAAACCTCTTAAGAAGGAGCTCAAAAGAATGGAAGATTTAGGAGTTAATGTCAAAGTCGAAGAACCAACCGAGTGGGTAAGTTCAATTGTGTTAGTTCAAAAATCCAATGGAAATTTAAGATTGTGTCTTGACCCTCGAAATTTAAATAAGGCTTTGCTTAGGTCACATTTTCAATTCCCTAACATAGACGAATGCAAAGCTCGGGCTGCAAACGCAAAATTTTATAGTATCCTTGATGCAAATTCCGCCTTTTGGGTGCTGCCTCTTGATGAAGAGTCTTCCAAACTCTGCACCTCTCTGACTCCGTATGGGAGGCATCGGTTCTTAAGGGTTCCATATGGCATTAATGTAGCACCTGAAATCTTTCAATCCCAAATGGAAGAAAACTTTAAGGATATAGAAATTTTTTTTATATATATGGATGATTTCCTAATATTTGGTTCAACTATCGAAGAACATAATGAAGCACTCAAGCATGTGCTTGAGAGAGCAAGATCGATAGGCCTTAAGTTTAACCTATCTAAGTCAAAATTTCTTCAAAACGAAGTTAAGTTCATAGGTCATGTCTTTAGTCCAAAAGGAGTGAGTCCAGATGAAAACAAATTAAAAGTCATATTCGAAATGCCACGTCCAGAAAACGTTCCTGACCTCCAAAGATTTTTGGGAATGGTTAATTATTTAGGATCTTTCGTTAAAAATCTATCCGTGCAAACCTCAAATCTGCGTCAATTGCTGAAAAAATAAGTTTTATGGCATTGGACTTCTAAGCACGAAGAAGAATTCAAAAATCTTAAAACTCTTATCGTCAATGCTCCTATTCTCACCTACTATGATCCGGAAAAACCACTTACGCTATCTGTCGATGCATCTAAGAATGCACTAGGCGCTGTAATTTCGCATTATTCTTCTCCGATTGCTTATGCTTCTGCGACCTTGACGTCAAGTCAACAAAATTACTCACAAATCGAGAAGGAACTTTTTGCAATCCTCTTTGGTTGCAAAAAGTTTCATCAATACACATTTGGTCGCCGCGGAGTTGTAGAAACAGACCTTAAGCCATTGGTGCCTTTGTTTGAACGTCCATTATATAAAATCCCTGTGCGCCTACAGAGGTTTATGCTTAGTCTTCAGTCATACGACTTAGATGTAGTATATAAACCAGGAAAGTATCTGTTTGTGGCCGATACCCTTTCAAGGGCAGCCCTTCCTGAAAATACTCTAAAACATTTTGAACAAGATCTACGTCTTCATTGTAACCTGTTATCTAAAACCTTGTCCGCATCCGAATCGAAAATAAATGAAATCCGTTGTGCAACATTGAATGACATCGTACTGTCTAAAGTCAAAAATTACTACAAAGATGGGTGGCCTTTATGTAAAAAGTCAGTTGATCAATTGGCCATGCCATACTTCAACATTCGGAATGATCTTCAAGTCATCGACGAATTAGTTTTTAAATGTAACCGTTTGATCATACCACAGTCTCTTCGCCATGAAATGCTCCTACTTCTACATGAAGGTCATATGGGCATAGAACGTTCCAAGAGGCTGGCAAAAGATTATATGTTCTGGCCAAACATAAATCAAGACATTGAAAACATCGTCAGCAACTGTGAAACTTGTGTTCGTCACAGGAATGCAATTACTAGGGAACCGTTACGTCCTCACGAAGTCATTTCAATCCCATGGTTCAAAGTTGGCATGGATTTGTTCGAATTCAAAAAGAAGACCTACCTTTTAGTGGTCGATTACTTTTCGAAGTACATAGAAACTACTGAATACCGGATATACAAGTCGTTTAGTTATCACACACCTTAAGTCTATTTTCGCCCGCCATGGTATCCCAGAAGTTATGATAAGTGACAATGGGCCACCATTCAGTTCTGATGAGTTTAAAAAATTTGCTCTCGAATGGAACATTGATCACCTAACATCAAGCCCATATCTAGCTAGATCTAATGGACTTGCCGAAAGGTCTATACAGACAATAAAAAAAGCTATTTTCAAAATGCGAAGAAACAGGATCCGATCCTTATATCGCTCTTTTACATTATAGAACAACCCAAAAAAGAAACATGAGTTCTCCTTCTGAGCTGTCAATGTCTCGCAAACTCCGAACAAAGCTTCCGGCTATACAAAATATATTTAAACCTGAACTAGTAGACATACAAAAATATGAAAAACTTGCAAATGAAAAACAAAAGCAAACCGAAATTTATTATAATCAAGGCACAAGAACACTTAATCCATTGAATGTCGGGGACCGCATTTTCTACAAGAAAACGCCAAATTCGAAATGGTTTCCTGGAACAGTAGCTTCCAATTGTCGAGAACCTCGATCTTATGTGGTTAGTGATAATGATGGTACTCATTACAGGCGATCTCGTCAACACATTTTTGAATCTCCAGTCGACGTTAACGCTGAGGAAAATAAAAGTAACGAGTCACACAATCAATCATCTGATGAAACACTGGGTATTCAAAAAGAAACTATAAGTTCTCCGCAATCGTCAGCTAATAATAATTTTGTAACTACTCGTGTTGGAAGGGAAAGCAAACCTCCTAAAAGATTCGGTCATTCTGTCGTTTGAATTTTTATCCTTAATTATTTGTAAGTCAAAAAATTATCTTGTATATAACTTTATTTAATACAATTTGGTATACCTACGAACTTTCTGAATTAAAACCTAAATTTTAAAATTTAAATAAATTTGTATTAAAATAAGACTTTGAATAACTATGAATTATAACTCTTATAAGATATTTAAATAATTTAAATCAAATGAAATATGTACTTTTGTTAAGACTATAAAAAATATTAAGAAGCTAATGTTAATTGAGAATATTATAATTATATTATATAATATTTACAATATGTATCTCGAAAGGGAGTTGTAATATAATGTAGGTTTCATACCTCTCTCTTATACTGTATATATAGATGTATATGCATTCTAATATACTATTGCTCTAATGTATTTAGCTTATGATACAATGAATCAGTTTGAAATTAACTTTGTTATAGAAAAGACGTCTTTATTTAATAGGTACGAGCATACCACAATATACCAATGGCAAAAGAGGGTATGCACAAAACAGCGGTAATAACACCTTTCGGACTTTTTGAGTTCTTGCGCATGCCATTTGGCTCAGAAATGCCGCACAAACAGTTCAACGGTTCATGTCCCAAGTGTTGAAAGGTTTTCCTTTCCTGTTTGTTTATATTGACGACATTCTTGTGGCTTGTAATTCAGCTGAGCAACACGAAGAGCACTTGAGAACCCTATTCAAACGCTTTTCGGAGTACGGTCTTCGAATCAAGGCTTCAGAGTCAAAGTGATTTCAGATTTTAGTGAACCCAAATTTGTAAAAAGTGCACAGCTATTTGTAGGTATGGTGAATTATTATCACCGCTTTGTACCTCATCTAGCCCGTATCCTTGCGCCCATTTATGCACACCTAGCTTCACTTACAAAAAGAAACGCCAAACCAAAAGATTTTACTTGGCCGCTCGAGTGCAAACAAGCATTCGACAAGGCAAAGAACGAACTATCTAAAGCTACTCTTTTCAATCACCCACAGAAAACGCTCAACTCCGCATTACAAAAGACGCATCCAACACGGATGTAGAAGCTCACTTCAGCAACTAAAGAACAACACTGTTGAACCAATTGCATTCTTCAGCAAGAAACTTTTTACCTTCTCAATCTAAGTATTTAGCTTTTGACAGGGAATCGTTGGCAATCTATCTTGCCATTCAACATTTTCAAAATTTTGTCGAGGGACAAGAATTTTGCATCTCCACAGATCACAAACCCCTAACAACAGCCCTCACGACCAAAGCGAAACGCAGCCCTAGACAAGAAGGACATCTCGATTTCATATCGCAATTTACAAGTGATATCAAATTTGTCAAAGGTTCTTTGAATGTCTTGGCAGATTCCCTATCACGACCAGACACAGATTCAATTGAAGAATCTCCAATTGGCATTGAAGACATAGCCAAATCTCAGATAAACGACGACGAACTAACAGCTCTACGAAACAATATTCCAAGTAAATCAAAAATCAAGTTTGAATTCATGAAAATCCCTGCATGCAACTCTTCTCTATGGTGTGAAGTATCCACTGAAAACTATCGTCCATATGTACCAAACAATCTTCGTGAAACAATTTTCCATAAAATTCACTTAATTTCACATCCAGGAATACGAACTACTCGCAAAAAGATAGGAACAATGTTCTTTTGGCCAAAAATGAACCACGACATAAATACATGGACAAGAAACTGCAAGCCATGTCAGGTAGAAAAGGTGCAAAGACACATAAAATAACCATTCGAACGCATTGCAATGCCTCATTTTTTTTTTTTTTTTCATTTTTAATTCATTTTTTATTTTTCATTTTCTTATATCTACCTTAATTCTAGACAAAAAAGCTTAAACAACTAGCTTCTATATTACCTTAATTAACTTACTGGCCCCATGCGGGCGCTCTTAATTAACCTATAACGTATTGAAACGATGCCTTTCGGCGTAAAATCATTTATATTTAACTAAATTAACTTTAACACTTAAACTAACGAGAAAATTAATATAAAAAAAAAACTCATTTTCATTATCATTTTTTTCACTTTTTTATAAAACTTAAAGCTACCCTTTACCTAATTATAACTTATTAATACTATACTAAACTTAATAAAACTACTATAAGCTACGTTATATAAAAATTATATAAAAGCTTAAATTATACCTAATTAAACTACTTAAAGTAACTAAAAAACTAGAACAGCCACCAGCAACTTGTTTTTTTTTTTTTTTTGTGCCACCGTAACTGTTTAACCTACTCTATATTTACCTTAAAAACTATGTAAGTCGGCCAAAGCAACAATGTGGTCAACTTTCAATATCAAGGTGGTCACCCAACCACCAGAATTTTTTCATTTGCTCAACTATGTCCTTTATGTCCCGAAGGGGCACAGCTCTACTGAACCGCAGAATGTCTGCTTCGTTTCCAGAGCCGACGTCCCGATCGTAAAGGAGTCGCCGATCCACAGTCCTACGGCCAACGTGGTAGATTAACGGAACCGCCAATCTATCCTGTATCAGCCCACGACTGTCTAAAAAGAGGAATGTCTCGGGCGAGATGAAGCTGTTAAGACGTTCACTTTCACTATACTCATCATTGGGGTAGTAAGCCCCAAAAATAAGTCCATTGGTCGTGGTCATCGCTCTTGCAATGTGACCCCGAATCAGCTTGATTAAAAAGTTATCTATCCTGTTTATATTGGCCCTGTTGTATGGAACCTCATTGGCATAGTAATGTGTGTACTCCGACTCTGGTGTTCTGTGCAATCCAAGGCAGCGTCTAAGACACTGCCTCTCAAACAATCTTTTTCATTTGAACCACACAGGGCACCCATAGGCAATCATTGGCCGGATAAGGGCCATGTAGCAAATCACCTTTACTCTGCTGTCGAGGCGGCTGCTATAGAACAACCGTCTTGTCAACCCAAAGGCTCCCCTAGCTCTGGTCAGAGCAGCATCTACATGTCGATTGAAATATAGATACTGATCTAGCCAGATGCCAAGGTACTTTACCACATCTTTACTATCCAGTGGATGTCCACTTGGTTCAACGATAACTAGATTTCTCCAGTTCTTTCTTGTATCCCTAGAAGCCCTAGACAACGGGGTTCTAAACAGGATAGTTTCTGACTTCTGGAAGTTAATTTTTAACTTCCAGTCATCACAATATCGCTGAATCTTGTCGAAGTCACGCTGCAAGAGAATTCTAATGACTTCAACTTTTGGACCGGTCCTGTACGCTACAAGGTCATCGGCATACGCAATTGCATGAGTGAGACTACCTATCAGATCGCTGGTGTAAATACTAAAAAGAATCGGCGAGTTCACAGCTCCTTGCTGTAGACCGTTTTTAATATCAAATGTTGTGGAAGAAGTTACATTGCCACTTTTGACAACAAATGTCATGAAGCATATATAACAGTGGTTTACTTATGCCAAATCTAGTTTATTTCAGATAAAGACCCTCTTACAATACGGTGTCGAAAGCCTTCTCTAAATCAACAAGAATGGCACCCGTGCATTGATTATTCGCTTTGTTCCATTTAACATCAGAAACTAACTTAGACGCGGCATGAATAGTGTCATGTCCCGCCTTAAAGCCAAATTGATTGTCTGGGATAATATTTTTGTCCTCAGCCCACTTGAACAGAGCTCTATTGAGAATCTTCTCGAATACCTTACTGATACTTGGAAGAAGACTTATCGACCGAAGATTTGCCGGATTGGAGCTGTCCTTTCCCTTTTTGGGGAGAGGATGGACCACAGCTGTCTTCCAACTCACTGGATAATATGCATTATTCAATTCGTTGTTGAACAGTGTGGTATAAATGTCTATTGCTTCCTCAGGGAGATGTCGTAACACAATGTTGGGTATCCCATCGACCCCTGCAGATTTCTTTTTCTTTAATGTTTGAAAAATTAACTGAAGTTCTACCTTCGAAATTAACAATGAACTGGGTCCATTTTGCTCGGCGATGGTGGCGTTTGCCAAGTTTTCGTCATTGAACCCGGTGAAACCGGTATTCTCGGATCGCCATTGCGTAATGCTATTTCGAAGGTAGAAGTTGTGCAGTAAGGCTCTGTTCTCCAGGTCATGATTCGGACGAATGCTAGCATTCACCTTATACACTTGCTGGAAAGCAGCGCCTGCAGCCTCTACATTTTTCTGAGGATCTTCTATTATAAAAAAATTATTATCGAGAACGGCAGCCTCCGGATCTATTCCCGCAATCGTTAGTACGTCTTCGTTGTCTGTTGTCCTCTGGAGTTTAAGACATGAAAGTTCGTTTTGATAATTTCTCCTAAATATCTTATTTATTTGGGGAAACATACAAGGGTCGCTAGAATTAACGGCCCGAATTCTGTTATCCCAGTATGAATTAATAGATAACCTGTAATTTTGTCTGATCAGATTATTAAGATTTTTGATTGACGATTTCAATGTCCTAATCTCCATATATCGTGTGTCCGTGAAACGTCTGTACAGAAGTTTCAACCTAGTCAGAAGTCCACTTTTTTGTCGGTGTAGTTCGTCAATTGTCGCGTTCTTGTATATACCAGTAGGGTCGTGTTCCTTATATTTTGAGATTGTTCTGTCCATTGTTCGTTTTATAGTCGTATCCATTTGATTCAGGTACCCGTCGATCTCAACGTTCGTCAGGTTCCTGTCATTTGGTGGAGAACGTATTTCTCTTGCCAAGGCGTTGGAAAAGCGTGGCCAACGCATCTTACTGAAATTGTAAGAATGCGCAGGCACATACTCATCCAACTCTAAAAATTCGCTCGGGAGCTGTATTACGGTGGCAAGTCCGCAGTGGTCACTGTCGTATTCAATCGTTCGTAAACAGTTTTTTGTATGTTGACCTACAGTGTCAGTTATTATCAGTCTTGAGTCAAGCAGGAGTAGATCCAGAAAACTACCACTTCTCGGAAAAGACGGTCTATCTGTAGCCAGAAGGTCGATCCTACACTCAACACTGTATCGACCCATCCGATTAAAAAGATGGTTCCCTCTAGGATTTTGTACTTGATTTCCCCAATCTACATGTTTGGCGTTCAAGTCCGCTGCCATGAGATAATGATTCTCATCCAAGCTCAGTCTTTAGCACTCAAAAAGCTTTTCGAGCTCTGCGATAAAATTAGCTGGTGCGTCAGGTGCGTACACCGCGATTGCGAACATTCTTTTCCCTTGCTGGAGAGGAATGCAAACGATGCAAGCTTCTAACAGCCCAAATCTTCGCACTTCACTATTATGTATAACTTTATGTTTAATGCCCTTTCGTATGAAGATTGCGACCCAACCCCCTTGAGAGGAGTTGGGCCGATCCCTTCTTACGATATTGTAATTTTTATCAGTCAGTTTGTGTTTCTGGTTTAGCTTAGTTTCGCTAGCCATAAACACATCAGGACTTTGGTCTTGCAGCAAATGAAAGAAGTTTGCTCTACGTTCGGTCCTAATCACATTCACAGCTAGGATCCTAAAGGGTCGCTCAGGCAGCGCGCCTTTAACCATTTCGCGTTGCCGGCAGAATAGAGTAGAGGTAATCCTGCTTCCTTATCTGTTTTTGCAGATCGGTTAACTGACCATGAATGGTCAGCAACACCTGCATCAGATCTGCCTCTGGCACAGGAGCCGTAGGCACTTGGACCTGTTTGGCTACCTGTGGTTGAGGCTGTTCCGTGTTTCCCTTTCCAGACGCCATTTGGGCGTAAGAAATTCCGGGATTAACGGCAGTTGTTGTCTGGCGTACTACTGGGTGTTTTACCTCCACTGTTTTCTTTTGGGCTTTGTTGTTTTTCATTTCCTGAAACTTTGGACATCCCCGATAGTTTGCGGGGTGCCCAGAGCCTCGGCAAAGTGCACATTTTAACTGGGTCCTTTCTTCGACCCTATCTCTCCCGAGTTTACATTCCCCTGTCTTGTGGGAGTCTCCACACTTGATGCAAACTGGATCCATACCACAGTTAGCTGCCACGTGGCCGTACCCTTGGCAGTTCATGCATTGAAGCATGTCTCTCTGAATATTTAATTTTTCCCATCTTACAATTTGGTAGTTTAGGACGGTTATACTCCTTAAACCACTCAACTTGCTCTGGGGCGAGAGCTGAACGAGGAAAAATGGTAAATTCCGTTTCTCCCGTCTGGATTTAATTGTAGAAAACGTTCTGACCCCGATAAAATCGAGATCATCGCTCGCCACTTGACGGAGCTCAGCTAACAGCGCCTGCGGATCCGTAGAGGATTCTATACCCTTCAGGAGAACTGTTTGCAGCTTTTCTTCCTTCGGGGTGAAACTGTAGAATTCTGTCTTCGTTTGTGACAAAAGATCTTTAACTTTTTTATAATGCTCGACCGAAGAGCAATGAATAGCGTGTCGGTCTGCGTTCAATCTTTTAATAATAAAATGATTGCCTATGGCCGACTTACATAGTTCTATTGTATCTTTTAGTTCTATTTTATAAGTATTGATTGGTGGCACCTTACCTTTTTTTGCTTGTGGCTGTTGCTGATGTTGCTGCTGCTGTTGTGCCTGCTGCTGTTGTATCTGCTGCGGTTGTTGTTGCTGTTGTATTTTCTGCTGCTGTTGTTGCTTCTGTATCTTTTGTTGCTGAAGTGGTTGTTGTGTTTGTTGTTGTATTTGCTTTTGTTGCTGATGTTGTTGTTGTTTCTGTTGTTGTTGTTGTTGTTGTTGTTGCTGTTGTTGCTGTTGTTGTAGCGGTTGCTTTTGCTGTTGTTGTTGTTGTTGTTGTTGTTGTTGTTGTTGTTGCTTTTGTTTTTGTTGGTTTGCTTGCAGTTGCTGCTGCTGTTGCTGGGGCTGCAGTTGCTGCGCTTGCTGCTTCTTTTTGTGCTGAATTTCCGGAAGTGGTTGTTGTTGCTTGAGGGACTGCTGCTTTTGTTCAGCTTTTTGTTACTCTTGGAGCGTTTTTTGTCTTTTGCTTTCAAGAGCAACTAGGCGCTCTTTTTCCCTACGCGCTTCTTGTTTTTCTTTCAGTGCTCTTACCATTGCCATAAGTGCAGAGATTTGCTCTGTCAGCGATTCTATTTTTTCTTCCTCAGTTTCTGAGTCTGGAGGTGAAAGATCTACCAACTAGGCACTCACGTAGCGCCCCTCACCTTCTACGGACATGTAAGCAATGTCTTCGGCATCTGCCGCAGCGACGTTTTGCTCATCTATCTTCTTGTCGGTCTCGTTGACGGCCCCTTTGGCGACCTCATAGTCATCTTCTCCTGCTATTTCGTCGTCCGCCTCTGCCTCGTCATCGCCCTCATCTTCATGTTCGTTGTCATCCTCGTAGGAGGAGCTTTCAACCTGTCTGTGCATTTTAGCTTGAGCCGATGCCTTAGCCAACTTCGCTCTTGTGCTCCTGTCAGGGCGGTTTACAAGATGGGGCTTGTATCTAATGATACGCCTTCTCTTTTTGTGTTCTTTTGTTGTTGCTGCGGCACGTGCCGGTGTTGATGACTTGCCTTTTGGAAGGCTTGATGTTGTTGCAGTTGCTAAGCTGCTTTTATTGCCCTCGGCACGTGCCGATAACTTATTCGTTGTTGTTGCTATAGTTATAGCTGTTGATGTTTGAGCATTGGAAGGGCCCGCTATATAAGCATTTGCCGTTGCATTACCTGATGCTCCGGCAGCTTCTCTTGTTGGTGGGGGATCATCTTTCGATGTCCCCTTTGGCTTTACCATCTGTATTTGTTGTTCCTCTCTGTTTTTTTTCACCTTTTCCCAGAAATTACTTAAAAAAAAGCCCTGATCAGGGTGGGGCTCGAACCCTCCACTTCGTCGTCGTTCACGCTTTTTTTTTCATTTTTAATTCATTTTTTTATTTTTTCATTTCCTTATATCTATAAACAACTAGCTTACATATTAACTTAACTAACTTACTGGCCCCATGCGGGCGCTCTTAATTGAAATTAAATATGACTATATTTAAAAATGCCTTTCGATGGAAAATAACTTATAATTAGAATTCATGATAACTTAAAACTAACGAGAAAATTATTAAAAAAAAAACTCATTTTCTATATCATTTGTTTTTTAAATTTTTTATAAAACTTAAAGCTACCCTTTACCTAAATAAATCTAATTAAAACTAAACTAAAACTAACTTAAACTACATTATACCTAATTAAAACTACTTAAAATAACTTAAAAACCAGCATTTGTTTTTTTTTTTTTTTTTTTTTTGTGCATACGCATATGCACACTCGCGTACACCCATACAAATGTATATATGTACAAATACATATATACATATATATTCGCAACCGCAAGTACCCACCTACAAATACATTTACTTATGTACTTTTTTTTTGGTGCCACCGTCACTGTTCTACCTACTCTACTCTACCTATATTTACCTTAGAACTATGTAAGTCGGCCAAAGCAATAATGTGGTCAACTTTCAATATCGCGGTGGTCACCCAACCACCAGAATTTTTTGACTTGTTCAATTAAGTCCTTTCTGTCCCGAAGTGGCACAGCTCTACTGAACCGCAGACGCTCTGCTCCGTTTCCTGAGCCGACGTCCCGATCGTAAAGAAGTCGCCGATCCACAGTCCTACGGCTGACGTGGTAGATTAACGGAACCGCCAATCTATCCTGTATCAGCCCACGACTGTCTAAATAGAGGAATGTGTCGGGCGGGATGAAACCGTTAAGACGTACACTTTCGCTATACTCATCATTGGGGTAGTAAGCCCCAAAAATAAGTCCATTGGTCGAGGTCATCGCTCTTGCAATGTGACCCCGAATCAGCTTGATTAAAAAGTTATCTATCCTGTTTATATTGGCCCTGTTGTATAGAAGCTCGTTGGCATAGTAATGTGTGTACTCCGACTCTGGTGTTCTGTGCAATCCAAGGCAGCGTCTAAGACACTGCCTCTCAAACAATCGAATCTTTTCCATTTGAGATGGGGCAACGTTGAACCACACAGGGCACCCATAGGCAATCATTGGCCGGATAAGGGCCATGTAGCAAATCACCTTTACTCTGCTGTCGAGGCGGCTGCTATAGAACAACCGTCTTGTCATCCCAAAGGCTCCCCTAGCTCTGGTCAGAGCAGCATCTACATGTCGATTGAAATATAGATACTGATCTAGCCAGATGCCAAGGTACTTTACCACATCTTTACTTGCCAGTGGATGTCCACTTGGTTCAACGATAACTAGATTTCTCCAGTTCTTTCTTGTATCCCTAGAAGCCCTAGACAACGGGGTTCTAAACAGGATAGTTTCTGACTTCTGGAAGTTAATTTTTAACTTCCAGTCATCACAATATCGCTGAATCTTGTCGAAGTCACGCTGCAAGAGAATTCTAATGACTTCAACTTTTGGACCGGTCCTGTACGCTACAAGGTCATCGGCATACGCAATTGCATGAGTGAGACTACCTATCAGATCGCTGGTGTAAATACTAAAAAGAATCGGCGAGTTCACAGCTCCTTGCTGTAGACCGTTTTTAATATCAAATGTTGTGGAAGAAGTTACATTGCCACTTTTGACAACAAATGTCATGAAGCATATATAACAGTGGTTTACTTATGCCAAATCTAGTTTATTTCAGATAAAGACCCTCTTACAATACGGTGTCGAAAGCCTTCTCTAAATCAACAAGAACGGCACCCGTGCATTGATTATTCGCTTTGTTCCATTTAACATCAGAAACTAACTTAGACGCGGCATGAATAGTGTCATGTCCCGCCTTAAAGCCAAATTGATTGTCTGGGATAATATTTTTGTCCTCAGCCCACTTGAACAGAGCTCTATTGAGAATCTTCTCGAATACCTTACTGATACTTGGAAGAAGACTTATCGACCGAAGATTTGCCGGATTGGAGCTGTCCTTTCCCTTTTTGGGGAGAGGATGGACCACAGCTGTCTTCCAACTCACTGGATAATATGCATTATTCAATTCGTTGTTGAACAGTGTGGTATAAATGTCTATTGCTTCCTCAGGGAGATGTCGTAACACAATGTTGGGTATCCCATCGACCCCTGCAGATTTCTTTTTCTTTAATGTTTGAAAAATTAACTGAAGTTCTACCTTCGAAATTAACAATGAACTGGGTCCATTTTGCTCGGCGATGGTGGCGTTTGCCAAGTTTTCGTCATTGAACCCGGTGAAACCGGTATTCTCGGATCGCCATTGCGTAATGCTATTTCGAAGGTAGAAGTTGTGCAGTAAGGCTCTGTTCTCCAGGTCATGATTCGGACGAATGCTAGCATTCACCTTATACACTTGCTGGAAAGCAGCGCCTGCAGCCTCTACATTTTTCTGAGGATCTTCTATTATAAAAAAATTATTATCGAGAACGGCAGCCTCCGGATCTATTCCCGCAATCGTTAGTACGTCTTCGTTGTCTGTTGTCCTCTGGAGTTTAAGACATGGAAGTTCGTTTTGATAATTTCTCCTAAATATCTTATTTATTTGGGGAAACATACAAGGGTCGCTAGAATTAACGGCCCGAATTCTGTTATCCCAGTATGAATTAATAGATAACCTGTAATTTTGTCTGATCAGATTATTAAGATTTTTGATTGACGATTTCAATGTCCTAATCTCCATATATCGTGTGTCCGTGAAACGTCTGTACAGAAGTTTCAACCTAGTCAGAAGTCCACTTTTTTGTCGGTGTAGTTCGTCAATTGTCGCGTTCTTGTATATACCAGTAGGGTCGTGTTCCTTATATTTTGAGATTGTTCTGTCCATTGTTCGTTTTATAGTCGTATCCATTTGATTCAGGTACCCGTCGATCTCAACGTTCGTCAGGTTCCTGTCATTTGGTGGAGAACGTATTTCTCTTGCCAAGGCGTTGGAAAAGCGTGGCCAACGCATCTTACTGAAATTGTAAGAATGCGCAGGCACATACTCATCCAACTCTAAAAATTCGCTCGGGAGCTGTATTACGGTGGCAAGTCCGCAGTGGTCACTGTCGTATTCAATCGTTCGTAAACAGTTTTTTGTATGTTGACCTACAGTGTCAGTTATTATCAGTCTTGAGTCAAGCAGGAGTAGATCCAGAAAACTACCACTTCTCGGAAAAGACGGTCTATCTGTAGCCAGAAGGTCGATCCTACACTCAACACTGTATCGACCCATCCGATTAAAAAGATGGTTCCCTCTAGGATTTTGTACTTGATTTCCCCAATCTACATGTTTGGCGTTCAAGTCCGCTGCCATGAGATAATGATTCTCATCCAAGCTCAGTCTTTAGCACTCAAAAAGCTTTTCGAGCTCTGCGATAAAATTAGCTGGTGCGTCAGGTGCGTACACCGCGATTGCGAACATTCTTTTCCCTTGCTGGAGAGGAATGCAAACGATGCAAGCTTCTAACAGCCCAAATCTTCGCACTTCACTATTATGTATAACTTTATGTTTAATGCCCTTTCGTATGAAGATTGCGACCCAACCCCCTTGAGAGGAGTTGGGCCGATCCCTTCTTACGATATTGTAATTTTTATCAGTCAGTTTGTGTTTCTGGTTTAGCTTAGTTTCGCTAGCCATAAACACATCAGGACTTTGGTCTTGCAGCAAATGAAAGAAGTTTGCTCTACGTTCGGTCCTAATCACATTCACAGCTAGGATCCTAAAGGGTCGCTCAGGCAGCGCGCCTTTAACCATTTCGCGTTGCCGGCAGAATAGAGTAGAGGTAATCCTGCTTCCTTATCTGTTTTTGCAGATCGGTTAACTGACCATGAATGGTCAGCAACACCTGCATCAGATCTGCCTCTGGCACAGGAGCCGTAGGCACTTGGACCTGTTTGGCTACCTGTGGTTGAGGCTGTTCCGTGTTTCCCTTTCCAGACGCCATTTGGGCGTAAGAAATTCCGGGATTAACGGCAGTTGTTGTCTGGCGTACTACTGGGTGTTTTACCTCCACTGTTTTCTTTTGGGCTTTGTTGTTTTTCATTTCCTGAAACTTTGGACATCCCCGATAGTTTGCGGGGTGCCCAGAGCCTCGGCAAAGTGCACATTTTAACTGGGTCCTTTCTTCGACCCTATCTCTCCCGAGTTTACATTCCCCTGTCTTGTGGGAGTCTCCACACTTGATGCAAACTGGATCCATACCACAGTTAGCTGCCACGTGGCCGTACCCTTGGCAGTTCATGCATTGAAGCATGTCTCTCTGAATATTTAATTTTTCCCATCTTACAATTTGGTAGTTTAGGACGGTTATACTCCTTAAACCACTCAACTTGCTTTGGGGCGAGAGCTGAACGAGGAAAAATGGTAAATTCCGTTTCTCCCGTCTGGATTTAATTGTAGAAAACGTTCTGACCCCGATAAAATCGAGATCATCGCTCGCCACTTGACGGAGCTCAGCTAACAGCGCCTGCGGATCCGTAGAGGATTCTATACCCTTCAGGAGAACTGTTTGCAGCTTTTCTTCCTTCGGGGTGAAACTGTAGAATTCTGTCTTCGTTTGTGACAAAAGATCTTTAACTTTTTTATAATGCTCGACCGAAGAGCAATGAATAGCGTGTCGGTCTGCGTTCAATCTTTTAATAATAAAATGATTGCCTATGGCCGACTTACATAGTTCTATTGTATCTTTTAGTTCTATTTTATAAGTATTGATTGGTGGCACCTTACCTTTTTTTGCTTGTGGCTGTTGCTGATGTTGCTGCTGCTGTTGTGCCTGCTGCTGTTGTATCTGCTGCGGTTGTTGTTGCTGTTGTATTTTCTGCTGCTGTTGTTGCTTCTGTATCTTTTGTTGCTGAAGTGGTTGTTGTGTTTGTTGTTGTATTTGCTTTTGTTGCTGATGTTGTTGTTGTTTCTGTTGTTGTTGTTGTTGTTGTTGTTGCTGTTGTTGCTGTTGTTGTAGCGGTTGCTTTTGCTGCTGTTGTTGTTGTTGTTGTTGTTGTTGTTGTTGTTGTTGCTTTTGTTTTTGTTGGTTTGCTTGCAGTTGCTGCTGCTGTTGCTGGGGCTGCAGTTGCTGCGCTTGCTGCTTCTTTTTGTGCTGAATTTCCGGAAGTGGTTGTTGTTGCTTGAGGGACTGCTGCTTTTGTTCAGCTTTTTGTTACTCTTGGAGCGTTTTTTGTCTTTTGCTTTAAAGAGCAACTAGGCGCTCTTTTTCCCTACGCGCTTCTTGTTTTTCTTTCAGTGCTCTTACCATTGCCATAAGTGCAGAGATTTGCTCTGTCAGCGATTCTATTTTTTCTTCCTCAGTTTCTGAGTCTGGAGGTGAAAGATCTACCAACTAGGCACTCACGTAGCGCCCCTCACCTTCTACGGACATGTAAGCAATGTCTTCGGCATCTGCCGCAGCGACGTTTTGCTCATCTATCTTCTTGTCGGTCTCGTTGACGGCCCCTTTGGCGACCTCATAGTCATCTTCTCCTGCTATTTCGTCGTCCGCCTCTGCCTCGTCATCGCCCTCATCTTCATGTTCGTTGTCATCCTCGTAGGAGGAGCTTTCAACCTGTCTGTGCATTTTAGCTTGAGCCGATGCCTTAGCCAACTTCGCTCTTGTGCTCCTGTCAGGGCGGTTTACAAGATGGGGCTTGTATCTAATGATACGCCTCCTCTTTTTGTGTTCTTTTGTTGTTGCTGCGGCACGTGCCGGTGTTGATGACTTGCCTTTTGGAAGGCTTGATGTTGTTGCAGTTGCTAAGCTGCTTTTATTGGCCTCGGCACGTGCTGATGACTTATTTGTTGTTGTTGCTATAGTTATAGCTGTTGATGTTTGAGCATTTGAAGGGCCCGCTATATTAGCATTTGCCGTTGCATCACCTGATGCTCTGGCAGCTTCTCTTGTTGTTGGGGGATCATCTTTCGATGTCCCCGTTGGCTTTACCATCTGTATTTGTTGTTCCTCTCTGTTTTTGTTCACCTTCTCCCAGAACTTATTTAAAAAAAGCCCTGACCAGGGTGGGGCTCGAACCCACGACCCTCCACTTCGTCGTCGTTCACGCTACCCACTAGGCTAACTTGCCTTTTAATTTTACTTGACAAATGGCCACTAAATTGTGCAGTGAGTGCACTTAAACTATTAATGAATTTAATTCAATTGAACACACTTGTAAATTATTTTTTATACTGAGAAAGTCGTCAACGCGTCTGTACACTTTCACAGTTGAAGATCGACTGCATTGCAATGCCTCCTAGTCGATTCTTACACATACATCTGGATATAGTAGGTCCACTTCCACCCTCAAACGATTATAAATATTTACTGACGATCGTTGATAGATTCTCTAGATGGCCAGAGGCCTATCCTATTCGAGACATTAACGCAGAAACGATTGCCAGAACATACCTTCATAAACATGTATCCAGGTTTGGTGTTCCACACACAATCACCACAGATCAAAATTCGCAATTCGAGTCAAAACTCTTTCAAGAACTAGTTAGATTTCTGGGCAACACACATTCGCACAACAGCCTACCACCCACAATCGAATGGCGTGGTGTTGTAATGAAGCATTTTATAGCTCCATTACATTCCTTTAAAAATCAAAAAAATCAAACAATCATTTTATATATTTGCCCCTAGCAGGTAGCACTGTCATCTGAAGCAGAAAATGATTTCATTTAAAAGCCTCAGATAAGCTACCGCAAGCTCCCATTAATGTGTTGCCGATAACAGAGCTCGTCACCAACTGATTAGAAATTATATTTTCTAGTGAAAGTAATACAAATACAATATTTGATGGTGGTGAATATAGTGAGAGAGAGGTGAATATAGTGAGCGAGAGGTGAATTTCTAATAAAAGAAAGTAAGGCAAATGGCGAAAGTAAGCCTGAACCCAGCAGAGGAACACAAAAAGGCAACGATCAGCGTATATCGATGGTGAATTTGTATAATAAAATGTATGGTATTAAACCAAACAATAAAATGGACGCAATATGAGTCGATGAAGATGATATTGAATAATTCTTGATGTACGTACTTGAGTACACCGCCACCTGCACACTCCTCGTGCATAGACAAACGTAATATGAGTCGATGACGATGATATTAAATAATTCTTGCTGTACGTACTTGAATACACCGCCACCCGCACACTCCTCGTGCATAGACAAATGTAATGTGAGTCGATGACTATGATATGGAATAATTCTTGCTGTACGTACTTGAATACACCGCCACCCGCACACTCCTCGTGTATAGACAAAAATACTTTGCATTACTTAGAGCAAGAGGAAGGGGAGTACCGGACAAGGAAATATATGGGCAATTACATGAAAAAGTAAAGTTTGCAAAAATAAAATTAACAGTCACTTACAGTCAAAGACTTAACGAGAGGAGGCCGTTCACACAACAAAATCACTCCGAAACGTACCGAAGTATACCGTTGAAGTGTAATATCAGTATAAAAACCGAAAAGCCGAAATAATAGGAGTCAGTAAGACTGTACTTATTTAAACAGAGGGTAAGAACCAATAATAATTACGGTAGTAAATTTCCCCCACCAGTGGTAAGAAATTGCTATCTTTAAAGCCAGTAGAAATACTGTGGTTGCCAGTTGAAAAACTGTGGTTGTCAGTAGAAATACTGTGGTTGCCAGTAGAAATACTGAGGTTGCCAGTTGAAAAACTGAGGTTGCCAGTAGAAATACTGTGGTTGCCAGTAGAAATACTGTGGGTAATTTAACTCTTGCAGAGATTTCCCCCCACCAGCGGTAAGGGATCTCAGAGACAAATTACAATAAGCCAGTTAATAACTGTGGTTGCCAGTAGAAATACTGTGGTTGCCAGTAGAAATACTGAGGTTGCCAGTTGAAGAACTGAGGTTGCCAGTAGAAATACTGTGGTTGCCAGTAGAAATACTGAGGTTGCCAGTTGAAAAACTGAGGTCGCCAGTAGAAATACTGTGGTTGCCAGTCGAAATACTGTGGGTAATTTAACTCTTGCAGAGATTTCCCCCCACTAGCGGTAAGGGATCTCAGAGACAAATTAAAACAAGCCAGTAAATAACTGTGGTTGCCAGTAGAAATATTGTTGTTGCCAGTAGAAATACTGTGGTTGCCAGTAGAAATACTGTGGTTGCCAGTAGAAATACTGTGGTTGCCAGTAGAAATACTGTGGTTGCCAGTAGAAATACTGAGGTTGCCGGTAGAAATACTGAGGTTGCCAGTAGAAATACTGTGGTTGCCAGTAGAAATACTGTGGTTGCCAGTAGAAATACTGTGGTTGCCAGTAGAAATACTGAGGTTGCCAGTAGAAATACTGTAGTTGCCAGTAGAAATACTGTGGTTGCCAGTAGAAATACTGAGGTTGCCAGTAGAAATACTGTGTTTGCCAGTAGAAATACTGAGGTTGCCAGTTGAAAAACTGTGGATGCCAGTAGAAATACTGTGGTTGCCAGTAGAAATACTGAAGTTTTCCAGCATCAATACAGTGGTTGCTAGTCGAGACGCTGTTTGCCGAATCTACCGTTACTATAATTTGAAGAAATATACGAGAAAGGAAGCACCAGAAGGAACCTTACTAAGGAAACAACAACCGACGTTGGACTCTAAAGACACACTGGGAATTAACACCGAAAAACCGAAATTGGAGAAAATAAAAGCACATAGCCTAATAATCCAAACTTTAAAACTATAGAATTGAATTAAAATTTAATTATTTTTAATAATAAAACTATTTTCTTGATTGAATAAAGCAAAATCTTTGAAATTAAAGTTTTAGTGTACCTTCTTTAGTAAAACCCTGGGCACCAGCGAGTATACCTCAGCCAGAGAAACCCAAGGTACATCACAAATTGGCGCCCGAGGGACCTCTTCAAAGGTCCATTTCAGAAACAAACATCAAGATTTCAAACTGAACCGTTACCTGAAGATCTTAATCCGAACCGTTACCGAATAATAACCCTCATCAAGATTTCAAACTGAACCCTTACCTGAAGATCTTAAACCGAACCGTTACCGAATAATAATCCTTATCAAGATTTCAAACTGAACCGTTGCCTGAAGATCTTAAACCGAACCGTTACCGAATAATAATCCTCATCAAGATTTCAAACTGAACCGTTACCTGAAGATCTTAAACCGAACCGTTACCGAATAATAATCCTCATCAAGATTTCAAACTGAACCGTTACCTGAAGATCTTAAACCGAACCGTTACCGAATAATAATCTTCATCAAGATTTCAAACTGAACCGTTACCTGAAGATCTTAAACCGAACCGTTACCGAATAATAATCCTCATCAAGATTTCAAACTGAACCGTTACCTGAAGATCTTAAACCGAACCGTTACCGAATAATAATCCTCATCAAGATTTCAAACTGAACCGTTACCTGAAGATCTTAAACCGAACCGTTACCGAATAATAATCCTCATCAAGATTTCAAACTGAACCGTTGCCGGAAAATTAAAATAAAGATTCCAACTGAGATAAGAAATAAAACTTACAACAAGATGTCGGACTCTGAAGAAGATTTTGATATCTTTGCCAGCATAGGTGCTATATACCTCCTTGATAAAACAGAGCTTAAAGAACGCATGGCGCGTTGTAAGTTTAACACCGAAGGGACCGTTGCCGACCTCCGCACTCGGTTCAGTGCTTACATTAAAGAGTCCAGATTGTGAAAGTCAACCCAAAATTTATGTGAAGAATTAGAGAAAGGCTCAGATGATAGAGTTTATTCCAAAGCGGATATTTCACAAACAAAAGAGAATATAGAAACAGAGAAGAAAGAACGTAGTACTAAGGCAAACATTAGTGAGCCCGTCACCTATACCAATGTGTATTATACGGTTCCTAATGCGCATTTCCAAGGGACGCCTGTGTTTACAACGGCTACAGCACATAAAAAACCTGTCCCAACTTATATGGCATCCTTATATCCCGCTCTGGCAGAATTTGACATCCTGACTACAGGGAATGGTATTATCCCCATGGAATGGACCCTCAAAATCAATATCCAACAGTAAGCTCAAATTCTCCTCATTCTTCAGAACGAAGCCAAGTACCAGTTAATTCCAATACAAATATTCCTTCAGGTATAACAGGGAAATCCCCTCTTAGTCGAGAAGCAGAAGTTATGAATGAAGTAAGAAAATGGGGGTTGAGATTCGACTCTTCAGGAAATGCACTGGAATTTATTAAACGTATAGAGGAACTGACCGATTGCAACCAGATCCAAACACATGAAATGCTCCGAACTTTCCCAGAAATTTTTAAAGGACCAGCTTTAGAATGGTATAGAATCAACCGTGACAACTTTAAAACATGGCCAGATTTTTATCAGGCCTTCTTGGGATATTTTCTGCCTCCACGATTTATAAAAAGACTGGAAGACGAAATCTCAAAAAAAAGACAGGGTCCACACGAGAAGGCAAGAGATTTCATCCGAACGACACAATATTTAATTCACCAACACCCATCATTGTATATTAGCAATTATATTGATAAAATTTACGATCGCCTTCGACCCGAATATCACTTATACATTCGTCGACGCGATTTTCGAACGTTGGAAGAATTGATGAATTTAGCTACTGAATATGAGTGTATCCAAAACGAAAACCGAAACACGTCATCGAATACAACCAGACCACCGCCTCCCAGGGCATATCAGGTGCCAGCACGGGATGAGCGAGCTCACCGATATATCCCAACGAATGAAAAATACGATCGAACAACTCATTGCTGGAACTGCAAACAGAGGGGGCATTCGAAGGCAAATTGTCGGCAGCCGTTCCGTTTGTTCTGTTCGTTCTGTGGCGAAGATGGTCGCTTACGAAAGATTGTCCTTGTCAGACCCGGCATGTTTCCATCATCACGTCGGAGACGGCCAAAGAGGGGATAATTATAGAGGAAATAAAGTCTAACAGCGAGGTAATGCCTGAGGCGAAGTTATGTGCCACGGAGCAGGAAGTGAACAACCAAGATAAAAACGATCAACACAAAAAAACTTTTGCCACCAGGATCGACGATACGCCACGAGTAGCAGTGAAAGCAGTAAAAACTGCTGAAGTATGGGTAGATCCGCGCTGTTTCTTAACCATAAAGTTGAATGGTCAAACAATCAATGCTTTGCTCGATACCGGGGCGACTCAATCGTTCATTAGTACTAAGGTGCGACACCTACTCAAGAGACTCAAAACACCGGTGAGATATCAACGTAATGCAGTTCAGCTAGCAGATGGTAGTCCCATATTTAGCCGAGAACACTACTCAGTAACTCTGCAAGTAGGGAACCAGTCAATTCAGGGAGAAGTAACGCATTTGAAGCAGTTGAGTCAAGACGCAATAATTGGTATGGATGCCCTACGAAAAATGGATTTCTCTATCAAATTAAATGGGAATGAGCTTATGTCAAATAAAGGTCCTCCAACCCTCAAAAGACAAAATCAGCTATGTGCTCTGGGCGGAAAACCCCTAAAACTAGATCAACAAAAACTTTTGAGTGAATTGAACCGAGAACTGCCGAAATTTGAGCACCTCCCGAACACTACTTACGCCGCAGTTCATCATATCACCTTGAAAAGTAACCGACCTTTCAAACAAAGGTATTACCCGCGAAATCCGGCCATGCAGAAAATTATCGACGAAGAGGTAAACGATTTATTACGGGATGGAAAAATCGAGCCATCTAACAGCCCTTATAGTTCACCAATAGTACTTGTCAAAAAGAAAAATGGGACGTGGAGAGTTTGTGTGGATTACCGTCAACTAAATGAATTATCTGTAATGGATGCGTACCCTTCACCACAAATTTTGGCAATACTAGATAAATTAAGGCAGGCTAACTATATTTCAACAATCGATTTAAAACAAGGGTACTGGCAAATACCTTTGGACCAAGAGTCAAGACCAGCTACAGCGTTTACCGTACCAGGACATGGATTATATCAATGGAAGGTCTTACCATGTAGGTTAAATTCGTCAGCTGCAACTTTTCAGAGAATGTTAGACTCTGTACTAGGACCTGACATGGATCCTCACGCGTTCGCGTATTAAGATGATATCATAATTTTAAGCAAGACGTTTGACGAGCATTTGATACACCTCCAAAAAGTATTTAATCGATTATTAAGAGCTCATCTAAGGACAAATAAGGAGAAATGCGAGTTTTGTAAATGCGAACTGAAATATCTAGGCCACGTAGTCAGTGATCAAGGTATAAGCACTGACCCGGACAAAGTTCAAGCAGTACAAGGACTAAATCCACCTAAGAACATACGGGAATTAATGCGTGTTTTAGGCATAGCTTCATGGTACCGTCGATTCATCAAAAACTTTTTATTAATAGCTACACCGTAAACAAAACTTCTTAAAAAAAAAACAAAAATGGGAATGGGGTATCGCCCAAGACAAGGCCTTCAAGGAATTAAAAAAACAAGCTAGCAGAAGCTCCAGTACTTATGTGTCCTGATTTTTCTTTACCTTTTACACTACAGACCGATGCTAGTAACTATGGGCTAGGAGTGGTCTTATCGCAAAATACTAAGGGACAAGAAAAGGTAATTGCATATGCAAGCCGGACTCCGACAGATCTAGAAAACAAATATTCAGTAACAGAAAAGGAATGCTTAGCAATTTTATGGGGAATACGAAAAATGAGGCCTTACTTAGAGGGCTATCACTTTAATGTAGTCACCGATCACCATTCATTAAAATGGTTACATTCCTTAGAGAACCCCTCTGGAAGACTAGCCCGCTGGGCGATTGAATTACAGCAATTTGATTTCGATATAAAATATAGGAAGGGTTGCATGAATGTCGTTGCGGATACGCTGTCCCGTGACCCGTTGCCAATATCAGAAAGTGAATTACTCACTATAGCGGAGGAAACAGGAGACTGGGTTCAACGAAAAATACAGCTATTGGTCAAGAACCCTGAGAAGTACCCCGACTATCGCATAGAGAATAATAATTTATACCGGAAATTCGTAGCTCACCCACTAGCCGACCGGAGCCACGAGTGGAAATTATGTGTCCCTTTGAAATACTATCAGTTATCTTAGTCGAGAACCATGACTTAATTACTGCCGGTCACCTAGGTATAGCAAAAACCGCATCTCGGATAATGCGCTTGTACTACTGGCCGGGAATGTTCCGGGATATTGCAAAACATGTCGGAAGATGCATATCTTGCAACAAATACAAAGTATCACAACAAAAGCCTAGCGGACTTATGCACTCGACGATAACGGAAAACCCTTGGGATACTATTTGCGCAGACTTCGTAGGACCTTTACCTCGTTCCATGAAGGGTAACACTATGATGTTGGTTATGGTAGGCAAATTCACTAAATGGGTCGTAGCTGTTCCTCTCAGGGCAGCAACCGCGGCAAGCTTGATAAAAGCGATACGAGAGAGAGTGATATTCCAATATGGGATTCCGAAAGCATTTTTAACCGACAATGGCGCGCAATTCACGGGTCAACAATTCAAAACATTTTTGAACGAGTTGGGAATTAATCATATACTCACTGCGCCTTACACACCACAGGAAAACCCAACCGAACGAGTCAATCGCGTAATTAAAACAATGATAGCGCAATAGGTACAAGATAATCATAGAGCTTGGGATGAATACATACCGGAGTTGACATTCGCTATCAACACTAGCAAACATAACTCGACTGGATTTACCCCAGCTTTCCTTAATTTTGGTAGAGAGTTGAGATTACCTAGGGAACCAATACTACCTGAAGAACACAGCAACACCTACCCGGAGGCTATAGAAGGGAAAGAATGGAGGCATTAAACCAACTAGTAGCAGACAATTTGAGAAGGGCTGCTGAAACCCAAGGCAAATATTATAATATGCGACGAAGGGCATGGAAACCAAATATAGGGGAACATGACGTGTACAAAAAATTAAGAGTTCCCTCTTCCGCAGCAAACAAATTTACCGAAAAGTTAGCACCCCGTTACGATGGACCGTTTGAGGTGGTGAGATTAGAATCACCAGTCATAGTAGCCATACGTAAGATAGGTGAGAGAGGAAATCGAAGAACTCCTGTTATCCGTGCACATGTACGTGACCTCAAGGGGTATAAAAGTGACCACACCGAAGAAGAGCTTTTCATTCCAAAGTTAAGTGCGACACAGAACCAGCAAGGGAGAGCCAAGATGACCAGTCCGTTCGACAGAAATGCCACTTATCCACAACCAGTTACAACTGGAAGTAGAATAGAGCGAGGAGGAATGGACGACAAAATACACATGCAATCGGTAGTAGTCATCCCACAGCTGACAAAGCAACGCTTAGAGAAGCTAAAGGAAGAAGGGACAAAAGCCAAGAAGTCCTCCAAAGCAATTTCAACGAAAGCCATGAAAATCCCACACGAAGCGAACCCTAAATCAACACAGAGGTCAAAAAAAGTAGCGGATAAACAACCACTCAACGAGGAAACAAAGCCAATAGGAGCCAGAACCAGCGTGCCACCGACCGACGCCATTGGAGCCGAGAGCCAAATAAACACTGGTAATTCCTCCTTTAAATTTATTTCAGAGAACTCACCACTAGACGGCTATCTAGAGATACACGCGTATGATGATTTCATTGACCTAACCACGATACCGCCAACACCAACATATAACCCGGAACCCATACGGCCGAACGGCAAAATAGAACAAACTCACCTCTGCACGATGGCGATGGATGCGACTGCTCAAGTGGTTAAAAGGCGCAGGAATAAAAAGGAAGTACCAGAAGATCCATTCTTTGGAATCGACATAACCAGCCACAAACGATACGACCCAAAATTTCGAAGGCAAAGGCTAATCTTTCGAAGACGTTGGGGACATGTGCAGGCACAAATCAAAAGACCAGGGGTAGCCGATCTTCACTTCCAAGGACGCAGTAAGAGGGTAGAGTTTATTACGAATACCCAGTGATAAATAACATAAAAAAAAAATATTGAATTAAGCTGAGTTAAAATTTTAAAAAGTGAATTAAATAAAAAAAAAAATAATTAAGCTGAGTTAAAATTTTAAAAAGTGAATTAAATAAAAAAAAATAAGTAATTTAAAAAAAAAAAAAAAAACCAAATTATTATTACTATCTGCGTTATTATTATTAATCTATCTACTGGGAAGAAATTATATTTAGACGAGAAGGTTCTCGTCTCCGAAGAAAGAGGGGGATGTAATGAAGCATTTTATCGCTCCATTACATTCCTTTAAAAATCAAAAAAATCAAAACAATCATTTTATATATTTGCCCCTAGCAGGTAGCACTGTCATCTGAAGCAGAAAATGATTTCATTTAAAAGCCTCAGATAAGCGACCGCAAGCTCCCATTAATGTATTGCCGATAACAGAGCTCGTCACCAACTGATTAGAAATTATATTTTCTAGTGAAAGTAATACAAATACAATATTTGATGGTGGTGAATATTGTGAGAGAGAGGTGAATATAGTGAGCGAGAGGTGAATTTCTAATAAAAGAAAGTAAGGCAAATGGCGAAAGTAAGCCTGAACCCAGCAGAGGAACACAAAAAGGCAACGATCAGCGTATATCGATGGTGAATTTGTATAATAAAATGTATGGTATTAAACCAAACAATAAAATGGACGCAATATGAGTCGATGAAGATGATATTGAATAATTCTTGATGTACGTACTTGAGTACACCGCCACCTGCACACTCCTCGTGCATAGACAAACGTAATATGAGTCGATGACGATGATATTAAATAATTCTTGCTGTACGTACTTGAATACACCGCCACCCGCACACTCCTCGTGCATAGACAAATGTAATATGAGTCGATGACTATGATATGGAATAATTCTTGCTGTACGTACTTGAATACACCGCCACCCGCACACTCCTCGTGTATAGACAAAAATACTTTGCATTACTTAGAGCAAGAGGAAGGGGAGTACCGGACAAGGAAATATATGGGTAATTACATGAAAAAGTAAAGTTTGCAAAAATAAAATTAACAGTCACTTACAGTCAAAGACTTAACGAGAGGAGGCCGTTCACACAACAAAATCACTCCGAAACGTACCGAAGTATACCGTTGAAGTGTAATATCAGTATAAAAACCGAAAAGCCGAAATAATAGGAGTCAGTAAGACTGTACTTATTTAAACAGAGGGTAAGAACCAATAATAATTACGGTAGTAAATTTCCCCCACCAGTGGTAAGAAATTGCTATCTTTAAAGCCAGTAGAAATACTGTGGTTGCCAGTTGAAAAACTGTGGTTGTCAGTAGAAATACTGTGGTTGCCAGTAGAAATACTGAGGTTGCCAGTTGAAAAACTGAGGTTGCCAGTAGAAATACTGTGGTTGCCAGTATAAATACTGTGGGTAATTTAACTCTTGCAGAGATTTCCCCCCACCAGCGGTAAGGGATCTCAGAGACAAATTACAATAAGCCAGTTAATAACTGTGGTTGCCAGTAGAAATACTGTGGTTGCCAGTAGAAATACTGAGGTTGCCAGTTGAAGAACTGAGGTTGCCAGTAGAAATACTGTGGTTGCCAGTAGAAATACTGAGGTTGCCAGTTGAAAAACTGAGGTCGCCAGTAGAAATACTGTGGTTGCCAGTAGAAATACTGTGGGTAATTTAACTCTTGCAGAGATTTCCCCCCCACCAGCGGTAAGGGATCTCAGAGACAAATTAAAACAAGCCAGTTAATAACTGTGGTTGCCAGTAGAAATACTGTTGTTGCCAGTAGAAATACTGTGGTTGCCAGTAGAAATACTGTGGTTGCCAGTAGAAATACTGTGGTTGCCAGTAGAAATACTGAGGTTGCCGGTAGAAATACTGAGGTTGCCGGTAGAAATACTGTGGTTGCCAGTAGAAATACTGTGGTTGCCAGTATAAATACTGTGGTTGCCAGTAGAAATACTGAGGTTGCCAGTAGAAATACTGTGGTTGCCAGTAGAAATACTGTGGTTGCCAGTAGAAATACTGAGGTTGCCAGTAGAAATACTGTGGTTGCCAGTAGAAATACTGAGGTTGCCAGTTGAAAAACTTTGGTTGCCAGTAGAAATACTGTGGTTGCCAGTAGAAATACTGAAGTTTTCCAGCATCAATACAGTGGTTGCTAGTCGAGACGCTGTTTGCCGAATCTACTGTTACTATAATTTGAAGAAATATACGAGAAAGGTAGCACCAGAAGGAACCTTACTAAGGAAACAACAACCGACGTTGGACTCTAAAGACACACTGGGAATTAACACCGAAAAACCAAAATTGGAGAAAATAAAAGCACATAGCCTAATAATCCAAACTTTAAAACTATAGAATTGAATTAAAATTTAATTATTTTTAATAATAAAACTATTTTCTTGATTGAATAAAGGAAAATCTTTGAAATTAAAGTTTTAGTGTACCTTCTTTAGTAAAACCCTGGACACCAGCGAGTATACCTCAGCCAGAAAAACCCAAGGTACATCACAGTGTAGAGATTCTACCGCCAAATTAAAACATCCATTCGGGCATCTGGTGATAGAATAAACTGGACACAAAAATTGTCACTAATTTTGCTAGTTTTCGAACAACAAATAAAGATGACACAAAGCACAAACCATCCGAGCTCTTGTACGGAGAAAATATTAAATTGCCTCTTGATTTTTCCATAACAACAACTAAAAACACAAACGAATCGAATTCAGTAGAACAATTGAAACTGTTTTTGAAAATATACCAAACACTTCACTAGAAACTAGACAAAATCCAATCCCAAAGAGTCTCGAGACTTGCGACCACGTCCTGATTAGAAGAGCCAGAGTTAAAAGAAGTCTGGAATCTCCTTATGAGGGTCCTTAGAAAACAATTAAAAGACTACGAAAATATTTTATTGTTTTTAAAGACGGAAAAAAATATTCCCTATCAATCGACCGACTGAAACCATTTTTCCGTTCTGAATAATAAAAAAACAACAAATAGAAAGAGTAAACAAAACAAAACGACAAAAATGATTAGCTTCGCTGGAAAGGGGGTGATGTAGCGATTGCGACACACAAACAGTTCTAAAATAAAATTCATGTTTGTCGAACTTAATTTATAAATGAGAGCATAGATGGAGGTGGATGCGGTAAAGAGAAATTACATTCCTTTTTAATTTTTGTAATTCTCGTTTAACCATTTTGATTTTCATTCAATCTTCAGATGTGAACCAAAGCGGTCAGTTTAAATAAAATTAAATATTAAAGACGTAAAATATATGAATTGTTGTAAATAGTTTGTTTTTATAAAGTTTTTATAAATGAAAATAAAATAAAATAAATTGTTGGTTTCAATTTTATTAATCAACACGAAGCTAAGAATAACTTTACGTCGAAACCGAACGACTAAGGTGAGATGCACTTTTCATGACAATGATACTCTTGCCGGATTTGACACTTCCTCGCAAGAGGCAGTGCCCCTAAAAAAACAAGGTGTTCTCGAAGCTGTGATCGAACCCAGACCTTCGGCCTGATAGTCCGACACACTCATTTTTTTTTCATTTTTAATTAATTTTTTATTTTTCATTTTCTTATATCTATCTTAATGCTAGACAAAAAATCTTAAACAACTAGCTTACCATATTAACTTAACTAACTTACTGGCCCCATGCGGGCGCTCTAAATCTGTGACTATACTTAAACAATGCCTTTCGACGTAAAATAGCTTATATTTAAAATTCATGATAACTTAAAACTAACGAGAAAATTATTAAAAAAACTCATCATCTATATCATTGTTTTTTAAATTTTTTATAAAACTTAAAGCTACCCTTTACCTAAATAAAACTAATTAAAACTAAATTAAAACTAAATTAAACTACATTATATCTAATTAACACTACTTAAAATAACTTAAAAACTAGAACAGCCACCAGCAATTTTTTTTTTTTTTTTGTTTTTTTTTTTTTTTTTTTTTTGTGCCACCGTCCTGTTCTACCTACTCTACTTTACCTATATTTACCTTAGAACTATGTAAGTCGGCCAAAGCAATAATGTGGTCAACTTTCAATATCGCGGTGGTCACCCAACCACCAGAATTTTTTGACTTGTTCAATTAAGTCCTTTCTGTCCCGAAGTGGCACAGCTCTACTGAACCGCAGACGCTCTGCTCCGTTTCCTGAGCCGACGTCCCGATCGTAAAGAAGTCGCCGATCCACAGTCCTACGGCTGACGTGGTAGATTAACGGAACCGCCAATCTATCCTGTATCAGCCCACGACTGTCTAAATAGAGGAATGTCTCGGGCGGGATGAAACCGTTAAGACGTACACTTTCGCTATAATCATCATTGGGGTAGTAAGCCCCAAAAATAAGTCCATTGGTCGAGGTCATCGCTCTTGCAATGTGACCCCGAATCAGCTTGATTAAAAAGTTATCTATCCTGTTTATATTGGCCCTGTTGTATAGAAGCTCGTTGGCATAGTAATGTGTGTACTCCGACTCTGGTGTTCTGTGCAATCCAAGGCAGCGTCTAAGACACTGCCTCTCAAACACCCAAATCTTTTCCATTTGAGATGGGGCAACGTTGAACCACACAGGGCACCCATAGGCAATCATTGGCCGGATAAGGGCCATGTAGCAAATCAGTCGATCTTCAGCTGTGAAAGAGTGCGGACGTGTTGACGACTTTCACAGTGTATAAAATAATTTCGGTGTGTTCGAACTGAATTAAATTCACTTATACTTTAAGTGCACTCATTGCACAATTTTTAGTGGCAATTTGCCAAGAAAATTTAAAAGGCAAGTTAGCCTAGAGGTAGCGTGGGTCAGGGCTTTTTTTTAAATAAGTTCTGGGAGAAAGTTAACAAAAACCGAGAGCAGAAGGAACAGCAAATGATAAAATCAACGGGGACATCGAAAGATGATCCCCCAACAACAAGTCAAGCAGCCAAAACATCAGGTGATGCAGCAGCAGCAGTTAAGGTAGCGGTGCCTTCCATAGAAGCCCAGCCAACAACGACAGCGTCATCGGCAGGTGCCGAAGTTAATACAAGCAGCATAGCGACTGCAACAACAAGCTGTGCAAAAGGCACGACATCAACACCAGCCGGTGCCAATTCAAAGGGGGATAAGAAGAGAAGGCGTATCATTAGATACAAGCCACACCTAATAAATCGTGCCGATAGGAGCACCAGAGCTAAGTTGGCTAAGGCCTCCGCTCAAGCCAAAATGCAGAGGCATTTAGAAAGCTCCTCCTATGAGGATGACGATACGAAAATTAATGAACATGACCATGAGGGCGATGACGAGGCAGAGGCTGAAGACGATATCGCCAAAGAAGCAAACGATACGACCGTCAAGAAGACATGTGTGCATAACGTCACTGAGGTAGATGCCGAAGAGATTGCATACATGTCCGTAGAAGGGGAGGGGCACTACGTGAGTGGCGAGTTGGTGGACCTTTCACCTCCAGAAGAGTCAGAAGATGAGCAGGAAAAAATCGCATCACTGACAGAGAAAATTTCTTCCCTCATGGAAATGGTAAAAGCGCTCAAAGTTAAGCAGGAAGCGCGTAGGGAAAAAGAGCGCCTAGTTGCTCTTGAAAGAAAACGACAAAAAACGCTCCAAGAGCAACAAAAAGCAGCACAAATGCAGCAGCAAAAACTACAGCCCCAGCAACAGCATCAGCAACCGCAAGTACAGAAAAAACAACAACAGCAACAACAGCAACAACAAAAACAAATACAACAAATACAACAACCACTTCAACAGCGACAACAACAAAAGACACAGAAGCAACAACAGCAGCAAAAACTACAACAACAGCGACAACCGCAGCAGTCACAACAGCAGCAGACACAACAGCAGCAGTCACAACAGAAGCAACAACAGCAACAGCCACAAGCAAAGAAAGGTAAGGTGCCACCAATTTATACCTTCAAAATAGAATTGAAAGACACAATAGAATTATGTAAGTCGGCCATAGGCAACAATTTTATTATTAAAAGGTTGAACGCAGACCGACACGCCATTCATTGCTCTTCGGTCGAGCATTATAAAAAAGTAAAAGATCTCCTGTCTCAAACGAAGACAGAATACTACAGTTTCACCCCGAAGGAAGACAAGCTACAAACAGTCCTCCTGAAGGGTATCGAATCCTCTACGGATCCGCAGGAACTCTTAACTGAGCTCCGTCAAGTGGCGAGCGATGATCTCGATTTTATCGGGGTCAGACCGTTTTCCACAGTTAAGGCCAGACGGGAGAAACGGAATTTACCATTCTTCCTAGTTCAGCTCTCGCCCCAAAGCAAGTTGAGTGGTTTAAGGAGTATAACCGTCCTAAACTACCAAATTGTAAGATGGGAAAAATTAAATAGGCAGAGAGACATGCTTCAATGCATGAACTGCCAAGGATATGGCCACGTGGCAGCAAACTGTGGTATGGATCCAGTTTGTGTCAAGTGTGGAGATTCCCACAAGATAGGTGAATGTAAACTCGGAAAAGAGAGGGTCGAAGACAGGACCCAGTTAAAGTGTGCACTTTGCCGAGGCTCCGGGCACCCCGCAAACTATCGGGGATGTCCGAAGTTTCAGGAAATGAAAAAAAACAAAGACCAAAAGAAGACAGTAGAGGTGAGACGCCCTGAAGTACGCCAGACATCAACTTTCGTCAATCCCGCAATTTCTTACGCCCAAATGGCGTCTGGAAAGGGAAAAACGGTACAGCCTCAACCACAGGTAGCCAAACAGGTCCAAGTGCCTACGGCTCCTGTGCCAGAGGCAGATCTGATGCAGGTGTTGCTGACCATTCATGGTCAGTTAACCGATGTGCAAAAACAGATAAGGGAGCAGGCGGCTAGGGTGGATTACCTCTACGCTATTCTGCCGGCAACGCGAAATGGTTAAAGGCGCGAGTTAAGTATCCATAGCAAAACATATTGAGAAAAAAGATAACATTATTTGTATTCAATGATATCTTTAGTCTCTAGTACAGTCTTGCACACAACGCTACAATGATAACATATGTAAAAGAGATAATATCGTTTGTATACAATGTTGGAATATTATCTCTTCTTCATTATCAAGCAAGACGATTGTACGCTTGGGTCTCCTTGTAGATAGATAAGAAAAGTATATAAATACGACTGTATGATGAATTTATCAATAGTCTTATTGTAACTACATAGTAGCCTTAAGCTCCTTTTAGAATTAGTAAAAAGTATTTCAATAATAAAGGACATAGTTCCAAATAAATATTGTTTAATTTTAAAAGTAAGAAACAAGTGTTTTAATTGGCGATCCTGCCAGGAGGTTAAATATACTTTTTAACTTCAATCGAGCGGACCTCGGGAACAAGTAGTGAAATCTAGTATAAACAGAACACTCGCGTTACCGGTTACAAGAATTACCTAGCATAGCAGGTACAAATATAGCTTCTTCGTACGAAGCAGCAAAGCAATTCAGTGAAAGTGTATATGTGGAGAAAAAAAACACACAAATTCGACGACAACAGACACGAGTTCAAAATGGAACAACTCGCAGTATTAATGGCAAGATTAGAAGCTTTAGAAACCAGGTGCAACACAGTAACACAAACCCTAGAGCACACACGCACAGAGAATGCAAGGTTAGCAGCAATAATAACTAACCAAAATCAAATAAACACTAATTTAGAAACAAAACTAAATGAAGTAAAATCTGGATTAGGCATAGTACCAAACATACCTGTGCTAGAGGAAATAAGAACCACATATACAGATGGTAGTGAAATACAGTTAGACGCATTTAAAAGCCTACCTATTTTCAACGGCGATCAATCAAATTATCGGTCGTGGCGCGAAGAAGCATCCAGATTAATGGACAGCATTAAAAACTTCAAAACACACAGTAAGTACGCAGCAGCATTGACTATAGTGAAAAGTAAAATACAGGGTGCAGCCGCGAATGTGTTAACTAATTATAACACAATTTTTAATTTTGAGGCGATACGTAACAGATTAGATTATACGTACTCTAATCAAGAACCTCTATACGTGCTACAAGACATGATGAAAGCCATCACGCAAAAAAGAAGCACACTGTCTGAATACCACGACGAGATAAATAAAAATCTCAATTTAATAATATCAAAAATCACTATGTCAGGTGATCCGCCGAATATAATCGACAGACTAATTAAAAATGCTAACGACGACGCAGTTCGTATATTCATTGATGGTATGAGTGACAACTTTACAAGAGGATCATTATATTCAGCTACAATAAATGATCTAGAACACGCATTCGCAATTGCTCGCAGAATAGAACATGATAATGTGCACAGGCATTTACATCTCACTCAAGATAAGCACCACAAAAATATGCCACATGAACGCAGAAACGAAAGAAGACCAAATTATTCGAGCCAAACAACGAATTATCAACCCCAGAAGCAATACGATAATATGCAGCAACACAATCAAGGACCACGCCTAAACCCTTTCAAGAGAAATGACGGACCACAGCCGATGGAGATAAACTCGAGACAAATTGTACATGCACAGCGACAAAATTGGAATCAATACAAACCCGATGTATATAATCCACCAGCGAAACGTGAACACAGCGGGAGTTTCAACACACACAACAGACCGCAACGATCTTATCAGCAGAACTTCAAGCAGCAGAGAGTAAATAACTCCCGACAACAACGCAGAGACGATGTCAGCAGTACATATGCAGAAGCAGATGAAACGGAATGTATGGTAAATAATAACATAAGAATAGATCATTTAAACTAGTAGACGGGTTGCCCTGCTTAAATTTAACTAGTATTATTTCTAAGAAAATTTATAAAATTCTTATTGATACTGGTGCAACCCATAATTACATTAATAGAAAATGCGATTCTAGCGAAAAAATTAAAATTAAACCTATAAAAATAAAAACAATGCATGGTTATTCTATGGTAGATACAAAGAAAGTAGTTAAGATATTAAAGAAAAATATAACATTTTTTGAATTAGAGGATATTCAGTCTTTTGATATGATATTAGGATATGAAGGACTTAAAGTTTTAAACGCGGAAATAAATTTCAGTAATATGACTCTAACTACCATAAGCAGTGTCGAATCTATTCAGAAAATTAATTACATAATTGGGGAAAATAATATTTATAAAGCAGACATAGATAGACTGATGAAGATTAATAACAGCATAGGACCGTTACCCTTTACAGATACTATAGAAGCAAGCATTAGGACGACCAATGATAATCCGGTTTATGTTAAACAATATCCATATCCCATAGCAGATAACGAATTCGTAAACAAAGAAATACAGAAACTCTTACATGACGATATAATAGAAAAAAGCCATAGTCCTTATAACAGTCCCATATGGACAGTACCTAAAAAAGGTTTGGACGAAAAAGGAAAACCAAAACGGCGCATGGTTGTTGATTTCCAAAAACTTAACGCTCACACTGTAACAGACAGATACCCCATTCCGGATGTCAACATGACAATTCAAAATTTAGGTAAAGCCAAGTACTTTACAACGTTAGATTTGGAGTCAGGTTTCCACCAAATTAAAATCAAAGCAGATGATAAAGAAAAAACAGCTTTTGCTATAAATGGCGCAAAATATCATTTTAAACGAATGCCTTTCGGGCTCAAAAATGCACCAAGCATATTTCAGAGATGCGTGGACGACATTTTGAGAGACTTTGTAGGTAAATTCGTACACGTTTACATTGATGACGTATTGATATATTCTTCATCTGAGGAAGAACATATACAGCACATAAGTCAAGTATTCGACGTACTCAATAAAGCCACATTAAAAATATCTGATGAGAAAAGTAAGTTTTTTCAAGAAGAAGTAGAATACTTAGGTCACATAATCAGACATGGTAGAATCACTACGAACCCTGAGAAAATAGCAGCTATAGAAAATTTTCCAGTCCCACAAACGGTAAAGGATTTGAGAGGATTTTTAGGTCTTACAGGTTACTATCGTAAGTTTATAAAAGGATACGCAAGCATAGCCAAGCCCCTGACATTATATTTACGAGGAGATAACGGTAAAGTAAACAAAAAACAAAGTAAAAATATTAAGTTAAATCTGAATGATTCAGCATTAGAAGCGATTAGAATTTTAAAAAATTATTTGAAAGAACAAGTCGAACTTTTTCAACCGGATTATAGTAAACCATTCGAGCTTACTACTGATGCATCCAACATAGCTATTGGAGCCGTACTAAGTCAGAATAAGCAACCTATACACTTCTTGTCAAGAACACTGAGTAAGACAGAAGAGAACTATAGCACAAACGAGAAAGAGCTATTAGCGATCATATGGTCCTTACAAAAACTCAGAAACTACATATATGGTATAGCAGACTTAACCATATATACCGATCACCAGAGCCTTATATATTCTGTATCAGAAAAAAATCCCAACACAAAGCTGAAACGTTGGAAGGGAATCATTGAAGACTTTGGAGCAAAATTAGTATATAAACCAGGAAACCTAAATCTTGTAGCTGACGCATTATCACGTCAACGCATAAATACTTCTACCATAGAAACAGCACATTCAGCTGAAAGTTCTTCTAATGATATAATAAAAACTGTGAATCAGCCTTTTAATGCATACGCTGCACAGTTCGAACTTATTGAAGATATAACAAATAATATCGAAACACAAATCTATTTTAGTAACAAAATAAGACTCATAATAAAGTTTAAGGACAAAGACTCTTTACTAAGGCAGATGAAAGAAGTTATACAACCCCAAAAGATTGTAGCTTTGCATACGAAATTTGAAAACATATACAAATATGGTGAAAACATAAAAAAAGAATTCCCACTAGTAAGATTTATATTCACACCAAGAAAACTTCAAGACGTGACAAATTTGGAGGAACAACTAAAACTTGTAAGGGTAACTCACGAAAGAGCACACCGAGGGTTACGTAACAATATACAAGAAATCTCAGAGAAATATTACTGGCCCGATCTAAATAAACAAGCAAAGAGTTTCAACAAAAAATGCATAGCATGTCTATTTGGAAAATATGAAAGAAAACCTATCAGAGAACCTCTGAATAATTCAGAAATACCAACACATGTGGGAACACACATTCATATGGACATATACTTCAACGACAAGTATACTTTCCTTGTAACAGTAGATAAGTATTCTAAATATACAATCCTTCGGGAAATCGAAACTCGAAACAGACTGTACGACGTTATGGAAGAGGTCTTATCTAATTATTTCCCAAAATGTGAACGACTCATGACAGATAATGAGAAGGGATTCAAAACAGAAATGGTGAACCAAATGTGTTTGAAATACAACATAACTAAAGTAGAAACTCCAGTATACAGATCGACAGCGAACGGTCAAGTAGAACGTGTAAACGGTACAATAACTGAACTGTCTAGAATATTCACAATTCAGAATAAAACAAGACTTATCGACGAAATATTTAGAACAGTGCGTGAATTAAATAATTCTATACACTCAGTTACCGGTTTGAAACCTAGAGACATTTTCTTTAATCAAAATAAATATAGCAATAGTGAAATTATAATAAATAAACTAAACTCAGCATCCAAAAAAGTGATCGAACGTCTAAATAAAGGAACTCGACACAGAGAGTATAAAAAAGGAGATAAGATAATGGTAAGAATCACAGGTCTTAGAAAGAAATCTAACGCCAGATACATAACAAGAATAGTAGAAGAAGATAAAGGAGACACTGTAATCTCTAAAGAAGGAATAAAAATTCACAAGGATAACATAAAGAATTATCATTTTTCAGATGACGAAAATATTAATATTCCTAACATTACTAGGAATTGTACAGAGTCAAGAAGGGCAAGGAAACGTTCAAATAACTGAGTTACTAAACAAGAAGTTTATACTTACGCAAACAGATGACGTGTATTTATTCAAAGAACAAACTTATTTGTTACATGCAACCAACCTGACTTCGATATTTCAACCTTACGTAAATATCGTAACTAGTAAATATCAACCTACACAAGAAGAAAAAATTTGGTTAAGTAAAATTAAGAATTTAGCAGACCAATTACAAGAACATACTAGGCATACTAGATCAATTAACTTTTTAGGAACAGCTTTCAAATATGTGTTTGGTAATCCTGACCATTATGACTTAGTTAACATAGAAACGAGTATAAATAATCTCATAGAAAACAATAATAAACAAAAAACTATAAATTCTAGATTTGAACAAATTTTGCAACAATTCGAAGGTCAGAGCCTTAAAGAACATTTAGTAATAGAACAAGTGTACGAACAATTATTATTATTGACCAGAACAATTAATGCAGCAAAAAATAATGAATATTTATCAGAAAGCCTAGACTTAGATGACATTAAAAATATTATTCAACATGAAATAATTCAAGTACCCATAATAAATATACTTGAGTACTCTAAAATATTATTAGCTAGAACTGATGAATTCTTCATCACAATATATAAATATCCAGTTCTAATTAAATCATGTAAATTGTATAAAGTAACACCTTTAAATTCAAAACATGGAAAAATCATTACAGATAAAACAATTGCCTTATGTAACCAAACTTATTTAAGAACAAAAAATTGTCAAAATCATCTAAGTAAAAACATTTGTGAAATTAACTTTGAAGAAGAAAATTGTCTTATTCCACTTTTAAAGAATATAACTTCAAAATGCAACATTAAACAAGAATACGATTACGACTTAGAAATTGAATCCGGTGTTATGTTATTAAGCGGTAAGCATAAGTTAAATAATCAAACAATTAATGGTATAAACTTAGTTACTTATGAAAATACTATAAATCTAGACGATAAAATATACAAAAACATGCATAAGCAAATTAAAGAAGTTATATTAAGAAATCATAATTCAGAGTCTTACATCGACCAAATAATTAAAGAAGATACAATGTACAAATTCGATAACATAGATACTTTAAAAAAACTAATTATTCCTTTTGAAGAAAAACCGATATTATCAACTATATACACAATTGTAACACTGATTGTTATTCTAGCATTTACGTACGTAATGATAAAAACTATACAATGTATAACAGATCGTCAAAAACAAAAAAAGATTGACGCATATAACAAAACTTATGAAAGAGAAATGTTAAAAATAGCGTCGAAAAATCGGGACGATTTCGTTTAACAAGGGGGGGAGTTAAGTATCCATAGCAAAACATATTGAGAAAAAAGATAACATTATTTGTATTCAATGATATCTTTAGTCTCTAGTACAGTCTTGCACACAACGCTACAATGATAACATATGTAAAAGAGATAATATCGTTTGTATACAATGTTGGAATATTATCTCTTCTTCATTATCAAGCAAGACGATTGTACGCTTGGGTCTCCTTGTAGATAGATAAGAAAAGTATATAAATACGACTGTATGATGAATTTATCAATAGTCTTATTGTAACTACATAGTAGCCTTAAGCTCCTTTTAGAATTAGTAAAAAGTATTTCAATAATAAAGGACATAGTTCCAAATAAATATTGTTTAATTTTAAAAGTAAGAAACAAGTGTTTTAATTCGCGCTGCCTGAGCGACCCTTTAAGATCCCAGCTGTGAATGTGAATTCGCTGATTAGGACCGAACGTAGAGCAAACCTCTTTCATTTGCTGCAAGACCAAAGTCCTGATGTGTTTATGGCTAGCGAAACTAAGCTAAATCAGAAACACAAACTGACTAATAAAAATTACAATATCGTAAGAAGGGATCGGCCCAACTCCTCTCAAGGGGGTGGGGTCGCAATCTTCATACGAAAGGGTATTAAACATAAAGTTATATATAATAGTGAAGTGCGAAGATTCGGGTTGATAGAAGCCTGCATCGTTTGCATTCCTCTCCAGCAGGGGAAAAGAATGTACGCAATAGCTGTGTACGCACCTGACGCACCTCAGCCGGCTAATTTTATCGCAGAACTCGAAAAACTTTTTGAATGCTTAAGACTGAACTTGGATGATAATTATTATCTCATGGCAGGGGACTTGAACGCCAAACATGTAGATTGGGGAAATCAAGTACAAAATCCTAGAGGGAACCATCTTTTTAATTGGATGGGTCGATACAGTGTTGAGTGTAGGATCGACCTTCTGGCTACAGATAGACCGTCTTTTCCGAGAAGTGGTAGTTTTCTGGATCTACTCCTGCTTGACTCAAGACTGTTAATAACTGACACTGTAGGTCAACATACAAAAAACTGTTTACGAACAATTGAATACGACAGTGATCACTGCGGACTTGCCGCCGTAATACAGCTCCCGAGCGAACTTTTGGAGTTGGATGAGTATGTGCCAGCGCACTCTTACAATTTCAGTAAGACGCGTTGGCCACGCTTCTCCAACTACTTGGCAAGAGAAATACGTTCCGATGACATTTCTCCACCAAATGACAGAAACCTGACAAACGTCGAGATCGACGGGTTCCTGACTCAAATGGATACGACTATAAAACGAACAATGGACAGAACAATCCCAAAATATAAGGAACAAGACCCTACTGGTTTATACAAGAACGCGACAATCGACGCACTACACCGACAAAAAAGTGGACTGCTGACTAGGTTGAAACTTCTTTACAGACGTTTCACGGACACACGTGATCTGGAGATTAGGACATTGAAGTCGTCGATCAAAAACATTAATGTTCTGATTAAACAAAATTATAGATTGTCTATTAATTTATATTGGGATAACAGAATTCGGGCCGTTAATTCTAGCGACCCTAGTATGTTTCCCCAAATAAATAAGATATTTAGAAGAAATGATCAAAACGAACTTCCATGTCTTAAACTTCAGAGGACAACAGATAACGAAGACGTACTTACGATGGCGGGAATAGATCCGGAGGGTGCCGTTTTCGATGATAACTTTTTTATGATAGAAGATCCACAGGAAAAGGTAGAAGCTGTAGGGGCTGCTTTTCAGCAAGTGTATAAGGTGAATGCTAGCATTCGTCCGAATCATGACCTGGAGAACAGAGCCTTACTGCACAACTTCTACCTTGGAAATAACATAACGCAATGGCGATCTGAGAATACTGGTTTCACCGGGTTCAATGACGAAAACTTGGCAAATGCCACCATCGCCGAGCGAAATGGACCCAGTTCATTGTTAATTTCGAAGGTAGAACTTCAGTTAATTTTTCAAACATTAAAGAAAAAGAAATCTGCGGGGGTCGATGGTATACCCAACATTGTGTTACGACATCTCCCTGAGGAAGCAATAGACATTTATACCACACTGTTCAACAACGCATTGAATAATGCATATTATCCAGTGAGTTGGAAAACAGCTGTGGTCCATCCTCTCCCCAAAAAGGGAAAGGACAGCTCCAATCCGGCAAATCTTCGGTCGATAAGTCTTCTTCCAAGTATCAGTAAAGTATTCGAAAAGATTCTCAATAGAGCTCTGTTCAAGTGGGCTGAGGACAAAAATATTATTCCAGATAATCAGTTTGGCTTTAAGGCGGGGCATGACACTATTCATGCTGCGTCTAAGTTAGTTTCTGATGTTCAATGGAACAAAACGAAAAAGCAATGTACGGGTGCCGTTCTGGTTGATTTAGAGAAAGCTTTCGACACCGTATGGTTAGAGGGTCTTTATCTGAAGCTATCTAGATTTGGCATAAGTAAGCCACTGTTATATATGCTTCATGACATGCTCAATGGTAGAAAGTTTGTTGTCAAAAGTGGCAATGTAACTTCTACCACAACTTTTGATATTAAAAATGGTCTACAGCAAGGAGCTGTGAACTCACCGATTCTTTTTAGTATTTACACCAGCGATCTGATAGGTAGTCTCACTCATGCGATTGCGTATGCCGATGACCTTGTAGCGTACAGAACGGGTCCAAAAGTTGAAGTCATAAAAAATCTCTTGCAGCGTGACTTCGACCAGATTCAGCGATATTGTGATGACTGGAAGTTAAAAATTAACTTTCAGAAATCAGAAACTATCCTGTTTAGAACCCCGTTGTCTAGGGCTTCTAGGGATACAAGAAAGAACTGGAGAAATCTAGTGATCGTTGGACCAAGTGGACATCCACTGGCGAGTAAAGATGTGGTAAAGTACCTTGGCATCTGGCTAGATCAGTATCTATATTTCAATCGACATGTAGATGCTGCTCTGGCCAGAGCTAGGGGAGCCTTTGGGTTGACAAGACGGTTGTTTTATAGCAGCCGCCTTGACAGCAGAGTAAAGGTGATTTGCTACATGGCCCTTATCCGGCCAATGATTGCCTATGGGTGCCCTGTGTGGTTCAACGTTGCCCCATCTCAAATGGAAAAGATTCGATTGTTTGAGAGGCAGTGTCTTAGACGCTGCCTTGGATTACACAGAACACCAGAGTCGGAGTACACACATTACTATGCCAACGAGGTTCTATACAACAGGGCCAATATAAACAGGATAGATAACTTTTTAATCAAGCTGATTCGGGGTCACATTGCAAGAGCGATGACCTCGACCAATGGACTTATTTTTGGGGCTTACTACCCCAATGATGAGTATAGTGAAAGTGTGCGTCTTAACGGTTTCATCCCGCCCGAGACATTCCTCTTTTTAGACAGTCGTGGGCTGATACAGGATAGATTGGCGGTTCCGTTAATCTACCACGTCAGCCGTAGGACTGTGGATCGGCGACTTCTTTACGATCGGGACGTCGGCTCAGGGAACGGAGCAGAGCGTCTGCGGTTCAGTAGAGCTGTGCCCCTTCGGGACAGAAAGGACTTAGTTAAGCAAGTCAAAAAATTCTGGTGGTTGGGTGACCACCGTGATATTGAAAGTTGACCATATTGTTGCTTTGGCCGACTTACATAGTTCTAAGGTAAAGATAAGTAGAGTAGGCAGAACAGTGACGGTGGCACCAAAAAAAAGTACATAAGTAAATGTATTTGTATGTGGGTACTTGCGGTTGTGAATGTATATGTATATATGTATATGAACATATATACATGTGTATGGGCGTACGCGAGTGTGCATATGCGTATGCAAAAAAAAAAAAAAAAAAAAAAATTGCTGGTGGCTGTTCTAGTTTTTTAAGTTATTTTAAGTAGTTTTACTTAGATATAATGTAGTTTACGTTAGTTTTAATTTAGTTTTAATTAATTTTATTAGGTAAAGGGTAGCTTTAAGTCTTATAAAAAATTAAAAAATGATATAGAAAATGAGTTTTTTTTTTAATAATTTTCTCGTTAGTTTTAAGTAATCATCAATTCTAATATTAAGTTATTTTTCGTCGAAAGACATTTTTTAAGTATAGTCATAGTTTAATTTAGAGCGCCCGCATGGGGCCAGTAAGTTAGTTAAGTTAATATGGTAAGCTAGTTGTTTAAGATTTTTTGTCTAGCATTAAGATAGATATAAGGAAATGAAAAAATAAAAATGAATTAAAAAAAAAAAAAAAAAAAAAAAAAAAAAAATTAAAATGGCCATGTAGCAAATCACCTTTACTCTGCTGTCGAGGCGGCTGCTACAGAACAACCGTCTTGTCAACCCAAAGGCTCCCCTAGCTCTGGTCAGAGCAGCATCTACATGTCGATTGACATATAGATACTGATCTAGCCAGATGCCAAGGTACTTTACCACATCTTTACTTGCCAGTGGATGTCCACTTGGTCCAACGATCACTAGATTTCTCCAGTTCTTTCTTGTATCCCTAGAAGCCCTAGACAACGGGGTTCTAAACAGGATAGTTTCTGACTTCTGGAAGTTAATTTTTAACTTCCAGTCATCACAATATCGCTGAAACTTGTCGAAGTCACGCTGCAAGAGAATTCTAATGACTTCAACTTTTGGACCGGTCCTGTACGCTGCAAGGTCATCGGCATACGCAATTGCATGAGTGAGACTACCTATCAGATCGCTGGTGTAAATACTAAAAAGAATCGGCGAGTTCACAGCTCCTTGCTGTAGACCGTTTTTAATATCAAATGTTGTGGTAGAAGTTACATTGCCACTTTTGACAACAAACTTTCTACCATTGAGCATGTCATGAAGCATATATAACAGTGGTTTACTTATGCCAAGTCTAGTTAACTTCAGATAAAGACCCTCTAACCATACGGTGTCGAATCCCTTCTCTAAATCAACAAGAACGGCACCCGTGCATTGATTTTTCGCTTTGTTCCATTGCACATTAGAAACTAACTTAGACGCGGCATGTATAGTGTGATGTCCCGCCTTAAAGCCAAACTGATTGTCTGGAATAATATTTTTGTCCTCAGCCCACTTGAACAGAGCTCTATTGAGAATTTTCTCGAATACCTTACTGATACTTGGAAGAAGACTTATTGACCGAAGATTTGCCGGATTGGAGCTGTCCTTTCCCTTTTTGGGGAGAGGATGGACCACAGCTGTCTTCCAACTCACTGGATAATATACATTATTCAATGCGTTGTTGAACAGTGTGGTATAGATGTCTACGGCTTCCTGAGGGAGATGTCGTAAAACAATGTTGGGTATGCCATCGACCCCCGCAGATTTCTTTTTCTTTAATGTTTGAAAAATTAACTGAAGCTCTACCTTCGAAATTAACAATGAACTGGGTCCATTTTGCTCGGCGATGGTGGCGTTTGCCAAGTTTTCGTCATTGAACCCGGTGAAACCGGTATTCTCGGATCGCCATTGCGTAATGCTATTTCCAAGGTAGAAGTTGTGCAGTAAGGCTCTGTTCTCCAGGTCATGATTCGGACGAATGCTAGCATTCACCTTATACACTTGCTGGAAAGCAGCACCTACAGCCTCTACTTTTTCCTGAGGATCTTCTATTATAAAAAAAATTATTATCGAGAACGGCAGCCTCCGGATCAATTCCTGCAATCGTTAGTACGTCTTCGTTATCTGTTGTCCTCTGAAGTTTAAGACATGGAAGTTCGTTTTGATCATTTCTTCTAAATATCTTATTTATTTGGGGAAACATACTAGGGTCGCTAGAATTAACGGCCCGAATTCTGTTATCCCAGTATGAATTAATAGATAACCTGTAATTTTGTCTGATCAGATTATTAAGATTTTTGATCGACGACTTCAATGTCCTAATCTCCATATCTCGTGTGTCCGTGAAACGTCTGTACAGAAGTTTCAACCTAGTCAGAAGTCCACTTTTTTGTCGGTATAGTGCGTCAATTGTCGCGTTCTTGTATATACCAGTAGGGTCGTGTTCCTTATATTTTGGGATTGTTCTGTCCATTGTTCGTTTTATAGTCGTGTCCATTTGATTCAGGTACCCGTCGATCTCAACGTTCTTCAGGTTCCTGTCATTTGGTGGAGAAATGTCATCGGAACGTATTTCTCTTGCCAAGGAGTTGGAGAAGCGTGGCCAACGCGTCTTACTGAAATTGTAAGAGTGCGCAGGCATATACTCATCAAACTCCAAAAGTTCGCTCGGGAGCTGTATTACGGCGGCAAGTCCGCAGTGGTCACTGTCGTATTCAATCGTTCGTAAACAGTTTTTTGTATGTTGACCTACAGTGTCAGTTATTATCAGTCTTGAGTCAAGCAGGAGTAGATCCAGAAAACTACCACTTCTCGGAAAAGACGGTCTATCTGTAGCCAGAAGGTCGATCCTACACTCAACACTATATCGACCCATCCAATTAAAAAGATGGTTCCCTCTAGGATTTTGTACTTGATTTCCCCAATCTACATGTTTGGCGTTCAAGTCCCCTGCCATGAGATAATAATTCTCATCCAAGTTCAGTCTTAAGGATTCAAAAAGTTTTTCGAGCTCTGTGATGAAATTAGCCGGCTGAGGTGCATCAGGTGCGTACACCGCGATTGCGTACATTCTTTTCCCTTGCTGGATTGCGACCCCACCCCCTTGAGAGGAGTTGGGCCGATCCCTTCTTACGATATTGTAATTTTTATTAGTCAGTTTGTGTTTCTGGTTTAGCTTAGTTTCGCTAGCCATAAACACATCAGGACTTTGGTCTTGCAGCAAATTAAAGAGGTTTGCTCTACGTTCGGTCCTAATCAGCGAATTCACATTCACAGCTAGGATCTTAAAGGATCGCTCAGGCAGCGCGCCTTTAACCATTTCGCGTTGCCGGCAGAATAGAGTAGAGGTAATCCACCCTAGCCGCCTGCTCCCTTATCTGTTTTTGCACATCGGTTAACTGACCATGAATGGTCAGCAACACCTGCATCAGATCTGCCTCTGGCACAGGAGCCGTAGGCACTTGGACCTGTTTGGCTACCTGTGGTTGAGGCTATTACGCCATTTGGGCGTAAGAAATTCCGGGATTAACGGCAGTTGTTGTCTGGCGTACTACTGGGTGTTTTACCTCCACTGTTTTCTTTTGGGCTTTGTTGTTTTTCATTTCCTGAAACTTTGGACATCCCCGATAGTTTGCGGGGTGCCCAGAGCCTCGGAAAAGTGCACATTTTAACTGGGTCCTGTCTTCGACCCTATCTTTCCCAAGCTTACATTCCCCTATCTTGTGGGAGTCTCCACACTTGACGCAAACTGGATCCATACCACAGTTAGCTGCCACGTGGCCGTACCCTTGGCAGTTCATGCATTGAAGCATGTCTCTCTGCCTATTTAATTTTTCCCATCTTACAATTTGGTAGTTTAGGACGGTTATACTCCTTAAACCACTCAACTTGCTTTGGGGCGAGAGCTGAACGAGGAAAAATGGTAAATTCCGTTTCTCCCGTCTGGCCTTAACTGTGGAAAACGGTCTGACCCCGATAAAATCGAGATCATCGCTCGCCACTTGACGGAGCTCAGCTAAGAGCGCCTGCGGATCCGTAGAGGATTCTATACCCTTCAGGAGAACTGTTTGCAGCTTTTCTTCCTTCGGGGTGAAACTGTAGAATTCTGTCTTCGTTTGTGACAAAAGATCTTTGACTTTTTTATAATGCTCGACCGAAGAGCAATGAATAGCGTGTCGGTCTGCGTTCAATCTTTTAATAATAAAATGATTGCCTATGGCCGACTTACATAGTTCTATTGTATCTTTTAGTTCTATTTTATAAGTATTGATTGGTGGCACCTTACCTTTTTTTGCTTGTGGCTGTTGCTGATGTTGCTGCTGCTGTTGTGCCTGCTGCTGTTGTATCTGCTGCGGTTGTTGTTGCTGTTGTATTTTCTGCTGCTGTTGTTGCTTCTGTATCTTTTGTTGCTGAAGTGGTTGTTGTGTTTGTTGTTGTATTTGCTTTTGTTGCTGATGTTGTTGTTGTTTCTGTTGTTGTTGTTGTTGTTGTTGTTGTTGTTGCTGTTGTTGTAGCGGTTTGCTTTTGCTGTTGCTGTTGTTGTTGTTGTTGTTGTTGCTTTTGTTTTTGTTTTTGTTGCTTTGCTTGCGGTTGCTGATGCTGTTGCTGGGGCTGCAGTTGCTGCGCCTGCTGCTTCTTTTTGTGCTGAATTTCCGGAAGTGGTTGTTGTTGCTTGAGGGGCTGCTGCTTTTGTTCAGCTTTTTGTTGCTCTTGGAGCGTTTTTTGTCTTTTGCTTTCAAGAGCAACTAGGCGCTCTTTTTCCCTACGCGCTTCTTGTTTTTCTTTCAGTGCTCTTACCATTGCCATAAGTGCAGAGATTTGCTCTGTCAGCGATTCTATTTTTTCTTCCTCAGTTTCTGATTCTGGAGGTGAAAGATCTACTAACTCGGCACTCACGTAGTGCCCCTCACCTTCTACGGACATGTAAGCAATGTCTTCGGCATCTGCCGCAGCGACGTTTTGCTCATCTGTCCTCTTGTCGGTCTCGTTGACGGCCCCTTTGGCGACCTCATAGTCATCTTCTCCTGCTATTTCGTCGTCCGCCTCTGCCTCGTCATCGCCCTCATCTTCATGTTCGTTGTCATCCTCGTAGGAGGAGCTTTCAACCTGTCTGTGCATTTTAGCTTGAGCCGATGCCTTAGCCAACTTCGCTCTTGTGCTCCTGTCAGGGCGGTTTACAAGATGGGGCTTGTATCTAATGATACGCCTCCTCTTTTTGTGTTTCTTTGTTGTTGCTGCGGCACGTGCCGGTGTTGATGACTTGCCTTTTGGAAGGCTTGATGTTGTTGCAGTTGCTAAGCTGCTTTTATTGCCCTCGGCACGTGCCGATGACTTATTTGTTGTTGTTGCTATAGTTATAGCTGTTGATGTTTGAGCATTTGAAGGGCCCGCTATATTAGCATTTGCCGTTGCATCACCTGATGCTCCGGCAGCTCTCTTGTTGTTGGGGGATCATCTTTCGATGTCCCCGTTGGCTTTACCATCTGTATTTGTTGTTCCTCTCTGTTTTTGTTCACCTTCTCCCAGAACTTATTTAAAAAAAAGCCCTGACCAGGGTGGGGCTCGAACCCACGACCCTCCACTTCGTCGTCGTTCACGCTACCCACAAGGCTAACTTGCCTTTTAATTTTACTTGGCAAATTGCCACTAAATTGTGCAGTGAGTGCACTTAAACTATTAATGAAAATTTAATTCAATTGAACACACTTGAAAATTATTTTTGTATACTGAGAAAGTCGTCAACGCGTCTGTACACTTTCACAGCTGAAGATCGACTTGAGTCCGACACACTTACCACTACGCCACGGGGCACTACTACTTTGCTTTGGAAAAAAATATGGTTATGAGAGACAAGCACCAAAACAAATTAGATATACCGGAAATCTAAAATTTAAAATTTAACTTTAAGTTAAGCCTTTTAAAAGACCAATTTTGATCCTTCTGTATTTCAGCAAACACTGAACCGATTTACACGCTTCACATGCTGTTATATAGAGGAAATGTCAAACTAGGTCGTCAGCACCATATTTCTAAACAGATATTCACGGTTTGGCTAAAAACGCCACCAAAGTTTTACTTCCGGAACTCAAAAAACTTGGGTACACAAATATTTATTTTAAACAAGCTGTTACCAGGCGCGTTGCGGCCGCAGCTTTAAAGCTCATATATAAGTTTTCAAAAAAGCTACTTCAGCGCCATCTTTGGGAAAATACACTTAATTAGTGACTGCCTACAACATCAGCTATTTGTCAGTGGAAGTATCGTTAAAAGCTGTCCAGTAGTTTCTGATCAGTTCATATACACGAATATGGGAAAAAAGCGGCCCGAGCGGAGCGCTATATAGGGAGTAATTAAAAAAGCCTATTTTACCCGCTACAGCATCAGCTTTCGGTCAGTGAAAGTGTCGAGGTAAGCAGGAACAAACAGACAGACAGACAGACAAACATTTTAAAAATGTGTGTTTTGTTATAAGGACTGTGTATGCTTTCATATATTTTATTGATTTTGTCAAAAAAGACAACATATTTATAGTACACAATATTATAAATAAATGTATAAGTTATAAGATTTAACAAAATTAAATGATAGAAGCTACATATTTGAATAATTAAGGATGTATTTTGAAAAAAAAAAAACGAAGAAGAAAAACATTTTTTTTTAATAAGTTAGATACAAATAAAAGTTAAAAAAAGTGTCAGGAAGATTATTCAGCCATTATTCTTGCAACAATTTTTTTCTTTAAGCAACTTTTGCTCATATTAGCGTTAAAACAATAAAAGTATTGATTAAAAATTATCGAGCACCGATTGAAAGGCTTATGAAAAGAATAGCTAAGCTAATCTTTGAGTTACTCTCCTTTAAAAATTTAGTATGTCTTAGCATATCAACATTTTGATTTACAGAAACCTTGAAACACAAAGAGACCGATTTAAAATTCCCCTTTAGAAGGTCGAAAGCTAAAAGGGCCTCACACAATTCTCTACGATTGGCAAGACTACACATATTAATTAAGTTAAGACGATAAAAATAGCTAAGTAACACAAAAGAGTGAGAACTCCAACCGAGGTCTCTTAGGGCAAATAACAGAAATTGTTTTTGAACGGATTCAAGTTTTATTATGTCAACATTTCACATAGGAGACCATATAACACTACAATATTCTAACACAAAACGCACTTAGGAACAACAAATTGATTTTGTTATGTAAGGGTCATTAAATTCTTTCGATCTTCGTTAGCATGTTTTTACTTTTAGAGTATACTTTGTCAATATGGTGTTTAAAAGTAAGTTTTTTGTATAATAACAATTATAACTCCTAAGTCTTTTTTAGTGTAATTTCTAACCAACTTTAGTCCGTTTATACTATAGTCAATATTAATTGCATTTTTTCCATGAAAATGAAATAATATTGCACTTTTCCACGTTTAGCAACATGCCATTCGTTTTGCACCAATTGACTACAGCATCCATACATTGCTGCAGAAAAATTTCATTCATTTCATTATTTACGTAACAAAACATTTTAAGGTCATCGGCGTATAAAAGATACCACAGCACAGCGTGTCATAAAACATTTCAAGTCATTGATAAATATTAAAAATAGGAGTGGACCATGGTGACTACCTTGAGGTACTCCCAAAATAACATTTATTTCGCGAGAAATGACATCACAAAATCTAACACACTGTGTTGTTTTTGTCAGATAAGACTCTAACTATTTTAATAAATTTCCGTGAATGCCGTATTTTTCCAATTTGAATACCAGAAGGTTATGGTTAACTTTATCGAAAGCTTTACTAAAATCGGTATATACAGGGTGATTGGTATAAGGTGCACCAAAAATCTTGAGTGTGTAGGTGGGGTTAAGTCAAGAAAAAATTGTATGAGAGGGGGGTTTATTTCCCCCCGTTTAGGCGGGAGGGGCAATTTTCTAAAACATTGACTTAAATCAGAAAAAAAATTATTTAAAAACATCGGTGAATGATACAAAGGAATTCTTTTGGCCATTTGTTAGAGTCTAAAAGGTCAGGAACAAATTCCTCATATACACTGATTTTAAAGTTAAGGTGTTGTAATTCAGATCTTTTTATGTTCCAAGGCACAACTTGACTACAAACAACATCGAAACTGTAATGTAAATGCTTATTGTGAATTCAAACTATTATTGTAATCCATCAACCTTCAATTATGAATAGGTCACAGCTTAGAAATGAAACGTCAAACCAGTTGAGCTTCAACCATCATAGCATAAAGATTATATTAAGAATTATTTATTCATTGTATAATACCAACTTATATTAAATAAAGTACATTTAATCATCCAACGTATAATTTACTCATCCTAAATATAACGTGTACACAGTACACGTTACATGGTGTCAGAAGTGGGATAAATTATCTTTACAAATAAAATTCTAAAACATTAAAAAAAAAAAAAAAAAGAACACGTGCGACTGAATAACCTCACATAATGACATCCAACGATCGCTTGCCAAACCATTGGATTGTTCTTATTTGGCTAAAGAATGGACTACATGGAAATGCACGTTCATGGTCTACATGATCGCAAATAATAAAATGAACGAGCCGGAACAACAAAAAATTGCAACATTTTTGTGGTTGATTGGTCCAGACGCAGAAAATATCTACAACACATTATATCCAAACGATGGGACACTTGAGAGCATTTTTGGAGCAGTAAATGCACCTGCAAATCCATTTAGACAACGCGGTGGCAATAATGAAGATGACGATGAAAGCGAAGATGGCGAAGAAGAGGAGAACGAAGGTGAGGGGCAGCAGAACAATGGTGCTCCCATAGTTTCAAACACTTTGGAAATCGTCTTAAGGGCATTTGATGATTATTGCCTTCCAAGGAAAAATATTGCAATGGAATCTTATAAATTTAACACAGTAGTGCAAAAGGAAAACCAGACTTTTGACGATTTCGAAACGGAGCTAGGAACTCAGCTCCGATTTTGTGAATACAACTGTAATTGCGGAGCTACTTACGAGCATCGAATGTTGCGTGATCGTATTATTATCGGAGTATACGATAAAAAACTAGAATCAAAGCTTTTGGACGGAAAGGATGACCCATTAAAAAAGGTCATTGAAACGCGTTAAATTTACGAGGCTGCAAATGCAAATAAAATATTGCTAGAGCGACGTAACAATGCTTCGACTGTAAATGCCGTCTCAGAAACAACTGACCCAGAATGCAATTCGGTGTCTCGATATTGTTATAATTGTGGCGCACCTTTCACACAAAATCATATGCACTCTTGCAAGGCCATCGACATCAATTGTTCAAACTGTGGAAGAAAGGGACACTTCAGTAAATTTTGCAAACAGAAGGGTAAGGCAAAACTAAATGGACAACAACAATCATACGGAAATCATCAACCAAGGAGAGACAACAACAGCAGCAACAGCAACAATAGCAACAACAGCAAAAACAGCAACAACAGTAACAACAGCAGCAACAACTACAAGAAACAAACAAATAGTCTCAATTGGAATGATGAAGGTAATTACTTTAGTTTAGAGTAGGGTGATGGACATATTAGTATATTAAGTAGAAATATTAATGCTTCTAGATTAAATTCAAACACTCGTGGATTAATAAGATGGACAAAAACTTATAGAATTAATAATAATTGGCTAACCACATTCAAGATTGACACTGGATCTGACGTCAATTGCATCCCAATTAATTTAATTAAGAAATTTAATGTGAATTTTGAAAATAAAAAAAAAAATTAATTTGCTGTGCTAGACTACAGTGCTAATAAAATTAATATTCATGGAATGTTTTGATGTGGAAAGAGAAACGGTTAAAACGGCTGAATTTCTTATTGTTGATGATGCACTTGAACCGCTGCTGGGCTTGTCAACTTGCATTGAGTTTGATTTAGTAAAACGCTTGAATACTGTGCAATCATTACCATATTTACCTAGGAATAAAGGGGAATTTATAGAAAAACATAAGAATAATTTTAGTGGTGTGGGTAAATTTCCGGGAACTTGCTCTGTTATGTTAAAAGAGGATGTGATACCCTCATTGCACTACAAAAAGCGCATTCCTTTGAGCCTATGTGATCGTTTGAAATCTGAACTTGAATCGATGGTTCAGACTGGAATCATTTCTCCAGTCGATTATCCCACCGATTGGGTGAACAATGTTCAGCTCGTGGAAAAACCTAATGGAAAACTTCGGACTTGTCTTGATCCAAAGCCTCTTAATGCATGCATTAAGCGTGAACACTTCCTAATTTCAACAATCGAAGATGTAATGGGACGATTGGCAAATAAATGTGTATTTTCTGTGCTCGATTTAAGCAACGGATTTTGGCACATGGAACTTGATGCTAAAAGTGCAGATTTAACTACGTTTATGACTGCAGTAGGTAGGTTTAAGTTCAATCGTGTGCCATTTGGTATAAATAGTGCACCGGAAATGTTCCAGAAAAAAATGGTGCAAACATTCGGTGACATTCCTAATCTCTTTATATATTTTGATGATTTGGCTATTGCAGCTGCAACTGATTTTGAACATAGACTGGTCATTCCGTCTGAACTTCAGGCAAAAATATCTAAGTGGCTACACGAACCACATTTAGGAGTTGAGAAAACGCTCCCTCTATTTTTGGCCGGGTATGTCGGAAAAAATTAAAGAAATGGTTTCGCAATGTACTATTTGCGAAAAGTTCAAACGAAACATTCAAAAAGAACCGTTGGTTCAGGATTCTAATCCTGGGTACCCGTTTTAAAGAGTGGCAATTGATTTATTTGAAATGGCTGGACACGATTATATATCAATTATCGATGCGTATTCGGGTTTTATCATATCAGAAAAACTAAGTAGGAAAACTTCTAGTCATATAATTGAAGTCATTGTAAGAATATTTGATCGCGTAGGATATCCATCGGAAATCAGATGAAATAATAGCCCCTTTGGCTCAGTGGCATTCGAGAAATTTGCCAATGAGGCAAACATTTTGTTTACTTTTTCTAGTCCACGGTACCCGCAAAGTAATGGACTTGTGGAAAAGGGCGTAGCTATTACGAAAAATCTTTTGAGTCGATGTTATGAGGTACATGAAACGGATCGATTTCAATATCGCATACTCGAGTATAACACCACCCAGGTTGCGACTATGAAACTATCGCCTGCTCAATTTTTCTTTGGCCGCCAGATTAAGACAAGATTACCGGTAGCGAGTCTACTGTTACATCGAAGCAACATAAATGAAGTCGATATTCAAGAAAAAATTCTAAAGAAAAAGGAAAAACAGAAATATTATTACGACCGAACCGCGAGATCTTTGCCAATGTTGAATGTGGGTGACCTAGTAATTTTTAAGAAAAATGGCAAAGAATGGCAATACGGAAAGATTACAGCTAATATTAATGATAGGTCATATATTGTACTAGATAACTTTGGTAATTATTTTCGAAGAAATCGCAGATTCATAGCTAAAAAATAATGAAATCAGTACTAGTGAATTGCTATTTGAAGATCATATAAGAAATAATGTTAATTCTGAATGTAATAATGACAAAGAAATCAATATTATACTGCCAAATAAGAAAAACAATACTGATGTTAATATTAATTTAAGCAAAAATAATGATAATACAATTGTTCCGCCTAAAAGTAACACGCCAAACGAAGCCGAACGATCAACGGAACAACCGAGCTCATCAGTAGTTCATAATGAATCAGTTCATCGTGACAGCTTCGTACCTGACTCAGGAACAGAGGTTGCCGAAATACCTGATGAAAGTGCCAGGCCTTTTGTGACTCGAAGTGGTCGAGTAATTGCCTCCCCTGTTCGGTATGGTAACTTTGCCAAGTAGATTATTTAGTGATATAATGTTCGTAAACATAACATAAAAAAAAAAAAAAAAAAAAAAAAAAAAAGAAGCGTGTAATGTAAATGCTTATTGTGAATTGAAACTATTATTGTAATCCATCAACCTTCAATTATGAATAGGTCACAGCTTAGAAATGAAACGTCAAACCAGTTGAGCTTCAACCATCATAGCATAAAGATTATATTAAGAATTATTTATTCATTGTATAATACCAACTTATATTAAATAAAGTACATTTAATCATCCAACGTATAATTTACTCATCCTAAATATAACGTGCACACAGTACACGTTACAGAAACATTTGAAATTTATTCCAAGAAACTTAATGATGTCGATTTCCGTATTTCCATGTTGTGCGTTCCACTGTGTCAATTTTTTTGATTGATTTTGTTATTTTATCGTGTTGAGCAGTATTATTATTTCAAGACAAAGGACCATACTTGAGAACTCATCAATGTATTGAATCATAAGTTGATTATTGAGTCTGTCTTCATTTAACTTTTTTTTGAGCATCCATTTCATTATTCTAAGAATTCAATTGATCATGTTTGAAATACTTATGCTGACAAAATTCGCATAAAAAACAAAATTTGTCTAAATATTCTTTTAAGTATTTTAAAGCTAGTCTGGTTAGCCCAATACAACATGAGTGAAAGCTTTTAGTACACATTTTGCCATTGCTTTTTATCATATCGCTTTGGTTTGTGTATGCAATTATTGTTTCAATAGAACCATTGTGATCGCACTTGGCAAATATAAAATAAAATATTTCGATGGATTGTGAATTTGCACAATAATGATTTTTATTGAACGAAAGTAATCAGCTGTTCTTTTGACAGGTATACTAATTTACCACGAGCCAAATTATTTTATTTTTATTTTTCTATTTATTTTATTTCCTTCTTTTACAAAAATACAGAAGTTTTCGACTCACCAGTAGTGTATTTTGTAGTGGAAAATATAAAGAGTAACAGATAGAACAAACTGATACCAGACTGATCACACAAAACGAAGTACATCAGCGCAAAAAATATTTTAAACAGGAGGCAAATAATTTAGCAACCACTCACTTCAATCAGTCAAATATGTTTGAGTGTGGGCTCGTATCCTGCCATGGCAATATACCTATCTGGATTTGTTAAAATTGCTCGAAACTAAAAAAAGTTTATTTTGGCGTCGCGGAAATTAAAACATGCTGGAAAATTAAAAAAGGGTTTTTTTAGACATTAAACTATCTGTACGAAACACAAAATCTTATCATAGTCTGCTAAAAAAATTAAGAAAAAAATTTGTTACATATTTATTTATATGGTAACCATTTTTTTGATGAAAGTTATCCATAATCACATTTTGCGAATTTTATTCCATCTGCAACAAAAAACAAAATATTATTATATTATTTTTTTTTACACTATCAGATCCTGTTCATAAGGAGCTTAGAGCAAGCTTCAGCTTATGAACAAAGATTTGACAACACATTATATAGATAGATTTAGTTATGAGTAGGAGTGAGTAGCATATTTTTATTGAGCTCTGTAAAAGATTCTTAGTTCTTCGTAAATAATTATATAAAAACTTCCGAAAATAGTCTACTCTAAAAGATATTTAATTATTCTATAAAAATTGTTATATATTAATTTGTTTATTTCTTGTAATCGTGATTAATAGTGGGTTATAATTTACAAAGTAATAAGCCTAAAATAAAATTCAACAAAAAACTATATCAGTATGTATCCCGCAAGTGCTAGTGCTAGTGCAAAGGCTATCCCTAATGAGAGACAGAGAAAGTTGAGATCTGACCAAAAAAAACTCTATCTCTTCAAGCCCACGTTTAAGTAAACTGACAACATGTTCCCCCGCAAAACCAGTTTCATATGATAAGCTGTGGAGTATGATCGAGACTCGTTTTCAAGAACTGTCAAATAATCTAACATCAACAATTGTTTCACAATTAACAAATAAAATTAATGATTTGCAAAATAGTTTTACTGTGCGCATTACCAAAATTGAGAATGATTTTGATGCTAAGCTCAAGAACCTTGAACGAGATCTTAACAAGAGATACCAAGATCTATCAACTATGCTTGTTCACAGTACAGATAATGCCCTGGCCGCCTCAGAACTACAACACCAAATTGATGCACTTGCTAAGAGAAATGTTGCAGCTGATGTGGTGCTGCATGGTATACCAATCACTTCTGATGAGAACATTGCCGTCATCTTCAAGAAGTTCTGTGAAGTGATTGACCTCCCTCCATTGAAGCCGATATGTATTAATCGCTCGAAACCTGCACGAAACTCCTCCAGCAGTGCTATTATTGTGAAGTTGCCGTGTATACAAATCAAAGTGGCTCTGCTAAGAAAAGCGGCGGAGTATTATAAAAACAAAACAAAATCCGTTGCTTTGAGTGACCTTGGTTTTGGTTCTAATAAATTTGTAAGAGTTTATAAAAGTCTTACTAAAAAGGAGCATACTTTGTTCAAGAGAGCTAATGAATTAAGACGAAATACGAACCACATTCCTTCTGTGTTCACGAGAAATGGAAGAGTGTTCATTAAAGAGTCAGCTGAAATGAGACCAATCTGCATAGTTGACTTGCATATGCTGGAACATAAGTACAGTACAGCTGATATTAACTCGCTTTCGACTACTGTTTCTGCGAATATCAGTGCCTCTGAAGGTATTACTACCTCTGCTGGAAAATCTATGCTTTCTGTTGTTGCTGGTGTTGCTGGTGTTGCTGATGTTGCTGTTGTTGCAGATTACGTTGTTGAAGAAGACACTGCTTTGTAGTTTTAGTTTTATTTTGTTTTTTGCAAAGTACCTATGTATGTAGTTAAATGTTCGTAGAAAATTTTGTTTTTTCTTTTGATTCTTTTTCTTTAATGAATAATTTATTTAACTATAGTTATCATCTCTGAATTTTGAGTATATTATTTAACGAAGTTAGTTTTTGATTTATGTCATGCAAATCTTTGAAATCTTTTTATTTTCTGGGCTTAATTATATGATTTTAATTGAATTTACTCTCATTTTTATTAATTTGCTCATCATTTATAGCTGTGAAAGAATTTTTTTCTGAATAATTTTTAATGGGTGTGGATCCTGTTATTGTTAGGGGTACTCTCAATGTACTGTGTTGTGCACACAATGGGTTAAATGTTTTACATTTCAATGCAGGAAGTATTCGCTCAAAGTATTCAGTGTTTTTCCAAATGCTTAGTACATCTAAACTAGACGTCATAATGGTATCGGAATCTTGGCTTAATAATAGTATTTCTTCACAACTCATCAGCTTACCTGGTTTTAAAATACTTAGAAACGATCGAGTTGATCGGATTGGAGGTGGAGTATGTATGTTTTTGAAAGAGAATATTTTAGCTAAGAGTGTTTACTCGTCATCTTTATGTAACATAGAGTTTTTGTGTGTAGAAATCAAAAATGAGGATGAAAAGTGTTTGTTAATTGTTGTTTACTGTCCTCCAAATATGTGTAGGGAGCAGAACTTAAAGGAGCTTGAGGATACGTTACTAATACAAAGTCAGAAGTATAACAATATACTAATTGGTGGTGACTTTAATGTCAACATCTTAGTAAATAACAGGGTTGTAGAACTTTTTCATTATTTTTGTGATAGGATGAGCTTGTCTGTTGTTAACACCAAACTTCCCACTTGTTTTCAATCTAGCGATAATCCTTCTTTGATTGATATGTTTTTGACAAGCTCGTTTTTTTTAAGCTCATCTAAACGGTCTTACCTACTTCAAAAACTTGACCCATCACTTAGCTCAAAAGAGCTTTGGAAGAATTTAAAAGAAGTGGGAGTGGCTGTTGTAAAAAAATCTCAAGTGTGTTCTTTTAGTCCAGAAGTTATGAGTTCGATTTTTTCACCACTTTGTTCTGAACCAAATGATATTGATACTCCATTTAGTGAAAGTGATGTTTCTGATTGTTTTCGTTTTAATTGTATTGATTTAACTGAGGTGCAGTTTGCTGTTAGTTCTGTTAAATCGAATGCTATTGGATGTAATGGTATTTCCCCAAAATTTTTAAAACTAATTATTCCAATTGTGCAACAATATATGCTGCACATTTTTAATCACTGCACTACGAGTTGTCAGTTTCCAGTAAGCTGGAAGTCTGCTAAGATAGTTCCTGTTCCTAAAAAAGTAAGCCCTTCGAGTCCATCAGATTTTAGACCCATAAGTTTGCTGCCATTTATGGCTAAGGTTTTTGAAAAAATTATAGCCAATCAAATTCAATCATACTTGATTGTGAATAACAAAATATCTAAATGGCAGTCAGGGTTCAGAACTAAACAAAGCTGTGAAACAGCTGTTATTAAGGTAACTTCTGACATCCGTGATGCTTTAGATTCTAGTTCTATCAGTCTGTTGACACTCCTTGATTTTTCTAAGGCATTTGATAGCATAGACCATTCAATTCTTTTGGTGAAACTAAAAAATAAATTCAAATTTTCAAATAATTCTCTTTGTTTGGTTAGTGAATACCTCATGAATCGTTCTCAGACGGTTGAAACGCGGATGGGATTGTCTGAACCATACTGTGTGAACTTTGGTGTACCTCAGGGCTCGGTGTTGGGACCTCTTCTGTTCTCCATATTTATAAATGACCTTCCTGACCAGGTCATTGAGTGCAGGGTACATATGTATGCTGATGATGTACTTCTTTATATCTCCCGCAGTGTCGGTTTACTGGAGGATCTTGTCATTAGAATGAATGAGGATCTACGAAGAATTCAGCTGTGGACTGATTTAAATAAACTAAAACTTAATCCATCCAAAACAGTTTCAATGCTATGCTCCCGAAATCATATTAATCCTGTTGACTTTCCACCTGTTATTCTCAACAATGAAATTATTCCCTATGTTAATAAAGTAAAGTACTTAGGGTTTAGCTTAAACAGCTCTTTAAGTTGTTGTGATGCCATCTCTGATTCCATAAGGAAAATCTATGGAGGTCTTCGTAGTCTTAGATGTTCTTGTGGTCTTCTGTCTATTGACATAAAAAAACGTCTTATTCAAAGTTTAGTTTTGCCATTCTTTACTTATAATTGTTCTGTTTACCCCAACCTAGACTGCGTTTGTAAACAAAAAATGAATGTTGCATTTAATGATTGCCTGCGTTTTATTTATAACAAAACTAGGTTTACTAGTGTAAGGCCATATGGTAATTCTTTGTTTGGTATGAGTCTGGAGAAATACTATGATTTCAGAAACGTGCGAACAGCTTCAGTTTTCACAATCCCCTTGAGGTTTGAGACTTAATTCACCACTGTTCTTGCATTCAGTTGGAGAGCGTTCTTTTTTTGTGTCAGCAATTAGACTATGGAATAATCTTCCGTCCGGACTACAGAGAATAGTTCCTTCATCCCTTTTTCAGAAAAAGTTATTTTCTCACTTAACTTCAAACTTATAAATTGTTTTCATTCAAAATTTGTAATTAATAAATGATCTTTAAAAAAATTTATCTTGATTAGATTTAGGTTTATCTTATATTTTATAAATCTTTTGTGTAAATATTTATATACCTTTTCTGTAAAAATTATTATTATTAACATAACTGCTTATTGTGTTAAGATTATTTTATTTATTGTAAATTTATTCATTTTGTTAACTCTGTTTTTAGATACTTTATCATAAGATTTTATCTTGTAGTATCATGTAATTTGAATCAAAATAAATAAATACAAATAAATACAAATAAATAAATAAATAAATAAATAAATTATATGTGTTCCACTGGCTCATCACTTAGTGCTGGTGTTAGTTGTTAGTAAAGTAAAACAAATCACTACAATAACACAAGCACTATAATACAATAAAACATATAATTTAACAATACAAAATACATAAAACATGAACTAAAAGCGTGGAGCACTGGTTTTAAGTACATTTTTAAGATTTATTTTATTGTCATTAAAATCAATAATTTTAGAATTTAAATTGAAAAGTCTGCACATGCGGGTAAGCGGCTCATTCATACCGTAATAAGTCCGATGATGTGGACAATGTAGGAGCTCAAGGCGACGCAGATGGTGAGCACCCCCACTATAATTGAGTCCAACACAAGTAAGTAGATCAGGTGCATCTAATGCGCCCGAAAGAAGTTGGTGGATAAAAACTATATCGTTATATACACGCCTCTGTAACAAGGACTGAATGTGTAGAAGCTGAATTCGGTGTTCATAAGTTGGAAGGTTATAAGGATCTGTCCAGGGAAGACCCTTTAAAGCAAAACGAACAAAATTATGCTGAACTGCCTCTATCCTAGATCTATGAACATCATAGAACGGAGTCCATACCTGCGATGCGTATTCCAGATGCGGACGAACAAAACAATTGTATAAAGATAGGGTAACATAAGGGTCTTGAAACTCTTTGGACCATCTTTTTACAAATCCTAACATTGAGTTAGCATTTTTAACAAGAGAGTTGATGTGCTCTGTGAAATCTAGACTTGGATTGAAGACGATTCCAAGATCCTTAAAACTAACAACACGGCTCAATGTATGTTTTGAAATATTATAGTCAAATATGATTGGTACTCGTTTCTTTGAAAAAGTCATAGTTTGACATTTCGCTGGGTTAAGGTTTAATCCATTTTTGCTGCACCAAGTACAAAAGCTATCAATGTCGGCTTGCAGATTCACACGATCACCGCTTGAGCATATAGATTTAAAAATCTTCATATCGTCAGCAAAAACCAGAAACTATTGCGAATGCATGAAGTTACATCATTAATAGCAAGAATAAGAAGAATTGGACCTAAATGACTTCCTTGTGGTACTCCAGAGTTGGCAGTAAAAGGGTTTGAAAATGTTTTTCTGAATTTCACCTGGTAGGATCTATTTCGAAGATAAGAATATATCCAATCAATAAATCCAGCAGAAAATCCAAGGGCCTTAAGATTAAAAATTATAATGTCGTGGGAAAGTTGGTCAAAAGCTTTTGAAAAGTCGGTATAAATGCAATCTAGTTCCTGTCCGTTTTCCAAAGCATTGGAGCACTTGTGTAAAAACGTTAAAAGGTTCGTTACCGTTGACCGCCTCTGCATAAATCCATGTTGTTGATTACAGATAGTATTTTTGCAGAAAAACGTCATACTATTACAAACCACTTGCTCAAATAGCTTTGGAATACAAGAGAGTTTGGCAATCGGTCTGTAGTTCTTTATGTCAGACTTACTACCCTTTTTAAAAACGGGTGTAATAAATGATTTTTTTCATGCACTGGGAAATTTCCCCGACTCAAAGGATAGCTCGAAAAGAAGTTGAAGATGAAAAGCTATAATGGAGCTACATTTTTTTAAGTATAATTAGAGGAATGCCATCTGGGCCTGGAAAGTAGTCATCTTTTAGCAATGAAAGAAAATGTAAAATTTTGTCATGTTCCATTGGAACGTTGTTAAAAGTAACTTGAGGACAGTCACGCAAATATTCAAAGAACTCGACATCAATATCAACACGAGTGTCAATAAAAGAGTTACTAAAATTTTCTGAAAATGCATTACAGATATCAGAAGAGCTTGTTAACGAAGAATCATTATAAACAAAGTTTATTGGATATCCGTCAGACTTCTTTTTTGAATTTACAAAATTCCAAAACTTCTTTGGTTTCAATGAAACCTCCATTTCCTTTAAGTAGTCAGAGTATAAACTTTTAGAAAGCTTATTAAACTGCTCAAAAAGCGAAATATATACATTTTGATCCAAACTAGAAAGACTTTTGATATAAGTTTTCCAAGCCTTATTTCTTTTGTTACGAAGAGATTTGAGCTCCTTTGTAAACCATGGATGTGAAACTTGGGAAGTTTTAGACAGTTTAGTAGGAACAGATTTTGCTAAGCAGTTATTGAAAATAGTATAAAATTCAGTAACTGCAACGTCAATATTAGTTAAAGAAATATCTGAAATACCAGAGGAACTTAATTCATCATATAGTAATTGAAAATTAGCTTTACGAAAATCAAGAGAATATGAACAGTCATGAGACTGAGTGTTATTGAGCAAATGGCAGCTCAAATCCAAAAATATATCAAGGGGAGGATGGTGACTGTCTATATTAGATAAGGCTGTGGCAGATTCTACCACAACAACACTAGCAGCGTCAGATGAAAAGACTAAATCGAGATTTCGATTTTTTAAGTTTTTATTACAGCTTACTTGCTGTAAGTCAGTACAAATAATATTATCCAAAAGAAAAAGCTCCTGTTGAGAGGAAGACTTTTAGGAGGAATATAAACATTCAGAATGTAAGAATCTTTGGATTCAATTGAAATTCTAAGGAAAATAAGTTCAATTGATACATTAAAAGGGAAAGAGACAAGATTAGATGTGAGGTGATTACGAACAGCAAGCAAAACACCACCACCAACTTCTTTGGGCTTATTTACATGACCATCTCTTCTGAAAACATTGAACTCTTCGTCAAAAATTTCCTTGTCTAAAAATGTGTCATTGAGCCATGTTTCAGTAAGAACAATGATATCATGCGGAAATGCCTGAGATTTTTTGAAAATTTCAGCAGTTTTGCTGCGAATCCCTCAAACGTTCTGGTAGAAGAGGGATAACCTATTTAGTTTTTTGAAGCAGGGATTTCCGAAGATTTTCGATTAATTTTTTGTTTAGAACGCACCAATAATTCCTTAACAAGAGTATCGGTAGGCAAATACTTCCTATTACAAAGAGCATCAAATAATGATGGGGGAGCTGTTATTTTGAAAGAGGATACGAAGCTATCAGGTTTACTGATTTTAGTGCATTTAATGCATGAAGAAGAAGAGTTACATTTGATGTCCACCAGATGTTGGAGTATATCACTGGATTGAAGGTTAGGGTCCAGTCGAGACACAAATATTAATTTTGGCCTAGGTACTGCTTCAATTTTTTTCGGTGCTACAGAGGTTATCACGGAAAGAGAACTAATGGTAGGATTTTCAATCTCAACTGTTTGGATGGGCGTATCAACGGAAGCTATTGGTTGACCTAAGTCAGCATTTAAAATGATGGCGGGTGAAATGTTCATATCCTGGACAGGAACTGAAGCGTTTTCAACTGTTTTATTATTATTTGCTCGTAAGGTTCGTAAGTTTAGGAGCAGGGTAAGGGTTTTTCGATGACGATGAACCCTCACGGCCTCTTTTCTTGCTCTTAGAAGAACTAGAAATTTTTTGATTTATTATTTCAGTTGAAACTAAGTTTTCATCATCTGTTGAAGTTGATTTAACAGATGTTTCAGTTGCTAACGGAAACGAGTTGACATTTGAAATTATAGAATTGAAATGCACTAAGAGATCTTCAAATGTCTTCGAAATTTTCAAGACATCTGTTTTCAAAGCCGACATTTTAAAAGAAAGTTGGGAAAGAGACAGTTGCCTACAATTAGCACAATACCAAAAAGCAATTTTTGAAGAAATTATCTTTTTCAATAAAAGCACTAGTTGAGCCAAGGCACTTGGCGTGGAAAGATTGACCACAAGAACCAAAGCATTCGAAAAGGGGGACTGAGTCCGAATGCTCAAGGCACTTAACAGCTGAACAATTCATAATAATAAAGAATCAAGAAACAACAAAAATTAAAAAAAAAAAAAAAAAAAAAAAGTAAGAACAAATAGTCTTGTCTGGGATTCGAACCTGAAAACATTTATCACTTGTATGAACTCAACCACGAGTAGACACGCACAACCAGCGAGCCCAATAAAAATATGAATTAAGAGGAAAATTAAAATAACAAGATAGTACTAAAAATTATTATGACATCAAAAGAGCTTATATGATGACAATATTAATAGATAACAACACTAAAAATAACACCATCAAAATCAAACTACCACTATATCAGCAAAAAAAAAAATCACTACAAATTTACAAATGGGAAAACAAAATTATTAAAATATATTATGTAGCAATCAAAAAGAAGTAAACGTAATACCACATTATCAAACAAATTCTTATTTGTAAATTAAAAGGAAATTTAATAATCAATAGACTTATTATCTTATGTTAAATTCACAAAAACAAAATAAGATTGTAGAGCTAAAACAAAACACGACCACAATAACTAAAACCAGTGCTGTCACTGTACCTACCTAGTTTGTTTAAAATTATGAACAATATATTAATATAACTACGTGTATGATAGGTTCATGCATTTATGTGTGCAAGAGTTGCAGATACATACTTCTTACGCATGAATAGAGGAATTACAAGATTACGCCGTTGCATAGCTAAATAACAAATTTGCATTGTTTAGTTTTGCAGTTTGTTTTTTGTTTAGTTATTCAAAAAATTTTATAGCAGGTATTTAAAATTGTTTTATTTTTACTTCCTACCTAGTATTCTTGTCATTATGTTAAGAACCTTAAAAAAAGAGCGTGAAGTCGCCACGCTAAATAATATTGGTCATAATAATAAGTCACTCTTCATTCTTTCGTCACAAGATACATTCAATTCTATTCTAGTAGCTTGCCACATTTCATTTCGAATTCATTTTTCCTTTCCCCCACTCTACCCCCAAACATCAAAAAATCCCATTCATCCTATCTATTTGCCACAAAATTACAAAAATATGCAGAATATTACTACATTCATCTGTACTTACTTAATTGCGCATCCATGACCATGGCTTTTGTTTTCCTACAAGAAGGCAGACAAAAATATAAATAATAAATAAATGATTCCCTTTTCTTATACATTCGGTACCAAAATAAAGAAAAATAAGCCCAAAGAGAAACAGTCAATTTGTTTCTCCAGTTTGTATAATTCAAAATCACTCCAAGGAATAAGACACTCCGCCAAATGTCTCCAAGAGCAGGTTCTACCAACTTTGCCCAGATGGCGCTTAGAGCAATCGAAAAATTCGAAAATTCCCCACATACGATGGACGTATTATAGGAATATATATACAAAGATAAGCCTATCATAAACTGAACGATCGACAGGGAAAAAGGACTTAAATCGAATTAAGTTCTTCATCCATCAAAGATTTCGTTCGGAATAAGAACTTAACTGCACATAGGATGGTCTTTTTACTCATTCGTTCCTTTGGAATAATCAGTAAATTAAAATTTGGTCGTTTTTCTCTTTTAAACAAATTATCTTAACGCAAAATATTAACGCGGAAAAATAGCTTAAGTCAACTTTAGCTATTTTTTCCCGTCAAGAAAATGAAATAAATCAATTAATTTAACGAGGAAAAGGGACTTAGGTCAACTTAAGTCTGTACATAGTGTGGTTGTCTCCGGTTGTGTTATAATATAATAATATGGAAATGAAAGTAAAATCAAATATTAAAATTTTTAAAATTTCATTTATTATTTTATTTTATTTTTAAACAATGATTTTCACAACTTTTTTATTTTGATGTATCGCGACGCGTTTCGGATATTAATCATCCATCATCGGGCGTAAATGATTGACTCAATCATTTACGCCCGATGATGGATGATTAATATCCGAAACGCGTCGCGATACATCAAAATAAAAAAGTTGTGAAAATCATTGTTTAAAAATAAAATAAAATAATAAATAAAATTTTAAAAATTTTAATATTTGATTTTACTTTCATTTCCATATTATTAACTTAAGTCTGTATTACTTATTGGCAACCTTACAAAAAAGAGTCTTATGTCAACTTTAGACAACGCGTTGGGTTTTTGTTTTAGTTTGGTTGTTTTTCTTTAATTTCAATTTAAAAAAAATACTTTAGCTGTTATGTTTTTTTCGGAATTGTGGCCACATTTTTTGAAATAGAAAGGAGGACAAACATTTACAAAAGAGATTTGGGTACGTTGAATCCAATGGCATCAATATCTCAATTTCGACTTAAGTCAACTTTAGCGGTTATGGTTTGTGGCCACATAACTAACTGCGAGGAAATCATAAATTTGAGTTTTATGACCGACACTTAAATAACGATTGAATGCTCGTAGACTGCCAAAAACATTACCCTCGTAAGAAGACATCTGGTTTTATCAAACATAATCATCTACTTGTCAATCTACTTTTATCATCAACCATCATCACCTACCTAGCACCTATAAAACGAAACATCACCAACGACCGAGAAGGCAGTTGCACTCGGAACGTGTTGCTATTATTTTTATCCTACTTCTAAGATAATTTAATGTAAACAGTATTTGTAAGAGAATAAATTTAATTTTTTTTTATAAACGCCGAACGTATTAATTTAGTTTATATATATATATAATAGAAGTACGTTGAGGTACCAACATTGAGACGATACATTCAGTTTCAAGTAGAAGAAATGAAAGATTCTTGTTGAGGTTTTTTCTTTCTTTTTATTGGTCATTTTGGAATACATTAGAGTTTCCATAGTGAAAATAGATTTTTTTGTACGTAGTGATACTTAATGATTTGCGGAAGGCATATCTTAAAAAAATATCGAACGCCAGCCCGGAGGCTGGCCCAACGGTTCGTACTTATAAAATAAAACGAGATAGATTACTTTCTAAATGATACAAGTTTATTAATATGAAGTTTACTATATTGCGGTCACCAAAAGACTGACTGCCTAACCCACCTATTCGTAGTTAGCTGCCTGGCCAATCAAACTGCTGACCAGGCTATTTCCCATATCGTTGGTCGTCGTATATCAAATATCCGTTCATGCATATGCAGTCGATGCAGTTATGCGTTCACCTATTCGTAGTTAGCTGCCTGGCCAATCAAACTGCTGACCAGGCTATTTCCCATGCATTCATTTCAGTTCATCGACATTCGAACGGGATCGTCTTTCCGAGGTCAATGTCGCTGGCGTGTGTTAACTTGATATGTAGTGATATGAAAAATATTTATAAATTAATTTGAGGTATATTTTTGTGGCCCCAAACATTTGTGCTTATAACATATTCACATATCAACCATTTTGTATCATCACAACTCAAAGTTTTTTATATAACATTTGAGTATATATGAAATGTTGCTTACTTCTAAATATATAGATTGTCTTGTAAATATTCAGTTTTTTAATTAAACAATTTTTATAATCTCTGAATTCTAAATTATTTCTAACATATTTTTTTATACCTTTTGCTTTCTTTGTCAATTCAGCGTTATCAATTACAAAGAAATATAATTTAGCCCTTAATCCCGAAATCAGTTATGATTCTATAGTTATTCTCGTCTTTAAAAAGCCCAATTACCTTGCCATTATTTAATTATTAAATTATGAATTTTGTTCAAAGGATACTCAGAATTATAATAACATCATCATATACATTAGCATAAAAGTTGTTAGTAAATATGGAATAGATAAAAGAGTCTGTATCCATATAATTCAAACGAATTTTATCGTTAAACTTTGGCTTCATGTAGTCATAATGAAAATCTTACATTAACCACTTGCAGAGTTCTAGAACGACAAAACCTTGATAAATTGGTTTATCTGGTTTGAGACTCCCTTTCCTCAGCTGAATAGCATACATATTCGGTGTAAATCTGCTAGTGCTATGAAAATTAGGATGCGCAATCAGCTTTCTTGTAGATAAATGGTTTCTATGAACATCCCATTCTGAAATAATCTTCACATTTTTACGCTTTTCAACATGTGTTGAGAGAAATAAACTTCTGGACCCAATTCGATTGATTAAATCTCATGACTCTATATATTTTCGTTAAAATTAACCCGTTAAAGATACATTGCTGTAAGTTTCTTAAGTGAATTGTGAACTTTTTTTCTTGGACTAAGGGAATTGTACATCCTGGGGTTGTTATATTTTCAGGACAAAGTGGGAGATCATTATGGAAGTCATAAATACTCGTTGGGTAATCTAAGTCTACTTCGAATACATATATATATAGATCTCAGAATTATTCCATTAAAAATTACCATATGGTAGAGGTTGTGACATAGCCCATCCGTACAAATTATTTGCATCATGATACATTAAGTATTCTGATGTTAATTTTGGATCGTATTTAGACATGTATTTATTATTAGCTACAGCATATCTGTGACTACACTGACATAGTCTACCCCTAATTCCGTTTTTAAAAAAATTATACATTGTAATTCCTTTTTTAAAAAAATTATACATGTCAACATCAGTTAATAACTCCAACTTGATATTAGTTGTTTTGAGCATTGCGTCCCATTATAACCCAGGAGCCGTGAAATAATGACAAGGGTCGAGTTCATAAATCGAAATACAAAAACAAAAAAAAAATCGAAATACAAAGTTTCCTAAAACTTTCAAATATATCTGATAACAAGAGAACATCCTTCTTTGGATAGAGAATCATATAACCTCTAATAGTTTTACACTTAAAGTGGTCCCATACCTTGAGAACATGTTTATAATCGAAATCTAAACATTCATCATCAACTATTTTGTTGTAAAATTTTTTTCTTTGAAGGTAAAGAAGTTTTATCAAATCGATCCCATGAATCTAAATGATCATAAGGAAATACACCTTTCCTTAGCATTGAATTGAAGAACTCATTGTTTTGGAAAACGAATTTCGTATTCTTCAAATCATCAGTCGATAAATTCTTTGCCAAAGCTGAAATGCTTGATTGGATGAATCTATTCCAATCCAGAAATCTTTTCTCAAAAGTGTTTGCCACATCAAAATATATTTGTTTAGAAAGAGGAATATTATTTTGTTTGTTTTATGGAATAATCGAAACTTCTCTTTCTATATTAGATAAACTCTTTGTAAAAAGATGGCAATCATAACCCGAAAAGTTATAAAAGAACACATATACAAATTTGGGTTTTCGGTTATTTGAATTACAGTGAACGTGTGCAGGTCCTCTATATAGTCCAATGAAGTGACAATGACCTCTTACTCTTATATCTGTAGTCTTAAAACTTATCTTACATATATGACGTGTTGGTGAATGTCTTCGTTTGAAATCTTCCACTATGGTGAGCATTGGTAACAGCTTCGGGTTTTGAATGACATCTAGATATAGTTACTTCAAATCTTCCGACAACATTTTAATAATGATGTCTGATGAGTTGTCATCAAAAATGATATATTAAATAAATTATTAATATGGATTACGAGAAACATTTTATTTGATATTTAAATTCTTACCAACAAATATCTTTTGTATGTTGTACTTTTCATCGACTGTACATTTAATGAAATATGAAAAAGCGCAGGGTACGCAATGATGGTGTATATCAGTAGTTGATGAAAAATCAGGGTTGGGTTGTTGTTGATTTATTGGCAGCAAAATGGATTCGAGTAAGTATAAATCATGATCAGGGGATCTAAACTTCAAATATCGGACTTTTCATTTTCATATAACTCACTACGAGGATTGACAATAACAAAAAGTGATGAGTTATCATTTGTCAAAACTACTTTTGGTGAGGATGCAATGTGCTTTTTTGACATAAACGTCAGAGGGAACAACAACATCTCACATGTACCAAGTGAGCCATCTGTGAGTCACTATGTAAACAAACAACCTGGTTCGGGTCCCAACTATAACCAGAATCATCTTTCAACATAGGATAGAGTTGCCGTCTGCCATAAATTTAATTTCAATTTAAACATTTTCTGTTATAATATTACAGGTCTAAAAAATAAGTTGCTTATGCTAGAATTTTTTAAATTAGTTTTAAGTTATGAATTTTTTATATTATTAGAGACGTTTGTGGAAGAAGGTAAAGAGTTACAATATTTAAAATATTTTGAAGGTTTTAATTTGAAATGGATACCGGCTATTAGAAATAGTAGACTTGGTCGAGCCAGCGGTGGCATCCTGTGTGGGATAAAAAACAACATTTCCAAAAATCTATCTTTTAAAACTAATGGAAGCAAAATTGTATTAGATTTTATCATAAACGCGAAACACTTTATTATAGTACCTATTTATATTAATTTTAATGGATGGAGTTCTGATTTTGAGGAACTTCAAAATTTTCTCTTAAGTCAAAATAATGAAAATATTTTAATAATTGGGGTCTTAAACAGTCGAATAGGTGACTTCCAGAACTCTCCTTTTATAAGCTGTGAACATTTTTTAGATAAGAGAAGCTCTTTAGATGAGTGCATTAATGCAAACGGAAAAGGTTTGATGGATTTGCTAGTGGACTTTGGGTTTTTCGTTTTAAATGGTTGTTCAAGGAGTGATAGTATCGGTAATTTTACATTTACATCGGCTCAGGGATGTTCTGTTATTGACTTTTGTCTTGCATATTGGGAGTGGCTTCAAGTTGTCAATAATTTTGAAGTACTTCAACGCACCTACCTATCTTTTTGTCGTGTGTTTTTAAAACTCATGAAAGTGATATCCGACCTCAAACTGAAAATGTCAACAATAGGATTCGATGGGTTGAACAAAAATCAGATATTTATAGAAGAAATCTAAATGAGCATGTAGTGAACTTCTCAAATCAAGTTATAAGTACAGTAAACGAAACAACAAATTTAGTTCTACAAACTATAAGACAATCTGCAGTCACCCGCTCAAACAATGATCGTTATATTTTTAAATGAAGTTGGTATGATGAGCAATGTAGAAAAAGTAGAGAAAGATCTTTTCGGTTGCTTAAACTTTTCAGAAATACAAATAATGAAGCCTTTAAATCACTGTATCTGCAAGCAAATAATGCTTTCAAAGAATTATGCAAGCAAAAAAAGGAACTTTTTCTAAGAAAATCTGCATTGAATCTTCTTGAATGCAGAGATTCAAAAGTTTTTTGGAATAATGTTCGAATCTTAGGAGACCGTAATAAGTCGACAGTAACATATACATATTAGTGTTGATATCCTAGCATCGCACTTTGAAAAACTTTTGTTACTAGATCCTTTCCAAACTTCTATAAGCTTTGCTCTTCCATTAATATATATTGAGGAATTGGATGCTCCTTTCTCAATGTTAGAACTTCTTGCTGCGCTCAAAAAATTGAAAAACAATAAAGCTGCCGGGACAGATGGCATTCCATCTGAGTTCTATAAGAATGCGACTTCCCAGTTTTTGGAACACATTTTGATTCTGTTCAATAAAAGGTTCGATGAGGAAAGTTACCCAGACATTTTTAGGTCTTCAATGATATCTGAGATTCTTAAAAAGGGTGACCCTAATCATCCCGAAAATTATAGAGGAATTTCTGTTCTCAGTTCTTTTCGAAAACTATTTACAAAAATTCTTTTCTTCATGCTTGTTAACTGGGTGGAACGAAATAACAAAATAAGCTGCTTTCAGGCTGGATGCCGAGCTTATCTCTGGACAGTAGACCAGATTTTTACTCTAACTAGTGTAGCTAGACGTTTTATAGAAAAAAAATTGAATCTTTATGCATTTTTTTGTAGATTTTAAGGCAGCTTTTGATACCGTTAATATGAAATCGTTATTATTTAAGCTCGCAGCTATAGGGGTATCGACTAAATTTATAAAAACTTATGACCAGCTTCTTACAAATATGACTGCTTGTGTATCTAACGGTTGTAACCAGTCGAAACAGTTTAGATCTGATGCCGGTGTCCCACAGGGCTGCATTTTAAGCCCTCTTATATTTTCGCTTTTTATAAATGATATTGAAGATCATATTCCTGGCGGTGTTACTTATGGTGATCTACAAATCAAAGTTTTGCTTTATGCGGATGACGTTGTTGTTTTAACTGATAACGCGGTAACACTTCAGCTCCAAATAAACAAGCAAAAACAGTACTGTGATATCTCGGACCTCAAAATAAATACATCTAAGTCTAAAATAATGGTTTTTAGATCTCAGAACCGTAGTGCTCGAAATGACCGTACGTGGACCCTCAGTGGCTCCAATTTAGAAGTTGTGACTAAGTACAAATACTTAGGATATCTAATAACACACAATTTAAATCTGAGAGCGCACATAAAAGATAAACTAGCTGTAGCAAAGGCAGCAATTAATTGTATGTGGTCAAATTTCTTCAACAACAAAAGTATAGACCCGGCTTCAAAATTCAGGGTGTTTGATGCAACCGTTAAAAGCTGCTTTTGCTATGGTAATGAAGTTTATGGGTACAAGCAACTGGAAGAAATTGAATCTATATAAAGATTTTTTTTCAAACGGATCTTAAGGCTCAAATATAACACACCAAATTATGCGATACACGTCGAATCGGGATTGCCTCCAATGTATATTAGGAACCTTAAAGCTAACGCAGACTATATCATCAAAGTCATGCAAAGGCCGAACACCAATCTGCAGAAAAGTATTCTTTTAGTGCCATTAAGATGTCGATATACTCCTTTTAAAGATTGTTATGAATTGTCCTCGACACAAAACTATCCTCTTACTTTCTGTGTGGAAGATCTAGATTCGTGGAGAACTGCATTCTATGATTGCATTTCTACTCTCGATGAGCAAATATTTCTGGCTTTTAACGATAGGGCGAGGGAGTCTGTGTCGAGAACAATGTATAGCAAACTTAATCTCTGTTTGGGGGAAGCCAATTACTTTAGAGATGAATTTACTGTTTGGGAGATGAGTTTGATTTTTAAAGCTCGCACAGAATTGCTAGAGCTCAATTATAGGCCTTACAGAAATGATATTAGTCCCCACTGCACATTGTGTAATCTGAATCAAATTGAAAACATCTTCCACTTTTTGGCAATTTGTCCCATCTTACAAGAAATTCGGCGACTATACTTCAACAAGAGTTATCTATCGCTAGAGGAATGTTTATGTGTTCTGAACGGAGAGAGTGGTTGGAAGCTGCTTATTCGGTTTATCTCACATTCGGTTGAGTATAGAAATACATATGTGAATCTATTTTAGGTACATACCTATGAAGATAGAATCTGATTTAATTTTGTTTTAGCTAAACTAAAAGCCTTATTTTTGAGGATAAAAATGAATCTAATTTTGTTTTAGCTAAACTAAAAGCCTGTTTCAATTTAATTTCGTTTTAGCTAAACTTAAAACCCGCGATACCAGTGGATATCTTAAGTCTTTAACTGCTTACTTATTCTGTTTTGTTTTAGGTAAACCTAATTTATTAAATGTTAAATAAAGCCAAACTTATGTCTTAAAAATATGAATCAATAATGTTATTTACTTTATTAATTTCGTTTTCGCTAAACTAAAAGCATATAAATTTAAGTCCTTTTTTGTTCTAGATTATGTTTAATTTATTTTTGTTCTGCTTCTTAATTTCTATTTTTTTTGTCATAAATCTTTTTGTATACATTTTCTCTCAGATTATATAGATATATATTTAATTAACTGGCAGACGGCTTAGGGCCATGCTTGTATATCTTTTTAACTTTAAGTTTGTATTCTTCTGAAAAAAAAAAACAATAAAGATAATAATAATAATAATAATAATAAGTATAAACTACATATGGATCTTTTAACTTCCTTTCATGTTTTTCGAAGTTCAACGATGACTTAGATCCTTCTGGCATTATTGTTACAACTCTACAACATTCGCTTTTGTGTCTTTCAATAAATTTTCACTAGCAAAACGTTTTAGACACCCATTACAGATATATATTTTTAAGGCTTTACGATTGAGTTGTGATCTTATTAATCGCAAAATGTTTTTAATGAAAACATAATGTGCTCTCCCATCTTCATTCTCACAGAAGAGTAAATTAATGTGCTTACTCTGTTCCTGTTGTGTATGGTAGAATGGGCCAATGATTTAAATATTATTATTTTTACCTGACATCTGATAGCCAAACACATCCACACTTATCTAAGGGTTGTTTTCCACAAATCTCTTCACATCTTTTATAGCCAGAGGGAACTCTTAAAGTTGATAAGTCTGCCACATACTTCTTTTATTTTCACAAGCGTATGATGCCGTTCTTTGAGGATTTGTATCTTCTTTTCTTAAAGAGCAGCTATGATTGACCATTTAAAACAAAACTCACCCTCGTTTTGTACCTTTGAAATGTGTTTTTTGTTATTGCTGTCAGTAACTGGAAAAAGGATGATCCTCCTAGAGGTTGATATTTGTTGATATTAATTTCAAAACCTTTGAATGAAAGCACAGCCCATCCGCTGTCTTTTTCCTGAAATTCTACTAATTTCACTTTTATTTCCTTAAACAACTCCTTGAGTTTTTCATCTATTTTGTAGCTATCCAATGTTATATAAACTTGTTTTGTCTTCTTGAATCGTAAATATTTGGTACCATTTGAGAAACCGTTTGGTAAGAGAGAGAGAGTATATAAAATAAATAATTACTACCTCTTATAAATTTGATATATTTTACTGGCATTTGTGTCTTTCCTGTCCCACTGCAATACGAGCTCGCCAACCAACGAACGTTTTGCTGACGAATCTGTTTAAATCTGGTGCTCCAGGTGCCCAGGAGTACAAACAAAGTATCTTCAATTCGACGACTAACGTTTTCCTGACGTATGTATCTGGAATGGCCTTGGTATCCAAGCTGCTGTATGAATTCCAACAAAGTGTCTTAAATTCGAAGACCAACATTTTGCTGACGTATGCATTTGGAGTGGCCTTGGTATTCCAGGTGCCGTATGAGACAGTCAAACAAAGTATATATAATTCGTATTGCACATATTTGTTTCCTTTTAATGCATTTAATATTGTGTGTGCACTATTTAGCTGCGGATTCAACAGTCTGTTGACCAGGTATAGGTAGTTTGCTACTTCTTAGATTCTGAATGTTGGGTTGATCCGGGGATGATTTTCTCCTCCTTTGATTGTTTTTCAGTGAGATGATTTTCTTATTGAACAGGTAACTAGCCGCTTGATGTTCTTTAATTTTGGGGGATTTTTCTCCTTTTCGAATTGTTTGCTTCTTTTGTGATTTTGAATGTTGAGATGGGGGATATTTTTTGTCTTCGGCAATATCCTCTGGGGTTGATGAGTTTTGGAAGAAATCTTCTCGTCTTTTTTTTGGGTGAAGGACACTTTGAAAAAAGACCAGTCAATATAAAAAAAAATCTACAAATTAAAGTACTCGTACAGATTTTAAATTATTATTGTTTAAATGATTATATTAATAGTTAATAAAGATCAATTTTTTAAATAGAGTTCCATAAAATAGTACAGGTATCTTAAAATTAAGATTTTGTTTACGTTGATTTCAGTAAAGTTCTACATTTTATATTGTTTTAATTGTTTAAATTATACTTTTTTTTATATATTTTATGAAGGAAAAATTAATAACTCTATTGTGATGATTATGTGGAACGACATGTTGTTTTTTTTTACTAAATTTAAATTTATTTCTGATACATTAAGCTGTTAACAAATCTAATATATCCATTTTTATTCTAAAACACTAATAAGATTTTAATGTAAAAAAATTATGAACTAAATTGGTATTTAATTTTAATATAACATATTTTGTTTTAAATTGTGTTTTTGCTTATTATTTGAGTTACATGATTAATATGTTTTGTATTTTTCGTTTATAATATTTTAGTAAATATATTTTTTTACTTATATTTTCATTTAGGAGTTATTTCTATGTTGTCTTATAACGATTTTTTTTTATTTAATTATTTTATAACAACACTACAAACTATTAGGTATGTAGAAAATGTATTTCATTTTCTTTTTACTTTCTTTCTAATAATCTGTAAATAAATTTATTTAAAATCTTTCTTTTTTATATACATATAACTGTTTTTATTTCTACTTTAAAATTATTTAAGTTTATTATTTTTGTTGTAAGTGAAATTAAATGATTTCAATTAAGCAGTATATAGTTTTGTATATATGTACTTGGTTGTACATATAATGTAAGGATAGTGTACTTTTTTTCAATTAATGTTAGTAGTATTTGAAGTATGATGCGATCTGTTGATACATAATGTGTAAAGTAAAATGTAAAAATGTGTGCGTGAAGTGTAGAGTTCAGTTTCAGTGGTAAATGAGTATGTTGGGATTAGTGTTGTGTAATTATAGGAAACTATTCAGTGTGTTTGTGTCTGAATATGAAGTGTCTTTTGGATCTCTAAAGTAGTAAACTCTATTAGTGTCCTCTTTTTTTCATATTTTTTTTTTAATAATTTTTCCAGTTCTGAGGTTACGGTTACTAATGTAAATCAATGTAAGCCGCAATTTGTATGCTATTTAGTTTTATTCTTTTATACAATAAACAAAATGATTAAAATCAAAAACCAGAAGATATGAAATTATTTGTATTCATTAAATTGTTTGTGCATTCATTTATAACTTCTTTTTATGTACCTACAATATGAATTTCGCAAGCCTAGCGCATTCTCATATGGGTGCTTTAAATCAGTTTTAACACTTTATCAAATTTCAAATTCAACGATTTATCAAATCAAAATAGACTAGTGTTAAAAGAAACTCTTTTGAAGACGATTCAGCACCTTTAGTAATAAGAAATCACGTCGGTTATTCTGTACAGACAACTTTATTTTTAAGTGAGAAGAGGTTAAATGCAATATTTATATGTGTCAAATACATTTAGTATAATATTAAGGTTGGTAATGCTTGTTATAAAACGTGTTATAATATGTGTTACATAGATGGCATTACGTTAGGCCATTAGGTATTATGTGGTAGTTTTGTTATAAATACAACACCCCCACTATATCAATATTTACAATTCAATAACACTTTAATAAATGTATAATGTTTTTAGGTGCATAAGCTTTTTGTCAACAAATCAGCGGGCATATCAGCTGTAGACAAATAATCAATTTCAACTATTTTGTTTGCAAAAGTTTCTCTTACAAAATGATGTCGAACACCAATACGTTTTGATCTATTATGAAAGCCAGAATTTGCCGACAGCTTTTGTGCGTCTGATTTTCATTAAACAAATTTACAATAGACATTCTTTGTGTTATTTCATAATTTTCTTAAATATATAGCTTCCTTAAAAGCTTCAGATACAGCCATATATTCTGCCACAGTGCTGAATAGAGCTACCGTTTTTTGTTTTCTACTCTCCCACGAAATTGCAGAGTTATCTACAAAACCTTGTAAATCTGCATTTCCGTTAAGATATTTTAATCCAAAATTTTTTGTTTTGTGTAAATACTTCAAAATGTTTTTTAGCACAATTTCAATGTTGCTCGGTGTAACAATTATTAAATAGACTTAAAAAACTTACTGAAAACGAAATATCAGGCCTTGTCAAAACAGCTAGTTACATTAGGCTGCCAATGAGTTGTTGGTAAGGAAGATTAGATTCACATTTATCTCCTTTAGCAATATTTAATTTTGTCTCCATTGGAGTTAGAACCACCTTTGAATCAGACATGTTAAATTTAAAATGGACACACTGTTCTTCATCTTATGTTATAATGCCTTGCTTTTTATCGATATTCACTCTCATTCCGAGACATTGTTTAACTTGACCTAAATCTTTTATGTTAAATTTCAAATTCAAAACCATTTTCAAATCATCTACCTTTTTCAAATGCCACAAGAGAGAGAGTATTGTCATTCGATAGAAAATATCAGAGACTCAGCAAGATTGGGGAAGATCTTGTCCAAAAATCACTCAAACCCCTCCTTTCTTAAAAAGGAGGATGGTACGTGGACTGAGTCACCTGTTGAGTCTCTGTAGCTATTGATGGCAACACACTTTCCAGGTTGCACAGACAGTTATCCAGAATCACATCGATTCCCTGAAGTACAGTCAGTACACTTAGAGGAAATTACGTCCGTCATAACTTAAGAAAATATAGTTTGGGCTATAAAAAGTTTTTCTCCGTATAAATCTCCTGGCCTGGACGGCATACTCAATATAATGCTAAAAAAGCTACAAGACGTAGTAGTTCCATGGCTGGAGTACATCTTTAAAAGGCGTCTCTTGCTTAATCATGTTCCAGAGTCTTGGAAACAGGTAAGAGTTGTTTTTATCAAAAATGTGGGAAGGCGGGGCCATGAATCGGCAAAAGATTTTCGCCCGATTAGTCTGACCTCTTTTGTGTTAAAGGCCCTAGAACGCATCCTAGATAATCGCATTAGGGAAATTCTAACTATTTCCTCTCTATCAAAATCACAACATGCATACCTCAAAGGCAAGTCTACTGAGACAGCTCTTCACGAGGTTGTGCGCACAGTTGAAAATACATTACATTATAAAGAATATACTTTGGCAACTTTCTAAGACGTAGAAGACGTAAACAGAGGAACACCACAGGGAGGAGTTGTTTCTCCTTTACTATGGCTTTTTGTAATGAACAAAATCCTAGTGGAACTTGAGGAAGGGGGGGTGAAGGTTGTGGCGTATGCAGACGACTTAGTTTTGCTGGCATCTGGTAAGTTCCTATCTGTGATGAGTGAAATCACTGACAGATCCCTGCGTAAAGTAACAGCTGGGCCATATGCTGCGGTGTGGGGATTAATCAAAGCAAGACAGAACTGTTGCTCCTTACAAACAAATATAAAATACCTACCTTCACTAATCCTCGCCTCAACGGTCACACTCTCAGACTCTCAACCCGTGCTAAATATCTGGGTGTAATTCTTGACCCTTAACTAAACTGGAAATTGAACATTGAAGAAAGAGTTAAAAAAGCCAGCATAGCTTTTAATGCCTGCAGTAAAACATTCGGTAAAAATTGGGGCCTCCAGTCGAAGATGATTCTATGGACGTACACCTCAGTAGTACGACCAATACTAACCTATGAATCGATTATCTGGTGGCCTGCTTTAAGCAAAGCCTACAATACCGATAAGCTCAAAAAGATACAAAGAACAGCTAGCGTAGGGACCACAGGAGCGCTGCAATTCTGCCCTTCCGATGCTCTGAGCGTTATTTTACATCTTCTTCCTCTCGACCTTCATATAAAATATTTAGTATCTTGCACTGCTCAAAGGCTTAAGGAAATTGGTTGTTGGACCGACAGACCATTCGGTCACTGCAATATTACCAAATTGCAACCCCCGGGCTTCGTTTCGACTAATACCGATTACCGCACTCCCTCTCTGAATCTCTGCAAAAGTTTCAACGTCGCATTGCCTACCCGAAAGGAGTGAGAGGATGGAGATATAACGAAAAATTACGACACAATCCTTTTCACGGACGGTTCAAAGATGGAATGCGGTGTTGGAGCAGGGGTCTTCTCTGAAACACTAAATGTATCTAAGTCACTTCGACTGCCAGACTACGCTAGCGTTTTCCAAGCGGAACTGTTTGCAATCAAAGAAAATTGCAAAATACTAAAGCAAGATCCAAATCAAAACCGTAATACTGCTATATTTATAGATAGTCAGGCTGCTATCAAAGTCATTGATGCTGCCTCAATATCCTCTAAACTCGTTCAACAATGTCTAGACGAGATCGCAGGCTTTAATGATAGCCTGAAGGTTACTTTGATCTGAGTCCCAGGTCAGTGGTTTTCAGGGAAATGAAAGGGCTGATGAGCTTGCCAGGCAAGGATCGGCCCTTCAATGCCGAAGCAGTTAATATTCCGCTGGGGGCTGTGAAGGGCATTTTCTTGTCTCATTATCTATATGTATCCAATCGTAGATGGAATGGTCTAACTAACTTTGCCACCTCAAGAAAGATGTGGCCCAGCTATGAAAAGTCCCGCACAAATGAACTCTTATGTAGAGCTCGGTCAGACATAGCCAGGATCATTGCAGTTGGCACGGGTCACTGGCCAATAGGAGACCATGCAGCAAAAATGGGCATTCCGCACAATACTCATTGCCGTAGCTGTGGAGATGAAAGGGAAAAGGAAACAGTGACCCACTATCTCTGCTGCTGCCCTGCCTTGGCAAATCCAAGATGCCAATTCTTCGGTCAGTACTTTATTGACAATCTTAACGAACTTTCTGTTGTGAGCACAAGTAACCTCATTGATTTTTTGAATGCAACCAAATGGCTATAAAACGTAACAAACCATATCAATATCTCACCTTTTCTATGGGTAGATAAGACGGATCAAGAGAACTACATGATTTTTGCAGGAACCTTTTCTCCAGCCGTGTAGGCGGGCTAAGTCTACTGCGGGTATCATGTTTTTCCCTAAATCGAACTGATCTCAACTGAAATTCGGTCCTACCCTAAGCCGTCCAACACCCTGCCTGTTTTGGTTTTTGGCGAAGACAGACATATCGGAGCTAACAGCCTGTCATAAAGTCTGGTGGGGGGAATGGGCCACTTCCCTTGGGTGAGGTATCCGAGGATCTCCTTGCCTTCCTATACGGAAGTTGGTAACTAAGGGATTTACTCCCAATCAAAACAATTTCAATTCTTATAACATAAATCACCGTACCAATATCACACCTTTTCCATGGGCCGAAAAAACGGATCAAGAGAGCAACATGATTTCCGCAGGAACCACGTCTTTAGCCATGTAGGCGGGTTGTGTCTACGGCGGATATCATGTTTTTCCGTAAACCGAATCGATCTCACGAGGAAACTGGTTCTGCCCTAAGCCACCCAGCACTCTGCCTGTTTAGGTTTTTGGCGAAGACAGACATATCGTAGCTAACAACCTGGCATAGAGCCTGGTGGGGGTATGGGGGTGAGGATATAAATGTGTTATATCAAAATTAAATTAAGTTGATAATACAAATAATAATCTTAATGTTGAATGTCGAACTACTGGCGAAAACATTTCATCAAAATCAATACCCGGTTCTTGGGTATTTCCGTTTGCCACCAACCGTTCTCTATAGCGAATCTCGTTCTGACTGTCAATTTTTTTTCATCAACCAGTTCCCAAGCATCGTTTTCATCAAAAGACATCACCTCCTCCCTCATAGCTTGCATCCAATTTTTTTTTTCTGATCCACTCGTAGCTTCATTAAGAGTAATACTGCCTCCTGCTGCTGAAGGATTTGCAACACACATGTTCGTAAAACCAAATCGTTCAGGCTTACGTCTATCTCTCGTCGAACGCATTTCCTCCATATTTATCGTAGGTTCCTGATGTGGCTCCAACGGAACTTCTACTTCACTTTCAGAATTTGAGGAACTTTGCGGTGCATCTCCATTTCCTCCGCATTTACTATGGGTAACTCGGATGATTCTTCTGGCTCAGCATTCGGTAAATTTTGAGGTGTATCGAAATAATCATCAGCATCATCGTTCTCCGCTTGTTGAATCGACAAATCTCCTTCATCAACCATAACTTCACATTTATTGATTAGTAGGTCCCTAACCCACAAGTATATGTTTTTTGGATTTTCTCTCCCATTTTAACTTTCTTTCATTGTTAACGCAGCGCATTACGCAGTTTCCAAAAATTCTCAAATTACTAACATCTGGCTTACATCCCGTCCAAAGCTCGAATTGTATCTTATCCCCTATTCCAGATGCAATCGACTGTTTCTCAAGTATACTGACGTATTAACAGCTTCCGCCCAAAATCGTTTCCCCAGCTTGTCATCAAACAGCAAACATCTCGTCTTTTCAACGACAGTGCGGTTGAGTCTCTCACATAGCCCATTTTGTTCTGGCCTGTTTGAGTTGGTTTTCTGATGATTAATCCCTGCATCCTTCAAGAAACCATCAAACTCCTTGCTACAGAATTCACCACCATTGTCCGTTCTGAAAACTTTAATACGTCTGTTTTTTTTTATTTACCCTCATGTTGTTAAATTCATTGAAACAATTAAAAACTTTGTTTTTTACTTTCAAAAAGTAAACAAATGCCATTTTGCTTTAATCATCTACAAGGAGAAGAAAATAAATTGATCCGCTGATGGATTTTGTCTCCATAGGGCCACATACATATTCGTGTATGACTTCTAGTATGTTAGAAATTCTAGTCCCAATATGCGAAAATGGCAATCTGGACATTTTTTCCTCACAGCATATTTCACACGTCAACTTGCCCATGTTGGCGTTACCAGAATACGATATTCCATCTACAGCACCGTTCTTCAGCTTGTTTATATCAATTGCGTTTATGTGACCTAATCTTCTGTGCCAAACTTTAGCACAAGCAACTGAGGAAGCTGGCATCAAGCAATCAGAATTTCTGATTTTTACACACCATTCTCTAAATCAGCTGAAGCAACGAGCTGATTTCTCTGATAATATATATAACATGCATCATTCAGAAAATTTACTTTGTTACGTTTTTAATCAGCTGGCTAACAGATAACAAATTAGTGGAACACACAAAACATTTTTAACAGTTATATCGTAAGTGCATTCATTCCTCATAGTGGTTATCTCCCACACACAACACTGGTACTTTTGTCTTATTAGCAACAATTATCTCTCGCATGTGGTTTTGATAGGAGGTATTTTTAATCCAGACTTTATTTGCCGTCATGTGCACACTAGCACTTGAGTCGATGTACCAATCTTGCTTGCTAAATTTTCCGTTTAGGAATACAGTACTAAAAGCTATGGAATGTTTTCGGTTGTTAACTGGAAACGAAACAGTTGGACATTGACTCTTGAAGTGCCCTGTTTGCTTGCATTTGTAGCTTCTTAACTTTTGCAATGGACTTGGTGAAAGAAACTTTGTTGTTCACTGTTTTACCTCTCTGCCACCCTCTACTCATAAACGCACTACTCTGATTCATAGTGGCTTCTGGCTCCATATCCAACAGCTTGGTTGTCATGGAATCTGCGGTGGATTTTGCACCCGAATGTTCGATCGCCATTGGCGAAAATCGTTCTGGCTGACCTGCTAACATGAATGCTCCTATCCACTCATCATTAATATTGAACCCAGTGTCCCTTAGTTTCTGTCCAGTTTCTATGATTTGTGTGACGTAGAATCACAATTTTCCAGCCGAATCGAGATAAGATTTCACAGCAAATTTATTCTACGAGAGAAACCTGAGTCATCAAACATAACTTTGAGCTTTGTCCAGAGATCTATAGATTTATTTGCATCTTTAATATGAACATATAAGGATGGAGCAATTGTTAAAATTAACTTAGCTTTAGCTTTAGAATCCTAAGCAGCTTCAGCAGCACTCGCAGCAGCATCAGCAACAGCAGCAGCACCTTCCACCTTTGATGTAAAGCAGTCCAGCATTCCTTCCAAGATTAGAAAATTCTTGGCAGCCTAAGCCTACTCATCATAGTTCTCTCGTCCTTTTAACTTAGGAACGTTGAGAACATAATTGGCAGCCATTCTTGTACAATACAACTTGAAAATTTTCTGGTGTTCTCGAAACACCCTATACAAATTTGTAGTCTACGCCACTGCCTTCCTCTTAAGAAACCAAGTGTCACTCAGACCGAATGAAAAAGAACTGCACTTTTAACTCCGTGAGAATAATTATGTAACACACCAGTTTTAGTGTTAAGAATTTTAGTCTTATATGGTGATCAAAATTAAGCTGTCGTGTGCGGTACTAGTTAAAAACAATGGGCCATATTCATAGATGTTTGACAAGTTCTTATTAAGTTGTTTTTAAGCTAAACTCGAGTTTTTGCTATGCATAGAAGATTTAAACCCAAGTCTAAACGAAAAACTCGAATCTAACTTTAAACTGGACCGAACCCATGTTTAAGTTGTATTTAACTCTGATAAACGTCAGAAATAGGTACACCAATGAAATAATTTGTAAAGGGTCGCGAGTAATTTTCTTTTTCTTGCAAATAAAATGTTTTTAATTACCACTTTACAAACAAAAAAACCAAATACATAAATAGATAGTAATATTTCTACATGTATTAACCTACCTACAATAAGACAAATTTCAGCGGAATATAGGTATTTTATTCACGCAGATGAGGATAAAATTGTACAATAAAATAATTGAGATGGGGAAACTAAATACTGCGGCATTTTGTCAGACATTTTCTTAATTTTCATTTGATATTCTTCAAGTTTCATAATTTTCTGTTCCTAGACAAAAATTATCAATAAAAAAATATCGTAAACATCTGGAATGTATTGTTTTCAACCTGTCATGCATTTTTTTCAACCCTTCTTTTTCTTACTTAATAAAAAATCAATCTATCTTACTCACTCCATATGTGGAACAAGTTTGGGAAACGTTCCACTCGTGTTTTACTAAACTAAGCTGACAAAACATCTATGCATAACAACTGTGTCTAACCTAAGTGTTAACGTTAGACTCCAGTTCAGAAGAATTTGAGTTAACAATATGTCTATGAATATGGGCCAATAAATTTAATGTAAAGTTGAATTTGTAACGTAATTAACAAATGTTAATTTATACTTAATTACATTTTATTTAAATGAAGTAAAACAAAATATTCATTTGAATTAAGAATATAAAACGTGGAGTACATATTTATTTTCGCATCGCTCACGCAACAATTAATATAACTCCCACATATTGGTGACCCCGAGCTGAAAAGAAAAGCAAAAGAAGCTTATATATAAAAGTTTCACGCATATCGGTGCATTAGCCGTTTTTCAAACAAAACTCACATCATTAACTTTTATGCCCAGAAGCAAAAGCATAAAACAAGCATTTTTGTTTGCATGTGGATTTCATAAAAAAAAAAGAGATTAATGAAATTTCATCAGTGACCTGTTGCCGTACTTATACACTCAATCGCTAGCAGTACTTACTCACATAGCTGTCAACCCATCCGTTATTTATTTGGACTATAACGAATCATGTGATTGAATAGCAATTCCAACGAAATCAGACGCTAAATTCATAAGCCCCAATTTAATCAAGCCTTATGTATTTGTTTATTTGAATATAAAGGATTTGTGAACCAAGCACGACAGCAAACATTTTTGTTTTTTTTTATGTCCTAGTTGAAAAGAATTTATAGATTTTCGAAGTGATAAAACGCGATTGAGTTCTTTTCGTTTCGGTCTGTTAATAAATAAAATGGGAGGCACTTCCGAGGAAGATAAAAACGGTACCTCACACCAAAATTCCATGCCGCCGCAGTCACACAGTTTGAATCAAACGAATCATACCTTTGAAGTCGCCTCGGTAAAACTACCCACATTTTGGGAAAAGGCTCCGGCAGCATAGTTTATTGCTGTTGAGGCTCAATTTTTAACAAAAAAAATTTCCAGAGACGAAACTAAATATTCTCATGTACTTGCATCCCTTCCGGTTGACGCGATAAATAGCATTATAGACATTTTGAACAATCCACCTATCATAAATAAATACGAGAATTTGAAAGAAATTTTAATTAAAAGACATACACTGTCTGAGCAGCGACGCTTAGAACAGTTTCTATCCGCTGAAAATTTAGGCGATAGAAAGCCTTCTGATCTGTATCGGCACATGACGTCTACAGCTGGTAACATTTCATCCTTGTGCGAGGATCTCATTAAATCGCTTTGGAAGCGAAAACTTCCAACTCAGATAAGTATTCCACTTGCAGTCGCGTTAGGACAACCTTTTCAAACAAAATTAGATTTGGCAGATAAGATATGGGAAACAACACAACCTTTGTCCATTAGTTCGGTTCAACAACCATCATGTAGTAAAATTATCTCACACCCTGCTTCGACTATTGAGGAGCGCCTTATGAAAGAAATAAACGAAATAAAATCTTCTCTCAAAAATATATCGTTTAGAGATAGAGGTCGTTCACCTCATAGAAGAAAAAGTTTTCAAAATTTTAGAAGGGATAACCGTAGCAAAAGCAACCAAAAATTTTGTTGGTATCATAGAGTTCATGGAGCTAAGGCTAGAAACTGTATACAACCATGTTTTTTCAAAGATAGTAACTCAAAAAACTAGAGATGTTGCCGGATGTATGTACAGCAGACATTCAGCAACCAATCTATCATCGTCTTTTTATAAATTGTAAAAATAAAAAACTTAATTTTTTGATAATCCATGTGCTGAAATATCAGTTGTCCCACACAAAATTTTCCCAAACCATCAAAGTGTTTCTTCAGATCGTTTTCTTTCTGCAGCTAACGGGTCGTCTATAAAAACATATGGCTCAAAACTAATGAACTTGGACTTAGGTCTTCAGCGTGAATTTCCATTTCCTTTTAGCTGCTGTAACGAGACCTATTATTGGCGCAGATTTCCTCGGCCATTTTCATTTGCTGGTTGATATCAAAAGACACGCTCTGATTGATCCTTTAACGAATTTATCTGCCATTGCAAGCATCTCTTTAAGATCAATTGATACAGTTTCTCCTCGCCTCTCAATCGTCGACGACGAATATGGCAATTTGCTTACAGAATATCCGTCTCTATCAAATACCCCCGACTTCACGCTTCCCGTTAAACATAATGTGGTCTATCACATAAGAACTACTGGACCATTACCTGTTTCTCATCAAAGACGCTTAGACAATGTACGTCTAAAATTGGCAAAAACCGAGTTCTCTTATATGCAACAACTAGGCATTTGCAAGCCTTCTTCTTAATCAACATGCTCTCCCCTTCATATGGTAGCAAAAAATTACCCAGATGATTGACGTCCTTGTGGTGAATATCGCGCACTCAATGCTGCAACTATTCCAGATAGATATCCCACATCTCATCTACATAGTTTTTCACAAATTTTACGTGGGTGTAAATTTTTTTCTAAAATCGATTTAGTGCGTGCCTACAATCAAATACCAGTCGCTGAAGAAGATGTATATAAAACAGCAATAACTACACCTTTTGGAATGATTGAGTTCAATCGTATGCCTTTTGGTCTACGGAATGCAGCTCAAACATTCCAGAGGTTTATGAATGAAGTTGTAAAAGGTTTGGATTTTTGTTTTGTGTATATCGATGATATATTAATAGCAAGCAAAAATCACGATAGTCATTTAAAACATCTCCGACAAATTCTTAAACGCCTGGTTACATTCGGTTTAACTATAAAGCCGGTAAAGTGTGAATTTGGAAAGCAACATCTTGAATTTTTAAGCCACAAAATTACAGATACTGGAATTTTGCCTTCAGAAATTCGATTAAAAGCAATTACTAGTTTTCCCGAACCATCAACGTTGAAACAAACCCAACGTTTTGTAGGCATGGTTAATTTCTACCATCGTTTCATCCCAAAGCTGGCAGATCTGTTAACGCCAATTTATGCACAAATGAAACTGTTTGGAAATACCAAAAATAAAAAGAAAACATTTCTGTGGTCATCGGACTCCACAAAAGCTTTTCATAGCATTAAATCATCTCTGACAGAAGCAACGCTCCTTGTTCACCCAAGCGAGTGTTCGCCAACACGACTAACGGTAAATGCTTCTGATTTAGCAATCGGCTCCGTGCTCGAGCAATTTCTGGAAAACGAATGGAAGCCATTGGCTTTCTTTTCAAAAAAGCTCAGTACAGCTGAAACCAAATATTCAGCTTTGGATAGAGAGCTTCTGGCTATCTATCTGTCGATAAGACATTTTCACTATTTCTTAGAAGGCAGGGATTTTATAGTTTATACTGATCATAAACCTCTGACGACGGCTTTATTTACTAAAGCTGTCCGAAGTCCAAGACAGGCAAGACACCTTGATTGGATATCGCAATACACCAGCGACATACGCCACATAAAAGGAAAAGATAATATTGTCGCCGATTTTTTATCGAGACCAGAACAAAATTCTGTATCAAAAACTCTGGAAAATCGTTCATTTATTTTTTCACCCGACAGCATCATCAGTGCTCAAGCAGCTGATGAAGGGCTGAAGTGTTTATCGACACGAAAATCGAGTGCATCATTTAAACTGGAACAAATACTTTTTCCGACATTTAATCAAGCAATCTGGTGTGAAACAGCTACAGAATTTAAAAGGCCATTTCTTCGAAAATGTCTTGTAAAATCAGTTTTTCACAGTTTACATTCTTTATCTCATCCAGGTATTCGGGGGTCCAGAAAACTTTTAACTGAACGGTACTTCTGGCCGAAAATGAATTCGGACATTAAGGCAATGGTCCTTTCGTGCATTAAGTGCCAACGTTCAAAGGTTAATCGACACACTAAATCACCACTAGGAAGCTTTAAAACACCCAGCAATCGGTTTGAACATATCCATATGGATTTGGTAGGACCTCTTGATGTTTCGAATGGTTTTAGTTATATCTTGACAATTGTCCAGAGGCGTACCCATTAAAGGATATGTGCGCAGAGACGGTTGCAAGAAGTTTTGTATCCGAGTTTATATGTCGGTTTGGTGTCCAGCAAAAATCACAACCGATCAGGGGACACAGTTCGAATCAAAACTATTTTCAGAACTGACGAAACTGCTCTCACAGAACAAGAACTACTGCTTACCATCCACAGGCCAATGGTTTGGTGGAAAGGTTTCATCGTTTTTTAAAAGCAGCCCTCCGATGTCGTGAAAATACTGATCTTCCTTTAGTTCTTCTTGGGATTAGGTCGGCCCTTAAAACCGATATAGACTGTCCTCTAGCGGAAATGGTCTACGGACAACCTTTACGACTTCCTTCCCACTTTTTCACGTCTCAAGGAGCAGAAAACGAATGCAATGAAGAAAATTTGCCAGCATTTGTAGCAAAACTACGTGTAAATATGAACTCTTTACGTCCGAAAGAAACTGGTAAAGAAGACTCTCCTGTTTACATACCCAAATCTCTTCAAGATTGCGACCAGGTTTTTGTTTGCTCACCACCTACCAAATCAGGTTTTAAGACTATTAATCAAGGACCTTTTAAAGCGTTAAAAAGACTTAGAAAATTTTATATAATTGAAATTAAAGGAAAAAATGTTTCCATACCTTTAGATCGTCTTAAGCCCGCTTACGTCATTGAATCGTCGAGCGAAACCGTCGCGGTCGTCAAGAAAAAACGCGTGCAATTTTTGAATGTTAAGTGAATTGTTTCAATGTCTGTTAAATTTATCGCCTACGGGGGTGATGTGGTGTTCTCGAAACACCATTTACAAATTTGTAGTCTATGCCACTGCCTTCCTTTTAAGAAACCAAGTGTCTCTCAGACCGAATGAAAAAGAACTGCACTTTTAACTCCGTGAGAATAATTATGTTACACACCAGTTTTAGTGTTAAAAAATCTTTGTTCTTATCTGGTGAACAAAATTAAGCTGTCGTGTGCGTTGCTAGTTAAAAACAATAAATTTAAAGTAAAATTGAATTTGTAATGTAATTAACAAATGTTAATTTATATTTAATTATATTTTATTTAAATGAAGTAAAATAAAATATTCATTTGAATTAAGAATATAAAACGTGGAGTACATATTTATTTTCGCATCGCACACGCAACAATTAATATAACTCCCACAATTTTATATTAATAAATTAGAATGTGTCTGGGCCCATAGCCTAATAAAAAAGCACGTTGGTTATTCTGTACAGACTACTTTATTTTTAAGTGAGAAGAGGTATTAATTTTTTTTATTATTTGGGCTTAATATGTTACTTTGTTGGGATAGGTTAAGTCTTAGAAAATGAAATTTATTTTTCCTTTTGTTTGTATACACATATTTAGGAATGTAGGTGAAAATTCAATTTAATCTATTAATAGCAGTATGCATAAGGTAGCTATAGTTTTGTATAAGAAACAGGTGTTGGTCTTTAGCTTGAGATTCGGTAATTCTATACGGACCTTGGACATGATTAAAAATGTGTTAATGTTTTAAGATGTGGTTAAAAATTGCAATCTGAATAAAAAAGAATTCTTGAGTGTAAAAAATATACCTTTATTTGTGTTCTTGTCTGCTATGTTATTTTTTACTCAAATAAGTGTTTGAGGTGGTTATTATGTATCGTAACTTGTTTTCTTTTTATTTGCACTATACTATTTTCAATGTTAGGTATTTGCGTTATGATATAGGGACCATTCCATACTTCGGGGAAAGTACGATAACTTTGGCGCCAAGAATTGATAACGGTTTTTTGTAGAACAGTTTAATACAAGCATTTTTTACTATGGATGGGGGGTCTATCTCCCTCCGTTTGGGCGGGAGGGGCAATTTTATAAAAACAGTGCTAAAAATTTAAAACAAATATTAAAAAATAATGGTAATACTTTCAACTAAGTTTTATATCTTTTTTTAAAGCCAATACTTTTTTCTATTAGAAGTTTTTTAAATCAAGTGAAACCTATGCCTAGTCTTTGAAAAAACGGACTTTAAACTCAAAAATTGCGAAAAAAAGGTAAAAAAAAACTTTGAAGTGTGATTTTTCAAAACTGTAAAATAAGTTTTTATAAAATTGCCCCTCCCGCCCAAACGGAGTGAGATAGACCCCCCACCCATAGTAAAAAATGCTTGTATTGATCTATTCTACAAAAAACAGTTATTAATTCTTGGCGCCAAAGTTATCGTACTCGTGCCGAAAACTCTTATAAAAAAGTAGTTTTAGTAATTTTAAATTTTCTCAAAAACCAGAAAACATAAAATCATTTTGTTTTCAGTTTATGATTTAAAATTAATATAAGCAACGAATTTTATAAAAAAAAGTAGTAGTTTGTTTTACAGTTTTGAAAAATCACACTTCAAAGTTTTATTTTACCTTTTTTTTCGCAATTTTTGAGTTTAAATTCCGTTTTTTCAAAGACTATGCATAGGTTGCACTTGATTTAAAAAAATCTAATAGAAAAAAGTATTGGCTTTTAAAAAAAGATATAAAACTTAGTTGTAAGTATTACCGTTATTTTTTAATATTTGTTTTAAATTTTTAGCACTGTTTTTATAAAATTGCCCCTCCTGCCCAAACGGAGGGAGATAGACCCCCCCCACTCATAGTAAAAAATGCTTGTATTAAACTGTTCTACACAAAACCGTTATCAATTCTTGGCGCCAAGGTTATCGTACTCGTGCCCATACTTCAGATAATTTATGTTGTCTGTTCTCATTTTTCACCAATATTTTTTCTCCGATATGGAATGTTTTTGGGTTTACCCTTTGGTCGTAGTAATTTTTAGAATTAATTTTGCTAGTCATTAGATTTTTTCTAACAATAGAGTAAGTGGTTTGTAAATTGTGTCGATGAAGGTAATAGTAATTTTCGTGGTCGTAAGCCGGTTCCGGTTAACGTTTTAAATTTGACGGTATTTCGGTATTTCGATGGGCTCTTTCCAACGCTCCGTTAGATTGGGGATGGTAAGCCGTTGTTTGTAATTTTTCAATTTTTAGAAGTTTGCATACCTGTTTAAATAATTTGCTAACAAAATTTGTACCCTGATCAGTTACTAGTTGTTTCGGTATTCTATATCTAGTGATTATTTATTCATAGAATGAATAGATGTGTGCAACTGTTTCTGTCTCTTGATTTGGCATGGCATACCAGTCAACGAATTTTGTCAAGTTGTCCTGAAATGTAAGTATGTACTTATTTTCTAAATAGGAGTCTTGTAGTGGCTCTACTATATCAAGATACACTTTATCAAATGGAGTTTAGCAAACGTCAGTTATTACCATGGGCATTTTTGTCCCTGGGCTAGCCTTAATTTTTTTGCATTTTGTCCATTTTTATATGTATTTGAAAATGTCCTCAAACATGTTGGGCCATTTATAATTTCTCCTTATTCGTTTATATGTATCATGACACCTTGGTGATCACCGAAAGGGGTATTGTTCTTTTTCCCGGGTTTATATTTAAGTGTACAATCGTACTCAGAAAGTTTATGGTGAAATCGTATTAGCCTAGATGTTGGGTCCCTTATTCCAAAATTTCCTGTTAAAGGTTCATGGTCTGTATAGACAGTAAACTTTCGTCCCAATAGGTAAGTAGGTAGGTAAGATGGCGGTTTCGCAGAACAACTGTTCCGAAGAAACCCAACTAGCGCGGAAAAGCGCCGTTTTGAGACCATAACTCGTTTGACCTAATATTTTGTGATATAGTGGTATTGACTGTTAAGCTAAGGGGATCAGTTTTTGGTCTGTGCCCACAGTCCCAAGGGAAGAACCCAGCTCACACTGTGTGCTGGGTGGTTCCATTTGGACTGAGTCGACCAATTAACTTTACACTAGATCTATATGAGGCTAGGCCCGTTCCAAGGCAAGGTACACCTGCCAGGTGTAAATCCGTGTTTTGATGCTTTCGCCACAAAATAGAGTAGGTGCTAGTCCGAAAAGCTAGTCCTAAAGGTAAGTTCCAGAAACTTAAAAGGTAAAAGTTGAAATGGAGAGTGAGTGAATGCTTTAAAAAGCTAAGGGGACCAGGTTTTGGTCTGTGCCCGCAGTCCCAAAGGAAGAAATTATCTCACACTGTGTGCTTGGTGGTTCCATCCGGACTGAGAGCCTGGCCAATAACTTTACACTAGATCTATATGAGGCTAAGCCCGTTCAAAGACAGTTTATACCTACCAGGTATTAATCAGTGCTCTGATGCTATTGCCAAAGATAGAGTAAGTGCTAGTCCGAAAAGCCAGTCCTAAACGGAAGTTCCAAAAACTTCCAAGGTGAAAGTTGAAATAGAGATATTGCTTGGTTTGTTAGAGCCAACTGGTGCTGTTGAGAAAAGCGGTAAAATCATTTATCCTTTTGTTCGACAGCACGTTTAGGTTGTCGAGAAACAGGCTACCAAATGCCTGGAGGCGAGACCTAGCCAGGGTCGGACAGTAGCAGAGGAAATGCTCAAATGCTCCGCTTCTCCAGCGGATTTCTACAACTACGGCAGTAGCTGTTGAAAGGTATGAGCAGTTTAGCTGCGTGTTCGCCTATTGGCCAATGACCAGTGACGATTGCAACGACCCTGGCCGAGTCTATTCTGTTTCGTTTTATTAAATCATTCGATCTGTTTTTGTCATAGGTTGGCCATATCTTTCTAGTTATTTTACAGGTTGCCAAACCTTGCCACCTCTTTGTTGATTTTGAAAGGAAATGGTCATATATTCTGCCCTTCACGAAGCCCAGTGGAAGATCTACTGATTCCGCCTGAGAGAAGAGAAGGGCTGATCCTTGCCTAGCATGCTCATCTGCTCGCTCATACCATACGAGAGAAATTTTTATACTATCACTGAAACCTGAGAGCTCTGCTCTGCATTGATGGACTATCTTTGAAGACACCAGGTAGCTGTTAATTGCTTTAATTGCAGCTTGGCTATCTTTACACGATTCACTAATTTTAAGTTTGTCGGAGTAAACACCCGCCCCAACTCCATCAATCATCTTTGAGCAGTCAGTGAAAATTGTGGTGTCATATTCATTTGTTGTTTTTCTATTCGTATATGGTAGGATAAACCACATTGAAACTTTTATCAAAGTCAAGACAAGGGTATTGGTAGTCGATGTGGACTGAGCGAAGATCTATTGGCAATCATGAGGTCTTTCTGCCCAACAGCTTGCTTCTTTAAGCCTGGTTGCACTGCAGGATACCATGTATTTGATGTGAAGGTCTAGAGGCAAAAGATTAAGAATAACGCTTAAGGCATCGGTTGGGCAAGATCTAATTGCGCCTGTGGAACCTATGCTGGCTGTTCTTTGAATCTTTTTCAGTTTGTCTATATTATATTTTTTACTTAGGGCTGGCCACCATACGATCCATCCGTATGTTAGAATTGGACGAACTACAGCTGTGTAAGTCCATAATATCATTTTAGGCTTCAGATCCCATATTTTCCCGAAAGTTTTACTACATGCATAAAAGGCTATACTTGCTTTCTTCACACGTTCTTCGGTATTGATTTTCCAGCTAAGCTTAGGGCCCAGAATAACTCCTAGGTATTTAGCTTTTGTTGACAGAGAAAGAGTGTGACCGTTCCATTTGGGTAGAGTGAAGGGGGGAATTTTAGTCCTAGTGGTGAGGAGCATCAATTCGGTTTTATTTGGATTGACACCTAGTCCACAGCTAGTAGCCCAGATGTCAACTCGTTTCAAGGTAGTTTTCATGATGATATCAATTATCACTGTAGGAAACGCTCCTGATGTCATAACCACCAGGTCATCCGCATACGCCACCGCCTTTACACCACAGTTGTCCAGTTCACAAAGGATTGTGTCCATAACAAGCAACCATAGTAATAGGGATAGAACTCCTCCTTGAGGTGTACCCCTATCTACGAGTTTTATGATGTGGTCGTTACCCAACGTTGCTTGAATGATTCTTGATCTTAACATGGATAAAATCTATTTTGTAATGTAAGCATCAACGCCGAACTTGACAAGAGATCCCTGAATCGAATTAGCAAGAACGTTATTGAAAGCTCCCTCGACTTCAAGGAAGGTTGCAAGGGTATATTCTTTGTATTGAATTGTTTTTTCGATGGTTTGGAAAGAGGATTTCTATCTAAAATCCCTCTTATGTATATGTCAATTATTATTATATGGGCCTAAAGTCTTTTGGGGCTTCGTGTCCCCGTCTCCCCATCTTTGGAATAAAAATAACTTTGACTTGTCTCCACGACTTGGGGACGTAGTCAAAACGGAAGCAATTTGTGAAGAATACTTCTAACCAGGGTACAGCTGTGTTATGCAACTTCTGTAGCATTATGGGAATAATGCCATCCACACCTGGAGATTTGTATGGGGAGAAGCTATTAATAGACCAGGAAATCTTTTCCTCGGTTATGATAGCATGAATATTTTCTAAGTGTTCTGACTGAGCACTAAGGGCATTGTCTGTTACTAGGCTGTAATCCTTGCAGCCTGGGAAATGGGTTGTCATTAAAGCCTCTAGAGATTCGGCTGAATCCACTGTGCAAGTACCATCCTCCTTTTTGAGGAGAAATGGACAAGAGTGTTGTTTTGACAGTATTTTGCCTAGTCTAGCAGAGTCTTTTACATTTTCAATTGATTCACAGTATTCTTTCCAGGCCAGCCTTTTGGCTGAGGATACCGCTTTTGTGTAGTCTTTGAGGCAGTCCTTGCACGGTTGCCATTGTTTGCTTACGTAGCAGATATTGAAGGTTTTTCTTGTAATCTTCCTAAGATTTGAGAGATCTTCATTCCACCATGGAGGGAAGGTTTTTTTGCTGTACCTAACTGGACAGGAAGCTTTGAATGCTACATACCTGTGATCGGAAAATGATCTCAGTGTAGATACTTTCCAGTTTTCTAACCTGACCTGTTCATTATTGTTTGTTAGTGTAACGTCTAGCACATCTTCCCACCCTTCAAACGTATCCATACTCGGGAAAATGCAGGTGGATATATTGCCTTTGTTACAAATAGATATGTTGTTAGAGATAATAAAATCAAATAAAGACTCACCGCTTTCATTGATTTCGGAACTGCACCATACAGTGTGCCTGGCATTGGCATCACACCCCAGTATGAGGTTGGCATTGTTGATGTTATGGACCAGGGTGGCAACTTCCTCGGGTGGTGCAATACGATCGTGGGCCATATACGCCGATCCTACGTATAGTCCACCTACACCTGCTGTCTCCAGTCTGACAACTGTCAGGTCTGGAGTGCTAAAATTTGGACATAAAAATACTTTTAAATGTTTTTTAGCAATAATACATGTGCGAGGATCACCTTGGTTATTGTTGTTTGAGATGTAAAAGAGATTGTAGAGCTGGTCTAGAAGCCCGCAGATCTTATGGCTTCGAACCCATGGCTCTTGAATGATGCCGAAATCCACATCTTCCTCCCTGAGGAAGATTCTGAGAATGTCTGAAGCACTTTTTGAGTGCTTCAGATTAATCTGCGTGAATTTCAGCATTTTGAGTTGTAGTTGCAGCCACGCTCAATGGTTCCAACGTCACGTTGGATGTTTCGACAACTCCTGTGTCGTCCCATTGAGGTGGCAAAATTATCATCTTGGCTTCCCTTATGCCAAAATTTAGTCGATGAGAATTTAAAATCGATAACCTTCCTGTCGTCATTAAAGCCCCTTCGGCTTTAATGACGACCCAGTCGTCCATAGCAACCCCCGGGTTTTGGCATTTTAGGACTTTGAGAAAGCTCTCACCATCCAACTTTTCCATATACGGTACCCAAATGCGAGCCTTTGGTCGTCTGGGAATTTCCCTGGCTTGGATAAGCTTGAGCTTCATGCCTTTCCATGCATCACTAATCTTAGTAACGCAATTGCCAAGGAATTCCTTCGACAACTGATCCTTGCACTTGATCACCCTATATACTCTTACCGTCACAGCAGAGCTGAAGGATGGAGAGGGCCCTCCCTTACCCTCTAGGATATGTTCCACCACCATACCCTGCAGTCGAGCCTCAATAACGTTCCACGCTTCGAGGACTGGTTTGGAGTGTCATATTCATTTGTCACCGTATCGTTTTTCCATTCGTCTCTGGTAGGAAAAAGCACATTGAAACTTTTATCAAAGTCAAGACAAGGGTATTGGTAGTCAATATGGACTGAGCGAAGATCTATTGGCAACAATTTTAAAATTTGTCCATGACCATAGGGTCTTTCTGCCCAACAGCTTGCTTCTTTAAGCCTGGTTGCAATGCAGGATACCTATTTGATGTGAAGGTCTAGAGGCAAAAGATAAAGAATAACGCTTAAAGCATCGGTTGGGCAAGATCTAATTGCACCTGTGGAACCTATGCTGGCTGTTCTTTGAATCTTTTTCAGTTTGTCTATATTATATTTTTTGCTTAGGGCTGGCCAACATACGATCGAGCCGTATATTAGAATTGAACGAACTACGCTGTGTAAGTCCATAAAGTTTTACTACATGCATAGAAGGCTATACTTGCTTTTATTTATTTATTTATTTATTTAGCAACAAACACCACAGAAGGAAGGGGATGGGACCCCCTCCCGTCTAAAGTTGTTTGTTTAACTTTATTAGCTTAATACAAGCAAACACTTAGAAACTAACAATAACTTAAGTCTAAAAATTCTTAAATCTAGAGAAAGCTAGGTAGGGTTGGAGGTTTTATAGAGGGAGGTTTTTAAGGAATCTTTGCTTTGGTGGAAGTCGAAAAAGCTTTGCATGGTATTGGTTAACCGAAGCATGCGGGTCATGGGTTCGTTACTTCCATAGCTAGTGCGATGAAAGTTTATTTTGAAAAGTGGTACTGAACGAAGATTATTGGGATTGGTCTGGAGGGAGATTTTTTGGAGGAGCGCGGGGCAATCGATATTTCCGGCTAATAGCTGTTGAATAAAGACAATGTCAGCCACTTGACGACGTTTTTCAAGTGTTTGCATATCAATTAGCCTTAGGCGGTTTACGTAGGGAGGGAGGTTGTATCGATTTGACCAATCAAGGCCACGGAGTGCAAAACGTAGAAATCTTCGTTGAACAGCTTCAATACGACGGGAGTGAGAGATGTAGTAGGGTGACCAGACTTGGCTAGCATATTCAAGAAGGGCCTTACAAATGTAACATAGAGAGTTTTAGTTACATAAGGATCGGAGAATTCTTTTGACCAACGTTTTACAAAACCAAGCGCGGAGTTAGCTCTGTTTATAGAGGAGTCTAAGTGAGATCGAAAATTCAATTCCTTGTCACAGATAACTCCGAGATCACGTAGGGAATCAACTGGGGAGACGGGTACATTGTTGATAAAATACGTTCTGGGAGGGACAGGAATACGCCTTCGTGAAAAGGTTATTGCTTGGCACTTGCTCACATTCAGTTCGAGAAAATTTTTTAGACACCAAGTTGAAAACCGATTAAGATCATTTTGGAGAAGACAGGAGTCAGAAGGGGAGGAAATACGCCTATAGATTTTCTTGTCGTCTGCGTAAATAGATATCAAAGAGTCGTTTATGACGAAGTCGACATCGTTGATGGTTAAAATAAATATTAGTGGGCCGAGATGGCTGCCTTGCGGGACACCAGAGGTGGCTAGAATTGAATCCGATTCAGAAGATCTGAAGATAACTTTGTACTTGCGGTCTTTTAAGTAAGATTGGATCCATGCTATAAATATTGGTTGAAAGCCTAGAGCATTAAGCTTGAAAAGGATTAAAGAATGAGAAATTTTATCAAAGGCTTTGCTAAGATCAGTTGCAATTACATCAACTTCATTGCCATCTTCGAGATCGCATAAAGCACCGGAAACAAATTCTACTAAATTGGTTGTAGTTGATTTGTCTTTCAGAAAACCATGTTGTTTAGGCGATACAAGTTGTTTACAATGAAACAGCATTGTATCGTATATAAGGCTTTCGAAAAGCTTCGGAATACAGGAGAGTTTGGCGATTGGACGGTAGTTGGAGATTTCTTTCTTCGGGCCTTTTTTATGAATAGGGACTATAAACGAATTTTTCCAGAGAGAAGGAAAAATTCCTTGTGAAATTGAAAGTTGAAATAAGGCTGTCAGGGGCTTAACAAAATTAGAGCAACATTGTTTAAGTATTATAGGAGGAATCCCATCTGGACCCGCAGAATAATCCTCTTTCAGATTATTAATTTTAGCCTCGACAGTTTCCGACGAAATTATAATAGAGGTTAAGTATGTTTGCGTGCATTTGCTTAGATAAGAGAAATATTCTAAATCGGGCTTTAAGGTACTCGTTGAAAAAGACTGACTGAAAAACTGGGCGAACAAGTTAGCAATTATTTTAGAATCATCTGAACTTGTATTCAAAAATGTTAAGGTAGAAGGGTAGCTATCAGATTTACGTTTGGCATTAATAAAGTGAAAAAATGTTTTAGGGTCAATCATTATGTTTGATTGCATTTGATTGAGGTATTCGTTGTAAAGAGAATCACAAAGTTCTGAAAAAATTGTACTGGTGTTCAGATAGTTAGTAAAGTCGAAACCAGAACGCGAAGTAAGGTAAATTTGCCAAAGTTTGTTTCTTTTATTTCTTAAAGACCGTAGCTCACTATTGTACCACGGGGGGGATGAAGAGGTGTTCTTATGGCGAATAACAGGGACAGATTGAGAAAGACATCTAAACACGCTAAAGTAAAAATTAGATACAGCTAATTCTATATTTGGGTTTTGAGCAATGCTGTCGAAATCAACGGAGGCTAATAAGTTGTTAAGTTTACGGAAGTTAGCTTTACGAAAATTGAAAGACAAAGGGCTCTCAGTCAGGGTTGAATTATGGGGAAAATCATAAGAGAATGTGAGGAAAAGAGGAGGGTGGTAGGCATCTAATTTAGAAAGGAGATGGTTACTTGCAGTAACGACACAATTGTCTGCGTCAGAAGAAAACACAAGGTCAAGCTGACGTCCTAAATTATTTTTAACGCCACTTAATTGGAAAAGGTCTGAATCTACCAAGCAGTCGGTAAAGAGGATTTCTTTATCTGAAGAGGGATTGAGAGCTGTATAATAAGATTCCTCATCAGAAAGAACCCATTGAAGATTTGGAAAATTGAAATCTCCTACGACTATAACAATATCGGAAGGATCAGCTGCTTCAAAAATGGAATCAAAAGCATCTACTGCAAGCTGGTAAGATTGTATAGGCTGTGATGGTCTGATATAACAGCAGATTGTGAAAATGGTAATTTTACATAGTTTAGATTTAACACAGACGTATTCAAAAAAGGTGTTGTGAGATGTCTTAAAGAGCATTGAGTCGATGCGATTATGTATGGCTAGTAAAACTCCACGACCAGAAGAGTCGACATCATTAGAAGACCCGTCTACCCGAAAGACATTGAAGTTGGAGGGAAAAAGTTCGCAATCGCTTATATCCTGGGACAGATTGGTTTCAGACAGTGCAAAAATATCATAAGAGAGTTTTTGAGAGTTAAGAAAGACCGAAGATGTTTTGGAGCGGAGACCTCTGACGTTTTGGTAGTAAAGAGATAAAAATTTAGGGGCTGTAACGGGAGTCTTCAAGTTAGGGACGAAAATAGTTTTTGACATTTCTGCGTGTACTTTGAAGGTATGAATAACGTTTTGAACTGATGTGTGAAGCAAGAGCTGAAAGATCCTTTTCCACAGTATTAGCGAATATGTTAAACCCTTCATGATAGCGGATGTATATTTGTTTGAGAAGAGAAGGATTGGTAGGGAGGCCTTCCTTCTGAATAAATACCATGACATTTGTTTTTGTCTTGCCATCAATACAAATAGAGTCTGGTTTGTCATATAAATATGAGAGATATAGACGAACGTTATCATAGAGCCGTTGATCCCGTAATCTTGCCATAATATAACGGCCCTCTAAATCATTGACCGTCGATGTGGGACCAACCAATCGAGAAGTCAGTTTTACTGAGGGAGGGATCATTGGGTCGAAAATAGGTGGATGGGGTGAGGAAGGGGGAATAGAGATAAAAGATGGAGTAGGATTATTAGAAGGGATATTCGTTGCAGGTGATTTGGAAGGATTGAGAGTGTGGGAGTGTATAAAATTAGGATAGTTTGCATTGAGGGGGTTGTTATCAGACGAGGAGGTGTGGTGAGGTGAATGGATTACATTGGAAGTTAGATCAAATGAGACTCGCTTACTTAAAGGGTTAGAGGTGAATTTTGAAAAAGTGGGAAAAACATTAGTTTTGAAGCTCCAGTTTGAGTCTAATTTAGGAGCTTTTTTAGGGTTTATATTAGGTTTGGGTACATTTTTGGGTTTAACACTAGGTTTGTTTTTAACTAAATGCGCTGATGATTTCTTCATGGATGATCTATTAGGTTTAAATGCACTGTTGGATTTATTTTGTGGTCTGTCAATCCATTTTGTTAAAGTCATCTGTCCTAGACGGAAAAAGTCGTCAGAATACGAGGAAAAAAGCCATATGTATCTCGATGGTATGTTTGCTTTAAAACTTTGATGACGCGATCGGGGTGATGAAATTTTTTGACATTCATTGACAGAAATGGTGAATTTACGCGAAAAAAAAGTTTTTTATCCAATTAACATCAGCATGACGAGGAGCACCTCTGATAAAAAATGGAACGTTGTCAGATTTGTTCAGCTTGCTAATCCTGTTGTTCCATTCCGACAGAGACCAAGTAGTTCCAAATCGTATAAGGGATTGTAATTTTTCTTCAGTAGGGCGTAGTTGACAAGCAGCAGAAGGAGAAGATGAAGCGTTAGAAGGAGATTGGTGAACTGAAGGAGGAGGTGGTGCGGAGGAAATAGCAGGTAAGGGAATACGAGCATGTGGTGGTGAGTCCAATAATTCTTCCAGTAGCGAAGTCTCGAACATAACGGGTGTATGTTGCAGTTGTCTTGGCATCCCATCAATTTTACTTGATGCATATTTAATTTCTTCGGTTAGTTGGCCAATGCTTATTCGAGTTTCAAGCATTTCACTGCTCATTAAATTAATAACACTCGCGGCGGCGTCTTCTAGAAGGGCAAGGGGTTGATGGAGACCAGGTGTAGTTACTTTAGATGTTGATTGAAGATGACAATCAAGGTCACTACGAATAGAATTTAAAGATTCCATTGTTTTCATAGAGTTGGTAGTGATATACGAGTTAAACGATGATTTCAAATCATTTTTAAAAAATTCCAAACGTTTAATTATATCGTCATTGTTATTGTTTGTAACTAATTCCGTTAACGCGGGTTTTTTTTCCATGGAGTTGAATTTCGTTAAGCACCGATTGTTCACGCACTCAATTGTATTGTTAAGTTCTTCGAACGCTTTTGAAAAGTCATCAATTTTCACCAACTGACTCATGACGCTTTTATGAAATTGATTGTAATTAGCTAATATAGAGTTAGTAAGGTCGCTATGGCATTTGATGGCAAGTAAAACATGTGAAAGAGAAATTTCTTTACATTCATCACAGTAAAATGAAAAATGCAATAGATAATCTTTCAAACAAGCAGTTGACCTTCTACTTAGACCAATGCAGAGTGGGTGAAAAGATTTACCACACAGCCCTTTGTATTTCACTAGCTCATCACTTTTTTTGTCGATACAATTAGCGAAACAATTTTCCATTTCAATACGTATTTGTTGTGGACAATTTAAAAATTCACTTAAAATATATTGCAAAGGTAGACACAAACAAGCGAGTGGGTCAATAAGGTTGATGTTATTGCTAAGCAAATCACAAAAGTGGGTCAGAATTTGGGTTGGTCAGGAAAAACAGAAAACACAAATTGTTTATAAGAACGCGGTGAATAATGGATTTGGCAGAGGTAGAATTAGGTCAATTTATTATTAATTAAATAAATTAAAAAAAACAATGCGGGAGCGAATAAAAATGCGACTATATCGTTCGACGGATAAACACTATATATACTCTTACCGTCACAGCAGAGCTGAAGGATGGAGAGGGCCCTCCCTTACCCTCTAGGATATGTTCCACCACCATACCCTGCAGTCGAGCCTCAATAACGTTCCACGCTTCGAGGACTGGTTTGGAGTGTCATATTCATTTGTCACCGTATCGTTTTTCCATTCGTCTCTGGTAGGAAAAAGCACATTGAAACTTTTATCAAAGTCAAGACAAGGGTATTGGTAGTCAATATGGACTGAGCGAAGATCTATTGGCAACAATTTTAAAATTTGTCCATGACCATAGGGTCTTTCTGCCCAACAGCTTGCTTCTTTAAGCCTGGTTGCAATGCAGGATACCTATTTGATGTGAAGGTCTAGAGGCAAAAGATAAAGAATAACGCTTAAAGCATCGGTTGGGCAAGATCTAATTGCACCTGTGGAACCTATGCTGGCTGTTCTTTGAATCTTTTTCAGTTTGTCTATATTATATTTTTTGCTTAGGGCTGGCCAACATACGATCGAGCCGTATATTAGAATTGAACGAACTACAGCTGTGTAAGTCCATAAAGTTTTACTACATGCATAGAAGGCTATACTTGCTTTCTTCACACGTTCTTCAATATTGATTCTCCTATAACTCCTAGATATTTAGCTTTTGTTGATAGAGAAAGAGTGGGACCCTTCAACTTGGGTAGGGTGAAGAGGGAATTTTAGTCCTAGTGGTGAAGAGCATCAATTCGGTTTTATTTGGATTGACACTTAGTCCACAGCTAGTAGCCCAGATGTCAACTCTTTTCAAGGCAGTTTCCATGATATCACTTATCACTGTAGGAAACGCCCCTGATCTCATAACCTTCAGGTCATCCGCAACGCCACCGCCCTTACACCACAGTTGTCCAGTTTACAAAGCAATGTGTCCATGACAAGCAACCATAGTAAGGGGGATAGAACTCCTCCCTGAGGTGTACCCCTATCTACGAGTTTTATGATGTGGTCGTTACCCAACGTTGCTTGAATGATTCTTGATCTTAGCATGGATAAAATTCATTTTGTAATGTAAGCATCGACTCCGACCTTGACAAGAGATCCCTGAATCGAATTAGCAAGAACGTTATTGAAAGCTCCCTCGACGTCAAGGAAGGTTGCAAGGGTATATTCCTTGTATTGAATTGTCTTTTCAATGGGGCGCACTACCTCGTGAAGAGCCGTTTCCGAGGAATTTCACTTAAGGTAAGCGTGCTGTGATTTGAAAAGAGGATTTCTATCTAAAATCCCTCTGATGTATATGTCAATTATTCTTTCCAGTGTTTTCATGACGAAGGAAGTGAGGCTGATGAGCCTAAAGTCTTTTGGGGCTTCGTGTCCCCGTCTCCCCACCTTCGGAATGAAAATAACTTTGACTTGTCTCCAAGATTTGGGGACGAAGTCAAACCGGAGGCAATTTGTGAAGAATACTTCTAACCAGGGTACAGCTGTGTTATGAAACTTCTGTAGCATTATGGGAATAATGCCATCTACGAGAGATTTGTGTGGGGAGAAGCTATTAATAGTCCAGGAAATATTTTCCCTGGTTATGAAAGCATGAATATTTTCTAAGTGTTCTGACTGAGCACTAAGGGCATTGTCTTTCTACGCCAGTTTGCTAACGTAGCAGATATTGAAGGTTTTTCTTGTAATCTTCCTAAGATTTGAGAGATCTTCATTCCACCATTTAAGGTTTTTTTTGCTGTACCTAACTGGACAGGAAGCTTTGAATGCTACATTCAAAGCCGTTTCAAAAGTGCTAACTTTCGCCTCCAGTTCTTCTACTGAATCTAAAACAAGATTCGGTACCGTTCTTACTTTGGAATTTACAACTTGACTGAATTTGTTCCAGTCGGTTTTTTTGGGGTTTCTAAACGGGACAGGGGGCTTAGTGTTAAGACCTAATTCGTAAAGTATATACCTGTGATCGGAAAATGATCTCAGTGTAGATACTTTCCAGTTTACCAACCTGACCTGTTCATTATTGTTTGTAAGTGTAACGTCTAGCACATCTTCCCACCCTTCAAACGTATCCGTACTCGGGAAAATGAAGGTGGAGATATTACCTTTGTTACAAATAGACATGTTGTTAGAAATAATAAAATCAAATAAAGACTCACCTATTTCATTGATTTCGGAACTGCCCCATACCGTGTGCCTGGCATTGGCATCACACCCCAGTATGAGGTTGGCATTGTTGATGTTATGGACCAGGGTGGCAACTTCCTCGGGTGGTGCAATACGATCGTGGGCCATATACGCCGATCCTACGTATAGTCCACCTACACTTTTTGAGTGCTTCAGATTAATCTGTATCAATTTCAGCATTTTTGGTTGTTGTTGCGGCCACGCTCAATGGTTCCAACGTTCGGATGTTTCGACAGCTCCTGTTTCGTCCCCTTGAGGTGGCAAAATCCTCACTTTGGCTTCCCTGATGCCAAAGTTTAGACGGTGTGAATTTGCAATCGATGACCTTCCTGCCTCATCAATCAACAGCAGGAAGGACTTCGTTGACTTGTTGGCATTGGCCCCTTCGGCTTTTATGACAACCCAGTCGTCCATAGCAACCCCCGGGTTTTGGCATTTTAGGACTTTGAGAAAGCTCTCATAATCCAACTTTTCCATATAAGCTACCCAAATGCGAGCCTTTGGTCGTCTGGGAATGTCCCTGGTTTGGATTAGCTTGAGCTTCATGCCTTTCCATGCATCACTAATCTTAGTAACGCAATTGCCAAGGAATTCCTTTGACAACTGATCCTTGCACTTGATCACCCTATAACCTTTTACCGTCTCAGCAGAGCTGAAGAATGGAGAGGGCCCTCCCTTACCCTCTACGATATGTTCCACCACCATACCCTGCAGTCGAGCCTCAATAGCGTTCCACGCTTCGAGGACTGGTTTCCCTGTAGAGGAAAACTCGTCCGTCAGCGCAACTTGAAGGTCGTCCCTGACGATCTTACTCAAAGTTTTCGCCACTGGCTGACTGCCGGATGTGGATGGTAGAGTGTTTTTTTATTTCTGACAAGAACTGGAAGAGCCTACTCTTTTTCGAGGGCCGAGTAGTCTCATCCTGAGACCTGTTGCGCTTTGCAACTTGCTCTTTCCTCTGAAGAGTAGCGCCCTCCAAGAACTTGTTATAGTCTTCAACTATTTTGGAGAACTTCTCCTTATCCTCACGATCGCGTTCGCATAATGCTTGCGTTTCTTCCCGTTTCGCAATTTTTGTCAAAACGAACCTAGCATGGTTGAACTGGGCCTAGCGAGTCGTGCGGTGGGACCTATGTTTGTTTGTCTGGCCTTGTTTTTGTGTTGTGGTTAGCAACCACCCACCGCTGGTGCTCTGAGTGCTAACCGAAGGTTTTGGTGACGATGGAGTACTACTACGACCAGCACTACCTTCGCCACCGACGTTGATAGTTGTCTCCTGACTGGAGGTAAGCAATTCGTCTTCTGACGCGCTGCTAAGTTCGTCAATGTCTGTGATATCAACGTCTGGTTGTTGTTGTTGTTGTATTTGGGGTCTGTAATCGTCATGTCATCGTCTGGGGTTTTGGGTTTTGAAAAATCTATTTTGGTCCCACGAGTAGTACGGAAAGGAGGTCAGCCACGGCAGAGCCGATATACCGGGGTAAGGTAAAGAATATTTCGGGTCTTGTACCTAGGCATGTAATGAAACAAAACGTGAAATTAGAAGCTCTTACATCACCACAGCGTCCATGGGACGGACTGAAACTTTCAAACCAAACGCAAAGAAAAACTATGTTTTGAAAATTTCGTCTTCGCAGAAATTTCCGCACCTGCGGAAATTCGCTGCCCCACGTTGGGCGGCATTTATGTAATGAAATAAAAAGGATGGAAGCTCCACTAAACCAACACAGTGCTCATGGGACCGAAACTTTCAAACCAGACACAAAAAAACTATGTTCTGAAAATTTCGTCTTCGCTGAAATTTTCCGCATCAGCGAAAATTCGTCGTCTAAAGTTGAGTATCACTTATGTAATAAAGCAAAAAAAAGACAGCAACAGAAGCACCTATGTTAATATGGTGTCCATGGGATTTCTCCTAGACGTAGGTAATATTGGACTATCTCCTCAGTATTGGTCTTATTACTCGAGAAACGATATTTTTGGCGAAAGTCACTAATATTCCTGTAGTATCACACACAAAAATTTTGGGAAAAAAGATACTTCAAAGAATCAAGTGGGGGACAATTTCTATCCCCTCCCTGAGCGAGCATTGGATCATTCAGAGAGGGGTAGATTCGTTCCCCAGTCAACTCTCCAAAACATTCTTCCCGGTATGCGTAGCTGTTATGCATACAGGTTGTTGAACCCTTGTAAATTGTTGAAAGAAAACTCTAATCTGTCTGCTCAGGTGAGACTGTTGACCAAACTTAGTCGATTACTAATAGTATCCTCTTTTAAGTAAGTTGAGACCCAATAAGTTTCGTTTAAGGAAGGTATTCAATCCCCCTAACCATAATTGAGATTAAAGCTAAAGATTAGATCAAACCACTTAAACGAGATAGTCAATGACAACTAAACAAAAGAAAACTTGGCTTCCAATCCACTACCTACCACATCTCCACAGGACAATCACTTAAACAATATCTCAATCGTTTAGGTATTGGCCCCGGAGGAGTAGGGTACTACCGCTCGACTGCTGCTACAGGTTTTAAAAAAAATTTGCTTCAGCTGGCTCAGTCAACAAGGAAGTGAGTCTTTGCTGCAGAGGCGAGTAGTGGGTTTACATATTATTGAACCTGGAATCTAGATGTTGGACGACTCAAGAATTTGGAATGCTAAGCTGAAAAGCTAAGGGCCGGAGGACCATTCCAGAAGAAAATGATTAAACGATATAGAAAAGATTATTAGAAGAATAAAGAAAATCACATGATTCGGACTTGGTGATAATAGTCCGTTCGGATTACTTAACCCTGTGTACCCTACCTAATGTTCCTTGACATCCGATATATTTTAAGGAACCCTCATCAATGCAGGGGAAACTGGCGTAGTTATTTCCCCTTTTGTCGCCTAACTTCCCGTCCGGAAGTCGCGAAAGGACCTTTGATTCCTCGCAACCCCCTCCCAATGACGTCCCTGCTGGCGTGAATTTTGTGCAGACACATCCCTCTATCGAATATCCAGTGCCTACCCCCTTAGTGTGTTATACCTCAGAACTGTTGGTCATCATCTCGACCATTTAGTACTGTTGCTGTTGTTGTTGAGGTTGTTGTTGTTGTTGTTGTTGTTGTTGTTGTAGTGATTTGTCATCTCGTTGTTGCCGCTAGAGCCGAATATCATCGACCCCTGGTTCCGGTTCTAAATCTTCAGTCATGGCCCCTCACCTTTGTTGCTTCTAAACTAACATGATAATAATCATCTGAAATTCAAAAATGTAAAAAAAAACTTCCCAAGAACTAGGTTACTAACACCTCACAACTCAAGTGATAGTAAATGAAAGTACTACATACGATTTAACTTTCAGAATGAACAATTTCTTTATTAACTTAATTTTCATTATACCTGATCTCAAGTTCATAAATTTACTTAATCGAAAGAAACCTTCTTCCTCAATTCTAAAAATCTTATTCAACTTCAATTTATATTCATGAAAACTAATCTATAATAGTTATTCGAACAAATAAAAAATAACAGAATGTAAGTTTTAATAAGTGAATTTAAAGTTGGAAAATGAGCAAAAGAAAAAGATAAAAGTAACCGACCAAGTGTCGTATATACCTATATTCATAAGGATGTGTATGAACTATAAATGTGAAATCTCAAAATACTTAAGAAACAAAACTGTAAAATTTTTAAGCAGAAAAACTGCTACCCAAGATAAAATTCCGAAATTTGATAAAGTTTTGGAACGATTTTACTAAGAAAATCTCAAGACGACTATTTAAAGCTGAATAATAAAAAAAAAATGAATGGGACCTTATTCAGATCCAATACCAGCGAGGGTGGAAATATATTTTCCCCTCTTCGAACGAATTCGGTCCAGTGTATGGAGACCCACATATGACTATTAGTCGTTGTGAACCAAAAGAAAAAATCCCCAAATCCCAACAAAATCAAAAAGTGTAATTAATCCGATACTTACCGAAATCTTGGTCGTTCGATTTCGCAACACACCAATATGAAAATGTATTATTAATCAAAAATAAATAATTATAAAAAAGGTAAAAGTATTTTAATGTGTTTTTAAAAATGGACAATATAGTTAAACATAATCATGTAAATAAAAAAAAAAGATAAGTATAAATTGAATATAGGTATGGTCGCGAGAAGGTGCACCCTATCAGGAACCTACCTAACGAGTCAAAAACCAATTATTGTTAAAGGTAATAATAAAAAAAAGGTAAGTAGTGGGAAAAATATTTATTTATTTTCATTATTAACTTTTATTATTTGTTTCAGGATTAGTTGATGTAACGTACGTTCTTTGTCAAAAAAAAAAATAATTATAGGTGGCCAACATTGATTGGCAATCATGCACGACACGATGTGTTCAATACAAATGAAGCCAGAGCTATAAGCGTTGGATTTATCGTACACCAATTATCATCACCAAACAGGTAATGTTTTTAATAGTTAAGTACACAAAGGTACTAATGTTTTTATATCTTTTTTTTTTAGTATGTGTTTTCGGACGAAAATAAAAATGAATCTTGGACAGCGGTACTTCTTCACAAATGAAAAGTAGGTACCAGAGAAATTTTATGATAGTAATTAAGTCATTCAGACTTTTTCTTTTTTTTTGCAGGTATGACTACCTTAAACAAGTGGACTTAAATGCACTTTTATTGTGGTGCTTAGATACGACTCTCAAACAAATACAAAGGATAAAGAGATTAAATTATACAAATAAGTTTATGACACTCTGTCAATAGATTACAAAGAAAATTTTACAAATGATTTTAGTTAATGGGTCGTCAAATATATAATTCGATAATATAATGTTTTGTCACTAGACCATACAACGTGACGGTTTAATTATTTTTATTTTTATTGAAAATTTAAATTAAATGCGTTGAAATATATATATTTTTTTTGCATGTAATCAATATAGGTAATCATTAAAATTCCATACCTGAGTTTCTGACCTTACAGAAACAAACTTTTAATACACATTTTACTCGAACTGATGAATTCTGGATCCTTTTTACGATTTCCATGTTTTGTTTTGTCCTGAACTGGAATGCTTTGCATTTGGTCTGCTCCTGAGTGACAATTTTCGTTAGCCGCTTAACGATGTATTGACACTTGGTCCAAACAGATTCCTTGGCTGAACCAAAAATCACATGTACCAATGTAGATGCTTTCAGATAAAATTGTTTCGATATAGTTGGATTCAACAGTGACGTCAGAATCAAAATTTTCTTCGCAAAGTTATGCCTCAATTTAGCGCTTGGAATAAAAGCCAGGCGGCTATTATCCAGGGGTGGACAGAACTTGGGATCAGCGATCATATGTGGATTTGAGGTGCTTTTGTTTCGTCCGGGCACACCCTCATCCACGACGAATTGCTCTGACCACACCCGATGTCCAAAATAGCTGCCTGTTAGAAGAAATTTTCTTTTAGTAAATTGGTAAAAAATGGGTAAATTTATGAGTATGTTTTTTTTTTGCAAAATTTATAAACTCTCAATAATTACTACCACCAACTAACTTCTTAACTATCAAACGTGATTTTTAGTGAATACTAAGATATATCCTCGTGCTTTGCTTTTCTTTCTGCACGTTTTTATATCTTTGGCGCTTCCGCCAACTTTCACAGAACACATGTTAAGAAATTCGTTCGACTAGACACACAAAAACTTATTTTTTTTCTTTCGAGACAATGTCCCTTCAATTACCTGGCTTTATTTAATGGGACGTTACCACTCTTCGTAAAAATCATCCACTCTCTTCGGAACGAATCAAAAATTCTTCACTTTTCAACTCTTGTCCACATCGACTTTTGGCCAATTCCAATTAGATTTTTTTCGGAGTTTTTTTCGACTATGACGATTTTAGGACTGATTGAATTCGTGATTCGTGCGTCGCACCAAGTTGTTTCAGATATATTTTCAATGGGGAATGCAGCGCCGGAGTGGTCTGCTCCCTGCCCGCATGGCAATACGCGTGAAAATTTGTCTAATGTGTGTTTTGTATAAAAATAAAATTTATGAGCACCAAAAAAAAAATTTTCTTCACAAAGATCATCTACTTGGTGACACTTTGGGAATCAATTTAGGTAATTTCGTGTAATAATTGATCTTATTTAGACCAAAGAACTCTTACCTTTAATTCTTGTTTTATTTCTTGAATATTCCTTTTTGGTTCTTGATTTTTGCTCCAATTTATCTCGCTGCTTGTCAAGCAGTTTTTTAATGATCACTTTTTATCGCGTTAATCAAAAGTTTTTTTGCTCTCAAAAATTTAGTTTATTTTACTTTAGAATATTCACCTTATTTTTAGCTCTCGATTTCTTCTTTTTGGCGAATAATAATGAAAAGAATTTTACCTTTGGATTTTCACAACCCTTAGACCGATTTTTGCTATTGGACGATTGGTTTTTTTACGAAGCTAGTTGTCAGTCGATAAAAGCGAACCGTGCCGTAGATAAAATGCCCCTTTCCGCCTGATCTAGTACCGGTCAGAAATCTATTACTATCTCATGATCTGTTTATATGAAGCGTCTCGTGAGGTATTAATTGAACTTAGAATATACATTCTGACTGTTTATAGCTACAAATATTTATTATTTATGAAGGTTATGAGTAATAGGTAAGTATTTATGAGATGAACTAAATAATTTTTATTTCCTTTTTTTTCAGATTTAGACTTTAATGATACTTAGAGTTGAACCTCGGGTAAGTATAAAAATTGTCATCAGAGATAATTCAGTTGTTAAGCAGAAAATAAATACTCAGAATTAACTAAGGATTAAAAGTAAGTAAGTATCAACGTCAATAATCCTCAACAAGGTTCATGGATTTGAGTAGGTAGTTTTTTTTTTAACTTGTGGAATTTTGTCGGAACAAGTTGTGAATTAACTTGTAATTCAATAAATATTGAGTTTCTTAAAAAAAGAACTTCTTTACTCGTCTAGCCTTTGGTTCAGCAATTGTTTGCAACTGTAGTACAATTATTGTAATGATTATATAACCCGTTCGTACGTCTTTTTCTAACTAACTTGATATTTTTACTAACCTTCGGATCAACATTCGACTTGTGAGTTCAAGCGAATAACGTTAATAGTTACTGAATACCACTTGAACCTAAGTTAATATTACTAACTAGAGTTTCCATTGCTTTTGTTCACTACATTTTCTACTTCTGTCAACACTAATTCATTCATTATCTGTTTCTTTTTTTTTTTTTTTGACTCAACAACAAAATTTTAACCAACTCTTGATTATTACTTTATTTACTCATTTTCAACGATCTCTTACTCGTACTTAACTCGAATAAACTAAACTGAAAGTCTGTTAACTAGTTTATCACATCTAGATTTAATTCTGTCTTGGATGGAGACTATTACCTTTTTGGCTCCTTTTTCACAATAATTCTAACTCTGGGTATTTAGCTATAATAGTTTATAGCTGTATAGGTGGGTAATATATTTATTTGAGAAATTATAAATTTCGGATATACACATAAATTTTACCACGTCCAAAAGGGGACATCTCGATTTCGGCTCATTCGTGCGTAGTACCATTTCTCCATGATCCGCCATTACAGTGTTCTACCGATCGTTGAGTTTCCGCGTCTCCCGCACCAAGTCTATCCACCCCTGTGATACTCTTTGGTTGCTAAAATGACTCTGCCTCCAATTGCCTCCATTTGTTTGACATTGCTACCAAAAGTTCACGAAAAATATTTTTGCTACAAGGACTATGCCCTTTTCGTATTTACCCTTTCTTTCCAGTCGAGGTGATAATAAAATTTTAGAAATGTGGTAAGTATTGGCGCTGGCTATGGTGTAATTTGCCCGCGTCGAGATATTTTGTTGTTTTTACCATGATATTTACGTATTCGTGGAAAATGAAATGTTTTAATAGCGAAATTTTTTTAAAATGGTTTGAATTATAAAATACCCTTACTATATTATTCACATAATAACATTGGTCTCTGTCGTGTTGACTGAGATGGCTTTTCCTACAAATCATCTTCGTTGCACATAGTGCTCACTAGTACAACGATGATGAAAAGAAAAGGCTTTGCTCAAAAAAAAAATAATTACATGTTCACTATAAGACTCTGAAGATTACACCCACGACCCTTTGTCTCATGCACAGCAGAGAGAGCCGGCTATGATGAATTGTTTTCAACAGCATACAACCTTACTATCTTAAATCTTTAGTGTTGACCACCATAAGTTGTTTCCGATGACTTTTGTTACGTATCCTTTCCAGAATTTCGGACTTAGCTTGGCTTTTATATGCTTAGCTGCGCTGCTGAGCGTGAAATTCCTACGATATACCTTATCACCAACTTGATACGATATTAGCTTGCTTCTCAAGTTGTAGTTGTGTTCGTAATTCTCGTGAGCTTGACTCAGTGCGGTCTTCAAGTAAGCGTGAAGGATTCCCATCTTGGCCGCCTTAGGTAACCAATTAATTTCCGCTTGATTTAACCCATCCAGCTTCCTCAGCAACCGATAATCTGAACCGTGCTCAACCATTTGCTGTCCGAAGAGCGCTTCATAGGGAGATATACCTATGACGCTGTGTACGGAGGTGCGTAAAGCACTGCTGATTTCAGCTAAATGAATATCCCAATTAGTCTGCTTTGGGTCTATATACGCGCGTATAACGCTTAAAATGGATCTATTGACCCTCTCTCTAGCATTCGCTTGTGGAGCATATGATGCTGTTTTGACATGTGTAATGTCGAAATTGCGATCTGCGATCCGTTGTCGGACAACAGCGTCTCAGGAACCCCGAACATTAAAAATACTTCTTCCGTAAGGAACTTAATTAACTCGTTTGATTCGCCTTTTTTAACGGTTTTATCAACACAAATTTTGTCAACTGATCGAGAGCGATGACTATGAAAGTGTTTCCCTTTTTAGATCTAGGATATGGCCCTAGGAAATCTACATATAAATGTTGGAACGGCCTGTGAATGCTTTACCCATCTCCGTACGTAAAGTACAATTAGGAGCTTTGGTCGTTTTACATACGTCACAGTTATTTACATATAGTTTTACCTGGCTACTCATGGCTGGCCAATAAAATTCCTGTCGAAGGCGGTATAATGTTTTTGCAATACCTCCATGCGAAGATCTAGGTGGACAATGAGCCTGCTCTATCAACTTTCCAGTTAGCTGCGATGGAACCCAAAGCTTCCATGTCAAATCTTTCTGGAGAGGATTACCATTAGAGTGTTTGACTCGCTTATACACAAAGTTATCAGATACCTGTAGATCTGGTAATCGGTCTTTATTGTCACTGACGTGAGTAATTATCTGATTATATTCTTTCGACTTGAAAGATGGATCTTCTAGATCGATATGTAAGATGTTATCTACATTTGTCGTCACAATAACAGAAGTGGGTTTCTCAACACCTAGCGCGTCTACCTCATAGACCCTCGACAAAGCGTCTGGCACATGGTGCTGAGAACCACGTCTATGGATTACCTCAAAGTCAAAACTTTGAAGCTTTAGGCTCCAACGAGCTAACCTTCCCGTTGGGTCCTTCAAACTCATTAACCACCGTAGACTCGCATGGTCCGTTATCACTCGGAATTTATATCCTTCGATATAAGGACGGAATTTATAAATCCCTTGGACAGCAGCTAAACATTCTCTCTCCGTCACGGTGTAGTTACGTTCGGCTGAATTCAGTTTTTGTGAGTAAAAGTATATAGGTTTTTCTTCCCCTTCCTCATCTAACTGACATAAGACACACCCTATCCCTGTGGATGATGCGTCGCAACAAATAATAAATTGCTTATTGAAATCAGGATTGATTAACACTGGTGCTGACGTTAAAGCTTTCTTGACAGCTTCTAATGCTATTATGGCTTCGGCGCTAAAATCGAATTTGTTTTTCTTCTTCAAAGTGTCCGATATGGGTGCGGTTAAAGTAGAGAAATTTTCGATAAACCGTCTGTACCATCCGGCCATTCCTAGAAAACTACGGACTTGCCGTACAGTATTTGGTACAGGAAATTCCAATATCGCCGACACTTTATTCGGATCAGTTTTCAAGTAACCTTGCCCAACAATATATCCTAAGTACTGCAATTCTTTAAAGCAAAATTTCGATTTTTCTACGTTAATAGTTAAGCCAGCCTCTGTTAAATGCTTCGCTACCTTAGCTAAAACTGAAATATGATCGTTTAAATCTTTAGAGATGACTTATAAGTCATCGAGGTAAATGAACACCTGGTCTCTCAACTCGCGAGGAATTACCTTGTTCATTAAACTTGTCAAACTTTGCGCAGCGTTCGAAAGTCCGAACGGCATCACTTTAAACTGATACAGTGGTCTACCTGGGACTGTAAACGCTGTCTTCTCCCGTGATTCTTTCGCCAGGGGTACTTGCCAGTAAGCATCCTTCAAATCCACGCTAGAAATATAACGTGTCTCCGAAAGGCGTGCTAGCAATCCTTCTATATGCGCAATTGGATTCGCATTTTTCTTCGTTACGGCGTTAACTTTGCGAAAGTCGAGGCATAGTCGGTTTTTGCCGGGTTTTCTCACCAGTACGACTGGTGATGACCATCCGCTCTGACTTTCTTCGATAACGCCCAACGAGATCATACGATCCAACTCCGCGTACACGAGGCTTTGTACTGCTGGTGATATGGGATAGTGACGTTGCTTTATGAGCTCTGCGTCACCTGTATCTATAGAATGTTCCATCAAATGAGTCCGTCCGAGACCTCGAACGGCGAATGACGGAAATAGCTTAATAGTGTTTTGAAGAATAGTAGATTCCTCTACAGATAGGAGACATTCCGGTTTGCTTGCCTGACCGGTTGTTGTCTCGGTAACTATGTCTAAAGAAGATATAACTTGTGGAGCTATTTTAAATAACTTCCAAAAATCTATACCCAAATATAAATCCTGCGCTAGAGATGGTACTATGTACAATTCGATCGGAAGAACTAGATCTTTGTACTTTATGTTCGTAGTAACCACTCCCGCTATACGCTGTTTTGTCCATCAGCAGTAAATATATTGGAATCGAATTTTCTATATGGAATTTTAGTATCTTCAATATACTTCGCGGCACCGTTACTGAGGCAACTAATGCTCGCTCCAGAGTCGAGTAGACCAAGCCATTTATTGTTAAATAGTTCTACTTTTAAGTAGGCTCTTGGATCATCTTTCCGGCATTCTACTTCGGCTATGTTGATCGCTCTATATAATTTACGCTTTTGAACAAATCTATGTCTTAACTTTTCTACTTTGCTTAAATGTTTAGGGTAGGTATATATACGTTTACGCGCTTCAGCGTAATCAATTATTTGTCTCTGATGTAGAGATTTAAGTGGTCTTAGTCTGGGAATAGAAATATTTTTGGAATTAGTACTGATAATGTTTTGGGTTTCTGGGTTTTTTAAAATTGAATTTTTTTTATTATTTATAGTTGGGGATTCTAATTGGGACTTCCCGAGTTGCCCATCATGGTCAGCTCCCTCTCGGATGAACGCTGACTCATCATCTGGTTTCCCTTACACTTCGTACAATTAGGCGACAAGATATCTGGCTGTCCGCATCGGTAACAGAATATCTTATGTTGAGGTGCTGTGCAGTCAAGGAAAATGTGTCCGTTTTTGCGGCAATTCCAACATATGGCTTTGTCGAAATTAATTTTGGAGTCCTTGGTTCTATTTCTTTGGAAGGCCTTCACCGCCAAAGACATATCCTCCAATTCAGGTTCCGTTTGGATCTCTATTTCACTCAACTGCTTCCTCACTTGATTGTTATATATGGGTGGTATCCTTGGACGCATTGGCTCATGTTGGGTGAGGTACCTCTCCATTTCTCTGCATGTATACACCAAGTCTGCTATCTCGTCGTTCTAAAAGTAAGCAGAAGTTCACCCATCCGGCGTCGAACATTCTGCTTAATTATTTCGGCTAATTCTTCGTTGGGCCGTGGATTCTTCATCTTCGAGTTCAATTTTAACAGGGCATCATAACATAAAAAGTATCGAAACTTTCTCCAGGAATTTGTTTCCTTTCCGCCATCTGTCTCGAAATCGTATCGAAACTTTCTCCAGGATTTTGTTTCCTTTCCGCCATCTGTCTCGAAATCTCAGAATCAGTTTCCAGGCTGCCGTAATGATCTAAGAGTGCTAGCTTCAGTGCAATCCATGAGGTCTGTGGATTATTTTTCAAATAAATCCAGTACCAGGCTTCTGCTGGTCCACTCACAAAGTGATGGAAATTTGAAACCACTTCATCCCAAGTTGCGCCGTAACTATCCTTTACTTTGTCCAATCTAAACAGGAATTCATCAACTGTCATGTTTTTTGAATTAAAAGAAATTCCCCATTTTTGATAATGTGGAGATCGGTACATGGATGCAGCAGGTGATATCATAGGTATCCTTGCGTCTCTGTTCGCTGAGGTGTTACTATATTGGATCCGATTGAGTTGCTCATAAAAATCGGGATCTGCGTTCCGGTTGGCTTCTCTACGCGTCGTCGAAGCAGCTCGTTCTGGCCATATCCTCGGAAATTCTGGTGCGTTCGGTCTTGTGTTCACAGTTGGTTCTCTCAGGTTCTCTAAATTCGGTCGGTTCGGCGTTGGCTGGTCGTAAAGAGGAACAGAAGGTGCTGCAGTTTGTCTCGGGATGCTGAATTGCGATAAAGCATTTCGCATTGCCTCATTCACTTTCTCTAAAAGTATCGCTTGACTTTGTGCAAGCAACTCCTGAAAGGCTTTTCTGTCCTCAGCTCGATTAAGGCCAACCGCTGCTAAAGCGACTTCCTTAATATACTCCTCGTAGTCTTCGTCCGACCTTGAAGGAGTTCTCCCCGCGTGTGGATGTCTATCTGGGGTTCTCAGAGTCTCATCTGCAAGTATACGTACTTGATCTGCCTTCCGACGTTCTGTATGGGACGGGCCTGCCTCGTCCAAGTGGCTCTCGTCCACTGCTTCACCAGGTTCCATCGTCATATTGTGAAATATGTCCTGATTTTTGCGGAACCTGGTATTGTGCGGCTCTGGTGTTGCAGCACGATGTCCTGTCGGTGGTTCCGGGTCCGGTTGATGTTTCTTCTTTCTGTCTGTGGATCCTCTTTTTTTTCCCATTGGGATTAGTTTTCAAAACGAAAGTTTTTGATGTTAAAGTCTAGTAAGAATTGTAATGAGCGAGAAGAAGTGTGCTCAATCAAAAAAAAAAAAAATAACGAACTGAAAGATCCTTATATCTAACTATCTTAAATACCTACTATATCTTATCTACTGCCTAATATATCTTACTACCTAATCTTAACCTAAGACTTTCTTTTGGGTAAACCCCTAAATAAATTCAAAAAAAAAAATAACTCAAAAGAAAATACTTAACTATATCCAAAAATAATAAACTTGACCAATAGTCAAAAAAAAATAACGAACTAAATATACCCTAATACCAAATTTTTATAATTCAAAAAAATATCTGCATTTCATTCTCTCTAGTGGAATAATTGCGTTCAGCTTTATTCAGTGTAAGACTTGAGTACGCATCTGGTTTGACTTTTCTTACTTGTCCTTGTGAAAAGACTGCTCTTATTGCTTCGTCACTAGCGTCCGTAGTAAGTATAAAAGTTTCGTTAAAATCGGGATAAATTAAAAGAGGAGGAGAAACTAATGGGTCTTTGCTTTGTTTGGAAAGCTTGTTGACATTTTTCTGTCCATTTTAGTCTTACATCCTTTCGGGTTAGATTTGTCAAAGGCCTGACGATTTTTGAGAAGTCTGGAATGAATTTTCTATAGTAATTGGCGAGTCCTAGAAAATATTGGGTTGTTTAACTGAACGAGGAACAGGGAAGTCTTGAACACACTTAGTATTGACTGGGTCGGGATGTGCTCCTTCCGCCAAACATTAATGTCCCAAATAGACCACTTCTCGAGGTAGGAATTTGCATTTTTCAACGTTCAGTTTTAGGTTGTGTTCAAGCAATATATCGAAAATTAACTGTAATTTCCTACATTTTGTGTTTTATGTCTCCAAATGTGAATTTGTAGGTATTATAATAAATTAAATAAATAAAAAATTTTTTTTAATTTTTAAAATTTTTTAATTTTTATTTTTTATTTTATTTACTTTTCAATAATTTTCACAATTTTAAATTTGTAGTTTAAATTTTAATTTTAAATTTATATTGCGACGCGTTTCGGAGTGTACTCCATCATCGGGCGAATTACTCAATTTGACATTGGTGTTAATTGTCTAAGCCAGTGATGTTGTAGAATTTTTATTTGCTGTTGAATATATTAAATGTGTGGTGCTATATCTGTCTTCTTCCTTTTGTTTTGATTTTTAATTTGTCGTTCAGTAATTTGTCCTGCTCTAGTTTGTTAGCTTTATATATTTCGTACTCTTCTATCGCATCTAGAATTCTCCCTTTCTTGCATAAATGGATCGCTGTCATGTTGGTGTTAAAATCCGTGTAATTGTAATTGTTTGCAATCAGATGCTGGGCGTATGTTGATTTTGTGTTTAATTTAGGCTTGTGTTCTATGAATCTTTCATTGAATGTTCTACCTGTTTGTCCTATATAGTATTTATCACAGTCGTCACATTTTAATTTATATACCCCAGATAATATTCTGGTATCGCACTTTGTTTTTGGTGTTAATATATTATTAATATTGTTATTTGTTTTGAATGATATATTTATGTTTAGTTTTTTAAATCCGTAATGTAGTGTTTGAGGCAATAGATTGGTGTAGTTTACTGAAGTGTATTTATTTTCTAATCTTGTATTATTATTAGTTTGTTTTCTGTTGTTGTAAATTTTTTGTTTCTTTTTTGTAATTAATTTGTCTATTATTGTAGTATTATATCCATTAGCAAGTGCTATACATTTTATAGTGTTGAGTTCGGTGTTGTAATCATTTTTGTCCATAGGTATATTTAATAGTCTGTTGATGAATGCATTATAGGCTGCCATTTTTTGGGGTACGGATGGTTTATGTATGGTTATGTCCGTTGTTGTAGGTTTTCTGTATACTTTGTAATTGAAATTGTTGTTGTTTTTGCTGATGTTTAGGTCAAGAAAATTTATTGTGTTATTAGTTTCTATTTCTGTTGTAACTTTTATTTTTGTATTTATGTTGTTGATATATTTTGTTAGAATATCTATTTGTCTGTGGGTTCCATCGAAAACTACGAAAGTGTCATCAACATAATATTATCGCGAATATGATATTATCTTACGTTTTTGTGGGTTTAATGAAGATAAAATAAATTTGTTTTCGTAGAAGTTTAAATATAGATCGGCCATAAGTCCACTCAGGTTGATGTTGTTTTTGATGATTTTTTGTAGCATTTTGGCAACTTTGTATCCTGGGGCTGTCGTATAATTAATAAGGGGTCCGATAGGTGTTCCATTTTTGTGGAACACCTAACACCAAACCCATAAGCACCACAATTTACAGGCCTACCAAAGATCCAGGAACACCTATCAGACCCCTTATTAATTATACGACAGCCCCAGGATACAAAGTTGCCAAAATGCTACAAAAAATCATCAAAAACAACATCAACCTGAAATATGACAACAGCATCAAAAACTATATTAATTTATATGACAAACTAAAAAAAATAAAGCTATCACCAAATCACAAAATGATTTCTTTTGATATCAAAAACATGTATACTAATATACCAATCGAAGAGACCATCAATATACTCAAAGAAAACCTGACCACTACTGCAACAATAAATAAAACACAAATAGATGAATATATATTTATACTAAAAATTACATTAAAACAAAATTATTTCCAATTTAATAACAATTATTACATCCAAACAGAAGGATTGGCTATGGGATCGCCTTTAAGTGGACTTATGGCCGATCTATATTTAAACTTCTACGAAAACAAATTTATTTTATCTTCATTAAACCCACAAAAACGTAGGATAATATCATATTCGCGATATGATTTCGTAGTTTTCGATTGAACCCACAGACAAATAGATATTCTAACAAAATATATCAACAACATAAATACAAAAATAAAAGTTACAACAGAAATAGAAACTAATAACACAATAACACAATAAATTTTCTTGTTTTTTCAGCAAAAACAACAACAATTTCAAATAAAAAGTATACAGAAAACCTACAACAACGGACATAACCATACATAAAGATTCTCACCATCCGTACCCCCAAAAAATGGCAGCCTATAATGCATTCATCAACAGACTATTAAATATACCTATGGACAAAAATGATTACAACACCGAACTCAACACTATAAAATGTATAGCACTTGCTAATGGATATAATACTACAATAATAGACAAATTAATTACAAAAAAGAAACAAAAAATTTACAACAACAGAAAACAAACTAATAATAATACAAGATTAGAAAATAAATACACTTCAGTAAACTACACCAATCTATTACCTCAAACACTACATTACGAATTTAAAAAACTAAACATAAATATATCATTCAAAACAAATAACAACATTAATAATATATTAACACCAAAAACAAAGTGCGATACCAGAACATTATCTGGGGTATATAAATTAAAATGTGACGACTGTGATCAATACTATATAGGACAAACAGGTAGAACATTCAATGAAAGATTCATAGAACACAAGCCTAAATTAAACACAAAATCAACATACGCCCAGCATCTGATTGCAAACAATCACAATTACACGGATTTTAACACCAACATGACAGCGATCCATATATGCAAGAAAGGGAGAATTCTAGATGCGATAGAAGAGTACGAGATATATAAAGCTTACAAACTAGAGCAGGACAAATTACTGAACGACAAATTAATTTTTAAAACAAACCAACTATACGACACAGCAATAAAAATCAAAACAGAAGGATGAAGACAGATATAGCACCACACATTTGATATATTCAACAACAAATAAAAATTCTACAACATCACTGGCTTAGACATTTAACACCAATGTCAAATTGAGTAATTCGCCCGATGATGGAGTAAGTACACTCCGAAACGCGTCGCAATATAAATTTCAAATAAAAATTTAAACTACAAATTTAAAATTGTGAAAATTATTGAAAAATAAAAAAATAAAAATTAAAAAATTTTAAAAATTAAATTTTTTTTTTTATTTATTTAATTTATTGTAATACTTGTAATTTCCTGTTAAGGTCTTCTTAATTTTTTCCATAAACGACTTTGTCGTCCAGATATACAAAACATTCTTGACCCTGTAAGCCCGTTAAAATATAATTCATTAAACGTTGGAAAGTTGCGGGGGTTCTTTTGAGTCCAAACGGCTTACGCTTAAATTCATAGTGTCCATATGCTGTGCTAAGGGCGGTCTTTGCCCTATATTTATGGTCTATCAAAACTTGGTGATATCCACTTGCTAAGTCTAGTGTAGTGCAATACCTAGCAAGGCCTAATTGTTCAAGAATATCCTCGATGCGGAGTAAAGGAAAGGCATTTTCTACAGTACATTCGTTTAATTTACGGAAATCAACAACTATTCTCCATCGCACATCGCCATCTGAACCGGCTTTTTTAGGTACAACTAAGAGTGGCGAATTCCAAGGGCTCTTGCTTGGCTGAACGATGTCATTTTCAAGGATCTCGGCGAGTTATTTTTTGATTATGCCTTTCTATTCTTCCGTTAGTCTAAACATTTTAGTATTGATAGGAACCTGGTCTTGTTTTTTTTAACTATCAGGTCTATTTTCAAATGGAGCTTAAAGCAAGCATCAACATATGAAAGAAAGATTTGCCAACACATGTAATGTGTCCCACTGGCTCATCACTTAGTGCAGGTGTTAGTTGTTAGTTAGCACAATGGTACAAAAACAAAAACACATGCACATAAATACAACATAAATACAATATTACAATACAACACAGAAACAATTATGATCGTGAGCACTGGTTCTAAAGAGAGTTTTTAAATTATTTTTATTTAAATTAAAATTTATCAGGCTCTCATACAAGTTATATAACTTACTCATCCGTGTTAGAGGCTCATGCATGCCATAATTAGTTCTGTGGAGTTCAACATTCAAAAGTTCAGATCTTCGCAGGTGTTAAGACCCTCCGCAGTAGTTTAAGCCAATAGAAGCTTACAGGTCCGAAGCATCAATTTGTCCGCCGATAAGTTGATGAAAAAAAATTAAATCATTATTTACCCTTCGTTGGTATAAAGATTGAATCTGCAAAAACTGTATCCGATGTTCATAAGGTGGCAGATTATAAGGATCGGCCCAGGGAAGGCCTTTAAGAGCAAAGCGAATAAACTTATGCTGCACTGATTCAATACGGTTCTTATGGATTTCATAAAAAGGAGTCCATACTTGTGAGGCATACTCAAGATGAGGCCTAACGTAACAGTTATACAATGAGAGAGTAACGTACGGATCATTAAATTCTTTTGCCCACTGTTTTATGAACTCAAGCATAAAGTTCGCTTTATTTACCATAAAATTAATATGTTCAGAAAATTCTAGATTAGCACTAAAATTTACACCTAAATCTTTGTTTGGTAGGTATTTCATGTTGCATGGTCCATGTGTGCGTTAATTGGTCTCCAGGTAGAAAGAATATATATTATAACGTATGCAGAGATCCATAATAGATCTTCGTTCTTCGTCTTTGTGTGTGTCGTCTTTATTAATTGCGAATTAAGTTCGTAAAACTTTCGCCAAAAAACTAAAAAGGATTACCCTCTTTAATCAAAACGTCAGAGGGCTTCGCAGCAAAACTGCAAATATCTATACTAACCCTCAAGCCTTTTCACATGACATCTTTGTTTTGACGGAAACTTGGCTGAATTCAAGCTATTTAAACACAGAACTTTTTGATCAAGAGTTCTAGTTTTTAGAAAAGATCGTCATGTTGATAAACCAAAAGAATTAGGCGGTGGTGTGTTGATTGCTGTTCGTAATAATTTTGTATCTACGCGTATTTCTTTCCCCTTCGATCTTTCTATTGACTTGGTTTGCATCAATTTAAACATAGAGTCTAAGTATGTATATATTATAAATGTATATATTCCTCCAAGAAGTTCAAGTTTGTTGTATAATGAACTTGTTTTGGCCTTAGACTTTATCGTTGACTTGTCTTGCTCCAACAGCAATATTCTACTTCTCGGGGATATCAATTTACCCCATATAGAATGGGTTCCTTCGGATGATGGATCATTTCAAGAAGCCTCATTAACATCTTCAAAAACAGAGCTTCTCTCTCTAGATGGTATTAATTCTACTGACTTACAGCAAGTTAACTGTATTAAAAACTCTAAGAATCGAGTACTCGATTTGATATTTTCTTCTGACGCTATTAGTACTGTTGTTCAGAAATCTAGTTCTGGAATTACTAATATAGACAATTAAACCATCCACCCTTGGATATATTTCTTGATTTGAGCAACCATCCTCTCGAAAATTGTAATTCTCAAGATTGTTCATTTGTTTTTGACTTTCGAAGGTCAAATTTTCAGTTGCTTTCCGTTGTTATAAGTAGATCGAATATTAGAAATATATACGATTCTACAAATATAATACAGTAACTGAGTTCTATAATATAATCAGTAGCTGTATAAATAATTGTGTACCTACAAAAATATCTAAAAATACTAATTTTTGTCACCCTTGGTACACACAAGAGCTAAAATCTCTTCGAAACAAGAGAAATAAAGTATGGAAAGCTTATATAAAAACCCTCTCTCCAACAATTTTCGAACAATATATTGCCTTATTTGAAGAATTTAAAAATCTTTAAAAATTGTTGTTTGCAAATAATTTTCGTAATTCATTTATTGATACTCATAGAAGTGTTGATATAGATTTTTTCAAAGACGTGAACAGCTACCCGCAAGTTAATTTTAACAATATTCCTGTGAAACAAGATAGAGTTTTGCATTTTTTGTCATCCTTAAATGACGATTACTCTTATGGCCCTGACGGTTTACCCCCAATTGTTCTGAAAAAATGTAGTGATGTATTAGTGCAACCCTTGCAATTTTTGTTTGAGCTTTCTCTAAAAGCTGGAAAATTTGCGTCTTTCTGGAAGAAATCATTTCTCACTCCTGTTTTTAAAAAGGGTGATAAATTTGACATTAATAACTATAGACCCATTTCTAAATTTTCATGTGTTCAGAAGCTTTTTGAACAGGTTGTATGATAAAGCCTTTCATTTTTTGGTAAAAACATTATTTGTAAACAGCAACATGGCTTTGTGCAGAAAAGGTCTACTGTTACAAACCTTCTTACCTTCTAGCATAATTGTTCAAATGCATTAGAAAAAGGTAATGAAGTTGATTGCATATACGTACGGTTTCCCTACTCTTTTTATTTCGTGGATCAAATCGTACCTTGAAAATAGATCTTACCAGGTCAAATTTAGAAACTCCCTTTCAAATACTTTATTTCCCCATTCAGGCGTACCCCAGGGAAGTCATTTGGGCCCATTCTTATTCATTCTTGCTATAAATGACGTTTCATCTTATATACGCTTTAGTGAGATTCTCATATTTGCAGATGATATGAAAATTTTTAAAACAATCAAATCTCCTAATGACCACAATCTTCTGCAGGCCAAACAATGACCTTCTCAACGAAAAGATCCCCAAGTTTCTTTGATTATTGTATATCTCAAAATAAAATCAGTCGCGTGTTTAGTTTCAAAGATTTAGGTGTAAATTTTAGTGCTAATATAGAATTTTCTGAACATATTAATTTTATTGTAAATAAAATGCTTGGATTCATAAAACGGTGGGCAAAAGAATTTAACGATCCGTACGTCACTCTCTCATTGTACAACTGCTACGTTAGGCCTCATCTTGAATATGCCTCACAAGTATGGACTCCTTTTTATGAAATCCATAAAAACCGTATTGAATCAGTGCAGCATAAGTTTATTCGCTTTGCTCTTAAAGGCCTTCCTTGGGCCGATCCTTATAATCTGCCACCTTATGAACATCGGATACAGCTTTTGCAGATGCAATCTTTACACCAACGAAGGGTAAATAATAATGATTTAATTTTTCTTCATCAACTTATCAGCGGACAAATTGATGCTTCGGACCTGTTAGCTTCTATTGGCTTAAACTACTGCGGAGGGTCTTACCACCTACGAAGATCTGAACTTTTGAATATTGAACTCCACAGAACTAATTATGGCATGCATGAGCCTCTCACACGGATGAGTAAGTTTTATAACTTGAATGAGAGCCTTATAGACTTAAATTTAAATAAAAATAATTTAAAAACTCTCTTTAGAACCAGTGCTCCACGATCATAATTGTTTCTGTGTTGTATTGTAATAATGTATTTATGTTGTATTTATGTGCATGTGTTTTTGTTTTTGTACCATTGTGCTAACTAACAACTAACACCTGCACTAAGTGATGAGCCAGTGGGACACATTATATGTGTTGGCAAATCTTTCTTTCATATGTTGATGCTTGCTTTAGCTCCATTTAAAAATAGATCTGATAGTGTAAAAAAAAACTCTTTCATTTCGCCTATGAATATATACTCGAGTGTGATAACATTCAGTTTGTTGAGATATTCTCGCGTTTTTGAGATCATTCTCCACATCCAATGTTTTGTAACCTTTTAAGTATGCAACGTCTAGTGTGACGCATTTTATTGGAACTGCATGTTGCTGTGTATTGATTAAAGGTACCACAATATTGGTTAGATTCCTCGCTAGTAAACAGTTACCTCAAAATAAACCAGTTCGTATTTCTTTAGACAGACATATCATTGGATTTGTAAATTGTATCGGGAGGTCTACAATAATTTTCATTCTACCTGGTATTCGTAACTTTTGTTTAAAGGTTACAGTAACGGTTTTTGTAACTGCATTTCTGTTTTCAGGTGACTCCAGCGTGAGACTTTTTGTTTCTGCTCTAGTTTGGCTTGATGTTTATACCTATCGCTACAAGCAAACTCATGCTAAAACTAAATGCCATAGAGAAAACAAATTTAAGGTGGACAAACACTACTACCTGCGTAGCGACAAAACAAATCTGGTCAAAATTAGATCAGAAACGTACTAAATGTTTGTTGTCTATGAGCAGATTACATCTTAGCTCCGTAATTGGTGTCATAACCGGACACTGCCTCATAGGAAGACACGCCATAAGACTTGGCGTATTCTCTAATGATTTTTGCAGAAGCTGCATGAACGAGGAGGAGGAGGAGACTATCACCCATCTTCTCTGTTCATGCCCAGCTCTCTCCCAAAGACGTAAATTACACCTGGGTAATTTCTTTTTCGACGATCCTAGTGATTTTTTAGCCACATAAACCTAACCTTATATCACAACGGACCTATCTGTGGTCTAAGTGTGTCAGTAGTCTTCCTGACAGCCACATAAACCATCCTAGTGATTTGTCGAACGTAGATATTCTATCTTTACATCGCTTCTTAAGAAGCTCCAACTGGTTTAATTAAAGAGGTACTCCCTCGCTCATTTCGTGGTATCACAACGGACCTATCTGTGGTCTAAGTGTGTCAGTAGTCTTCCTGACAGACACATAAACCTAACCTAACCTAACCTTGGCTTGATGTATGAATAGTATTAAGTGTGTATAAGTGTATATATCAATGTAATTATTCCTTTATCTTTTATGGTATATGTTATTTTGTTCAATATATGAGGTTCTACTATTTGGGGTAGATTTTTGTTCATCATTTATTCTTCTTCTATAATATTTGTTGCTTGTTGGTGAAATCCAATTGATTCTTCTTTGTGTGAGTCTGCGGGGTGCAGTAATGTTTTTATTACTTATTTTGTTGCTAAAATTTGCTTTGTATACTTTCGGACGCTGATGGCCATTATAAATGTTTTCAGATATATTTATTTTCATTATTTGTTTTAGTTCTTTTTCTAATTCGGCGAGGTTATTTTCAGTCTCTGAGGGGCCTAAAGATATTCTAGCTTCGCTATGAACTTCCTTTAGAGGGTTTTTCCTTTTTCTGATTTTATGTTTTTCCGCTTACCATTGCTACTTTGAAGTGATAACATCAGCGGTTCGACACTTTTGCCAGCCACAACGTTTCTCTGCCCGACATTCTTTGGTTCCACTTTTCGAGGCGGATTTTGAAATATGGGTGATTGCTGAGTAGAAAATGGGTTAAATAAACTTATTTTTTGGATAATAGACTTTCAGATTTACTGTCTAGGCCGGTCGCATTGATGCGCCGCAAAATACATTCATCTTCCAGTGATATTCGCTCAAAAACAGACTGTGTGCCTGCAACCAGATTTTCACCTTGGGGATTAAGCTTATTTCGAGTGGATTGTTGTGTTTCTTGGTTGTTCACATGCGAATGAGTCCTTGCGAAACAACTTCCATTATGTGCAAAAGTCAACCCATGTTTTTCAGATACGTTGGAGTCTAACAGTCTTATACTGTAAGCCGTTGTATTATTTCCGTTAATTGAGGAAAATTTTAACAATTTGTTTGGACCGTCTACATTACAGTATTGTCCTATGAAATTATACCCTAGATTTCCATCACCATATATAGCTAGGTCATTTTCTATAACTTGAAATTCACACGGGGGCAGCGTTGCTACTTGAATTTGACCTACGCATTCTCCCAACGTGTAACGGAAACCACAGGCTGTGTTAATAGTTAGGTTCTTCTATTATCTATTGCACTTTTTTTCAGGAGACTAACTTTGGAGCCTGTGTCTAAAAATTATTTTGTAATTTAATTTTTACCCATACCTATCCCAATTTCGGTAGAAGGTAATGCAATATTTTTGCTTATTAAAAATTTGTCTGAGTCCTGAACAGAATCAGATTAAGTGGTTTATTGTAAGTAAGTAAGTAAGTAAGTAATTTTTGTTTATTCAAAAATTCATTTCTAATACATAATAAAATAAAGCGTTAGATTTTCATAACTAAAAAATTAAATTAAACTGATTTAATTATCATTTAACAAATAATAAAGTTTCTATGGCTTACTTAAGCCGTCTGTTGCGATTAATTAGCCAATATTTAAATCCTATAACAGTGTTAAAGTAGTTTATGGTTTTCTGTTTATTGTGGTTTTTTATTTTTAAATGGTATTTTTAATAAGTTGTGTATGATTTTAAATTTTTATCCATTATACTCTCTAAGTAGATACGAGCGATAATTAAGTGCCAGAGGTAAATATTTTATGAGAGCACTCCATCCTCTTTCGCCATTCAATGTGTCCTAAATGTATTCAATGCTGAGCGATCGCAATCCAAAACATTGTACACGAAATTCTTTTAACACAGGACAGGTACCTAAGAAATGTTCGAAGGTTTCATCTTCTCTTAAGTTGCACATCGTGCATTGTGTAGTTCTGCCAGTTGATGAAAAGGTTCCGTTTAAGAAAATTAGCCCGCCTCGTGACTTGAAAATCCAACTTATTTTAGCCAGGTCCCGTTAATTTTTAAAGTAACTGCTTCCCTCGATATAATTAAGACTATTGTACAGTCCATGTGAAGTTGATGCATGCGCTCTTTGAAGTGATACTTCCCATTCCTTGTTCATGATTTGTGAGCAAACAATCTGAGTTGAATGTTCGAACATCCCATTATGTCTAACGATTTCACCAATCTCCATTCCTTCTTGTCCAATGTAATCCATCCAATCATTGTGCCAATATATATTTTTGGATATAACTTTATTCGCCAGTATTAAGGGAAGTCGGGTTTCTCCATAACTATTCAATATATTTTTGACGTAGCTCATATGACACTTCATTGTATACAGGGTAATTGGTATAAGATGCACCAAAAAGCTTGAGCGTGGAGGTGGAGTTAAGACAAGAAAAAAATCGTATGGGAGGGGGGTCTATTTCCCCCCGTTCAGGCGGGAGGGGCAATTTTCTAAAACATTGACTTAAATCAGAAAAAAAATTATTTAAAAACAACATTGAATGAGACAAAGTCTTGTTATATTTTTTTGGAAAGCCAAAAAACTATTTTTTTATTTAATTTTTAAATTAAGTTGATTAAGTGAACAGTTTTAAAAAAAATAATTTTCAAACTCAAAATTTTGAAAAAAAAAACTAAAAAAAAAATGTTTAAACTAATTTTTTTCAAAATTTTATGTAATTAACTATTATTTTTATTTCCAAAATTCAATGCTCTTATTAATTTTTAGTCAAAAACAGAAAACCGGATACCAAAATGTATCTTAGTTTTTGAGAAATTAAGAAAATCTAGAAGTATATTTTTCCAAGAAAAACAATTTTTTTTTGGTTTTCCCAAATTTGACCTTCTCAGGTCAATTATTAATTAGTTAACTATCCCTTTTTTATTTTTTATTACATATCATCCGATTTTAATCAAATAATACAAAGAAACGAATTAACTTTTTACTTTACTTACTAGTTTTACTTTTATTTTTTTTTAATTTCTCAAAAACTAAGATACATTTTGGCATCCGGTTTTCTGTTTTTGACTAAAAATTAATAAGAGCATTGAATTTTGAAAATAAAAATAATAGTTAACTACATAAAATTTTGAAAAAAATTAGTTAAAAAATTTTTGTTTTAGTTTTTTTTTCTTCAAAATTTTGAGTTTGAAAACTAATTTTTTTAAAACTGTTCACTTAAACAACTTAATTTAAAAATTAAATAAAAGAGTAGTTTTCTGGCTTTCCAAAAAAATATAACAAGGCTTTGTATCATTCACCGTTGTTTTTAAATAATTTTTTTTCTTATTTAAGTCAAAGTTTTAGAAAATTGCCCCTCCCGCATAAACGGGGGGAAATAGACCCCCCCTCCTATACGATTTTTTTCTTGTCTTAACTCCACCTACACGCTCAAGCTTTTTGGTGCACCTTATACCAATCACCCTGTATAAAAAAGGGGTTCCATTTTACATTCTAACGTCAACATGTAATTCGGCGAGGATTGAGGTATTCTTAGAATTTTTTTCATAAAGTATCGTTGCACTTTTTCGACTTCATTGTACTGCTGATGACCCCAGACTTGTGCTCCATATCCAAGAATTGATCTTGTTACCGCGTTGAAAAGTTCAGTTTTGGTTGAGATACTGATCTCTTTTTTAGAGACAAAGGTTTGCCAAGTTAGGTTTAAGCTCATTTTTGCCCGCTGAGCTCTGTTCTTAAAGTGGTCTGTCATACTCAATCCAGGTGTAACCCAAACGCCCAAATATTTATATTTATTAACTTCTTTAATTTCCTCGACTCCAAGACACCATTTTTCGCGTCGATTCCTTCTGCCACCATTTTTCCTAAATATCACTATTTTCAATTTCTCAAGGTTTATTAATAGGTTCCACATACGACAATACTCCTCCATTTTATCTATCATTGATTGTAGATCCTCTGGTGTATCTGCGAATAGCACTATATCATCTGCATACAGCAACAGCCGAATAGCAAGCCTCAATCAATTTCAATTATTATACCACCTCCAATGGCCTCATGAATGTCGTTAACAAAGAGTGCGAATAGCAGTGGGCTCAAAAGACAAACCAGTTTTACACCCATTTCAGTACTGAACCTTTCTGAAAGTTGTTGTCCATCCCAGACTGCACTTGTTGTATTTTCATATAAATCTTTCAGTGTATTCAAAAATTTAGTGGATAGACCTATCCTAGATAGTTTGAAAAATAGAGCTCTGCGACTTATGCTGTCAAAAGCTGTCTTAAAGTCTACGAAGAAGCAGTAGGTTTTTTTTCGTTCTTCCATTCTGAGTTTAAGGATATTGAATAAGTTGAAAATACTGTCCACAGTGCTATATCCTTCTCTGAAGCCAGCCTGGTATTCGTTAAGAATGTTGTTGTGTTTTTCCCAGTTCTGCAGTCTTTTAAGTAATACATTTTCATTTGTCATTTGTCTGTCAGTGTTACGTCAATTGATGGATGACAGATCTAATGGAGGCGTTCCAGGTCGAAGTTATCGAAATGACGTAAATGTTAGTGGCTCTCAAACAGGTGCTCAAACTGTGATGAAGCCTCAAACCTTATTTTAATAGTAATGCCGTCTGCCATACAAATTATTTAAAAAAGTCAATTGTAAAAAATAATAATGTTAAGAATTGTAGTCGTAAATTTAAAATTTTATCATACAACATATCTGGTCTCAGTAATAAGAGTTTATTTATTAATTTTTTTAATTTTATTAACAAGTTTGATGTTATTTTTTTATACGAAACATATTTGACCGAAAAGAACCTTACCTGTCATGCTAACAAATTCCAAAATTACGATTTAAAAGTTGTTCCGGCTAAAAGAAATCACACAAAAGGAAGAGCAAGTGGAGGATGCATATTCGGTGTAAAAAAAGATGTGAATAGGAGCAGCTATGAATTTAAGATATTTGATGATATCGTTTGTGTGGATTTTCAAATAGAAGGAGAAAGGTTTCGTATTGTACCTTGCTATGTTAACTGTAACCATTGGGAAATAGATTTCGTCAAAATTCAAGAATTCATCATGTGTGAATCTATTTTAAATTTGTTGGTGTTGGGTGATGTAAATGCAAGAGTGGGTACAACTAGCGGAGTCGAAAATGATATGAGTGGTCACTGCAGACAATCAAAGGATACAACGTGGAACTCCAAAGGTAACAAATTACTGGAATTGTGCAACTCTATCGGACTTCGAATCCTTAATGGTACCAGCGAAGGAGATAAACACGGTGAACATACGTTTGTTGGAAAACAAGGAAGCTCCGTTATTGATTACGGGCTTAGCAGAGGAAAGTGGAACTCGTTGATCACTGATTTTGAGGTTGAGCAAATGCCTTTCTCAGACCATATGCCGATCGTAATTTCTTGCAACTTCGAAGTGATGGAAAGGGAAGAAGACGTCAACCTTAAGCTCATGCCTAAACTGCAATGGAAAGATTCTGTGGCTGATACGTACAGGGCACATTTGGATTTATATCTTATGACACAAGAGAGGAATGATCTAACAAGCATCGAAGATTGTATCAAGAAAGCGGCACCGGTTAAGAGGAATGGAAGCTGTGTGTATAAAGATCCCTGGTTTGATTCAGCATGTATGTTGGCAAGAAAACAATCATACGCGTGGCTTAACCGATTTAGGCGATGCAATGAAGAACTCGCGAAACTGAAGTATTTACAACATAACAGTATTACCCGCAAAATCCGGCCATGCAGAAAATTATCGACGAAGAGGTAAACGATTTATTACGGGATGGAAAAATCGAGCCATCTAACAGCCCATATAGTTCACCAATAGTACTTGTCAAAAAGAAAAATTGGACGTGGAGAGTTTGTGTGGATTACCGCCAACTAAATGAATTATCTGTAATGGATGCGTACCCTTTACCACAAATTTTGGCAATACTCGATAAATTAAGGCAGGCTTACTATATTTCAACAATCGATTTAAAACAAGGGTACTGGCAAATACCTTTGGACCAAGAGTCAAGACCAGCTACAGCGTTTACCGTACCAGGACATGGATTATATCAATGGAAGGTCTTACCATGTGGGTTAAATTCGTCAGCTGCAACTTTTCAGAGAATGTTAGACTCTGTACTAGGACCTGACATGGATCCTCACGCGTTCGCGTATTAAGATGATATCATAATTTTAAGCAACACGTTTGACGAGCATTTGATACACCTCCAAAAAGTATTTAATCGATTATTAAGAGCTCATCTAAGGACAAACAAGGAGAAATGCGAGTTTTGTAAATGCGAACTGAAATATCTAGGCCACGTAGTCAGTGATCAAGGTATAAGCACTGACCCGGACAAAGTTCAAGCAGTACAAGGACTAAATCCACCTAAGAACATACGGGAATTAATGCGTGTTTTAGGCATAGCTTCATGGTACCGTCGATTCATCAAAAACTTTTCATTAATAGCTACACCGATAACAAAACTTCTTAAGAGGGTAGAGTTTAATATGAATACCCAGTGATAAATAATATTAAAAAAAAAAATATTGAATTGAGCTGATTTAAAATTTAAAAAGTGAATTAAGTTAAAAAAAAAAAAAAAAAAAATTATTAAAAAACGAAAATTATTAGTAATTATTACTATCTGCGTTATTATTATTTTTCTATCTACTGGGAAGAAATTGTATTTAGACGAGAAGGTTCTGGTCTCCGAAGAAAGAGGGGGATGTAATGAAGCATTTTATCGCTCCATTACATTCCTTTTCAAAATCAAAAACAATCATTTTATATATTTGCCCCTAGCAGGTAGCACTGTCATCTGAAGCAGAAACGATTTCATTTAAAAGCTACAGATAAGCGACCGCAAGCTCCCATTAGGATATTGCCGATAACAGAGCTCGTCACCAACTGATTAGAAATTATATTTTCTAGTGAAAGTTATACAAATACAATATTTGATGGTGGTGAATATAGTGAGCGGGAGGTGAATATAGTGAGCGAGAGGTGAATTTCTAATAAAAGAAAGGAAGGCAAATGGCGAAAGTAAGCCTAAACCCAGCAGAGGGACACAAAAAGGCAATGATCAGCGTACATCGATGGTGAATTTGTATAATGAAATGTGTGGTAGGAAACCAAACAATAAAATGGACGCAATATGAGTCGATGACGATGATATTGAATAATTCTTGCTGTACCTACTTGAGTACACCACCACCCGCACACTCCGCGTGCATAGACAAAAATAGAAGTACTTTGCATATATGGGCAAGGAAATATATGGGCAATTACATGAAAAAGTGAAGTTTGCAAAAATAAAATTAACAGTCACTTACAGCCAAGGACTTAACGAGAGGAGGCCGTTCAATCAACAAAATCACTCCGAAAGGTACCGAAGTATACCGTAGAAGTGTAATATCAGTATAAAAACCGAAAAGCCGAAATAATAGAAGTCAGTAAGACTTTACTAATTTAAACAGAGGGTAAGAACCTATAATAATTACGGTAGTAAATTTCCCCCACCAGTGGTAAGAAATTGCTATCTTTAAAGCCAGTAGAAATACTGTGGTTGCCAGTTGAAAAACTGAGGTTGCCAGTAGAAATACTGTGGTTGCCAGTTAGTAGAAATACTGTGGTTGTCAGTAGAAATACTGAGGTTGCCAGTTGAAAAACTGTGGTTGCCAGTAGAAATACTGAAGTTGCCAGTTGAAAAACTGAGGTTGCCAGTAGAAATACTGTGGTTGCCAGTAGAAATACTGTGGGTAATTTAACTCTTGCAGAGATTTTCCCCCACCAGCGGTAAGGGATCTCAGAGACAAATTAAAACAAGCCAGTTAAATAACTGTGGTTGCCAGTAGAAATACTGAGGTTGCCAGTAGAAATACTGAGGTTGCCAGTAGAAATACTGCGGTTGCCAGTAGAAATACTGAGGTTGCCAGTAAGTAGAAATACTGTGGTTGTCAGTAGAAATACTGAGGTTGCCAGTTGAAAAACTGTGGTTGCCAGTAGAAATACTGCGGTTGCCAGTAGAAATACTGGAGTTGCCAGTAGAAATACTGTGGTTGCCAGTAGAAATACTGTGGTTGCCAGTAGAAATACTGAGGTTGCCGGTTGAAATACTGCGGTTGCCAGTAGAAATACTGAGGTTGCCAGTAGATATACTGTGGGTACCAGTAGAAATACTGAGGTTGCCAGTAGAAATACTGTGGTTGCCAGTAGAAATACTGAGGTTGCCAGTTGAAAAACTGAGGTCGCCAGTAGAAATACTGTGGTTGCCAGTAGAAATACTGAGGTTGCCAGTTGAAAAACTGAGGTTGCCAGGAGAAATACTGTGGTTGCCAGTAGAAATACTGTGGGTAATTTAACTCTTGCAGAGATTTTCTCCCACCAGCGGTAAGGGATCTCAGAGACAAATTAAAACAAGCCAGTTAAATAACTGTGGTTGCCAGTAGAAATACCGAGGTTGCCAGTAGAAATTTTTTTAGATTTATTCATTTTTATTCTTTTAAAGATTTTACAATATTTGTGTTACCCACGAAGCTTTATGCTTATCTGTGGGTGGTTGAATTTTGAAAAGTTAAAAGTTATTTGAATTGATTTTGAAGTTACAAACTGTTTTCAATTATAATATCAAAGTGATACTTTACAAAAAAATGAAAATTTAATATTGAATGAATTTTTTTTTTTTTTTGTTTTGAGGTAGATAAGTATATAAGAAAATAAAATAAAAAGCAATTTCAATTGATGTTTCGATTTAGTTTAAGAAAAAAACTTTGATACATTTTTTACGTTTTTTGAAATTTTGAATATTTTTTAAGTTTGTTGGAAGCTGATTCATCATTGATGGTAAAGCATAACTCAGTTGTCTTTTTCCATAATTGTTGTATACCGCCGGAATTTCTAATAGACCAAGGGCTCGTCTTCTTGTGTTGAAATTGTGCGAAATACGTTGCTGGAATCTTGAATCATCGTAGTACTCTAGAATTGCTGTCATCTTAAAAATGTTGTCTACACTCAAAAACTTGAAATGAAGATAGTTTTTGTCAATTATTTTGATGATTCTATGTTGTAGATTAACAAGCTTATCAATGTGTGTTTTTGATGCATTTCCCCATGCGAGCACTCCATACCTTAATCGGGATTCAACTAGCGAAAAGTAAACTTGTTTTTGAACATCTTTTGTTGAATATTTTTCAAGGTAAAAAAGAGCAAACATAGCACTTCTCAAACTGAGCCTAACATTGTTAATGTGTTCACTCCATATAAAGTGATCATCTATCGTAACTCCGAGATATTTTATTGATTTCACTAATTCAATGGCATCACTTTGTTGCCAAGTAGGACATCTTGGGTTTTGATGAAAGATACTTATTCTCTCCTCTTGCTGACTAGGTGTACGAATATGCATAAGCTTAGTTTTGGTTGCATTGACGACCAATTAAAAATCGTGACACCATGGGGAAACCTCATCAAACTCCTGTTGCATTATTGAAATTGCTGTTTTTAGACATTTGTGTTTTACAACAATTGCTATGTCATCTTCGTATGCAAAAACGGTGCTGTGCTTAAAAGCTTGAAGGAGCACATTCGTAAAAAGTATAAAGAGAACTGGACCAAGTTTTGACCCCTGTGGCACACCATGAGAGCAGATTTTTTCTTGACTTTTTGAACTTAAAATTTTGACTTGAAAAGCTCTTCCTGTACAGCTCTTCTTCATACATACATTTCCACAGTGTTCCTCTAATGCCAATTTTGTAAAGTCCACGAACATTACCAACACGTGATGATTTTTATTGAGGCTCATATTTACAGTGTTACAGAATTCCCCAAGAAGTTTTCCAGTGCTTTTTCCTTTTTGGAAGCCATACTGGTTAGATTCTAGTAAGCGGTATTTCTCAATAAATTTGTTTAAACGTCTCACAACAATTTCTTCTAAACATTTTTCAACAACAGGCAAGATTGAAATGGGTCTATAGTTTTGAATTTCGTTTTTCTTTCCTCCTTTATAGATAGGGCGAATAATTGATGTCTTCAAAATTTTTGGAACGCATCCTTGTGAAAGACTTCGGTTGATAATAGTTTGAATGATTGGTGTTAGATAATCTGCATTCATTTTTATGTCGCACGCTCTTATTCCGTCAGCTCCTGGACTTTTGTTGCCAGTAAGTAGAAATACTGTGGTTGTCAGTAGAAATACTGAGGTTGCCAGTTGAAAAACTGTGGTTGCCAGTAGAAATACTGAAGTTGCCAGTTGAAAAACTGAGGTTGCCAGTAGAAATACTGTGGTTGCCAGTAGAAATACTGTGGGTAATTTAACTCTTGCAGAGATTTTCCCCCACCAGCGGTAAGGGATCTCAGAGACAAATTAAAACAAGCCAGTTAAATAACTGTGGTTGCCAGTAGAAATACTGAGGTTGCCAGTAGAAATACTGAGGTTGCCAGTAGAAATACTGCGGTTGCCAGTAGAAATACTGAGGTTGCCAGTAAGTAGAAATACTGTGGTTGTCAGTAGAAATACTGAGGTTGCCAGTTGAAAAACTGTGGTTGCCAGTAGAAATACTGCGGTTGCCAGTAGAAATACTGGAGTTGCCAGTAGAAATACTGTGGTTGCCAGTAGAAATACTGTGGTTGCCAGTAGAAATACTGAGGTTGCCGGTTGAAATACTGCGGTTGCCAGTAGAAATACTGAGGTTGCCAGTAGATATACTGTGGGTACCAGTAGAAATACTGAGGTTGCCAGTAGAAATACTGTGGTTGCCAGTAGAAATACTGAGGTTGCCAGTTGAAAAACTGAGGTCGCCAGTAGAAATACTGTGGTTGCCAGTAGAAATACTGAGGTTGCCAGTTGAAAAACTGAGGTTGCCAGGAGAAATACTGTGGTTGCCAGTAGAAATACTGTGGGTAATTTAACTCTTGCAGAGATTTTCTCCCACCAGCGGTAAGGGATCTCAGAGACAAATTAAAACAAGCCAGTTAAATAACTGTGGTTGCCAGTAGAAATACCGAGGTTGCCAGTAGAAATTTTTTTAGATTTATTCATTTTTATTCTTTTAAAGATTTTACAATATTTGTGTTACCCACGAAGCTTTATGCTTATCTGTGGGTGGTTGAATTTTGAAAAGTTAAAAGTTATTTGAATTGATTTTGAAGTTACAAACTGTTTTCAATTATAATATCAAAGTGATACTTTACAAAAAAATGAAAATTTAATATTGAATGAATTTTTTTTTTTTTTTTGTTTTGAGGTAGATAAGTATATAAGAAAATAAAATAAAAAGCAATTTCAATTGATGTTTCGATTTAGTTTAAGAAAAAAACTTTGATACATTTTTTACGTTTTTTGAAATTTTGAATATTTTTTAAGTTTGTTGGAAGCTGATTCATCATTGATGGTAAAGCATAACTCAGTTGTCTTTTTCCATAATTGTTGTATACCGCCGGAATTTCTAATAGACCAAGGGCTCGTCTTCTTGTGTTGAAATTGTGCGAAATACGTTGCTGGAATCTTGAATCATCGTAGTACTCTAGAATTGCTGTCATCTTAAAAATGTTGTCTACACTCAAAAACTTGAAATGAAGATAGTTTTTGTCAATTATTTTGATGATTCTATGTTGTAGATTAACAAGCTTATCAATGTGTGTTTTTGATGCATTTCTCCATGCGAGCACTCCATACCTTAATCGGGATTCAACTAGCGAAAAGTAAACTTGTTTTTGAACATCTTTTGTTGAATATTTTTCAAGGTAAAAAAGAGCAAACATAGCACTTCTCAAACTGAGCCTAACATTGTTAATGTGTTCACTCCATATAAAGTGATCATCTATCGTAACTCCGAGATATTTTATTGATTTCACTAATTCAATGGCATCACTTTGTTGCCAAGTAGGACATCTTGGGTTTTGATGAAAGATACTTATTCTCTCCTCTTGCTGACTAGGTGTACGAATATGCATAAGCTTAGTTTTGGTTGCATTGACGACCAATTAAAAATCGTGACACCATGGGGAAACCTCATCAAACTCCTGTTGCATTATTGAAATTGCTGTTTTTAGACATTTGTGTTTTACAACAATTGCTATGTCATCTTCGTATGCAAAAACGGTGCTGTGCTTAAAAGCTTGAAGGAGCACATTCGTAAAAAGTATAAAGAGAACTGGACCAAGTTTTGACCCCTGTGGCACACCATGAGAGCAGATTTTTTCTTGACTTTTTGAACTTAAAATTTTGACTTGAAAAGCTCTTCCTGTACAGCTCTTCTTCATACATACATTTCCACAGTGTTCCTCTAATGCCAATTTTGTAAAGTCCACGAACATTACCAACACGTGATGATTTTTATTGAGGCTCATATTTACAGTGTTACAGAATTCCCCAAGAAGTTTTCCAGTGCTTTTTCCTTTTTGGAAGCCATACTGGTTAGATTCTAGTAAGCGGTATTTCTCAATAAATTTGTTTAAACGTCTCACAACAATTTCTTCTAAACATTTTTCAACAACAGGCAAGATTGAAATGGGTCTATAGTTTTGAATTTCGTTTTTCTTTCCTCCTTTATAGATAGGGCGAATAATTGATGTCTTCAAAATTTTTGGAACGCATCCTTGTGAAAGACTTCGGTTGATAATAGTTTGAATGATTGGTGTTAGATAATCTGCATTCATTTTTATGTCGCACGCTCTTATTCCGTCAGCTCCTGGACTTTTGTTGTTGTTAAGTTTGCACAGTATATTGCGAATTTCGATTTCATCGGCTTCTTCTAAATATATTGTTTGAGCAATATATTGGTTCGGTTGATTGGAAGTTTGTTTATTACATAAATGTACAATCTTGGACGCTTGTGTGGAAAAAAATTCAGCAAATTTTTCGGCTATATCGGCTACGTTAGATTGAGTACAAAGATTTTTTTCAATTATTTCATCAATCGATAGTTTATTTCTTCCCAGAAGCTCGTTGATAATACCCCAAGTTTTTTTTGGATCACGTTTTGAGTTTGCTAATTTTGTTTTGTAAAAATTTGACTTCTGTGATTGTATATTTTTGCTAACGTGGTTTCTATATTTTTTATATTCAGATTTGTATACCTCATTTCTTAGGTTATTTTTCCATCTTCTATATAATTCGTCTCTTTTTTTACATAGCTCAAGTATATATGGAGTTATCCAATTTTTGTTTTCACGCTTTTTCTTTCTTTGGATTTCAGTTGAATTAACATATATATTCGACATTTTCTCAACAAATTTATTGTTAATTCGATCAACATCATTTTCATTTTCATACATTTCTTGCCAGTTTGTTTGTTGTATGAGTTGGTTTACTTTTCCTTGGTTTATTTTTGTTAATGATTCGCAATGTGTATTTTTTTCTTCCGTTTGCTGTTTTATACCGTAAAATGTTGTAAAATGATCGGATATATTGGTTTCTATTACTGCTGAAATTATATCGGTTTTCGGCATTGTAACAAACAAGGGGTCGATTAAAGTCCCGGTGCCTGTTGACATGTTTATTCGAGTACTTTTTTTTATCACATTCATTAAGCCTTTCGACGACATCATTTCAAGAAATTTTTTAGTGACAGAGTTATCATAGTCTTGAGTATCAATATTTATATCTCCTAGAACCATTACGTCTTGATCGTTCTTAGTATTTAATTCGAATTCATCTATGAATTGGCTTTTATTTAGTGACGGCGATCTATAAACTGAATGAATATATTTACTTTCCCCTCCATTTTTCATTTTTATAATAAGACTATCATAGCTTAATGTGTGCGTAGGAAGTCGTTCATAACATATATCCTTTTTTATGAACATAGCAATTCCTCCTAGTCCAGAACCTCTCCTATGCATAAACTCCATATCATTTTCATTTCATTTCATTTCATTTATTCATTTAATGCATGCAAAGTAAGAAACAAATCTTATAAATTAGTGCTAAGCTGTAATTGCAACAAGTGAAAAGCTACATCGTCAATAAAGTGTATATAAATCTATATAAATTTATTCGAGTAGATACTTTTTCTTTGAATAAGATAGGAATCTGAATACAGTTTGAATTCTTTATTTTTCAAAATAAATTAACAAAATTTTTAACATTTAATACATACATCTCATTAATTAAATTAATTTTATGAACCAACTGAAAGACAAATTAAAAAAGAAAAGAAAACCTTCTTAGATTTCTTGGAAGGAGATTCCACAGACGTGTAGCATTGACGAAGAATTGTTGCTCTGAAGTTCGACAGGAAAACCGAGGGTACACTAATACTTGGGATCTGTTAGAGGAACCGAACTGTATGCTATTAAATAAAGTACAGAGCTGTTGAGTTTGAATAATGTTGTAAACTAAAAGAAGAGTTCTATACCGGAGAAGATGATCAAGGGATATATTATAGATTCGAATCGAGTAACTTGATATGCGATCAAAACGACGACCTAAGCCAAATATGTCGCGTGCTATATTGTTAAAAGCAACATTTAATTTTTTCCTACTGTCAGCATCACAGTTACAGTAGACTTCGCAACCATATGTCAAATTGGGAACTAAAAGTGTTTTGGCTAGCATCATTCGAGTATTCAATGGTGTGTAATGTTGTGATGACCACAACATTCTTAGTACTCCATAGACTTTACCCACGGCTACATTTATATGACTGTCCCAAGTCAGCGTCCTGTTAAACAGAAAACCAAGATTTCTTGCACTAGATTTGTATTCAATCGGCATACCATTTAACACAGTACTTGAGAAGTAAGATAAATCAAGCACTTTCTTACTAATCACAATACATTTGTATTTAAGTCGATTAAGGAAAAGTCCATTATCCTGTGACCAACCAAAAATTTCCGCCATATCGCTGTTAATTGTATGTGCACAATCATCGATAAATCCGAGAGGACAGCTTTTAAACAACTGGACGTCGTCAGCATACATTTGTAGAGAACAGCCCGAAATTTTTGCTGGAAGTTCGTTAATATATATAAAGAAGAAGAGCAAGTGTCCCAAAATGGAACCTTGAGGAACTCCTCTTACTGTGGGAAGAAAGCTTGAAATTTTATTGTTCATAGAAACTGCTTGCTCTCTGTCTTGCAAATACGATTTCATTAATCGAACAGCGGAATATGATAATCCATACTGGCAAAATAGCTTCAAACATAAGTTATGATGGTCCACCGTGTCAAAGGCTTTAGAGAAATCAAGCAATACTAGAAAAGTTACAAGGTCTTCGTCAAAGGCCAATCTTATATCTTCAACAACATTTACAATAGCAGTTGTGCAACTGTGTTGATGACGAAAACCAAATTGCTTAGGGGACATCATATTTTGCGCCCTTAAATAAGCATTGAGTTGTTTTTGGGCAACTCTTTCAAATACTTTTGACAAGTAAGGAAGTATGGAAATAGGTCTGTATTCATTTGTGTTTTGTGTTAGGCAGAATATGTGGTAAAATGGCTTTGATGAAAACTGGGTGTATGTTATCAAATCCAACCACGTTCGATTTGAAGGAAAGTAAGCTTTTAACAATATATGTGCTTTTCACACCAGTAAATTCAAATGCAGTATCTCTATAAGAAACATTTATAGGTTCACGAAGATCAGGCGACATATGAGAAAGATGTGGAAAAGGAAGCGAAACGAAATTGGTATTAAGTGCATCCACATCAATATTCTCCTTGCAGTCAATGTTCTGTTTTCCTATCCCTATTTCCCTCAGATTTTTCCATAATTGGCGTTTATTCGATGTAACTCCTAGCTTTCTGCTATACAATTCAATTTTAGCCAGTCTTATTTTACTAACAAATTGGTTGCGAAGAGTACGATAATTTTGATGGTGATATTGTAATCTTTACCTTTTCCAAATTCTGTAAGCTTGATCCCGTAAGCTAAAGGCCTACGAATTTCATTAGAAAACCAAGGACGCTGTTCATGATTTAAATTTCTTGATCTGATGGGTACGTTGCGGTTAAATATGTCTTAAATATTAGAATTTATATATTCTATTTGGCAACTCTGGTTTATATATTCTTATTGGCAACTCTGGTGTGCGAAAGGTTAAGTCAATTCTACGGTCGCTCTTGATTTTTTTTCTCAAAAGTACTGATTAACTTAAAAAATAAATTTAAAATTTGTGTGATAAATTTACCTTGTAAGCAATAGTGGCGATAAGCATTGATATTTGGTAAGTGCAATCGTGTTCACTGCTAAATATAGAAAAAACCATAACTACTGAGTGAAAGAATCATAGCGGTACGCAAAATGTCACTACCGAGCTATAACAATGCCACTGCCGCACAACAATCTCAGAAAAGACCACACAAGGATATCGCACCCGAGTCACCTGTGAGTAGTAGATCAGGAAAGGGATTGGCAGTAGGGGCAATGGAGGTGTCGGATCTGCAGAAGTTGATGGAGGAATCCATGTCAAAAATGCTGGACGTCAAACTTAAAGATCTGCCAACTAAGTCAGATTTGGAGGGTATCCGGACTGAATTCCAAAATCTGCAAATGAAAAATGATGACTTGCAGGAGCAGGTAAAACATTTTGGAGCTCGCTGCAGTGCATTGGAGCGCCAAGTCGAGTTTTTGCAGTCAAAGGCCACTGAGAACAATGTCTTTGTTCACCTTCCTGTACAGGGGGATGAGGATGCCGGTGAAAAAGCGAGAGAATGTTGCTTGCAAATGTTGAAAACTAACGAAGACATCATTGCAACAACGAAGTTCTTGAGGTCGAACAATACCAACACAGCAAATGTCATCTTAAAATTGCACAAAAATGAGGATGTTGGTAAACTTCTAAAAGCATCATCAACAATGCGAAGCAAAGGAATTTATCTACATAGAGATCTACCTCCCGCTGCACGCGCACGAAGGAAGAAATTAGTCGCGGTAAAAACAGAAATTTTAGCAAAAAATAAATTTATTAAGACTAAAATCAGAGGACAAACTTTGCTGGTAGAAAATAAAACGTTTTATTATGACACCGAAGACAATTTAATGTGTGATGGAGAGTGTGGGCTGTCAGTGTTACGTTAATTGATGGATGACAGATCTAATGGAGGCGTTCCAGGTCGAAGTTATCGAAATGACGTAAATGCCAGTGGCTCTCAAACAGGTGCTCAAACTGTGATGAGGCCTCAAACCTTATTTTAATAGTAATGCCGTCTGCCATACAAATTATTTAAAAAAGTCAATTGTAAAAAATGTTAATGTTAAGAATTGTAGTCGTAAATTTAAAATTTTATCATACAACATATCTGGTCTCAGTAATAAGAGTTTATTTATTAATTTTTTTAATTTTATTAACAAGTTTGATGTTATTTTTTTATACGAAACATATTTGACCGAAAAGAACCTTACCTGTCATGCTAACAAATTCCAAAATTACGATTTAAAAGTTGTTCCGGCTAAAAGAAATCACACAAAAGGAAGAGCAAGTGGAGGATGCATATTCAGTGTAAAAAAAGATGTGAATAGGAGCAGCTATGAATTTAAGATATTTGATGATATCGTTTGTGTGGATTTTCAAATAGAAGGAGAAAGGTTTCGTATTGTACCTTGCTATGTTAACTGTAACCATTGGGAAATAGATTTCGTCAAAATTCAAGAATTCATCATGTGTGAATCTATTTTAAATTTGTTGGTGTTGGGTGATGTAAATGCAAGAGTGGGTACAACTAGCGGAGTCGAAAATGATATGAGTGGTCACTGCAGACAATCAAAGGATACAACGTGGAACTCCAAAGGTAACAAATTACTGGAATTGTGCAACTCTATCGGACTTCGAATCCTTAATGGTACCAGCGAAGGAGATAAACACGGTGAACATACGTTTGTTGGAAAACAAGGAAGCTCCGTTATTGATTACGGGCTTAGCAGAGGAAAGTGGAACTCGTTGATCACTGATTTTGAGGTTGAGCAAATGCCTTTCTCAGACCATATGCCGATCGTAATTTCTTGCAACTTCGAAGTGATGGAAAGGGAAGAAGACGTCAACCTTAAGCTCATGCCTAAACTGCAATGGAAAGATTCTGTGGCTGATACGTACAGGGCACATTTGGATTTATATCTTATGACACAAGAGAGGAATGATCTAACAAGCATCGAAGATTGTATCAAGAAAGCGGCACCGGTTAAGAGGAATGGAAGCTGTGTGTATAAAGATCCCTGGTTTGATTCAGCATGTATGTTGGCAAGAAAACAATCATACGCGTGGCTTAACCGATTTAGGCGATGCAATGAAGAACTCGCGAAACTGAAGTATTTACAACATAACCGTGCATTCAAGACTCTCTGTAAGGACAAAAAAAGAAAGTATTTTGAAAATCAAGCCAAAAGCTTAGCTAATTGTAAAAACTCGCGGGATTTTTGGAAGCTAGCTCAAAAAATAAATGGTAAAGAATATGTCATCAGTCGAAATCTCAATTGTGACACATTAAGGATGCATTATTGCTTACTTCTTAACCACTTGCCCTTGAACGATGATATCATACAATCTGCACAACCAGCTTTTTATGATGAATTGCTTGATCAGTCAATATCGCTATATGAGGTATCCGCATCCATAAAGGGATTGAAGGATGGTAAAGCGGCTGGTTCGGATAGAATACCTGCAGAATTCTACAAGTATGGAACGGACGAGCTCATCAACAAATTAACGGCCATATTCAACAACATCATGGAGCAAGGAAATATACCGCAAGAATTCAAAGAAGCGCTAATTTTTTCAATCCATAAAAAGGGTAGCACAATGGACCCTGCAAATTATAGGGGAATTTCTTTCCTGAATGCAGCCTATAAAATATTTACAGCGATACTTTATAACCGACTGAGATTGTGGATAGATTCGCACAAGCTTATCAAGGAATTTCAAGCTGGGTTCAGACGAGGATATTCAACCATTGATAATATATTTGTCCTCCGTAGTATCACGGATTCATTTTTATCCCGAAACAAGAAGTTATATGTCTTTTTCGTCGATTTTAAGGCAGCGTTCGATACTGTATACCGAAATGCATTGTTTTATAAGATGTATGGGATGGGAATGTCATTTAAATTCGGACGTGTTTTGCAGAACTTGTATCGAGGAACAGAAGCAGCTGTGTGGGATGGGGAAAACATTTCGCAGTGGTTTGAAACAAAAACTGGGGTAAGGCAAGGATGCATGTTAAGTCCGACCTTATTTTCACTTTTTATTGATGATATTACTGATTGGTTGCCAGGAGGAATGGAATATGCTGGAATCCTCATCAAGGCTCTTTTGTTCGCTGATGACATAGTGCTATTTGCATACTCACCTGAATCGCTGCAATTGATGATAAACAAACTAAGTGAATATTGTAAATTATGGAAACTAGTTGTCAGTTTAGAAAAATCTAAGGTCATGGTTTTCCGGAAAGGGCGTGGAAGAGCAAATGGACGGGAGCGTTGGACATTTGACAATGAGAACATTGAAGTGGTTAACGAATATAAATATTTAGGGGTCTACATCACGAAAAATAACAGTATGGAAAGACATCTGACGGAAAAATTACAAAAAGCGAAAACCACAATCAATGTTGCCTGGAGTAAAATCTTCAACAATAAGCATATTGCCCACAGCAGCAAGTACAAAATATTTGAATCGGTAGCTGAGTCAACATTGTTATATGCAGCGCAGGTTTGGGGTAGTAAAAAATACGAAACCGCAGAGAAACCTCTCCGATTTTACATCAAAAGGATTTTCAGATTACCATCAAATGCCCCAAATTACATGGTGATGCTGGAAACCGGTATATCTCCCTTGTTCATAAAGACCATGAAATAACATGTCGACTACATATGTAATGTTCTTGATATGTCAGATGAGCGTCTTCCAAAAAAAGCAGCAATGAAAGCTATGAGTAGTGGAGTCGGTTGGTTTAAGGAGTGGATAGAGCTCGCGGAAGAAGTTAATATAGTATTAGTACCTGATGAGTCTGGAAAGTGGAAGCCTTCTTTATATCAGCTGATTTCTGCATTAGATAATAGCTGTAGATTGGGTTTTGTCGCTGAAGCAGAGGAATCTATATACAGAGTAGTTTACAGTAAGTTGAACTACAACCTCAACCAGAGAAATTACTTTCGTGATGACGTCAATATTGACCAAATATCAATGATTTTTAGATTGCGAGGAGAATTACTGAACCTCAACTTCATTCCTCATCGTGAAGATCTACCCTTGCTATGCGAGTTATGCAATATGAAAGAGAGAGAGGACGTTTTTCATTTTTTTGGCAGATGTCCGTTACTGCGAGAAATAAGAAGACAGATCTTTGGAAGTGATTTTCTATCAGAAGAGTTAGTAATACAAAATTTAAATGAAATTAATATACCTGTAATATACCAATTTTGTAAAATAGCGCTGGGTTATAGAAGTAGGATTATAAATGAAAATTTTTAAACCTATTGGTAAACATTGTAACTGTTGTATAAAGTTGTCAATCAGGCAGACGGCACATAGCCATGCTTTAGAGATTTGTAATTTATAGTTTTAATGTATATATGTAAACAATATTGTACTATGAAGAGAAATAAAAATCTATCTAATCTAATCTAAATCTAATCTAATCTATTCTATTTGATCATTAGGGGAAGGTAGATAGAAAACATTTTCCCTTTCAATACTTCGAGTATCCTGTTCCAAGCGCGAATAATCTACTCTGTTAAAATCACGGTACTCAAATCTGGTTGTAAGTCTGTTCATTCTAAAATTTAACGCTAAGTAAATGAGATAGTGTTTTGAAAAGGCTGGTGCTGATAACTGGTCATAATGTAAAACATCACTTATGTCACTCACAAAAAAAACATCTAGAAGTGTTTGCGATCTACCAACAAAATGGGTTGCATTGGTAGTGTTGACAGGAAACAAATTAAATGTTCTCATTTCGGAAACAAGCATGTTATCAGCAAGAAGATTGCTATTTAAGTCACCACAAACCATCATTTTAGCAGTGTGTAAAGAAACATTTTCTAAAATAGTATATAATGATGTTAAATTAACGTCATTATTGGGTCTATACACAACACCTATTGTTAAAGAACTTTCTTCAGCTATAATTTCTATAAAAACATACTCAATCGCGCTTCCCTCTCCAGACTTACAGATTAATTTGCAGGCTAAATCTTTACGTACATACACTGCCACACCACCACCTCGTCTACCATGTCTATCGGCGCGAAATAACTTAAAACTGCCCAGACTATACATTTCGTCAATATTCGTATCCAGAAACCAGGTTTCAGAAACGCAGATGATATCAGAATCGGAACCCCCAAACACACCCCTGAACTCATCAATTTTACAAAATAAACTTTGTGCGTTCAAATGACAAACCCGAAGACCTGCCACGTGGTTATTTAAAATTCTGACCATCGACCGCAAAATCCCATCACTGCTATTGCCTAAAGAAACTCCTTCATAATCAACTGCTTCCATAACAAGCAAGATAATAATATTAAGAGATAAAAGAATTAAGAACACGTAGACACCTTCAAAATAAAAAGAATACCAAGTTAATTAGATCGTATTTATAAGAAACAAAAAGTTAAAATGAGATGCAATGTAGCTCAAGATTGCTTTATGAAGTAAGAAATATAAAGAAGAAAGTGAAAAAAAAATATTTAAATTTGGTAAAAAAGAAGAAAAATGTATATGTATATCAAAAAAATAGTAATAATAATAATAATAATAGTAATAATAATAATAATAATAATAATAATAATAATAATAATAATAAAGTGTCAACTCTCATCAAGTGCTGACTGGCAATTCCATCTTGGTCTTCTACATTATCGACAAATACTCCTTTGACATCTGACAGCAGCCGTTTGACGTATACTCTACCACGAATAGTAAATACTGCAGCAATTTTATTTTGTTTTTTTAAGCAATTGCATGACGGACCAAATAATTATTTTCTTGTGACAAGGATTCGCGCACAAAAATTTGTGAACTCGATTCAAGTCCAATGTCCTTAAGACAGAGTTGCATATTCTTTTCCTTGATGTGCTGTGCAATTGAAGTGAGGAGGAATTTTTTTTCATAAGGAGATTTAAATTTAATGATTATCACTGTGTTATCTGTTTTTTCTTTCGGGCGAGTGCGAAACATATCAATCACTACCGGTGATTTAATACCAATTGTGTGACAGAGACAATAAAAAAGTGATTTCAAGTTCTCGTTGGATTTATGGGGTATACCGAAGATCACTGCATCACTGGCTACAAGTTTATTATCAAGAACATTTATTGTAGTCGAAGCATCGGCAAGTTCGGTTTCAATTAACGAGAATTTATTTTTGTGTTGCTCTAGTTCATTTTTTTAATCGGATTTAAGAACAGAAAAGGAAGAATTAATTTTGTTTAAATCCAATTTAAGTGATTCAATCTCAGTGTTTATGTTTATATTTGCACTCTCGAGTTCATGAACTTTCGTATTTATATCATTAATGTTTTTGTTTACGACATCAAATTTTACTTGAATTTTGTTTGCTAGTTCCTGGTTATCATTTCTTATTTGTTTTGAAAAGAGAGATATTATAAATTCACTTTGTTTGTCAAGTTTCTCATCCAATTTGGACAACAAGGAACTGTCATCAAAAGCCATTCTTTTAGAATTTTGCTGAGGCGAAGTTCGAGGTGAATTATTAGTGTTTTTTTTAAGTTTTGTCACTGTGTCTATTGGACGGCTACGTTTATTATGTGAAACAGACATAAATGTTATAATTAAAGTTGTAATTAAAGTTGTGGTGGTAGATTTTTGTTTTAATGCAATGTTCGAAGAGAGACAACGGAATTTATATATTTGCAACTCATTTAATGAACATGAAAAGAAAATTATTTTAAATGCAATTTTTTTTGTGTTATTAGCTTTCACTTTGATATTTTTCACTGGTTTTATTAAAATTGACTCTAACAAAGAATATTGTCAAGAGATTATCGAGTTTGGGAACTTGATTGTTATAGAAAACACTAGAAAAACTGCCCGTCTGTAAAACACGTCTAATCAGTAGCTCTCATCATCTCCTGTAAATATTTTAGCAATCGCATCCATAAAAGAGATTCCTTTTTTATGTATTGGGAATATTAGAGACGTTTTGAACGAAGGTTCAACTTTTCCCGCATTATACATTCTATTGAAGCAGGTAAGGAGTCTATCAATAAGTATCTCAGGAGCATGAATGAAAAACTCGTACGGTACCCGATCAAACCCAGCAGCCTTATTTGCCTTTGCTTTATTTAAAACTTCTCGGATTTCAGTAATTGTAATTTCAGCATCTAGGTCAAAATTTGTAGAAACTACCAGAGTATCTTCTATCGTTTCTAGAGCCTGCAGTGGTGAATTTAAAATATGTTTAAAATGATCTCTGAACTCACTACAGTTAATGTTTGATCCTTTTTTGAAGTTTTTTCTGTGTAACTCATTTGCCAAATCCCACCAATCCTTAGTATTTCGTACATTAACCAGTCTTTCTCCCAATTGCTGATGGTAGAGCTTTCTTTTCCTAGCACAAAATTTTTTGAATTTTTGTTTGGCATCTACGTAAGTAGCCCTCAGAATTTCTGATGGATCCCGCCTCCATCTATTTAATCATTTAAATGAATTCTTCCTCTATTTCATGCAATCTGTTTCAAACCATTTTTCCTTATAATCCGTTCTAGTTACAGAGATTCTTTGATCAGAAACAACAGCTTTAATGGCATCCACTAAGCCATCTGCGGTCCATATTTCATTTCTTGGGTCTTCTGCTTCCAAAGGTATAATTTTCTGTTCCATTTTTATTTTAAAGTTGTTTTCATTTTGCTTCAACCAAACCAGTTTTGGAAGCAGCTTTAATTCCTCTGCTCCTTCACTGGCGTATACTTTAAGAGTGAGGGCGAGTGGCATATGATCTGAATAGGTCAACTTTTCAACTACAAATTCTTCTACCTGGCTTACCATATTGTACAAGACCGCACATAAATCGTTTGCTGAGCATCCCATGGAACCTATGAAGGTGAAGTTTCCTTCTTATCACCTGGAGTCCGACCATTTAAGACAACTACTCCAACGTCATTGCACGTCTCAATGAACCGTTTTCCTTTGCTATTGAGTACCTTGTCCTTTGAAATTCTTTGTTGTTTTACTGATCCATTAAGTTGGGCAGTTTCTTCTGAAGTAATTTGGCTTTCTCCTATTCGGACGTTGAAATCTCCCATAAGTATAACGTTTTGAATGATTGATTCTTGAAGGGGTCTATTAAAGGTTTGAAAGTCTTCTTCCCATTTATTACAATTTAGGTATGTGGGAGTAATATATGAATCTGAACCCCCCGAAACAATGTGTATAGCGTCTCTTTCCATGACCTTTGCAAATTTGATTCGTGTTTTATTGTTTAGTTTATATTGTAGTTAAGTCCATATAAAGCTCCTCCACTTGCTCTCCCAAACTGAGCAGTACGAATAGCTGGTATCCACATAAGTTCAAACCCCGCCAAAAAATTTTCATACCCCTCAAATTTATCAATAAGAAATGTTTCAAATAAAAGAAAAATATCAAATTTACAAATAAAATTAAAAAAAATTCGGAAATATTATCTAATTAGCTAATCCTGATACATTGTAGGATATGATTTTTATTTTTGTTTGCTTTTTTTCTACATGATTATATGACGCTTGACTGCTTATCTGAACGGCTTTCAGCCAGGTTTGGTTTTAAATAGAAATCGATGGAATCAAAATCCTTATTGAAGAGCTCTCCGAGCGAGATCTTAGCGGATGTTCCTTCATGTTGCAGTTCGTTTCCTGTCACGGCGAATATTTTTCCTTCAATGTCTAGGTAGGATCCCTTGAATTTAACCGACTTTGTCGGTCAATTTTTCGTATATCACTTCGAATACGTAGCAAAAAATTGTGATGTTCTCTTTCTTAGGGTGTCAAAACTCTCTGTACCCCATATTTTGTATTAGCTAGCTTCGAAATATTTTGCAATATTAGTGTAACCGCAGACTGGCTTTCAAATTCAACAAGAAACGTTTTTTTTCACCTCTGCCTATTCTCAGTATTTTTATTATTTCAAAATATTCCTTTATTTTGAGAACACTCCTGCAAAGATTCCATATATCGTTTTTTTAAGTGTATATTTTTTGAACCCTTTAAATATTAATTTTTTTTTCTGACAAATTTATCAAATGTTTCGCTTCTTTTTTCGTTTTCTTCTCTATATTCTTTTAGTTGTTGAACTTCTTTTTTAAGATTTGAATTTTCCGTCTTCTATTTCTCTTGTGTGCAATTCTACTGTTTGTTTTGTGCTTTTCATTTCTTCTTGGATTATTGTTCGAAATTGCTCCATAATACTGCCCCATGTTGTCATTTCCACCATTGTTTGATTTAAATCATTATTTTCACCATCTGAACCTGCTGCCATTATTTTTTGATGCTGTTTTCCACTTGTTGGTTGGCTTAAGTCTGGAGACAGTTGTGCCCTTAAACGCTTTCCTGTATTGTCCAGTTTGGAAGTATTGAAATATGGCCTTTTAAATTCTGTTTTGTTTTAAGTCGAAGCAGTGAAAAAACAAATAGCTGAAATAATATTTTTTCCAGTAGCTATATATTTCGTGCACCCTGGTAATACTGTCGCGTTGTAAGTAAATACACCAGCCAAAAGTGCAAAACTATTACGTACACTATTTTAAGTATCAATAGTGTGCTCAATTTTGCGCTCAAAAGCTTTGGTTGTTGTCTTCGATAATCCGATAATCAATCTGTATGAGCCAGAATGGTGGTATCGATTTCTACGCCTGCACTATATGCAAAAGTTCCCTTTAAATTTCTCCTGTTCCAGCACTCGTTTTATTTTGGTTTCATAAATGAAAATGAAATACCTATGAATTTCGAGGGTCCAAAGTTCAATTTTCGATTTTTTTTTTGTTTATTTTTCTTTTATTTATTTGTTATTACTTAGGTATATGACAATTCTCAAACAAATCTTTTATGAATTTTATGTTATTCTAGCTTCACGTACCTTTTATATATATTGTATTGTGTGTGATCGTGAGCTTTTGATCCCATCAACAAAGTAGTTTACTGCTTTTTTTCGCAGCTTATACAGAAGCGATATGAAGGTTTTTTTATTTGTGCTTTTGCACTTAATTCTATGGGGAGTGTATCTTTTTTTGAATGAATAATTAACGTTGTTAATAAAACTTTACTTATCAACACTCAATTTAATTTTCGGTGTATTTATTCACTTTTATTTTATTATTTTTTCCAAGAACATTATTCAACTGCTATAACACTGCCTAGGGTGACCAGCTCCTCTTTGGATAATTGTTTATTATCTATTTCTTTAATTTAAGAGTGGCTTTAATTTTCCTGAATGCTATTTAGAGTCGAACCGGGGGGCTTTCGGTCGACTAACGGGCGTTTCCGATGGGTTATTTTCCCATTTGTTTTTATACTGACAATCGTTGATTGTGTGTGTGTGTATCTTCCACACCAATCACATATTTATCCCAAGTGGAATACCCTGTTTTTATCGTGTGTATCTACTTTGGATATATTGATTATCATTTCTTAATTGGTTAAAATTGTTCTCCCTTCTGAATGAGCTCATATTTTGTGCGGTGCTGTCCCGACCATTGTTTTCATAGTAACTTCTAGGGTTGTAGCCCTGGGTGTCTTCCCAGTTTTGAGAAGAGCGTGCCCTCTGATTTTGATAAGTTTGGGGTTCATTTCTACTATTATAGTTTGGGTTATCCCCCTATCATATGATTGGTTTCCTCTAAAAAGTTGAGAACAATTGTCCTTGTTGAATCCCCGGAAAGTTTGGGTTTTGTACCATTTAAATCATTAAAAACCTTAAATCATTAAAACTTTGGTTACATGTTCCCGCTTCATGACCATATTTTTTGCATACTTGGCAAATTGGAGTATTTTGCCGTTTTAGGCATTCAATGTAGGTGTACCCTTTAATTATGTTGAGCGAGTTGCTCCAATACATAATTAATACCAAGGAAGTAGTGGTTTGAGAAGATGGTATGCTTATGTTGAGCGAGTTGCTCCTATACATAAAGCATACTAAGGAAATGGATGTGGGATGATTCATCTTACCTTCCCTGGATTCCTGGATGCGGACAAAAAGTTAAAACAATGTTTCTGCCTCTTGATTTGAATCACTACTCCGAATCAATGTTTGTTTCTTGCATTTTGTGGGACTATTTATACCAATAGCCCCACTACTTTTCATAAAAGAATTGAAATATAATACTTATTGCAACTATGCATACAATAATTACTACCTCTTATAAATTTGATATATTTTACTGGCTTTTGTGTCTTTCCTGTCCCACTGCAAGTATCTTCAATTCAATAAAAACATTCACATCTAAGACTGATTCGTCAGTGTTTCTTACGCAATATGTTTTAATTCTATTATTGAAAGCTCCACTTATAACGCTTATGATGTGTGATTTTATTCTGTTCAACATCTTCCTTGCAGATGTAACAATGCTCAGGAATACTTTTTCTCACTGCAGGTGATGAAACTGTTTGAGTTGAAACGTTCCAATTGTTTTCTGATAAGAGTTGTGTAATAAATGTTTTGTGTAAAGCGTTTTTAAGATGCTGACTCTAATTGTTTTCCTCAACATCTCCCTCGTTAAAATGTACATAAGTAATTATTCTAATCTTTTTACTTTCTATTGCACTAGATGTAGAAGGTTGGGGAGAATGTTCTCTTTTTTCTGGACTTGCTTCATACGTTACAACAGCTAATGCTGTATGTTTTTTTCTCAAATGATCCACAAGATATACTTTCCGAGAGAGAACTTTTTCACAAATAGCACACTTAAATATTTGCCTTTCACCAACATGGAGAGTAATCTCATGCCTTTTTAAAGATACCTTTTGAGTAAAGGTTCTTTCTCACTTTCCACAAACAAAAAAAAAAATAATAAAATAATTTTTAAACCGAGTTAACAAATAAAATTGAAGTTGAATGGTATATTCACAAACACAGAATGCGTTATTATAACTTCGAAATTATCCTTTTATTAATTTTTTTAACGCAAAGAATACCCCCTCCCCACCTCTCACGATTATTTAATGTTGCATACATAAGTATATGCTTTGGATGATCAGAATTCCATCTCATATTCTTGCAGATGTTCAAACATGTTCGGTTTTGAATAAAACAGATCGTCTAGATGTCAATTCATCGCTTATGAAACCATTCATTTTTAATGCCGGTTGTCCATTAGTTTCTTAGATGAAAATCTTTTCTTTGATTGCTTTCGAAGAAAACATTTCGACTAAATAAGATCAACTATAACAAAATTAACATACTGGATTTATTCACCTATTTTTTTTTAATTTAAAGATAATCAAATTGAAGAAGTGTAACTATAACTACCTCTACTGGGTGCCATTGCATTTTTGTTTCTTTGTGTGCAACTTCAAACAGTGTCGCAATGAACACCAATACAAAATCGAACTCCAATATAACAACTGCCTTAGCCAACAATAGGACAACCGCCACTGCATTCAGCAATGCAACCAATACCTCACCACTACTACCGTCGCCACTGCAACGGCCACTTCATCCACTGTTACCACCGCCACTACCAACGCTAACACCACAAACAACCACAACACCTCCGCCGCCACCTCCACTACCTCCTTAATCAATGCCATTACTGCAGCCGCTTCCACCTTGACCTCCACATCAACAAATATCGCCAATAAAGCTTCTGTATCGACATCTACCACCAAAGCCCCCGCGCCGTCCAAGAGCATTCCTATCACCTCCGGCTCACTAAACACTCGCTCCAAAATTTCAAATAAAATTGAAACTGATAAAATGGTTCCTACTCCCGATAAATCCAGATCAACTTTGTCAGCTTCCAATAACAAAGCTAAATTAATAACACCTTTGAAACCGACTGGTCATAATAATAATAACAATAAAAAGCATCTTCTTGAACTTGAATCTTCCTTCTTGACTAATTTGTCAACCTCTTTGAAAGAACTTGAAGAACAAATTATGATTCATATAAGTGAAACACTAACAACACCAAATATACGCTTATTTCATTGTGAGAATGAAATAACTGAGCTAAAGAAGGAAAACTATCTAATCAAGGAGCAACTAGAGGACCATCAACGTGTGCAACGCTTGAGTGATGTAATTGTCTGTGGTTTACCTAAAAACATCAGTGCAATTTAACTTGCAAAAAAGCTTGCTGCTAAACTCAACCACCCGCTCACTCCTTACTTTGATGCCTACCGATTGAAGACAGCGAACCCAAACAAAGATCATCCTCTACTCATTCGATTATCCTCTCCTTCCGAAAAAAGAAATCTGATTTCAGCATTTCACTCAATAAATGGCTTAACAAGATCTCAGCTAATCAATGATTCGGAAGCACAAGACGGTGCTCTTGACCGTCGCATATATTTAAAAGAAAGTTTAACACCGTCGAACAGTCCATTGCTACGACATGCGATTCAACTGCGTAAAGAGGGTATTCTGTTTTCAGAAATAACGAAAAATGGGTTTGTTTTTGTTAAGAAAACCAGTGATGATAAGGAAATGAAAGTCGGCTCTAGTACTTTTTCCACACTTTCGAATACATTGGCACATAGTCAACCAGAGCAACTATGAATATTCTTAAAACTATTTTCCTTTTTATTTGATTTAAAATTAATACTACCTAATTAATATTTATAGTATACTACATTATTATACTTATAGATTTTTTGCTTTTTATTTTTTCTTCTTTTCTTTTATTTAGTTTATAACTTCTTATATTTTAATTTTCCTTTCTGTTTTTTTTTTTCTCTGCAGTTTTTCTTCCCGTCTTTCTTTTTTTTTTTTGTTATTATTTGTGTTTTGCTGTTTCGTTAGTAGTTCAATAATTATCTTTTTTTTTTTGTATCATGCCTGGAGGCTTACTTCCTTCTGGTGGCATAAATATTTTTTTTATTTTTAGTTATTTATTTTATTTATTTATTTACTAGAGAATGCTTAACACAGTAAGATACAATATCTTATAATTTAGCATTAAGCTAATTTTATAACAGAGCTAAAAATTTAACTCAATTAATTTTAATAGTTACAAGCAATACATAATACAAATTGAAATTCAAATTAATTCATAGAATTTGTGAACAATATAACTTTAAGGCTTTACTTATGCTTGTAGTGTTCTGTAATTCTTTAATATGACGTGGTAAGGAATTCCACAGAAGCACAGCGTATACAAAAAATTGTCGTTCAGAAGTTGGAAATGAATAATGGGGATGAATTAACTGATGAAACCTGTGCGAGGATGCTAGTCTTATCCTTTCAAAGCAATCATTCGGTTAGCGAGTCAGTAAAATATCTGAAAGCAAACTTAAGCTACGGAGTTGCAGATAGTTTTCAAAAGACATATTTAGCGGGCGTGTAATGTAATTAGATAACCTGTCATATCTCCTTAATCCATAAATATATCGCACAATACTATTAAAGGCGATGTGCAGCTTTCTTTTGCTTACAGAGTTGCAATTGCAAAACATTTCGCATCCATAAGTTAAAATTGGTATTAAAAGAGTTTTCGCGATTAACAGGCGAATTTTAACCGGTGTGAACGAATGAGAGACCCATAAACTTCTCAGTATGCCATAAACTTTACCGACGAGTACGTTAACATGATTATCCCAAGTTAAAAAGTTATTAAATGTCATCCCGAGATTTTTTGCAGTTTTTACGTTTTCGATTGGAAGACTATTTAAATGAATTAGAGGAAAATAGGACAGATCTAATAGTTTCCTCGATATAATCAAATACTTAGTGTTGACATCATCAACAATAACTTTAAATTCATTATCATCGGTTATTTCAGTCATGCTAGACTATTTGTGCACAATAAGCACTTTGTGCTTTTTTTATTATTATTTATTGCTCTTGTTTGGTTACGAGTGCACCTGTGCTCGTAACCTATTAATTTGCAATAACTGCAGATTTGCAGTATTTTGATTTCCTGATAATTTCAATTATTATGAAATTATTATGAAATCATAAATTTATTGCCCTAGTTATGTAGGTAGTTTGTAAGAATATTTTGTATAAATAAGAATAAGAAAGAAATAAAAATTCACTATAACACTGCAATTGTACCAAGCCATTTTTTTTACCCTGATGTGAGGCTGCATCAGGCAATTGTATATATAGTTAAAAAAGTCTGTGTAAGATTTACATGGTCCTTCGATCCAACGCAGGATCGCACCTACTAGTTAAAATAAAGTTAACTTGGGTCCCAAAACTCCGCAACTAAGGCAGCCAGTCAACAGTACACAGCTGCAAAGACGATCTAACCAGTGCAACAGCTGAGAAAAATCGTGCGAAGTTCACTACAGGGATCACAGAAGCAATACAGTCCACTAAGAAGAGGAGAAGATCAGCAACATGAGTGATATAGACGAGATCGCATATAACCAGACTCTAATTACCGATGAAGTCCAACGATTTTGGACCAACTTTCGGAAAGATGGAGAATCCAGATACTCAGCAGAGTATTTTAAAAAGAAGCTCGAGAAGTTGGAGCAGTATTGGACAGAATTCCAGAGCAATAACGGGTTTTTGGAAAAGCAGCGCAACAGTAATCCACAGCATGAATATTTTTCCAAAAAATATTTTGAACAATTCCAAACCAAATACTTTGAAATCATGGATACATTCAGAGAGAAAAGTCAAGCACTCAAAGACAAATCTCAAACAACTATCCCACAACTTGAAACACAAACAACGCAGCAGTTACTACAAGGACCACCAAGGATTCAACAAAAGGCACAACCAATTGCCCCTATACAAGACACATCCCAAGGATCAGGACTAGTCCTAAATCAGCAACCAAAGGAGAATTCATCAATCACAGAAGGAGATGACCTTCGCAAAAACCTCAACAATTCAATAAGGTTCAAAAGGTTGAACCTAATCAAAACCAATTTCAGACGAATAACGAGAAACCTGGACTTAAATCAGAATGCAGTCTATTTGTCATTTAAACTTGATCAAATTCAAGAATGTTGGAGAAAGCTGGTGGCGATTGACGACGAGATCATGTCGTCATTAGAAGAAAGTGATTTCGATCTGGAGTACGTCTCCAACAACGAATTCATCGAGTTGGAGCAAATATATCAACACGCATACATCCAAATCAAAGAAGCGGAACAGCTTCAACATAACCCGGAGCCAGTGACTCCACAACCCTCAACATATCGCGAAATAAAACTTCCAACCATAAACATACCTTCATTTACAGGAAAATATGAAGACTGGACATCTTTTTGGGAATTGTTTGATCGACTGATTCATCAAAACAGATCATTAAGTAACGTTGAACGGATGCAGTACTTAAAAAGCAACCTGAAGGGAGAAGCAGCTCGGATTATAAGCCACTTGTCACCTACAGCAAACAACTATACAACCGCCATAGAATTGCTAACGAAGAGATTTCAAAATCCAGCAGCTTTGGTCAACAATTACATCCAAAAACTGCTTACCTTGAAATCAGTGCGAAATGAAAATGCGTTCGACTTGAAAACAATCCTGGATACATCGAGAGAAATTTTGTACGGGATAAATAATTTAGGAGTTGACGTGAACTCTTGGGATCCACTCGTGATTCAATTAGTATGCCCAAAACTTGATCCTGAATCCCGGAAATTATATCAACAATCAAGGGGAACTTCAACAGAAATTCCAAAATTAAGTGAATTTTTTGACTTCATCGAAGGCAGATTCCGGGGCTTGGAAAGCAGTCGTGATATCAATCGCGAACATCATTCTCAAAGTTCACGAGCACCAATCTCTAAAAACCATTTGACCACAATCACAAGGTCAAAATGTGTTGTATGCAGTGAGGCTCATCATTTATTCACTTGCAACAAGTTCTTAAGCATGAGTCCGAAAACCCGGCTCAATGTAGTGCAAACATCAAGGCTGTGCATTAACTGCCTGGGAGAACGACACACAACAAGAGAATGTTTGGCGAAGGGAGGTTGCAAAATATGCGCACGACAACATAACACCTTACTTCATTTCCCCCGAGGAGAGAAACCCCAAGTTTCAGCAATGGGTGCAACATCAAAAGAAGAAGCATCTACTTCCACTAAAATCGCTACCACCTGTCACAGCAATAGGATGGTATTATTAGCCACAGCTATGGTCAACATATGTGTTGGAGGAAAAACTAAATTGGTAAGAGCACTAATAGATCAAGGGTCTCAAACTTGCTTCGTTACCAAGAAATTAGCCAGTCAATTAAAGGTTCCAATGATCAATTATGAGTCAAAGATTAAGGGAATCAGTGGTCATACTACAGAAATCATCGCAGCATGCCGTTTTAACATTCAGTCTATTCACGATGAAAAAGTAAACTTAGACGTTGAAACTCTCGTAATGCCAGTTATTACATCGAGATTGCCAGCACATCCAATAACAACAAACTACTGGGCTCACATTCAATGTTTAAAATTAGCAGACCCATGGTTCGAACAGCCAAAAGAAATTGAACTACTCATTAGATCAGATGTTTTCCCACAATTCCTGACTCAAGGACTAATTAAAGGACCACTGAATACTCCAATGGCACAGAACACAAGATTTGGTTGGATATTATCAGGACCAGTACTGACTACTTCAAACCCATGGAAGAAGACAAACCCAAACATACTTACATCATTTATCAGTGTGTGCAACGAGGATGAAGACTTGAAGAAGTTTTGGGAACACGATTTTACCAATGACAAAACGTTTAAAATTTTGGGACTTAAATGGTGCCCAACTACTGATGAATTTCAATTTAAGGTCAACTTTGAATCATTCAACACAAAAGGAACCAAACGAGCAATATTGAGTGATGCCGGAAAAATCTTTGATCCGTTTGGATGGTTGTCGCCAATCACTATCAAAGCAAAGATTCATATACAAAATTTATGGCTCACTGGAATCACATGGGATGAGAAGGTTCCAATTAAAATTGAAAATGAATGGAACGAATTCAAGACAAGATTATCAACCATAGAAAAAGTAAGAATTCCACGATGGACACAACAAACAGAGGGTTCACAAATGGAGTTACATGGGTTTGCAGATGCATCAGAGTCAGCCTATGCAGCGGTGGTGTATCTGAAGGTTATGGATGGCAGCTCAACTTCAGTTAATCTCATAACATCCAAGACAAAGGTGGCGCCGGTCAAGCAAGTTTCTTTGGCAAGACTAGAACTTTGCGCAGCAGCACTACTTACGAAGCTGATGAAATACATTAGAAACGAAACAAATACGAAATACACTCAAATTTATGCATGGTCAGATTCGACCATAGTATTAAACTGGTTAAAACAGCATCCAGTGAAATGGAACACATTTGTTGCAAACCGGGTTTCGTATATACAGGAACATTTTGATGGCAAATGGAGGTTTGTACCCTTAAAGGAGAATCCTGCGGATATTCCATCGAGAGGAGCATTTGGAGATACTCTAGCTGAAAATTGTACATGGTGGCATGGTCCAGAATGGCTGAAGGAAGAGAAACAAAGCTGGCCCATTGATAAATCGTTAATAGAAATTCCAGAAATACCTAAAATCCGAAAATCTCACGCCTGCATGGCAACACATTGCAGCAGCTCTTCAGACAAAGACGACATATATCTTAGATTTTCATCGCTGTCAAAACTTCAACGAATAAGTGCATATTGTCTACGATTCAAAACCAATTGTCAATTAAGCAAGAGACATCAAACACTCATTATTGGTAAATTGACTATAAAGGAGCTATTTGAAGCAGAAAGGGCATTAGTGCGCGGCGCACAACAAGGTTTTGCTGAGAACTGGGAATCATTTAGCAAAATCTCATCACTTAACCCATTTATGGACGCCAATGGAATATTGCGAGTGGGAGGTCGATTGAAACACGCTAATTTGTCAATCAATCAAAAACATCCTATGATTTTGTCATCAGCACATCCGCTGACAAAACTTATCATACAAAAGACACATAGCGACACACTTCATGGTGGAATAAAGATGACTCTAAATCACATTCGGAGGAAATTTTGGATCATCCGAGGAACAAATACGGTTAAGGCCATACTAAATCAATGCATCAGATGTTTCCGGTTCAAAGCCAAAGAATCATCTCAACTTATGGGACAGCTCCCAGAAGAAAGAGCTCGGTTTTCGAGACCATTTACACATTGTGGCATATATTACGCAGGCCCAATCAACATACGCTGCTCCCAAATGCGAGGCATTAAGTCGCACAAGGCTTACATAGCATTGTTTGTGTGCATGGCAACAAAGGCAGTACACATTGAACTGACGTCAGATCTAACTACTGATGGATTCATGGCAGCGTTGCGGCGGATGATTAGTCGAAGAGGATCCATACATCATCTCTACAGCGACAATGGAACAAATTTTGTTGGAGCAAAGAACATCATTGATTCCGTACAATCCAAGCTGGCTGAAAACGCAATACATTGGCATTTCATCCCACCAGGAGCTCCACATTTTGGCGGACTCTGGGAAGCAGGTGTTAAATCGGTGAAGTATCACTTGAATCGGATCATTGGGGATCAAAAACTAACATACGAAGAGATGAACACTGTACTGGTGCAGATAGAAGGATGCTTAAACTCGAGACCACTTTGTCCGTTAACAGAAAATTTTGAAGATCTTGATGCATTAACTCCAGGTCACTTCATCATTGGATCACCACTACTAGCACCACAAGATGACATCATTTTGGACATGGCCCAAAGTAGTGTAAAAAGATGGAGTTTAATCCAAAAGATCAAAAGAGATGTGTGCAAGCGTTGGTACACAGAGTATATAAACAAAATGCAACAACGGCACAAATGGAAGCACCCAGCAAAGAATTTGGAAATCGGCCAACTGGTATTATTAAAAACTGAGCTGCTGACACCAACAAAATGGCCTCTTGGAAAAATCACAGAAATACACAGCGGAAATGATGGACTTATAAGAGTAGTAACTGTGAAAACAGAGAAAGGTACATATAAGCGACCAATATCAAAGGTATGCTTGCTTCCAAATGACGAAAATATCATCAAACCTGACACCAACACAGTGCAACAAAATGAAATAACCAACAGACCCAGAAGAAAACTAAGAGATAAAAAGAAATCATCCAGCATTGCTACATCACTAGTAATGCTGTCATTATTGGCTTCTGTCATGCCTGCGTCTACAACATAAACAATCACTCATCCGGAAGCTGGACTATTTGTAGAAGGAATCGGTACAGCGAGGATTCAACGTGGCATACTACGAACAAGCGTTAAATTCCCAATCGTAGACATCTTACGTGACCAAGGTAACGTCAATAAAACAAAGGATCAGTTTGCTCAATTATGCAACAGGGCAAAATCAGTTACAAAAGATAGCCAATGTAGCGAATTGCGTCACCATATGGAGGAGGAATGGAGGAACTTACTCTCAATTTTCAATAGACTTCAAGTAAAACAATTGCGAAGACAAAGAAGAGGAATACTGGGAACTGTACTTACCTCAATATTTGGGGTTAATGATGAAGTGTATCACGACATTGAGAACTTGGACAACAATCAGAAGGCCCTCATAAGAAGCAGCAATTCCAATACCAAGATTATGTTATCGACAATCGTTGCTGTTAACGAAACTGAAGGCAGGATCAACAATAAGATCAACAATTTTACAAAAAAACTGAATGCTGGCCTAGAAGAAATTAACAAAATGGAATCGTGGTTTCGCATGGTCGACGAAAATAAGGTAAATATTCATGTGACTAACGCCTATTTGATTGGACTAAGCTACATGCGGGAAATCAAAACAAAATATAATAAAATGTTGAATGCGTATCTTAAACGCAGCCACCTTTTTGAATTTCTGTCGCATAAAAGTATAGAAGACATTATCGCTAAGAGCATGAACAAACTTGGCCGAGAATTAGAGATATTACCAGATCCAACGGACAGACTAGAGATGTCAACAACTTCAGAGGAGGTTTTAGTAACAGGATATTTCATGATAAGTGACACCAGTCATTACGAGTTAATCAAAACTACTACAGTTCCAAAAAGAATAGATGAGCAGGCTTTTCAAGACGTGGACTTGCAGAATTCAGTGTTTGGCGTCAATTACAATCTACAGAGATACTTCGAAGTTCCACTGGAAGATATAGGCAAGACACCAGCACTCAACGACACAACGTTCATCCTACAGCCATCCATATTTCATAGTATAGAGGAAAGTAAGGATTGTATTATTCAACAACTGTACAAGAAAATTTCATTTAAACGATGTCCAACGAGAACCCTAAAGTTAACAAACACGATGTGGAAAGAATTATATACGCCCAACACATGGATGTTTGTTGCTCCTGAGGAAACTACGGTATTTGTAAATTGTGGACTAACTAGAGAAGAAGTGGTGCTAAAAAATACAGGCATTATTAACGTAACCCCAGATTGCATTATTCAATCGAAATTCATACGATTGGAAACAAAACTGGTCACGGAAACAAAGGTGATGATCCACTACACCAAATCGATTGCCATCTTAGACACATCTCTCTCCACTCAAGTCCCACTTTTGTTCACAAATGAAACCGTCATACCTCTCAACAAAGATATGATGGATGTTTCCAATTCAAACTTCAGAGAGGCAACAGAGGAATTAAACCGTCTACATGACCGTAATTGGAAGACAATCAAAAAACACCAATATTGGACCTTTGGATTGTGCTCAATACTGGCAGCTGGAATTATCATCATCTGTTTGTTGGCAGTAATTCTCAAATATGGAAAAAGACCAACTGCAAAGATGAACTCCACTAATATCGAGTTGACAGACCACAGAAGCACACCAGGACATGGGTTTGAAATTAACTGGGAACCTAAGTTGGAGGAGGGAAAATGTTGACATCATCAACAATAACTTTAAATTCATTATCATCGGTTCTTTTAGTCATGCTAGACTATTTGTGCACAATAAGCACTTTGTGCTTTTTTTATTATTATTTATTGCTCTTGTTTGGTTACGAGTGCACCTGTGCTCGTAACCTATTAATTTGCAATAACTGCAGATTTGCAGTATTTTGATTTCCTGATAATTTCAATTATTATGAAATTATTATGAAATCATAAATTTATTGCCCTAGTTATGTAGGTAGTTTGTAAGAATATTTTGTATAAATAAGAATAAGAAAGAAATAAAAATTCATTATATCACTGCAATTGTACCAAGCCATTTTTTTACCCTGATGTGAGGCTGCATCAGGCAATTGTATATATAGTTAAAAAAGTCTGTGTAAGATTTACACTTAGATTTTTTTGGGTTTAAAACAAGACCATTAGATTCAGACCAAAGTACTAGCTTTTCAAGGTCTTCATTTACGCACGAGGCACCGTGCTCAATAAGACCAGGAGGACAGCTTAGATACACTTGGACGTCGTCCGCATACATATGTGGCTCGCAATTTTCAACAACTGAAAGGATTTCATTTACATTCAATGAAAATAGAAGAGGGCCGAGTATCGAACTCTGAGGAACACCGGAAACGTTCGGAAGGAAATTCAAAAGGTTGTCACCAACAAGGACTGCTTGCTTTCTGTGTGTTAAGTACGAGTTGATCAATTTTGTAGCAGCACTTGAGAAATTAAATTGTTGTTTAAGCTTTCTACAAAGGTTTAAATGGTTGACTGTGTCAAACGCTTTCGAAAAATCAAGTAATACGAGAAAAGTCACTTCATCCCTATCAATATTTGTACTAAGTCAATGATAAAAATTCTTTCGAATGTTCATGAGGGGTTTAAAGTTTGTTGCATGAATGCGCGTAGTTTAAATTTAGACAAGCTAGATTTTGTGAAGTTTGTATTTGAGTCCTCGTATGTTGATGTCATTTATATAACTGAGACGTGGATGAAACCTGAAACATCTAGTGCCATTTACGAGTTTCCCAACTACAAACTGATTCGCAATGACTGAATTACAGATACTTTTGGAGGAGGGGTAGCAGTTTTTTGTAATACAGCACTTAAAAGCAAAATTATTGCTAAATCTAATAATTCTGGAATTGAGTTTCTTATTTTAGAAATATCAAATAGAAATATTAAAAGCTTGCTTGGTGTTGCTTATAATCCTAACAGGAGCTGTTTGCCTGAACCTCTCTTCTCAGTTATTCGGGATTTGTCAGCAAATTATTAAAATATCATTTTTTGTGGTTATTTTAATGCTGACCTCTTTCTCAATGATACAAGAGCCAATCAACTCACTGATGAGGTTGCAGCTACGGGTCTTGCCGTCACAAACTCTCATGCCACTCGTTTTGTCCCAAACTCCACTCCGAGTCTCCTTGACTTAATGATTGTATCTGATTTGTCAAATGTTCTTCTTGTGGATCAACTAAGTATTGAAGGTATATCTGATCACGATTTGTTATTTTGCAATTACAACATTGACTTTTCGCGAACTATTTCTCCGTCTTCATTTCAGTTCCGTGATTTTAAATCTATTAACTTTGATGCACTACTATTTGACGCTTGTAATTTCCTGCGGGATTTATGTCAATGATAAAATTAATTTTTTTCAATACTTACTGCTGGAACTGTATGAAAAACATGTTCCATTGAAGACAGTTACAATTCGTAACAAGAATTGTCCGTGGTTCACACCTGAAGTACTGAGTTCTATTAAAAATCGACGTAAATTGTATTCTAAATGAAAGCACTACCCTTCTGCCATAAACTGGGAGAATTTCTGTCGTGCTCGTAACCATTCAACGTTTGTTACTCGAAGAGCTAAGAAAATATTTTTTGTCTAAATTAAGCACCCACCAAACCTCTCCCAAACTGTGGAGCGGTTTGCGTTCTATTGGGGTTGGTAGAAAGGAGGTTGTTGTTAACTTGCCTGACCCAAACGATCGCAACAACGCTTACACATCAGATAACGTACAGGCTTCAAACTTTGCACCTAATGCTAACATCTTTTATGGAGGTTCTAATGAATTTGACTTTGAAGTCGTCTCTATAATGTGTCTGCTCGATTTTTTTAAAGCTTTTGACCGAGTCAACCATGACATCTTGTGTAAAAAGCTGAATTTATACTTTGGCTTCAGTAGACGATCGGTTCCCTTAATAAAAAACTATTTAGAGAACCGAAGTCAGAGAGTAAAAGTTGGTGACATATTTTCTGATTCGATGAATCTGCTTGCTGGTGTTCCGCAGGGCTCATTGTTCATTAACGACCTTCCCCGAGTTTGCCATAGTGTTATGTTGCATCTTTATGCTGATGACGTTCAATTTTACCTTTCCAGACCATTTAACTTGTTGGAGGACATATACCTCATATGCAGTATAAATGAAGATCTTTTAGAGATCTACAATTGGTCTTTGTGCAATGGGTTAACTCTTAATCCTTCTAAATCACAGATCATTGCTATTTCTAAAAAGAAATTTGATGTAACAAACCTACCACCAGTCTTCATATCATGTTTTCAACTTGAATTCGTTGAATCAGTCACTAATCTAGGCTTCAAAATAAATCGGAACCTTTCAGCCAACGATCATGTCAACTTATCCATCGGCCGAATTTATGGTGGTCTACGAAAGCTTAATCTTTACTCTGCCTTGACTCCTTTAGACACTAAACTGAGGCTTATTAAGTCTTCGTTACTACCTATCATTGATTATGCTGCAGTGGTTTACTGTAGGCCTGATTCACACTCCCTGCAGAAACTAACTGTTGCTTTCAATGACATGGTTAGGTATGTTTATGGATTGCGAAGATTCGACTACGATTCTCATTATCATCAGCTTGTCCTTGGATGTACCTTCAAGCAATTTCTTGATTCTAGATGTTTTTGTTCTTACATAAGATTATTAATAGTAAAACACTACTATTTTTGTTTGAAAAGCTCCGTTTTGCGCGATCTGCTTGAACTTTGAACCTCACAACACACTCCTTTAATTATTTAAATTCTTCGAGACTTTTCTTTGTTTATGCCATCAGACTATGGAACTCCCAGCCTATAATGGTAAGGTAGGTTAGTGGAATAATGAAGTTTAAAAAAGCATTATTTCTGAATTTTCATTAAAAAAAATCAAACAGCAAATAAATAGATAAAAGAAAGAAAAGGAAAAAAAAACAAATATATATTCAACTTTTTTCTTAGATAAAAATTAAATTATTATTACTAACTATAATGTCTTGACTTTGCTTATAATTATGTAATTTTTTTTAAATGTATCTAATTTTTCTGAAGTTTATTCTTTAATTTTAACTATAGTTTTACATATTTCATAATTTTCTTTTTTCAACAAAAAATTGTTAAGCTTTGGTACTATAAAAGACTATGTCTTATTTGTACACCATTTTTAAATAAATACATTGAAAAATTAAATTGAAATTGAAATACTCTAAGTCAAATAGTTCTCATTGAAATCAAATACCCATGACCGTCATAAAACAAATTTTTATTACCACATCATGATTACGTCAAACATAAAGATTGAACAAAAATAAAATATCCATGGATAACAAAGCAAATGATATTTTTTTTCAGTGAACCTTTGTAAAACGTATATCCACTTTCCATCATCGACTGTAACATCCCCAGGAAATTCCAATTAGAAAAATCAACCACTTAGGAAACTAGTTTTTAATGCTTATTTACTATTCTTTTCTTCTCTCACCCACCGATACAGATACCTACTCCTTTCGAAATAATGTGCACAACTCAGTCGCACGAAATTGCTCTTGTAGCTTGTATGGGATTGTAAAAAATATTTTACTGAATTATACTGATAGGCGAAATGTATGAACATTTCACATAAATTTAGGGTCAAGTTGTATTATAGCGATCATTAAGCATCTGTTTGTACCTCCTTTTTACCCCCTTTAAAACAATGCTTTTTACCTTAGTTTCGTTTCGTTTTACCATAATTATTTTACCTTATTTTACCTTCGTTTTACCTTCTTTACGTTTGACCCAGAACCTATAACTACTTGTAACAACCCTAAGAAACTCTAACAATGGCACTTTAACAATATTTTTTAACACAACAACAATAACCAACAATTGAAATTAAAAGAAAGTACCACAGATGTGTTTTATGTGGTGAGTTTCACGACTCGGAGGCAAGTGTTGCCAGATTTTTTGAGAAAAATTCCCTATGACTGACCTTGATATTCCCCTTTTTCCTACTTAGATTCCCCACAGTAATGTTTTGGCGTCTATCTTATAAATTTTTAATTTGAAATTAAAAATAAGAAGCACTTTTTTTACTTTATTATCTACGACCCAATTGATCAATCAATTTTAATATTGAGTAAATAAGCTATAAATTATAAATATGTAGGTCAGCACAAATACGATATGGATTTTTTCCAGGTCTTCACAAATATTTACAATACCAAGCAAAGTAAAAGTGACAGCTCTTAATATTTTTTTAAATGACAACGCTTTTATTTTTGTAAAATGTAAATTGCGGACTTCTCTTAAAGTCACATTTAAAGTGCTGAAGCTAATTTTGATGTCGTTGAGCGAACTAGAAAGAGTTATATCGTAGTTTAAGTAAAATGACATGTTCACTTTTGCATTTTTTTCCAAACGTCAAATACAATAAACATGAAAAAAATAAGGATAGAAGAATAACTAACCAATCTCGGTGAGTTGAGTTTGAGTACGAAAAGTTCATGACTTTGTGTGTGACTTTATGGTTATATTAATCATGACGTTTTGATGTTTTTTGAATTCTTTTGTATTAAAAAGGTTAAATAAAATTAGAATAGATAAAATTTTATTCTACCCATTATTATATCTCAAAAGAATTAGAGCACAATATTATTTTAAATTTATTTTTTATTAAATAACATAATTGATTCCGAAGAAAATTAAAGATTAGTATTTTAAGATATGATATGAACAAGAGATGAAAATTGAATGAATAAAAAGAAATGACAATCAAAGTTAATAGGCGCGTTCAGTGTAGTAAACCAAACGCCAAAATGTATGTTTACAGAGGGTGATATGTAACAATCTCCCCGCTTGTTTAGTGTCTAAGGTGAGTATCTCAATGGGCCTCTTCGAATTCTTCCAGTACGTCGAGGTATGACTGTTGGGGACCTCGGCTGGATGTCTGGTACTTGTCTTGGCTGTTGACTAGTTGTGACTGTAGGTGGAAAAGATGGCACTGGAACTAGATTTGGGCTTGGTGAATTTTCGTAGAAACTAATTCGCCTTTCTGAATTAACATCTGGATTTGAATTTGTAATTGCTGAACTATATGCTTTGAGCTGGTCGATGTGTCTTTTATGTCGAACTCCCTTGTGTTCAACTTCATAGCGCAGGCTTCCAAGTTTAGTAACTATCGTACCCGGTAACCAAGGAGAATTTGAAGAACTGTATGAACGGAACATCACATGTTGATTTGGTTTGAATATTCTTGGTTGTTGAAGATTTTCAGGTTGCTCCTTTGCTAAGACTTTAAGTTTTAGTTCCGGTCCTAAACAGTCTTAACGTGTTCTTAATGATAATTGTTGTATTTCGGTGGCAATTTGGCGTGTTTAAGGCATTCTGAACATGATTTTGCTATTTTATCTATATCTTGATCTATAGAAGGCCAGTATATTAGGGATCTAGCAATACCTTTCATTTTTGTGATTCCGATATAGGCAGTATGAAGCTCTTCAAGAAATGTAAGACGGAATTTATTAAGAATGACTACCCTGTGTCAATCCACAAGATTGAGTGTAGTTTAACTGGTTGCCAGTGTAACCAAGTGATGATAGACTTCTCCCATCCTGAATAGCAGAAAGCATTGGAGATAAATCGGCATCCTTCCTTGTCTCGGAAGCTATGTCATCGGTGGTGACTGGTATCTGACGTATTTGCTGTAGAACGAACTGATCGAAATCATCATTGTCTGACGAAGAAATGAGATTGACAGCTTCCACAGTATTAGAATCTTGGATGGAGATGGCACGGGATAGGTAGTCGGCATTCGCATTTGCATTTGATGTCGTTAGTTGAATTTCATAGTTGAAGTTTGTAAGATAGCTGGCATAGTTAGAACATCTGGACAAAGTAAATTTGGGAAGCAATGCATTTGGCGCAAAAATATGCGAAACAGGTTTATTATCTGTGATAATTGTAAATTTCCTTCCGTAAAGGTATTGGAAAAACTTTTTAACTCCCCACACAATAGCTAGGGCCTCTCTGTCTATTTGTGGGTAGGCACGTTCGGTTGTATTTAATGATTTGCTAGCGTATGCAATTGGGCGCTCACCACCATCCGGCATTCGGTGGGATAGCACTGCACCCAAACCAATAGGACTAGCATCAACAGCAAGTAAAAGAGGCAAGTTAGGATGATACGAAATCAGAACATTATCAGAAACAAGACCAGTAGAATTTAGGTTGCCTAATCATTTCGCGAAGTGGTGCGGAAATCGTTGACAAATTTGGTATAAATGAATGGTAATAAGTGATCTTACCTAAAAAAGTCTGAAGTTCTGCTGCTGTTGTAGGCTGAGGGGCGTCTCGTATTGCGGATACATGCTTGTCCAGTTTGTGAATCCCCGCACCATCGATACGATGTCCTAAGAAATCGACAGATTCCATAAGGAAAGCACATTTTGAACGTCGAAGTTTTAGTCCGAATTGATGCAATCTCACTAATGTAGCTTCCAAAGCTACCAGGAGCTCGTCAACAGTATCAGCAAAAACCAGGAAATCATCGAAGAAGTTGATTGTATTTTTAAGACCATGTGTTATTTCTTCTGTCCTACGATGCCATACAGCTGGTATACTTGCAACACCATACTGTGCCCTTGTTGGTTGAATGAGTCCATGCGTAGGTATATTTAATGTCATCGCTTCAGAAAATTCTTCACTGCACGGCAAACTCATAAATGCATCTGTTACATCTAATCGACAAAAAACTTTTGCTCCACGAACTTTGTTGAAAATATCTTCTGCTTTGGATATTGGATGTTCATCGACTATCAGCTGTGGGTGTTGATTTGTAATCACCAGTGATACGTATTTTATTTTGCTTGACTACAACATGAGTTGGCGATGCCCATCGGGAATGAGTGACTTTCTTGTAGAATCCGGATTGAAGTTTTTTATCTATTTCTGAAGAGTATGAATTGAGAAGCGAATATGAAATAGGTCGGGCTCTTGCAAAAATTGGCTGCATGTCGGTCTTGAAGTGAACATCAACTGGTGGTCCCAGCATGGTACCTGCAGTTTCACTTAATAAATCTTCGTATTTGATTAGTAGTTTTTCTATTGAATTTGTATTATCAGAAATCGTTGAAATTTTACTATCGGAAATTGTGGAAATTTGTTGAATTTTGAAACATTTTTCGAAAGAAATTAAATCTGAAAAATGTACTATCCATTCGCGACCAAATATATTGTCGGATGGAAAATCTGTAACGTATAGAGTAAGTATTTTCGATCGTCCTTCAAATGTTACCTTTACTTCTGTGCATTGGCATTTCAATTTGTTTTTTGTGAAGCTACGAAATATTCTTTCAGAAGAAGTGAGCTGTTGCAATGGCAGTAAAGTTTTAAAAGTGTCAATACTTACCATTGAACTTGCTCCAGCTGTGTCCAGCTCCATCTTAAGCGGCTTATCGTTGATGCGAACATCTACCATAATTGGTGGAACCCTCTCGCTGATTTTATTTATTGCATCGTCCTGCAGAAAATTAATTGACTTTCCATCTGAATTGCTAGTAGTTGCAATAGTTCCATTGCTTGTATTTGTGTTAGTTGTATTATTATATTTCTGCACCTAACTTTGGCGGCATACGGCTGCAATGTGACCTTTACCCTTACAAAGACGACATACTGCGTTTTTAAATTTGCAGTCTTGACGCCAATGATTTCCTCCGCAACCGAAGCATTTGTATTTTGGTGGTGATTTTGCACTTTGTGATTTGTCTCGGTTTTGCTTAGAGCGAGATCGAGACCCAGATGATTTTTTGATGCGTGGACGAGAGTCATGTATAAATTGGTGAATAGATGCTGAAGAAGTACTCGTAGAACTGGAATTAGCTTTAATCGAATTTGATGCCTGTTTTGTTGCCTCGAGCGAAGCTGCTGTTTTGACTGAATCGACGAATTTTTCAGGTTTCTTCGAAATTATGGCATCACGAATATCATCCCGTTTAACACCATGGATAAATTGGACAATTAGAGAATAATCGAGGAATGTGCTAAGTTCGCAAAACCTTGCACCTGCTCTCAGACGCTCTCAAAAGCCGAAATTGGTTCTCTGCATTTTGTAAAATACCACGAAATCGAATTGCTTCGCTGAATTTTTTTTTTGTTGCCATGAAATGAGCACTGAGAATTTCTGCCATCTTGTTGAAGCTGAGGCTTCTTACTTCTTGAGGATAGCACAAATTCCTGAAGGTTGAATTTAAATTTGCACCCATGTGCACTCGAAGTTGTGGTGCTCTATTTTCTTCTGCAATTTTACAAAGTGTAAGCTGCAATTTAAAACGTTCTATGTACTCTTCGCATGATTCATTAGAATTAGTATCAAATTCATTGAAAAAGAATTTAGAATTTTGTGTTATGGATTCACTTGTGGCATTTGCTTGGAGCGTGTATAAATCAGCAACAAGTCTCACGAGTTTATCGATTTGCGCTTCAGCCATTTCGAGTTGGATTTTTTTTGGTTAGAATTAATTTAAGTTTTTTTTTTGCAAATATTTTTATTTTTTCGTCGCCATTTTATTATATCTCAAAAGAATTAGAGCACAATATTATTTTAAATTTATTTTTTATTAAATAACATAATTGATTCCGAAGAAAATTAAAGATTAGGATTTTAAGATATGATATGAACAAGAGATGAAAATTGAATAAATAAAAAGAAATGACAATCAAAGTTAATAGGCGCGTTCAGTGTAGTAAACCAAACGTCAAAATGTATGTTTACAGAGGGTGATATGTAACACCCATATTTCACTCTACCTGGTAGAATTCTTTCAAAAGCCAACTCCAACTTCATGTAAATGAATTTGAATGTATTAGTAGAAGAATATTTTTCTCTTTTTACAATCTCATCCTTCTTTGGAAATTGAAACTCTCTTCTTTACTTGCGATTATAGGTACTATAAGGCAAGCTATGAATTCGTGCAAAAAAAAGTTTTAAGATAAGAAATGATGTTCCACTTTTTCCCCTTTTTCCTACTTAGATTCCCCATGGATTCCCCACAGTAATGTTTTGGCGTCTATCTTATAAATTTTTAATTTGAAATTAAAAATAACAAGCACTTTTTTTACTTTATTATCTACGACCCAATAGATCAATCAATTTTATTTTTGGGTAAATAAGCTATAAATTATAAATAGGTCGGCACATATACCTTATAGATTTTTTCCAGGTCTTCACAAATATTTACAATAGCAAGCAAAGTAGAAGTGACAGCTCTTAATTTTTTTTTTAAAGGACAACGCTTTTATTTTTGTAAAATGTAAATTGCGGACTTCTCTTAAAGTCACATTTAAAGTGCTGAAGCTGATTTTGATGTCGTTGAGTGAACTAGAAAGAGGTATATCGTAGTTTAAGTAAAAAGACATATTGACTTTTTCATTTATTTCCAAACGTCAAATACAATAAACACGAAAAAATAAGGATAGAAGAATAAATAACCAATCTCGGTGAGTTGAGTTTTAGTACGAAAAGTTCATGACTTTGTGTGTGACTTTATGGTTATATTAATCATGATTAATCATTTGTTGTTTTTTTAATTCTTTTAGTTTTAGTTTCTTTTAAATTGAAAATGTAAAATTAAATAAAATTAGATAACATTTTATTCTACCCATCTACCTGGTAGATTTCTTTCAAAACCCAACTCCAACTTCATGTTAATGAACTTGAATATATTAGTAGAAGAGTATTTTTCTCTTTTTACAATATCATCCTTCTTTGGAAATTGAAACTGTCTTCTTTACTTGCGATCATAGGTACTATAAGGCAAGCTATGAATTGCAAAAAAAAGTTTTAAGATAAGAAATGATGTTCCACTTTTTCCCCTTTTTCCTACTTAGATTCCCCATGGATTCCCCACAGTAATGTTTTGGCGTCTATCTTATAAATTTTTAATTTGAAATTAAAAATAACAAGCACTTTTTTTACTTTATTATCTACGACCCAATAGATCAATCAATTTTATTTTTGAGTAAATAAGCTATAAATTATAAATAGGTCGACACATTATTATTATTTATTAGCTATACTGCCTTAATACTAATTACATTTCAATTTGGTTTTTCATTATTTATTTATATTTAGATACAATTCTTTTTTTTTTTTTCAAATTATAAGTAAAAATTGTTTTAAATAGTATAAATTCATTTATGCACAGGCAAAAGCCTCCCCCATTATTCTCCAATCGTTTCTGTCGTGTGTTTTCCGGAACCATAGTCTGTCGAAAACAACTAGTTCGTCTCTCCATCTTTTTGGTTGGCGACCGACTAGTCGGGTAGCATATAAAGGTGTCCACTCAGTGCATTCTTTTGGCCATCTCCCATCCAGTTTTCTCATGACATGTCCTGCCCAATCCCATTTTAGTTTCTTTGTCTTCTTATCTACATCTTCAAACCCTGTCCATCTTCGTATGTTAACGTTTCTTATCCGCTGAGATCTTCTGATACTTAGGGTGGCTCTTTCCATCGATCTCTGAGTCGTTGCCAGCTTTTTTTTCAACGCCTCGTTGTTACTCCATGTTTGAGACCCATAAGTAAGCACTGGTAATACTGTTGAATCGAAGATATACTTTTTTGTAGCCTTTGAGATATTTGAGTCCAGCATAGGTTTAATGTCCCAGAATTGCCTCCAACCGTTCGTTATTCTTCGACAGATCTCCTTCTCTTCTCTTCTTTCGAATGACACTAGTTGTCCCAAGTATATGAAGTCCTCGACGTATTCTAAAATCTCTCCATTATGGTATATAGGTGTTCTGACCACATTTGTCATAACTTTTGTTTTGTTAATGTTAGCGTGAAGACCTGCGTTGTAACATTCAGCCAAAAGTTCACTAACTAGTTTCTGAACATCTTCAGGATTATCACTCATAAGAATGATATCATCAGCAAACCTCAGATTTGAAAGATATTTTCCATTGATTTTTATTCCAATGTTTTCCCATTCTAATTTTCGAAAGCATTCTTCTAGAGTAGCTGCGAAAAAAGGTGGTGAGATTGGATCTCCTTGTTTTGTTCCACTTTGCAGTTTAAATGGCTCTCCAAAGAATTCAGTTTTTATTTGCGCAGTAGAAGAGTCATAAATGTTTTTGAGAATTTTCACCCAGCGACCATTCACACCTTGGTTGAGAAGTGCATTCCACATAAAGTTTTGATTGATTGTATCAAAGGCCTTTTTGAAATCAATAAAAACAAAATAAACAGGTTATCGGTACTCTTTACTTTTCTCAATGATTTGATTAACTGCTTGAAGGTGGTCCATAGTTGAGAAACCTGACCTAAAACCTGCTTGCTCCACAGGTTGATGTTGGTTTAGGTCTACTTCCAGCCTTCTAAAGATGCATTTTGCAAAGATTTTGTAAATATTTGATATTATACTTATTGGTCGATAGTTGTTGATGTCATCTTTTTTACCTTTTTTATGCATCAGCGTGATGTATGACTTTGTCCACTGAATTGGAATTTCTCCTGTATCTACTATTTCGTTGAAAATCTCTTTTAACCATTCTGAAGATGTTTCAATTCCAAATTTCAGTATTTCGGCTTCGATCCCATCACTACCTTTGCTCTTTTCGTTCCCAAGCTCTATTATAGTACTTTTTAATTCTTCTTTTAGGAATGGTAAAATTTCTTCAAATTCTTCACTCAACCTCTGCTCTAGATTTCTGTTGTCTAAGAAGTTTGTACTTTGTAATAACCCAAATTTAAGCTTGCGCTTCACACCGTGCTTTCCTATTAAATTAGGAGAAGAGTGCGTTGGGGAGAGTCAAAGAAAATACTTTTTAGTTTTATAGTTAATTTTATTGAAACAAAGAGGCCCGCTGTCTTAATGCTTTGGCTGCGATCTCAGTGTTTAGTAAGTATTAATAATTATAGTTTTCAAAATAAGACCCGCTGTCTCAATGCTTTGGCTGCAGTCTTATTTGATGGAAGTATTAACTCTGAAAAAATTCCTCATCATCCTTTGCCTATTTATACAAATCATTTGCATGTCGATTTCCATCCCCACCACAAACCATACTTTAACACTTGTCCCATGAAAATGCATTATCATGCATTTTCATAAAAAATGCGTTCTCGTCGTAAAATATCAATTTTTATTGCCAATTGATATCGATACCCAAAATGCATACATATCCAAACGTAGCTAAAAAGACTCCGGTCATTTACACCATTAAATAATAACTCATGCACTTCACACTGGCTCTATTTGTTGTGTATCTCTTATCGGTATCTATAGCCATAGCTATATCAAATTCAGATACACAACGAGCGACAATAGCGATTGACAATTGCAGTGTAAGGTATAAATGAATTTTGGGTGATGACATATTAATGAAGCTCGTGCTTTCCCTTTGCGTTTGCCATGCACTGTCCCATATAGTTGTGTATCTGGCGCAGTGGTTTCAGATGACAACAGGCGACAATTAATTAATTGCAGTGTTTAGGCGGCGCTATGGGTTTCTGGATATGATGATCAAGAGGATCGTTTGCGCAACAAAAAGAATATCTCCAACATAAAATTCTATGCGGTGGCTTAGGAGTGAAAATAGACATACCAATGGTAAGGGATGAGTCGCATGTAGTGGATCACTACATCCCGCTCCCCTTGAAGAAAGAAAATTATACCTTGAGGAGGTTAATTTTCTGTAAAGTTGCGAAATGATGAAAGGATTACATTTTATAAAAATTGCATTGTAGGTTTTGTTTAATTAAAAGATATAATATTTTAAATTTGACAATATAAATGTACCATAAAAATTTAAATACGTAAAAATGTAAAATATTTATCTTAAAAATTTTTAACATGAAGTTTTATATTAATAATTTAAACATTTTTTTTTTTTTTGTTTTTATGTTAACTTATTTAGTTTTTATAAAAGATTTTTTTTTTTTTTTTTTTTTTTTTTTTATTTTAACAATCTTATATTTATGTATATATATTTTATTGGTTACTTAGATTATTTTTTTTTATTTTAACAATCTTATATTTATGTATATATATTTTATTGGTTACTTGGGATTTTGGCGTAGGACACATTTTGGAGAGGGTTCAGGTTTTGAATTAAAATTCGTTTCTACTATGGTATCTTTAGATGAGGATTTTTGGGAGTTTTTGTCATGGAGTTGTATTTCGGTTTGTATTTTGTCGTTTTCTTTGATTTGATTTCTTCCTAGTTTAATATCCGAAGCAATGGGTTTTGGTTCATTTTTCACTTTGTAGGTTTGGTATCTTCTGAAGCAACTCAATACTACAATTATAATTGTAATCGTGTAGATAAGTATATAATGATGAACGTGATGTTCACTTAGATTTGTCAGCGGTTTTGCCTCGTCTGCTTTTAACTCGCTTATTTGATCAGATACTAATTTTAAGTCTTCATGGCTAGAGAATTTAATAATGGCTAAGTTGTTGGGGTATTTTGGTAAACTTGAAGAATAATTTATAAGTAATTTTGAAATGTTTATCGGAGGAATGTAAAATTTGCTAATTGTTGTAGAATTTTCGTCAAAAGTTTGTATTGTCATGTCTTTGTTTTTAAGGTAACAATGCCCTTTGATTTCTATTATGGCTGTACCGTGTAAATTATATGAGGTTATGTTTTCGTCACATATTTCGTCAATATAATAATTATTAAAAGTTGAGAAAATCCATTTATTCTTCTGCGATAGTTGGATCCATTCTGTTGAATGGTTGGATTGTCTTATTTCGCATGAGTTGGGAATATCTGATATTCTGTTTAGCAATTGGATTTCACATTGTGGGTTTTCTGATTTAGTACTGAATAATGGATGTGTAAGGGAACATATGAATTTATCATTTTTGGATTTGCAGAGAGATAACTCTGCTGTATTTAATAGATAGTAATTTTCTTTGTTGTAATCGAGAAAAATGTATTGAGAGGTAGGGTGTATGAACACGAAGTTATTTTTATGTATAGTTGGCAAAGGAATACTTTTGTACAAAATATATTTTTCAACAAACGGAATTGGTATTTTAATTTCGTATATTATTTTGTTATCATGGATTGCTACTTTGGTAGTGCAAATTTTATAAAGAGATATAATGTTGTTATCTATCTGAGTACTAGGTAATTTTGTGTTTGATGGGAGTTCTTGTTTAATTTTTGTTAACACTACTTCAAATTGCTCAGGAGTTATAATGGATGGGTGAGGTTTGCCATGGGTTACGTCTGTAACTAAATCAAGTATATCGTCTAATGCGTTTAGGTATCTCACAATGATGAGTGTGACTTAGGATGTGAGGGATTCCAATTCAGTGAAAGCGACAATGTTTGTCGTATTAATTAGTCTATCAAACATTTTTTTTGTAAAATCTAATTTAGAGTTGATTACCATCATTTGATTTTTGATAGCTGCTTCTGACTTGCTAAAAACGTTCTTGGTTGTTTCGAGGATAAGAGTTTGTTTTTTAACAAGGGATACCACATGGTCTTCATTTTCCCTAAGTTTTTGTTTCTCTTTATTGTAGAATTGTGCGTCATCTTCGTAAAATGTACCGAAGAGTGATTTGCTTAAAATGCCTACAGCACTGAATAACGCTCTTTTTTGTCGGTAGTGTGGGTTAAAAAAACTATATTTCACTCCGATGTCTTCCATTTAGTGGTGCATTTCAGATAATGCTGCGTCACATATTATTTTAAACTGATCTTTATCCTTAAGTTGTTGGCATATATTAGTGATTTCGGTGATAATTGTGGATGCCTCATCAAGTGCTTTGGTCAAATGCTCCATGTCATAATACACTACGATTTTCCACTCATGAGTATATAACTCGGTGGGTCCTATTACTTCAAAACAAATACCAGCCTTTTGTTCGATTTGGCTTATAATCAAATTCCCATAAGTAATACTCAGAAGGCCAAGGAGGAGTATTGTGAACTTCATGTTCTGAAAAAAATGATTGTACATTTACTCATTTTTTTTCATCTGTGCGACTGTGTAATGGGTAGGTGAGCGGAAAAGAAAGATGAAAAGTTTTCTTTTGATATCACTGACGCAGTAGCTTTATTGTTTGTTTAAGATGAACAGGTATAAACAAAGGGGAACGATTTACTTGCTTTATAAACTAAATGATTATAAAATCTCAAACTAAAATATTTCAATGGAATACAATTAATATATTATCTAATTATTACTTTTATTTACGAGGCCATTGTAATGGACACACAATTTTTTTTTTTTTTTTTTTTGATTAGGAATTATTCCATGAAGGGCTTCAGATCATTATTGTGTACTACTTTCGTTTTGTTTCTAATAGTTATTTCTGTCGTTTCGTCGGAAATAATTTTTGTTATTTCAATTGGTCCTTCCCATAGAGAAGAGAATTTGTTCTTTCTTGTATGGTTTTTGATAAGAACTTTGTCTCCTAAATTAAATGTTTTTGGTTTCGAATGCTTGTCATAATATTTTTTTGACTTTTCTTTATTACCTACTAAAGTCTCCTTGGCAACATGGAATCCGTGCTGTAATCGGGACTTTAGTTCGTTGTAGTAATTTTCATAATTATAGGTAGGTTGCGGATTTCTTCCAAGAATAGCTGGAATCCTGGCCGGATAACCGTACAATAGTTGGTGTGGCGTATAGCCAGTGCTGCTATGTGGGGTTGTGTTGAACACAAAAATTGCGTAGGTATGGGATCCATGTGTTCCATGAAAGGGGATCGCGATTCACATAATGCCTTAGATATTCGGCTAGTGTGCGGTGGCTACGTTCAAGTGCACCATTAGTTTGAGGGTGGTATGGGGTAGTTTGAATTTTTTTTTATTTTGAGAAGTTTGCAAATTTCCTTAAACAATTGGCTGAGAAAATTCGTGCCTTGATCCGTTAGGAGTGCTTCAGGAAATCCAAAGCGACATAAAATTTTTTCGGCAAACTCCCTAGCTACAGTAGAGGCTTCTGCATTTTCTAGTGGTATAGCCTCAGTAAATTTGGTCAGGTCATCTTGGAAGGTAAGGAGATATTTATGGTTCTCGTAACTAATTGGAAGAGGCCCTACAATATCTAAAGCTACTCTTTCGAACGGAGTTGAGCTTGTTGTAGTAATCTTCATGGGAACTCGGGGATTCTGTATTAACTTGTTTGTCTGACAGGATTTACATTGTAGTATATAGTTTTTTATGTCATTGTTCATTGTTGGCCAATAATATTGTTGCTTAATTTTCTTTATAGTCCTTGTTATGCCTTGGTGACCTCCGAGGGGGGAGTCATGGAATTCATAAAGTACCGTTTTTATCGACTCGATATTATCCAAAAATATCTTTTCATTGGTAAAAACGTAAACGACCTTGTTTTGATTTTGAAAAATGTATGTTAAGATTGTTTTTAATTTAGTTTTTGATTCAGTGTCCATGTGAGGTAACGAAAATCAGATAGACTGTTCATCAGTATTAAGGTCGCTAACCGAAGTGAGACATGTTTTAATTATTTTCATATCTTTGTCGGTTCTGATTGGGATGGGTAAAGTTGTTATAAAGAGTGTTTCATTATTATGTGAAAATGTGGAAAATTCTCCTATCTTTGGTTTATTAAAACTTGGACATTTATTTTGTAAAAATTCTTCGTCTACTGATTCTATTATTGGTAATATTATTACTTTAATTTAAGTTGTTTTGTTTTCAAAAATTGATCCATTATTTTCCACAAGAGTGAAGGTTGACAAGACTTCTATATTTTCTACCTCATCATCTTGTATATTTACTTGGCTTACTTGATTTCTAGCTTGGTTGCGGGTTGTCACCAGTACCTTACGGTCGTTGTTAATCTGCGATGACATTACATTAACCTTGTTTGTGAATAATGTTGAAGTCGTATTCTTCCATCAAGATGCGCCATTGTAACAATCTGGATGTGGGTTTTTTTTGTCCAATTAACCATAGTAAATTGTTATGGTCTGTGTAAATAGTGAACTTTCGTCCATAGATATATGGTCGAAACTGTTTAAGTGCATAAACAATTGCTAACAACTCCTTTTCCGACGTTGTGTATCTTGTTTCTTGATCATTGAGGGTTCGACTTATAAATGAGATTGGTTTATCGTGTCCAATCGGACCTTGAGAAAGAACCGCCCCTAAAGCTATATCGCTAGCGTCAGTAGTATCAATGAATTCTTTAGAAAAGTCAGGATAATAAAGTATGGGAGGTTCTATAATTTTTTGTTTTAAACTTCTGAAAGATTCGTCGCAGAAGGCATCCCATTTAAAGATAGCGTCTTTTCGTAAAAGTTTTGTCATTGGTTTGGATAAATTTGCACAATTGGGAATGAACTTTCGATAGTATCCCACAAAACCTAAAAATGATTTAACATCTTTTGGCTTTTTGGGCACGGGGAATGTTCTAACTGCCTTGATCTTTTCGGGATCAGGCTTGATTCCTTCTTCTGAAATAATATGCCCCAAGTAACTTAATTCTTTTTTAAGAATGTTACACTTTTCTGGTTGGAATTTCAAATTATTCTTCCTTAGACGTTTCAGAATGTTAACGAGCTTTCGGTTGTGGCTATCAAGATCATACCCATAGATGACGATGTCATCTACATAAAAAAAAACATTCGATACCCTGCAGTCCCATGAGAACATTATTCATGAGGCGTTGGAACGTAGCAGGGGCGTTTTTCAAACCAAATGGCATACGGTAATATTCATAGTGACTAAATGGCGTGAATTACGTTTTTTCTTAGGAAACTACCTTTTAAATTTTTTTAATTTTATTTATTTAAAATCATTTCATTATTTGGGTTTTTGTTCAATATTTTTATTTTATCAAATTAATACAATATATCATTTAATTATAATTTTTATACTTTAAATGCAGCTCTGAATTAAACGACGGTCATGACAAGAATAATTGATAGATAAGCTCTAGCATCGTGACAAATGGCACATGTAATGGAGATAACGGATGGTTAAAGTTGAGAGTTGGTACATGCAAGAGAACACAGAGGCATACGTAAAATGTTCATTATCCATAACCGTTTGAAAGCTCTCCTCGTTTATCGTTGTTTTCATAAACGATCGCCGTTAAGCACAGTAGAACATTTTATGTGTTTCCATGTGCATATTTTAATCTTTGGGTGTTGATGATGAGGTGCTTTGGGAATGGTGTTCTATAATGAGGAACATTTAAGTTGTTGGCATGTCTATGTCTCTGCATGTAACTCCTCCCCACCTAGTTTGGAGAGAGGAAATCGAAGATTTTTGAATCTCCATTATCATGTATGATTCCTTTGTACACTGGGGCGTATGAGCATTATAATAAAGAAAAATTATAAATTATGAATTTATCTTAAATTATTATGTACAGTTAAATTTTAATATAAATTGGTAGGTACATTTTATAGTTTTCTTAATTTTGAAATTAAATTTCTTTGTTCTTCTTTAAATATAGGTATCTACATATTTAAATAATTTTTTTTTTTTTTTTGTATTTTAATAGGTTTAGTGTATTAACATTTAAATCATTAATTCTTTCTCGTTTGAAAAAAGGTGTAACAACATTAAATAGTTATAATTGTTTTAGATGAATAACAGCATGTATACTTTATCCATTATTTGTATAATTTTTAAATAACTAACTATTATAATAATATTTCATAAATAACAAATTGTATCGTCCTAGTTCATATCTTTCCAAACTGCGACAAAACCAAAAAAAAATTGTTGTTGCTCTGTAATAGTTGCAACTAATTAGAGACCATATATTTTTACTTCAATTTTTATTTTAATGTGTCGGTGCTTTAAGACAACTCATCATAAGTTTCGTTTCTTTTTTCTTATTTTTTGTTTGTGTACCTTTCGTTTGTTTGTGTTAACCGTAATATTATTGTCATTAGTAACTGTATGTTCTATAAATCGAGGGGCAAGTTTGTTTCGTCTGTTATCTCGTTCATATATCTTGTCATTAATTTGAAATACTGTCGGTTTTTTCCGATTTTCATTTCGATGTTTAATATAATTTTCTTTTTTATTTAAACTTCTTTTGTAAACTAAATCGGATAAGAATTCATAATTTTTTAAATGGTTTATCAAATAATCTTGTGTAGTGCTAAATTGTTTTGCTTGAGGGAAAAAATTACTTTTGTTTATATGACCCGTTAAGATCTCGAAAGGGGCCATGTTTGTGGTTGAGTGAATAGAGCAGTTATATGTTATAACTGCTTCATCCACTATTTCATCTATTGGTTTCTTTGCGTTTTCAAACTTTATTATTCTTATTAGCTCGGTAAGAGTTGAATGAAACCGTTCAACAGGTGAGTTGCCTGTCGAACTTTTCGCACAAATTGTATGAAAACTTATTTCATAGGCTGCCAGAAAATCTTTGAAAATAGTCGATAAAAATTCGCTTCCATTATCTGTTATGACTTTTCCCGGAATACCATGATGGGAGAAAAAGTGTTTTAAACATTTAATTATACATAAACTATTTCTAGAGGGTAATAAATAGACGCTAGCAAATTTACTATATTTATCGAGTATAGTTAAGAAATGCTCTTTATGTACGAAATAAATGTCTATATGTAATATTTCTAAGGGTTTCTTTGGAGTTTCTGTTAGTTCAAATTGAAGAGGTTTTGTTTGTCTGTCGTATTTATATTTTGAACAAGTGTCGCAGTTATTTATAATTTTACTTATGAGGTTTTTCATATTAGGGAAAAAATATTTTCTCTTTAGATGTTCGTAACTTTCTGTGATTCCTCTGTGGTTAGAGCTTTGGTGGTAGTTTCTAACTATTTTTTCCTGATCATCTATTGTAATTATGTCTTGCAAAAGGGTGGTACATCGAATTAATTTATTTTTGTGATTACTAAAATACTTTGAATAAATATGCTGAACTGCTTTAAAAGTATCATCATTAGCTAAAATAGCCGTTAGTTTGTTTGAGTTTATGTAGTTATTAAAAATGTTCAAAATTGTATTTTCATCAGTAATGTTTTTGCATTTAAAAGTTGACTTCAATTGCAATTTATTATTGTTTTCTATTAAAATAACCTGATTTGCAAATTCGTTAATTGCCCTTTTCGATATTGGGATTCCGTCGTTAATATTTTCTTCCGCAGAATGTATAGTGTCAATACTTTCACATTCATCAATGTTATTTTTCATAGAAATGAAGTCAAGATTTTCAGTTTGGTTATCATTACATTCGTTTGCAAGAAGTTCAATTCGGGACAATGCATCTGCATTTGAGTTAAGTTTACCTTTTTTGTATATAATTGTATAATCAAACTCTTCAAGCCTCAACCGCCAACGGATCAACTTTGAATTTGGTTCTTTTAAGGAGAAAAGCCAGGTCAATGGTTTGTGATCAGTTATAATTTGAAACTTTCTGCCATAAATATACGGCCGGAAATATTTTACTGACCACACAATGGCCAGAAGCTCCTTCTCGATGGTACTATAGTTTTGCTCATTTTTTGACAAAGTACGGCTTGCAAAACAAACAGGTTTGTCTGATCCTATAGGTCCTTGGGATAAGACGGCGCCGATAGCAACGTTACTCGCATCTGTAGTGAGGTTGAATGGCTTTGTAAAATCCGGATACTTTAATATAGGATCGTTGCATAGGAGACTTTTACAAGTCTCAAAACAGTTGGTGTATCTGGAGTTCAAAACTATTTTGTTCCCTTTTCGTAGGCATTCTGTCATTGGCTTTGTGATGTTGGCAAAATCTCTAATGAATTTTCGGTAGTATCCAAGAAGTCCCAAAAAGGACTTGATTTGCTTAGGTGTTTTAGGTATGGGAAACTTTTGAACTGCTTCAATTTTGTCTGGGTTTGGTTTCACACCTTCTGACGTCACCACATGACCCAAAAACGCTACTTCTTTTCGGAGAAACTCCGATTTATCCAATTGAAGTTTAAAATTTGCTTCTCTGAGTTTTTGAAAAACAAGTTCCAAGTTATAAATATGCTCTTGCAAGGATGTTGAGTATACGATGATGTCATCCATGTATACAAAACATATTTTGCCTTGCAAATCTTTAAGGACGTTATCCATAACCCGTTGGAACGTTGAAGGGGCGTTTTTAAGGCCAAACGGCATGCGAATAAATTCAAAGTGCCCATTATCAACGGAAAAGGCGGTTTTCGGGATATCTTTGGCATTAATCTGGATTTGATGGAAGCCAGATGCGAGATCTAGAGTCCTAAAATACAATGATTTACCGAGTTTGTCCAGTATATCAGTTATGTTGGGTATTGGATACTTGTCATCTTCGGTAATATCATTTAGTCTTCTGTAGTCGATGACTAGTCGCCATTTTTCCCTACCACTGTTGTCTTTCTTTTTTGGAACTATCCAAATCGGAGAAGACCAGGGCGAATAACTAGGACGTATAATACTTTGATCAAGCATTTGAGAAATCTGATTCCGAATTTCTTCTTTATGGACATGTGGGTACCGGTATGACTTTGTGTAAATAGGTTTATCATTTTTAGTATTTATGTTATGTTTGATCTCATTTGAGAATGTTAGGATTTCTCCGTCTTTAAAAAATATATCTCTGTATTTACAGCATAAACGCTCAATTTCCCTTTTTTCTTCAAAATTAAGATGGCCAGTTCGTATAAGTTCACCAATATTCAGACTTCCTATATTTTCAGGACTGTTTATTGAAAAATTATGTATTTCAACAATATTTTTTGAACTAACAGACTGGACCTTTATAGGTTGCTCGACAACAAAAGCTTGCGAAGAGTTTAGCAAATTACTGACTTCTATTAATGCGTACCAATTTTCGGCACGATAAAATCCTTCAGAAATAAGAAGACCCTGCTTGATAAACATCGGTTTCACATATATGTTGCCGAACTTTGTGTCGACCGGAAGACGACAAATGACTTTACTTAAACCCAAGACGACATATTTCTTCGACATAATATTGGGTTTAAAATGAAGCGGTATTTTAATATTTACGTTTTCTAAAGTTGAATTTTTTAAATCTATTTTAAATCCTAATTGTTTAAGTATTTCTGTACCAATGAGCCCATCAAAATAATTGTGAAAATGAAATAATAAAAATGAAAGTTGTTTATTTGTTTTAAGCTCTTCAAGACCGTTCAAAATTATTTCTTTGTTTATAAATTTAGCATTGAAAACAGCTTTAATTTCTATTGGATCTATAGTTTTTACATTTTTAATATTTACAACATCTGGATTAATGAATGACTTATTACTACCAGTATCTATAAGAAATTTTAGTTTACCTTCATTAATGCTTTCTATTATAATGTATGGGAGTAAATTTGTATTGAAATTGTTTACATCGAGGTAACCTATTGAGTCTCCGAGGCTAGTGATAAAAAATTTGCATCATCTACAACACGGTTGATATCATTAGGACATTGGTTTCTGTCAGAACTTTGATTATTGATTATGGGTTCACTGAAGTTATGATAATCTAACTGTTGAAAACAATCATTAACGTTGCCACCTGATTCAATATTACTCATGAAATTTTTGTTCTGATTTCGGATGCTATTATTATTTGAGTTTAAGCTGGTGCTACTACTCCCAAGTTCCATTCTTTCTTGAGGTGGAAATCTTTTCATGTGAGAGCTAGGATTCTGCACTTGAAACCTTGGAAAATTTTGCCTTGGAGGGTATTGGCTATAACTCGGATTGTATAGGTCAGACCTATTTGCTGAAGGATGGGTACGAAAATTGGATGATTGTAAATTTTGTTTGGGGGTATATTGCTGAAAACTATTTGGTGGGTTTTGAAAATTGGTAGATTGTAAATGAGCTGGAGTAAAATTTGGATTTGACAGATTTTGGTAATTTTTAAATATTGGTTTTGAAAATGAATTACTTTGAGGAAGCAAAAATGAGTTTTTTAAATAGTGGCAATTTTGCTCTTGAAGACAGTAATTGATAGCATCAGACAGCTTTGTTGGTCTCATGGCCCTTATCGTAGATCCTAACGGTTCTTTTAAACCTGACAAAAAAGCATTTAAACACATTTCATTATAGAGAGTTTTTTTCGCAGTTATGACATTCAGATCGTTTTCATGTAATTTCACATGATTCATCATAGCAGATAAAATGTCGATAATCTTTGAATAAAAACATTCAGACTGTATTTGGGCCCTGTCTAATTTGATGTAGATCGCGGATCAAACTAGTTTCATTCCTTTTATCGGAATAATGTACCACTAAATTATGTCTAATTTCTGTCCAGTCGACATGTGTCCCGTACATATTTAAAACATCATTGGCGGGACCAACGACTTTATTTCTTATAGCACGAACAATTATTTTTGGGTAGCAGCCCGTACTAGTTTGTGGTATACACTCTAAAATTTCTTCAACGTTACCTAAGAAGTCGAACAATGATGTTGGATTGCCATCATAATGCGGCAAGTCCTTAACCGCGTCAGGAATTTTAAGAAAATTGAAAACATCAACTGATACCGACGGACCGTTATTTGTCATGACTTTTTGTTGGTCTATGCTTTCTTTCTTATCAAAGTCGGAAATCGAATTGCTTATGATGAAATGCTTTAAGCCACGTGGAACACTTTCTTTACAAGATTGAAAAAAAATACTTGAGCAACGCACTTTATTTTTTATATATTTTCTTCTAACAGGTGGCATGGAAAAAAGGAAAGGATGGATATGAACTATAGGACTTACCAAATTAGATTGAAATGGGATTATGATATGATGGAAAAATTTTGTTTTTTTCTTCCTCCGGAAATTATTTGTTTTGTGTTGGGATGAATAGGACTGGATTGAATTTTAAATAGGATTCTTCTCTGGGAACTGTAGGTTCTTTGTGTAGACTGCGCCAATTACGTTTTTTCTTAGGAAACTACCTTTTTAATTTTTTTTATTTTATTTATTTAAAATCATTTCATTATTTGGGTTTTTGTTCAATATTTTTATTTTATCAAATTAATACAATATATCATTTAATTATAATTTTTATACTTTAAATGCAGCTCTGAATTAAACGACGGTCATGACAAGAATAATTGATAGATAAGCTCAAGCATCGTGACAAATGGCACATGTAATGGAGATAACGGATGGTTAAAGTTGAGAGTTGGTACATGCAAGAGAACACAGAGGCATACGTAAAATGTTCATTATCCATAACCGTTTGAAAGCTATCCTCGTTTATCGTTGTTTTCATAAACGATCGCCGTTAAGCACAGTAGAACATTTTATGTGTTTCCATGTGCATATTTTAATCTTTGGGTGTTGATGATGAGGTGCTTTGGGAATGGTGTTCTATAATGAGGAACATTTAAGTTGTTGGCATGTCTATGTCTATGCATGTTACTCGTGCTGAACGCAGTTTTTTCTTTATCAGCTTCGGCTACCAATATTTGGTGAAACCCTTTGACTAAATCAAGAGTGCTGAAATATTTTGCCTGACCTAGCTGGTCGAAAATGTCTGTGATATTTGGCAATGGGTATGCATCTTCGATTGTTTGTTCATTCAACTTTCTGAAGTCTACGACTACTCTCCATTTTTTTTTTCGCCATCGTTGCCAGATTTTTTCGGAACCAAGAGGAGAGGTGAGTTCCAGGGACTGAAGCTAGGTTGTATAATTGAATCATCAATCATTTCGTTTACCTGCTTGTGAATTTCTTGCTTCTGACTTTCGGGAAGTCTGTATGGTTTTAAGAATAAAGGGGGCTTACTATCGTTGGTTATTATTTTATGTTCCATTGCATTGGTGTAAGTAAGGTGGTCACCTTTGAGGAAGAACAAATCATTGAATTCTCTACAGATGTTCAATATTGATTTTTGTTCCTCTTGATTGCAATGGTCCAGTTTCATAATTGTTTGTAAATCTGATAGCCTCTTCTGCAAACGATCTATATGACTATCAGCTGAAATAATATTATAGTTGTCAAGAGTATCCCATTCTAAATTTAAGTCGTTTGGATGAAGGTTTTTTTTTTTCTTCTAAAGTATTCATTAATAATATTTTTATTTTATTTTTTTCAGGTTTAACTATAGTTTCACCTACATACACCCCTGGGATTATTTCTTTCTTCTTTATTACTATATCCCGTGATTTATTGGAATTAAATGGAACTTCTATCATTTGCTGACTACGTTGCACAAGTGTTATGTATTTATTTTTTGCTATCCCAGTCTTACTTTTGTGCTATGGTTTTTGTTACCATAGGCTTATTTTTAATTTTTGTACTTATAACTTTTTCCTTAGGAAGTGGTTTGCTAACAATTTTATCGTAGTCTTGTTTTGATGAATCGTCTGATCCGACCCGTAGGCAAGCCCGAAGGCAGGCGGTATCATTCAACGATTGCCATACTTTTTCTGTACCCCCTACACTATTGTCTGTATGACATTGAGAGGAGTTAGAGCCAGTATGGTACCCTTCGATTGTACAATCTTCTTGAAGGTCAGTTTTGACTTGAATTGAGTAATCTTTGTGCAAATTTTTAGTTCCATTAAATGTTACAGATTTGGGTACCGAATGGATTTCTCTATTTGCTTTTGATACATTAGCGGAAACACCCGCTTTATGATAATGAATAGTACTCAGTACTTTCCCAAAATTATGTATCATAGCGGTACATTGATCATCAATGAAGGGAAAGATCTTAATAAAATTTTGATCGTAGCTAAGTACGCATGAATATTTTTTTAAAAAATCGTTTCCTATTATGCCGTCAAAATCCATGTCGGTACATACATCTAGAATATGAAAGGGGTGGTTAATTATAATTTTGTCATCATCACAGCCGACCCATAGAGCCTCATTCACAACACTGGTACTCATTACCTTATGACCGCCCATGGTTGAAATTGTTATGTTATTTTTATTGTTTTTTATGGGTTTGGCTGTAGGTGTTTTAATTATACATATTTCAGCACCAGTGTCGATAACAAAACTTCTATTCTTACCGTCTGTGAATGGAATTCTAATTATGGTCAAATCATTGTAGGGGAGCAATTCGATGATTATGCTTGCCACTACTCTTGGGTTTGGTGTATGTCGGCCTGAACTTGTTGTCGGGAAGGATAGCCGATCTTTTCGACCCGACAAGTGTCGTTTCCCGCATTATGATAAGAAAAATGGCTTTCTGGCATTACGTGGTGGAAGTTCACCTGTCGTTGGTCACCAGTTTTTCTGTCATTTTTAAAAGGGTTATTTGGATTTACTTGGTTTGTTTTTTTTTCGAAGCCTACACTCACTTTCCATATGATAACTTTTGTTGCAATAATTGCATTTCACAACTTCTGTTTTTGGGGTAATGTTAGGTAAGGTCTTGTTGCGGTAACAGGTTTGGGCAGAATGTCCCAAGATCCCGCAAATTTGACAGGTGGGTCGGAAGGAAAAGTTTGAGGGTGAATTTGGCTGTAAGGGGGGTTTGTTTCTATAGGTAGGCATCTGCCTATCTATTCTTGCAGCATGGTTTTCTGCGAAATTTATTATATTTTTCAAGCTCTTTTCCCCGTGAGCTTGAACCATCAAACGTAAGTTTGGATTCAAGAGACCATCCTCAAATGTTTGAATAGCCAGTTTTTCATTCTCGTTGACCAGGTACTTCCTGATGGAGGCATCACTAGTATCTGCGAATGTTGCCGAGTTAAGGGAGGTTAATAGTTTTGATATTTTGTCCCCAAATTCCTTAACTGACTCTTTGGTGTTTTGTTGAGCCACCAGAAGTTCACTTTGGGCGACAAAACGAGTCTGGGTTCGTTTCTATAGGTAGGCATCTGCCTATCTATTCTTGCAGCATGGTTTTCTGCGAAAGTTATTATATTTTTCAAGCTCTTTTCCCCGTGAGCTTGAACCATCAAACGTAAGTTTGGATTCAAGAGACCATCCTCAAATGTTTGAATAGCCAGTTTTTCATTCTCGTTGACCAGGTACTTCCTGATGGAGGCATCACTATTATCTGCGAATGTTGCCGAGTTAAGGGAGGTTAATAGTTTTGATATTTTGTCCCCAAATTCCTTAACTGACTCTTTGGTGTTTTGTTGAGCCACCAGAAGTTCACTTTGGGCGACAAAACGAGCCTTGGTTTCTTTATACTCTTCCTCTAGTTTAATTACTAATTCACTCCACTTTGTAAAAGAATTGAACTGTATTAGTTCGAAGGCCGGACCTTGTAGCCTAGTTTTTACAATTTCGAGGAATGTTGCATGTTCCTCTTTTTTACATGACGAGAACAAGATGTTCCCACATGCGATGAATTTGTTTAATTCACTCGGGTCACCATTGAAGGTGGGCACTATATTAAAAATGTCACTAATATTGACCTGAAAAGCCATTGTTTCGGATTCTATTAGATTAAAAGGAAGAAAAAGAAAATTTTCTAACCATTTTAGGTCTCGTCGTGTCTTGACAATTTTGAAGAAAAAAAATTATTTGGGGGAGGGGGTGAAGAAGAAAAAATATGGGAGGAAAAAGATGTCCCAAAATATATATATATATGTTTTTATTTATTTAATTCTTACTTAAATAATTTGCTGCTTTTATTTTTTGTTGTTGTTGTTGTAGCTGCTTCTGATGATGTTGTTGCTGCTTTAGCTGTTCCTGTTTTAGTTGACCTGAATTTCCTTTGGATTTAAAAATATTTTCACTGATTTAAATTTATTTTCACTGCCTCCGCGTCCTGTGTAAGGAATTCGCCAGGTCTTTGTTTTTGTGTTTTTTTTTTCACTTGTAACTTTTTTAACTGGCTGGTCGTCTGTTGTAGTTGACCTGGATTTCCTTTGGATTTAAAAATATTCTTTGGAAATTGAAACTCTCTTCTTTACCTGCGATTATAGGTACTATAAGGCAAGCTATGAATTCGTGCAAAAAAAAGTTTTAAGATAAGAAATGATGTTCCACTTTTTCCCCTTTTTCCTACTTAGATTCCCCATGGATTCCCCACAGTAATGTTTTGGCGTCTATCTTATAAATTTTTAATTTGAAATTAAAAATAACAAGCACTTTTTTTACTTTATTATCTATGACCCAATAGATCAATCAATTTTATTTTTGAGTAAATAAGCTATAAATTATAAATAGGTCGGCACATATACCTTATGGATTTTTTCCAGGTCTTCACAAATATTTACAATAGCAAGCAAAGTAGAAGTGACAGCTCTTAATTTTTTTTTTTTAAATGACAACGCTTTTATTTTTGTAAAATGTAATTTGCGGACTTCTCTTAAAGTCACATTTAAAGTGCTGAAGCTGATTTTGATGTCGTTAAGTGAACTCGAAAGAGGTATATCGTAGTTTAAGTAAAAAGACATATTGACTTTTTCATTTATTTCCAAACGTCAAATACAATAAACACGAAAAAATAAGGATAGAAGAATAAATAACCAATCTCGGTGAGTTGTGTTTTAGTACGAAAAGTTCATGACTTTGTGTGTGACTTTATGGTTATATTAATCATGATTAATCATTTGTTGTTTTTTTTAATTCTTTTAGTTTTAGTTTATTCTTTTAAATTAAAAATGTAAAACTATATAAAATTAGATAACATTTTATTCTACCCATATTTCACTCTACCTGGTAGATTTCTTTCAAAAGCCAACTCCAACTTCATGTAAATGAATTTGAATATATTAGTAGAAGAGTATTTTTCTCTTTTAACAATCTCATCCTTCTTTGGAAATTGAAACTGTCTTCTTTACTTGCGATCATAGGTAATATAAGGCAAGCTATGAATTCGTACAAAAAAAAGTTTTGAGATAAAAAACATGACATTACGATGATAGCGAAGTCGAAAAAAAGTGGGTCTGGAAATTCAGTCTGTGTGTCTGTCTGTCATTCGCACCTGCAGCCTAAACGATGGGGCTGTTATCCTTTAAACTTGGTATATAGGCTTTTAAAGGTAACCGTAAGGGGATTTTTGGATTTTTTTCTAGGCTTAAAATAACGGTACCTACCATGTAAAGGTAATGAAAAAGCTTTTTCTCTGAAACGGCTAAAACGATTTTCATAAAATTTAACATGAGTGATACAGCATAGAAGGCCTTTTAGACGGTGGAAATCGTTATTCTCGAAAACCAGTTTTAACGGTGTTTTTAAATTTTTTTTTTCTCGTTAATGACTCAACGGATCTTAACCAAACTTTATTTTAAGAAAGGCCTAGATAGCTGAATGATAATGGTGTACTTAATTTTTTCATAGTTTTTCTAAAAAAAATCTATTTATTAACAATTATGTTTTTTTCTTTAATTTAATATTTTGAAAATTATTTAATGATTTTTTTTTAGTTTAGTTTTCAAATATAATTAATTAATTTTTTTAAAATTGACTACTCAAAATTTTTCACAAAAATATTTTTAAAAAGTTATTTGAAAAAAAAATCGATTTTTTCAAAAACTGGTCGTTCGATTTTCATAAAAAAAAACTCTAAAATATATTCTGTTATTAAATAATTACTGGCGCACCACGATTTTCTGGGAAAACTCTGGTTTGTTATGTTATTTTTCAAAGTATTTTTTTTTAATTATTGCGTTGTAAAATAATTAAAAGAATTAAAAAAATTATTTCATATAAAAAAATTTAAAGACTACAACATGCAGGAGGAGTACGCGAGATCCATTTATGCCTTTTTACTGTTAAGTCCTAGCTTACCTGCCACAAGAGAGAGAGTTTGTGCGACCCTTGTGTGGTTGAGTCATGAGTATGAGGATGATGAAGCAGGGTAGAACGAAAAGGATATGATCATGAAACCAGACACACACTGGATCTTATTTTGGACATGGTGTTGTTACGATGAAAAAGGAATTAGTGGTATGGACGGTATGGTAGGTAGCAGTGTTGCCGCAGGTCGTCGCGAAAGTGTAACAAGATTTTAAAAAAATCTTTACAAAAGCAATAAAATTGTAACAAAAGTCAAAAATGAAAATGAATATTATTTTAAATTTATTTTTTATTAAATAACATAATTGATTCCGAAGAAAATTAAAGATTAGTATTTTAAGATATGATATGAACAAGAGATGAAAATTGAATGAATAAAAAGAAATGACAATCAAAGTTAATAGGCACGTTCAGTTCAGTATAGTAAACCAAACGTCAAAATGTATGTTTACAGAGGGTGATATGTAACACCCATATTTCACTCTACCTGGTAGAATTCTTTCAAAAGCCAACTCCAACTTCATGTAAATGAATTTGAATGTATTAGTAGAAGAGTATTTTTCTCTTTTTACAATCTCATCCTTCTTTGGAAATTGAAACTCTCTTCTTTACTTGCGATTATAGGTACAATAAGGCAAGCTATGAATTGCAAAAAAAAGTTTTAAGATAAGAAATGATGTTCCACTTTTTCCCCTATTTCCTACTTAAATTCCCCATGGATTCCCCACAGTAATGTTTTGGCGTCTATCTTATAAATTTTTAATTTGAAATTAAAAATAACAAGCACTTTTTTTACTTTCTTATCTACGACCCAATAGATCAATCAATTTTATTTTTGAGTAAATAAGCTATAAATTATAAATAGGTCGGCACATTATTATTATTTATTAGCTATACTGCCTTAATACTAATTACATTTCAATTTGATTTTTCATTATTTATTAATATTTAGATACAATTCTTGTTTTTTTTTTTTAAATTATAAGTAAAAATTGTTTTAAATAGTATAAATACATTTATGCACAGGCAAAAGCCTCCCCCATTATTCTCCAATCGTTTCTGTCGTGTGTTTTCCGGAACCATAGTCTGTCGAAAAAAACTAGTTCGTCTCTCCATCTTTTTGGTTGGCAACCGACTAGTCAGGTAGCATATAAAGGTGTCCACTCAGTGCATTCTTTTGGCCATCTCCCATCCAGTTTTCTCATGACATGTCCTGCCCAATCCCATTTTAGTTTCTTTGTCTTCTTATCTACATCTTCACACCATGTCCATCTTCGTATGTTAACGTTTCTTATCCGCTGAGATCTTCTGATACTTAGGGTGGCTCTTTCCATCGATCTCTGAGTCGTTGCCAGCTTTTTTTTCAACGCCTCGTTGTTACTCCATGTTTGAGACCCATAAGTAAGCACTGGTAATACTGTTGAATCGAAGATATACTTTTTTGTAGCCTTTGAGATATTTGAGTCCAGCATAGGTTTATTGTCCCAGAATTGCCTCCAACCGTTCGTTATTCTTCGACAGATCTCCTTCTCTTCTCTTCTTTCGAATGACACTAGTTGTCCCAAGTATATGAAGTCCTCGACGTATTCTAAAATCTCTCCATTATGGTATATAGGTGTTCTGACCACATTTGTCATAACTTTTGTTTTGTTAATGTTAGCGTGAAGACCTGCGTTGTAACATTCAGCCAAAAGTTCATTAACTAGTTTCTGAACATCTTCAGGATTATCACTCATAAGAATGATATCATCAGCAAACCTCAGATTTGAAAGATATTTTCCATTGATTTTTATTCCAATGTTTTCCCATTCTAATTTTCGAAAGCATTCTTCTAGAGTAGCTGCGAAAAAAGGTGGTGAGATTGGATCTCCTTGTTTTGTTCCACTTTGCAGTTTAAATGGCTCTCCAAAGAATTCAGTTTTTATTTGCGCAGTAGAAGAGTCATAAATGTTTTTGAGAATTTTCACCCAGCGACCATTCACACCTTGGTTGAGAAGTGCATTCCACATAAAGTTTTGATTGATTGTATCAAAGGCCTTTTTGAAATCAATAAAAACAAAATAAACAGGTTATCGGTACTCTTTACTTTTCTCAATGATTTGATTAACTGCTTGAAGGTGGTCCATAGTTGAGAAACCTGACCTAAAACCTGCTTGCTCCACAGGTTGATGTTGGTTTAGGTCTACTTCCAGCCTTCTAAAGATGCATTTTGCAAAGATTTTGTAAATATTTGATATTATACTTATTGGTCGATAGTTGTTGATGTCATCTTTTTTACCTTTTTTATGCATCAGCGTGATGTATGACTTTGTCCACTGAATTGGAATTTTTCCTGTATCTACTATTTCGTTGAAAATCTCTTTTAACCATTCTGAAGATGTTTCAATTCCAAATTTCAGTATTTCGGCTTCGATCCCATCACTACCTTTGCTCTTTTCGTTCCCAAGTTCTATTATAGTACTTTTTAATTCTTCTTTTAGGAATGGTAAAATTTCTTCAAATTCTTCACTCAACCTCTGCTCTAGATTTCTGTTGTCTAAGAAGTTTGTACTTTGTAATAACCCAAATTTAAGCTTGCGCTTCACACCGTGCTTTCTTTTAGGAGAACAGTGCGTTTGGGAGAGTCAAAGAAAATACTTTTTAGTTTTATAATTAATTTTATTGAAACAAAGAGGCCCGCTGTCTTAATGCTTTGGCTGCGATCTCAGTGTTTAGTAAGTATTAATAATTATAGTTTTCAAAATAAGACCCGCTGTCTCAATGCTTTGGCTGCAGTCTTATTTGAGGAAGTATTAACTCTGAAAAAATTCCTCATCATCCTTTGCCTATTTATACAAATCATTTGCATGTCGATTTCCATTCCCACCACAAACCATACTTTAACACTTGTCCCATGAAAATGCATTATCATGCATTTTCATAAAAAATGCGTTCTCGTCGTAAAATATCAATTTTTATTGCCAATTGATATCGATACCCAAAATGCATACATATCCAAACGTAGCTAAAAAGACTCCGGTCATTTACACCATTAAATAATAACTCATGCACTTCACACTGGCTCTATTTGTTGTGTATCTCTTATCGGTATCTATAGCCATAGCTATATCAAATTCAGATACACAACGAGCGACAATAGCGATTGACAATTGCAGTGTAAGGTATCAATGAATTTTGGGTGATGACATATTAATGAAGCTCGTGCTTTCCCTTTGCGTTTGCCATGCACTGTCCCATATAGTTGTGTATCTGGCGCAGTGGTTTCAGATGACAACAGGCGACAATTAATTAATTGCAGTGTTTAGGCGGCGCTATGGGTTTCTGGATATGATGATCATGAGGATCGTTTGCGCAACAAAAAGAATATCTCCAACATAAAATTCTATGCGGTGGCTGGGAGTGAAAATAGACATACCAATGGTAAGGGATGAGTCGCATGTAGTGGATCACTACATCCCGCTCCCCTTGAAGAAAGAAAATTATACCTTGAAGAGGTTAATTTTCTGTAAAGTTGCGAAATGATGAAAGGATTACATTTTATAAAAATTGCATTGTAGGTTTTGTTTAATTAAAAGATATAATATTTTAAATTTGACAATATAAATGTACCATAAAAATTTAAATACGTAAAAATGTAAAATATTTATCTTAAAAATTTTTAACATGAAGTTTTATATTAATAATTTAAACATTTTTTTTTTTTTTGTTTTTATGTTAACTTATTTAGTTTTTATAAAAGATTTTTTTTTTTTTTTTTTTTTTTTTTTTTTTTTTTTTTTTATTTTAACAATCTTATATTTATGTATATATATTTTATTGGTTACTTAGATTATTTTTTTTTATTTTAACAATCTTATATTTATGTATATATATTTTATTGGTTACTTGGGATTTTGGCGTAGGACACATTTTGGAGAGGGTTCAGGTTTTGAATTAAAATTCGTTTCTACTATGGTATCTTTAGATGAGGATTTTTGGGAGTTTTTGTCATGGAGTTGTATTTCGGTTTGTATTTTGTCGTTTTCTTTGATTTGATTTCTTCCTAGTTTAATATCCGAAGCAATGGGTTTTGGTTCATTTTTCACTTTGTAGGTTTGGTATCTTCTGAAGCAACTCAATACTACAATTATAATTGTAATCGTGTAGATAAGTATATAATGATGAACGTGATGTTCACTTAGATTTGTCAGCGGTTTTGCCTCGTCTGCTTTTAACTCGCTTATTTGTTCAGATACTAATTTTAAGTCTTCATGGCTAGAGAATTTAATAATGGCTAAGTTGTTGGGGTATTTTGGTAAACTTGAAGAATAATTTATAAGTAATTTTGAAATGTTTATCGGAGGAATGTAAAATTTGCTAATTGTTGTAGAATTTTCGTCAAAAGTTTGTATTGTCATGTCTTTGTTTTTAAGGTAACAATGCCCTTTGATTTCTATTATGGCTGTACCGTGTAAATTATATGAGGTTATGTTTTCGTCACATATTTCGTCAATATAATAATTATTAAAAGTTGAGAAAATCCATTTATTCTTCTGCGATAGTTGGATCCATTCTGTTGAATGGTTGGATTGTCTTATTTCGCATGAGTTGGGAATAACTGATATTCTGTTTAGCAATTGGATTTCACATTGTGGGTTTTCTGATTTAGTACTCAATAATGGATGTGTAAGGGGACATATGAATTTATCATTTTTGGATTTGCAGAGAGATAACTCTGCTGTATTTAATAGATAGTAATTTTCTTTGTTGTAATCGAGAAAAATGTATTGAGAGGTAGGGTGTATGAACACGAAGTTATTTTTATGTATAGTTGGCAAAGGAATACTTTTGTACAAAATATATTTTTCAACAAACGGAATTGGTATTTTAATTTCGTATATTATTTTGTTATCATGGATTGCTACTTTGGTAGTGCAAATTTTATAAAGAGATATAATGTTGTTATCTATCTGAGTACTAGGTAATTTTGTGTTTGATGGGAGTTCTTGTTTAATTTTTGTTAACACTACTTCAAATTGCTCAGGAGTTATAATGGATGGGTGAGGTTTGCCATGGGTTACGTCTGTAACTAAATCAAGTATATCGTCTAATGCGTTTAGGTATCTCACAATGATGAGTGTGACTTAGGATGTGAGGGATTCCAATTCAGTGAAAGCGACAATGTTTGTCGTATTAATCAGTCTATCCAACATTTTTTTTGTAAAATCTAATTTAGAGTTGATTACCATCATTTGATTTTTGATAGCTGCTTCTGACTTGCTAAAAACGTTCTTGGTTGTTTCGAGGATAAGAGTTTGTTTTTTAACAAGGGATACCACATGGTCTTCATTTTCCCTAAGTTTTTGTATCTCTTTATTGTAGAGTTGTGCGTCATCTTCGTAAAATGTACCGAAGAGTGATTTGCTTAAAATGCCTACAGCATTGAATAATGCTCTTTTTTCTCGGTAATGTCGGTTCAAAAGACAATATTTCACTCCGATGTCTTGCATTAAGTGGTGCATTTCAGATAATGCTGCATCACATATTATTTTAAACTGATCTTTATCCTTAAGTTGTTGGCATATATTAGTGATTTCGGTGATAATTGTGGATGCCTCATCAAATGATTTGGTCAAATGCTCCAAGTCATAATACACTATGAGTTTCCACTCATGAGTATATAACTCGGCGGGTCCTATTACTTCAAAGTAAATACCAGCCTTTTGTTCGATTTGGCTTACAATCAAATTCCCATAAGTAATACTCAGAAGGCCAAGGAGGAGAATTGTGAACTTCATGTTCTGAAAAAAAAAATGATTGTATATTTACTCAGTTTTTTTTTCTGTGCGACTGTGTAATGGGTAGGTGAGCGGAAAAGAAAGATGAAAAGTATTCTTTTGTTATCACTGACGCAGTAGTTTTATTGTTTTTTTTTTTTTTTTTTTTTTTTGAACAGGTATGAACAAAGGGGAACGATTTACTTGCTTTATAAACTAAATGATTATAAAATCTCAAACTAAAATACTTCAATGGAATACAATTAATATATTATCTAATTATTACTTTTATTTACGAGGCCAATTTTTTTTTTGTTTAGGGATTATTCCATGAAGGGCTTCATATCATTATTGTGTACTACTTTCGTTTTGTTTCTAATAGTTATTTCTGTCGTTTCGTCGGAAATAATTTTTGTTATTTCAATTGGTCCTTCCCATAGAGAAGAGAATTTGTTCTTTCTTGTATGGTTTTTGATAAGAACTTTGTCTCCTAAATTAAATGTTTTTGGTTTCGAATGCTTGTCATAATATTTTTTTGACTTTTCTTTATTACCTACTAAAGTCTCCTTGGCAACATGGAATCCGTGCTGTAATCGGGACTTTAGTTCGTTGTAGTAATTTTCATAATTATAGGTAGGTTGCGGATTTCTTCCAAGAATAGCTGGAATCCTGGCCGGATAACCGTACAATAGTTGGTGTGGCGTATAGCCAGTGCTGCTATGTGGGGTTGTGTTGAACACAAAAATTGCGTAGGTATGGGATCCATGTGTTCCATGAAAGGGGATCGCGATTCACATAATGCCTTAGATATTCGGCTAGTGTGCGGTGGCTACGTTCAAGTGCACCATTAGTTTGAGGGTGGTATGGGGTAGTTTGATTTTTTTTTTATTTTGAGAAGTTTGCAAATTTCCTTAAACAATTGGCTGAGAAAATTCGTGCCTTGATCCGTTAGGAGTGCTTCAGGAAATCCAAAGCGACATAAAATTTTTTCGGCAAACTCCCTAGCTACAGTAGAGGCTTCTGCATTTTCTAGTGGTATAGCCTCAGTAAATTTGGTCAGGTCATCTTGGAAGGTAAGGAGATATTTATGGTTCTCGTAACTAATTGGAAGAGGCCCTACAATATCTAAAGCTACTCTTTCGAACGGAGTTGAGCTTGTTGTAGTAATCTTCATGGGAACTCGGGGATTCTGTATTAACTTGTTTGTCTGACAGGATTTACATTGTAGTATATAGTTTTTTATGTCATTGTTCATTGTTGGCCAATAATATTGTTGCTTAATTTTCTTTATAGTCCTTGTTATGCCTTGGTGACCTCCGAGGGGGGAGTCATGGAATTCATAAAGTACCGTTTTTATCGACTCGATATTATCCAAAAATATCTTTTCATTGGTAAAAACGTAAACGACCTTGTTTTGATTTTGAAAAATGTATGTTAAGATTGTTTTTAATTTAGTTTTTGATTCAGTGTCCATGTGAGGTAACGAAAATCAGATAGACTGTTCATCAGTATTAAGGTCGCTAACCGAAGTGAGACATGTTTTAATTATTTTTATATCTTTGTCGGTTCTGATTGGGATGGGTAAAGTAGTTATAAAGAGTGTTTCATTATTATGTGAAAATGTGGAAAATTCTCCTATCTTTGGTTTATTAAAACTTGGACATTTATTTTGTAAAAATTCTTCGTCTACTGATTCTATTATTGGTAATATTATTACTTTAATTTAAGTTGTTTTGTTTTCAAAAATTGATCCATTATTTTCCACAAGAGTGAAGGTTGACAAGACTTCTATATTTTCTACCTCATCATCTTGTATATTTACTTGGCTTACTTGATTTCTAGCTTGGTTGCGGGTTGTCACCAGTACCTTACGGTCGTTGTTAATTTTTACCCTACTGAGAGCGTCTGCGATGACATTACATTTACCTTGTTTGTGAATAATGTTGAAGTCGTATTCTTCCATCAAGATGCGCCATTGTAACAATCTGGATGTGGGTTTTTTTTGTCCAATTAACCATAGTAAATTGTTATGGTCTGTGTAAATAGTGAACTTTCGTCCATAGATATATGGTCGAAACTGTTTAAGTGCATAAACAATTGCTAACAACTCCTTTTCCGACGTTGTGTATCTTGTTTCTTGATCATTGAGGGTTCGACTTATAAATGAGATTGGTTTATCGTGTCCAATCGGACCTTGAGAAAGAACCGCCCCTAAAGCTATATCGCTAGCGTCAGTAGTATCAATGAATTCTTTAGAAAAGTCAGGATAATAAAGTATGGGAGGTTCTATAATTTTTTGTTTTAAACTTCTGAAAGATTCGTCGCAGAAGGCATCCCATTTAAAGATAGCGTCTTTTCGTAAAAGTTTTGTCATTGGTTTGGATAAATTTGCACAATTGGGAATGAACTTTCGATAGTATCCCACAAAACCTAAAAATGATTTAACATCTTTTGGCTTTTTGGGCACGGGGAATGTTCTAACTGCCTTGATCTTTTCGGGATCAGGCTTGATTCCTTCTTCTGAAATAATATGCCCCAAGTAACTTAATTCTTTTTTAAGAATGTTACACTTTTCTGGTTGGAATTTCAAATTATTCTTCCTTAGACGTTTCAGAATGTTAACGAGCTTTCGGTTGTGGCTATCAAGATCATACCCATAGATGACGATGTCATCTACATAAAAAAAAACATTCGATACCCTGCAGTCCCATGAGAACATTATTCATGAGGCGTTGGAACGTAGCAGGGGCGTTTTTCAAACCAAATGGCATACGGTAATATTCATAGTGACTAAATGGCGTGAATTACGTTTTTTCTTAGGAAACTACCTTTTAAATTTTTTTAATTTTATTTATTTAAAATCATTTCATTATTTGGGTTTTTGTTCAATATTTTTATTTTATCAAATTAATACAATATATCATTTAATTATAATTTTTATACTTTAAATGCAGCTCTGAATTAAACGACGGTCATGACAAGAATAATTGATAGATAAGCTCTAGCATCGTGACAAATGGCACATGTAATGGAGATAACGGATGGTTAAAGTTGAGAGTTGGTACATGCAAGAGAACACAGAGGCATACGTAAAATGTTCATTATCCATAACCGTTTGAAAGCTCTCCTCGTTTATCGTTGTTTTCATAAACGATCGCCGTTAAGCACAGTAGAACATTTTATGTGTTTCCATGTGCATATTTTAATCTTTGGGTGTTGATGATGAGGTGCTTTGGGAATGGTGTTCTATAATGAGGAACATTTAAGTTGTTGGCATGTCTATGTCTCTGCATGTAACTCCTCCCCACCTAGTTTGGAGAGAGGAAATCGAAGATTTTTGAATCTCCATTATCATGTATGATTCCTTTGTACACTGGGGCGTATGAGCATTATAATAAAGAAAAATTATAAATTATGAATTTATCTTAAATTATTATGTACAGTTAAATTTTAATATAAATTGGTAGGTACATTTTATAGTTTTCTTAATTTTGAAATTAAATTTCTTTGTTCTTCTTTAAATATAGGTATCTACATATTTAAATAATTTTTTTTTTTTTTTGTATTTTAATAGGTTTAGTGTATTAACATTTAAATCATTAATTCTTTCTCGTTTGAAAAAAGGTGTAACAACATTAAATAGTTATAATTGTTTTAGATGAATAACAGCATGTATACTTTATCCATTATTTGTATAATTTTTAAATAACTAACTATTATAATAATATTTCATAAATAACAAATTGTATCGTCCTAGTTCATATCTTTCCAAACTGCGACAAAACCAAAAAAAATTGTTGTTGCTCTGTAATAGTTGCAACTAATTAGAGACCATATATTTTTACTTCAATTTTTATTTTAATGTGTCGGTGCTTTAAGACAACTCATCATAAGTTTCGTTTCTTTTTTCTTATTTTTTGTTTGTGTACCTTTCGTTTGTTTGTGTTAACCGTAATATTATTGTCATTAGTAACTGTATGTTCTATAAATCGAGGGGCAAGTTTGTTTCGTCTGTTATCTCGTTCATATATCTTGTCATTAATTTGAAATACTGTCGGTTTTTCCCGATTTTCATTTCGATGTTTTATATAATTTTCTTTTTTATTTAAACTTCTTTTGTAAACTAAATCGGATAAGAATTCATAATTTTTTAAATGGTTTATCAAATAATCTTGTGTAGTGCTAAATTGTTTTGCTTGAGGGAAAAAATTACTTTTGTTTATATGACCCGTTAAGATCTCGAAAGGGGCCATGTTTGTGGTTGAGTGAATAGAGCAGTTATATGTTATAACTGCTTCATCCACTATTTCATCTATTGGTTTCTTTGCGTTTTCAAACTTTATTATTCTTATTAGCTCGGTAAGAGTTGAATGAAACCGTTCAACAGGTGAGTTGCCTGTCGAACTTTTCGCACAAATTGTATGAAAACTTATTTCATAGGCTGCCAGAAAATCTTTGAAAATAGTCGATAAAAATTCGCTTCCATTATCTGTTATGACTTTTCCCGGAATACCATGATGGGAGAAAAAGTGTTTTAAACATGATTGGATTCGATAGAGAAGATTAGTACCCACTTTTTTTTTTATTTATTTGGTTTTAGTTGATTTCGTTTGCTACTTTTCTGTGGTCTTTATTGGCAGAAAATTGTGTCTTGTTAGGACTTCGTTTCCATTTTGTTTTATCCTGATATTGCGGGACTCGCGACCTTTATAATTATCCGTTGTCTGTTCGGGAATTATACGCAAAGTGGTTTTCAGTTTGTGTTTTTGTAACACAATTGTTATTCAATTTGATTTCATTAAAGTTAATTTCCTAATTCATATACATTGTATTTAGTATTTAGTATTTATTTATTATCGATATTCCAATTCACAGTAAGAGTACACTTATAAATTTGTGAAAATTAAAAAATAAATTAAATTACAAAGCTTAACAAAATATAATTAAAAGATAACAAAAGAAAAGAAAAGAAAAATAAAACATAAAACAAATTAATCATATGAACATTACGTTATTCCTAGCATGAAAAAAGTTAAAGGTTGAAGTTGCTTGAAAAGGGTAAATGGGAGCGGATTTGGGAAGTTAGCTAGTTACTTTGGTCAATAAGGTACAGTCTTAACTCGTCACTAAATTGTTGCTTGTCACTAAGTTCTCTCAAGTTGCGCGGAAGTGTATTCCAAAGGCGGATAGCTGAGATAAAGAATTGTCTCTCGGATGTAATAAGGCAGGTGAAATGTGGTAAAATCAAACAAGCAGATCTGTTGGATTTCGAAAACCGGATTTTATCAAAAAGATATGACGGCTGCATGGTTTTTAAAATTGAAAATAACAAACACATGGTACGAAACTTTATATAATTGAAAAATGACATGCCTAATAATTTTTTTTCCAAATGTGAAATATGGTCGAATCTCCTCAGATTGTATATATAGCGCAGAGTACTATTGAATGCTACTTGAAGTTTTCTTTTGCTTTCAGTATCACAGTTATAAAATATTTCACAACCATACACGAGAACTGGTATAACCAAGGTCTTAGCAAGAACCAATCTTGTCTTTGGTGGTGTAAACTTTTGGGCTGTCCATAAAGTTCGAAGAACCCCATATTTTTTACCCACAACCTCATTAATATGGTCATTCCATGTCAAAGTTCGGTTGAATACCAACCCTAAGTTCTTTGACTTATCCACGAATTCAATTTTTGAAGGACCAAGCATAATTGAGGGAAAAAAAGACAGATCTAGCTTCTTTTTCGAGATAACAAGACATTTACATTTTTTCGGATTGAGCGAGAGACCATTGTTTACCGACCACCTCATAATTCTTTGGAGATCATCGTTCAGATCATTGGCACAGTTTTCTATGAGCCCAAGAGGGCAGCTTTTATAGATTTGGATATCATCAGCATACAAATGCTTCGACGAATTCAAGGTTGTATGTTGTATGTCATTTATGTACTGCGAAAATAACAGAGGGCCCAAAATCGATCCTTGTGGAACGCCCCGTAGTACAGGACAAAAATTTGATACGGCAGTCTCTAAGAAGACAGCCTGTTTTCTATCACTAAGATACGATGAAAACAATTTTATAGCAGAAGAAGACATATTGAAACGGTGGCTCATCTTATCAATAAGAATAGAGTGGTCAACCATATCAAATGCCTTAGAGAAGTCCAGTAAGACAAGAAAAGTAATCTGGTCTTCATCTAGTTGCGCTCTTATGTCTTCAACTACTTTCAAAATTGCTGTGGTATAGCTATGTTTGGCACGAAAACCAGACTGAACTGAGACGAGATGATGAGACGATTGATGATATGAGTTATATACGGAAGCAAAAACGGTAGTAGAGCTTTCATAAAAACCGGGTGTATTCCATCTATACCAACTCCATTAGAGTTAATAGATAAAAAGCTTTCCACTACATTAGTACTTTCTATTCTTTCGAAGAAAAACGGTGTTTCAGTGGTGCCTACACTGCTATTAAACGGGACTCTATTACCATAGGTGATATTAGTATCTGGAATTGATAAGAAATTTAGATTTAGTTCATTTACATCTACATCGTTTTTGCACTTCGATTTCTGCTTGCCTACTCCTAATTCCCGAAGATTATTCCACATCTTTCGCCCATCTACAGTTCGAAAGAGACGACAATATGGTCGTTAGTAAATGGATGAGGGAGGTCCGCCATAATGGGTCTTCTTTGAAAACTTTCGAATTGAGTTTTAAAATTGAATACCAATAACTTTTTCGATTATTATAGCGAATATGTGAAATTTTCTTTTTGGTTAATTTGTTGAAATATTTCTGGCAGATTAAACCGAAATTAAATATTGAACAGTGTTGGCAGTTCGAGGCAACATTTCTTGTGAGAATATTATGAGGAATATTTTTGTGTCGAGGAGTCTTGGGAGTTTGGGCTGGTGTACGCGAAAACTCAGATAAGATTGGATTCGATAGAGAAGATTAGTACCCACTTTTTTTTTATTTATTTGGTTTTAGTTGATTTCGTTTGCTACTTTTCTGTGGTCTTTATTGGCAGAAAATTGTGTCTTGTTAGGACTTCGTTTCCATTTTGTTTTATCCCAAAATTGCGGGACTCGCGACCTTTATAATTATCCGTTGTCTGTTCGGGAATTATACGCAAAGTGGTTTTCAGTTTGTGTTTTTGTAACACAATTGTTATTCAATTTGATTTCATTAAAGTTAATTTCATAATTCATATACATTGTATTTAGTATTTAGTATTTATTTATTATCGATATTCCAATTCACAGTAAGAGTACACTTATAAATTTGTGAAAATTAAAAAATAAATTAAATTACAAAGCTTAACAAAATATAAGTAAAAGATAACAAAAGAAAAGAAAAGAAAAATAAAACATAAAACAAATTAATCATATGAACATTACGTTATTCCTAGCATGAAAAAAGTTAAAGGTTGAAGTTGCTTGAAAAGTTTAAATGGGAGCGGATTTGGGAAGTTAGCTAGTTACTTTGGTCAATAAGGTACAGTCTTAACTCGTCACTAAATTGTTGCTTGTCACTAAGTTCTCTCAAGTTGCGCGGAAGTGTATTCCAAAGGCGGATAGCTGAGATAAAGAATTGTCTCTCGGATGTAATAAGGCAGGTGAAATGTGGTAAAATCAAACAAGCAGATCTGTTGGATTTCGAAAACCGGATTTTATCAAAAAGATATGACGGCTGCATGGTTTTTAAAATTGAAAATAACAAACACATGGTACGAAACTTTATATAATTGAAAAATGACATGCCTAATAATTTTTTTTCCAAATGTGAAATATGGTCGAATCTCCTCAGATTGTATATATAGCGCAGAGTACTATTGAATGCTACTTGAAGTTTTCTTTTGCTTTCAGTATCACAGTTATAAAATATTTCACAACCATACACGAGAACTGGTATAACCAAGGTCTTAGCAAGAACCAATCTTGTCTTTGGTGGTGTAAACTTTTGGGCTGTCCATAAAGTTCGAAGAACCCCATATTTTTTACCCACAACCTCATTAATATGGTCATTCCATGTCAAAGTTCGGTTGAATACCAACCCTAAGTTCTTTGACTTATCCACGAATTCAATTTTTGAAGGACCAAGCATAATTGAGGGAAAAAAAGACAGATCTAGCTTCTTTTTCGAGATAACAAGACATTTACATTTTTTCGGATTGAGCGAGAGACCATTGTTTACCGACCACCTCATAATTCTTTGGAGATCATCGTTCAGATCATTGGCACAGTTTTCTATGAGCCCAAGAGGGCAGCTTTTATAGATTTGGATATCATCAGCATACAAATGCTTCGATGAATTCAAGGTTGTATGTTGTATGTCATTTATGTACTGCGAAAATAACAGAGGGCCCAAAATCGATCCTTGTGGAACGCCCCGTAGTACAGGACAAAAATTTGATACGGCAGTCTCTAAGAAGACAGCCTGTTTTCTATCACTAAGATACGATGAAAACAATTTTATAGCAGAAGAAGACATATTGAAACGGTGGCTCATCTTATCAATAAGAATAGAGTGGTCAACCATATCAAATGCCTTAGAGAAGTCCAGTAAGACAAGAAAAGTAATCTGGTCTTCATCTAGTTGCGCTCTTATGTCTTCAACTACTTTCAAAATTGCTGTGGTATAGCTATGTTTGGCACGAAAACCAGACTGAACTGAGACGAGATGATGAGACGATTGATGATATGAGTTATATACGGAAGCAAAAACGGTAGTAGAGCTTTCATAAAAAACGGGTGTATTCCATCTATACCAACTCCATTAGAGTTAATAGATAAAAAGCTTTCCACTACATTAGTACTTTCTATTCTTTCGAAGAAAAACGGTGTTTCAGTGGTGCCTACACTGCTATTAAACGGGACTCTATTACCATAGGTGATATTAGTATCTGGAATTGATAAGAAATTTAGATTTAGTTCATTTACATCTACATCGTTTTTGCACTTCGATTTCTGCTTGCCTACTCCTCATTCCCGAAGATTATTCCACATCTTTCGCCCATCTACATTAGTTTTAAGCTTATTAGAATAGAACTGTGTTTAAGCTATTTTTATCTCACGAACAACTTCTTTTCGTTTGTTTTTGTAACCTTGAAGGTACTCTTCTATACGGTAGCGCTTCCACCGCTGGTAAGCATGATCTCTTTGCATTATTAACAAACGAATTTCATTCGTGAACCAAGCATTTACTTTTGGTCTCACCCTACCGGTTGATAAGGGAACATGTGTGTCAAATAGGTTATTTATATTACTCTGAAGAAAGTCAACTTAAGCATCCGGCGAGGTCATACCATAAACAAGACTCCAAGGAATTGAACGAACATGATTTTCCAAAGCAGCAACGCTTATGTTCTTGAAGTTGCGATAACTATAAGTTGAATTGTTTGTATGTACGTTAGTATCGAAGTCAAATGTTAAAGAGATGAGGTCATGTTTTGAAAAAGCGGGAACAGAAATTTGGTCATAAAAGAGTACTTTGTCAATATTATTTACAAAAAACTAATCTAGAAGGGTACTTGAGGTGCTGGTGAAGTGAGTAGGCGTTTGAGTATTTACTAAATGTAAGTCAAACGCTTCCATATTTTCGCTGAGTTGACTTTCAACGAGGATATTGCTGTTAAAGTCACCGCATACAATAACGTTTCTTGCAGTGGTTGAAAATTCATCCATTAATGAATATATAGGTGTTAAGTCGACATTTCTATTTGGTCTATAAACGGTACCTAAACGAACAAAATCAACTCCTAACCCTATGTCTACAAAAAGATATTCAATAGGACATCCAATGGCTGAAAGACATTTGAGCTTACAATTGAGACCTTCTCGTATATAAATAGCTACACCTCCACCAGTGCGATTTTTCCTATCCGATCGAAAAATTTTATAACCATTTAAAGCATAAACAGCATCATTTACATTTGACAAGAACCAAGTTTCCGACACACAGATCGCATCAACTTTGGAATTAACAAATATTTTTCTAAACTCATCTATTTAGGTAGCAAGCTTTGCGAATTAAGATGACAGATTTTAAGCCCTTGCCTACGACTACAAAACACCCTTATCATAGATCGCAAAACTACATCATCACTATTGCCCATGGAGGTCACTCCGCTGTCATTTAATTCCATTTTGGATAGTATTTTGGTGTATTGGAGAACCAAGTGACTCACAAAAGTACATGACGATAGTCAGCGACTTTTCTACTTTCCAAAGCTTTAGAATTTGTACACAAGGACAGGTATAGGAAAGGAAATCAAGCCAAATCATTACACAAACAAAAAAATTGCAATAGAAAAAAGCGAAAAAATGAAAAATTTCATGCATAACATAATCAAAACAAAAGAAGTTTGTCATAAATACTTGTTGATTGCTGATAGAGATAATCATTGTTGTTATTGATGTTGTTGTTATTTGTCTTCTTCTTCATGACTGCTTGTGGCTAAAATATTCAGCATTCTCTCGTTCTCCACCAGAATTCCCCTTGCGTTTGCACTTTTCCTTACATAAACGGACCCAAGATGTGTAAAAACGGAAAACAGCTGTTTGTTATGCTTGAAACGTGAAGCTTTGTGATAGAGTGAGCGGTTTTTGCTGGTCATACTTCCATACATATATATGTTTTTACTATGCTCTGCTCTAATATCGACGTCATTGAGACATAATTGCCTTTCATTCTTGCAAAAAAGAGCAACTGATTGAAGAACAGTGTTTCTTTCGTGGGGAGAGTTAAACTTTACTATAATGGGCTTATCCCTATTAGTCAGTTCGTTACCTCGGCGAGGCTGGTGACAACGAAAAATTGCTTTTAGTGTAGACGGAATGCAGTCAATTATATGACAAATGTGATGGAACGTGGTCTTTAAATTTTCGTTTTGCATCTCCGGTGCCCCAAAAATAATCGCGTCGGCTCCAATCTCCCGTCGCTCAAACGCATCGCATCTTCTTTCCAGTTCGAACATTTCTCCTTCAAGTTCACGTGTCTTTACAATTTGTGTCTCAATAGATGGCAAAGCTTGAAGAGATTCCTCTGTCTCTTTAATCTTAATCTCTGCTTTCTTTTGTCGTGCTTCTAACTTTTTAAGAGCAGCCTCAACGTCGCGTGTGTGCGTGGTTAAACGGTCTTCAATAAGTGATATTCGTTTTATAATATCATCACGCAAAATATTTATTTCCATAGTGATTTGGTTAGTAATTTTTTGGGTAAGCAAAGAAAATCTTTCTTCCAAATCAAAAAGTGGGACATCAGGAACGGGTTAAGAAGAAACTGAAGCGTTTCATCTGTTGCCTTCTTTTCCGACAGGTGTATTTGTCTTAGGTGTGTGTGCGGGTTCCTTGTTTACGCCGCGTATTCCTCCTCCTGCTCTTGATGTAGGCGTTGACTGCTTCTCTTTGTCTGCGGATCGCGTTTTTGCCGCCATCAAACTCATATGAAATATTTTATTTAACAAATATTAAGCAATTAAATCAATAAGCCGATGAGACCAATGACAAAAAAGTGTCGCGCAATGGAACAAAATTACAGATTTTTATTTTAACTTGATTTTATGACGGATTAGTTGAGAAAATTAAGCCGGACGAGATTATCAACACGTCTATTCGCTCTTAATCATTACGAAATCATTGTATGCTTTTTTTTTGTTTAACGAAAAGAGCTTGTTTTTTTTACCTATACCTAGAAAGGTTTTCTCAGGCAATTTAATTTTGAATTCCCATTCGGAAAAATAATCCATTCTTTTTATTGTTTTGAAGATTAATTTCAGTGTGTTGTTTAAGTCGAACTTTTCTAAAAAAGATTCCTGGCACCCTTAAAATTTGTACAGAAACGTACGACGAGGTACGTAGGCATTAAATATTTGTTTAACATCCTCTTGTTTTTTTGTTAACAACGTTGAATCGATTTCAATCGATTACCCTTTTCTTATCTGTTGGCGAAACATATTTTGTTTTTTTTTTGTGTATACCTATTTTTTTTACATTGACCTACCCCACCCACTTGAGTTAGTTGGGAATCAGCACATAGCATGCTGCTGTTGTGTTGTTGCATTGTTTTTGCATACCTATCGTTCATTCTCTATCTCTTTACTCTACTTTGGTTTTGAGTTTTGACGTTCCGACTTTTAATAAACGAAATTATCTTACGCGGTGCCGGTGTACATTTTGACTAATTTAATTCGGTTATTTATTAATTTATTTATATGTGGATTCGTAAAATCCAAAGTGCTTCGGTGTTTAAAGTTTCGCTTATCATCCTAAAGTTAAAATTAATTGTATTAAAAATATTGCAAACGAATTGGCGCCCATCACGGTGTCCCTTTTTTAAATCGATAATATACCTATGGTACAAAGTGTTGTTTGAATTCTTGATTTGCTTTAAAAGTGCATTGTTGTTTGCAGCCGTGTTTGATTTTTAAGGAATTTAATTCAATTCTTTTTAAATATAACAAGAACAATTTACTTGTAGTGTTTCTATTTTATTTGGGAGAAACTGCTGTCGCAAAATATCTACCTACATACATCTGGAATATTTTTGCTGGCTTAAAGGAAAATAAATAAAGGTGAAGCAGTTGGCTTGGTGAGATAAAACAAAATTTAAAAAAGAATTTTTTTTAACCGTGAGTTGTTCTCAATTTTCTTTATTGTTTTTAATCATTTAATATAATATATATTATTTTAATTGATTTTCTTTCGCCATTTTATTTTGAAAATTTTTTTTGTCACTCATACTTTCTCTTTCTTTCAGTTTTTTTTTCTTACCTAATATTTGTTTAGAACAGTGCTTTCTTTTTTTGGTTTTATTTGCTGGTACCTAGTTATTTTATTAGTTTACTCTTTTATTTTTGAGTGTTTTTTTTTAGTGAATATTGGTCGTGACTCGCGGTAGATCTTAATTTTTATCCACTTCTACTACGACAATTTAGAGAATAAAAGTGTTACCAATTTTAAAAAATACTTTTTCGTAAAGAGTATTTATTTTTCAATAGATTTTTTTTAAAGGGTCCCGTATCGGATTCGTTGTTTTTTTTAGAGTAATTGTTGTTGACCCTGATTTTTTAAAACTTTTTTCAGAATATTTTTAAAATTCTTTTTAAACTTCTTGGGTGAAATTTTAAATCGATTTTAGGGTTGCCAACACAACAATTTTTGTTTAATACCTTGTTATGTTTTATTTGAAAATGGAAATTAATAGACTTTCCAGTGACGAGCTTGTTTACGAAATGCTCAGTCGGGGCCTGGAAAAGAGGACTGTAGACATTATGAGAAGTTCCTTAAGAGCTTCTCGTATGTAATAACGTAGGGGATCGGTGAAAGTTTACCATAAGTACCCTTTCACATATATAGAAGATAGAAATGCAGTTGTAGATAAGTGTAAATTTTACACAGACTTTTTTAACTATATATACAATTGCCTGATGCAACCTCACATCAGGGTAAAAGAATGGCTTGGTACAATTGCGGTGATATAATGAATTTTTATTACTTTCTTATTATTATTTATACAAAATATTCTTACAAACTACCTACATACATAACTAGGGCACTAAATTTATGATTTCATAATAATTTCATAATAAATAATTGAAATTATCAGGAAATCAAAATACTGCAAATCTGCAGTTATTGCAAATTAATAGGTTAGGAGCACAGGTGCACTCGTAACCAAACAAGACCAAACAATAATAATGATAAATGCACAAAGTGCTTATTGTGCACAAATAGTCTAGCATGACTAAAAGAACCGATGATAATGAATTTAAAGTTGTTGTTGATGATGTCAACATTTTACCTCCTCCAACTTAAGTTCCCAGTTGATTCCAAACCCATGTCCTGGTGTGCTTCTGTGGTCTCTCAACTCGATATTAGTGGAGTTCATCTTTGCTGTTAGTCTTTTTCCATATTTGAGAATTACTGCCAACAAACAGATGATGATAATTCCAGCTGCCAGTATTGAGCACAATCCAAAGGTCCAATATTGGTGTTTTTTGATTGTCTTCTAATTACGGTCATGTAGACGGTTTAATTCCTCTGTTGCCTCTCTGAAGTTTGAATTGGAAACATCCATCATATCTTTGTTGAGAGGTATGACGGTTTCATTTGTGAACGAAAGTCGGACTTGAGTGGAGAGAGATGTGTCTAAGATGGCAATCGATTTGCTGTAGTGCATCATCACCTTTGTTTCCGTGACCAGTTTTGTTTCCAATCGTATGAATTTCCATTGAATAATGCAATCTGGGGTGACGTTAATAATGCCTGTATTTTTTAGCACCACTTCTTCTCTAGTTGGTCCACAATTTACAAATACCGTAGTTTCCTCAGGAGCAACAAACATCCATGTGTTGGGCGTATATAATTCTTTCCACATCGTGTTTGTTAACTTTAGGGTTCTCGTTGTACATCGTTTAAATGAAATTTTCTTGTACAGTTGTTGAATAATACAATCCTTACTTTCCTTTATACTATGAAATATGGATGGCTGTAGGATGAACGTTGTGTCGTTGAGTGCTGGTGTCTTGCCTATATCTTCCAGTGGAACTTCGAAGTATTTCTGTAGATTGTAATTGACGCCAAACACTGAATTCTGCAACTGCACGTCTTGAAAAGTCTGCTCATCTAATCCTTTTGGAACTGTAGTAGTTTTGATTAACTCGTAATGACTGGTGTCACTTATCATGAAATATCCTGTTACTAAAACCTCCTCTGAAGTTGTTGACATCTCTAGTCTGTCCGTTGGATCTGGTAATATCTCTAATTCTCGGCCAAGTTTGTTTATGCTCTTAGCGATAATGTCTTCTATACTTTTATGCGACAGAAATTCAAAAAGGTGGCTGCGTTTAAGATACGCATTCAACATTTTATTATATTTTGTTTCAATTTCCGCATGTAGCTTAGTCCAATCAAATAGGCGTTAGTCACATGAATATTTACCTTGTTTTCGTCGACCATGCGAAACTACGATTCCATTTTGTTAATTTGTTCTAGGCCAGCATTCAGTTTTTTTGTAAAATTGTTGATCTTATTGTTGATCCTGCCTTCAGTTTCGTTAACAGCAACGATTGTCGATAACATAATCTTGGTATTGGAATTGCTGCTTCTTATGAGGGCCTTCTGATTGTCGTCCAAGTTCTCAATGTCGTGATACACTTCATCATTAACCCCAAATATTGAGGTAAGTACAGTTCCCAGTATTCCTCTTCTTTGTCTTCGCAATTGTTTTACTTGAAGTCTATTGAAAATTGAGAGTAAGTTCCTCCATTCCTCCTCCATATGGTGACGCAATTCGCTACATTGGCTATCTTTTGTAACTGATTTTGCCCTGTTGCATAATTGAGCAAATTGATCCTTTGTTTTATTGACGTTAACTTGGTTACGTAAGATGTCTACGATTGGGAATTTAACGCTTGTTCGTAGTATGCCACGTTGAATCTTCGCTGTACCGATTCCTTCTACAAATAGTCCAGCTTCCGGATGAGTGATTGTATATGTTGTAGACGCAGGCATGACAGAAGCCAATAATGACAGCATTACTAGTGATGTAGCAACGCTGGATGATTTCTTTTTATCTCTTAATTTTCTTCTGGGTCTATTGGTTATTTCATTTTGTTGCACTGTGTTGGTGTCAGGTTTGATGATATTTTCGTCATTTGGAAGCAAGCATACCTTTGATATTGGTCGCTTATATGTACCTTTCTCTGTTTTCACAGTTACTACTCTTATAAGTCCATCATTTCCGCTGTGTACTTGTGTGATTTTTCCAAGAGGCCATTTTGTTGGTGTCAGCAGCTCAGTTTTTAATAATACCAGTTGGCCGATTTCCAAATTCTTTGCTGGGTGCTTCCATTTGTGCCGTTGTTGCATTTTGTTTATATACTCTGTGTACCAACGCTTGCACACAACTCTTTTGATCTTTTGGATTAAACTCCATCTTTTTACACTACTTTGGGCCAGATCCAAAATGATGTCATCTTGTGGTGCTAGTAGTGGTGATCCAATGATGAAGTGACCTGGAGTTAATGCATCAAGATCTTCAACATTTTCTGTTAACGGACAAAGTGGTCTCGAGTTTAAGCATCCTTCTATCTGCACCAGTACAGTGTTCATCTCTTCGTATGTTAGTTTTTGCTCCCCAATGATCCGATTCAAGTGATACTTCACCGATTTAACACCTGCTTCCCAGAGTCCGCCAAAATGTGGAGCTCCTGGTGGGATGAATGTATTGCGTTTTCAGCCAGCTTGGATTGTACGGAATAAATGATGTTCTTTGCTCCAACAAAATTTGTTCCATTGTCGCTGTAGAGATGATGTATGGATCCTCTTCGACTAATCATCCGCCGCAACGCTGCCATGAATCCATCAGTAGTAAGATCTGACGTCAGTTCAATGTGTACTGCCTTTGTTGCCATGCACACAAACAATGCTATGTAAGCCTTGTGCTAACCTAATCTATGCCACAATGTGTAAATGGTCTCGAAAACCGAGCTCTTTCTTCTGGGAGCTGTCCCATAAGTTGAGATGATTCTTTGGCTTTGAACCGGAAACATCTGATGCATTGATTTAGTATGGCCTTAACCGTATTTGTTCCTCGGATGATCCAAAATTTCCTCCGAATGTGATTTAGAGTCATCTTTATTCCACCATGAAGTGTGTCGCTATGTGTCTTTTGTATGATTAGTTTTGTCAGCGGATGTGCTGATGACAAAATCATAGGATGTTTTTGATTGATTGACAAATTAGCGTGTTTCAATCGACCTCCCACTCGCATTATTCCATTGGCGTCCATAAATGGGTTAAGTGATGAGATTTTGCTAAATGATTTCCAGTTCTCAGCAAAACCTTGTTGTGCGCCGCGCACTAATGCCCTTTCTGCTTCAAATAGCTCCTTTATAGTCAATTTACCAATAATGAGTGATTGATGTCTCTTGCTTGATTGACAATTGGTTTTGAATCGTAGACAATATGCACTTATTCGTTGAAGTTTTGACAGCAATGAAAATCTAAGATATATGTCGTCTTTGTCTGAAGAGCTGCTGCAATGTGTTGCCATGCAGGCGTGAGATTTTCCGATTTCAGGTATGTCTGGAATTTCTATTAACGATTTATCAATGGGCCAGCTTTGTTTCTCTTCCTTCAGCCATTCTGGACCATGCCACCATGTAGAATTTTCAGCTAGAGTATCTCCAAATGCTCCTCTCGATGGGTACAAACCTCCATTTGCCATCAAAATGTTCCTGTATATACGAAACCCGGTTTGCAACAAATGTGTTCCATTTCACTGGATGCTGTTTTAACCAGTTTAATACTATGGTCGAATCTGAGAATGCATAAATTTGAGTGTATTTCGTATTTGTTTCATTTCTAATGTATTTCATTAGCTTCGTAAGTAATGCTGCTGCGCAAAGTTCTAGTCTTGCCAAAGAAACTTGCTTGACCGGCGCCACCTTTGTCTTGGATGTTATGAGATTAACTGAAGTTGAGCTGCCATCCATAACCTTCAGAAACACCACCGCTGCATAGGCTGACTCTGATGTATCTGCAAACCCATGTAACTCCATTTGTGAACCCTCTGTTTGTTGTGTCCATCGTGGAATTCTTACTTTTTTTATGGTCGATAATCTTGTCTTGAATTCGTTCCATTCATTTTCAATTTTAATTGGAACCTTCTCATCCCATGTGATTCCAGTGAGCCATAAATTTTGTATTTGAATCTTTGCTTTGATAGTGGTTGGCGACAACCATCCAAACGGATCAAAGATTTTTCCGGCATCACTCAATATTGCTCGTTTGGTTCCTTTTGTGTTGAATGATTCAAAGTTGACCTTAAATTGAAATTCATCAGTAGTTTGGCACCATTTTAATCCCAAAATTTTAAACGTTTTGTCATTGGTAAAATCGTGTTCTGGCTCCATTTCGATAAGTTCCTTTGGTAACAATTTTATAAATGCTGAATTATTTGACGTCCATTTTCGTAAGTTGAATCCACCCTGTTGAAGTAGTGGCATTAGTTCTTGTTGAAGATCTCGGCATTCTTGCAGAGAGTTTGCACCACCTAGACAGTCATCTACATAGAATCCTTCCAGCAATAATTTGCTTGCGCGTGAATATTTATGTTTTTCATCTTCAGCTAGCTTACATAAAGGTTTAATTGCCAAATACAGAGCGGATGATGTGCCGTATGTTACGGTTTTAAGAATGTATTCCTTAATTGGATCCTTGCTACTTTCTCTCCATAAAATGCGTTGTAAATTTTGATCTTCACGATTCACTAAAATCTGACGATACATTTTTTCAACGTCAGCTGTGAAAACGATTTTATACGATCTCCATTTAAGTAGTACTGAAAACAAATCCTTTCGTAGCGTAGGGCCTGTCATCATGATGCTATTTAGTGATTCTCCAGTTGTAGTTTTTGCGGATGCGTCAAATACCACTCTTAGTTTAGTGGTGGTGCTGTCATCTTTTATTACTGCATGATGTGGAAGATAATATGTTTTTTCCGAAGTAACTGCTGATACCTCCTCAATGTGTCCAAGATTAATATATTCTCGAATGAATTTTGTGTGTTCATGTCGAAGACTTTGGTTTGTTGTGAATCTTTTTTCTAGTGTAAAAAATCGTTTTAATGCCATTTTCCGTGAGTCGCCTAAAGCCATACGATCTTTTAATAATGGTAGTTTAACGATGTAGCGCCCAGTTTCATCTCGTTTGTGCGTCAAATTGTAGTGGTTTTCACACATTTCATCTTCTCCGGATTTAATCTTTGTAATTGGCACTTCTTCCAGTTCCCAAAACTTCTTCAAGTCTTCATCCTCGTTGCACACACTGATAAATGATGTAAGTATGTTTGGGTTTGTCTTCTTCCATGGGTTTGAAGTAGTCAGTACTGGTCCTGATAATATCCAACCAAATCTTGTGTTCTGTGCCATTGGAGTATTCAGTGGTCCTTTAATTAGTCCTTGAGTCAGGAATTGTGGGAAAACATCTGATCCAATGAGTAGTTCAATTTCTTTTGGCTGTTCGAACCACGGGTCTGCTAATTTTAAACATTGAATGTGAGCCCAGTAGTTTGTTGTTATTGGATGTGCTGGCAATCTCGATGTAATAACTGGCATTACGAGAGCTTCAACGTCTAAGTTTACTTTTTCATCGTGAATCGACTGAATGTTAAGACGGCATGCTGCGATGATTTCTGTAGTATGACCACTGATTCCCTTAATCTTTGACTCATAATTGATCATTGGAACCTATAATTGAGTGGCTAATTTCTTGGTAACGAAGCAAGTTTGAGACCCTTGATCTATTAGTGCTCTTACCAATTTAGTTTTTCCTCCAACACATATGTTGACCATAGCTGTGGCTAATAATACAATCCTATTGCTGTGACAGGTGGTAGCGATTTTAGTGGATGTAGATGCTTCTTTTTTTGATTTGCTGAAACTTGGGGTTTCTCTCCTCGGGGGAAATGAAGTAAGGTGTTATGTTGTCGTGCGCATATTTTGCAACCTCCCTTCGCCAAACATTCTCTTGTTGTGTGTCGTTCTCCCAGGCAGTTGATGCACAGCCTTGATGTTTGCACTACATTGAGCCGGGTTTTCGTACTCATGCTCAAGAACTTGTTGCAAGTGAATAAATGATGAGCCTCACTGCATACAACACATTTTGACCTTGTGATTGTGGTCAAATGGTTTTTAGAGATTGGTGCTCGTGAACTTTGAGAATGATGTTCGCGATTGATATCACGACTGCTTTCCAAGCCCCAGAATCTGCCTTCGATGAAGTCAAAAAATTCACTTAATTTTGGAATTTCTGTTGAAGTTCCCCTTGATTGTTGATATAATTTCCGGGATTCAGGATCAAGTTTTTGGCATACTAATTGAATCACGAGTGGATCCCAAGAGTTCACGTCAACTCCTAAATTATTTATCTCGTACAAAATTTCTCTCGATGTGTCCAGGATTGTTTTCAAGTCGAACGCATTTCCATTTCGCACAGATTTCAAGGTAAGCAGTTTTTGGATGTAATTGTTGACCAAAGCTGCTGGATTTTATTGAAGTTTTATTTCGCGATATGTTGAGGGTTGTGGAGTCCCTGGCTCCGGGTTATGTTGAAGCTGTTCCGCTTCTTTGATTTGGATGTATGCGTGTTGATATATTTGCTCCAACTCGATGAATTCGTTGTTAGAGACGTACTCCTGATCTAAATCACTTTCTTCTAATGACGACTTGATCTCGTCGTCAATCGCCACCAGTTTTCTCCAACATTCTTGAATTTGATCAAGTTTAAATGACAAATAGACTGCATTCTGATTTAAGTCTAGGTCTCTCGTTATTCGTCTGAAATTGGTTTTGATTAGGTTCAACACTTCGAACCTTATTGAATTGTTGAGGTTTTTGCGAAGGTCATCTCCTTCTGTGATTGATAAATTCTCCTTTGGTTGCTGACTTAGGACTAGTACTGATCCTTGGGATGTGTCTTGTATATGGCAATTGGTTGTGCCTTTTGTTGAATCCTTGGTGTCCTTGTAGTAACTGCTGCGTTGTTTGTGTTTCAAGTTGTGGGATAGTTGTTTGAGATTTGTCTTTGAGTGCTTGACTTTTCTCTCTGAATGTATCCCTGATTGCAAAGTATTTGGTTTGGAACTGTTCGAAATATTTTTTGGAAAAATATTCATGCTGTGGATTAGTGCTGCGCTGCTTTTCCAAAAACCCTTTATTGCTCTGGAATTCTGTCCAATACTGCTCCAATTTCTCGAGCTTCTTTTTAAAATACTCTGCTGAGTATCTGGATTCTCCATCTTTCCGAAAGTTGGTCCAAAATCGTTGGACTTCATCGGTAATTAGGGTCTGGTTATATGCGATCTCGTCTATATCACTCATGTTGCTGATCTTCTCCTCTTCTTAGTGGACTGTATTGCTTCTGTGGTCCCTGTAGTGAACTTCGCACGATTTTTCTCAGCTGTTGCACTGGTTAGGTCGTCTTTTATGAGACCAAAAGTCTCTAAAACTAGATCTTTTATTGCTTTTAACAAGATTAAATGTGAAAATTGAAGCGGAGTTTTCTAAATAATTTCAAGAATTAGGCTGCAGTCCGTATGCTATTTTTGCAGCTCGTAGAGTGCCTATCCCTTAAATAGGAAAACTTAAATCGAAATTAGAAGACATGGTTCGATTGAATGTCATCAAGTTCGTTGACGATCCAACAGAATGGTGTGCTCCACTTGTTATTGTGCCTAAGCCTGACGGGGACATACGTCTGTGTGTCGATCTTCATAGCCTGAACGAGTGCGTTGAACGTGAAGTGCATCCCATGTCAACTGCGGATCACACCCTCGCTCAGTTAGCTGGTGCAAAATATTTCAAAAAATTAGACACGAACAACGGGTTTTGGCAAATAAAACTTTCGCCTCAATCGCAGCTACACTAACAACTTTCTTAACTCCATTTGAGAGATTTTGCTTTTTAGGCTAGCTCTTTGTTCTTCAATGGATAAAGGAGGCTCATAGTTAACTTCCCCTAGACGCCAAAGCGCTCTAGATCAATTTCTTGAGTATAATCAAGTTGTGCGTGAAATGTCTTCACACCCGTGGCAGATTCACTGGCTGGAAATTGAGTACAGTTTCCAGCTACAACACATCCGAAAATAGTTGAGAAGGAGTTAGGAACACTCGGATCTGGTTTCGAATTTTCGAGAATAATTTTGAATATGTTGTCTGCTCCGATGAGCATATCGATAGGACCGGGTTCATTGAATTTTGGATCTGCGAGTTCCAACGAAAGAAATTGATTTGTCTTCAATTTCACCGAAAGTGGAGGAAGCATAGATGTAAGTTTTGATATCACATGAAAAACAATATCTATGTTGTTTGAATTAAAGCGACAATGTTATTTCAATGAAACCAAACCGTTGGTTGTGCCAACAGAAGTCGATCCAACTCCGAGAATAGGAATGCGAAATGGTTTTTTAGGAAGCCCCAAACGTTGGAGAGCTCTATTTTGTACCAAGGAATGGTGTCGAGAGTTGCATGATCTGCACCGAAACTTCGAAATGCATTTGTTTGATGCGTGTCCAAAAAAGATATCCTCTTTACACTTGGGGCAATTTGAGTTTGTTGCAACTGAATGAGTTGAATATTGTTTTGACCTTTGTTGATTAATGTTTTTTGCGGACGAGTAAACGAGTTACACGATTCGAGACAACTACACCGATTTTGTAGGAAGCTAAGAAATTCTTGGACGGTACAATCATCCCGACATTCTACTTTTTCAGACCAAGCTTGCTTTGTTTCACTGTCCAGTTTTTGAAGAAGAATAAAGATCAACCAAGGATCACGAGAGTTTATTTGTATCGCATTTAAACCGCGAATAACTTCATCAGCTCCATTTGTAATTTTACGGAGAATTTCAAGATTTGAATTGGAGCTAGAAGACGATGGCAATGCCATTTAACGAATGAATGGATAATTCAATTCTTTTTATCGTAACGCGATTCAAGCTTATCCCATGTTTCAATATAATTTTCTTCCGTGCACAATACATCCAGGAATGATTTTAAATATTGGAATTTTTGTGTTTCGGTTAGGTTGGGGTTGCAATCTATTGTTCCTGTGAACAAGTCTTTAAATACCGGCCAGTCTTTATAATCTCCTGTAAAAACTGGCATAACGAGTTTAGGTAGCACGACCGATTTTCGAGAGTTCTTTAACTTTTCTAAAAGTGAAACATTTTGTTTTAATGCTTCATCACTAGCTTTGTCTGGATGCTTTCGAATGGAAATAGAAATAACAGAAAAGGCTTGAAAGTATTTCATTTCTTACTCTCCGTATTCGGGTTCAGGGTCTACGAACCCTTCCGCGTCGCAGAATTCATATAAACTATTTTGCAGCGAAACAAATTCTGACCAAGCTTCATCAAGTCTTTTAAATTGTATCTCTAGCATGACCAGAGAAGTAGAATCATCGACGGATTCCGAGAAAGTTAAGGCTCTAGTGATAGAGCCCTTAGCGCGACCGCGTTTTAGTTTAACAACATTAATTGACATCTGTCATTATTGTGAGAAGGTTGAAGTTTTTTGTGCTCTCTTGATATTTTATTGATATTTTATTGCCAAACTTTAGAGCGTCAGCTTGAAACACTTTCGCGGAAAGAGAATGAAAGTTCTGTTGTTGTGCATTTTCCGGCAGAAGGGAAGACCAATAAAGTTGACTTTGCGAAACAAACTTGTAAAGGTCTTCTCCAGCTCCAAGAGAATGACGAATTGCCCATAAAACAAACACAAGAATTCACAAATCGCAACACAAACAAAACCACTGTTATTATCAATTTCCATCCCGGTGACACTGCCAGCAAAGTAATCGAAGCTACACCGAAATTAAAAAACACTGGAATTGTAATACATCGCGAGCAATAAATTATAACACGGCAAAAAAGAAGTGCACTCTACCAAATCAAAACTAAGCTGTTAGATATGGCACCGACAACAAAGATTGTTAAAGAGGAGTAAAACTAAACATTAACAACCTTTCTTTTTCTTATAACTTCTCGCGAGGCTTGGTTGTAAACAACGCAGATGAATTTACGTTTATAAAAAACACGTTTGGAGAAGGTGGATTGCAGTTCTTTGATATTGACAACGTCAACAACGTCAACAGCAACAGCAACAACAACCGTCAGAACTATCCGATGACAGCGCCAGCAGTTTCACAAGGAGAATGCAGCAGACAACTTAACCAACGTCGAAATCAAAGTAAGGGTAGTGTTGCCGTCTGTCATTTAAATTTAAAAATTTTATGTTGTAATGTGTCTGGGCTAAAAAACAAATTAATTATTCCAGATTTTTTTAAATTCATTTTAGCTTTTGATATTATTATTTTAATTGAAACATTTCTTGAAGAAGGTAGTGAAACACAATTTATAAAATATTTTAAAGAATTTTCTGTTAAATTTATTCCAGCTATTAGAAGTAACATTTTTGGTAGAGCTAGCGGTGGCATTTTAATCGCAATTAAATGTAATTTGAATAATTTGAATAAGTAGGAAAACTATTATAGAGTTAAACCATAGGCATGACCACTATTACATTATTCTAACTTATCTAAATTGTAACAATTGGGTTAGTGATTTTGATGATTTAAAAATTTTTTTCAATGAAAATGAACTGCAGAATATTTTAACAGTCGGTGATCTAAATGGAAGAATCGGTAGTTTTCAAAATCCAGCTTCTCTGGTGCAAAACGTTTCGCATTTGTTTGAAGGTGTAAGAAACTCTATGGATAAAGTAGTCAATATTAGCGGGAGACAACTTATAGATTTTATTGAAGATTTTGGTTTGATGGTACTAAATGGTATTACGGGAAGTGACAAGAGAGGTGAACTTACTTTCGTTTCGGGTCAAGGTACTTCATTTATTGATTATTGTTTGGCGAGAGGTAATTGGATTAGTTTAATTAATGATTTTGAAGTTCCACTCGCAAGTTACTCTGGCCATTTGCCAACAGTAACATCTCTGAGGTTTGAAGGTGTGTCATTGTTACCGAACAACGCAATCAAAAGTATAAAGTGGGTAGAAAAACGTGCTGAAGTGTTTAGGCGGCGACTTGATTCTCAATTAATTTGCCTTCCTGTTGAGGAGCATAGTAACTGTGATCAAGCCGTGGAAATTATCTCACAGTGTATTAGACAGTCTTCGTTTGTGGAAAAACATCAATCTGGTGGTATGTTTGTTGCTAAATGGTTTGACTGGGAATGTAAGAAACTTCGGAAAAAATCTTTCTCCTATTTGAACCTTTTCAGAAAAACCAGTTCAATGTTTTTTAAAAGGTTCTACTTAGAATCAAATAAGTTATACAAAAGTATCTGTATTCAAAAACAAAAAAAGTATATCTGTGATGTGGCTGCTACTCTTTCATTCTGTAAGGACTCAAAAACGTTTTGGTCGAAGGTGAGACTGCTAGGTGGCTGTAAAATTGTATCAGCTTCGGCTATTGAAGTGGAAAAACTTGCAGACTACTTCAAAGAGCTCCTTAATCCGGTAGAAACTCATTTGCCATTCCAGTATGCTCTACCTTTAGTTGTAGTCCCTGAACTTGATGGGCCAATTACTATAAGAGAGTTGCAGGAAACCCTCAAGTCAATGAAAAATAATAAAGCAGCAGGGGTTGATGGCATACCTGCTAAATTTTATGAGAATTCAACACCGAATTTCATGCAACAAATAACATCTCTCTTTAACAGATTTCTAGAAGCAGAAGCAATACCAAAAGCATTTCGGAAAGCGTGGATTTGCGCTATTTTTAAAAAAGGCGATTCGCAGCTTCCAAGTAATTACAGGGGTATATCTATACTACCCTGTCTTAGAAAAATATTCACCCATCTTTTATACCATAGGCTGACGAGATGGGTTGAAGAGAAGAAACTCCTTAGTATTTTTCAAGCAGGATTTCGCGCGGGACTATCCATGGTGGATCATATTTTTGCTCTAACAAATATAGCCAAAATGTTTTTAGGAAAGAAAAAAAAATTATATGCTTTTTTTGTCGATTTTAGGGCAGCTTTTGATACAATAAATAGGGCTTCTTTGATTTATAAGCTATCAACTTTAGGTTTATCGACAAAGTTTCTCAATTTATATAAGCTACTTATTACCGATACCTCTGCTGCTGTATGGAATGGAGTTTCAATGTCCGATTTTTTTAATATATGTGCGGGTGTTCCACAAGGGTGTGGGCTTAGTCCAATTATGTTTGCATTGTTTATTGATGATGTATCCAAAGATTTCCCGGGAGGAGTTAAGTGTCGTGATATTCTAGTAAAGATGCTTCTATACGCGGACGATATTGTCATACTGGCAGATAACCCAACATCCTTGCAGCTTCAAATAAATAAGCTTAAACGATTTTGTGATTTATGGGACCTTTCAATCAATGTCACAAAGTCAAAAATAATGATTTTTGAAAGCTCTAGCCGAAAAACACTTCTTCACGAAAAATGGATTTAAAACCGTGAACCTTTAGAAATTGTCAGCAAATACAAATACTTAGCATTTTTAATTACAAACAACCTTGATCTCCGCCCACATATTAATGAAAAATGTGTTGTAGCAAAAACAACAATAAACCTTATGTGGAGTAAATTTTATTGTAGTAAATATGTTGATGCTTTCGCCAAGTTCAAGGTATTTGATGCAACCATAAGAACATGTCTCTGCTATGCAAACCAAGTTTTTGGGTATCAAAACATTGAAGGTTTTGAAGTAATCCAGCGTTTTTTCTAAATATTCACAAATATTCGTAAAGAACTTAAAATCAAATGCTGATTACATAGTCAAAGTTATGAATAGGAACGATTCGAACCTTCAAAAACATATAATGGAATACGCCCTCCGTTGTCAGCTATTGCCTTTTAAAGAATGAAACGAGTTGGCTAATCAATACGGTTTGAATCTAAATCTCAGTAACACAACTCATAACGATTGGCAGGATGAGTTCTATAGATGTATAGCTAAAGTAGATGACTCTCTTTATCTACAATGTTTGAACAAAGCCTAAACACCTACAACTCGACTTATTTACAAAGACTTAAACCACGTACTCTATACAAACAATTATTTTAATGAAGAACTTTCCTTTAGCCAAATCAGTACTGTTTTTAAAGCTAGAACAGAGATGCTTAACTTAAATTATAAACCACACAGAAGTGACCTTCGCCCGATATGTAGTTTGTGTAACCGAAATGAAATAGAAAATATTTATCACTTTCTAGCTTTATGCCCAATATTACAAGAAATCCGCAGACTTTATTTTTTAAAGAGCTTTCTTACACTAGAGGATACAAAGCAGGTTTTGAATGGTAATTTAGGTCGGAAAACTCTTTGTCACTATATTAATCATGCCTTAGGTTACCGTAACAGTTTTATAGATTTTGTATAAAGAAATTAATGCTATAATTAAAGATAAGGTTTATTTTATTTAATTGTATATTAGGTTAAAAATAATGTCATGTTTTTTTAAACTTTTTTTTTCTCTTCTTTTTTTACTTTAACTTTGTCCATTTAGGCAGACGGCAATATATGCCATGCAATTATTCTTAGATTTATACTATTGTAAAAATATCGAGAGGTTAAATAAAGAATTTATAATAATTTATTATTATTAATAATAACAACATTAATTTTTTGTAATTTGTATGCCTTTTAGCCGCCGAAAAGGTTTTTTTTTAGAAGATCGCAGAGACGATAATATTGTTTTTAATTGCTTTATTTAAGCAGTGTACTTTTTATGAAAAGAATATGTACAACGAAATAAAAATTTGCAATTTACAACACAAGTTTTTAAAATAAATTTCAATTTAAATTTTCATAAAATTTTAACACCAAAATGGCAGTGCATTTATGCAAAAAAATCATGAGCATTTGTCTTAAAATGGTTCATGTATATTTGAGGAATACGATCATGTGCTTGAATAATATGTTTGCTAATTAATAATCGCTTTTTTGATTAAAATGTCACGCAGCTAGCAAGCTTCATATCAAGAAACTGTTCGAGAAATTAAGTTTCAAAAAATCATGCGGTTATCTAAACACATTGCATCGCATGGTGTACAGTTACACGATAAGCACTTGTTTTACACTTTTTGCACAGCATAAAAAATTAATTATTGATTACGAAATGAATCAAATTTACACGCACTGATCAGAATTTATCCGGTGAGCTTAAGGACCATTATGTTTTGGATTGGGTATTTTGTGTTAAATTAGTGTGGACTGTATAATGTTTTTATATTCGAAAATTGTAATCCAAAGGAGTGACACCTAATGCAGCAAAGCGTCAAGTAGGTATAACATCGGTAAGTTTTCTGGGGCATAGAATCGATGGCGCTGGCATTCATCCAGGAAAATCAAAATTCGAAGCGGTTGAATGAAATTTACAACCAACAATCGTTGCGGAGCTGAGAAGATTTTTTGTGTTCGTTAACTACTTAGGCAAGTTCGTAACTAATTTGGCCACGATTTGTCATCCACTGAATGAGCTCTTGAGAAATGATGTCAACTTACGCTGGGGCATAAGTCAAAATAATGCATTTTTAAATCTAAAACTTATCTTGAGTACAGAACCTGTGTTGAAAATGTTCGATCCAAGCCAAAAGACCTCATTTGGACTAGGAGCTGTCTTGCGACAGGAAGATAGCGATGGGTTTCTTATGCCAGTCGCTTATGCATCCAGAACGATGAGTGAGACTGAAAAGGGATACGCCCAAATATAGAAGGAGGTATTGACGATAACATGGGCCACATGTGTAAGATTTCGAGACTCCGTCACAGGTATGTCCTTTTATATTGAAACGGACCATAAGCCACTGGTTCCGTTCTTTACTTCTAAGAACTTAGATGAACTAACACCCTGATTGCAAGGATTTAGAATGCGAATGATGCAGTTCCTATTTAAAATTTATTACACTCCTAGAAAAGATTGAATTGCAGCGGACGTCTTGTCTAGAAGCTCATTAGTGTCATAAATCCAGAGCCCAGATAGCGAAGAAGACTTGAGTACTTTTGTCAAGGCAATAATCACTGATCTACCAGCAACAGAAGACAAACTCGAAGAAATCAAAGGGTCCAATAAAATAATATAATTTTAACCGAAGTTGCAAAATACGTCCAAGAAGGATGGCCTATTCGACAAAAAGTTTTAGTCTGGCAATCAATGATGGAATGCTGATGTATGGCAGTCATTTAGTCATTCCACATACAATGCGCAATGAGATGTTAAGAAGAATCCACGAAGATCATCTAGGAATCAACAAATGTAAAGCTCGGGCCAGGTAATCGGTCTGGTGGCCTGGGTGTGCAAAACAAGTGAATATGTTATCAAAAGATGCGAAGTGTGCATTCAACATACGACCCCAAGACATGAACCACTCATACCGACGGTGACTCCACAAAAACCTTGGCAGATGGTTGGAGCTGATATTTTCTTTTGTAAATCTAAAAGCTATTTAATTGTCAGCGATTATTTTTCTCGTTTTCCAGAAATTGCCTTACTGGAAAATCAATCTGCCAATTACATTATTTCTAAACTTAAATCTATTTTTTCTAGACACGGAATCCCAGAGGCAGTACGTACAGGCAATGGTCCGCAGTTTAAGCAAGCAGCTTGAGACGTCAAAATTAAGAAATTTTGCTAAGAAGTGAGGGTTCGTACACATGACCTCAAGTCCAAGATTTGCACAGAGTAACGGCCTTATAGAGTCCGCAGTGAAATCATCAAACGGCTAATGAAAAAAAAAACGAAGATCCTTATCTTGCTCTGTTGGAATATAGAGCAACACTAACAGCAAATGGATATAGCCCTTCCGAAATTCTGATAAGCCGAATGTTGAGAACGATCTTACCACTTGAAGCCGAGCAATTGCGTCCAAAGTCTATTAATCTATGCTGAACATAGAGAACGAAATTAACAACAGAAATGGTGTCCACACCCGTCCGGAGTGTTTGCCTTGCGACATCGTTTGGGTTCGAGATCTGCAAGTTTGGGGCAAAATTTTGAACAAAACCAATTTACCACGCTCATAGGTAGGTAGGTAGGTAAGATGGCGGTTTCGCAGAACAACTGTTCCGAAGAAACCCAATTAGCGCGGAAAAGCGCCGTTTTGATACCATAACTCGTTTGACCTAATTTTTTGTGATATAGTGGGGATCAATTTTTGGTCAGTGCCCACAGTCCCAAGGGAAGAACATATCCCACACTGTGTGCTGGGTGGTTCCATTTGGACTGAGAGTCGACCAACCAATACTCTATACAAACAATTATTTTAATGAAGAACTTTCCTTTAGCCAAATCAGTACTGTTTTTAAAGCTAGAACAGAGATGCTTTACTTAAATTATAAACCACACAGAAGTGACCTTCGCCCGATATGTAGTTTGTGTAACCGAAATGAAATAGAAAATATTTATCACTTTCTAGCTGTATGCCCAATATTACAAGAAATCCGCAGACTTTATTTTTTAAAGAGCTTTCTTACACTAGAGGATACAAAGCAGGTTTTGAATGGTAATTTAGGTCGGAAAACTCTTTGTCACTATATTAATCATGCCTTAGGTTACCGTAACAGTTTTATAGATTTTGTATAAAGAAATTAATGCTATAATTAAAGATAAGGTTTATTTTATTTAATTGTATATTAGGTTAAAAATAATGTCATGTTTTTTAAACTTTTTTTTTCTCTTCTTTTTTTACTTTAACTTTGTCCATTTTTGAAAAAAAAAACTCGAAATAAGTCAATTTAGGCAGACGGCAATATATGCCATGCAATTATTCTTAGATTTATACTATTGTAAAAATATCGAGAGGTTAAATAAAGAATTTATAATAATAATAAAAATAATAACAACATTAATTTTTTGTAATTTGTATGCCTTTTAGCCGCCGAAAAGTTTTTTTTTAGAAGATCGCAGAGACGATAATATTGTTTTTAATTGCTTTATTTAAGCAGTGTACTTTTTATGAAAAGAATATGTACAACGAAATAAAAATTTGCAATTTACAACACAAGTTTTTAAAATAAATTTCAATTTAAATTTTCATAAAATTTTAACACCAAAATGGCAGTGCATTTATGCAAAAAAATCATGAGCATTTGTCTTAAAATGGTTCATGTATATTTGAGGAATACGATCATGTGCTTGAATAATATGTTTGCTAATTAATAATCGCTTTTTTGATTAAAATGTCACGCAGCTAGCAAGCTTCATATCAAGAAACTGTTCGAGAAATTAAGTTTCAAAAAATCATGCGCTTATCTAAACACATTGCATCGCATGGTGTACAGTTACACGATAAGCACTTGTTTTACACTTTTTGCACAGCATAAAAAATTTATTATTGATTACGAAATGAATCAAATTTACACGCACTGATCAGAATTTATCCGGTGAGCTTAAGGACCATTATGTTTTGGATTGGGTATTTTGTGTTAAATTAGTGTGGACTGTATAATGTTTTTATATTCGAAAATTGTAATCCAAAGGAGTGACACCTAATGCAGCAAAGCGTCAAGTAGGTATAACATCGGTAAGTTTTCTGGGGCATAGAATCGATGGCGCTGGCATTCATCCAGGAAAATCAAAATTCGAAGCGGTTGAATGAAATTTACAACCAACAATCGTTGCGGAGCTGAGAAGATTTTTTGTGTTCGTTAACTACTTAGGCAAGTTCGTAACTAATTTGGCCACGATTTGTCATCCACTGAATGAGCTCTTGAGAAATGATGTCAACTTACGCTGGGGCATAAGTCAAAATAATGCATTTTTAAATCTAAAACTTATCTTGAATACAGAACCTGTGTTGAAAATGTTCGATCCAAGCCAAAAGACCTCATTTGGACTAGGAGCTGTCTTGCGACAGGAAGATAGCGATGGGTTTCTTATGCCAGTCGCTTATGCATCCAGAACGATGAGTGAGACTGAAAAGGGATACGCCCAAATATAGAAGGAGGTATTGACGATAACATGGGCCACATGTGTAAGATTTCGAGACTCCGTCACAGGTATGTCCTTTTATATTGAAACGGACCATAAGCCACTGGTTCCGTTCTTTACTTCTAAGAACTTAGATGAACTAACACCCTGATTGCAAGGATTTAGAATGCGAATGATGCAGTTCCTATTTAAAATTTATTACACTCCTGGAAAAGATTGAATTGCAGCGGACGTCTTGTCTAGAAGCTCATTAGTGTCATAAATCCAGAGCCCAGATAGCGAAGAAGACTTGAGTACTTTTGTCAAGGCAATAATCACTGATCTATCAGCAACAGAAGACAAACTCGAAGAAATCAAAGGGTCCAATAAAATAATATAATTTTAACCGAAGTTGCAAAATACGTCCAAGAAGGATGGCCTATTCGACAAAAAGTTTTAGTCTGGCAATCAATGATGGAATGCTGATGTATGGCAGTCATTTAGTCATTCCACATACAATGCGCAATGAGATGTTAAGAAGAATCCACGAAGATCATCTAGGAATCAACAAATGTAAAGCTCGGGCCAGGTAATCGGTCTGGTGGCCTGGGTGTGCAAAACAAGTGAATATGTTATCAAAAGATGCGAAGTGTGCATTCAACATACGACCCCAAGACATGAACCACTCATACCGACGGTGACTCCACAAAAACCTTGGCAGATGGTTGGAGCTGATATTTTCTTTTGTAAATCTAAAAGCTATTTAATTGTCAGCGATTATTTTTCTCGTTTTCCAGAAATTGCCTTACTGGAAAATCAATCTGCCAATTACATTATTTCTAAACTTAAATCTATTTTTTCTAGACACGGAATCCCAGAGGCAGTACGTACAGACAATGGTCCGCAGTTTAAGCAAGCAGCTTGAGACGTCAAAATTAAGAAATTTTGCTAAGAAGTGAGGATTCGTACACATCACCTCAAGTCCAAGATTTGCACAGAGTAACGGCCTTATAGAGTCCGCAGTGAAATCATCAAACGGCTAATGAAAAAAAACGAAGATCCTTATCTTGCTCTGTTGGAATATAGAGCAACACTAACAGCAAATGGATATAGCCCTTCCGAAATTCTGATAAGCCGAATGTTGAGAACGATCTTACCAATTGAAGCCGAGCAATTGCGTCCAAAGTCTATTAATCTATGCTGAACATAGAGAACGAAATTAACAACAGAAATGGTGTCCACACCCGTCCGGAGTGTTTGCCTTGCGATATCGTTTGGGTTCGAGATCTGCAAGTTTGGGGCAAAATTTTGAACAAAACCAATTTACCACGCTCATAGGTAGGTAGGTAGGTAAGATGGCGGTTTCGCAGAACAACTGTTCCGAAGAAACCCAATTAGCGCGGAAAAGCGCCGTTTTGATACCATAACTCGTTTGACCTAATTTTTTGTGATATAGTGGGGATCAATTTTTGGTCAGTGCCCACAGTCCCAAGGGAAGAACATATCTCACACTGTGTGCTGGGTGGTTCCATTTGGACTGAGAGTCGACCAACCAATACTCTATACAAACAATTATTTTAATGAAGAACTTTCCTTTAGCCAAATCAGTACTGTTTTTAAAGCTAGAACAGAGATGCTTTACTTAAATTATAAACCACACAGAAGTGACCTTCGCCCGATATGTAGTTTGTGTAACCGAAATGAAATAGAAAATATTTATCACTTTCTAGCTGTATGCCCAATATTACAAGAAATCCGCAGACTTTATTTTTTAAAGAGCTTTCTTACACTAGAGGATACAAAGCAGGTTTTGAATGGTAATTTAGGTCGGAAAACTCTTTGTCACTATATTAATCATGCCTTAGGTTACCGTAACAGTTTTATAGATTTTGTATAAAGAAATTAATGCTATAATTAAAGATAAGGTTTATTTTATTTAATTGTATATTAGGTTAAAAATAATGTCATGTTTTTTTAAACTTTTTTTTTCTCTTCTTTTTTTACTTTAACTTTGTCCATTTTTGAAAAAAAAAACTCGAAATAAGTCAATTTAGGCAGACGGCAATATATGCCATGCAATTATTCTTAGATTTATACTATTGTAAAAATATCGAGAGGTTAAATAAAGAATTTATAATAATAATAAAAATAATAACAACATTAATTTTTTGTAATTTGTATGCCTTTTAGCCGCCGAAAAGTTTTTTTTTAGAAGATCGCAGAGACGATAATATTGTTTTTAATTGCTTTATTTAAGCAGTGTACTTTTTATGAAAAGAATATGTACAACGAAATAAAAATTTGCAATTTACAACACAAGTTTTTAAAATAAATTTCAATTTAAATTTTCATAAAATTTTAACACCAAAATGGCAGTGCATTTATGCAAAAAAATCATGAGCATTTGTCTTAAAATGGTTCATGTATATTTGAGGAATACGATCATGTGCTTGAATAATATGTTTGCTAATTAATAATCGCTTTTTTGATTAAAATGTCACGCAGCTAGCAAGCTTCATATCAAGAAACTGTTCGAGAAATTAAGTTTCAAAAAATCATGCGCTTATCTAAACACATTGCATCGCATGGTGTACAGTTACACGATAAGCACTTGTTTTACACTTTTTGCACAGCATAAAAAATTTATTATTGATTACGAAATGAATCAAATTTACACGCACTGATCAGAATTTATCCGGTGAGCTTAAGGACCATTATGTTTTGGATTGGGTATTTTGTGTTAAATTAGTGTGGACTGTATAATGTTTTTATATTCGAAAATTGTAATCCAAAGGAGTGACACCTAATGCAGCAAAGCGTCAAGTAGGTATAACATCGGTAAGTTTTCTGGGGCATAGAATCGATGGCGCTGGCATTCATCCAGGAAAATCAAAATTCGAAGCGGTTGAATGAAATTTACAACCAACAATCGTTGCGGAGCTGAGAAGATTTTTTGTGTTCGTTAACTACTTAGGCAAGTTCGTAACTAATTTGGCCACGATTTGTCATCCACTGAATGAGCTCTTGAGAAATGATGTCAACTTACGCTGGGGCATAAGTCAAAATAATGCATTTTTAAATCTAAAACTTATCTTGAATACAGAACCTGTGTTGAAAATGTTCGATCCAAGCCAAAAGACCTCATTTGGACTAGGAGCTGTCTTGCGACAGGAAGATAGCGATGGGTTTCTTATGCCAGTCGCTTATGCATCCAGAACGATGAGTGAGACTGAAAAGGGATACGCCCAAATATAGAAGGAGGTATTGACGATAACATGGGCCACATGTGTAAGATTTCGAGACTCCGTCACAGGTATGTCCTTTTATATTGAAACGGACCATAAGCCACTGGTTCCGTTCTTTACTTCTAAGAACTTAGATGAACTAACACCCTGATTGCAAGGATTTAGAATGCGAATGATGCAGTTCCTATTTAAAATTTATTACACTCCTGGAAAAGATTGAATTGCAGCGGACGTCTTGTCTAGAAGCTCATTAGTGTCATAAATCCAGAGCCCAGATAGCGAAGAAGACTTGAGTACTTTTGTCAAGGCAATAATCACTGATCTACCAGCAACAGAAGACAAACTCGAAGAAATCAAAGGGTCCAATAAAATAATATAATTTTAACCGAAGTTGCAAAATACGTCCAAGAAGGATGGCCTATTCGACAAAAAGTTTTAGTCTGGCAATCAATGATGGAATGCTGATGTATGGCAGTCATTTAGTCATTCCACATACAATGCGCAATGAGATGTTAAGAAGAATCCACGAAGATCATCTAGGAATCAACAAATGTAAAGCTCGGGCCAGGTAATCGGTCTGGTGGCCTGGGTGTGCAAAACAAGTGAATATGTTATCAAAAGATGCGAAGTGTGCATTCAACATACGACCCCAAGACATGAACCACTCATACCGACGGTGACTCCACAAAAACCTTGGCAGATGGTTGGAGCTGATATTTTCTTTTGTAAATCTAAAAGCTATTTAATTGTCAGCGATTATTTTTCTCGTTTTCCAGAAATTGCCTTACTGGAAAATCAATCTGCCAATTACATTATTTCTAAACTTAAATCTATTTTTTCTAGACACGGAATCCCAGAGGCAGTACGTACAGACAATGGTCCGCAGTTTAAGCAAGCAGCTTGAGACGTCAAAATTAAGAAATTTTGCTAAGAAGTGAGGATTCGTACACATCACCTCAAGTCCAAGATTTGCACAGAGTAACGGCCTTATAGAGTCCGCAGTGAAATCATCAAACGGCTAATGAAAAAAAACGAAGATCCTTATCTTGCTCTGTTGGAATATAGAGCAACACTAACAGCAAATGGATATAGCCCTTCCGAAATTCTGATAAGCCGAATGTTGAGAACGATCTTACCAATTGAAGCCGAGCAATTGCGTCCAAAGTCTATTAATCTATGCTGAACATAGAGAACGAAATTAACAACAGAAATGGTGTCCACACCCGTCCGGAGTGTTTGCCTTGCGATATCGTTTGGGTTCGAGATCTGCAAGTTTGGGGCAAAATTTTGAACAAAACCAATTTACCACGCTCATAGGTAGGTAGGTAGGTAAGATGGCGGTTTCGCAGAACAACTGTTCCGAAGAAACCCAATTAGCGCGGAAAAGCGCCGTTTTGATACCATAACTCGTTTGACCTAATTTTTTGTGATATAGTGGGGATCAATTTTTGGTCAGTGCCCACAGTCCCAAGGGAAGAACATATCTCACACTGTGTGCTGGGTGGTTCCATTTGGACTGAGAGTCGACCAACCAATACTCTATACAAACAATTATTTTAATGAAGAACTTTCCTTTAGCCAAATCAGTACTGTTTTTAAAGCTAGAACAGAGATGCTTTACTTAAATTATAAACCACACAGAAGTGACCTTCGCCCGATATGTAGTTTGTGTAACCGAAATGAAATAGAAAATATTTATCACTTTCTAGCTGTATGCCCAATATTACAAGAAATCCGCAGACTTTATTTTTTAAAGAGCTTTCTTACACTAGAGGATACAAAGCAGGTTTTGAATGGTAATTTAGGTCGGAAAACTCTTTGTCACTATATTAATCATGCCTTAGGTTACCGTAACAGTTTTATAGATTTTGTATAAAGAAATTAATGCTATAATTAAAGATAAGGTTTATTTTATTTAATTGTATATTAGGTTAAAAATAATGTCATGTTTTTTTAAACTTTTTTTTTCTCTTCTTTTTTTACTTTAACTTTGTCCATTTTTGAAAAAAAAAACTCGAAATAAGTCAATTTAGGCAGACGGCAATATATGCCATGCAATTATTCTTAGATTTATACTATTGTAAAAATATCGAGAGGTTAAATAAAGAATTTATAATAATAATAAAAATAATAACAACATTAATTTTTTGTAATTTGTATGCCTTTTAGCCGCCGAAAAGTTTTTATTTTAGAAGATCGCAGAGACGATAATATTGTTTTTAATTGCTTTATTTAAGCAGTGTACTTTTTATGAAAAGAATATGTACAACGAAATAAAAATTTGCAATTTACAACACAAGTTTTTAAAATAAATTTCAATTTAAATTTTCATAAAATTTTAACACCAAAATGGCAGTGCATTTATGCAAAAAAATCATGAGCATTTGTCTTAAAATGGTTCATGTATATTTGAGGAATACGATCATGTGCTTGAATAATATGTTTGCTAATAAATAATCGCTTTTTTGATTAAAATGTCACGCAGCTAGCAAGCTTCATATCAAGAAACTGTTCGAGAAATTAAGTTTCACATTGCATCGCATGGTGTACAGTTACACGATAAGCACTTGTTTTACACTTTTTGCACAGCATAAAAAATTTATTATTGATTACGAAATGAATCAAATTTCCACGCACTGATCAGAATTTATCCGGTGAGCTTAAGGACCATTATGTTTTGGATTGGGTATTTTGTGTTAAATTAGTGTGGACTGTATAATGTTTTTATATTCGAAAATTGTAATCCAAAGGAGTGACACCTAATGCAGCAAAGCGTCAAGTAGGTATAACATCGGTAAGTTTTCTGGGGCATAGAATCGATGGCGCTGGCATTCATCCAGGAAAATCAAAATTCGAAGCGGTTGAATGAAATTTACAACCAACAATCGTTGCGGAGCTGAGAAGATTTTTTGTGTTCGTTAACTACTTAGGCAAGTTCGTAACTAATTTGGCCACGATTTGTCATCCACTGAATGAGCTCTTGAGAAATGATGTCAACTTACGCTGGGGCATAAGTCAAAATAATGCATTTTTAAATCTAAAACTTATCTTGAGTACAGAACCTGTGTTGAAAATGTTCGATCCAAGCCAAAAGACCTCATTTGGACTAGGAGCTGTCTTGCGACAGGAAGATAGCGATGGGTTTCTTATGCCAGTCGCTTATGCATCCAGAACGATGAGTGAGACTGAAAAGGGATACGCCCAAATATAGAAGGAGGTATTGACGATAACATGGGCCACATGTGTAAGATTTCGAGACTCCGTCACAGGTATGTCCTTTTATATTGAAACGGACCATAAGCCACTGGTTCCGTTCTTTACTTCTAAGAACTTAGATGAACTAACACCCTGATTGCAAGGATTTAGAATGCGAATGATGCAGTTCCTATTTAAAATTTATTACACTCCTGGAAAAGATTGAATTGCAGCGGACGTCTTGTCTAGAAGCTCATTAGTGTCATAAATCCAGAGCCCAGATAGCGAAGAAGACTTGAGTACTTTTGTCAAGGCAATAATCACTGATCTACCAGCAACAGAAGACAAACTCGAAGAAATCAAAGGGTCCAATAAAATAATATAATTTTAACCGAAGTTGCAAAATACGTCCAAGAAGGATGGCCTGTTCGACAAAAAGTTTTAGTCTGGCAATCAATGATGGAATGCTGATGTATGGCAGTCATTTAGTCATTCCACATACAATGCGCAATGAGATGTTAAGAAGAATCCACGAAGGTCATCTAGGAATCAACAAATGTAAAGCTCGGGCCAGGTAATCGGTTTTCAATTTAATTCAATTTTTATTTTTAATTCAACTTATAACTACTTAAATGCTAGACAAAAACCTTAAAAACTAGCTTACAGAATAACTTAACTAACTTACTGGCCCCATACGGGCGCTCTAAATTATACTATAACTATATATTAAAAATGCCTTTGGGCGTAAAAACTAACTTAAAATCAAATTCAAAATTACTTAAAACTAAACGAGAAAATTTTTTTTTTTTTAAAAAACTCGTTTTTCAAGACATTTATTTTATATTTTATATAAAAAACTTAAAACTACCCTTTACCTAAATAAAACTAAATTAACCTAAATAAAACTAAAATATACGTAAATATACGTAAAAACTTAAAACTACTTAAAAATACTTAAAATAACTTAAAACTAGAACAGCCACCCGCAGTTTTTTTTTTTTTTTTTTTTTTTTTTTTTTTTTTTTTTATTGGTGCAGCAGCCAATGCATATATGCACACACGGTTATCAATATGTATATATTGATATATACACATATTGAACAGCGCCAAAAGCACATACACACCAACAAATGCAGTTTATGTGTTTTATATTTTTTTTTGGTGCCACCACTGTCCTACATAAATATACCTATACTACTTAAAAATACGTAGGTCGGCCAAGGCAACAACTTTGACTAACCATCAATATCAAGGTGGTCACCCAACCACCAGTATTTTCGAACTTGCTTATAAAAGTCCCTTTTGTCCCGAAGGGGCACAGCTCTACTGAACCGCAGACTCTCTGCTCCGTTCCCAGAGTCGACGTCTCGACCATACAGGATTCGCCGATCCACAGTTCTACGGCCGACGTGGTAGATTAACGGAACCGCCAATCTATCCTGTATCAGCCCCCGACTGTCTAAATAGAGGAATGTCTCGGGCGGGATGAAACCGTTAAGACAAACGCTCTCACTATATTCGTTGTTGGGGTAATAAGCCCCAAAAATAAGTCCATTGGCTGAGGTCATCGCTCTTGCAATGTGACCCCGAATCAGCTTAATTAAAAAGTTATCTATCCTATTTATATTGGCCCCGTTGTATAAGACCTCGTTGGCATAATAATGTTTGTACTCCGACTCTGGTGTTCTGTGTAATCCAAGACAGGTTCTAAGACACTGCCTCTCAAACACCCGAATCTTTTCCATTTGAGATGGGGCAACGTTAAACCACACAGGGCACCCACAGGCAATCATCGGCCGGATGAGGGCCATGTAGCAAATCACCTTCACCCTGTTTTCAAGGCGGCTGCTATAAAACAACCGTCTTGTCAGAGCAAACGCTCCCCTAGCTCTGGCCAGAGCAGCATCTATATGTCGATTGAAATATAGATACTGATCTAGCCAGATACCAAGGTACTTTACTACATCTTTACTCGCCAGTTGATGTCCACTTGGTCCAACGATCACTAGATTTCTCCAGTTCTTTCTTGTATCCCTAGAAGCCCTAGACAAAGGGGTTCTAAACAGGATAGTTTCTGATTTCTGAAAGTTAATTTTTAACTTCCAGTCATCACAATATCGCTGAATCTTGTCGAAGTCACGCTGCAAGAGAATTCTGATGACTTCAACTTTTGGACCCGTCCTGTACGCTACAAGATCATCGGCATACGCAATCGCATGAGTGAGACTACCTATCAGATCGCTGGTGTAAATACTAAAAAGAATCGGCGAGTTCACAGCTCCTTGCTGTAGACCGTTTTTAATATCAAAAGTTGTGGTGGAAGTTACATTGCCACTTTTGACAACAAACTTTCTACCATTGAGCATGTCATGAAGCATATATAACAGTGGTTTACTAATGCCAAATCTGGTTAATTTCAGATAAAGACCCTCTAACCATACGGTGTCGAAAGCCTTCTCTAAATCAACAAGAACGGCACCTGTGCATTGATTTTTCGCTTTGTTCCATTGAACATCAGAAACTAACTTAGACGCAGCATGAATAGTGTCATGTCCCGCCTTAAAGCCAAACTGATTGTCTGGAATAATATTCTTGTCCTCAGCCCACTTGAACAGAGCTCTATTGAGAATCTTTTCGAATACCTTACTGATACTTGGAAGAAGACTTATCGACCGAAGATTTGCCGGATTGGAGCTGTCCTTTCCCTTTTTGGGGAGAGGATGGACCACAGCTGTCTTCCAACTCACTGGATAATATGCATTATTCAATGCGTTGTTGAACAGTGTGGTATAAATGTCTACTGCTTCCTGAGGGAGATGTCGTAAAACAATGTTGGGTATACTATCGACCCCCGCAGATTTCTTTTTCTTTAATGTTTGAAAAATTAACTGAAGTTCTACCTTCGAAATTAACAATGAACTGGGTCCATTTCGCTCGGCGATGGTGGCATTTTCCAAGTTTTCGTCATTGAACCCGGTGAAACCAGTATTCTCAGATCGCCATTGCGTTATGTTATTTCCAAGGTAGAAGTTGTGCAGTAAGGCTCTGTTCTCCAGGTCATGATTCGGACGAATGCTAGCATTTACCTTATACACTTGCTGGAAAGCAGCCCCTACAGCTTCTACCTTTTCTTGAGGATCTTCTATCATATAAAAATTCTCATCGAAAACGGCATCTTCCGGATCAATTCCCGCAATCGTTAGTAGGTCTTCGTTATCTGTTGTCCTCTGGAGTTTAAGACATGGAAGATCGTTTTGATCATTTCTTCTAAATATCTTATTTATTTGGGGAAACATACTAGGGTCGCTAGAATTAACAGCCCGAATTCTGTTATCCCAATATAAATTAATAGATAATCTATAGTTTTGTCTAATCAGAACGTTAATGTTTTTGATCGACGACTTCAATGTCCTAATCTCCAGATCACGTGTGTCCGTGAAACGTCTATAAAGAAGTTTCAACCTAGTCAGCAGTCCACTTTTTTGTCGGTGTAGTGCGTCGATTGTCGCGTTCTTGTATAAACCAGTAGGGTCTTGTTCCTTATATTTTGGGATTGTTTTGTCCATTGTTCGTTTTATAGTCGTATCCATTTGAGTCAGAAACCCGTCGATCTCGAGGTTCGTCAGGTTTCTGTTATTTGGTGGAGAAATGTCATCGGAACGTATTTCTCTTGCCAAGGCGTTGGAGAAGCGTGGCCAGCGCGTCTTACTGAAATTGTAAGAGTGCACAGGCACAAACTCATCCAACTCCACAAGTTCGCTCGGAAGCTGTATTACGGTGGCAAGTCCGCAGTGATCACTGTCGTATTCAATCGTTCGTAAACAGTTTCTTGTCTGTTGATTTGTTACGTCAGTTATAACTAGTCGTGAGTCAAGCAGTAAAAGATCCAGAAAACTACCACTTCTCGGAAATGACGGTCTATCTGTAGCCAGAAGGTCGATCCTACACTCAACACTGTATCGACCCATCCAATTAAAAAGATGGTTCCCTCTAGGATTTTGTATTTGGTTTCCCCAATCTACATGTTTGGCGTTTAAGTCCCCTGCCATGAGATAATAATTCTCATCCAAGTTCAGCCTTAAGCATTCGAAAAGTTTTTCGAGCTCTGCGATAAAATTAGCTTGCTGAGGTGCGTCAGGTGCGTACACTGCGATTGCGTACATTCTTTTCCCCTGCTGGAGAGGAATGCAAACGATGCAGGCTTCTAGCAACCCGAATCTTCGCACTTCACTATTATATATAACTTTATGTTTAATGCCCTTACGTATGAAGATTGCGACCCCAGGTAATCGGTCTGGTGGCCTGGGTGTGCAAAACAAGTGAATATGTTATCAAAAGATGCGAAGTGTGCATTCAACATACGACCCCAAGACATGAACCACTCATACCGACGGTGACTCCACAAAAACCTTGGCAGATGGTTGGAGCTGATATTTTCTTTTGTAAATCTAAAAGCTATTTAATTGTCAGCGATTATTTTTCTCGTTTTCCAGAAATTGCCTTACTGGAAAATCAATCTGCCAATTACATTATTTCTAAACTTAAATCTATTTTTTCTAGACACGGAATCCCAGAGGCAGTACGTACAGACAATGGTCCGCAGTTTAAGCAAGCAGCTTGAGACGTCAAAATTAAGAAATTTTGCTAAGAAGTGAGGATTCGTACACATCACCTCAAGTCCAAGATTTGCACAGAGTAACGGCCTTATAGAGTCCGCAGTGAAATCATCAAACGGCTAATGAAAAAAAAAAACGAAGATCCTTATCTTGCTCTGTTGGAATATAGAGCAACACTAACAGCAAATGGATATAGCCCTTCCGAAATTCTGATAAGCCGAATGTTGAGAACGATCTTACCACTTGAAGCCGAGCAATTGCGTCCAAAGTCTATTAATCTATGCTGAACATAGAGAACGAAATTAACAACAGAAATGGTGTCCACACCCGTCCGGAGTGTTTGCCTTGCGACATCGTTTGGGTTCGAGATCTGCAAGTTTGGGGCAAAATTTTGAACAAAACCAATTTACCACGCTCATAGGTAGGTAGGTAGGTAAGATGGCGGTTTCGCAGAACAACTGTTCCGAAGAAACCCAATTAGCGCGGAAAAGCGCCGTTTTGATACCATAACTCGTTTGACCTAATTTTTTGTGATATAGTGGGGATCAATTTTTGGTCAGTGCCCACAGTCCCAAGGGAAGAACATATCTCACACTGTGTGCTGGGTGGTTCCATTTGGACTGAGAGTCGACCAACCAATACTCTATACAAACAATTATTTTAATGAAGAACTTTCCTTTAGCCAAATCAGTACTGTTTTTAAAGCTAGAACAGAGATGCTTTACTTAAATTATAAACCACACAGAAGTGACCTTCGCCCGATATGTAGTTTGTGTAACTGAAATGAAATAGAAAATATTTATGACTTTCTAGCTGTATGCCCAATATTACAAGAAATCCGCAGACTTTATTTTTTAAAGAGCTTTCTTACACTAGAGGATACAAAGCAGGTTTTGAATGGTAATTTAGGTCGGAAAACTCTTTGTCACTATATTAATCATGCCTTAGGTTACCGTAACAGTTTTATAGAAAATTAATGCTATAATTAAAGATAAGGTTTATTTTATTTAATTGTATATTAGGTTAAAAATAATGTCATGTTTTTTTAAACTTTTTTTTTCTCTTCTTTTTTTACTTTAACTTTGTCCATTTTTGAAAAAAAAACTCGAAATAAGTCAATTTAGGCAGACGGCAATATATGCCATGCAATTATTCTTAGATTTATACTATTGTAAAAATATCGAGAGGTTAAATAAAGAATTTATAATAATAATAAAAATAATAACAACATTAATTTTTTGTAATTTGTATGCCTTTTAGCCGCCGAAAAGGTTTTTTTTTAGAAGATCGCAGAGACGATAATATTGTTTTTAATTGCTTTATTTAAGCAGTGTACTTTTTATGAAAAGAATATGTACAACGAAATAAAAATTTGCAATTTACAACACAAGTTTTTAAAATAAATTTCAATTTAAATTTTCATAAAATTTTAACACCAAAATGGCAGTGCATTTATGCAAAAAAATCATGAGCATTTGTCTTAAAATGGTTCATGTATATTTGAGGAATACGATCATGTGCTTGAATAATATGTTTGCTAATTAATAATCGCTTTTTTGATTAAAATGTCACGCAGCTAGCAAGCTTCATATCAAGAAACTGTTGGAGAAATTAAGTTTCAAAAAATCATGCGCTTATCTAAACACATTGCATCGCATGGTGTACAGTTACACGATAAGCACTTGTTTTACACTTTTTGCACAGCATAAAAAATTTATTATTGATTACGAAATGAATCAAATTTCCACGCACTGATCAGAATTTATCCGGTGAGCTTAAGGACCATTATGTTTTGGATTGGGTATTTTGTGTTAAATTAGTGTGGACTGTATAATGTTTTTATATTCGAAAATTGTAATCCAAAGGAGTTACACCTAATGCAGCAAAGCGTCAAGTAGGTATAACATCGGTAAGTTTTCTGGGGCATAGAATTGATGGCGCTGGCATTCATCCAGGAAAATCAAAATTCGAAGCGGTTGAATGAAATTTACAACCAACGATCGTTGCGGAGCTGAGAAGATTTTTTGTGTTCGTTAACTACTTAGGCAAGTTCTTACCTGATTTGGCCACGATTTGTCATCCACTGAATGAGCATAAGTCAAAATAATGCATTTTTAAATCTAAAACTTATCTTGAGTACAGAACCTGTGTTGAAAATGTTCGATCCAAGCCAAAAGACCTCATTTGGACTAGGAGCTGTCTTGCGACAGGAAGATAGCGATGGGTTTCTTATGCCAGTCGCTTATGCATCCAGAACGATGAGTGAGACTGAAAAGGGATACGCCCAAATATAGAAGGAGGTATTGACGATAACATGGGCCACATTTGTAAGATTTCGAGACTCCGTCACAGGTATGTCCTTTTATATTGAAACGGACCATAAGCCACTGGTTCCGTTCTTTACTTCTAAGAACTTAGATGAACTAACACCCTGATTGCAAGGATTTAGAATGCGAATGATGCAGTTCCTATTTAAAATTTATTACACTCCTGGAAAAGATTGAACTGCAGCGGACGTCTTGTCTAGAAGCTCATTAGTGTCATAAATCCAGAGCTCAGATAGCGAAGAAGACTTGAGTACTTTTGTCAAGGCAATAATCACTGATCTACCAGCAACAGAAGACAAACTCGAAGAAATCAAAGGGTCCAATAAAATAATATAATTTTAACCGAAGTTGCAAAATACGTCCAAGAAGGATGGCCTATTCGACAAAAAGTTTTAGTCTGGCAATCAATGATGGAATGCTGATGTATGGCAGTCATTTAGTCATTCCACATACAATGCGCAATGAGATGTTAAGAAGAATCCACGAAGGTCATCTAGGAATCAACAAATGTAAAGCTCGGGCCAGGTAATCGGTCTGGTGGCCTGGGTGTGCAAAACAAGTGAATATGTTATCAAAAGATGCGAAGTGTGCATTCAACATACGACCCCAAGACATGAACCACTCATACCGACGGTGACTCCACAAAAACCTTGGCAGATGGTTGGAGCTGATATTTTCTTTTGTAAATCTAAAAGCTATTTAATTGTCAGCGATTATTTTTCTCGTTTTCCAGAAATTGCCTTACTGGAAAATCAATCTGCCAATTACATTATTTCTAAACTTAAATCTATTTTTTCTAGGCACGGAATCCCAGAGGCAGTACGTACAGACAATGGTCCGCAGTTTAAGCAAGCAGCTTGAGACGTCAAAATTAAGAAATTTTGCTAAGAAGTGAGGATTCGTACACATCACCTCAAGTCCAAGATTTGCACAGAGTAACGGCCTTATAGAGTCCGCAGTGAAATCATCAAACGGCTAATGAAAAAAAACGAAGATCCTTATCTTGCTCTGTTGGAATATAGAGCAACACTAACAGCAAATGGATATAGCCCTTCCGAAATTCTGATAAGCCGAATGTTGAGAACGATCTTACCACTTGAAGCCGAGCAATTGCGTCCAAAGTCTATTAATCTATGCTGAACATAGAGAACGAAATTAACAACAGAAATGGTGTCCACACCCGTCCGGAGTGTTTGCCTTGCGACATCGTTTGGGTTCGAGATCTGCAAGTTTGGGGCAACATTTTGAACAAAACCAATTTACCACGCTCATAGGTAGGTAGGTAGGTAAGATGGCGGTTTCGCAGAACAACTGTTCCGAAGAAACCCAATTAGCGCGGAAAAGCGCCGTTTTGATACCATAACTCGTTTGACCTAATTTTTTGTGATATAGTGGGGATCAATTTTTGGTCAGTGCCCACAGTCCCAAGGGAAGAACATATCTCACACTGTGTGCTGGGTGGTTCCATTTGGACTGAGAGTCGACCAATCAACTTTACACTAGATCTATATGAGGCTAGGCCCGTTAAAAGGCAAGGTGCACCTACCAGGTGTAAATCCGTGTTTTGATGCTTTCGCCACAAAATAGAATAAGTGCTAGTCCGAAAAGCCAGTCCTAAAGGTAAGTTCCAGAAACTTAAAAGGTGAAAGTTGAAATGGAGAGTGAGTGAGTGCTTTGAAAAGCTAAGGGGACCAGTTTTGGGTCTGTGCCCGCAGTCCCAAAGGAAGAAATTAGCTCACACTGTGTGCTTGGTAGTTACATCTGGACTGAGAGCCTGCCCAATAACTTTATACTTGATCTATATGAGGCTAGGCCCGTTCAAAGGTAATTTATACCTACCAGGTATTAATCAGTGCTCTGATGCTATCGCCAAAAATAGAGTAAGTGCTAGTCCGAATAGCCAGTCCTAAAGGGAAGTTCCAAAAACTTCCAAGGTGAAAGTTGAAATAGAAATATTGCTGGGTTTGTAAGAGCCAACTGGTGCTGTTGAAAAGCGGTAAAATCATTTATCCTTTTGTTCGACAGCACGTTGTCGAGAAACAGGCTACCATGCTCCATAGTTTCCTTCTCTAGCGGATTTCTTCAACTACGGCAGTAGCTGTTGAAAGGTATGCGCAGTTAAGCTGCCTGTTCGCCTATTGGCCAATGACCAGTGACGATTGCAACGACCCTGGCCGAGTCTATTCTGTTTCGTTTTATTAAATCATTCGATCTGTTTTTGTCATAGGTTGGCCATATATTTCTAGTTATTTTACAGGTTGCCAAACCTTGCCACCCCTTTGTTGATTCTGAAAGGAAATGGTCATATATTCTGCCCTTTACGAAGCCCAGTGGAAGATCTACTGATTCTGCCTGAGAGACGAGAAGGGCTGATCCTTGCCTAGCAAGATCATCTGCTCGCTCATTGCCTTGGATGTCGCTATGGCCTGGGACCTATACGAGAGAACTAAAACCTGAGAGCTCTGCTCTGCATTGATGAACTGATCTTTGAAGACACCAGGCAGCTGTTAATTGCTTTAATTGCGGCTTGGCTATCTATACAAATGGCTACTTTGTGAATATTATGGTTAGATATTGTTTTTTGTTTGAGTATCCCACAGGCTTTCTTAATAGCAAGCACTTCAGCTTAAAATATGATGGCAGCGTCGGGCAGACGGAACGATTGATTAATTTTAAGTTTGTCGGAGTAAACACCCGCCCCAACTCCATCAACCATCTTTGAGCCGTAATTGAAATTGGAGTGTCATATTCATTTGTCACCGTATCGTTTTTTCATTCGTCTCTGGTAGGAAAAAGCACATTGAAACTTTTATCAAAGTCAAGACAAGGGTATTGGTAGTCAATATGGACTGAGCGAAGATCTATTGGCAACAATTTTAAAATTTGTCCATGACCATAGGGTCTTTCTGCCCAACAGCTTGCTTCTTTAAGCCTGGTTGCAATGCAGGATACCTATTTGATGTGAAGGTCTAGAGGCAAAAGATAAAGAATAACGCTTAAAGCATCGGTTGGGCAAGATCTAATTGCACCTGTGGAACCTATGCTGGCTGTTCTTTGAATCTTTTTCAGTTTGTCTATATTATATTTTTTGCTTAGCGCTGGCCACCATACGATCGAGCCGTATGTTAGAATTGAACGAACTACAGCTGTGTAAGTCCATAAAGTTTTACTACATGCATAGAAGGCTATACTTGCTTTCTTCACACGTTCTTCGATATTGATTCTCCTATAACTCCTAGATATTTAGCTTTTGTTGATAGAGAAAGAGTGGGACCCTTCAACTTGGGTAGGGTGAAGAGGGAATTTTAGTCCTAGTGGTGAAGAGCATCAATTCGGTTTTATTTGGATTGACACTTAGTCCACAGCTAGTAGCCCAGATGTCAACTCTTTTCAAGGCAGTTTCCATGATATCACTTATCACTGTAGGAAACGCCCCTGATCTCATAACCTTCAGGTCATCCGCATACGCCACCGCCCTTACACCACAGTTGTCCAGTTAACAAAGGAATGTGTCCATGACAAGCAACCATAGTAAGGGGGATAGAACTCCTCCCTGAGGTGTACCCCTATCTACGAGTTTTATGATGTGGTCGTTACCCAACGTTGCTTGAATGATTCTTGATCTTAGCATGGATAAAATTCATTTTGTAATGTAAGCATCGACTCCGACCTTGACAAGAGATCCCTGAATCGAATTAGCAAGAACGTTATTGAAAGCTCCTTCGACGTCAAGGAAGGTTGCAAGGGTATATTCCTTGTATTGATTTGTCTTTTCAATGGGGCGCACTACCTCGTGAAGAGCCGTTTCCGAGGAATTTCACTTAAGGTAAGCGTGCTGTGATTTGAAAAGAGGATTTCTATCTTAAATCCCTCTGATGTATATGTCAATTATTCTTTCCAGTGTTTTCATGACGAAGGAAGTGAGGCTGATGAGCCTAAAGTCTTTTGGGGCTTCGTGTCCCCGTCTCCCCACCTTCGGAATGAAAATAACTTTGACTTGTCTCCACGACTTGGGGACGTAGTCAAACCGGAGGCAATTTGTGAAGAATACTTCTAACCAGGGTACAGCTGTGTTATGAAACTTCTGTAGCATTATGGGAATAATGCCATCTACGAGAGATTTGTGTATGGAGAAGCTATTAATAGTCCAGGAAATATTTTCCCTGGTTATGATAGCATGAATATTTTCTAAGTGTTCTGACTGAGCACTAAGGGCATTGTCTTTCCACGCCAGTTTGCTAACGTAGCAGATATTGAAGGTTTTCTTGTAATCTTCCTAAGATTTGAGAGATCTTCATTCCACCATGGAAGGTTTTTTTTGCTGTACCTAACTGGACAGGAAGCTTTGAATGCTACATTCAAAGCCGTTTCAAAAGTGCTAACTTTCGCCTCCAATTCTTCTACTGAATCTAAAATAAGATTCGGTACCGTTCTTAGTTTGGAATTTACAACTTGACTGAATTTGTTCCAGTCGGTTTTTTTGGGGTTTCTAAACGGGACAGGGGGCTAAGTGTTAAGACCTAATTCGTTAAGTATATACCTGTGATCGGAAAATGATCTCAGTGTAGATACTTTCCAGTTTTCCAACCTGAACTGTTCATTATTGTTTGTAAGTGTAACGTCTAGCACATCTTCCCACCCTTCAAACGTATCCGTACTCGGGAAAATGAAGGTGGAGATATTACCTTTGTTACAAATAGACATGTTGTTAGAAATAATAAAATCAAATAAAGACTCACCTATTTCATTGATTTCGGAACTGCCCCATACCGTGTGCCTGGCATTGGCATCACACCCCAGTATGAGGTTGGCATTGTTGATGTTATGGACCAGGGTGGCAACTTCCTCAGGTGGTGCAATACGATCGTGGGCCACATACGCCGATCCTACGTATAGTCCACCTACACTTTTTGAGTGCTTCAGATTAATCTGTATCAATTTCAGCATTTTTGGTTGTTGTTGCGGCCACGCTCAATGGTTCCAACGTTCGGATGTTTCGACAGCTCCTGTGTCGTCCCCTTGAGGTGGCAAAATCCTCACTTTGGCTTCCCTGATGCCAAAATTTAGACGGTGTGAATTTGCAATCGATGACCTTCCTGCCTCATCAATCAACAGCAGGAAGGACTTCGTTGACTTGTTGGCATTGGCCCCTTCGGCTTTTATGACAACCCAGTCGTCCATAGCAACCCCCGGGTTTTGGCATTTTAGGACTTTGAGAAAGCTCTCATAATCCAACTTTTCCATATAAGCTACCCAAATGCGAGCCTTTGGTCGTCTGGGAATGTCCCTGGTTTGGATTAGCTTGAGCTTCATGCCTTTCCATGCATCACTAATCTTAGTAACGCAATTGCCAAGGAATTCCTTCGACAACTGATCCTTGCACTTGATCACCCTATAAACTCTTACCGTCTCAGCAGAGCTGAAGAATGGAGAGGGCCCTCCCTTACCCTCTAGGATATGTTCCACCACCATACCCTGCAGTCGAGCCTCAATAGCGTTCCACGCTTCGAGGACTGGTTTCCCTGTAGAGGAAAACTCGTCCGTCAGCGCAACTTGAAGGTCGTCCCTGACGATCTCACTCAAAGTTTTCGCCACTGGCTGACTGCCGGATGTGGATGGCAGAGTGTTTTTTTTTATTTTTGACAAGAACTGGAAGAGCCTTACTCTTTTTCGAGGGCCGAGTGGTTTCATCCTGAGATCTGTTGCGCTTTGCAACTTGCTCTTTCCTCTGAAGAGTATACCCTCCAAGAACTTGGTATAGTCTTCAACGATTTTGGAGAACTTCTCCCTATCCTCACGATCGCGTTCGCTTAATGCTTGCGTTTCTTCCCGTTTTGCAATTTTTGTCAAAACGAACCTAGCATGTTTGAACTGGGCCTTGCGAGTCGTGCGATGGGACCTATGTTTGTTTGTCTGGCCTTGTTTTTGGGTTTTGGTTAGCACCCGCCCACCGCTGGTGCTCTGAGTGCTAACCGAAGGTTTTGGTGACGATGGAGTACTACTACGCGCAGCACTACCTTCGTCACCTACGTTGATAGTTGTCTCCTGACTGGAGGCAAGCAGCTCGTCTTCTGACAAGCTGCCAAGTTCGTCAATGTCTGTCATATCAACGTCTGGTTGTTGTTGTTGTTGTATTTGGGGTCTGTAATCTTTCTTCATGTTAGCGTCAGGGGTTTTGGGTTTTGAAAAACCTATTTTAGTCCCACGATTAGTACGGAAAGGAGACCAGCCCCGGCAGAGCCGATATACCGAGGAAAGGTAAAGAATATTTCGGGCCTTGTACCTAGGCACCCGAACGAGCTCGTTAATGACTGGCTTTTCCCCCAGCCTTCCATTTCTTCAGCACGGATTGTGTTCTAAGAACGCTAACACCACCTTGAAAATCAGGAACCTCGTATCAATGGTCAGATTGCATTTCTGAAAAGTTGAACTATTAAAGAGTAAAGGAACTCCTCAGCGATTAAACCTGACCTTAGCTAACCACCTGTTATTGCCAAAATCGCACAAAACAACTGTCGTGATCATTGCCCGCCCGGCACCCACTTGGAGGGTTAGAGACGAGGATTTCTGCCGAGCACACTACCACGCTCATACTTTGTCGAAACTGAAAGAGGTACCTTTCCAAGAAACTCATTTCCCTTGTTTACTCTTTCAGAAAAGACATTCCTAATACACCTAATGGAACATTTATTCCCGAGCCAATAGATGATGTGACACCAAATACGGTATGTGTCAATACTGATGATCCTGAAAGAGGAGAAGAGGTCACTAGAAGCTCTAAGTTAACAAGACATCCCAATTATGTAAGAACTACTCGATATGGCCAAACAGTATTGAAACCAAATCGGTATACATCATCATAAAAACCAATAATTTATTTAAAAGAAAAAAAAAACAAAAAAAAGGGAGATGTGTAGTACCTAATTAATGTAACTCATATATTGAATACCTATACACACTCTCATACACTGTACATGAAATCTGTCATTATTGTTAACCTAGAATTAGTCACTAAATTACTCTTGAACTTACAGCAAGTGTTTCATTTCACCGAACATTACAGCAAGAATTTGTAGACGCGTTGAAATATGAATTCTTGCCAGCAAACTATGATCATTTGTTATTAGAACAGATCAACCGTCGTACCCAAGGTAAAGAGGAATCATATGGTACGCATGGTGGCTAAATATGCGTACTTTGTTCAAGAGGTTGGGAGAGCCACTTTCTGAACGTAGGAAAGTCGCTTTCCGAAAACAGATTGGTTTGCAGAAACCACAATCTGTTAAAGAGTTGGCTAGTCCAGGCAGGGATTAATAAATTCTTCGTTCTTATGTGGAAAATTTCGAGCCACCTTCTTCAGCTCGAAATAAAAATTGAGCAGAGCCCGAACTCGGTTATACTGCTGTTTTACCAGTACAACCAAAAGTAGTGGCTGTGGTCAGTAAACCTGAACAACTCAGCAGAGTGATTGAACCTAGCACGTCGCAGCGTTCTAGTTCCAAACAAGCTGGTGCCTCTTCTGCTATTAGATGTTATAATTGCAATGGATCAGGCCATTGTGCAAATAGGTGTTCTTCTATTAGGAGATGTTATGGTTGTGTTGCTGAAAGTGTCAGCTAGAGCAGTTGCTCACGTTGGTCGGGAAATGCTTATCGTTCTCGCGCGAGTTAATACCACATCACGTTCAACGTATAAAAAATAGAATCTAGAATCAATAAGATCATCAAACTGAACCAACGCCCTAGAACGTGACTCATATTCCAAAATATAATATACACCAATGGACAAATACCAGACAAGCCAAACGATCAAATATCAATTAGTGCAATACAATATACAAGGACAATAAAGTATTAATACACAAAGTCATCAATGGAAAAATACCAGAGTCCAGACAAGCCAAACGATCAGATATCAATTAGTAAGAACACACCCTTGAATAACAGATGTTTTTATTTGTCAAACAGTATAAATAGGAATAGCACATCAAAGCAAAGGTAACTTCATTTAAGTCAGTGAATAAGTTCACAACACATATTTTTTAAGTCAATTTAGAACCTTAAGACATTGTAACCATTTATGTAACTAAATTAAGTTTGAATAAACTAATTAAAGTTTTTTTTTATCAAAATTATGTGCTACATAACTTAATTAGGAGCTCAACCGGGATAGCCTTACAAAGCTATTTAACGTTAATATAAATTGAAAAATAATAAAGTAAATTTAAAGTAAGATCAGTGAGTGCTATCAAGTGCCAGAAATATGTTCTTCAAGTAATACAAATGATAAATTGTATGAAGACGTAATTAGTAATCAGTGAAAATCAAGAAATCTGAAAATAAAAGTAAGATAGTGTTAACAATATATCACAGACAATAAAGTATCGAACATTGTATCGAGAAAAATTGAAGAAACGAAATAGTGAGTCATCACGAAAATATTTCATTTCAACCAACGCCAAAAGAAGATAGAGAAAGATAATTCTACACTAAAGAATCCCAGAGAGGTACAGTGCGGAACTGCAGACAAAGAATCCGAGAGCGGTATTGCAGTTTTTAGTAAGTAATATATATATATTAAGTATGCTTTATTATATAAAAATGTGTTATGAATAGATTAACCAAATATAAAGAATCATTTAAAAGTAAACTTAAGCCACAAAGTGTTAAAGAAGATCAAGATAATTTTTAATTGCAAGAGTCAAGTAAAATTAAATAAAATAAATTGTAAAATCACAAATAGCTGATTTAACAGTAAAATTAGATAGTCTCATGACTGGAAAACCTGCAACTAAAGAATTCGAAACAGAAGAAATTAAACCAGAAATTATAGATACAATGAGTCTAGATGTAATCAAATCGGCACTGACTTTAACAGGCGACGCCCAAAAATATGTTTCATGGAGACAAGCTATTGGTCATGCTATGAAGATATATAAAAAAGGTAGTATACAGTACTTTTCAGCACTAGTAATACTTCGAAATAAGTATATAGAACAAGCAAATGACATTTTAACTAATCACGGCACGGTATTAAATTACGAATCAATTTTAGCAAGGTTAGACATTGCATACTCGGACCAACGTCCAATACATGTTTTAGAACAGCAAATCAGTATATTAAAACAAGGTAAACATTCCTTAATGGAATATTATAATATAATAAATCAAAAACTCACAGCGTTAATTAACAAAACAATCATGACGCACGGTGACGTAAGGCAATCACAAACGAATTATGTGAAAAATATAGAAGAGATGGACTTAGAGTTTTTATTTCGGGACTAAACGGTCAGCTCTCAAACATACTCTTTAGTATATGTCCAGATAATCTTCCAAGTGCACAGATATGAATGTCCAACTACTGGGAATAAAATTGAAACATTGAGGTTTTCACATAAACATAAACCTATTCATAAAGATAATAATGTCTTCAGGAGATATAATTTAGCTCCTCAATACAAACAAAACACAAATCAGTTTGAACGAATGCAATGTAGTACGATCAATCAGCAGATTCCAAACACAAACGAACAAAGAAATACATATCAAAATGCTAATAATAGGAATTACTTATCCTATATTAACCAAAACATGTACCTGTAACCCATTCAAACAAAACTGAAGAGTTTTTAAAAGAGAGAGGGAACAAAGTGTTCAAGTATCAGGGCGAGCCACACCCAATAAAGTTGAAAGAATCAGTAATTTGAACGAGAAGAATGAGATAGGTAGTCAGACCGGTTTATCATACTTATACAGAAAGATAGGCAACAAAAATATAAGAATTTTGTTAGATACAGGCGCAACAAGCAATTATTGTCGACCAGGGCTCCTCAGTGAAAGAAAAGAATTAGTCGCAAAGAAACAGTCAATGACAGTGAACGGAGCAGTAACAATTGAATATTATTACGAAGTTAAAATATTTAATAAAACAGTGATAGTATATGAGTTAAATAATTTCGGTTACGATATATAATTCTTTAACAAATTCTTAAGAGATAACAAAACAGTTATTGATCTTCAAAATAATAATATAAAGGTTAATAATGAAGAAGAAAGAATTTATTTTGACGAAGAAGTCATAAATAATATAATCATGAACAAAAGTGAGAATTTAGAAGATTTGAGAAAATGTGTCAGTGAACAGATTAAAGTGGAACATAAAAATATAAATATAAATCTGCCATTCAGAATAGATATAGTTGCTGAAATAAATACAGTAGAAGACAGAGCAATATGGACAAAACAATATCATATCCTCACAGTGCAAATGAGTTCATAAATAAAGAAGTAAAAAATATAATAGAATCAGGAATATAGAGAAAGCAAAAGTGCTTATAATAGTCCAGTTGTGGATAAATATCTAATACCAGACACAAATGTCATATTAAGCAATTGAGGGAAAGCAAACATATTTTCTAGTATAGATTTGGAAAGTGGTTTCCACTAAATAAAAATGAAAGATTCAGACATAGAAAAAACAAGTTTCATTGTCAATAATGGAAAATATGAATATTCGCTAATGCCATTTGGGCTACGTAATGCTCCGAGTATATTTCAGAGAGCAATGGAAAACATATTACGTCCATTTGTAGGAAAGTTTTGCCACATTTACATTGATGACATCATAATCTATTCAGAATCAAAAGAAAGTCATAAAAAACATTTACCTACAATTAAAAAAGTCTTAAAAGAAGCTTTGAAATATTAAAAAATAATCTAATAAAAGAAGTTGAATTAAATCAACCAGATTTCAATAAGAAATTCATTTTAACCACAGACACCTCAGACGACGCTGTAGGAGCAGTTCTTTCACAGAACGGAAAACCAATAACATTTATTAGCAAAACATTGCAAAATTCAGAACGCAGTTATGCGGCAAACGAAAAAGAACTATACGCAATAGTATATGCTTTAAAAAATTTGAGAAACTATTTATATGGTGTAAAAGATCTTGAAATACATACAGATCACCAACTATTAACGTTTTCATGCTCAATGGAAAATCCTGATGCCAAAATGAAGAGATGGTATTCAATAATAGAAGAATATGGCCCTAAAATAATTTACAAACTAGGAGTAACCAATGTAGTAGCAGATGCATTGAGTAGGCAGAATTAAAATATGTTAGAAGATAACAATACACAACATAGTGCAGAAAGTAGTGAAGAATATTCGGAAAAACTAAGTAAATGTGTGAATTAATTCAAACAGCAAATAATATTCGAACAATCAGAAACAGAATCTGATGAAATAGTAAATGTTTTTAACAACAAAAGAATAATGATTTACTTTAGGAATAATGAAAATATAGTCAATATTTAAAAAAAAAAATACAACCCCAGGAACCATAGGAATTCATGGAAAGACAGAAGAAATTTATCAAGTAAGAGATAAATTGAAGGAATTTAATAATAAATTCATAGCACAAGATATAATAAATAAAAAAGATCAAGTAGAAATCATAGAACAAACACACATAAGAGCACATAGAAATGCTAAAGAAAATTTTAAACAAATAGAGAAGAATTACTATTGACCAATAATTAGGCGAGATTTTGAAGAATATGTTAGATTTTGCGACATATGCAATATAAATAAATACGATCGCAAACCACATTAGGAAAAGATTGGTGAGACACCTATTCCAAAAGAGGAAAGGGAAATGCTTCACATAGACATCATCTTCTACAAACATAAAAATTTATATATAACGTTCATCGATAAATTTAGTAAGTATGCAAGCATCCTTGAATTGAAAGACAAAACTAATTTGAAGGAAAAAGTATTAGAGATACTACAGATATATCCAAAGTGTAAAAAAATAGTTATGGATAATGAAACAAGTTTTAAATCACCAGTATTCCAGTCTTTAATGAAAAGAAATAATATAGAAATATTTTATACAGACCCTTGTCACAGTAAGACAAACGGACAGATAGAAAGATTCCATTCTACTTTACAGGAAATAATAAAATGCATTAAAGATGAATACTCGTATAAATGATTAGACTTCACAGAAATAATTTTTAGAGCAATTAAAGAATATAATAACTCTATACACAGTACTAATAATAAGAAACCAACAGAAGTTTACTTCGATAAAATAGGGAAAGAAGTAATTAGTAAAGAATTAAAAATTAAACAAGAAAAAATGTTAGAAGTTCAAAATAAAGGAAGGAGAGAAATTCAAGTTGAAGAAAACCAAATATGTTATAAAAAGGTAGATAAAAGAAATAAAATGGAACTTAAATTTCAAAAGGTTATTATAAAAGCGGACTTAGGTCATACAGTTAAAACTCACACAGGTAGATTTGTTCATAAAGATAATTTAAAAATAAAACCTAAACGTAAAACTAATCAGTCTCCTTATTACAGGAATTCAAAATGAATACAATCATAATAATAATGATTATCACTGCAACACTAAGTAAAGCAGAAGTAGTAGTAGTAGATTACAGCAGAGAAGAATACATCCTAATAGAAGATGGAGATACAATAATAACCCAAGGAACAAATAATATATTCCATATAACTAACTTAACAATAATAGAAGAAGCACTTAAGCAAAGCAATGAAGCAGTACAAAATGATATAAATTATACTCAAAAACATTATGCAGATATCGAGATAGTTAATAACTTACTTGAACAGCTCAAAGAGCATTATTCTGGAACTAAACTTTCATTAAATTTTATAGGTACAGTTTGGAAATTCATTTCCGGAACTCCAGATCATTACGTTGAAGAAATTTTAGAAGAGAAAATAAATGATTTAATTAAAAATAATTATCAACAAATGATTACTAATTCAAAAATGTTTAAAGTAATAAAAGATTTTGTCTATACTGAAAAAGATGAAATAATTTCAAGACAATTAAGAGTAATAAGTTATGAACTACAAAATATAATAAATACATTAACTTTTGCAAAGCTAGGAAAATTGAATCCAGCAATTTTAAGTAATATAGATATTAAAAAAATACTAAAACATGAGAACAGTACATTTTCAGTTACAGATCTAACTGATGTAAGTAAATTTAAAATATATTAGTAAGATAATATTATTGTAATAATGATTAAATATCCGATTATTAAAGAAACATGTGAAACATATATTACTAAAAGTATTCCACAAAAGGATGGAAAATAAGATTGCTAAATGCAATCAATTTATTAATTTACAAAATTGTAAAACTGAAACACAAAGTAGATATTGTGAATATAACACAACAGAATCATGTTTTACTAAACTATTGAATAAGAATTATACTAAATGTAATAAGATAAAGGAAAATAACTATCCATTAGAAATATTAAAAGAAGAAGCAATATTAGCTACCGGAAATCATGTTATAAACAACATTACTTATAAAGGTACATATTTAGTAACCTGTTATCAAAATGTAACTATTGATAATCAATTATTTTCAAATCATAAAAATATTATACAAGCATACCTTAAGGGTTATTCAAATACTTTATATGAAGTAGATACATCTTAAGATGTCGGTGACCTTTTTGTTACTATATGTAAGCTATTGTTGAATGGGCTTTAGGTCAAATGAAACAAATATTTTGTTTGTCACGACGTTTCGTCCATGTATATGGACATCATCAGGTGAACAATGGTTTCTATATTAGCATTGATATATATGTTAACAAATATTTACATCATTCGACCAGAAAAGTTCAAGGAAGCAATTAACCTTCACTTTCGGTATAGGAGAAAAATTATAATACCATTTACTCTTGTAAATTAAATTCATCACTTTTTTCTCAAATAAGACAAAATAAAACTAAAATAGGCTACTTCTACTTCTACTTCCTCATCTTTTCTTTCTATTTTCACTTCTCTTCTACTATTACTTCTCTTCTCTCACTTTTTAAAATATTTAGGTATATTCTATCATTATATTGTATTGTTATTTAAGTTTAAAATTAAGTATCTATTATGCTTATATAAAATGTTAACCATAATCAAATGTACTATAAAAGACTACGTCTTATTTGTACCCCGTATTAAAATAAAATTTGAATTGAATTGAATTGAATTGAAAATTATTCACAGTACAGATATTACTTACAATAATTATTGTTACATTTATATTAAATAATTTATTTATTTTTGGGTCTACACTGTATAAAGTTTAACTGACAAGTAACATTTCCGACAAATATAACACGAAAAATTATATAAACATAACGCACAGAGATCATATTGCAGAGCTTTTTCTTTTCCTCTTCTCCACCAAGTGCTTGTAGTGTGGGCTGACGTCTTCCATATCTGTTCTCTTGTTCATTGTGTTATCAGCATTGATGATATGCAGCATCTCGATGATCATCCTTTTGTTTTGGTGTTCTTCTCGCTGCATTATTTTGACGTTATCATGGTCGGGGGAGTGCCGGAAAGTTATGCAATGTGATGCCAGTGCTGTCTTCTGGAGTGCGTTGCTCTTTATATCGGATTTGTGGCCTGCGAGTCTACTTTTAAGTTTTGTTTAGTTGTTCCTATGTAGATTTAGTAACAATCTTCGTCTGAGTTGCCATTACAATTAATTTTGTAAATCAAATTTGAATGTTCCATTTTGTCTATTTTTGTTTTAAGGTTGGTGTAGAGTTGTGAAGTTGTATTTGTCGATTTCATAGCTAATTTATATTTTTCTGTATCTAGAAGTTTTGCATTTTTGAACCGGTCTGCTATTTCTTTGATATATGTAAAGGATTTGTAGATTTTGTTTTCTTTTTCCTCTGGTGGGTGGATAGTTCGATGTTCATACTGTGTTATTAGTGTTTTTATTATTTGTTGCGGAAAATCGTTCTTTTGTAATATGTCTTTTATCTTTATTTTGTTATTGATGTGGTATTCTGTGTCACTAATTGAAAGTACTCTATGTATCAAGTTTTTGGCTGTGTTGAAAATTATTTGTTTATGGTGTTGGGAAGAGAAGTTAATCAATCTACCGGATGAAGTTGGTTTTTGGAACCAATCCATTTTAAGTTGTCCTTCTTTGCGAATTACTATTGTGTCCAGGTAAGCTAATTGGTTATTTGTTTCAATCTCAACTGTAAATTGTATTTTTCTATGAAAGCTGTTAAGGGTAGTTAGAGTTTGTTCGATATTTTTCGCTTTTACTATGGCAAATATGTCATCCACATATTTTGTCAAGACCTTGGGTTTGGTTGGTAGTTTTTCTAGGCAGTTGCTTAGGAGCTCTTCGAGAATGATGTCCGCTATTATGGGTGAAGCTGGGTTTCCCATTGGCATACCATCTTTTTGCTGGTACGTTTTGTTGCCATAAACCAAATAGTTGTTGTCAATTGTACAAAATCTTAGAAGTTCGAGAAATTTGGGCTTTTTGATGAGGGTGTGTTCCTTAATTTTTCCCCAGTTTTTAGTGATTAGTTCTAGTGCCATTTTAATATTTGTAAAAAGAGATATTACATCAAATGACACCAGAACTTCGTCATTTTCCATTTTTAGCCCATGTAATTTATTTTTAAATTGGAGTGAATCCTTAACATTGAATTTGGAATCTGATGTAAGATTTTTCAAAATACTTATAAGATATTTGGCCAAGTTATAACACGGAACTTTTGTAGACGAACATATAGGGCGTAGGGGAAGACTTTCCTTATGGATTTTGGGAAGTCCATACAGTCTGGGAGCAACGGAATTATAAGTGGTCATAATTTGTTTTTGACGTTGGTCGATTATTTGGTTTTCAAATAAATATTTAACAAGGCTGTTGTTTTTCTCTTGCAGTTTGTTCGTGGGATCGCTTCGAATTGGCCAATATACATTTCTGTCTTCCATCATTGTTTTCATTTTTGTGTCATAGTCATGTTTGTATATTGCTACCGTCACGTTACCTTTGTCCGCTGAAACGATGTAAATTTCTCTGTGTTTATACAGAAATTGTTTTGTTTCGTTGAGAATGTTAGTTATATATTTATTGAATTCCGAAAACTTTTTCTTCTCCATACAATTATTGACAATATTTGCAAATTTTCCCCGCGCTTTCTCCTTTTCATCATTGTCGAATCATTGTCATGGACGAAACGTCGCGTCGTGACAAACAAAATATTTGTTTCATTTGTCCTAAAGCCCATTCAACAATAGCTTACATGAAGTAGATACATATATAGATTCTTTGAATGAAGATCTAAAATTTAAAAATATTAATTTTATAGAAAACATCAAGACCAATGCAAAAGAAAATATTGGCATATCAATTCTATTTACTATTATATTAACAATTGTAATACTGTATATAATTAAATTAGTCATATCATTGAGACGACAAGAACATCAAAAGATTCAAGTCAATATTGAACTGGAAAGAAAACAGGCAGAAGACCACTTCATTAGTTGAAAAAGCAAAAGAAAAATATGCAGCAGAAGGAAGATCGGGGCGACCTTTTTAGAAGTACGGGGGAAGTTAATACCACATAACGTTCAACGTATAAGAAATAGAATCCAGAATCGCTAAGATCATCAAACTGAACCAACGCCCTAGAACGTGACTCATATTCCAAAATATAATATACACCAATGGAAAAATACCAGACAAGCCAAACCATCAAATATCAAGTAGTACAATACAATTTACAAGGACAATAAAGTATTAATACACAAAGTCATCATAGACTGCCTTGTCATTCCCTCCCTGCCCCACACCGTGATTTTAGGTGCTGCTTTTTGGCACTATCGGGCATTGTTCCGGATTTGAGATAACGAGAAAGGAATTTTTCGAACCAGGATCGGATGGTTTCGATATGATCTGTTACAGAGTTATCAAAGTTGGGTGATAGGGATTAGATTATTAGAAAATTGTATAGATAGTTCTTTTAGAAAAAATGCTTAAAGGCTAAGGGTGTACTTCTATGGTAGAGCACAAAATTAGAACGTCAGCGGAACCGATTAAACAACGCTATTATCCGGTTTCTCCGGCAATGCAGGTCCATATAGATAAAGAGCCTAATGAAACGTTAGTTGCAGGGGTAGTGGAGAGATCCAGAAGTTCATGGTCATCTCCAATATTCCTAGTTAAGAAGAAAGATCGCTCCTATAGATTTTACGTGGACTATAGGAAGCTAAACAAGAATACAGATAGAGATGTTTATCCACTTCCGTATTTAAATTTGATTTTGGACAGACTTCGATTTGCGAGGTTCTTGTCTTTGCTAGACATTAAGTCAGCATACTGGCAGATTCCTATGGAGGAGGAACCTAAGCCTTTACGGTTCCTGGGAGAGGTCTTTTTCAGTTTAAGAGAATGCCTTTCAGTCTTCATAATTCGCCTGCGACATGGCAGAGTTTTATCGACACAGTTTTGGGTGCCGACCTGGAGCCATATGTCTTCGTCTATTTAGACGACATCATTATCATTGCTGATTCATTCAAGAAGCATCTCGAAATTCTCAATGAAGTGATGAAAAGGTTGTGTGAGGCAGGATTGAAAGTCAGTAGGGAAAAATGCAATTTTTGCTGAAATTTTTAGGTTAGGCAGGTTAGAAGTTTTATAGGGACAGTGTCATGGTATCGTCGTCCAAATTTTGCGGAATTACTTCAGCTACTGTAAGATTTATTGACGAAAAATAGAAAACTTGATTGGACAGATCAGTCTGAGGCTAGTTTTAGGAAGGCAAAGGCACCCATACTCACGTGCCCAGATTTCAAACGACCATTTGTCGTTCAAACAGACGCATAAGATTATGTTATCGGTGCACTTCTTACCTAGAACTTTGAAGAGGTTGAAAAGGTTGTCTGTTACCTTAGTAGATCTTTGAATAGAAATGAACGAAATTATAGCACAACAGAGTAAGAATGCTTAGCTGTACTTTGGGCTGTTGAGAAATTGTTTCTCAAGGGTTTTAGATTTACAGTCGTGACAGATCATTATTCCTTGGTATGGCTAAGTAATCTTAAAGATCCACAGGGCAGATTAGCGCGTTGGGCAGTTCGCCTTTAACAGTACGACTTCACGATTATCCATCGCAAGGGCAAAGAGCATATTCTTCCTGATATGCTTTCTTGTGGAGTCCCGGAGTTAGCCGACATCTCAGAAGAGGATATAGACCCTTGAATAATAAAGATGAAGTCATCAGTTAGCTCAAATCCATAAGGTTATCTGTTAAAATTTACCGCAACAAGTTTCATCGGCCTGTTCTTCTTTTACTTATTAATTCTTTCCACCATCAGTATGCGAGAGACGATCCATATTTACGAAGTTGCTTTGAGCCTTTAAAACTATACCGTCCAACAGGAAGTTGACGGCAGAATTCCAATTCGACAGTAAGTCGACATGTGCAGACGGCATGCGAGATAATATGCATGGCCACCAGAAATGTGTGACATTAGGTTCACACCCAACTGACAAGTCAGTCAGTTCTCGTAAAGCAAGTCTTCTTTTAGCATGGCTGAGAGTCCGACCTAAATTAAAATTTTAAAAACGAAATAAAAATGACTTTGCTTGGTGTTTCCATTCCCCTTTAATCTGTGCGAAAGTCTACAGATTTTAACTTTCGATTTTTCGTGAGTTGTCATATCCTTTCTTACCATTTTGGTTTTAAAATGGTTGAGATTTCTTCCAAAACAAAAGTCTTCCTCTTTATTTTAAATCTGGGTCGGTTTTAGACGGGGACTTTATCGCGTGTAAATAGTTTATTGTTTTCCTTTTTATTAAATTGGAATTGACGGAAAAGGACTGAACTCATCCATTTAACCATACCAAATGATCGAAAATTGTTGGGATATTCGTAGTCGTCTCTGAGCGAATCGTGGTTTGGATTCAACAACGGACGAGCTTCAGCGAATGAGCGGAGTCCTGCAAATAAACCGTAGCCGAAAACCGCCACATAGTTGGTTCGAAAGAGACGACAATATGGTCGTTAATAAATGGATGAGGGAGCTCCGCCATTATGGGTCTTCTTTGAAGAATTTCAAATTGAGTTTTAAAATTTAATACTAAAAATTATTTCGATTATTATACGAATATCCGAAATTTTTTTTTTGTTTAACTTGTTGGAATAATTTTGGCAGATTAAGCCGAATTGCTTTCGATTGCTTTCGAAGAAAACATTTCGACTTAATAAGAACAACTATAACAAAATTAACATACTGGATTTATTCATATATTTTTTTTAACTTTAAAGATAATCAAATTGAAGAAGTGTAACTATAACTACCTCTACTGAGTGCCATTGCATTTTTGTTTCTTTGTGTGCAACTTCAAACAGTGTCGCAATGAACACCAATACAAAATCGAACTCCAATATAACAACTGACTTAGCCAACACTACGACAACCGCCACTGCATTCCTATACCACTACTACCTATACCACTACTACCGTCGCCACTGCAACGGTACCTTCATCCACTGTTACCACCGCCACTACCAACGCTAACACCACAAACACCCGCAACACCTCCGCCGCCAGCTCCACTACCTCCTTAATCAATGCCATTACTGCAGCCGCTTCCACCTTGACCTCCGCATCAACAAATATAGCCAATAAAGCTTCTGTATCGACATCTACCACCAAAGCCCCCGCGCCGTCCAAGAGCATTCCTATCACCTCCGGCTCACTAAACACTCGCTCCAAAATTTCAAATAAAATTGAAACTGATAAAATGGTTCCTACTCCTGATAAATCCAGATCAACTTTGTAAGCTTCCAATAACAAAGCTAAATTAATAACACCTTTGAAACCGACTGGTCATAATAATAATATCAATAAAAAGCATCTTCTTGAACTTGAATCTTCCTTCTTGACTAATTTGTCAACCTCTTTGAAAGAACTTGAAGAACAAATTAAGATTCATATAAGTGAAACACTAACAACACCAAATATACGCTTGTTTCATTGTGAGAATGAAATAACTGAGCTAAAGGAGGATAACAATCTAATCAAGGAGCAACTAGAGGACCATCAACGTGTGCAACGCTTGAGTGATGTAATTGTCTGTGGTTTACCTAAAAACATCAGTGCAATGGAACTTGCAAAAAAGCTTGCTGCTAAACTCAACCACCCGCTCACTCCTCACTTTGATGCCTACCGATTGAACACAGCGAACCCAAACAAAGATCATCCTCTACTCATTCGATTATCCTCTCCTGCCGAAAAAAGAAATCTGATTTCAGCATTTCACTCAATAAATGGCTTAACAAGATCTCAGCTAATCAATGATTCGGAAGCACAAGACGGTGCTCTTGACCGTCGCATATATTTAAATGAAAGTTTAACACCGTCGAACAGTCCATTGCTACGACATGCGATTCAACTGCGTAAAGAGGGTATTCTGTTTTCAGAAATAACGAAAAATGGGTTTGTTTTTGTTAAGAAAACCAGTGATGATAAGGAAATGAAAATTGACTCTTGTACTTTTTCCACACTTTCGACTACTTTGGCACATAGTCAACCAGAGCAACTATGAATATTCTTAAAACTATTTTCCTTTTTATTTGATTTAAAATTAATACTACCTAATTAATATTTATAGTATACTACATTATTATACTTATAGATTTTTTGCTTTTTATTTTTTCTTCTTTTCTTTTATTTAGTTAATACCTTCTTATATTTGAATTTTTCTTTCTGTTTTTTTTTTCTCTGCAGTTTTTCTTCCCGTCTTTCTTTTTTTTTTTTTTTTTTTGTTGTTATTATTTGTGTTTTGCTGTTTCGTTAGTAGTTCAATAATTATCTTTTTTTTTGTATCATGCCTGGAGGCTTACTTCCTTCTGGTGGCATAAATATTTGAACTAAGTCAATGATAAAAATTCTTTCGAATGTTCGTGAGGGGTTTAAAGTTTGTCGCATGAATGCGCGTAGTTTAAATTTACACAAGCTAGATTTTGTGAAGTTTGTATTTGAGTCCTCGGGTGTTGATGTCATTTATATAACTGAGACGTGGATGAAACCTGAAACATCTAGTGCCATTTACGAGTTTCCCAACTACAAATTGATTCGCAATGACTGAATTACAGATACTTTTGGAGGAGGGGTAGCAGTTTTTCGTAATACAGCACTTAAAAGCAAAATTATTGCTAAATCTAATAATTCTGGAATTGAGTTTCTTATTTTAGAAATATCAAATGGAAATATTAAAAGCTTGCTTGGTGTTGCTTATATTCCTAACAGGAGCTGTTTGCCTGAACCTCTCTTCTCAGTTATTCGGGATTTGTCAGCAAATTATAAAAATATAATTTTTTGTGGTTATTTTAATGCTGACCTCTTTCTTAATGATACAAGAGCCAATCAACTCACTGATGAGGTTGCAGCTACGGGTCTTACCGTCACAAACGCTCATGCCACTCGTGTTGGCCCAAACTCCACTCCGAGTCTCCTTGACTTAATGATTGTATCTGATTCGTCAAATGTTCTTCTTGTGGATCAACTAAGTATTGAAGGTATATCTGATCACGATTTGTTATTTTGCAACTACAACATTGACTTTTCGCGAACTATTTCTCCGTCTTCATTTCAGTTCCGTGATTTTAAATCTATTAACTTTGATGCACTACTATTTGACGCTTGTAATTTCCCGTGGGATTTATGTTATTGTTTATACAATGTCAATGATAAAATTAATTTTTTTTCAATACTTACTGCTGAAACTGTATGAAAAACATGTTCCATTGAAGACAGTTACAGTTCGTAACAAGAATTGTCCGTGGTTCACATCTGAAGTACTTAGTTCTATTAAAAATCGACGTTAATTGTATTCTTAATGGAAGCAATACCCTTCTGCTATAAACTGGGAGAATTTCTGTCGTGCTCGTAACCATTCAACTACTCGAAGAGCTAAAAAAAAGGTTTTTTATGTCTTAATTAAGCACCCACCAAACCTCTCCCAAACTGTATAGCGGTTTGCGTTGAATCGATTTCAATCGATTACCCCTTTCCTATCTGTTGGCGACTCAGATTTAATTCCAGGCAATTTAATTTTTAATAAACATTTTAAATCCCCATTAGGGAAAATAATCCATTATTTTTATTGTTTTGAAGATTAGTTTCAGTGTGTAGTTTAAGGCAAACTTTTCTACAAAAGTTTTCTAGCGCCCTTAAAATTTGAGCAGGAACGTACGACGAAGTACGTAGGCATTAAATATTCGTTTGTTTTTTTTATTTTTTTCATCATATTGTTTTCTTTTAACAACGTTGAATCGATTTCAATCGATTACCCCTTTCCTATCTGTTGGCGACACAGATTTTATTTTTTTTTTATACCTATTTTTTTTTTACATTGAGCCACCCCACCCACTTGAGCTAGTTGGGAAATAGCACATAGCAAGCTGGCGTTGTATTGTTGCATTGTTTTTGCATACATATCGTTAATTCTCTATCTCTTTACTCTACTATGGTTTTGAGTTTTGACGTTTCGACTTTTGATAAACGATTTTTTTTTACGCGGTGCCGGTGCACATTTTGACGAATTTAATTCGGTTGTTTATTAATTTATTTGTTTGTGGATTCGTAAAATCCAAAGTGCCGCGGTGTTTAAAATTTAAATCGTATTAAAAATATTGCAAAAGACGTTACGGTTATATTAATCATAATTAAAAGTCATTAGATTAGTTAAAATTTTATTTTGCCTAAATTTTACTCTACCTGGTGGTGGATTCCCCTTTTCCCCTTTCACCAAATTCTTGACCTGGATTTCACTCAAAATCAGGTATTCCCCACAATCCAGCTTCACTGCAGTCGGTGGTCGGAGGTCTGCAAAAACACATTTAAGTGTAGATTTTCTTCAAAAGCCAACTCCAACTTAATGTAAATGAATTTGAATGTATTAGTAGAAGAATATTTTTCTCTTTTTACAATCTCAGCTGTCAGCCTTCTTTGGAAATTGAAATTCTCTTGTTTACTTGCGGTTATAGGTACTATGAGGCAAGTTATGAATTCGTGCAAAAAAAAGTTTTGAGATATCAATCAAACATGAAATTACGATAATAGCGAACTCGAAAAAAGTGGGTTTGGAAATTCAGTGTGTAAGTCTGTCTGTCTGTCTGTCTGTTAGTCTGTCTGTCAGTCTGTCTGTCAGTCTGTCTGTCAGTCTGTCTGTCATTCTGTCTGTCAGTCTGCCTGTCAGTCTGTCTGTCAGTCTGTCTGTCAGTCTGTCTGTCAGTCTGTCTGTCAGTCTGTCTGTCAGTCTGTCTGTCAGTCTGTCTGTCAGTCTGTCAGTCTGTCTGTCAGTCTGTCTGTCAGTCTGTCTGTCAGTCTGTCTTTCAGTCTGTCTGTCAGTCTGTCAGTCTGTCTGTCAGTCTGTCAGTCTGTCTGTCAGTCTGTCTTACAGTCTGTCTGTTAGTCTGTCCATCAGTCCGTCTGTCAGTCGGTCTGTAAGTCTGTCTGTCAGTCTGTCTGTCAGTCTGTCTTACAGTCTGTCTGTTAGTCTGTCCATCAGTCCGTCTGTCAGTCTGTCTGTCAGTCTGTCTGTCAGTCTGTCTGTCAGTCTGTCTGTCAGTCTGTCTGTCAGTCTGTCAGTCTGTCTGTCAGTCAGTCTGTCAGTCTGTCAGTCTGTCAGTCTGTCAGTCTGTCAGTCTGTCAGAATTTCTAAACTGGGAGAATTTCTGTCGTGCTCGTAACCATTCAACTACTCGAAGAGCTAAAAAAAAGGTTTTTTATGTCTTAATTAAGCACCCACCAAACCTCTCCCAAACTGTATAGCGGTTTGCGTTGAATCGATTTCAATCGATTATCCCTTTCCTATCTGTTGGCGACTCAGATTTAATTCCAGGCAATTTAATTTTTAATAAACATTTTAAATCCCCATTAGGGAAAATAATCCATTATTTTTATTGTTTTGAAGATTAGTTTCAGTTTGTAGTTTAAGGCAAACTTTTCTACAAAAGTTTTCTAGCGCCCTTAAAATTTGAGCAGGAACGTACGACGAAGTACGTAGGCATTAAATATTCGTTTGTTTTTTTTATTTTTTTCATCATATTGTTTTCTTTTAACAACGTTGAATCGATTTCAATCGATTACCCCTTTCCTATCTGTTGGCGACACAGCTTTTTTTTTTTTTTATACCTATTTTTTTTTTACATTGAGCCACCCCACCCACTTGAGCTAGTTGGGAAATAGCACATAGCAAGCTGGCGTTGTATTGTTGCATTGTTTTTGCATACATATCGTTAATTCTCTATCTCTTTACTCTACTATGGTTTTGAGTTTTGACGTTTCGACTTTTGATAAACGATTTTTTTTTACGCGGTGCCGGTGCACATTTTGACGAATTTAATTCGGTTGTTTATTAATTTATTTGTTTGTGGATTCGTAAAATCCAAAGTGCCGCGGTGTTTAAAATTTAAATCGTATTAAAAATATTGCAAAAGACGTTACGGTTATATTAATCATAATTAAAAGTCATTAGATTAGTTAAAATTTTATTTTGCCTAAATTTTACTCTACCTGGTGGTGGATTCCCCTTTTCCCCTTTCACCAAATTCTTGACCTGGATTTCACTCAAAATCAGGTATTCCCCACAATCCAGCTTCACTGCAGTCGGTGGTCGGAGGTCTGCAAAAACACATTTAAGTGTAGATTTTCTTCAAAAGCCAACTCCAACTTAATGTAAATGAATTTGAATGTATTAGTAGAAGAATATTTTTCTCTTTTTACAATCTCAGCTGTCAGCCTTCTTTGGAAATTGAAATTCTCTTGTTTACTTGCGGTTATAGGTACTATGAGGCAAGTTATGAATTCGTGCAAAAAAAAGTTTTGAGATATCAATCAAACATGAAATTACGATGATAGCGAACTCGAAAAAAGTGGGTTTGGAAATTCAGTGTGTAAGTCTGTCTGTCTGTCTGTCTGTTAGTCTGTCTGTCAGTCTGTCTGTCAGTCTGTCTGTCAGTCTGTCTGTCAGTCTGTCTGTCATTCTGTCTGTCAGTCTGCCTGTCAGTCTGTCTGTCAGTGTGTCTGTCAGTCTGTCTGTCAGTCTGTCTGTCAGTCTGTCTGTCAGTCTGTCAGTCTGTCTGTCAGTCTGTCTGTCAGTCTGTCTGTCAGTCTGTCTTTCAGTCTGTCTGTCAGTCTGTCAGTCTGTCTGTCAGTCTGTCAGTCTGTCTGTCAGTCTGTCTTACAGTCTGTCTGTTAGTCTGTCCATCAGTCCGTCTGTCAGTCGGTCTGTAAGTCTGTCTGTCAGTCTGTCTGTCAGTCTGTCTTACAGTCTGTCTGTTAGTCTGTCCATCAGTCCGTCTGTCAGTCTGTCTGTCAGTCTGTCTGTCAGTCTGTCTGTCAGTCTGTCTGTCAGTCTGTCTGTCAGTCTGTCAGTCTGTCTGTCAGTCAGTCTGTCAGTCTGTCAGTCTGTCAGTCTGTCAGTCTGTCAGTCTGTCAGTCTGTCAGTCTGTCAGAATTTCTAAACTGGGAGAATTTCTGTCGTGCTCGTAACCATTCAACTACTCGAAGAGCTAAAAAAAAGGTTTTTTATGTCTTAATTAAGCACCCACCAAACCTCTCCCAAACTGTATAGCGGTTTGCGTTGAATCGATTTCAATCGATTACCCCTTTCCTATCTGTTGGCGACTCAGATTTAATTCCAGGCAATTTAATTTTTAATAAACATTTTAAATCCCCATTAGGGAAAATAATCCATTATTTTTATTGTTTTGAAGATTAGTTTCAGTGTGTAGTTTAAGGCAAACTTTTCTACAAAAGTTTTCTAGCGCCCTTAAAATTTGAGCAGGAACGTACGACGAAGTACGTAGGCATTAAATATTCGTTTGTTTTTTTTATTTTTTTCATCATATTGTTTTCTTTTAACAACGTTGAATCGATTTCAATCGATTACCCCTTTCCTATCTGTTGGCGACACAGCTTTTTTTTTTTTTTATACCTATTTTTTTTTTACATTGAGCCACCCCACCCACTTGAGCTAGTTGGGAAATAGCACATAGCAAGCTGGCGTTGTATTGTTGCATTGTTTTTGCATACATATCGTTAATTCTCTATCTCTTTACTCTACTATGGTTTTGAGTTTTGACGTTTCGACTTTTGATAAACGAATTTTTTTTACGCGGTGCCGGTGCACATTTTGACGAATTTAATTCGGTTGTTTATTAATTTATTTGTTTGTGGATTCGTAAAATCCAAAGTGCCGCGGTGTTTAAAATTTAAATCGTATTAAAAATATTGCAAAAGACGTTACGGTTATATTAATCATAATTAAAAGTCATTAGATTAGTTAAAATTTTATTTTGCCTAAATTTTACTCTACCTGGTGGTGGATTCCCCTTTTCCCCTTTCACCAAATTCTTGACCTGTATTTCACTCAAAATCAGGTATTCCCCACAATCCAGCTTCACTGCAGTCGGTGGTCGGAGGTCTGCAAAAACACATTATAGTGTAGATTTTCTTCAAAAGCCAACTCCAACTTAATGTAAATGAATTTGAATGTATTAGTAGAAGAATATTTTTCTCTTTTTACAATCTCAGCTGTCAGCCTTATTTGGAAATTGAAATTCTCTTGTTTACTTGCGGTTATAGGTACTATGAGGCAAGTTATGAATTCGTGCAAAAAAAAATTTTGAGATATCAATCAAACATGAAATTACGATGATAGCGAACTCGAAAAAAGTGGGTTTGGAAATTCAGTGTGTAAGTCTGTCTGTCTGTCTGTCTGTTAGTCTGTCTGTCAGTGTGTCTGTCAGTCTGTCTGTCAGTCTGTCTGTCAGTCTGTCTGTCATTCTGTCTGTCAGTCTGCCTGTCAGTCTGTCTGTCAGTCTGTCTGTCAGTCTGTCTGTCAGTCTGTCTGTCAGTCTGTCTGTCAGTCTGTCTGTCAGTCTGTCTGTCAGTCTGTCTGTCAGTCTGTCAGTCTGTCTGTCAGTCTGTCTGTCAGTCTGTCTGTCAGTCTGTCTTTCAGTCTGTCTGTCAATCTGTCAGTCTGTCTGTCAGTCTGTCAGTCTGTCTGTCAGTCTGTCTTACAGTCTGTCTGTTAGTCTGTCCATCAATCCGTCTGTCAGTCGGTCTGTAAGTCTGTCTGTCAGTCTGTCTGTCAGTCTGTCTTACAGTCTGTCTGTTAGTCTGTCCATCAGTCCGTCTGTCAGTCTGTCTGTCAGTCTGTCTGTCAGTCTGTCTGTCAGTCTGTCTGTCAGTCTGTCTGTCAGTCTGTCTGTCAGTCTGTCTGTCAGTCTGTCTGTCAGTCTGTCTGTCAGTCTGTCTGTCAGTCTGTCTGTCAGTCTGTCTGTCAGTCTGTCTGTCAGTCTGTCTGTCAGTCTGTCTGTCAGTCTGTCAGTCTGTCTGTCAGTCTGTCTGTCAGTCTGTCTGTCAGTCTGTCTTTCAGTCTGTCTGTCAGTCTGTCAGTCTGTCTTACAGTCTGTCTGTTAGTCTGTCCATCAATCCGTCTGTCAGTCGGTCTGTAAGTCTGTCTGTCAGTCTGTCTGTCAGTCTGTCTGTCAGTCTGTCTGTCAGTCTGTCTGTCATTCTGTCTGTCAGTCTGCCTGTCAGTCTGTCTGTCAGTCTGTCTGTCAGTCTGTCTGTCAGTCTGTCTGTCAGTCTGTCTGTCAGTCTGTCTGTCAGTCTGTCTGTCAGTCTGTCAGTCTGTCTGTCAGTCTGTCTGTCAGTCTGTCTGTCAGTCTGTCTTTCAGTCTGTCTGTCAGTCTGTCAGTCTGTCTGTCAGTCTGTCAGTCTGTCTGTCAGTCTGTCTTACAGTCTGTCTGTTAGTCTGTCCATCAGTCCGTCTGTCAGTCTGTCTGTCAGTCTGTCTGTCAGTCTGTCTGTCAGTCTGTCTGTCAGTCTGTCTGTCAGTCTGTCTGTCAGTCTGTCTGTCAGTCTGTCTGTCAGTCTGTCTGTCAGTCTGTCTGTCAGTCTGTCAGTCTGTCTGTCAGTCTGTCTGTCAGTCTGTCTGTCAGTCTGTCTGTCAGTCTGTCTGTCAGTCTGTCTGTCAGTCTGTCTGTCAGTCTGTCTGTCAGTCTGTCTGTCAGTCTGTCTGTCAGTCTGTCTGTAAGTCTGTCTGTCAGTCTGTCTGTCAGTCTGTCTGTCAGTCTGTCTGTCAGTCTGTCTGTCAGTCTGTCTGTCAGTCCGTCTGTCTGTCAGTCTGTCTGTCAGTCTGTCTGTCAGTCCGTCTGTCTGTCAGTCTGTCTGTCAGTCTGTCTGTCAGTCTGTCTGTCAGTCTTTCAGTCTGTCTGTCAGTCTGTCAGTCTGTCTGTCTGTCTGTCTGTCTGTCTCTCTGTCAGTCTGTCTATCAGTCTGTCTGTCAGTCTGTCAGTCTGTCAGTCTGTCAGTCTGTCAGTCTGTCAGTCTGTCAGTCTGTCAGTCTGTCAGTCTGTCAGTCTGTCAGTCTGTCAGTCTGTCAGTCTGTCAGTCTGTCAGTCTGTCAGTCTGTCAGTCTGTCAGTCTGTCAGTCTGTCAGTCTGTCAGTCTGTCAGTCTGTCAGTCTGTCAGTCTGTCAGTCTGTCAGTCTGTCAGTCTGTCAGTCTGTCAGTCTGTCAGTCTGTCAGTCTGTCAGTCTGTCAGTCTGTCAGTCTGTCAGTCTGTCAGTCTGTCAGTCTGTCAGTCTGTCAGTCTGTCAGTCTGTCAGTCTGTCAGTCTGTCAGTCTGACAGACTGTCTGTCAGTCTGTCAGCCTGTCAGTCTGTCAGTCTGTCAGTCTGTCAGTCTGTCAGTCTGTCAGTCTGTCAGTCTGTCAGTCTGTCAGTCTGTCAGTCTGTCAGTCTGTCAGTCTGTCAGTCTGTCAGTCTGTCAGTCTGTCAGTCTGTCAGTCTGTCAGTCTGTCTGTCAGTCTGTCTGTCAGTCTGTCTGTCAGTCTGTCCATCAGTCTGTCCATCAGTCCGTCTGTCAGTCTGTCTGTCAGTCTGTCTGTCAGTCTGTCTGTCAGTCTGTCTGTCAGTCTGTCTGTCAGTCTGTCTGTCAGTCTGACTGACTGACATACAGACAGTCTGTCAGTCTGTCAGTCTGTCAGTCTGTCAGTCTGTCAGTCTGTCAGTCTGTCAGTCTGTCAGTCTGTCAGTCTGTCAGTCTGTCAGTCTGTCAGTCTGTCAGTCTGTCAGTCTGTCAGTCTGTCAGTCTGTCAGTCTGTCAGTCTGTCAGTCTGTCAGTCTGTCAGTCTGTCAGTCTGTCAGTCTGTCAGTCTGACAGACTGTCTGTCAGTCTGTCAGTCTGTCAGTCTGTCAGTCTGTCAGTCTGTCAGTCTGTCAGTCTGTCAGTCTGTCAGTCTGTCAGTCTGTCAGTCTGTCAGTCTGTCAGTCTGTCAGTCTGTCAGTCTGTCAGTCTGTCAGTCTGTCAGTCTGTCAGTCTGTCAGTCTGTCTGTCAGTCTGTCTGTCAGTCTGTCTGTCAGTCTGTCCATCAGTCTGTCCATCAGTCCGTCTGTCAGTCTGTCTGTCAGTCTGTCTGTCAGTCTGTCTGTCAGTCTGTCTGTCAGTCTGTCTGTCAGTCTGTCTGTCAGTCTGTCTGTCAGTCTTTCTGTCAGTCTGACTGACTGACATACAGACAGTCTGTCAGTCTGTCAGTCTGTCAGTCTGTCAGTCTGTCAGTCTGTCAGTCTGTCAGTCTGTCAGTCTGTCAGTCTGTCAGTCTGTCAGTCTGTCAGTCTGTCAGTCTGTCAGTCTGTCAGTCTGTCAGTCTGTCAGTCTGTCAGTCTGTCAGTCTGTCAGTCTGTCAGTCTGTCAGTCTGTCAGTCTGTCAGTCTGACTGTCTGTCTGTCAGTCTGTCTGTCAGTCTGTCTGTCAGTCTGTCTGTCAGTCCGTCTGTCAGTATGTCAGTCAGTCAGTCTGTCAGTCTGTCTCTCTGTCAGTCTGTCTATCAGTCTGTCTGTCAGTCTGTCTGTCAGTCTGTCTGTCAGTCTATCTGTCAGTCTGTCTGCCAGTCTGTCATTCGCACCCGCAGCCTAAACTTTGTATGTAGGCTTTTTATGGTAACCGTCAGGGGTTTTTATGGAAATTTTTTTTTCAAGGCCTAAAAATAAAGGTACCTATCATGTAACGGTATTGAATAAGATTGTTTCTCTCGAAAACGGCTCTAACGATTTTGAGATCATCGAAAATAATGTCATATTTCAGATGGAAACCTTCACACCTAGTAGGTACTTTACTTTTCTAAAATGAAGAAGAAAAAACTGTTTCGCCTTTCGCAATAAAGAACGTGAAAATTACCAAAAAATATGTGTCTTTAAGCTTAAGATGTTCTTTATTTTTTGTATATAATATAAAATAATAAAACATCATAATAACAATACTCTGACAGTAAATATTATTATAAACTCAAAAAATAAAATTTTGCAGATAGTGCCTTTACGTAGTTAGCGGTAGTATTGGTAAATAAGGTAGGTAGGTACCAGGCACGAGGCGTGACTTTTTTGGTAGCGGAAGCACTCAACATAAATCCAGAAATTAAAGACTTTTTTTTTAGATCACAGTTTTTTTAGTCCACTTATTGCAATCATTAAATAAATAAATAAAATATAAAATAATATACATAATATAAAAACAATATTTTAATTAAAAGCTAATAAAAAAAAGGCACCTACATTTGCACACACATTACACTAACACAGAGTAAAAAAAACTTCTTTACTCTTTTTTTCCATGAAATCAAACTCATTTATAGTTTGAGACAATAAGCAACTCAATAGATACATTAATTGTTTTCTCTCTAGCTCCTGTTTTCTATCATGACATTTTCGTAATGCATTCACTCAAATCATTCTTCACACGTTAGTGAAAAAGAAAGAAACCAAACCAACATTTGTTTCACTTTGGCTGAGATCTAAGTTAAGAAAGCGAAAAAATGGAATGCCTAGCTGTTATGCATTCTAGGTATTTTTTGAGAAGCTTTTTTGTTTGAGCATTACTTATACGAACATTAATGAGTGATGTGTGTAATTTCAGTTGGCTTGGAGTTGGAGTAGAAGGGTATTTGGAAGTTGAGTTCAGAAGGCGATAATAATGGAATGCTAAGGTGTTACGCATTTAAGTTTTTATTAAGATTGAGCATTACAAATAAAATAATGGAGTGATGTTTAGCATTCTCAGCAGTAATTAGCAGAGAAATCATGATTTTTTTTTTCTTAATTTTGGTAAAATATGATACTGTTCTCATAATGGTATTGGGATTTAATTTACAAAATACATTAAATAAGAATGGATTAGTAGATAATATAAATAATATAATCATACAATTTGGAATTTTTGAATTCTTTGCTAGGTACGATTTTGGTTCAACGGAAGCACTCATTCCACTCAATATATGAACGCTTCGTCCCTGGTAGGTACCTATATGTTGGGTAGGCAGGAAGGTACATTATGTAGGGTCGTGGTACCAAAACCCGAACAGTTAACCATAAATCGAAAGTAAAAGTCCTGCCAAAGTGTATATTTCAATAAAAACAAGTAAAATAAATTTGGTGTGAAGGGTAAAATATTTGTTGATCAGTCAAAAGTAAACAAATATTAGTGAGTGCAATAGCTTCATTATTAATAAAAGGCACTACTGGGTAGCACAAACTTGCTCATGTGGCAGGTAAGCTAGGACTTAACAGTAAAAAGGCATAAATGGTTCTCTGCATGTTGTAGTCTTTAAATTTTTGTATATGAAATATTTGTTTAGATTCTTTCAATTAATTTAAAACTCAATAATTAAAAACAAATCCTTTGAAAAATAACTTATATCAAACCAGATTCTTCCCAAAAAATCGTTGTATGCCAGTAATGGGATATTATCGAACGTAAAGTAATTTTATGAAAATATTTTTATGAAAAATTTTGAGTATGTCAATTTTAAAAAATTAATAACTTCTATTCAAAAACTAAATTTAAAAAAATTCACCATTGGTTTTCAATATATTAAATTTAAGAAAAAAAAATTTTTTGTTTAATAAATATTTTTTTTTATGAAAAGCTATGACAAAAAAAAGTACACCATTATCATTCAGCTAATTAGGCCTTACTTAAAATTAAGTTTGGTTAAAATCCGTTGAGTCATTAACGAGAAAGAAAAAATTAAAAAAAACCCTTATAGGACAGTTACCGTTAAAACTGATTTTTGAGAATAAAGATTTCCACTGTCTAAAAGGCCTTATATGCCCTATTACTCATGTTACATTTAATCAAAATCGTTATGGCCGTTTTTAAGAAAAACAAGCTTTTTCATTACCGTTGCATGGTAGATACCGTTATTCTTAGGCCCCCCTGACGGTTAGCATAAAAAGTCTACATACCAAGTTTAATGGATATCAGCCCAACCATTTAGGCTGCAGGTGCGAATGACAGACTGACAGACAGACTGATAGACAGACTCACAGAAAGAATTTCCAGACCCAATTTTTTCGACTTCGCTATCATCGTAATGTCATGTCTGATTGTTATCTCAAAACTTTTTTTTTTGTACGAATTCATATAACCGCAAAAAAAAAAACAGAAAAACTACTAAAACCTCATTTTCACCAGTTGTCGAACACAAGTTTCCTTATTCCGAAAACTTGTTTCCTGGGATTCAAACACAAAAGGTAATGTTGTGTATTGCTTTTGCTGTACATTACAATACACTTCGATTGTTAACCACCACATAGTAAAGACGTGCCTACCTAGTTACTTATAAATAATATCATAAATATTAAACTTGAATTAAAAATCTAAAGTGTCTTTCTTTTATTTAACATAATTTAAGGAATAATATTCAAGAATCAAGAATATAACAAAAGTGGCGACGAGGAAAAAAAAAGAATAAACGTGTGCATTGTCATTGTGCAGTGAAAAAACAACGTCTTCGAATTTACTTCGAAATAAATGGAATAGGTAGTCGAATCCAAAAAATTTTTAATTTTATTGAGTCTAATTGAGAAAAACACATATAAAATACTCGCTAGTGCAACCCAAAAGTCCATCAAAGTGCAGTTATAATGATTTAATTGAAATTTTACAAAAATATTTTGCACCGCGATCAAATATTCGTTTGGAGCTCTATAAATTCAAGAAAATTATCCAAGAAGGGCAAAGCATCCAGGAATTTATTATTCATCTTAAAGAAGTTGCAAAAACATGTGATTTTAGTAATTTTGCCAAAGAATAAAATGTGACAAAAACAATATGATGTGACAAAATGGAAGGGTATAAACCACTACACTTTAAGGGCCAATCTTTTCAGCTCTGGTTAAATCTCTGGTTTGTTCACCATAGAATTTTCTTAACCAGTTGTTTCGAAACTCGGTTAACCACAGTTCGTTCATCATTTTATCTACTTCGGTTACCAAACCAGAGATAGTTCCAGTTTTCCAGTGGTCCGGTTGTGAAACGGAATCTCTGGTTAAGTTTGTTTATACCTTTATGAATGCGAGAGGAAGAGATCGAAGATTTTGTCAATAATTGATAATAGCCTGTCTCGTTTCGATGCACATGGATAAACTGAATTGATTCATTTACGAACAAAGGAAAACAAAAAGGGGTGGAATTTATTAAGATGGTAGATCATCATTTTTTTAAATTTTAAAAAATAACGGTAATACTTACATTTAAGTTTTATTTTTTTTTTAAAGCCAATAATTTTTCTATTAGATGTTTTTAAATCAAGTGAAACCTATGCATAGTCTTTGAAAAAACGAACTTTAAACTCAAAAATTGCGAAAAAAAAAGTAAAAATAACTTTGAAGTGTGATTTTTCAAAACTGTAAAATAAAATACTATTTTTTTTATAAAATTCGTTGCCTTACATACCACACTGTTTATGCCTTAATACGTAAGCAAGCAAAAAACAAGTATCCAATAAAAAATGGTTTTAGTAATTTTACATTTTCTCAAAAACCAGAAAACATAAAATCATTTTGTTTTCAGTTTATGATTTAAAATTAATATGAGCAACGAATTTTATAAAAAAAGTAGTATTTTATTTTACAGTTTTGAAAAATCACACTTCAAAGTTTTTTTTTACCTTTTTTTTTGCAATTTTTGAGCTTAAAGTCCGTTTTTTCAAAGACTATGCATAGGTTTTACTTGATTGCTTGATTTAAAAAACATCTAATAGAAAAAAGTATTGGCCTTAAAAACAGATATAAAACTTAGTTGTAAGTATTACCGTTATGTTTTAATATTTGTTTTAAATGTTTAGCACTGTTTTTATAAAATTGCCCCTCCTGCCCAAACGAAGGGAGATAGACCCCCCCACCCATAGTAAAAAATGCTTGTTTTGATCTGTTCTACAAAAAAAAGTTATTGTATTGATCTGTTCTACAAAAAACAGATATCAATTCTTGGCGCCAAAGTTATCGTACTCGTGCCGGATAATGGAAATAAAAAAGTAGTTTTAGTAATTTTCCATTTTCTCAAAAACCAGAAAACATAAAATCATTTTGTTTCCAGTTTATGATTTAAAATTAATGTGAGCAACGAATTTTAAAAAAAAAAGTAGTATTTTATTTTACAGTTTTGAAAAATCACACTTCAAAGATTTGTTTACCTTTTTTTTCGCAATTTTTGAGTTTAAAGTCCGGTTTTTCAAAGACTATGCATAGGTTTCACTTGATTTAAAAAGATCTAATAGAAAAAAAGTATTGGCTTTAAAAAAAGATATAAAACTTAGTTGTAAGTATTACCCTTATTTTTTAATATTTGTTTTAAATGTTTAGCACTGTTTTTATAAAATTGCCCCTCCCGCCCAAACGGAGGGAGATAGACCACCCCCACCTATAGTAAAAAATGCTTGTATTGATCTGTTCTACAAAAAAAAGTTATCAATTCTTGGCGCCAAAGTTATCGTACTCGTGCCAAATTTTCTAATCTAGAATTGCAACCAGAAATTAATAATCTTATAACTTTTACAGCTCAAAAACTTGATGTACAAGGTAAAATCAGTGTCCGCGTGGAGTTTCAAGAACACACATATGATTTAAAACTGATTGTGGTCGAAAGTACTCACTACTTTATACCATTAATAGGTCGAACTTTGTTACAAATTTTAACACCGTTTTGGAAAGAAAAGTTATTTGGAGGTTATCTAGGTTCAGTAAACAAAATCGAGGTAACATTTATTGATTTTATTAAAAATAACTTTCTGAATGTACTAACATCAAATCCAAATGAGACAATTAAAAATTTTTAAATAAGTGTCGTCCTTAAAGAAAATTATACACCCATTTTTCACAAAGCGTATTCAGTGCCCTTGAGAATTAAAGCCAAGTTAGAACAAGAGCTGAACCGCTTAGTATCAAACGGAACCTTGATTCTAGTCAAGTCAAGTGCGTGGGCAAGGCCGACAGTTTGCGTTCCGGAAGCAAATGGAGACATACGAATTTGTATGGATTGTTGTTCATTGTTCATTGAATCTTATTTCCATCCTTTGCCTCTCACAGAGGAAATATTTGCAAGTTTTGCAAATTGCAATGTGTTTTGCGTTATTGATTTGTCTGGTGCATACAACCAGGTGCGAGTAGCTCCAGCGAGCAGACAACTGTTAACAATCAATACGCATATAGGTCTTTTGCAGTACACAGTGTTGCCGTTAGGGGTTTCAATGGCACCATCTGCATTCCAGAGTACAATTGATTAGATTTTGAAACAATTAAATAACACGCGCTGCTTTGTTGGTGATATTGTTGTTGGTGGTAAGGACGAGACTGAATGCAAGATGAAATTGCATTCAAGTGTTAAAGAGACTTAATGAGTACAATCTTTAAATTATTTTAAACAAGTGTCGGTTTCTAGAAAAAAGTGTACAGTATTTAGGAAACATATTGTCAAACGGGAAAGTATTTCCAAATCCCGAAGAAGTTAGAGCAATAGGTGGATGCTCCAGAACCAACCAATTTGCAGCAACTTCAATCCTATTTAGGATTATTAAATTATTATGGTAGGTTTTTACCAAACCTATTTATTCTCTGTTAAAGAAAAATACAGATTTTGAATGGCCTAAAAATTGTCAAAAAGCGTTTGAAATGAGTAAAACTCTAATTTTTAGTTAAGTTTATTTTTCATCAAACAGATAATACATTTACATATACATCCTTAAGATCACTTGAAGATTGATAATTTATACTAAGTACCCACCAGGTTACATACAATAAATAATAATTGTTTTTTGAACACATTATCTGTTTAAACAATGAAAAAAATCAATTTAAGTACATACAGTGTTAGCTTCTCTTAAACATCTTGTTAGAGGCTCATTGAGTCCATAATCAAATCTATGAAAAGGTTCATGAAATAAACTTCTGTTTCGTAAGTATCTAGATGGAGCATAAATCTCAATTGAAGACAATAAACAAGAGCAATTAATGTGATTATTTAAAATATCTCTGGTATACATAACTGCGAAATATTTACGATGATCAGTGTTTATGTAAGCCAATAAGTTGGCATCGAAAATCGTACGAAGGCATTCGAATATTCCAATGTAGATGTAATAACCCGAACGCAACCGTGCCTTCCTTTATCGCAAAGGAGAAGAGTTGTACGGGGAGAATTTTGTAAAAAAAAGAACAGTAATGTTTTGATTATATAATTTATTTTACTCTTAGACCCGCTGTCTCAATGCTTACAGCTGCGGCCTTTCGAGTTAACGTTTCACCAAAATTCTGAGCTATTCCTCATCATCCTTTGCCTATTTATACAAATCATTTGCATGTCGATTTCCATCCCCACCACAAACCATACTTTAACACTTGTCCCATGAAAATGCATTATCATGCATTTTCATAAAAAAAGCGTTCTCGTCGTAAAATATCAATTTTTATTGCCAATTGATATCGATACCCAAAATGCATACATATCCAAACGTAGCTAAAAAGACTCCGGTCATTTACACCATTAAATAATAACTCATGCACTTCACACTGGCTCTATTTGTTGTGTATCTCTTATCGGTATCTATAGCCATAGCTATATCAAATTCAGATACACAACGAGCGACAATAGCGATTGACAATTGCAGTGTAAGGTATCAATGAATTTTGGGTGATGACACATTAATGAAGCTCGTGCTTTCCCTTTGCGTTTGCCATGCACTGTCCCATATAGTTGTGTATCTGGCGCAGTGGTTTCAGATGACAACAGGCAACAATTAATTAATTGCAGTGTTTAGGCGGCGCTATGGGTTTCTGGATATGATGATCATGAGGATCGTTTGCGCAACAAAAAGAATATCTCCAACATGAAATTATATGCGGTGGCTTGGGAGTGAAAATAGACATACCAATGGTAAGGGATGAGTCGCACGTAGTGGATCACTACATCCCGCTCCGCTTGAAGAAAGAAAATTATATATTGAAGAGGTTAATTTTCTGTAAAGTTGCGAAAGGATGAAAGGATTACATTTTATAAAAATTGCATTGTAGGTTTTGTTTAATTAAAAGATATAATTTTTTAAATTTGACAATATAAATGTACCATAAAAATTTAAATACGTAAGAATGTAAAATATTTATCTTAAAAATTTTTAACATGAAGTCTTATATTAATAATTTAAACATTTTTTTTTTTTTTGTTTTTATGTTAACTTATTTAGTTTTTATAAAAGATTTTTTTTTTTTATTTTAACAATCTTATATTTATGTATATATATTTTATTGGTTACTTAGATTATTTTTTTTTATTTTAACAATCTTATATTTATGTATATATATTTTATTGGTTACTTGGGATTTTGGCGTAGGACAAATTTTGGAGAGGGTTCAGGTTTTGAATTAAAATTCGTTTCTACTATGGTATCTTTAGATGAGGATTTTTGGGAGTTTTTGCCATGGAGTTGTATTTCGGTTTGTATTTTGTCGTTTTCTTTGATTTGATTTCTTCCTAGTTTAATATCCGAAGCAATGGGTTTTGGTTCATTTTTCACTTTGTAGGTTTGGTATCTTCTGAAGCAACTCAATACTAAAATTATAATTGTAATCGTGTAGATAAGTATATAATGATGAACGTGATGTTCACTTAGATTTGTCAGCGGTTTTGCCTCGTCTGCTTTTAACTCGCTTATTTGTTTAGATACTAATTTTAAGTCTTCATGGCTAGAGAATTTAATAATGGCTAAGTTTTTGGGGTATTTTGGTAAACTTGAAGTATTATTTATAAGTAATTTTGAAATGTTTATCGGAGGAATGTAAAATTTGCTAATTGTTGTAGAATTTTCGTCAAAAGTGTGTATTGTCATGTCTTTGTTTTTAAGGTAACAATGCCCTTTGATTTCTATTATGGCTGTACCGTGTAAATTATATGAGGTTATGTCTTCGTCACATATTTCGTCAATATAATAATTATTAAAAGTTGAGAAAATCCATTTATTCTTCTGCGAAAGTTGGATCCATACTGTTGAATGGTTGGATTGTCTTATTTCGCATGAGTTGGGAATAACTAATATTCTGTTTAGCAATTGGATTTCACATTGTGGGTTTTCGGATTTAGTACTCAATAATGGATGTGTAAGGGGACATATGAATTTATCATTTTGGGATTTGCAGAGAGATAACTCTGCTGTATTTAATTGATAGTAATTTTCTTTGTTGTAATCGAGAAAAATGTATTGAGAGGTAGGATGTATAAACACGAAGTTATTTTTATGTATAGTTGGCAAAAGAATACTTTTGTACAAAATATATTTTTCAACAAACGGAATTGGTATTTTAATTTCGTATATTATTTTGTTATCATGGATTGCTACTTTGGTAGTGCAAATTTTATAAAGAGATATAATGTTGTTATCTATCTGAGTACTAGGTAATTTTGTGTTTGATGGGAGTTCTTGTTTAATTTTTGTTAACACTACTTCAAATTGCTCAGGAGTTATAATGGATGGGTGAGGATTGCCATGGGTTACGTCTGTAACTAAATCAAGTATATCGTCTAATGCGTTTAGGTATCTCACAATGATGAGTGTGACTAAGGATGTGAGGGATTCCACTTCAGTGAAAGCGACAATGTTTGTCGTATTAATCAGTTTATCCAACATTTTTTTTGTAAAATCTAATTTAGAGTTGATTACCATCATTTGATTTTTGATAGCTGCTTCTGACTTGCTAAAAACGTTCTTGGTTGTTTCGAGGATAAGAGTTTGTTTTTTAACAAGGGATACCACATGGTCTTCATTTTCCCTAAGTTTTTGTATCTCTTTATTGTAGAATTGTGCGTCATCTTCGTAAAATGTACCGAAGAGTGATTTGCTTAAAATGCCTACAGCATTGAATAATGCTCTTTTTTGTCGGTAGTGTGGGTTCAAAAAACTATATTTCACTCCGATGTATTCCATTTAGTGGTGCATTTCAGATAATGTTGCGTCACATATTATTTTAAACTGATCTTTATCCTTAAGTTGTTGGCATATATTAGTGATTTCGGTGATAATTGTGGATGCCTCATCAAGTGCTTTGGTCAAATGCTCCATGTCATAATACACTACGAGTTTCCACTCATGAGTATATAACTCGGTGGGTCCTATTACTTCAAAACAAATACCAGCCTTTTGTTCGATTTGGCTTATAATCAAATTCCCATAAGTAATACTCAGAAGGCCAAGGAGGAGTATTGTGAACTTCATGTTCTGAAAAAAATGATTGTACATTTACTCAGTTTTTTTTTTCATCTGTGCGACTGTGTAATGGGTAGGTGAGCGGAAAAGAAAGATGAAAAGTTTTCTTTTGATATCACTGACGCAGTAGCTTTATTGTTTGTTTAAGATGAACAGGTATAAACAAAGGGGAACGATTTACTTGCTTTATAAACTAAATGATTATAAAATCTCAAACTAAAATATTTCAATGGAATACAATTAATATATTATCTAATTATTACTTTTATTTACGAGGCCATTGTAATGGACACACACAATTTTTTTTTTTTTTTTGATTAGGAATTATTCCATGAAGGGCTTCAGATCATTATTGTGTACTACTTTCGTTTTGTTTCTAATAGTTATTTCTGTCGTTTCGTCGGAAATAATTGTTGTTATTTCAATTGGTCCTTCCCATAGAGAAGAGAATTTGTTCTTTCTTGTATGGTTTTTGATAAGAACTTTGTCTCCTAAATTAAATGTTTTTGGTTTCAAATGCTTGTCATAATATTTTTTTGACTTTTCTTTATTACCTACTAAAGTCTCCTTGGCAACATGGAATCCGTGCTGTAATCCGGACTTTAGTTCGTTGTAGTAATTTTCATAATTATAGGTAGGTTGCGGATTTCTTCCAAGAATAGCTGGAATCCTGGCCGGATAACCGTACAATAGTTGGTGTGGCGTATAGCCAGTGCTGCTATGTGGGGTTGTGTTGAACACAAAAATTGCGAAGGTATGGGATCCATGTGTTCCATGAAATGTGATCGCGATTCACATAATGCCTTAGATATTCGGCTAGTGTGCGGTGGCTACGTTCAAGTGCACCATTAGTTTGAGGGTGGTATGGGGTAGTTTGATTTTTTTTTTATTTTGAGAAGTTTGCAAATTTCCTTAAACAATTGGCTGAGAAAATTCGTGCCTTGATCCGTTAGGAGTGCTTCAGGAAATCCAAAGCGACATAAAATTTTTTCGGCAAACTCCCTAGCTACAGTAGAGGCTTCTGCATTTTCTAGTGGTATAGCCTCAGTAAATTTGGTCAGGTCATCTTGGAAGGTAAGGAGATATTTATGGTTCTCGTAACTAATTGGAAGAGGCCCTACAATATCTAAAGCTACTCTTTCGAACGGAGTTGAGCTTGTTGTAGTAATCTTCATGGGAACTCGGGGATTCTGTATTAACTTGTTTGTCTGACAGGATTTACATTGTAGTATATAGTTTTTTATGTCATTGTTCATTGTTGGCCAATAATATTGTTGCTTAATTTTCTTTATAGTCCTTGTTATGCCTTGGTGACCTCCGAGGGGGGAGTCATGGAATTCATAAAGTACCGTTTTTATCGACTCGATATTATCCAAAAATATCTTTTTATTGGTAAAAACGTAAACGACCTTGTTTTGATTTTGAAAAATGTATGTTAAGATTGTTTTTAATTTAGTTTTTGATTCAGTGTCCATGTGAGGTAACGAAAATCAGATAGACTGTTCATCAGTATTAAGGTCGCTAACTGAAGTGAGACATGTTTTAATTATTTTCATATCTTTGTCGGTTCTGATTGGGATGGGTAAAGTTGTTATAAAGAGTGTTTCATTATTATGTGAAAATGTGGAAAATTCTCCTATCTTTGGTTTATTAAAACTTGGACATTTATTTTGTAAAAATTCTTCGTCTACTGATTCTATTATTGGTAATATTATTACTTTAATTTAAGTTGTTTTGTTTTCAAAAATTGATCCATTATTTTCCACAAGAGTGAAGGTTGACAAGACTTCTATATTTTCTACCTCATCATCTTGTATATTTACTTGGCTTACTTGATTTCTAGCTTGGTTGCGGGTTGTCACCAGTACCTTACGGTCGTTGTTAATTTTTACCCTACTGAGAGCGTCTGCGATGACATTACATTTACCTTGTTTGTGAATAATGTTGAAGTCGTATTCTTCCATCAAGATGCGCCATTGTAACAATCTGGATGTGGGTTTTTTTGTCCAATTAACCATAGTAAATTGTTATGGTCTGTGTAAATAGTGAACTTTCGTCCATAGATATATGGTCGAAACTGTTTAAGTGCATAAACAATTGCTAACAACTCCTTTTCCGACGTTGTGTATCTTGTTTCTTTATCATTGAGGGTTCGACTTATAAATGAGATTGGTTTATCGTGTCCAATCGGACCTTGAGAAAGAACCGCCCCTAAAGCTATATCGCTAGCGTCAGTAGTATCAATGAATTCTTTAGAAAAGTCAGGATAATAAAGTATGGGAGGTTCTATAATTTTTTGTTTTATACTTCTGAAAGATTCGTCGCAGAAGGCTTCCCATTTAAAGATAGCGTCTTTTCGTAAAAGTTTTGTCATTGGTTTGGATAAATTTGCACAATTGGGAATGAACTTTCGATAGTATCCCACAAAACCTAAAAATTATTTAACATCTTTTGGCTTTTTGGGCACGGGGAATGTTCTAACTGCCTTGATCTTTTCGGGATCAGGCTTGATTCCTTCTTCTGAAATAATATGCCCCAAGTAACTTAATTCTTTTTTAAGAATGTTACACTTTTCTGGTTGGAATTTCAAATTATTCTTCCTTAGACGTTTCAGAATATTATAGCCTATTCACACCGAAAACGAAATCTAGATTTCGAGCAAAAAGTTCAAAATCTCTTCAAAATCAAGTAGATTTCCCATACATTTGCAGATTTCAAAATCTAGTAGATTACGACGAAATCTCCTCAAAATCTAGTTGCAAATGAAAATTGTTTAAAACAAACACACCTTTAAAATATTCAGCGAAATGCTGACTAGACTTGACGGCTGCTGTAAAAAAAAAAACAAAACAAAACTTTTGTGTTTGTCAATGTTTACCGTTGCGTCTGGTAAGTTTTCATTTTATTTTATAAATAAAATAAATAAATTTATAATTCTGATTGTTTTCTGGCAGAAAAAAATGGAACAAAAAAAAAAAGAAAGAAGAATTGGTGCCTGGATGATGAGGAATACCTGGTGGAGTTGTGGGGTGAAAAAATTCACGAACTCCGTGGAAGCCGAAAAATCGACCATATTCTAAAAGAATAATAATAATCATAAATAATAATCATACGAAATGCTGTAGCCCTAAAACAGGAACATTACCTTTGTCCACAGCAATCTCTATCGGTTGCGTTTCTCTACGGCCTTCATTATGATCGCTCTTTCCTTTTGAAGTTGTAATAGTTCCAAAATTAAGAGATTTCTTTTTTTGTTTGTATCGGACTGCACTTATCAAATAATTAAGATTATTAATTAAATCCGTATTTTGAATTAAAATTAACTGGAATTTTTCTTCGTTAATTTTTTGGCTAGTTGAAATTTTTTTGCAACAATTCAATATTTGAAATTTTTTAAGAAATTGACAGAAACGTCAAACAAAATCTAGTTTATGTGCGGTGTGAACAGCTCAACTAGATTACGAAATCTCTTTGCTCGAAATCTAGATTTCGATGTCAGTGTGAATAGGCTATTAACGAGCTTTCGGTTGTGGCTATCAAGATCATACCCATAGATGACGATGTCATCTACATAAACAAAACATTCGATACCCTGCAGTCCCATGAGAACATTATTCATGAGGCGTTGGAACGTAGCAGGGGCGTTTTTCAAACCAAATGGCATACGGTTATATTCATAGTGACCAAATGGCGTGCTGAACGCAGTTTTTTCTTTATCAGCTTCGGCTACCAATATTTGGTGAAACCCTTTGGCTAAATCAAGAGTGCTGAAATATTTTGCCTGACCTAGCTGGTCGAAAATGTCTGTGATATTTGGCAATGGGTATGCATCTTCGATTGTTTGTTCATTTAACTTTCTGAAGTCTACGACTACTCTCCATTTTTTTTCGCCATCGTTACCAGATTTTTTCGGAACCAAGAGGAGAGGTGAGTTCCAGGGACTGAAGCTAGGTTGTATAATTGAATCATCAATCATTTCGTTTACCTGCTTGTGAATTTCTTGCTTCTGACTTTCGGGAAGTCTGTATGGTTTTAAGAATAAAGGGGGCTTACTGTCGTTGGTTATTATTTTATGTTCCATTGCATTGGTGTAAGTAAGGTGGTCACCTTTGAGGAAGAACAAATCATTGAATTCTCTACAGATGTTCAATATTGATTTTTGTTCCTCTTGATTGCAATGGTCCAGTTTTATAATTGTTTGTAAATCTGATAGCCTCTTCTGCAAACGATCTATATGACTATCAGCTGAAATAATATTATAGTTGTCAAGAGTATCCCATTCTAAATTTAAGTCGTTTGGATGAATGTTTTTTTTTTCTTCTAAAGTATTCATTAATAATATTTTTATTTTATTTTTTTCAGGTTTAACTATAGTTTCACCTACATACACCCCTGGGATTATTTCTTTCTTCTTTATTACTATATCCCGTGATTTATTGGAATTAAATGGAACTTCTATCATTTGCTGACTACGTTGCACAAGTGTTATGTATTTATTTTTTGCTATCCCAGTCTTACTTTTGTGCTATGGTTTTTGTTACCATAGGCTTATTTTTAATTTTTGTACTTATAACTTTTTCCTTAGGAAGTGGTTTGCTAACAATTTTATCGTAGTCTTGTTTTGATGAATCGTCTGATCCGACCCGTAGGCAAGCCCGAAGGCAGGCGGTATCATTCAACGATTGCCATACTTTTTCTGTACCCCCTACACTATTGTCTGTATGACATTGAGAGGAGTTAGAGCCAGTATGGTACCCTTCGATTGTACAATCTTCTTGAAGGTCAGTTTTGACTTGAATTGAGTAATCTTTGTGCAAATTTTTAGTTCCATTAAATGTTACAGATTTGGGTACCGAATGGATTTCTCTATTTGCTTTTGATACATTAGCGGAAACACCCGCTTTATGATAATGAATAGTACTCAGTACTTTCCCAAAATTATGTATCATAGCGGTACATTGATCATCAATGAAGGGAAAGATCTTAATAAAATTTTGATCGTAGCTAAGTACGCATGAATATTTTTTTAAAAAATCGTTTCCTATTATGCCGTCAAAATCCATGTCGGTACATACATCTAGAATATGAAAGGGGTGGTTAATTATAATTTTGTCATCATCACAGCCGACCCATAGAGCCTCATTCACAACACTGGTACTCATTACCTTATGACCGCCCATGGTTGAAATTGTTATGTTATTTTTATTGTTTTTTATGGGTTTGGCTGTAGGTGTTTTAATTATACATATTTCAGCACCAGTGTCGATAACAAAACTTCTATTCTTACCGTCTGTGAATGGAATTCTAATTATGCTTGCCACTACTCTTGGGTTTGGTGTATGTCGGCCTGAACTTGTTGTCGGGAAGGATAGCCGATCTTTTCGACCCGACAAGTGTCGTTTCCCGCATTATGATAAGAAAAATGGCTTTCTGGCATTACGTGGTGGAAGTTCACCTGTCGTTGGTCACCAGTTTTTCTGTCATTTTTAAAAGGGTTATTTGGATTTACTTGGTTTGTTTTTTTTTCGAAGCCTACACTCACTTTCCATATGATAACTTTTGTTGCAATAATTGCATTTCACAACTTCTGTTTTTGGGGTAATGTTAGGTAAGGTCTTGTTGCGGTAACAGGTTTGGGCAGAATGTCCCAAGATCCCGCAAATTTGACAGGTGGGTCGGAAGGAAAAGTTTGAGGGTGAATTTGGCTGTAAGGGGGGTTTGTTTCTATAGGTAGGCATCTGCCTATCTATTCTTGCAGCATGGTTTTCTGCGAAAGTTATTATATTTTTCAAGCTCTTTTCCCCGTGAGCTTGAACCATCAAACGTAAGTTTGGATTCAAGAGACCATCCTCAAATGTTTGAATAGCCAGTTTTTCATTCTCGTTGACCAGGTACTTCCTGATGGAGGCATCACTAGTATCTGCGAATGTTGCCGAGTTAAGGGAGGTTAATAGTTTTGATATTTTGTCCCCAAATTCCTTAACTGACTCTTTGGTGTTTTGTTGAGCCACCAGAAGTTCACTTTGGGCGACAAAACGAGTCTGGGTTCGTTTCTATAGGTAGGCATCTGCCTATCTATTCTTGCAGCATGGTTTTCTGCGAAAGTTATTATATTTTTCAAGCTCTTTTCCCCGTGAGCTTGAACCATCAAACGTAAGTTTGGATTCAAGAGACCATCCTCAAATGTTTGAATAGCCAGTTTTTCATTCTCGTTGACCAGGTACTTCCTGATGGAGGCATCACTATTATCTGCGAATGTTGCCGAGTTAAGGGAGGTTAATAGTTTTGATATTTTGTCCCCAAATTCCTTAACTGACTCTTTGGTGTTTTGTTGAGCCACCAGAAGTTCACTTTGGGCGACAAAACGAGCCTTGGTTTCTTTATACTCTTCCTCTAGTTTAATTACTAATTCACTCCACTTTGTAAAAGAATTGAACTGTATTAGTTCGAAGGCCGGACCTTGTAGCCTAGTTTTTACAATTTCGAGGAATGTTGCATGTTCCTCTTTTTTACATGACGAGAACAAGATGTTCCCACATGCGATGAATTTGTTTAATTCACTCGGGTCACCATTGAAGGTGGGCACTATATTAAAAATGTCACTAATATTGACCTGAAAAGCCATTGTTTCGGATTCTATTAGATTAAAAGGAAGAAAAAGAAAATTTTCTAACCGTTTTAGGTCTCGTCGTGTCTTGACAATTTTGAAGAAAAAAAATTATTTGGGGGAGGGGGTGAAGAAGAAAAAATATGGGAGGAAAAAGATGTCCCAAAATATATATATATATGTTTTTATTTATTTAATTCTTACTTAAATAATTTGCTGCTTTTATTTTTTGTTGTTGTTGTTGTTGCTGCTTCTGATGATGTTGTTGCTGCTTTAGATGTTCCTGTTGTAGTTGACCTGGATTTCCTTTGGATTTAAAAATATTTTCACTGATTTAAATTTATTTTCACTGCCTACGCGTCCTGTGTAAGGAATTCGCCAGGTCTTTGTTTTTGTGTTTTTTTTTCATTTGTAACTTTTTTTAACTGGCTGGTCGCCTGTTGTAGTTGACCTGGATTTCCTTTGGATTTAAAAATATTCTTTGGAAATTGAAACTCTCTTCTTTACTTGCGATTATAGGTACTATAAGGCAAGCTATGAATTCGTGCAAAAAAAAGTTTTAAGATAAGAAATGATGTTCCACTTTTTCCCCTGTTTCCTACTTAGATTCCCCATGGATTCCCCACAGTAATGTTTTGGCGTCTATCTTATAAATTTTTAATTTGAAATTAAAAATAACAAGCACTTTTTTTACTTTATTATCTACGACCCAATAGATCAATCAATTTTATTTTTGAGTAAATAAGCTATAAATTATAAATAGGTCGCCACATATACCTTATGGATTTTTTCCAGGTCTTCACAAATATTTACAATAGCAAGCAAATTAGAAGTGACAGCTCTTAATTTTTTTTTTAAATGACAACGCTTTTATTTTTGTAAAATGTAAATTGCGGACTTCACATTTAAAGTGCTGAAACTGATTTTGATGTCGTTGAGTGAACTAGAAAGAGGTATATCGTAGTTTAAGTAAAAAGACATATTGACTTTTTCATTTATTTCCAAACGTCAAATACAATAAACACGAAAAAATAAGGATAGAAGAATAAATAACCAATCTCGGTGAGTTGAGTTTTAGTACGAAAAGTTCATGACTTTGTGTGTGACTTTATGGTTATATTAATCATGATTAATCATTTGTTGTTGTTTTTAATTCTTTTAGTTTCAGTTTATTCTTTTAAATTAAAAATGTAAAATTAAATAAAATTAGATAACATTTTATTCTACCCATATTACACTCTACCTGGTAGATTTCTTTCAAAAGCCAACTCCAACTTCATGTAAATGAATATGAATATATTAGTAGAAGAGTATTTTTCTCTTTTTACAATATCATCCTTCTTTGGAAATTGAAACTGTCTTCTTTACTTGCGATCATAGGTACTATAAGGCAAGCTATGAATTCGTGCAAAAAAAAGTTTTGAGATAAAAAACATGAGATTACGATGATAGCGAAGTCGAAAAAAAGTGGGTCTGGAAATTCAGTCTGTGTGTCTGTCTGTCAGTCTGTCATTCGCACCTGCAGCCTAAACGGTGGGGCTGTTATCCTTTAAACTTGGTATGTAGGCTTTTAAAGGTAACCGTAAGGGGATTTTTGGATTTTTTTCTAGGCCTAAAATAACGGTACCTACCATGTAAAGGTAATGAAAAAGCTTTTTCTCAAAAACGGCTATAACGATTTTCATAAAATTTAACATGAGTGATACAGCATAGAAGGCCTTTTAGACGGTGGAAATCGTTATTCTCGAAAACTAGTTTTAACGGTGTTTTTAATTTTTTTTTCTCGTTAATGACTCAACGGATCTTAACCAAACTTTATTTTAAGAAAGGCCTAGATAGCTGAATGATAATGGTGTACTTAATTTTTTCATAGTTTTTCTAAAAAAATTATATTTATTAAACAATTATGTTTTTTTCTTTAATTTAATATTTTGAAAATTATTTAATGATTTTTTTTAGTTTAGTTTTCAAATATAATTAGTTAATTTTTTAAAATTGACTACTCAAAATTTTTCATAAAAATATTTTTAAAAAGTTATTTGAAAAAAAAATCGATTTTTTCAAAAACTGGTGGTTCGATTTTCATAAAAAAAACTCTAAAATATATTCTGTTATTAAATAATTACTGGCACACCACGATTTTCTGGGAAAACTCTGGTTTGTTATGTTATTTTTCAAAGTAATTTTTTTAATTATTGCGTTGTAAATTAATTAAAAGAATTAAAAAAATTATTTCATATAAAAAAATTTAAAGACTACAACATGCAGGAGAAGTACGCGAGATCCATTTATGCCTTCTTACTGTTAAGTCCTAGCTTACCTGCCACAAGAGAGAGTTTGTGCGACCCTTGTGTGGTTGAGTCATGAGTATGAGGATGATGAAGCAGGGTAGAACGAAAAGGATATGATCATGAAACCAGACACACACTGGATCTTATTTTGGACATGGTGTTGTTACGATGAAAAATGAATTTGTGGTATGGACGGTATGGTAGGTAGCAGTGTTGCCGCAGGTCGTCGCGAAAGTGTAACAAGATTTTAAAAAAATCTTTACAAAAGCAATAAAATTGTAACAAAAGTCTAAAATGAAAATGAATATTATTTTAAATTTATTTTTTATTAAATAACATAATTGATTCCGAAGAAAATTAAAGATTAGTATTTTAAGATATGATATGAACAAGAGATGAAAATTGAATGAATAAAAAGAAATGACAATCAAAGTTAATAGGCACGTTCAGTTCAGTGTAGTAAACCAAACGTCAAAATGTATGTTTACAGAGGGTGATATGTAACACCCATATTTCACTCTACCTGGTAGAATTCTTTCAAAAGCCAACTCCAACTTCATGTAAATGAATTTGAATGTATTAGTAGAAGAGTATTTTTCTCTTTTTACAATCTCATCCTTCTTTGGAAATTAAAACTCTCTTCTTTACTTGCGATTATAGGTACTATATGTCAACGGCCTTGGCTCTGATAAAGCATCGCTTCCCAAAAGATCAGCGAAATCAAGCATCATTGCGCGTGGTTAGTACTTGGATGAGTGACCGTTCATGTGCTATCCATGTGCTGTTGGCATCTGTTCTCTGTTCTCTGTCTTTCTTCTGTTGTGTATGTCTCTGTCATGTATCAGTCTATTTCTCTTGTGTTGTTCAAGCCGATGGCCTAAGCTGCTAGTGCTTATATGTGTCTCTACTTCGTAGATTTATCTACGGAGTAGAATAATATGTAATGTAATGTAATGTATAGGTACTATAAGGCAAGCTATGAATTCGTGCAAAAAAAAGTTTTAAGATAAGAAATGATGTTCCACTTTTTCCCCTTTTTCCTACTTAGATTCCCCATGGATTCCCCACAGTAATGTTTTGGCGTCTATCTTATAAATTTTTAATTTGAAATTAAAAATAACAAGCACTTTTTTTACTTTATTATCTAAGACCCAATAGATCAATCAATTTTATTTTTGAATAAATAAGCTATAAATTATAAATAGGTCGGCACATTATTATTATTTATTAGCTATACTGCCTTAATACTAATTACATTTCAATTTGGTTTTTCATTATTTATTAATATTTAAATACAATTCTTGTTTTTTTTTTCAAATTATAAGTAAAAATTGTTTTAAATAGTATAAACACATTTATGCACAGGCAAAAGCCTCCCCCATTATTCTCCAATCGTTTCTGTCGTGTGTTTTCCGGAACCATAGTCTGTCGAAAAAAACTAGTTCGTCTCTCCATCTTTTTGGTTGGCGACCGACTAGTCGGGTAGCATATAAAGGTGTCCACTCAGTGCATTCTTTTGACCATCTCCCATCCAGTTTTCTCATGACATGTCCTGCCCAATCCCATTTTAGTTTCTTTGTCTTCTTATCTACATCTTCAAACCCTGTCCATCTTCGTATGTTAACGTTTCTTATCCGCTGAGATCTTCTTATACTTAGGGTGGCTCTTTCCATCGATCTCTGAGTCGTTGCCAGCTTTTTTTTCAACGCCTCGTTGTTACTCCATGTTTGAGACCCATAAGTAAGCACTGGTAATACTGTTGAATCAAAGATATACTTTTTTGTAGCCTTTGAGATATTTGAGTCCAGCATAGGTTTAATGTCCCAGAATTGCCTCCAACCGTTCGTTTTTCTTCGACAGATCTCCTTCTCTTCTCTTCTTTCGAATGACACTAGTTGTCCCAAGTATATGAAGTCCTCGACGTATTCTAAAATCTCTCCATTATGGTATATAGGTGTTCTGACCACATTTGTCATAACTTTTGTTTTGTTAATGTTAGCGTGAAGACCTGCGTTGTAACATTCAGCCAAAAGTTCATTAACTAGTTTCTGAATATCTTCAGGATTATTTGATTTGAAAGATATTTTCCATTGATTTTTATTCCAATGTTTTCCCATTCTAATTTTCGAAAGCATTCTTCTAGAGTAGCTGCGAAAAAAGGTGGTGAGATTGGATCTCCTTGTTTTGTTCCACTTTGCAGTTTAAATGGCTCTCCAAAGAATTCAGTTCTTATTTGCGCAGTAGAAGAGTCATAAATGTTTTTGAGAATTTTCACCCAGCGACCATTCACACCTTGGTTGAGAAGTGCATTCCACATAAAGTTTTGATTGATTGTATCAAAGGCCTTTTTGAAATCAATAAAAACAAAATAAACAGGTTATCGGTACTCTTTACTTTTCTCAATGATATGATTAACTGCTTGAAGGTGGTCCATAGTTGAGAAACCTGACCTAAAACCTGCTTGCTCCACAGGTTGATGTTGGTTAAGGTCTACTTCCAGCCTTCTAAAGATGCATTTTGCAAAGATTTTGTAAATATTTGATATTATACTTATTGGTCGATAGTTGTTGATGTCATCTTTTTTACCTTTTTTATGCATCAGCGTGATGTATGACTTTGTCCACTGAATTGGAATTTCTCCTGTATCTACTATTTCGTTGAAAATCTCTTTTAACCATTCTGAAAGTGTTTCAATTCCAAATTTCAGTATTTCGGCTTCGATCCCATCACTACCTTTGCGCTTTTCGTTCCCAAGTTCTATTATAGTACTTTTTAATTCTTCTTTTAGGAATGGTAAAATTTCTTCAAATTCTTCACTCAACCTCTGCTCTAGATTTCTGTTGTCTAAGAAGTTTGTACTTTGTAATAACCCAAATTTAAGCTTGCGCTTCACACCGTGCTTTCCTATTAAATTAGGAGAAGAGTGCGTTTGGGAGAGTCAAAGAAAATACTTTTTAGTTTTATAATTAATTTTATTGAAACAAAGAGGCCCGCTGTCTTAATGCTTTGGCTGCGATCTCAGTGTTTAGTAAGTATTAATAATTATAGTTTTCAAAATAAGACCCGCTGTCTCAATGCTTTGGCTGCAGTCTTATTTGATGGAAGTATTAACTCTGAAAAAATTCCTCATCATCCTTTGCCTATTTATACAAATCATTTGCATGTCGATTTCCATCCCCACCACAAACCATACTTTAACACTTGTCCCATGAAAATGCATTATCATGCATTTTCATAAAAAATGCGTTCTCATCGTAAAATATCAATTTTTATTGCCAATTGATATCGATACCCAAAATGCATACATATCCAAACGTAGCTAAAAAGACTCCGGTCATTTACACCATTAAATAATAACTCATGCACTTCACACTGGCTCTATTTGTTGTGTATCTCTTATCGATATCTATAGCCATAGCTATATCAAATTCAGATACACAACGAGCGACAATAGCGATTGACAATTGCAGTGTAAGGTATCAATGAATTTTGGGTGATGACATATTAATGAAGCTCGTGCTTTCCCTTTGCGTTTGCCATGCACTGTCCCATATAGTTGTGTATCTGGCGCAGTGGTTTCAGATGACAACAGGCGACAATTAATTAATTGCAGTGTCTAGGCGGCGCTATGGGTTTCTGGATATGATGATCATGAGGATCGTTTGCGCAACAAAAAGAATATCTCCAACATGAAATTCTATGCGGTGGCTTGGGAGTGAAAATAGACATACCAATGGTAAGGGATGAGTCGCATGTAGTGGATCACTACATCCCGCTCCCCTTGAAGAGGTTAATTTTCTGTAAAGTTGCGAAAGGATGAAAGGATTACATTTTATAAAAATTGCATTGTAGGTTTTGTTTAATTAAAAGATATAATTTTTTAAATTTGACAATATAAATGTACCATAAAAATTTAAATACGTAAAAATGTAAAATATTTATCTTAAAAATTTTTAACATGAAGTTTTATATTAATAATTTAAAATTTTTTTTTTTTTTTTGTTTTTATATTAACTTATTTGGTTTTTATAAAAGATTTTTTTTTTTTTTTTTTTTTTTTTTTTTTTATTTTAACAATCTTATATTTATGTATATATATTTTATTGGTTACTTAGATTATTTTTTTTTATTTTAACAATCTTATATTTATGTATATATATTTTATTGGTTACTTGGGATTTTGGCGTAGGTCAAATTTTGGAGAGGGTTCAGGTTTTGAATTAAAATTCGTTTCTACTATGGTATCTTTAGATGAGGATTTTTGGGAGTTTTTGTCATGGAGTTGTATTTCGGTTTGTATTTTGTCGTTTTCTTTGATTTGATTTCTTCCTAGTTTAATATCCGAAGCAATGGGTTTTGGTTCATTTTTCACTTTGTAGGTTTGGTATCTTCTGAAGCAACTCAATACTAAAATTATAATTGTAATCGTGTAGATAAGTATATAATGATGAACGTGATGTTCACTAAGATTTGTCAGCGGTTTTGCCTCGTCTGCTTTTAACTCGCTTATTTGTTCAGATAGTAATTTTAAGTCTTCATGGCTAGAGAATTTAATAATGGCTAAGTTGTTGGGGTATTTTGGTAAACTTGAAGTATTATTTATAAGTAATTTTGAAATGTTTATCGCAGGAATGTAAAATTTGTTAATTGTTGTAGAATTTTCGTCAAAAGTGTGTTTTGTCATGTCTTTGTTTTTAAGGTAACAATGCCCTTTGATTTCTATTATGGCTGTACCGTGTAAATTATATGAGGTTATGTTTTCGTCACATATTTCGTCAATATAATAATTATTAAAAGTTTAGAAAATCCATTTATTCTTCTGCGAAAGTTGGATCCATACTGTTGAATGGTTGGATTGTCTTATTTCGCATGAGTTGGGAATAACTGATATTCTGTTTAGCAATTGGATTTCACATTCTGGGTTTTCGGATTTAGTACTCAATAATGGATGTGTAAGGGGACATATGAATTTATCATTTTGGGATTTGCAGAGAGATAACTCTGCTGTATTTAATTGATAGTAATTTTCTTTGTTGTAATCGAGAAAAATGTATTGAGAGGTAGGATGTATAAACACGAAGTTATTTTTATGTATAGTTGGCAAAAGAATACTTTTGTACAAAATATATTTTTCAACAAACGGAATTGGTATTTTAATTTCGTATATTATTTTGTTATCATGGATTGCTACTTTGGTAGTGCAAATTTTATAAAGAGATATAATGTGGTTATCTATCTGAGTACTAGGTAATTTTGTGTTTGATGGGAGTTCTTGTTTAATTTTTGTTAACACTACTTCAAATTGCTCAGGAGTTATAATGGATGGGTGAGGTTTGCCATGGGTTACGTCTGTAACTAAATCAAGTATATCGTCTAATGCGTTTAGGAATCTCACAATGATGAGTGTGACTTAGGATGTGAGGGATTCCAATTCAGTGAAAGCGACAATGTTTGTCGTATTAATCAGTCTATCAAACATTTTTTTTGTAAAATCTAATTTAGAGTTGATTACCATCATTTGATTTTTGATAGCTGCTTCTGACTTGCTAAAAACGTTCTTGGTTGTTTCGAGGATAAGAGTTTGTTTTTTAACAAGGGATACCACATGGTCTTCATTTTCCCTAAGTTTTTGTATCTCTTTATTGTAGAATTGTGCGTCATCTTCGTAAAATGTACCGAAGAGTGATTTGCTTAAAATGCCTACAGCATTGAATAACGCTCTTTTTTGTCGGTAGTGTGGGTTCAAAAAACTATATTTCACTCCGATGTCTTCCATTTAGTGGTGCATTTCAGATAATGCTGCGTCACATATTATTTTAAACTGATCTTTATCCTTAAGTTGTTGGCATATATTAGTGATTTCGGTGATAATTGTGGATGCCTCATCAAGTGCTTTGGTCAAATGCTCCATGTCATAATACACTACGAGTTTCCACTCATGAGTATATAACTCGGTGGGTCCTATTACTTCAAAACAAATACCAGCCTTTTGTTCGATTTGGCTTATAATCAAATTCCCATAAGTAATACTCAGAAGGCCAAGGAGGAGTATTGTGAACTTCATGTTCTGAAAAAAATGATTGTACATTTACTCAGTTTTTTTTTTCATCTGTGCGACTGTGTAATGGGTAGGTGAGCGGAAAAGAAAGATGAAAAGTTTTCTTTTCTTATCACTGACGCAGTAGCTTTATTGTTTGTTTAAGATGAACAGGTATAAACAAAGGGGAACGATTTACTTGCTTTATAAACTAAATGATTATAAAATCTCAAACTAAAATATTTCAATGGAATACAATTAATATATTATCTAATTATTACTTTTATTTACGAGGCCATTGTAATGGACACTCAAATTTTTTTTTTTTTTTTTTTTTTGATTAGGAATTATTCCATGAAGGGCTTCAGATCATTATTGTGTACTACTTTCGTTTTGTTTCTTATAGTTATTTCTGTCGTTTCGTCGGAAATAATTTTTGTTATTTCAATTGGTCCTTCCCATAGAGAAGAGAATTTGTTCTTTCTTGTATGGTTTTTGATAAGAACTTTGTCTCCTAAATTAAATGTTTTTGGTTTTGAATGCTTGTCATAATATTTTTTTGACTTTTCTTTATTACCTACTAAAGTCTCCTTGGCAACATGGAATCCGAGCTGTAATCGGGACTTTAGTTCGTTGTAGTAATTTTCATAATTATAGGTAGGTTGCGGATTTCTCCCAAGAATAGCTGGAATCCTGGCCGGATAACCGTACAATAGTTGATGTGGCGTATAGCCAGTGCTGCTATATGGGGTTGTGTTGAACACAAAAATAGCGTATGGGATCCATGTGTTCCATGAAAGGGGATCGCGATTCACATAATGTCTTAGATATTCGGCTAGTGTGCGGTGGCTTCGTTAAAGTGCACCATTAGTTTGAGGGTGGTATGGGGTAGTTTGATTTTTTTTTTATTTTGAGAAGTTTGCAAATTTCCTTAAACAATTGGCTGAGAAAATTCGTGCCTTGATCCGTTAGGAGTGCTTCAGGAAATCCAAAGCGACATAAAATTTTTTCGGCAAACTCCCTAGCTACTGTAGAGGCTTCTGCATTTTCTAGTGGTATAGCCTCAGTAAATTTGGTCAGGTCATCTTGGAAGCTAAGGAGATATTTATGGTTCTCGTAACTAATTGGAAGAGGCCCTACAATATCTAAAGCTACTCTTTCGAACGGAGTTGAGCTTGTTGTAGTAATCTTCATGGGAACTCGGGGATTCTGTATTAACTTGTTTTTCTGACAGGATTAACATTGTAGTATATAGTTTTTTATGTCATTATTCATTGTTGGCCAATAATATTGTTGCTTAGTTTTCTTTATAGTCCTTGTTATGCCTTGGTGACCTCCGAGGGGGGAGTCAGGGAATTCATAAAGTACCGTTTTTACGGACTCGATATTATCTAAAAATAGCTTTTCATTGGTGAAAACGTAAACAACATCCTTGTTTTGATTTTGAAAAATGTATGTTAAAATTGTTTTTAATTTAATTTTTGATTCAGTGTCCATGTGGGGTAACGAAAATCCGATAGACTGTTCATCAGTATTAAGTTCGCTTACCGAAGTAAGACATGTTTTAATTATTTTCAAATCTTTGTCGGTTCTGATTGGGATGGATAAAGTAGTTATAAAGAGTGTTTCATTATTATGTGAAAATGTGGATAATTCTCCTATATCTGGTTTATTAAAACTTGGAAATTTATTTTGTAAAAATTCTTCGTCTACTGATTCTATTATTGGTAATATTATTACTTTAATTTTAGTTATTTTGTTTTCAAAAATTGATCCATTATTTTCCACAAGAGTGAAGGTTGACAAGACTTCTATATTTTCTACCTCATCATCTTGTATATTTACTTGGCTTACTTGATTTCTAGCTTGGTTGCGGGTTGTCACTAGTACCTTACTGTCGTTGTTAATTAATTACCCTACTGAGAGCGTCTGCGATGACATTACATTTACATTGTTTGTGAATAATGTTGAAGTCGTATTCTTCCATCAAGATGCGCCATCGTAACAATCTGGATGTGGGTTTTTTTTGTCCAATTAACCATAGTAAATTGTTATGGTCTGTGTAAATAGTGAACTTTCGTCCATAGATATATGGTCGAAACTTGTAACGAAGCGTTACAATTTCCTGCAACTTAGTACCTATCAGCCGCCCATAGTAGTAGCCGCGATTTCTTGAACCCAGATCCACTCCTTTAGAGTGTATCTCGGTTCGGGTTTGCTTTGTAACCCACCGTACTTAATTTTGGGAGTAGCATTGCCGCTAGTACGTCCGTAACTTCATTATTTAAGGCTGATCTTCCCACGACACTTATTGTCGCGAGGCATTTATTGTAGACGATCTTCCCACGACACTTATTGTCGCGAGGCATTTATTGTAGACGATCTTCCCACGACACTTATTGTCGCGAGGCATTTATTATAGACGATCTTCCCACGACACTTACTGTCGCGAGGCATTGATTTTAGCCGATCTTCCCACGACACTTTTTGTTGCGAGGCATTTATTGTAGACGATCTTTCCACGACACTTATTGTCGCGAGGCATTTATTTTAGACGATCTTTCCACGACACTTATTGTCGCGAGGCACTTATTGTCGCGAGGCATTTATTTTGTCGCGAGGTATTTATTGTAGACAATCTTTGCACGACACTTTTTGTCACGAGGCATTTATTGTAGACGATCTTCCCAAGAAACTTATTGTCGCGAGGCATTTATTGTAGACGATCTTCCCACGACACTTTTTGTCGCGATGCATTTATTGTAGACGATCTTCCCACGGCACTTTTTGTCGCGAGGCATTTATTGTAGACGATCTTCCCACGACACTTATTGTCGCGAGGCATTTATTATAGCCGATCTTCCCACGACACTTTTTGTCGCGAGGCATTTATTGTAGACGATCTTCCCACGACACTTATTGTCGCGAGACATTTATTGTATATGATTTTCCCACGTCATTTTTAGTCGCGAGGCATTATAATAGAGTAAATATTAACTTGTAAATATTAAGACCCGTATATGAAATAAATTGTTAGAAAATCTTCGTTATAAATAAAAAATTGGTAATTGGTCAGAGTTCAAATCTTCAAAACCCGAGTTTTATTTGCTTTCTTTGGGTAAAACCCTGGACACCCACGAGTCTACCTCAGCCTCGATAAAAAAGCATCACATTTTGGCGCCCGAGCAGGGACCTTTAGAGGATTCATCCGAACTCTCACCGCCGACCGACCAGGAATCTCCTGAAGGTACCACCGACCGCCCTCTTCCGATTACCAATTACCAGTCCGCCGCTACCAAAACACCAAAAATGGTGGAACCCGAAGAACAACCGATTGAAAATCATAACGCTCTTAAAAATCTGAACTTCATATACCTGATGAAGAAGTCTGAGTTGCAGGAAGCTCTTGAATCCCGAAATTTGGGTACTGACGGGAATATGAAGGAACTCCGTCAACGGTTGAGTCAGTATCTCAAAAAGATTAAAGCTACAGGAGCGACAACCGGTTCTACACTAAATTTGTGTGAGAAATGGGAGAGTGTAGTCGAACAATGACTTAATGACGACGAGCCCATAGAACCACCAGTAAATAATACTGAAAAACCTGCAATCACCACAGCTCAACCCGCACCTGCTTCATCAGAGGAATCCAGTTCCACATTATATATGCAAACCACATTTATGGTTCCGCCGAAAGGACACACCACCAGCATACTCTCGAGGATTCCCGAATCAGCCACCCGGTTCACTTTCCATACACGGTACCTCCCCTCAGCTTAAACCAACGGTACGAGCAGATACCGCCTACACACCGGCTCACGTTGAGTTATGAGGCGGAGGTAATGAACACCGTACGAAAGTGGGGGTTAAAGTTTGATTCGTCTGGAAACCCACTGGGATTCCTCGAGAGGCTGTCGGAGCTAACACGATGTTATAACATCCCGCCTGACGACATGCTACTAACACTTCCTGAACTATTCCGTGGGAGTGCGTTGGAATGGCTTCGCATCAAAGGAGATAGTTTCGTCAAGTGGAATGATTTTCGTGAGGCAATCATCCGTCACTTCCTACCCGCCCGATACCTTCATAAATTGGAGGAAGAAATATTGCACACGCGACAAGGTCCACGTGAACGGGCAAAAGAGTATATCATGGCCGCTCAATACCTTATACGGCAGCACCCCCGCATGACGATAGCCGAAAACATTGATCGAATATTCGACAATATGCGACCAGAATATCGTTATTATATACTCCGCCGAGACTTCATCACTTTGGATGAATTATCTACAATGGCTGAAGAATTCGAATTTATAAAAAGTGACGACAGAAACATTCGCCCTTCAGTTTCAAACACTCTTCCTGCCCCAACAACCCAATATCACCGAAACCACCGAAACCCAGTTGCAGTTGTAAATGACATTCTTGACATAGACCCGCGTTATTTTGTGCCAATCAAGGTAGATGATCTAGAACACCGTGCTTTACTTGACACTGGATCTTCAAAGACATTCATTGGCCAAGCTCTGAGAGAGAAGTTCAAAACACTCGAATTGCCTATGCGAGAATGTAACCGACCCGTCCATCTAGCTAATGGCAAACCCGTCATGTCATCCGAACATTTTTTGGTGGCGTTTACTTAGGTGGCAGAGAACTGACGGGAGAGATGACATATGTACCAAAGCTAGAGGTAGATGCCATTCTCGGCATGGACCTGCTGAGCCAGGCGAAGCTACAGCTTTTTATAGGAGGGAAGCCGGTAACAAGTAGCAATTATGATACCCACAAACTGCAGCTATCAAACCGACCGTGGACTCAAGCAGAAGTGTCCAACGCAAAAACCGAATTTGTTTTTCCCGTAGCCGCCGCCGTGATATCTTCAATTTGTAAAACTCACAAAGAATGTACGCGAAATACCTCCTGCTTAGAGTTGAATAATTTAAAAATGAAGCACACGAAAGCACATAACAGCAGAGCTCTTATGAAAGTTTAAAATAGTCCGCGTCATACTAATGGACAACCTTCAAGACTGTCATCTAAGCAGACCCACCCGCAACCTTCCCATCGCCTCTCAGCAAGAGAACTTCGTCCCTCAAAACGAAACAGATGTGCGGCGATAGCCGACACTGAGAGACAAGCTCCCACCGCTAATCCTGGAGCTCTTAAATTGTCAGTCCCACACCGCAATCTTCCAAACGTAATAGTCAAAAGAAAAGCCAATCCACAGTTTACGAAGAGGAAGAAAACCACCGCCGTTAAACAAAAGTGCTCCGTGACGTCTTCTTCACCAGGCCAAACCGACCCATGCGTGCTTCAAAGCAATGTACCTTCCAGATCAATATTCGAAGATCTAGCAGATACCTTCGACCCGTTCTCAGTCATTACTCTTGGCAGAGCCACACCCAATTACCAGCGCCAATTTATTATCCACTGCCCGTGGGGGCCTGTATTAGTGCGAATAAATTGCAATGGTAAATTAGCACAGTTCAAATTTGGGCCCTACCAAAAGACGCTGTATTTACCTGATTAGGAAATCACACCACCGAAAAAGAAGATGCTGTCATAATGAATTATTGTTTTGTTATCTTTATTATTATTATTTGAACTATTTAATTTATTTTTGTTTATGAAATAAAATTACGTTGAAGTTAAAAAAAAAAAAAAAAAAAATTTATATAAAAGTTTAGAAAAAAAAAAAAAAAAAAAAAATATATATAAAGAAAAAAAAAGAAAAAAAAATTAAATGAAGAAAAAAAAAAAAATTTATACAATACAAAAAAACAAAAAGGGAGAACCCACCCCGCATAAGGAGCTTAGACGAAAAGGTTCTCGTCTCCAAAAGAAAGGGGTGTGTGTAACGAAGCGTTACAATTTCCTGCATCTTAGTACCTATCAGCCGCCCACCGAAAACCCTCTTTCTTTTGGGATACCTACCAACCAACAACATGACACTAGGATACCTACCAACCAAGGAAATGGAAGCCACCCTTTAAATGAATACTTACATACATATTCATTATTTATTTTAAATGAATACCTACATATATATTCAGTGTTTATTTTATGCTGTCCATATCATCCAACAACGATGTATACCCAACAACGATGTATACCTACCAACAACAATATACACCAAACGAAAATAAAAGCAGCAACCAAGCAGTCAGCTATACCACCCACCACCCATCGAGTCAGCAGTAGGCACACAGCGACCATGCATCTGCTAGCACACATCAGTGACAAACATGAGTGACTACGTCATCCCATATATTTATTTATATTAAGTATATTTTTTTTTATTGTTATTTTTATTCGTCATCTTTCACTTCGCACCGTCTTACTTCAGAAAAGTTGACGAATAGAAGTGAAAAATGCACTAGAATGAGGGAGAAGAAAGTGTGGTACACAGAGGTTAATGTGTGGCTTGAGATAGAAACATATAAAAACCCCGTATACACTTTAACCTAAGTAAGCTTACTAGGAGCCGAAGTGGTTATAGGGAACGCAGAGAGGCACAAAGTACGATACTTAGTACTCGCACATAGTACTCACTACGTTCGCTTTTTGGTTCTAAAGTTAGGAATACTGAGATTCACTCCTTCAGAGTGCACCTCAGTACCCCGGTAAAGGTTGTCCGTTTGAAACCGCAGTACTTACCTCGGCTTAGCATTGCCGTAAGTACTGAATAGTAGTAGCCGCGATTTCTTGAACCCAGATCCACTCCTTTAGAGTGTATCTCGGTTCGGGTTTGCTTTGTAACCCACCGTACTTAATTTTAGGAGTAGCATTGCCGCAACTACGTCCGTAACTTCATTATTTAAGGCTGATCTTCCCACGACACTTATTGTCGCGAGGCATTTATTGTAGACGATCTTCCCACGACACTTATTGTCGCGAGGCATTTATTGTAGAAGATCTTCCCACGACACTTATTGTCGCGAGCATTTACTGTAGACGATCTTCCCACGACACTTATTGTCGCGAGGCATTTATTTTAGCCGATCTTCCCACGACTCTTTTTGTCGCGAGGCATTTATTATAGCCGATCTTCCCACGACACTTTTTGTCACGAGGCATTTATTGTAGACGATCTTCCCACGACAGTTATTGTCGCGAGGCATTTATTGTATATGATTTTCCCACGACATTTTTAGTCGCGAGGCATTATAATAGAATAAATATTAACTTGTTAATATTAAGACCCGTATATGAAATAAATTGTTAGAAAATCTTCGTTATAAATAAAAAATTGGTAATTGGTCAGAGTTCAAATCTTCAAAACCCGAGTTTTATTTGCTTTCTTTGGGTAAAACCCTGGACACCCACGAGTCTACCTCAGCCTCGATAAAAAAGCATCACAAACTGTTTAAGTGCATAAACAATTGCTAACAACTTCTTTTCCGACGTTGTGTATCTTGTTTCTTGATCATTGAGGGTTCGACTTATAAATGAAATTGGTTTATCGTGTCCAATCGGACCTTGAGAAAGAACCGCCCCTAAAGCTATATCGCTAGCGTCAGTAGTAACAATGAATTCTTTAGAAAAAATGGCATCCCATTTAAAGATAGCGTCTTTTCGTAAAAGTTTTGTCATTGGTTTGGATAAATTTGCAAAATTGGGAATGAACTTTCGATAGTATCCCACGAAACCTAAAATGATTTAACATCTTTTGGCTTTTTGGGCACGGGGAATGTTCTAACTGCCTTGATCTTTTCGGGATCAGACTTGATTCCTTCTTCTGAAATAATATGCCCCAAGTAAATTAATTCTTTTTAAGAAAGTTACACTTTTCTGGTTGGAGTTTCAAATTATGCTTCCTTAGACGTTTCAGAGTGTTAACGAGCTTTTGGTTGTGGCTATCAAGATCATACCCATAGATGACGATGTCATCTACATAAACAAAACATTCGATACCCTGCAGTCCCATGAGAACATTATTCATGAGGCGTTGGAACGTAGCAGGGGCGTTTTTTAAACCAAATGACATACGGTTATATTCATAGTGACCAAATGGCGTGCTGAGCGCAGTTTTTTCTTTATCAGCTTCGACTACCAATATTTGGTGAAACCCTTTGGCTAAATCAAGAGTGCTGAAATATTTTGCCTGACCTAGCTGGTCGAAAATGTCTGTGATATTTGGCAATGGGTATGCATCTTCGATTGTTTGTTCATTTAATTTTCTGAAGTCTACGACTACTCTCCATTTTTTTTCGCCATCGTTACCAGATTTTTTCGGAACCAAGAGGAGAGGTGAGTTCTAGGGACTGAAGCTAGGTTGTATAATTGAATCATCAATCATTTCGTTTACCTGCTTGTGAATTTCTTGCTTCTGACTTTCGGGAAGTCTGTATGGTTTTAAGAATAATGGGTGCTTACTGTCGTTGATTATTATTTTATGTTCCATTGCATTGGTGTAAGTAAGGTGGTCACCTTTGAGGAAGAACAAATCATTGAATTCTCTACAGATGTTCAATATTGATTTTTGTTCCTCTTGATTGCAATGGTCCAGTTTCATAATTGTTTGTAAATCTGATAGCCTCTTCTGCAAACGATCTATATGACTATCAGCTGAAATAATATTATAGTTGTCAAGAGTATCCCATTCAAAATTTAAGTCGTTTGGATGAAGGTTTTTTTTTCTTCTAAAGTATTCATTAATAATATTTGTATTTTATTTTTTTCAGGTTTAACTATAGTTTCAACTACATACACCCCTGGGATTATTTCTTTTTTCTTTATTACTATATCCCGTAATTTATTGGAATTAAATGGAACTTCTATCATTTGCTGACTACGTTGCACAAGTGTTATGTAGTTATTTTTTGCTATCCCAGTCTTACTTTCTGCTGGGTTTATATCATTTTGTGCTATGGTTTTTGTTACCATAGGCTTATTTTTAATTTTTGTACTTATAACTTTTTCCTTAGGAAGTGGATTGCTAACAATTTTATCGTAGTCTTGTTTTGATGAATCGTCTGATCCGACCCGTAGGCAAGCCCGAAGGCAGGCGGTATCATTCAACGATTCCCATACTTTTTCTGTACCCCCTACACTATTGTCTGTATGACCTTGAGAGGAGTTAGAGCCAGTATGGTTAGACCCTTCGATTGTACAATCTTCTTGAAGGTCAGTTTTGACTTGAATTGAGTAATCCTTGTGCAAATTTTTAGTTCCATTAAATGTTACAGATTTGGGTACCGAATGGATTTCTCTATTTGCTTTTGATTCATTAGCGGAAACACCCGCTTTATGATAACGAATAGTACTCAGTACTTTCCCAAAATTATGTATCATAGCGGTAGATTGATCATCAATGAAGGGAAAGATCTTAATAAAATTTTGATCGTAGCTAAGTACGCATGAATATTTTTTTAAAAAATCGTTTCCTATTATGCCGTCAAAATCCAAGTCGGTACATACATCTAGAATATGAAAGGGGTGGTTAATTATAATTTTGTCATCATCACAGCCGACCCATAGAGACTCATTCACAACACTGGTACTCATTACCTTATGACCGCCCCTGGTTGAAATTGTTATGTTATTTTTATTGTTTTTTATGGGTTTGGCTGTAGGTGTTTTAATTATACATATTTCAGCACCAGTGTCGATAACAAGACTTCTTTTCTTACCGTCTGTGAATGGAATTCTAATTATGGTCAAATCATTGTAGGGGAGCAATTCGATGATTATGCTTGCCATTACTCTTGGGTTTGTTGTATGTCGGCCTGAACTTGTTGTCGGGAAGGATAGCCGATCTTTTCGACCCGACAAGTGTCGTTTCCCGCATTATGATAAGAAAAATGGCTTTCTGGCATTACGTGGTGGAAGTTCACCTGTCGTTGCTCACCAGTTTTGCTGTCATTTTTAAAAGAGTTATTTGGATTTACTTGGTTTGTTTGTGAGTGTAGTTTTCGAAGCCTACACTCACTTTCCATATGATAACTTTTGTTGCAATAATTGCATTTCACAACTTCTGTTTTTGGGGTAATGTTAGGTAAGGTCTTGTTGCGGTAACAGGTTTGGGCAGAATGTCCCAAGATCCCGCAAATTTGACAGGTGGGTCGGAAGGAAAAGTTTGAGGGTGAATTTGGCTGTAAGGGGGGTTTGTTTCTATAGGTAGGCATCTGCCTATCTATTCTTGCAGCATGGTTTTCTGCGAAAGTTATTATATTTTTCAAGCTCTTTTCCCCGTGAGCTTGAACCATCAAACGTAAGTTTGGATTCAAGAGACCATCCTCAAATGTTTGAATAGCCAGTTTTTCATTCTCGTTGACCAGGTACTTCCTGATGGAGGCATCACTAGTATCTGCGAATGTTGCCGAGTTAAGGGAGGTTAAAAGTTTTGATATTTTGTCCCCAAATTCCTTAACTGACTCTTTGGTGTTTTGTTGAGCCACCAGAAGTTCACTTTGGGCGACAAAACGAGTCTTGGTTTCTTTATACTCTTCCTCTAGTTCAATTACTAATTCACTCCACTTTGTAAAAGAATTGAACTGTATTAGTTCGAAGGCCGGACCTTGTTGCCTAGTTTTTACAATTTCGAGGAATGTTCATTGTTCCTCATTTTAACATGACGAGAACAAGATGTTCCCACATGCGACGAATTTGTTTAATTCACTCGGGTCACCATTGAAGGTGGGCACTATATTAAAAATGTCACTAATATTGACCTGAAAAGCCATTGTTTCGGATTCTATTAGATTAAAAGGAAGAAAAAGAAAATTTTCAAACCGTTTTAGGTCTCGTCGTGTCTTGAAAATTTTGAAGGAAAAAAAATTATTTGGGGGAGTTGAAGAAGAAGAAAAAAAAAAATGGGAAGAAAAAGATGTCCCAAAATATACATATGTATATATAGTTTTTTTTTTAATTCTTACTTAAATAACTTGCTGCTTTTAGTTTTTGTTGTTGTTGTTGTTGTTGCTATTGCTCTTTATTGTTGTTGTTGTTACTGCTTCTGATGATACTTAATGATTTGCGGAAGGCATATCTTAAAAAAATATCGAACGCCAGCCCGGAGGCTGGCCCAACGGTTCGTACTTATTAAATAAAACGAGGTAGATTAAATGATACAAGTTTATTAATTTCAACTTCACTCTCTTGCGGTCACCAAAAGACTAACTGCCTAACCCACCTATTCGTAGTTAGCTGCCTGGCCAATCAAACTGCTGACCAGGCTATTTCCCATATCGTTGGTCGTCGTATATCAAATATCCGTTCATGCATATGCAGTCGATGCAGTTATGCGTTCACCTATTCATAGTTAGCTGCCTGGCCAATCAAACTGCTGACCAGGCTATTTCCCATGCATTCATTTCAGTTCATCGACATTCGAACGGGATCGTCTTTCCGAGGTCAATGTCGCTGGCGTGTATTAACTTTTCACCCTTCGAAAATCTACGTCCCGTAGATCAGTGCCGTCAGCATTTTAGGTGACCCAAGTGTCCTTCTAATTTTTGGTTGCGGTTTCTTGCGGTAATTCTATTCTTGGGAGATTTAGCTTCCTCCCGATTTTCCGCCATATGACATATGCGAAGGAGATGATTAACAGGAGTATGATGGCGTCTGAAACTGTGGATATCCGTACCTTATTTGTGAGGTTCCCAAGACGTTCTATATTTTGGAGACTGAGGCTATGGACAAACTGCAAATCTACTTTGTGTCCTTCACTTGTGATGTTCGTCATGATCGGTGGTAGAGCTTGTAGAGTAGTAACGCTTGAACTTGTAAATATCCTGTTCTTAATATGGATGGTTTCATTATTGAATCGCACAATAAAGGTCCCCGACAGGTTTTGGTTTGAGTTTTTTGATAAAAGTTCACCATGAAAGTTTGTCAGGAAGATTGTGTCCTCTCGGATGAGTTCGATGATTTCATTGGTGTTAGTACGGTAAGTACATGCTACATGACCTCCCTTCAGTAGCTTTGATATGCAGTGATCTTCAGGTATTTTTTTAAGGGCTTCTTCCTTGCAGACAGTAGAATTGTTTATAAAAAGACAGCTAGCCAGAATCCCGTAGGTTTCTTCCTGGTTGACTAAGACTTTGCTGAAGTCGACATTCACCTGTTTCCCATTCAGGATTGTAGGTCTAACAACGAGCATGTTATAATCGTCCTTTCTCACCTTCGGTATTGACAGCACATACAGGAGCATTGAATTGTTCGCATAGACTGACGGAGTTCCAAATTCGATTGCTTCAATTTCATTTTCATAAGGCAGTGTCTCAAACTCGTTTATCAGCATATTAATCTCATCATGGTTCAGTAAGTTTGTGTTGATAATACCACTTTTTGCCATCTGACAAGCTCTTACGATTTCGTTTACCTCTTCTTTGATAAGTAGGACCTGATGAATGATGTCCTGTTCAAACTTTTGGATATCGGCCACCATTATTTCGTGATTCGAATTGTCGATGACCCAGTTGATTTTTCTTGTCATGTCTTCTATAACGTGTGAGACCTTTTCATTCAGTTTGTACTGTTGGTTATTATTTTCCACAATTTCTTGTTGGCTTTGTAAGATTTTGTTCCAATCTGGCGCATCTGGATTTCCTGCAACCCATTTCAGTGCTGAGCCAATCCATTCAATGGACCTTGGTTTTCGCAGTGGCTTGGCTTTCAGTAGCTGGATGCGATCCGTTATTTGAGTTAGATGAAAGCTTACCAGCTGCTTCCTGTCTAGATCCCTGAAGTTTTTCTTAATGGAGTCAGTCAGCTCATCTAGTTGACGCTCGAATTGACCCAGGTCGATGACATGGATGAGGTTAAAGTTGCCGTTGATTATCCAGGCTTTACTCTCTTTAATCGAAACAAGTGGTGATGTGTATGGAAATAGTTGTAGGCTTTGGACTCTTGTTAGGCAGGTTAAGCAGGTAAGTCTGTAATTTAATCATTCGTATAAAGACATCTTAATTAAAATGTATATTATTAATGTTAATTTGGAGAAAAGATTTTTCTGTTACAAAAGTAAAAAAAGGTTTGGAATACATTTTACATATAGCTATAATTTATATTGCAATTACAATGCAAGTGAGAATATTAAGATACATAACAAGAAAGCTCTTTTTTTTATAATAAATTTGTGATTAAAATAATTTATAAAAGCATTTTGAAATACAGTATAGATGTACAATATATTTAAGGATATATTATCCTTTTTTTTTCTTTTTTTTTTAATGATTTAGGTTTTTAATGTGGGTTTTATGTACCCTTCTGCCAGTTGATGTTGTGACAGTTACTTTATTATTCTTTGCCACTATTTCCTTTCGGAAAAGAGGCTTATTTTTTGCTTTTATGCCTTTAGTGGCTGTATAAATAATTTCGCCTTTTTTATAATTTTTAGGCTGTGTTCTTTTTTTGTTTCTATGGAGAATTGTTTCTCTTTGTTTTTTATGAATTTGACATTTTAGTTGTTTGTTGACTTTGGTGCGGAAATCGATTAGATTTTGATAATTAATTTTCTGACTTCTTTCGAAAAAAATGTCGCTGGGCTTGCGCTTAGTAACAGAATGGATGGTTCTATTATACCTGTCCACTGCTATGCTAATTAATTCTTTCAGTCGAAGGTCTTTATGCTCTTGCTTGAGGCATCGGAAGATTTCTAATATTGTCGAATGAAATCTTTCGACTTGACCATTGACTTCAGATCGGCGCACTGGTGTGTTATATAATTTTATGCCTAACATTTTAATGAAATTGATTATGATAGGGCTGAGAAAACTACTCTCATTGTCTGTGACCAACATTTCAGGTGCTGTAAAGTAATGGAGAATTTTGATGATCTTCTCTCGGAGGTGTAAGACGGATCTGTTCTTGATGTGGAACAGTTTACCAAATTTTGAAAATTTATCAATACAGCTAATGAACTTTTCATTTTGTATTTCGACTATGTCTAAATGAAGAATTTGACAAGGATAAGAAGGAACAGGAGTTGGTTGGAATTCCGGATGAATCGGATGTCTATCATATTTATTGATGTTACAGACATCGCATGTTTTGGTGTACTTTTTTACCAAACTGTTCATCCGTGGGAAATAATATTTCTCCAACAATTGCTCCTTATACTCACGAGGATTTCTATGAGCTCGTTTGTGTTCACTCATGATCAGTTCGCAAATTCTGTTTTCGTTTCGTACGTCTTCAACTACTCTTTGGGTGATTCTAAGTTTATATCTTGTAAAGTTATCTAAGTAAATTTCCTGTAATAAGGTCAAACAATTTTCGGGTATTTTAATCCCGTTTACAACATTTGGATTTAGTTTTTGTTTTAATAAAGCCGTTAAATTTTCTCTATTTGGGTCCGAAATAGCTATGTAGTAACGGAAGTAACCTGGATGAGGCTCTTCTTGGGCTTCTAGTCCCCGTCCCACTTTGACAATAATCTGATTACGAAAAACATTGATTGGGGCTTCCACGTGTGGGATAAGATCTGTACCATCTTGATCGGCACTATGAACAGTGGAACTTGACGATCGAGCTTCTTCAGCTGTTTCAGTAGTATTATCGTTCACGGGCTCATCTGCATCAACAGTGGCAGCATCACTACTACAGTTCTCTATTGCAGTTTCGGTTGATTCGTTATCAGTTAAAATCTCACTTGGTGCCGTCTCAGTGCGTTCTGAGTCGGTCAAGTGATTGACTTCAGTTTTTAACCTTGACAGAGCATCTGCGACTACATTTGATTTTCCAGGTTTGTAGATAAGTTGGCAGTTGTACTCCTCTATACGAGCCTTCCAGCGTTTCAACTTAGCATTGTGGTTTTTGTTTCCCAATGAAAAAGTTAATGGCTGATGGTCTGTATATATACGAATCTTTCTTGCACCATAGAGATATGAGCGGAGATTGTCAAGTGCCCACACGATCGCCAACATTTCTTTTTCATTTGTGGCATATGCCTCTTCAGTTTTACTAAGGGATTTTGAGATGTAGGCTATTGGGCGATCCTTCCCCCATTCGCCTTGAGAAAGGACAGCACCTATAGCAAAGTTGGATGCATCTGTTGTAAGGTTAAATGTTTTTTCAAAGTCCGGAAAGGCAAGCACCTCAGATGATGTCAACAAAATTTTTAAATCTTTAAAGGCTTGTAACGCTTCGTTGTTCAGATTTATCGAGATACGCTTAGATTCGTTAGCCCTAACCTGGGCATGTTCTCCTCTAGTCAAAATGGTCAAAGGCTTCGCCACTTTTGCGTAATCGCGTATGAATTTTCTATAATAGGACGTAAGTCCCAGGAAGCTTTTTAAGTCTTTAAGAGTCTCAGAAGGTGAGATGGCTTGTATGGCCGATACTTTGCTTGGGTCGGGCTGTATGCCGTGAGGAGTAATTACATAGCCGAGAAATTCTACTTGAGTTTTCATGAATTGTGTTTTTTCCAGATTTACCTTCAGATTTACTGTCCGGAGTCGTTCAAATATAGTGTCAATATTCTTGAGGTGTTCCTCCTCATTTTGGCCAAAAACAATTATGTCGTCAATGTAGACATAACAGATTTTTCCGATAAATTCTTTAAGGACGTCATCGATCATCCTTTGGAAGATCGCTGGGGCGTTTCTAAGTCCAAATGGCAATCTTAGGAATTCATACTTGCCATTCATGGTTGAAAATGCCGTTTTGGCTATATCGGCAGGTTTCATCGGGATTTGATGAAAGCCGGAAGTAAGATCAAGAGTTGTGAAGTACATGGCTTTGCCAAGGCTTGCCAATGTTGAATTGATGTCGGGAATCGGATAGGTATCTGCAATCGTGATGCCGTTAAGGCGTTTATAGTCTATGACAACCCGATATTGCTTTTCGCCGGATGGCTTAGGCTTTTTCGGTACAACCCATATAGGAGAGTTGTACGGGCTCTTAGAAGGACGAATTGTTCCTTCCTCAAGTAAGCTTTTTATCTCCTTTTCAACGACTTCTCTCATACACGCAGGGTATGGGTAACTTTTAGCGTACACGGGTTCGTCTGTACTAGTTCTTATTTCTGCTTTAACGTTTGTTCTGATTACCTCTTTTGTGTCGATTGGTCCAAAAATTGGTTTGTATTTACTAACCATTTCTCGAATTTTTGTTCTGAGACTTTCGGAAAGAATTTCATCGAGAACAGGATTTATCTGAGCAGAAACTCTAGCCTTCAGAGGAATAATAATACCGGGTTTAAGAGAGAGAGTGTTTTCTTTACGGTCAATTACCGCTTCCAACTCCTTTAATGAGTCATCACCGATAATTCCGTCGAACGACACCAAACCGGGAAGGACGTAAAATGTTAAAATTGTATTATTGCCTATTTTTTCGAAAAACTTACCAGAAATTTTTTCGTTAACTTTAATATTTCCAGCAGCACAACGCACGGAAAATGGTTTCGCTAATTTTGTGGTGTTTTGGTCTATTGATTTTTTTATGAAATTTTTATTGGCACCAGTATCAATGAGGAATTTTAATCTGGAGCCCCCTTGAGTTATGTACTCTATATATGGAACGCTGGAGAGGCGCCCGTCATAAAATTTATGGTATCCTCAACAGCTTCCTCGACATTTTCTGAGGCTGTTTGCTGATATTCATCAGCGTACCCATCGGATTCATACGCCACATCAGAATTTTCTGAGGATGGCTGATGCTGATATTCATCAGCGTAGCTCTCGGGCTGATATACCATTTCGGTGTGGTATAATCTTTGCTGCTTATTGTTATATTTATTGTGGCGATAGCCTTCCGATCTGGCACCCCTTTTGAATGGGTTACCATAACGAGGACGGTTGATATAGTCAACCTGCCTCGTTTGCACAGAACCCAGCTCCATTTTTTCATGGGGCTTGGGAGCAGTCGGCCTTGGTGGAGGATTATCGTTTCTATAATTTTGGGAAGACCCAGGATGAATAAACTTTCTTGGCGGCACATTGGGCTTGAAATTGTTTGATCTGAAAGACTGATTTACTGGAGCCGTTATTGTGTTAGGAGCGTTGGGGTTGTGTATTGTATTGCTCCTGAAGTTAAGATTTTGAATTTCTAGACAAGCCGTGTAGGCTTCGGGTAAGGTCTTGGGTTTTTGTATGATCAGCATACGAGAAATGTCCCCAGACAACCCACGCACAAAAACATCTAACGCACGATTGCGATAAGTTTCAATCAGTGCGTTCACAGTCTCCTGTCAATAGGTCTCGGTCTTAATCTTATTTATAATAAGAGAAAATTGATGGTTTACGGTTGCGTAAAACTCATCAATCTTTGTCCCCTTCTGGGACAGCTGACCCAATTGGTGCTCAAGGGTCCGTATATCCCTTTTATCCGCATAGTGCAGAGATAAGCATCTTTTGATGGCGTTCCAGTCGTCTTCGAAGATATTATACGAGATCAACGCCGTATCCGCATTCCCACGGATCTTTTGTCTGACATGCTGTAAAATTGCTCTATATATTGGCTTACCTCTGACGATTTTGAAGTCTTTCAAAATCGACTCCACATTGTGAATCCATGACACATATTGTGTCGGATTCCCATCGAACACTTGCAGTTCTTTTACATTGTCCGGAAGCTTACTGATTTCCTTGAGTTCCGCCTCATTTTTAGGAGATACTAAAGGAGCTTCAGATGGACTAACACTAAAACCAGATGCACTTTCACTGACACTAGCACTAGCAGAATTTTGTTCGAGCGCCACCAGCCTATTTTCGACTTTTTTAATTTGATCGTATAATTGATTAAATCCGCCGGTCAAATCTTGTATGGATTTTTTTATCTCATCCATTATTTAATTTCTTTTAATTATTATTTTTTTTGAACTTATTAACTTTTATAAATTTTTGCGATTTCTTTTTTTTGCACAAAATTTCAACAATACAACTTAATAAAGAAAAGATTTATTCTTGATAGTTTTCTTAAACTATTTTTTTCACAATTTCACAAATATTATTTTTTTTGAACTTATTAACTTTTATAAATTTTTGCGATTTCTTTTTTTGCACAAAATTTCAACAATACAACTTAATAAAGAAAAGATTTATTCTTGATAGTTTTCTTAAACTATTTTTTTCACAATTTCACAAATATTACAATTATTATTTTCTTTGAATTGCTGCACCAGCATAAAGTTTTTTTTTTCTTTTTTTTAATTAACGTATTTTCAAGTTGCTCACTCACAATTTAAGCATCATTGTTCTTAATTTAAGTATTCTTTTTTGATAGTTCAGTTTTCCAATCGTATCTGCGTATTACAAAAATAATTAATTTCTTTTTTATTTTAATCGCGATGGTTCTCAAACGGAAACCGGCGTGCGTGGGAGGTTTCGTGTTAATCCCGTTTAGTTGCAAGCAACCTACTAATGGCACGATCGACCATCACCGTCGTATCCTTTAGCCTATCAGGATATCCACATGTTCCCATGTGTATGCGGAATTTCGTGACATTGGCCTCAAAAAGGTCAACTGTGTTCCCATGTGAACAGCGACTTGCACTCCTTAAGGAGCGTATTGGGCTTGTCAACAATCCTTAGGCGAAAAGGATACCGTTTTGCAGCCGGTCCCTGCTCGGGCGCCACTTAATGATTTGCGGAAGGCATATATTAAAAAAATATCGAACGCCAGCCCGGAGGCTGGCCCAACGGTTCGTACTTATTAAATAAAACGAGGTAGATTAAATGATACAAGTTTATTAATTTCAACTTCACTCTATTGCGGTCACCAAAAGACTAACTGCCTAACCCACCTATTCGTAGTTAGCTGCCTGGCCAATCAAACTGCTGACCAGGCTATTTCCCATATCGTTGGTCGTCGTATATCAAATATCCGTTCATGCATATGCAGTCGATGCAGTTATGCGTTCACCTATTCATAGTTAGCTGCCTGGCCAATCAAACTGCTGACCAGGCTATTTCCCATGCATTCATTTCAGTTCATCGACATTCGAACGGGATCGTCTTTCCGAGGTCAATGTCGCTGGCGTGTGTTAACTTGATGTTGTTGCTGCTCCTGATGTTGTTGATATTTTTGATCCTGATTTTGTTGTTGATGTCGTTGATATTGTTTCACTTTGCCAGGCAGACTTCACGCCGTATAGCTGTTGATTACGACCTGGTCATTTATTCACTGCCTAAATTTTGCCTCCGGCGTCCACTTGGGAGTTCGCCAGGTCTTACTTTTATAGGTCTTTACACAACAAAAAAAAAAATTCACTTTCTGGTGTTTAGCCCCAGAACGCTTCAAGATTATATCTTGTTATTTGGTATATTTGGTAGGGGATTTTGAGTAATCCTACCGCTGACACCATGTAATAACCCGAACGCAACCGTGCTTTCCTTTATCGCAAAGGAGAAGAGTTGTACGGGGAGAATTTTGTAAAAAAAAGAACAGTAATGTTTTGATTATATAATTTATTTTACTCTTAGACCCAGCTGTCTCAATGCTTACAGCTGCGGCCTTTCGAGTTAACGTTTCACAAAATTCTGAGCTATTCCTCATCATCCTTTACCTATTTATACAAATCATTTGCATGTCGATTTCCATCCCCACCACAAACCATACTTTAACACTTGTCCTATGAAAATGCATTATCATGCATTTTCATAAAAAATGCGTTCTCATCGTAAAATATCAATTTTTATTGCCAATTGATATCGATACCCAAAATGCATACATATCCAAACGTAGCTAAAAAGACTCCGGTCATTTACACCATTAAATAATAACTCATGCACTTCACACTGGCTCTATTTGTTGTGCATCTCTTATCGGTATCTATAGCCATAGCTATATCGAGTTCAGATACACAACGAGCGACAATAGCGATTGACAATTGCAGTGTAAGGTATCAATGAATTTTGGGTGATGACACATTAATGAAGCTCGTGCTTTCCCTTTGCGTTTGCCATGCACTGTCCCATATAGTTGTGTATCTGGCGCAGTGGTTTCAGATGACAACAGGCTACAATTAATTAATTGCAGAGTTTAGGTGGCGCTATGGGTTTCGGGATATGATGATCATGAGGATCGTTTGCGCAACAAAAAGAATATCTTCAACATGAAATTCTATGCAGTGGCTTGGGAGTGAAAATGGACATACTAATGGTAAGGGATGAGTCGCATGTAGTGGATCACTACATAGACAATAAACCACCAATTTTGTAAAGTGTTTTTGGATATTTTCAATCCTTAGAGAACTTGTTTTGTAAAATGGACTCCAGATCACAGAACAATATTCCAAAACGGATCGTACAGAAGCATTGAAAAGAAATTTAGGGGATTAGGATCAGTAAATTCTTTAGAATTTCGCGCTGTATAATTGGTTTTTGCTACAATTAAGTCAATGTGAAGGTTGAAGGTAAATTTTTGATCAAATATGATTTCAAGATCTGTTTTATCATTGATTCTTACTAGAGGTATGTCATTTTATTTATAATTATAAAATATTGGAACTTGATTTCTACAGTAAAACATAACTTGACATTTAGACACATTCAGAAACAAATGATTGTGTGCACCATTCAACTAGTCTATTGAGGTCATCTTGAAGAAGAATGCATTCAGCATGAGACCTTATTTTACAATAGATTTTTAAATCATCGGCAAACATAGTTATATTAGAAAATCTTATGTGAAGGGGAATGTCAATAATCAAAATTAAAAACAATAAAGGACCAAGATGGCTTCCCTGTCTCCAGATGTAACATAAATTTAATTAGAATAAATGTTAATGATGTGGACATATTGAATACGACCACATAAATAAAACTGAAACCAATTAAGAAGATTTAAATGAAAATATAACAATTTAAGTTTCTGTAATAATATATGGTGATTTACTCGATCAAAAGCTTTGGCGAAATCAGTGTTAATGACATCCTTTTGGGAACCACTTTCTAAAATGTTTAAAACATCGTTACAGAAAATCATAAGGTTGGTCGTAGTCGATTTACCTGTGACCAAACCAAGTAGATGGAGTGAAATAATTTCTTTAAGAAAGAACTATAGTTTATTGTAAAAAAATTTTCAAAGAGCCTTGGTATAACAGAAAGCTGGCATATTGGACGATAATTAATAATATCCTATTTGGGTCCAGCCTTGTGAATAGGAAATATGAACGAAACTTTCCAAGCATTCAAAAATACCCCCTTATGACGCATTGAAAATACGTGATAAAAGTAACGAAAGGGCACTAGCGCACTGTTTCAAAACATATGGAGATATGCTGTCTGGACCAGGTTGTTTATCTAAACTTAAACTGTGTAGGGCTTCCATAACTTCAGACGCACTAATATGCAAGCTACCAATATTAATTGAGCCAAATTCACCGTCAGGGACGGAAGGAGCAGGAAAACTGGAAGTTGGATAAACCGATTGAAAAAAATCCGCAAAAAAGATAGATAATCTCAGTTGAGAAAGTTCGGATTGACACCAAACCTTATCACGAATACAACAACACATCTAGAAGAATTATTCCAACAAGATATCGGTAAAAAACACTCTTTATCAAAATTTTTACAAAAAACAATATTCAATTTCCACTGCAAAATTTTGAACCTCTTCATTTCTGCTAAACACAAAAACTTAACCTCCACGGTAAAAATAATTAAAAATATTGAAAGCTCTATTGTATCAACTTTGACAGAAGAAGAGTACATAAACTTTCTTTTTCATGACCAAACACAGACCAACAATAGAAAAGAAAAACTTGAACGAACACACGATAAAATTAACACCGCTTAAGGATAGGATGAAAGAGAAATACGGCATTCGCTTAAATCAAAAGTGGTTTGTCAACAAAACCAGTGTTCCCATTCCAGAAGAAATACAATACTTACTTTCGTTAGGTCCCAAGTACGCACTCCCTAGTACTATTCACTCCACTTCTAACTTATTTTTCAAAATCATCGCAGACGGTGAAGATTGCATCCAAACAATAAACGACAATGATGAAAAGGAAAAAGCGCGGGGAAAATTTGCAAATATGCTCAATAATTGTATGGAGAAGAAAAAGTTTTCAGAATTCAATAAATATGTAGCTAACATTCTCAACGAAACAAAACAATTCCTGTATAAACACAGAGAAACTTACATCGTTTCAGCGGACAAGGGTAATGTCACGGTCTATATGTTCGTCTACAAAAATTCCGTGTTATAACTTGGCCAAATATCTTATAAGTATTTTGAAAAATCTTACATCAGATTTCAAATTCCATGTTAAGAATTCACTCCAATTTAAAAATAAATTACATGGGCTAAAAACGGTTCTGGTGTCATTTGATGTAATATCTCTTTTTACAAATATTCCCCTTAAAATGGCACTAGAACTAATTAGTAAAAACTGGGGAAAAATGAAAGAACACACCCTCATCAAAAAGCCCAAATTTCTCGAACTTCTAAGATTTTGTATAATTGACAACAACTATTTGGTTTATGGCAACAAAACGTACCAGCAAAAAGATGGTATGCCGATGGGAAACCCAGCTTCAACCATAACAGCAGACATCATTCTCGAAGAGCTCCTAAGCAACTGCCTAGAAAAACTACCAACCAAACCCAAGGTCTTCACAAAATATGTGGATGACATATTTGCCATAGTAAAAGACATCGAACAAACTCTAACTACCCTTAACAGATTTCATAGAAAAATACAATTTACAGTTGAGATTGAAACAAATAACCAATTAGCTTACCTGGGCACAATAGTCATTCGCAAAGAAGGACAACTTATGGATTGGTTCCAAAAACTAACTTCATCCGGTAGATTGATTAACTTCTCTTCGCAACACCCTAAACAAATAATTTTCAACACAGCCAAAAACTTGATACATAGAGTAATTTCAATTAGTGACACAGAATACCACATCAATAACAAAATAAAGATAAAAGACATATTACAAAAGAACGCTTTTCCGCAACAAATAATAAAAACACAAATAACACAGTATGAACATCAAACTATCCACCCACCAGAGGAATGAGAAAACAAAATCTACAAATCCTTTACATATATTAAAGAAATAGCAGACCGGTTCAAAAATGCAAAACTTCTTGATACACAAAAATATGAATTAGCTATGAAACCGACAAATACAACTTCACAACTCTACACCAACCTTAAAACAAAAATAGACAAAATGGAACATTCAAATTTAATTTACAAAATTAATTGCAATGGCAATTCAGACGAAGATTGTTACCAAATCTACATAGGAACAACTAAACAAAAACTTAAAAGTAGACTCGCAGGCCACAAATCTGATATCAAAAGCAACGCACTCCAGAAGACAGCACTGGCATCACATTGCATAACTTTCCGGCACTCCCCCGACCATGATAACTTCAAAATAATGCAGCGAGAATAACACCAAAACAAAAGGATGATCATCGAGACGCTGCATATCATCAATGCTGATAACACATTGAACAGGAGAACCTGTCCAGCCTTGTGAATAGGAAATATGAACGAAACTTTCCAAGCATTCAAAAATACCCCCTTATGACGCATTGAAAATACGTGATAAAAGTAACGAAAGGGCACTAGCGCACTGTTTCAAAACATATGGAGATATGCTGTCTGGACCAGGTTGTTTATCTAAACTTAAACTGTGTAGGGCTTCCATAACTTCAGACGCACTAATATGCAAGCTACCAATATTAATTGAGCCAAATTCACCGTCAGGGACGGAAGGAGCAGGAAAACTGGAAGTTGGATAAACCGATTGAAAAAAATCCGCAAAAAAGATAGATAATCTCAGTTGAGAAAGTTCGGATTGACACCAAACCTTATCACGAATACAACAACACATCTAGAAGAATTATTCCAACAAGATATCGGTAAAAAACACTCTTTATCAAAATTTTTACAAAAAACAATATTCAATTTCCACTGCAAAATTTTGAACCTCTTCATTTCTGCTAAACACAAAAACTTAACCTCCACGGTAAAAATAATTAAAAATATTGAAAGCTCTATTGTATCAACTTTGACAGAAGAAGAGTACATAAACTTTCTTTTTCATGACCAAACACAGACCAACAATAGAAAAGAAAAACTTGAACGAACACACGATAAAATTAACATCGCTTAAGGATAGGATGAAAGAGAAATACGGCATTCGCTTAAATCAAAAGTGGTTTGTCAACAAAACCAGTGTTCCCATTCCAGAAGAAATACAATACTTACTTTTTTTAGGTCCCAAGTACGCACTCCCTAGTACTATTCACTCCACTTCTAACTTATTTTTCAAAATCATCGCAGACGGTGAAGATTGCATCCAAACAATAAACGACAATGATGAAAAGGAAAAAGCGCGGGGAAAATTTGCAAATATGCTCAATAATTGTATGGAGAAGAAAAAGTTTTCAGAATTCAATAAATATGTAACTAACATTCTCAACGAAACAAAACAATTCCTGTATAAACACAGAGAAACTTACATCGTTTCAGCGGACAAGGGTAATGTCACGGTCTATATGTTCGTCTACAAAAATTCCGTGTTATAACTTGGCCAAATATCTTATAAGTATTTTGAAAAATCTTACATCAGATTTCAAATTCCATGTTAAGAATTCACTCCAATTTAAAAATAAATTACATGGGCTAAAAACGGTTCTGGTGTCATTTGATGTAATATCTCTTTTTACAAATATTCCCCTTAAAATGGCACTAGAACTAATTAGTAAAAACTGGGGAAAAATGAAAGAACACACCCTCATCAAAAAGCCCAAATTTCTCGAACTTCTAAGATTTTGTATAATTGACAACAACTATTTGGTTTATGGCAACAAAACGTACCAGCAAAAAGATGGTATGCCGATGGGAAACCCAGCTTCAACCATAACAGCAGACATCATTCTCGAAGAGCTCCTAAGCAACTGCCTAGAAAAACTACCAACCAAACCCAAGGTCTTCACAAAATATGTGGATGACATATTTGCCATAGTAAAAGACATCGAACAAACTCTAACTACCCTTAACAGATTTCATAGAAAAATACAATTTACAGTTGAGATTGAAACAAATAACCAATTAGCTTACCTGGGCACAATAGTCATTCGCAAAGAAGGACAACTTATGGATTGGTTCCAAAAACTAACTTCATCCGGTAGATTGATTAACTTCTCTTCGCAACACCCTAAACAAATAATTTTCAACACAGCCAAAAACTTGATACATAGAGTAATTTCAATTAGTGACACAGAATACCACATCAATAACAAAATAAAGATAAAAGACATATTACAAAAGAACGCTTTTCCGCAACAAATAATAAAAACACAAATAACACAGTATGAACATCAAACTATCCACCCACCAGAGGAATGAGAAAACAAAATCTACAAATCCTTTACATATATTAAAGAAATAGCAGACCGGTTCAAAAATGCAAAACTTCTTGATACACAAAAATATGAATTAGCTATGAAACCGACAAATACAACTTCACAACTCTACACCAACCTTAAAACAAAAATAGACAAAATGGAACATTCAAATTTAATTTACAAAATTAATTGCAATGGCAATTCAGACGAAGATTGTTACCAAATCTACATAGGAACAACTAAACAAAAACTTAAAAGTAGACTCGCAGGCCACAAATCTGATATCAAAAGCAACGCACTCCAGAAGACAGCACTGGCATCACATTGCATAACTTTCCGGCACTCCCCCGACCATGATAACTTCAAAATAATGCAGCGAGAATAACACCAAAACAAAAGGATGATCATCGAGACGCTACATATCATCAATGCTGATAACACATTGAACAGGAGAACCGATATGGAAGACGTCAGCCCACACTACAAGCACTTGGTGGAGAAGAGGAAAAGAAAAAGCTCTGCAATATGATCTCTGTGCGTTATGTTTGTATATTTTTTGGTGTTATATTTGTTGGATATGTTACTTGTCAGTTAAACTTTAAGACCCAAAAATAAATAAATTATTTAATATAAATGTAACAATAATTATTGTAAGTAGTATCTGTACTGTGAATAATTTGTAAATATTTGTTAACATATCTATCAATGCTAATATAGAAACCATTGTTCACCTGATGATGTCCATATAGATGGATGAAACGTCGTGACAAACCTAAAGCCCATTCAACAATAGCTTACATATAGTAAAAAGAGAACGATAATTGCTTATATGTAAATTATAAAGATCAAGAATATATACATAAAAAAATTAATCCACCAGTGTTCTGGTAGTACAACAAAAATTGGTTATTTTTCGATGGTGAGGGGGTACATGTGTGACGAAAGATCATGATGTTAGTAGAACTGCAATCAGAGTTTAGTTTTTTGGGTGGGAGATGATTTTTTTTATTTGGACTAAGGAAGACCATATCATTGGGTCCATTGCAATGCTCAACAAATGTGCAAGTACACTCACTTTGAGGTTGATGAACTTTAGATCCGAAGCTTGTGTGTCTTTTTTTATCAATTTAAAGCATTTAGTATAATCAATAGGGATATTGGTATTATTTGCGGTGTGATTTATAATGTCATCGGTTAAAGTATTAACACCAAACTTAGATAAATGGAAATATTTATAACTGGATATCGAATAAAGAAAAGTAGAATTGTTAGCGCCGAAAGATTTGTTTACTTTATTAGTTTTAAATTGCATTGTTTTATTAGAAGTATTAATAATGTCATTAGTTTTATTGTTTGGCAAATCATTATAATTGGATAGTGTTACACTCGAGGTACTAGGCACATGCAAAGGTGTGGGTGTGGGAGACGATGATTCATTAGTCACAATTGAGTGATGATGTTGCAGTGGCAATGTTAAAGATATTGGCGGTGAATTGAGCAAATTATTATCATCTGATGGATCTGGCTGAATGTTGTAGTTGTTTTTAGGTTGCAAATTGTTTTTTATTGAAGATATCACATTATTAACTTCAGAAAGGTAATTTTTTAAACTGAAGACTATATTAGATAGTTCAGTGATCTTAAGCATAATATTAGCGAAAGTCGATGCTGAACAATAGTCACAATTCAAGGACATATTAGGATTGGATAAACTTTGAAAGTCAATGTCATTTAATTCAATGCACTGCTTGTGATAGGATAAGCCACAAAAAGAAAAACAATTTACACACGAGTGGGATCGTCGAATAGGTTCATGGCATTAAGCATAGTTAGCAGGTATCTAGTAATCATACTGACTAAAGATGAATAATGAAAAATCTTAAAACTAAAATGCTGTCCCCGATTCATTCACATATCCATACCTTTGATAAAGACATGGATACCGAGAAGGATTTTAGCGTAGGCGTATTGCACAGTGCACTAGAGAATCTCGAAGTGCATTGTGAAATATGCCAATATGCAGATCTTACATTTACATTCTTAGAATTAAATTTAATATGATACTTCTAAAGTGAGTATCCAAATGCATACAAATTATTTCTTAGAACTATGGTAAGGCAATATTAACTTTTTCTTAGAAGTATGATTCAAGAATATATTTGATTAAACATTATTTCCTAGAACTAATAATCAAACAAAATGAAAGTTTAATTGGTAATAATGCTTATCCATAACTACTCTCATCCTTGAACAGGAACGTCCCGGTTCTGTTGCAAATAAGAGTCAATTTTTTGTAAAATTTTTGTAACTTCTTGGTTCATGTTGAATACTTCTGTATGATGGGCTGGTATGTTTCTGTTTATGGTATGTTTATACCATTTGAGGTATGCAAAAATGTTGATGATCAGTATTGAAGTAATTGCTGCGGTATAATACCAATATCTTTGTTGATTTCCTATAGCGGAATCAAACTTTTCTATTTTCTGTATGTTTCGAATATGTGCCTGTTGGAGATATGGAAGTGTTAAAAATTCATTTAAGAATATTTTTTATCTAAGTTTACTTTGACATTAAAGGCTAATATAAGATCATTTATATTAATAGAAGTTTCTTCTAATTTCATTACATTCGTTATTTCGACATCTGTTAAAATAATTGGATTGACAATATTTAATTGTGCAAGAGTGACTGAGAAAACGACATTGTTCAAAAGGGTTATTGCTCTTTGGTTTCGAATTGATATCAGCTGGAACAAATTTGGACTGTTAGAACCTTCAGTGGTAGTAAAAAAATTGCGACTCAATGAGTTAATTTGTGTTGTCAATTCGTTAATTTGTTTTGTAAGCTAAGTGTTTATTTCAATTTGTTGGTTTTCGGCCCCAATAAATTTTGCCTGTCTTTCGCTTAAAATTTTAAAATCGTCGTTATCCGGTGTGGATTTTCAAATTCTGTTAGATTAACGGTGTGAATCAAATACATATAATCGTTCAAGACTGCCACATTACCTTTTTGGGACAGAACTTCCCCCATTGCCACAGACGAAGCGTTGGTGGTTAATTCAAATGGCATTTTGAAGTCTGGAAAGAGAAAGGTTACATCCTCAGATACCAGTATCTCTTTTAAATTGTTAAAAGCTTCTTTCGCCTATAAAAAAAGAGTAATCTTTTGGTTTTTCGATTGATTAGCATTTATATGACCGTTTTCTCCTCGTAAGAGTTGAGTGAGTGGTTTTGCTATTCGAACGTAGTCTCGTATAAAATGTCTATAATATCCCGATAGGCCTATAAGTTCATATTCAAGTATACCGCGAACTTTATCATTAGCGGTTTTAAGACCTCCTTGACACACAATAAATTCTAGGAATTCTACACTTTATTTTCATGTTAGCATGAAGAAGTTTCTTTATGTTTCTAATATGTGTTTCGGCATCAGGGGAAAATATTATTACGTCGTCAATATAATCATGACAACGTTTTCCAATATCTTCCCGTTAAATATCGTCGATAGCTCTTTGGGAAATGCTAGGAGCATTTTTTAAACCAAACGGAAGGCGGCAAAATTCGTACTTGCCATTATTAATAGAAAAGGCCGTCTTTTCGCGGTCTTTCTAAGAAAGGAGGATTTGATGAAATCCTTATTTAAGGTCGATGGTACTAAAATATTTGGATGTTCCCAAACGAGCGAAAATAACAGATGTGTCGGGTATTGGGTAACGATCCGAGAGAGTTTTCTGGTTCAGTTTGCGAAAGTCGATTACTAATCGCAATTTTTGTTTTCCGAACTCGTCCTTCCCTTTTTTATTCACAACCCAAACTGGATTGTTGTATGGTGAACGGATAATTTTGTCCTCAAGTAGAGACTGAACTTCTCTGTTGACATTCTCCGTTGCGGACATATGGTAAGGATAGCTCCTTGAAAATATTGGTTCTTGAGTTATTGTTCTAATTGTAGCTGTAACGTTTGTATTTTATGTCAGAGTTTTGTTGGGGTCGGCAAAAAACTCCGTATTTCTATTAATTAATGTTTTGAAATCAGATCGCACCGATTCGAGAATATCTTTAATATTCGCTACTATATTGTTGACTTGAGGACAAGGCATGAATAGGAGAGGTTCTGTACCATTATTGTATATTATTTTATTTAGACCAATGTGTCTAAAGTTGCACCAACTTGCTTGAGCTAATCGTATCTAACAATCGCGTCGAAGCTTTCAAGATTCGGTAGGATAAAAAATTCAGTTACGACACCGAAAATGCTTACAAAACTTATTTTGCTTATGCGAGTCGAGCCATTAAATGATTAAATGGTAAATGGTTCATTAACAGATTGAACTACTTTCAGAAGAGGAAGGTCTTTTATATAATTCTTTGCGGCTCCTGTATCAATTAGCATTATAATTGTTTGCCCACTTCTCATTGTTTTTGTTATATTATAAGGGAGCTGAGAGTTTACGTTAATAAAATTTAATTGATCATTATAACAGTCTTCGGATATATCACTAGAACTGTCATTTACGTTATTAGTTTTATGACTATCGATGTCGTTACGATTTGCAAGAACGTGGTTGACACGTTTGTTATATCGTGTATTCGCCGTGCTTTCTCAGTTCGAGTGAAGAGCGAATATCCGGAGAGTTAAAAAGATAGAGAGTTCTTTTTTTATAAATATTTATTTACTCAGTATTTATTATTATTTGTTTCACTAAACCAAGGAAAGCCTGCTGTCGCTATGCAGGGCTACGACTTTAATTGGTTGATGGTGAAATAACTCTGACTCTATCAATACATGTGGGGAGAGTACGATAACTTTGGCGCCAAGAATTGATAACGGTTTTTTGTAGAACAATTCAATACAAGCATTTTAAACTATGGGTGGGGGGGGTCTATCTCCCTCCGTTTTGGCGGGAGGGGCAATTTTATAAAAACAGTGTTAAAAATTTAAAACAAATATTAAAAAATAATGGTAACACTTACAACTAAGTTTTATGGCTTTTTTTAAAGCCAATACTTTTTTCTATTAGATGTTTTTTAAATCAAGTGAAACCTATGCATAGTCTTTGATAAAACGGACTTTAAACTCAAAAATTGCGAAAAAAAAGGTAAAAAAAAACTTTGAAGTGTGATTTTTCAAAACTGTAAAATAAAATACTACTTTTTTTTATAAAATTCGTTGCTCATATTAATTTTTAATCATAAACTGAAAACAAAATGATTTTATGTTTTCTGGTTTTTGAGAAAATGGAAAATTACTAAAACTACTTTCTTATAAGAGTTTTCTTTTTTGTTTTGGTATACGTTGAATGTTGTACGTAATTTCGTTTTTGTAATGATGCTTGGGCATCTTTAAATGCAACAGAAACTTTGCATACACACAACCTAGCACCCACTCCACCTCGCACCCACCCCAAATCCTAGTATGTCCAAGCAGGGTTTATACACTTTAGTAATTTTCCATTTTCTCAAAAACCAGAAAACATAAAATCATTTTGTTTTCAGTTTATGATTTTAAATTAACATGAGCAACGAATTTTATAAAAAAAAGTAGTATTTTATTTTACAGTTTTGAAAAATCACACTTCAAAGTTTTTTTTTACCTTTTTTTTCGCAGTTTTTGAGTTTAAAGTCCGTTTTTTCAAAGACTATGCATAGGTTTCACTTGATTTAAAAAACATCTAATAGAAAAAAGTATTGGCTTTAAGAAAAGATATAAAACTTAGTTGCAATTATTACCGTTATTTTTTAATATTTGTTTTAAATTTTTAGAACTGTTTTTATAAAATTGCCCCTCGCGCCCAAACAAAGGGAGATAGACCCGCCCACCTTTAGTAAAAAATGATTGTATTGATTTGTTCTACAAAAAACAGTTATCAATTCTTGGCGCCAAATTTATCGTACTCGTGCCGAAAACTCTTATAAAAAGTAGTTTTAGTAATTTTCCATTTTCTCAAAAACCAGAAAACATAAAACCATTTTGTTTTCAGTTTATGATTTAAAATTAATATGAGCAACGAATTTTATAAAAAAAAGTAGTATTTTGTTGTACAGTTTTGAAAAATCACGCTTCAAAGTTTTATTTTACCTTTTTTTCGCAATTTTTGAGTTTAAAGTCCGTTTTTTCAAAGACTATGCATAGGTTTCACTTAATTTAAAAAACATCTAATAGAAAAAAGTATTGGCTTTAAAAAAAAATATAAAACTTATTTATAAGTATTACCGTTTTTTTTTAATATTTGTTTTAAATTTTTAGCACTGTTTTTATAAAATTGCCCCTCCCGCCCAAACGGAGGGAGATGAACCCCCCCACCTATAGTAAAAAATGCTTGTATTGAACTGTTCTACAAAAAACCGTTATCAATTCTTCCTTTTATATGATTCTTAAAGTCCAATTAAAATCTTCAACCCCACCACGCGTATCCAACTTCTTAATAGTGCAGTTCAACACTATTCCCTTAAAACTCTTATCATCATTTTACCACTTCGTAAAATAGCCTTTCTTGCATCGCCCTCAATATAGCGCAACGCACCGTCGTCGCCTTCCATCGATCATGATATTGGTCAAGTGTTCTAGATACAGAACATTGTACTTTTGCACAGACGCAATCATATCTTTGATGTTCATTTCTGTGTGCCTGCCCTTGACAGTGGATTTCAATTATGTGTATCCGCCGTCGATCAGTGAATCATAATCATAATTTATATTTATATTACCACTGCATACAGAGCGAAGGCGCGGGGACGTAATATGCTTGAGAAATGTATACATTTTTGTATACAAAACGAGTGCATAGGACTTCTCATTGGAAATGATAAGCAGATGATGTGAGTGGTAAGAGGTTAGTTCATGATGTCGTGGGAAAGAGTATCGTATTGGAGATATAAGAAAGCATGTAGTGTGATCACTACACGTTGATTGTGTTTTGATTAGATTCTCTGTTTCTTTTTTGAAAATTTGGACAAGAATTCAAAAAATTTTGCCTGAACCGTTTATTGGGTTGAATTTACTGATGTGGGGGGTTTGAATGGAAAGTTTCATGAATTTGGTTTTGCCTAAAGTGTGAAGAAGTTGGAATCGATGTCCATTGGCTCGATCTTTTGTGCATTGATACACGGTTGTTGTTGTATATAGTTCGATATTGGGGGTTATTGGGACGTGGGGGCGGAATTTTATAATTCCTTTCTGCAAGTGCATTCGCAAATGCGTGACGGTGCTGGTTCATTTCCACTTCTTGTGCCAACGCCAAAGCAGTGGGAAGATCTGTAGAGCGACTTGAAAATAAAATATTTCCTAAAGGACGATTGGGGCCTGATATAAAGATACGAAGTGCGTCACTTCTGTATTTTTCATTCAGAGAATTTAAAACCTCTTTGTCATCACAATACTGCATAATAACTTTATTTGTAATTAGAGTTAGTTGTTTTACGACTGAATCATAATATTCAGGAATTGAAGATCGTCCTTGACGTAGGTCGGAGAGTTCTTGCTCCAATAAGTAGAGTGGTCTCTTATCGGCGTCGCGGTCGGTGTGATCTAGTCGTGCTATTATTGCATAGAAATTCATAAGGGTATTAAAAGAGGAAATCACGGCATTTCCTATGATTTTGTTTCGACTAATTTCTACTCTACTGCTTGATAGTAGCGGTTCGAATTTACGTACTTTTCGTACGGTTTCAAAGCTGCCTTGGAGGACTGCCTCCAAGAAGGATATTTTTCTGTAAAACCGGGGAACTCGGGAACAGTTTTAACCACATCTTAACTTATTTTGCATTTTATATTGTCATCTATTTCGATGTCCTTATATGTCTCAATAATTGGTTGAGTAGAGTGAACAGAATCAATACGATTTGTTAGTTCAGACCGAGCAAAATCAATACGATTGTAACGGGCGGTTGGGATGGTTCCCTCGCTACATAAGGGAAATTAAAATAAATAAAATAGAGAAAGACAAAAAGGGACCTATTAAGTTGAATTCGTATTGTGTCGTATGGAACGCAAAAACAGACGAACAAAACTTGAATTAGAATGATCCTCAACAATTGTAATTCAAACCACAAAAAAAGGAGCTTTCAACTTCTCTATACTATCACCTAAACTTCCATGTAACGAGAGATATCCTCACCTTGGATCCTTACATAAAATAAGGGTTTCATCGATATGAAAAAGAGAAAGAGTGTAAACGTTCTTTTGTATCAAAGGTCACTAACCTCCAATAGAATCGTTCCACCTCTCCTTCCTCACATCAAAGAAACCTGACGTATGTAGATGGATTTTACGTCGTCCTATCACACCTAGGATCATCATACCTATATTAGCAAAGTAAGAATGATGACATCATATATTTATGGTGACCTTTTTGACTCGGGATCTGCTTGTCTGAGAGTCTGTGATGAAACTAGAAGAGATATTAACCCCTCTACCTATATATGGTAAGTAGGTATCACTGTCCAAACAATCAGTTTCTCACAAAAATTACTAAAAAAAAAAAGGATCCTACACTTGCTAACCTCGACTTTTAGTACCTATTGCTAGGCACGTCCAAGCCGGGACTATCAGGGTGACTACCGCTCTACTGCCGCTTCAGGTCTGCAAAAACTCGCCTTGGCCAGCTCATCGGTTCAAGGAAGTAGGTCTTGCTGCAGGAGTCAATATCCGGTGCTACAATTAGTTGACCTGGAGTCTAGGAGACGGTTGACTCAGAAATGATTGATGCTAATGCTGAAAAGCAAAAAGGGCCCCAAAAAGTATTTTCGAAGAAGCTTCAAACATAGATAAAAACAAAATGATTGCTATAAAGCGAACGTGGATGTTATGTAAACAGGACAAGATGATCTTCACACAAGACCCATCCTTGTTCCATCATATCCGAGTATTTTTCTGGAACCCTATTGTTGTTGGGAGAAACAGATGGTTTTGTCTCCCCCTATCGTCTAACTACCCGACCTTAAAGCGTAAAAAAGACAAACTCTTCTCTAACACTTCCCTTTTGATATACCTGCGACGAGAATTTTATATAGGTACATCCCTCTAAAGAAAGTACCACATGGTCACACTACCTATATACGATCACATTATGTATACCACCAGCTGTTACACTAGTTGCTTCAGTTGTTGTTGCTGTGGGGGGGGGGTAATATATGATTACCTTAAGACATTACGCAAAAGGTCCCTGTCACGGCTCCATCTCCTGAAGATTTTACTGTTTCATCTTAATCTGAAAATTTCTAGAAAAATATGAATAACTTCCCTGAGATCCAAACCGATCCCATATTTCAATATCAAATTAATTTTCAGTAAAAATAAAAAAAAAATTGAATTCTATTCAATAAATTTTACTATAAACCTTAATTCTAACAAAATCTTTAGAAATTTTCTTATAGTAATCTCTAAAAGAATCTATACTATATTTCATCGCTTGAACAAATTATATTTCTAATAATCTATTTTCTTTCACTAAAACTTTCATAAGCTTGAAATTAACTATACTGAATATCAATTTGAAAGCTTTTCTAAGATAATAATTTTTAATAGGAAAAGTTCCTTAAAGAGAACTTCTACTGTGTTGAGAATTTTCAGTACAAAGATTTCCGTATGAGATTAAATGAAATTATTAGATTTTGCTCGACTTGAAAAATTTATCTTGTTCAGGCTGCTTAAGGCTTGAGGTAGGAAGATTTCTCCTCCCCTCTGTTCGCGATGAGAGAGCAATATTTCGATAAATATACTCTATAACCGATTCAAAAAACGAATTAACAAACGATTTGTCATAATATTATTGTTTTTAAACTGCAAGCATACGGTTTCCCTACTCTTTTTATATCATGGATCAAATCCTACCTAAAAAATAGAACTTACCAGGTTAAATTTAGAAATTCCCTTTCTAATACTTTCGTTGCCCATTCAGGCGTACCCCAGGGAAGCCATTTGGGTCCATTCTTATTTATTCTTGCTATAAATGACGTTTCTTCTTTTATACGCTTTAGTGAGATTCTCATATTTGCAGATGATATGAAAATTTATAAATCAATCAAATCTCCCAATGATCATACTCTTTTGCAGGCTGATCTTGATAGTTTCAGTATTTGGTGTAATAAAAATGGGTTAACTCTTAATCCTATAAAATGCCAAACTATTACTTTCTCAAAGAAAAACGTTCCAAGTAATTTTGAATATTGTATAACACAAAATAAAATTAGTCGTGTTTTTAGTTTTAAGGACTTAGGTGTTAATTTCAGTGCTAATCTGGAATTTTCTGAACATGTTAACCTTATTGTAAAAAAGGCGAACTCTATGCTTGGATTCATAAAACGGTGGGCAAAGGAATTTAACGATCCATACGTTACCCTCTCTTTGTATAACTGTTATGTTAGGCCGCATCTTGAGTATGCCTCACAAGTATGGACCCCTTTCTATGAAATCCATAAGAAACGTATTGAATCAGTCCAGCATAATTTTATTCGCTTTGCTCTTAAAGGCCTTCCATGGGCTGATCCTTATAACCTGCCACCATACGAGCATCGGATAAGGCTTTTGCAGATACAATCTTTATATCAACGTAGAGTAAACAATGACTTAATTTTTCTCCATCAACTTATCTCTGGACAAATTGATTCATCGGATCTGTTAGCCTTAATTGGTTTTAACTACCGCGGACGGTCGTACCACCTTCGAAGTTCTGAGCTTTTTAATATTGAACATCACAGAACCAATTATGGCATGCATGAGCCTCTCACGCGGATGAGTAAGTTATATAACTTGAACAATGGTGTGTTGGATTTTAATTTAAATAAAAGTAATTTAAAAACTATCTTCAGAACCAGTGCTCCACGATCCTAAATGTTTCTGTGTAATTTTGTTTAATTTTGTCTTTATATGTTTTCATCTTTTTATGTGCAAGTGTTTTTGTTTTTGTTGCATTGTGCCTACTAACAACTAACACCTGCACTAAGTGATGAGCCAGTGGGACACATTTTATGTGTCGGCAAATCTTCTTTCATCTGCTGATGCTTGCTTTAAGCTCCATTTGAATAAGATCTGATAGTGTTAAAAAAAATTATAATACACGGATTTTCTCTTGAATTTATTTGTCGGCAGCATTTGAGGCTAGTCCAAGCCAGTTAAGGAAGATGCAAAAATGCCTTAAATTCAACAGAATGACGTTTTTGCCCTAATGATCAGCGATCAATATTTATAATTTAGCGCGTATGCAATAACAAAAAGAATTATTTAAACAATGTCGATTATATCAAACAAAGATGACAATGAACAAATAAAAACAATAAAAAGACTAAAAATGGTCGAATTAAAATTTATTTAGTGGAGTATTTATGAATGAAATTCAATATTAAAGGTTTTGTGGCCTTTACTCCAAAAGCATTGCGTTTCGCCCTAGTTTGATGGTGGGCTCATCAGCTAGATGACATCAAACCCAATCTAGTACGCAATAATTGTCGATGATTACCGACTGCTTTATAAAATGTACAGAGAAAACTCCCTGTGAATTATATTATTCTAAAGAACTTTGATTAAAGTTAGACATTAGAAATTATGATGTTATGCTCGTGGCCAAGCGAAGTTATAAGAATGAACAAATAAAAACAATAAAAAGACTAAAAATAGTCGAATTAAAATTTATTTAGTGGAGTATTTATGAATGAAATTCAATATTAAAGGTTTTGTGGCCTTTACTCCAAAAGCATTGCGTTTCGCCCTAGTTTGATGGTGGGCTCATCAGCTAGATGACATCAAACCCAATCTAGTACGCAATAATTGTCGATGATTACCGACTGCTTTATAAAATTTACAGAGAAAACTCCCTGTGAATTATATTATTCTAAAGAACTTTGATTAAAGTTAGACATTAGAAATTATGATGTTATGCTCGTGGCCAAGCGAAGTTATAAGAATGAACAAATAAAAACAATAAAAAGACTAAAAATAGTCGAATTAAAATTTATTTAGTGGAGTATTTATGAATGAAATTCAATATTAAAGGTTTTGTGGCCTTTACTCCAAAAGCATTGCGTTTCGCCCTAGTTTGATGGTGGGCTCATCAGCTAGATGACATCAAACCCAATCTAGTACGCAATAATTGTCGATGATTACCGACTGCTTTATAAAATTTACAGAGAAAACTCCCTGTGAATTATATTATTCTAAAGAACTTTGATTAAAGTTAGACATTAGAAATTATGATGTTATGCTCGTGGCCAAGCGAAGTTATAAGAATGAACAAATAAAAACAATAAAAAGACTAAAAATAGTCGAATTAAAATTTATTTAGTGGAGTATTTATGAATGAAATTCAATATTAAAGGTTTTGTGGCCTTTACTCCAAAAGCATTGCGTTTCGCCCTAGTTTGATGGTGGGCTCATCAGCTAGATGACATCAAACCCAATCTAGTACGCAATAATTGTCGATGATTACCGACTGCTTTATAAAATTTACAGAGAAAACTCCCTGTGAATTATATTATTCTAAAGAACTTTGATTAAAGTTAGACATTAGAAATTATGATGTTATGCTCGTGGCCAAGCGAAGTTATAAGAATGAACAAATAAAAACAATAAAAAGACTAAAAATAGTCGAATTAAAATTTATTTAGTGGAGTATTTATGAATGAAATTCAATATTAAAGGTTTTGTGGCCTTTACTCCAAAAGCATTGCGTTTCGCCCTAGTTTGATGGTGGGCTCATCAGCTAGATGACATCAAACCCAATCTAGTACGCAATAATTGTCGATGATTACCGACTGCTTTATAAAATATTTACAGAGAAAACTCCCTGTGAATTATATTATTCTAAAGAACTTTGATTAAAGTTAGACATTAGAAATTATGATGTTATGCTCGTGGCCAAGCGAAGTTATAAGAATGAACAAATAAAAACAATAAAAAGACTAAAAATAGTCGAATTAAAATTTATTTAGTGGAGTATTTATGAATGAAATTCAATATTAAAGGTTTTGTGGCCTTTACTCCAAAAGCATTGCGTTTCGCCCTTTAGAATAATATAATTCACAGGGAGTTTTCTCTGTAAATTGTATAAAGCAGTCGGTAATCATCGACAATTATTGCGTACTAGATTGGGTTTGATGTCATCTAGCTGATGAGCCCACCATCAAACTAGGGCGAAACGCAATGCTTTTGGAGTAAAGGCCACAAAACCTTTAATATTGAATTTCATTCATAAATACTCCACTAAATAAATTTTAATTCGACTATTTTTAGTCTTTTTATTGTTTTTATTTGTTCATTCTTATAACTTCGCTTGGCCACGAGCATAACATCATAATTTCTAATGTCTAACTTTAATCAAAGTTCTTTAGAATAATATAATTCACAGGGAGTTTTCTCTGTAAATTTTATAAAGCAGTCGGTAATCATCGACAATTATTGCGTACTAGATTGGGTTTGATGTCATCTAGCTGATGAGCCCACCATCAAACTAGGGCGAAACGCAATGCTTTTGGAGTAAAGGCCACAAAACCTTTAATATTGAATTTCATTCATTAATACTCCACTAAATAAATTTTAATTCGACTATTTTTAGTCTTTTTATTGTTTTTATTTGTTCATTCTTATAACTTCGCTTGGCCACGAGCATAACATCATAATTTCTAATGTCTAACTTTAATCAAAGTTCTTTAGAATAATATAATTCACAGGGAGTTTTCTCTGTAAATTTTATAAAGCAGTCGGTAATCATCGACAATTATTGCGTACTAGATTGGGTTTGATGTCATCTAGCTGATGAGCCCACCATCAAACTAGGGCGAAACGCAATGCTTTTGGAGTAAAGGCCACAAAACCTTTAATATTGAATTTCATTCATAAATACTCCACTAAATAAATTTTAATTCGACTATTTTTAGTCTTTTTATTGTTTTTATTTGTTCATTCTTATAACTTCGCTTGGCCACGAGCATAACATCATAATTTCTAATGTCTAACTTTAATCAAAGTTCTTTAGAATAATATAATTCACAGGGAGTTTTCTCTGTAAATTTTATAAAGCAGTCGGTAATCATCGACAATTATTGCGTACTAGATTGGGTTTGATGTCATCTAGCTGATGAGCCCACCATCAAACTAGGGCGAAACGCAATGCTTTTGGAGTAAAGGCCACAAAACCTTTAATAAAAAACAAAGATGACTCTCGAACAATTTAAGTTATGAAAAAGAATTTATATCAGAACTTGATCAAATCAACAACAATAATTCAATCGACATACGTCGCACCCACAATTGTCCCACCCCAAAACAAATGAAAGATAAAATTTTATTTTTGAGGTTCAAAAAATATGAACTTCAATAGTGATAAAAAAGGGTAAATAGGTAGGTATAAACGTCTACTACCTAAAGTTACGATTGAATGGTAATAAAAATTTTATTAAATATGATAATCAATATAATTAAAAATATGTTAAATATATATAAATATGAAAGGTTCGAAGTAGGAGAAAGTGCACTCTTTCCAGCTATGAACAGACGCTAAAAAAATTTGTTTAAAAAGGTAGGTCCAAAAAAATTATAAATTTTATATTTTCTTTGTTTCGTTGACGGATACAAGAAGTGACAAAGTAAGTCAACCAATTGCATGTATTTATCTATAAAATCTATAAGAAAATACAGAAGTAAGTGTTTCGTAAAAGATATAATCATTGACTCTTTGTTGCAATATTTTTTTGCAATATTTTTTTTTCCGTATTATTAATTTTAACTTTATGATGATAAACGAAACTTTAAAACCGCGGCACCTTGGATTTTCGTATCCAACAAAATAGAACAAAATCGAATTAAACAAAATAAATGTGCAACCGGCACCGCGCAAAATATTTTCAATTATGACGAAGTGTCAAAATGAAAATAAGAGAGAAGAATTACACACGAGAGAAAAAAAATGTAACACAACAACAGCAGCTTGTTATGTGCTGTTTCCCAACTAGCTCAAGTGGGTGGGGTGGGTCGATGTAAAAAAAAAGAATACACAAAAAAGACAAAATCTGTTTTGCCAACAGATAAATAAAGGGTTAATCGATTGAAATCGATTCAACGTTGTTAAAAAAAAACAAGGTGATATTAACCGAATACCTAATGACTACGTACCTCGTCGTACGCTTCTGCTTAAATTTTAAGGCCGCCAGGAAACTTTTATAGAAAAGTTTGCCTTAAACTAAACACTGAAACTTATCTCCAACGCAATAAAAGAATAGTTTATTTTCCCGAATGGGGATTTAAAATGTTTATTAAAAATTACTGCCTGGGAAAACTTTTATAAAATATAGGTAGAAAACCAGGATCTTTTCAAAAAAAATATAAAATGGTGTGTGTTTTAATTGACAAAAGGCCAATTTTAAAAGTAAAAAAAAACCAAACAATTGTTGAATATAAAATATGTAACTACAATTTTTGTCACATAAGACACGAAATGAAAATGGCTAAGAGGAACCGTTCCCGAACGGACAATAATTGAAGAACAAAAGGGTCACGAGTCCCGCAATATCGGGATAAAAGAAAAACGGAGCGAAGGTCTACCGATATCACAATATTTGCCAATATAGGCCACCAAAAAAAAATCCAAAATCGAAACCGAACCAAAGTAAACACAATAAACTAAAAAGGTACTTATCTATAACGAGAATCCTTTCTCCTGGAGTAATCGCCCGAACTGCGCTCCTCTACACAAAAGATTTCTTTTTATTATTCACAAAAAAATTTTAGCTCTAACTGCTAAAATTTGTCCACTAAATAATTTGGCTCAAACTGCCAAAATTATTCTCACAATCTCAAAAATATTAACTTTCCCAAAATTAACTACTAAACAAAAATCGTAATAGTTTTTCGATTTCTAATTTTTATCTCTTCACAACCAAAGTCTTCCAAGAAGTGACTAATGGCGGACCTCTCTCATCCATTTATCAACGACCATATTGTCGTCTCTTTCGAACCAACTGTGTGGCGGTATTCGGCTACGGTTTATTCGCACGACCCCGCTCATTAGCTGAGGCCTGCCCGTTGTTGAATCCAAACCACGATTCGCTCAGAGACAACTCCGAATATCTCAATCATTGGTGATAATTCGATATGGTTAAATGGACGAGTTCAGTCCCTTTCCGTCAATTCCAATTTAATAAAAATGAAAACGAAAAACTATTTACACACGATAAAGTCCCCGTCTAAAACCGACCCAGACTTAAAATAAAAAGCAAAACTTTTGTGTTGGACAAAGTCTCCACCATTTTGAAAATCAAATGGTGAGGAAGGATCCGCCGTCTCGCGATAAACTCTACAAATTAAAACCCGTAGACCTTCGTGCAGACTCAAAAGAATAGGGAAACACCTAGCAAAGCCGTTTTCATTTCGTGTTTAAAAACTAATTTTAGGTCGGACTCTCGGCCATGCTAAAAGAAGACAAGATTTACGAAGACTGACTGACTTGTCAGTTGGGTGTGAATCTCCTGTCACACATTTTAGGTGGCCATGCATATTATCGCATGCCGTCTGCACGAATTCGACTTCTGCCGTCAACTTCCTGTTGGGCGGTATAGTTTTAAAGGCTCAAGCAACTTCGTAAGTGTGGATCGTCTCTCGCACACTGATGGTTTACACCAACCATCTGTTACCAAACATTCAAATTCGATGAGCTATTAAATATAAAAATTACAAAATGTTACTTTTCCCAATTACTTGAGAGTAGGCCCTCTGGTTGATGGAACAGGAAACCACTTACTCTAAAAGCAATTTTGAGCCGCAACCAAAAAAAAGAAAGAATTAAGAGGAAAGAGAAGAACAGGCAAATGAAACTTGTTGCGGTAAATTATAACGCAACAAATCCCACCCTTACCTCCTAGGAAATGTACTTACATTTCATAAAAATCATAAGTCATTTCCCGAGGCTAACCCAAGAAGAGAAGAAAAGAAAGAGGTTTTTCCATCAAAAAAAAATTCCAAACTAAAAAATCAAAAAAAATTACAAAATCAAAAATCTATATCAAAAAGTGCTTACCAACAAAAGCAAAAAAGAATTTAAACTTAATCATTAAAAAAAACAAAAAAAAAACTTAATTAAAAGTTACGTTAATCGGATGCTTCTGAAAACGGCTTTAAATCTTTAGCATGCCAAGTACCGCGTTCTTTACCTCTACTATCTTCTAAGACATATGTCCAAAGTGACACACGCTTCTTAATTACAAACGGACCGACAAACTTGGCAGCGTAATAATTCGCGGCATCCGACAAGGAAACGTTTCGACGCCAAACCATCGCACCTTGACGATATTGAACATCTCTACGACGAAGATTATAAGTTTTAGCCGACTTACTACTTGCAGCTTTCAACTTTTTCTGAATGTCTAATCTGAGTTTCCTAAAACGTTCTCCGATCTCACTCCGATTCTGAACATTTATCGACGAATCTCCTACTGTTGGTACTTCTTCACCCGAAGTTACCATGTCCCTCCCAAATTTCACATAATAGGGTGAAACACCCAAAACCTCGTGTTGCGACGTACGAATCGCACACGCAACCTTGGCGAGTTGTGAATCCCACAAACGGTGGTTTTCACCGATGTAAGCTCGCAACGTCGTTTTAATAATTTGATTTATCCTTTCCGCAGGGTTTGCCTGCGGATGATAATGGGCCGTAAATTGAAGACGTGACGCGTACGCTTGGCAAAGCGTTTTCAATTCCTTAAATCGGAATTGGTGACCGTTGTCACAGACGATCACCTTTGGGATGCCAAATAAAAGAAAAACGTTGTCCTCCAGTTCCCTACAAATTGCTTTCGCAGTAGCAGACCTAAGAGCAAAAAGAAGTGGAAATTTAGTAAAATAATCAACGATGGTAAGAATGTAAATAAAACCCCTACTCGACTTAGGAAGCGGACCTACAAGATCTACACAGATCATTTCCCACGGTGAAGTAACCCCTACTCTCTCAGACATCAAACCAGCTGGCTTCTCATTCACCGGCTTCACTTGTTGGCAAACTTTACAATTGCGTACATATCTTGTTATATCTGCCCTCATCTTGGGCCAATAAAACTTTGCCCCAATCCTGGCAAAAGTTTTTCTAACACCCATGTGTCCAGCCAATGGACCAGCATGGTATTCATTCAAAATAGCTAACCTCTCATTTTTACCTAAAACTTTCTTTCACTCTTGACTACTCTCATGAACGACAATATGGTTTGACTTGACGAGTTTGAAAAGCTGATCTTGTTCAACTCGCCAAGCCGGATAAGCTAATGGGTTAGAATTAACTACGGACCTCATCTTTATTATCCAAGGGTCTACATCCTCTTCTGAGATCTCGGCTAACACCGGAACTCCACGAGAAAGCATATCAGGAACAACATGCTCTTTGCCCTTTCTATGGATAATTTCGAAGTCAAATTGTTGAAGCCGAACTGCCCAACGCGCTAATCTACCCTGTGGATCTTTAAGATTGCTTAACCATACTAAAGAATAATGATCTGTCACGACTGTAAATCGAAAGCCTTCGATATACGGTCGCAACTTCTCAACAGCCCAAAGTACAGCTAAGCATTCTTTCTCTGTTGTACTATAATTTCGTTCATTTCTATTCAAACTTCTACTAAGGTAACAGACAACCTTTTCACCCTCATCAAAGTTTTGAGACAAAACTGCACCGATGCCGAAATCTGACGCATCTGTTTGAACGACAAATGGTCGTTTAAAATCTGGGCAAGTGAGTATGGGTGCTGTCACCAGACACTCCTTTGCCTTCCTAAAACTAACCTCACACTGATCTGTCCAATTAAACTTTCTATTATTCTTTAATAAATCTGACAGTGGCTGAAGTAGTTCAGCAAAATTTGGTACAAAACGACGGTACCATGACACTGTCCCTATAAAGCTTCTAACTTCCTTAACATTCCTCGGTGCTGGAATCCTAACCATGCTTTCCACTTTTTCTGGGTCTACATGTAACCCGTTACGATCCACGATATATCCTAAAAATCTTAGAGCTGGCATGCAAAAATTGCATTTTTCCCTACTAACCTTCAATCCTGCTTCACACAACCTTTTCATCACCTCATTAAGGATTTCAAGATGCTTCTCGAAAGAATCCGCAATGATGATGATGTCGTCTAAATAGACGAAGACATATGGCTCCAGGTCGGCACCCAAAACTTTGTCGATAAACCTCTGTCATGTCGCCGGTGAATTGTGAAGACCGAAAGGCATTCTCTTAAACTGAAAAAGACCTCTCCCAGGAACCGTAAAGGCAGTATAAGGCTTAGATTCCTCCTTCATAGGAATCTGCCAGTATGCTGACTTAATGTCTAGCGAAGACAAGAACCTCGCACCTCGAAGTCTGTCCAAAATCGAATTTATATACGGAAGTGGATAAGCATCTCTATCTGTATTCTTGTTTAGCTTCCTATAGTCCACGCAAAATCTATAGGAGCCATCTTTCTTCTTAACCAGGAGTATTGGAGATGACCAAGAACTTTTGGATCTCTCAATTACCCCTGCGTCTAACATCTCTTTAAGTTCTTTATCTATATGGCCCTGCATTGCCGGAGAAACCGGATAATACCGTTGTTTAATCGGTTCCGCCGACGTTCTTATTTTGCACCCTAATCCTTCTGGCATTTTTCTAAAAGAACTCTCTATTACATCATCTAATAATCTAATTTCCCTATCACCCAAATCTGACCGTTCTGTAATAGAACATATCGAAACCATCCGATCCTGGATCGAAAAATTCCACATCCGTGATCTCAAATCCGGAACAATGCCCGACAGTGCCCAAAAATCTGCACCTAAGATTACGGTGTGGGGTAGAGTGGGAATGAAAAGACAGTCTATGAGAACTGCCTTATCCTCAACTACAATCGGTAACGAAATTACCCCTAAAATCTTGACACTAGTTCCATCTGCTAAACATTCAGAGAATGCTCCAGCTATCTCTACTTATTATGGTCCTAGAAGCTCCTGAATCTAATACACCTAAAAATCTAGAACCATAAATACTAATTTTCAAAAATGGTCTGCTATCATCTCCGTTTGCAGCCAAAGTAAAACCTAAATGAATTTGAGTTGTCAGCTGGTTGCCAACAGGCAACCTAACTAATTTCTTCGGTACTCGCACCCTGTTGGTGCACGAGACCGATGAGCATTTCCCGAACAACGTGGGCAACTGCTCTTGCTGACACCTTCAGCACCACAACCATAACATCTCCTATTAGCCGAACACCTATTTGCATAATGGCCTGATCCATTGCAATTATAACATCTAATACCAGACGTACCAGCTTGGTTGAATCCAGTAGGCTGCGACCTACTAGGTTGAACCACTCTGCTGGGCTGTTCGGTCCTAGCGACAGAAGGGGATTTCTGTCGCACTGCCGAAACTGCAGTGTAACCGACTTCGGGTATCTTAACAGCCGCGACTTTCGGTTGCACTGACGAAACTTCAGTGTAACCGAGTTCGGGTTCTACAAAATTTTTTCTTCGAGCAGGCGGCGGCTCGAAATTTTCTACATTGGCCCTAAGCGTCTCTAAATCCCTACCTAAGCTAGCCAATTCCTTAACAGACTGTGGTTTCTGAAAACCAATCTGTTTTTGGTAAAAAGGGTCCAAATTTTTCATTAGGATAGCGACTTTCCTTCGTTCAGAAAGTGGCTCTCCTAACCTCTTGAACAAAGTACGCATAGTGGCTAAATATGCACCATACGACTCCTCTTTACCTTGGGTACGACGGTTGATCTGTTCTAATAACATATCATCATAGTTTGCTGGCAAGAATTTATATTTCAATGCGTCTACAAATTCTTGCCATTTAGAAATATCTTCTCTGACTGACCTGTACCACAACTGGCTTGGCCAGTAAGAAGATCTACCACTGACTGATATAAATGGGTTTCTGAAACCCCTCTAGCTAAACTAAGCTCTTCTACTCTTTCTAGGAATGAGTTCACTGATGTGCCACAGCGCTCACCAGTGAACTGAACATTCCACCTACAAATTCGTTCTGTACACCGCTCCTGCGATGCACCAGAAAAAGCTAAATTACGCCCTATACTATTCCCTGCACTATTTTGAAAATTATTCTCTAAACTAATCCCTAAAGCAGGCCTTACTAAATCGTTGTACATCCTCGCTGATGTGATATCATGCCTCGTTGGTTGACTCGGGCCTTGAGTCAACTGACCTGTGCTTGAGGTCATTGGCATTTCTTCCTCGAAAGCCTTTTCTTCATCATCTTCGCCGTTCAATTTCGATAAAAGTAGTAAAAGATCTAACTTGAGAGACTTTTGCTCTCCTATCTCCTCATCGCCTTCTGCCTGCGCTTTCCCTATTCTATTTAAACCCCATTCGATCTTGGTAAGGATCTTCAAGAACTCCGGTGACTTTGAACTTCTTGGACGATCCTTAAGAAGATCCCTAATCTCACTAATCTTATCTACCAATGCATTTCTATCCTGTATGTAGGTGAAAGGGTACTTATCGTACGCTTCTACTGAACCCCTACGTTCTAACATTCGAGAAGCTCTTAAGGAACAGCTCATAATGTCTACAGTCCCTTTTTCCAGCCCCCGACTGAGAATTTCATAGACAAGCTCGTCGCTGGAAAGTCTATTAATTTCCATTTTTAAAACACAACTAAGTCGAGAAAAAAAACTTAAAAAAGATCTAAACAACAATATTTTTGTTTTAAAATAATAAAAAAATACTGTTGGCAACCCTACACAAATTTTAAATTCCACCCAGAAAATAAAATAAACCAAATTAAAAAAGAATTACCAAAAAAAAATTTTCACCAAAAAAAAAACAATAAAAATATATACAATATAATCAAAAACAATATAGTACCCTTTAACGAAGTTAAATCGGAAAAAATACTCTAAAAAAAAGTACTTTTCAGAAGTGGTAACACTCACAGTGTTTATATTATTGGCGTAGATATTTAAAATATACTATGGCCAAAAACCACTCAAAAATAATATTCACTCAAAAAAAGGGATAAAAGAACTATTAAAATATATTTCAGCCAATACCAACTAAAAAAAAAGAGAAAGCACTATCACTGGCAAAATATGTAATATACAAAAAAAATGGCTGATATCAAATCAATAAAATCAATAATGGGATAATAAAAATGTTATGAACAATTAATTAAGAAAATTAAGAACAACAAAAAAAACTCACTAATGTTATATAATTCTCTTACGAATTATTCACCTTATCGCCAACACCAGATTTCTTCTTTTTGTTGCACCAGAGAAACACTCCACAGATTTTTGTATAATTTCCTAGATTGGAAAAAAAGAAAACACCAAGTATTATTGTTCTTTAAAAAAAGAATTAATAAAACAAACCACTTCCCTAAACACACAAGTAGAATGGAGCACAACAATACAATTAATTTGTACACAACTTGTAGGTATCTATGTATGAAGATTTAAGGTAACTATCAAAAGGGGACCCACGTTGGACACGCCAATTTGTTGCAATATTTTTTTGCAATATTTTTTTTTTTTTTCGTATTATTAATTTTAACTTTATGATGATAAACGAAACTTTAAAACCGCGGCACTTTGGATTTACGTATCCAACAAAATAGAACAAAATCGAATTAAACAAAATAAATGTAACACAACAACAGCAGCTTGTTATGTGCTGTTTCCCAACTAGCTCAAGTGGGTGGGGTGGGTCGATGTAAAAAAAAAGAATACACAAAAAAGACAAAATCTGTTTTGCCAACAGATAAATAAAGGGTTAATCGATTGAAATCGATTCAACGTTGTTAAAAAAAAAAAACAAGGTGATATTAACCGAATACCTAATGACTACGTACCTCGTCGTACGCTTCTGCTTAAATTTTAAGGGCGCCAGGAAACTTTTATAGAAAAGTTTGCCTTAAACTAAACACTGAAACTTATCTCCAACACAATAAAAGAATAGTTTATTTTCCCGAATGGGGATTTAAAATGTTTATTAAAAATTACTGCCTGGGAAAACTTTTAAACAATATAGGTAGAAAACCAGGATCTTTTAAAAAAAAAATATAAAATGGTGTGTGTTTTAATTGACAAAAGGCCAATTTTAAAAGTAAAAAAAAAACCAAACAATTGTTGAATATAAAATACGTAACTACAATTTTTGTCACAAAAGACACGAAATGAAAATGGCTAAGAGGAACCGTTCCCGAACGGACAATAATTGAAGAACAAAAGGGTCACGAGTCCCGCAATATCGGAATATATGAAAAACGGAGCGAAGGTCTACCGATATCACAATATTTGCCAATATAGGCCACCAAAAAAAATCCAAAATCGAAACCGAACCAAAGTAAACACAATAAACTAAAAAGGTACTTATCTATAACGAGAATCCTTTCTCCTGGAGTAATCGCCCGAACTGCGCTCCTCTACACAAAAGATTTCTTTTTATTATTCACAAAAAATTTTTGCTCTAACTGCTAAAATCTGTCCACTAAATAATTTGGCTCAAACTGCCAAAATTATTCTCACAATCTCAAAAATATTAACTTTCCCTAAATTAACTACTAAACAAAAATCGTAATAGTTTTTCGATTTCTTATTTTTATCTCTTCACAACCAAAGTCTTCCAAGAAGTGACTAATGGCGGACCTCTCTCATCCGTTTACCAACGACCATATTGTCGTCTCTTTCGAACCAACTGTGTGGCGGTATTCGGCTACGGTTTATTCGCACGACCCCGCTCATTAGCTGAGGCCTGCCCGTTGTTGAATCCAAACCACGATTCGCTGAGAGACAACTCCGAATATCCCAATCATTGGTGATAATTCGATATGGTTAAATGGACGAGTTCAGTCCCTTTCCGTCAATTCCAATTTTATAAAAATGAAAACGAAGAACTATTTACACACGATAAAGTCCCCGTCTAAAACCGACCCAGACTTAAAATAAAAAGCAAAACTTTTGTGTTGGACAAAGTCTCCACCATTTTGAAAATCAAATGGTGAGAAAGGATCCGCCGTCTCGCGATAAACTCTACAAATTAAAACCCGTAGACCTTCGCGCAGACTCAAAAGAATAGGGAAACACCTAGCAAAGCCGTTTTCATTTCGTGTTTAAAAACTAATTTTAGGTCGGACTCTCGGCCATGCTAAAAGAAGACAAGATTTACGAAGACTGACTGACTTGTCAGTTGGGTGTGAACCTCCTGTCACACATTTTGGGTGGCCATGCATATTATCGCATGCCGTCTGCACGAATTCGACTTCTGCCGTCAACTTCCTGTTGGGCGGTATAGTTTTAAAGGCTCAAGCAACTTCGTAAGTGTGGATCGTCTCTCGCACACTGATGGTTTACACCAACCACCTGTTACCAAACATTCAAATTCGATGAGCTATTAAATATAAAAATTACAAAATGTTACTTTTCCCAATTACTTGAGAGTAGGCCCTCTGGTTGATGGAACAGGAAACCACTTACTCTACAAGCAATTTTGAGCCGCAACCAAAAAAAAGAAAGAATTAAGAGGAAAGAGAAGAACAGGCAAATGAAACTTGTTGCGGTAAATTATAACGCAACATCTTGATCAATTTATCTGGCGAAGTTCCCAAAAAAAAAAATTTATAAAAATATTTATACATGAAAGTATTAAAAAAAAAAAAAAATGTTTAATACGGTAAGTGAAAAAAAGTGTACTGTGAAATCTTATTAGAAGTTTTGAACTCTTGTTAATTCCAAAAGAGGTTCTCTCTGTAGACTAATTCCTTTAAAAGTAATTTTATTGAAGATTTTAATAATTTATGATCATATGTTATTTTGTGACTGATTTATAAAAAGTTTTAAACTAAATTAACCTAAATCAAACTAAAATATACGTAAATATACGTAAATAACTTAAAACTACTTAAAAATACTTAAAATAACTTAAAACTAGAACAGCCACCAGCAGTTTTTTTTTTTTTTTGCAGCAGTTTATGCAAGTGCACACACACCTATACATATGCATATATGAATATATATACATATGTATTAGCGCCAAATGCACATATCCACAAGAGCAATGCAGTTTTTTTTTTATATTTTTTTTGGTGCCACCACTGTCCTACATAAAACATACCTATTGATACCTTAAAATACGTAGGTCGGCCTAGGCAACAACTTTGGTCAACCATCAATATCAAAGTGGTCCCCCAACCACCAGAATTGTTTTACTTGCTTAACCAAGTCCTTTCTGTCCCGAAGGGGCACAGCTCTACTGAACCGCAGACGCTCTGCTCCGTTCCCAGAGCCGACGTCTCGATCATACAGGAGTCGCCGATCCACAGTTCTACGGCCGACGTGGTAGATTAACGGAACCGCCAATCTATCCTCTATCAGCCCCCGACTGTCTAAATAGAGGAATGTCTCGGGCGGGATGAAACCGTTAAGACGAACGCTCTCACTATATTCATCATTAGGGTAATAAGTCCATTGGCTGAGGTCATCGCTCATGCAATGTGACCCCGAATCAGCTTAATTAAAAAGTTATCTATCTTGTTTATATTGGCCCCGTTGTAAAAGACCTCGTTGGCATGATAATGTTTGTACTCCGACTCTGGTGTTCTGTGTAATCCAAGACAGGTCCTAAGACATTGCCTCTCAAACACCCGAATCTTTTTCATTTGAGATGGGGCAACGTTAAACCACACAGGGCACCCATAGGCAATCATTGGCCGGATGAGGGCCATGTAGCAAATCACCTTTACCCTGTTTTCAAGGCGGCTGCTATAAAACAACCGTCTTGTCAGAGCAAACACTCCCCTAGCTCTGGCCAGAGCAGCATCTATATGTCGATTGAAATATAGATACTGATCTAGCCAGATACCAAGGTACTTTACTATATCTTTGCTCGCCAGTGCATGTCCACTTGGTCCAACGATCACTAGATTTCTCCAGTTATTTCTTGTATCCCTAGAAGCCTTAGATAAAGGGGTTCTAAACAGGATAGTTTATGATTTCTGAAAGTTAATTTTTAACTTCCAGTCATCACAATATCGCTGAATCTGGTCGAAGTAACGCTGCAAGAGAATTTTGATCACTTCAACTTTTGGACCCGTCCTGTACGCTACAAGGTCATCGGCATACGCAATTGCACGAGTAAGACTATCAGATCGCTGGTGTAAATACTAAAAAGAATTGGCGAGTTCACAGCTCCTTGCTGTAGACCGTTTTTAATATCAAAAGTTGTGGCGGAAGTTACATTGCCACTTTTGACAACAAACTTTCTACCATTGAGCATATCATGAAGCATATATAACAGTGGTTTACTTATGCCAAATCTAGTTAATTTCAGATAAAGACCCTCTAACCATACGGTGTCGAATCCCTTCTCTAAATCAACAAGAACGGCACCCGTGCATTGATTTTTCGCTTTGTTCCATTGCACATTAGAAACTAACTTAGACGCGGCATGTATAGTGTGATGTCCCGCCTTAAAGCCAAACTGATTGTCTGGAATAATATTTTTGTCCTCAGCCCACTTGAACAGAGCTCTATTGAGAATCTTTTCGAATACCTTACTGATACTTGGAAGAAGACTTATCGACCGAAGATTTGCCGGATTGGAGCTGTCCTTTCCCTTTTTGGGGAGAGGATGGACCACAGCTGTCTTCCAACTCACTGGATAATATGCATTATTCAATGCATTGTTGAACAGTGTGGTATAAATGTCTATTGCTTCCTCAGGGAGATGTCGAAACACAATGTTGGGTATACCATCGACCCCCGCAGATTTCTTTTTCTTTAATGTTTGAAAAATTAACTGAAGTTCTACCTTCGAAATTAACAATGAACTGGGTCCATTTCGCTCGGCGATGGTGGCGTTTGCCAAGTTTTCGTCATTGAACCCGGTGAAACCAGTATTCTCAGATCGCCATAGCTTTTTTTTTTTTTTTTTTTATATTGAGCACGCACTAAAGGGGTTATGAATACCCTAATAATGATTAAACACAGTGCGAGCAATTAGGAAAGGAGGAAAGGATTAGAAAGGAGAAACCGATGCACATTGGTTTTGGAATGTCTGTACACCGTAATGAGTGGGAAATGCTGTGTCTAGTAAAGCATTCCACATTCGCGTAGTGCGGCTAAAGAAAGAATCTCTGTACTTAACAGTACGTCCGAAATTGGGCTCATGGGTAAACTGATGGGCATTCCTAGCAGTGCAGGTATAACGGTTGAATTTTTTAAGGGGAGGAATGCAACTGGCTATTTCACTAGAGCATTGTTTATAAAAATAACGATAAAACAATGACAGGCATGAGACCTTGCGGCGGTGTTCAAGAGAAGCAAATGTCTCGGTGAAAGAACGATCTCCTATCATTTTTAGAGCTCTTTTTTCAATTCTATCCAAAGACTCAAGTACGTTATTGGGGCTCCAGCCCAAATATGAGAGTTATACTCAAGTTTGGGACGAATAAAAGCTTTGTAAATTGTGGCCAGATCAGAAGGGGTAAAAAACTTCTTGCATCGTCGAAGAAAACCTAAACACTTAGCAGCATTTTTGGCGATGTCAAATATATGATCACTCCACAGCAAGTGGTTTGTGATGCACATACCTAGGACCGATAGTTGTTCAATCTCCTCGATGCAAGTACCACCCATGGATAGTGGCATTGGGGAAGGGTAACGCTTTAGCGACAGTAGACAGCATTGAGTTTTTGAAGCACTAAATTCTACACGGTTTTTAAATCCCAATTGAACAATGCTGCCAAGATCAGAATTTAATGAGCTTATCATACGCTGCCGTTGGTAGTCCACGTCCGAAGAACAAGGATGAGAATCTTAAAACGAATATGAAAAGCAGAGGGTACTGATATCAGCGAAACAATGTAGTGGGTTAGAAGTTTCAGACAAAAGATCATTTATAAAAATAAGAAAGAGCTTCGGAGACAAAACGGAGCACTGAGGCACACCAGCGTTTATTTTGTGGATATCAGATTTGAACCCGTCCAATACTACTTGAATTGAAAGTTCCAAAACGTAATTTCTTACCCAACAAAGAAGAGATACATCAATACCAAAATCACGCATTTTCGATAAGAGAGCTTGATGCCAAACTCTATCAAATGCCTTTGAAATATCAAGTGCAATAATCTTACTTTCTCCAAAATGATGTAAAGATTTATTCCACTGTTCGGTGAGATAAAGCATGAGATCACCAGTGGACCTATTGCAACGAAAGCCATAATGCCGATCATTAAGAAGCTTCCGTTCTTCAAGATATTTCTTAAGCTGAAAATTGATCAGCGTTTCCATGACCTTGGAAAGAAGGGACGTAAGTGCAATTGGACGATAGTTAGAGGGGGAGGAGTATTCACCTTTTTTAGGGACAGGCTGGACAAATGCAGTTTTCCATCCACTCGGAAAGAGACCAATAGAATAGGACAGATGGAAAAGCTTACGCAGTGGTTTTGCCAGCGTTGAAGAACACCTCTTCAGAACAATAGCGGGGATACTATCCGGGCCAGCGGATTTGTGAATGTCAAGATCTTTTAGGACTCAACGAGTGCGAAAGAAGATTCGTCCCATAGAATCGTTTACGCTTTGAAGTACAGGAGGAGTCATGTCACTCATTGGCAGCATCGAATTAACAGCAAACTGTGCTGCCAGCAGATTGGCTTCATCAATCGAGCTTACAAAAGGAGTGTCATTGGAAACAAGCGTAGGAACTGACGAAGACGTAGTGTTGCGCACATTTTTTACAAATGACCAGAAATTTTTACTACCTTTGGGACATTGTAGTATTTTTTGCCTTAATTTCTGGTCATGCAAAAATTTAATGTCGAATATGTCCGTTACAATTCTTTCTAGCTTGTTTGAACTTATTCCGGTTTTCCTCAGTAGGGTTGGCTTTATAAATCCGGAAACTTACATTTTTGATCCTAATAACGAATCAAACCATTAGTTTTCTTTAGGTTTGATAGATTTTACCCTATTCGGGATAAAATTTCTTATTCCTAAAAGAATTAATTTTGTAACCATATCTGTGCTGGAATCCACGTCACTATCGAGGAAGCATAGTGACCAGTTAAAGTTCCTGAAGAAGTGGTTGAGACCGTTCCAGTTGGCTTTCTCATATTGCCATATGGTTCTCGTAGGGTGTTTACAACAACAAATTATTTATATTTATTTGATTATTTTATTTATTTACTAATTAAATAAATAACTCATTTTTATTATTGAATAATTAATTAATAAATAAAATGTATTCTATTGTGAATCACTTAATAATTGTGCTAACAAATTTCCCTCTCTAAACTTAACGATCGTTGAATTTAAGAATAAAAAGAAAAAGAAATGAAAACTGAAAATCATGTAATAACCTTAAATTATAAAAAGGTCATTCGTATCGAATATCTCAACACGACACATCATCTCCAAGTAAATTAAATAAATTACGCATTTTTTATAACGTTAAGAATTTGAGTTGTTTTATTTCAAAACTTAATTAGAAGATAAAACCAGCGCGATAAAAAAAACATTGGTCCTTTCGATCCACTAAATCAAAATCAAAAAATTAATTGCAATTACCTATAGTTGTATGAGAATTTTTTTTATTTTCTCAATTGTGAAAATCTAAGTACAAGGTACAAAGTACTTGCATATATATATATATATATACATAAAATATATATAAAACTTTCATTTTAAAGTGTGAAATTATTTGAATATTTGAATACTAAATTAAATTAATTATTAATTAATAAAGAACTATTTTATATTCATTATAATATGAAAGTGTAAAAATTAATTAATAAAGAACCATTTTATATTCATTATATTAATATGAAAGTGCAAAACAGTACAAAGTAGGTACATTATATATGTGATTTTTTTACTGGTGCACAAAGAACAAAGTGCTTATATACATATATATAATATATATATATGACTTTCACGGTTATAGTGAAATTAATTTAAAACATTAATTTAAATTGACAAATTAGTTTAAAACATTAATTAATTTTTTAATTAATTCAACAATATTAATTTAATAACTCCATTCTGTGCTGTGCAAAACGAGAGTCCCGCGTCGCGTTTAATATACTACAACACAAATCACCTATATATTACATTGAAGGCACAACACGTAAGTCCTCGTTTTTTAAAGTATTTTTTTTTCTATTCTTTTTTATTACATTTGATAAAACAAAGTTTAAAATGTCGTTTGGGGGGCTTCAAAAGGAATTATTGGCTCAAGTGGAACGAGATTTCGTTAATTTTAAAAAGACAGGCCAAGCTCGTCGTACATTTAATTATTTAAAAACTCGATTGGAGCTCTTGGAAGAAAATCTTTCAAATGCCAAAAGATACCATGAGGAAATCGTGAGTGGGGGGAAGCTTGAAGACACGTTTAAAATGGAGGACCTTGTAGCGGTATTTGACCAAATTCGTGACACGTACCTCGAATATAAAAGTGAATTAATGGATGCCTTGGACAAAATCAATCCACCTGTTCCATCTTCACCTACTGTAGGCAATTTGGGATCGATTCCTGCGATAGTGCCGCCGCAACCAAAGCCATCGCAACAAGTCAATTTTCTTCAGCTTCCTCCAATCAAACCTCCAACGTTTTCAGGATCGTACACAACATGGCGATCTTATCACGACATTTTTTGTTCCTTGGTTCACACCAATACAGCGTTGAACGAAATCCAAAAATTACATTTTTTGAAATCAAGTTTAACGGGTGATGCTGAACGTCTTCTTCAACATTTAGATCTGACGGCAGGGAACTATGAAAAGGCATGGGAATTATTAAAGGAAAGGTATGACCATAAAAGGGTTTTAGTTAGTGCCCATCTTAAGGTTCTGTTCGCTCAGTCTGCTCAAGGTAAAGAGTCAGCTGAAGGTCTAAAAACACTTTTAGACACCACTATTGAAGTCGTTCATGCCCTTGAAAATCTTCAATTACCTGTCCAACATTGGGACACATTATTAATTTATATTCTTTTTCAAAAATTACCAACCACTACCCAACAATTATGGGAAGAAAAGCTGGGGAATGTTAAGGAACTTCCAACATTTTCCGATTTCACTGATTTTCTTAAATCCCGTTTTAGAACTTTAGAGGCCATTCTGCAGCAAGGAAGTTCAACTACGTCGCAACCCAAACAAATCACTAAATCACAAGTTACACATAAGACTTTTCACGCTAAAACACAACAAAAACAACAATACAATAAGCAAATATATTCATGCCAAATTTGCAAACAAGGACAACACTCTTTAATGAAATGCCGACGATTTTTGAGCATGGATGTAGATCACAAGCATCAAGCTGTACGTCAAGCTCGGGTATGTGAAAACTGCCTTGCTTACAGCCACACGACACGAGATTGTTTAAGTAGCCGGAGCTGCTACTTTTGCAATCAAAGACATCACTCTCTTTTACATATAAATTCGCACACTCAAAACTCAAATTCGAACGTTAATACCCCAACAACACAATTTCAACAACAAAATGCCCAGACTAGGAACGACCAGTTAGCGGTAAATCCAAACGCTCCTATTTTTCACCCAACGGGTAACAACTAACCTAATTCTGGTACTCATCACAATTTTTACGCTTCACATTTAAATGGTACGCAGATTTTATTAGCCACTGCGATTGTACGTGTAAAATCTGGAAGTGGTAAATTTGCAGATCTACGAGCTCTCATCGACCCAGGCTCAGATGCAACATTTATCTCTGAATCTGCATCAAGGTTCTTAAACCTCACACGACACCGTACATTTGTTAAAGTATCAGGGTTAGGGAAGGTCAGCAACGGCACCAGTCAAAATTACGTTGACATTATGTTTGCTTCCAAACATTCAACGTTTGAAGGCGCCACCAAAGCGTTTATTTTTAAGTCGTTGACTGGCCTTCTTCCGGCCCACAAAATGATACACAACACTTGGGAACATCTAACTAATTTAAAGTTAGCAGACCCAAATTTTTATTTTCCTGCTCCGATCGACATTCTTTTTGGCTCGGATGTTTATCCAGACATTGTTTTGCCAGACATTGTACGCAGTGAACATGAGACTGCACCAATTGCCCAAAAAACTCAGTTGGGCTGGATTGTCTTGGGAAAGATTCCTGAGGTAATTCCAAAATCTATTCAATGTAATTTTCAAACAACCGATCTTGACACTCAAATCCGCAAATTTTGGGAAATTGAAGAAACTCCATTTTTGACTCAACCGTCGGAAGAAGATGTTGCCTGCGAAAAGCATTTTTCAGAAACGACAAGACGCCTACCTGATGGACGATATGAAGTATCTCTTCCATTTAAAGAAGGAGTTTATCCTGAATTGGGATGTAGTAAGGAAAGCGCTATAAGGAGATTCACGTCTTTGGAACGACGATTCGAGAAGGAACCAAAGTTAAAACCAGGATATAGCCAATGCATCAATGAGTACTTAACTCTGAAACACATGGAAGAAGTAAGTTTGCATGATTCAATCTTAAAATCACTTTTTCATTATTTTCTTCCGCATCATGCCGTGTTTAAAGAGTCCAGTTCCACCACAAAATTAAGAGTCGTCTTTGACGCAGCTGCAAAGACATCTGATGGGACGTCTTTGAATCAACACTTAATGGTAGGCCCAAAATTACAAAAAAATATTGTGGACATTATTTTAAAATGGCGTCAACACCAATACACCATAACAGCGGATATTGAGAAGATGTACCGCCAAATCTCAATACAACAACCGGATCAGTACTATCATTTGATTGTTTGGAGAGAAAACCCGAATCAACCATTAAATATCTTCAAACTTAAAACGGTCACGTTTGGCACAGCTTGTGCACCATATTTAGCTATTCGTGTCCTAAACAAAGTAGCAGAAGATGAAGCCCAAAATTACCCAGAAGGGGCTATTGCGGTCCAGGAGGACATGTACGTCGATGATTTTATAAGCGGTGCAGACTCCATTGACGAAACCAGGAAAAAACGAAATGAAGTATGTCAATTATTGGCATCTGCTGGGCTCAGACTTCGGAAATGGACGTCCAATTGTGAGGATCTTTTGCAAGATTTACCTAAAGAGGATTGTGAGTTTAGTTTCGACATTCCATTTGGATTAACAAATCATGTCAAAACTTTAGGAATTAGATGGCAACCCAATGAAGACACGTTTTCTTTCCAAAATATACAACAAGACACCGACGAAATAACAAAAAGAACGATGTTATCAGCTATCGCAAAACTTTTTGACCCACTCGGCTGGATATCACCGTGTATTATTAAGGCCAAAATTATGATGCAAAAACTGTGGTGCAGAGGTACTGACTGGGATCAACCGATTCCATCAGACTTATTGGAAGAATGGCAGCTGTTTCGAGGTGAACTTCCTCAAATTCAACAAATTAAAATTCCAAGATGGATCAACACTCACACTACCCATACAATTATTGAATTGCATGGTTTCAGCGACGCTTCGGAAAAGGCTTACGGTGCAGTGGTTTATATGCGTGTTCTTGATAAATCAAATCGAATCCACATGCACCTTTTAATTTCAAAAACCAAAGTGGCTCCATTAAAAACAATCAGTCTCCCACGACTGGAACTTTGTGGAGCTGCTCTTCTAGCTTCACTGCTAAATTACACTAGAGAAGTTCTAGATGTTTCGAATGCCAAAATCAATGCTTGGTCAGATTCGATGATCACGTTGGCTTGGATTAGAGCACAACCTGCTAAATGGACAACTTTTGTCAGCAACCGGGTGTCAGAAATTCAACGTCTCACTAATTGTAATATGTGGAAACATGTTCCAACACACCACAACCCGGCTGATTTGGCTTCCAGAGGCGTCTCACCCTCTACGTTAGGATCACAGGATGTATGGTGGACAGGACCTGCATTTTTACGAGAAAAATGGAATTATGAAGTACCTGAGCAGCTATCTTCGTACGACACTGAAGAAGAGAAGCGACCAACAAAGCTTCAATGTACGCTTGCGGTTGCAGATGCAGCAGACGATGACATAAATAAAAGTATCCTCAGATGTTCAAGACTATCAAAAGTCATTCGAGCAATTGCGTTCTGTTGTCGCTTTAGAAGCAATTGTTTAGCAAAACGAAGGCAAAAATCAATGGAGCTAGGAGAACTGAGACTCTATGAACTGGAAAATGCATCCATATTAGTGCATAAAGCAGTGCAAAAACTTATGTTCGCCGAGGAATTGAGTGATCTGAAGAAAAAAGATACAATTCCAAAACCTTTGCTTTCACTCAACGCATTTATTGATGGTAATGGAATACTACGCGTCGGCGGTCGACTACAAAACGCATTGATTTCCTACAACCAACAGCACCCGATCATCCTGAAACCCAAATACCATTTCACAGAACTTGTGATGCGAGATGCTCACAATCAAACAATCAAACACTACACGGAGGAAACCAACAAACTATTGCTTATATTCGGCTATCCCATTGGATTTTAAGCATCAAAAAGAATGTCAAAAGACAGATTCACCAATGTGTTAAATGCTTTCGACACAAACAACGATTAATGCAGCAGCTCATGGGAAGCTTACCGGCACCACGAGTACGAATGGCACGCCCATTTGCTAACACTGGAGTGGATTATGCCGGACCTATTGAGATAAAAGCATGGAAAGGAAGGGGATCCAAAACATCAAAAGGATATTTTGCAATTTTTATCTGCCTAGCTACAAAGGCCATACACCTAGAAGCTGTGACGGATATGACTACGAAGACATTCTTGGCAGCTTTTCGTCGATTCACTGCACGACGTGGCATTTGTGCTCAGCTTTACAGCGATTGCGGCACAAACTTTGTAGGAGCTGACCGAGAATTAGCCCGAATGTTGCAACAAGCTACGCATGATTGGAAAGAGATTGTAGGAACGTTAGCCAATTTGGGAACAAACTGGAATTTTATTCCCCCTGCTTCTCCCCACTTTGGTGGTCTTTGGGAAGCTGGGGTGAAATCAGTTAAACACCACCTAAAGCGAACCGTAAGAGATGAAAGGTTAACCTACGAGGAACTCTGCACACTTCTCACGCAAATCGAAGCGTGTTTGAATTCCAGACCTCTATGCCCTCTGTCAGAAAACATAGACGATCTCGACGTCTTAACTCCAGGACACTTCTTAATTGGTGAACCTCTTCTAGCCATACCTGAAAGAAGCATTTCAACCGGAAATATAAATTATCTCGACAGATGGACGAGAACTCAATTCTTCGTCGATTCTTTTTGGCGTAAATGGAACGAAGAATACCTTTCACGCCTACAACAACGGCCTAAATGGACAAAAAAGGAAAACGATCCTAAAATCGGAGATTTGGTCATCATAAAGGATGAAAGATTACCACCATCCCAATGGATGTTAGCCAGAATCACCGATACACATCCCGGAGCCGATAAATTAACTCGCGTTGTAACGTTAAAAACAAAAACGGGTACGATGAAAAGGCCAATAGCTAAAATATGTTACCTTCCATGTAACAAATCCACCGAAAACAACACTCTAATTTGAAACAAATTTACTTAAATATACCTATCAAAACGCAACACAATAAATTGTTATCTAAGGAAAATTGTTTTAATTAATTAACTCAACACAACACAAAATATAACACAACACAAAAATATAAAAAAAACACATCACACAATCAATTTAGAAATCACCTTTATTTTAATTAATAGGATTTATTATACACAACACCACACATATTTAATTCAACACAATTCACCAAATAAATTACAGTCCACTTCTATACCTAGTAAAATAAAAAAATAATTGCCGACGGAAAAGCAATAGGTACACAAAATAAAAATAAAACGAGGATTTTAACTTGAAAGGAACCGTAAAGAAAACAAAACTGGATTAAAATTCATTAAAATATTTATTATCTTTTATTTCTAAATTACAAAACAAATATTTTAAAATAATAAGCACATAATAATAAAAATAATTAATATTTAAATATCTTATTCGAAAACCCAACACATTAATAAACCTCAACACAATTCTGAATTTCAAATTTTTCAAATGCCGTCGGGTAAAACAGCCGACGGCAAATCACAATCTAAAAAAAAAAAACACTTTTTATTTTATTTAAATATTTGAATTTTGCACTGAACACATAAGAATAATTGCACTTAATTTTTATTATTTTATTAATTTAAGATTGAAATAATCTTATTAACAACTAATTATTTGCACTACACACTAAACGATAAAACGTCATCATAAAAAAAAAAATTTTTATTAGCTGAAATAAATCAACCATTTGCAAATTATATTAATCACAAATACCTACACACATTTAAAATTGAATTCGCCGGCAAACCGATTCGTATAAACAACAAAAAAAAAAAAAATCGCGAACCGAACCGTACAAGAAACACACGCACGCACTTAAACCGATTAATAAATATGTACTTATATAATAAAAATGGAGAAATAATCTTAAATGGAATCAATTAATATTTAAAATCAATAAAACACTTATCTGTCGCTATCCAATTCGCGCTTTATGCGAATTATGCATCATGAACAGCATCAACAGCTACCAGGAACCAGAAATACTACACTACATATAATATACCTATCATTTATATTTGAATTTATGCACATTAGGTACACCACTTCATCGGATTGATTTGATTTTGATTTTTTATTCAATCCGGAATAACACGAACACTTAATTAATCATTAATATATGAAAACATAAATTATTGGCCCCCGCACAACCAATAATCAATCAACTAATCGCACAAATTATGTACCTACCTAGGTACATTCATAATACCTACATACGTATTATATTATTGGTATCCGACTACCAATATTATTTACATACCCGCACATAATAATATTATTAATATTAAAACCGAAACCGAATTAATTATTAAATATTAAACAAATATTTATTATCTATAAAAAAAAAAAACAACACAAAAAACCGAATAGGTACCTAGGTAGGTACCTACTTACTACTTTCGCGTGCGCACGGAAACCGATCACAACTTTCAATGGACTACGATATTAAAAAAACAAATATTGTATAACTGTCACCGCCGTATTGATCTACTAAAATCTTCAATGAATTGCAAACAGGAGTTTACAACAACAACACAACACAACAAGAAATCGAGTGCAACGGGTTCGAAAGTATTTTCTCTTAATTTGGAACAATTGGAAAGGGAACGAATACGATAATAACAGATCTTAACTGATAATATTTTAGAGTCAACCTTGAACTTGAATTGTTAGCTTTTACAGTTTCTATATTGCTAATTTTTTTTTTTTCTTTTTACATGTTCGTTTATATTTACTTTACCAAGCAGACAAAATTAACTTGGGAATCAAAATTGATGAACAGAGCAACAGGGCCGCATCGAACACAAAGGGGCCCTATAAACATATTGAATTGCGAACATCGTTCACCGGGGCGGAGAATGTTTACAACAACAAATTATTTATATTTATTTGATTATTTTATTTATTTACTAATTAAATAAATAACTCATTTTTATTATTGAATAATTAATTAATAAATAAAATGTATTCTATTGTGAATCACTTAATAATTGTGCTAACAAATTTCCCTCTCTAAACTTAACGATCGTTGAATTTAAGAATAAAAAGAAAATGAAATGAAAACTGAAAATCATGTAATAACCTTAAATTATAAAAAGGTCATTCGTATCGAATATCTCAACACGACACATCATCTCCAAGTAAATTAAATAAATTACGCATTTTTTATAACGTTAAGAATTTGAGTTGTTTTATTTCAAAACTTAATTAGAAGATAAAACCAGCGCGATAAAAAAAACATAGGGTTTTTCTCTTTAACTGGGGTTTTTTGGCATGAGAAATTAGCAGATATGACACAATGGTCTGATGTGCCTAGAGGCGGTAATACACTAATCGTATATTTATTAGGATTAGAGGTAAGAAACAAGTCTAGAGTATTGGCGGACTGACCTGCAACGTCAGGAATCCGAGTTGGCTCATCAACTAACTGAGTCAAGTGGTTTAACTCAGCAAAAATCTCGACATACCTTCCTTCGGGTGTTGTCTGACCAGAATAGCGCAGCCACGAAGAATTGTGAATATTGAAATCGCCCGTAACAACGATCTCACTGTACGGAAAATGGGATACAATTCTCTGGATAGAGTCGGACAGCGCATCGAATTCGTTGGAAGTCGAATTACTATCCAGACTTGGGCTACGATAAATAAAACATGAGTGAATGATGCGCCTTTGGACGGTGAATTTAAACCACATATAATTAAAATTTGTGTTGGTGCACTGACCATATTGTGGTAGAAGTTGATAAGCAACATCATTCCGTACATATACGGCTAGACCATGGTGAGAAAAGAATAAAGGCACTTAGCTATAAAAGTAAAGGTTAAACTCCGAGTGGTCAGTGGTTTCACCAACCTGAGTTTCGCTTAGTGCCAAAATAGCTGGCCTGTTCAAAACAGTATGAACGTACGCAGCATGGAAATTTTTCCTAAGCCCACGAATGATGCTATAATGAACACTAAACTTACCAGCCATCACAATACACAAAAACACAAAAAAAAAAAAAAACAAGACAGTTAACCATGAACAAATTCATTTTTTACACTAAAACTTCTTAGTTGTAATTTACCATTAGTGTTATGCCTTAATGGAAAATTAAAACTGATCCGCTCCTGAACCCCAAAAAAATTTAACCGCAATTTATCAAGTTGTCATTTCACATAGTCTATTGTCGCACTTTATGATATGTATATAACAGCAGTACTTGCAGTGGCTATGCGAAACAATTGTGGGCGAAGGTGGAACAGAGAGGGAGAGGAGCACAAGGAAGACTCGTTGTGTTGTTTTTTCTTTTTTTTTCTTTATATTATTTAGATGAATGTGATCTGCACTGCACTGAAAAAACTTGGCTATTTTATTTGGCTATTTTTTTTTTATTATTGCACACGCGGCGCGTAGGTTTCTTTATTTTGTTTTTAGTTTTATGTGTTAAAAAAGGGAGGTGGATATTTATGTATTGATTTTTTATTCTGTTTTATTATAACAACACAGCAGAGACAAATGTACTACGCTCCCACGCGTGCGCTCACGGTGGGATGTAGGAAAGTACACGGTGGGATGTAGGAAAGTTATGTTATTTCCAAGGTAGAAATTGTGCAGTAAGGCTCTGTTCTCCAGGTTATGATTCAGACGAATGCTAGCATTCACCTTATACACTTGCTGGAAAGCAGCCCCTACAGCCTCTACCTTTTCCTGAGCATCTTCTATCATATAATAATTATCATCGAAAACGGTACGTCTTCGTTATCTGTTGTCCTCTGGAGTTTAAGACATGCAAGATCGTTTTGATCATTTCTTCTGAATATCTTATTTATTTGGGGAAACATACTAGGGTCGCTAGAATTAACGGCCCGAATTCTGTTATCCCAATATAAATTAATAGATAATCTATAGTTTTGTCTAATCAGAACGTTAATGTTTTTGATTGACAACTTCAATGTCCTAATCTCCAGATGACGTGTGTCCGTGAAACGGTTGTAAAGAAGTTTCAACCTAGTCAGCGGTCCACTTTTTTGTCGGTGTAGTGCGTCGATTGTCGCGTTCTTGTAAAAACCAGTAGGGTTTTGTTCCTTATATTTTGGGATTGTTCTGTCCATTGTTCGTTTTATAGTTGTATCCATTTGAGTCAGGTACCCGTCAATCTCGACGTTCGACAGGTTCCTGTCATTTGGTGGAGAAATGTCATCGGAACGTATTTCTCTTGCCAAGGCGTTGGAGAAGCGTGGCCAGCGCGTCTTACTGAAATTGTAAGAGTGCACAGGCACATACTCATCCAACTCCACAAGTTCGCTCGGAAGCTGTATTACGGTGGCAAGTCCGCAGTGATCACTGTCGTATTCAATTGTTCGTAAACAGTTTCCTGTCTGTTGATTTGTTGCGTCAGTTATAACTAGTCGTGAGTCAAGCAGTAAAAGATCCAGAAAACTACCACTTCTCGGAAATGACGAAGGTCGATCCTACACTCAACACTGTATCAACCCATCCAATTAAAAAGATGGTTCCCTCTAGGATTTTGTATTTGGTTTCCCCAATCAACATGTTTGGCGTTTAAGTCCCCTGCCATGAGATAATAATTCTCATCCAAGTTCAGTCTTAAGCATTCGAAAATTTTTTCGAGCTCTGCGATAAAATTAGCTTGCTGAGGTGCGTCAGGTGCGTACACCGCAATTGCGTTCATTCTTTTCCCCTGCTGGAGTGAAACGATGCAGGCTTCTAGCAACCCGAATCTTCGCACTTCACTATTATATGTAACTCTATGTTTAATGCCCTTTCGTATGAAGATTGCGACCCCACCCCCTTGAGAGGAGTTGGGCCGATCCCTTCTTACGATATTGTAATTTTTATTAGTCATTTTGTGTTTCTGGTTTAGCTTTGTTTCGCTAGCCATAAACATATCAGGACTTTGGTCTTGCAGCACATGAAAGAGGTTTTCTCTACGTTCGGTCCTAATCAGCGAATTCACATTCACAGCTAGGATCTTAAAGGGTCGCTCAGGCAGCGCGGCTTTAACCATTAAGCGTTGCCGGAAGAATAGAGTAGAGGTAATCCCACCTAGCCGCCTGTTCCCTGATCTGTTTTTGCACGTCGGTTAACTGACCATGAATGGTCGGCAACACCTGCATCAGATCTGCCTCTGGCACAGGAGCCGTAGACACTTGGACCTGTTTGGCTACCTGTGGTTGAGGCTGTACCGTGTTTCTCTTTCCAGACGCCATTTGGGCGTAAGAAATTGCGGGATTGACGGAGGTTGTTGTCTGGCGTACTTCAATACGTCTCATCTCAACTGTGTTCTTTTGGGCTTTGTTTTGCTTGATCTCCTGAAACTTCGGACATCCCCGATAGTTTGCAGAGTGCCCGGAGCCTCGGCAGAGCGCACATTTAAACTGGGTCATATCTGTGACCCTGTTTTGTGGGTATCTCTACATTTAACGCAGACTGGGTCCATACCACAGTTAACTGCAACGTGTCCAAACTCTTGGCAGTTCATGCATTGAAACATGTCTTTCTGCTTGTTTAATTTTTCCCATCGTACAACTTGGTAATCCAGGACTGTTATATTCCTTAGACCACTCAATTTGCTTTGGGGCAAGAGCTGAACTAGGAAGAATGGTAACTTCCGTTTCTCCCGTCTGGCTTTGACTGTGGTGAACGGTCTGACCCCGATAAACTCGAGATCGTCGCTTGCACTTGACGGAGCTCAGCTAAGAGCGACTGCGGATCCGTAAAGGATTCGATACTTTTCAAGAGGACTGTTTGAAGCTTGTCTTCCTTCGGGGTGAAACTATAAAATGCAGTTCTAGTTTGAGACAGAAGGTCTTTAACTTTCTTGTAGTGCTCTAAAGATGAGAACTGAATAGAATGCCTGTCTGCGCTAAGCCGCTTGATTGTAAAATTGTTGCCTACGACCAACCTACATATTTCAATAGTTTCTTTTATTTCCATCTTAAATGTGTTAATGGGTGGCACCTTACCTCGCTTTGCTTGTGGCTGCTGCTGTTGTTGCGGCTGTTGTGACTGCTGCTGTTGACGCTGCTGCTGTTGTGTCTGAAGCTGTTGCTGTGGCTGCTTCTTTGACTGCTGCTTCTGTGGCTGCTGCTGGTCTGGGAGTGGTTGTTGTTGTTTAGGAGGCTGCTGCTGTTGCGTAGCTTCTAGTTGCTCTTGGAAAGCTTGTTGACGAGTGCGCTGCTCAAGAGTGCGCTCCTTCTCCCTTCTCGCCTCCTGCTTCTTTTTTAGTGTTTCAACCAACTGTATGAGCGAAAAAATCTGCTCCGTGAGTGTCTCAATCTGTTCGTCCTCTTCTTTCTCCGATAGATCCACTATCTCGCCACTGACGTAGTGCCCTTTTCCTTCTACTGACATGTAGGATATGTCTTCTTCAGCATCTACGTCAGCTACGTTTTCTTCGCCTGTTACGTCAGCGTTCTCGTTGGCTGGCTCTGGGTTATTGGCTACTTCTTCTTCAGCCTTTTTGACGATTACGACATCAGCCTCAGCCTCGTCGTCGTCTTCTTTGTTGTCGTTGTTGTTGTCTTCGTCGTCGTTGGAGGAGCTGTCCAGCGGCCTCTGGATTTTGGCCTGAGCCGATGACTTGGCTGACCGTTCGCGCCCTTCAATTAGCTGGGTTGTACCACCGATGCGCTTCTTCACAACAAGGTTCGGCTTGTAGTTGATGTAGCGCCTCCTCTTGTTTGCCTCAGTTGCTTCGGGACATGCTGGCCCTGGTGACTTGCCTTTGGTAGGGCTTGTTATTTAAGCAGTTGCCATGCTCATGGTTTTGGCCTCGACACGTGCCGATGACTCTGTTGTTGTCGTTTTTCTTGACCTTGAAGGTCCAGCAGATGCTGCCGTATTTGTTGTTGGGCCTCTTGATGACCCCGCTATCTGTTTATCGGCTGTTACATCGCCTGATGTTCCAGCACCTTTTGTTGTTGTTGAGGGACCATCTTTCGATGTCCCCGTTGGTTTGACCATCTGCTCTTCTTGTTGTTGCTGATGTTTTCTTCTCCTAGAAACTTCTTGCCAGAAATAATTTAAAAAAAGGCCTTGCCCGGGGTGAGAATCGAACCCACGACCTTCCACTCTGAATTTCTGCTCCTCTACCACCTAGGCTAACTTGCCATTTGGTTTTGGTAGATATAAATCACTACTATTAGCACTCGCGCCTCTAAGTAAAATTTCCACTATAAAAGTCGCCAACGATGTGCACACTTCCACGGTTGCTGAACGATTGATGACTTCATATTCAATGTTCCTCTTCACATGAACATTTTTGATGGTTCAACATATGACTGTCTTATGATTGGATTTAGACTGGATTATGACTGGATTAAAATTGGATTATAACTGGATTATAAAAAAGCCAGGCAGGCTCTTGAGTATGGCATCGACAAAAATTTTCGACGGACTGGGATGACTGGTAGCTCTGTACCATTTCTATATACCTGGTCACTAATCCTTGTTGTCGCACCTCTTTTGAAGCTTGCCTGTATATAGGGATTTGGAAAAGTATATAAGAATGGGTATTTTGTCATTATGTTAATTATTATCTACAAAAATATATTTTTTCAAAAGCCAATAAAAATCTACTAAATTTTAAGCCTATTATTATTTGCGTTCAAACTACTTTGAAAATAGATCTATATGAACTACCTAAATTTGTTAACTAATGTCTGGAATTTACCCTGTGGTGTGATTACCTCGTGAAGATTCTTGTACCTACGTTGTACGTGAATCTTTCACACTTTTTTTTGTAAAATTTTTTCTCACTTTTTGTATTTTATTAACTTAGAAAAATGCACATTATTTTACCTGGCTATCCTTGGTGTTTCTGTGTTGATTATTGGTATAAGTTTGGATCTCCTAAGAGGTGATCTCATCGACTGACGCTTCGATTTTTTTTGCCGCGTGGCACTTCGTCATGCGCACTGTTCTGGGTGGCAATTTTTGAGATGCCGTATTTAGGAAATAGCCGCTTCCACTTCAACACTGTGTCGTCGTTGTATTTTGACTATAAATTGTTATAAATTAAATTTTTTATCAAACTCGATGAAGAAAATTCACACTTATGAAAAATTTAACCACGCAAAAAGAAACGGAGTAACAAAAAGGAGCACTTTCTATTGCTACTGATATTGAAATTGATTTTCTTACCTTCAATTGGAAATTTTATCCTTTTACTTTTCTGCAATCTGGTTAATTTTCTTCTACTTTTTCTTTTTTTATTGGATTTACTGATTTTCGATGATTGAAACTTTATGGTCTGGGGGTTGAAATTCAAAAGGAATACTTTAGACTTTTAATTTAACTCGACACTTCGGTTTTCTTTCGCTTGATGTTTTTTTTTCTTCCAATTTGATTTCGAGAACGCTACATGAAATGTGACGTTTTCGATTTTTGTGAACTTGGTCGTAGTTGTCACTTTCAGAACTACTGCTGATCTACTACTGTAGGTTTCTGAACGTTTTCACTACGTGTGCCGCGTGAAGTACCTACATTTTCTCCAGAACTCATATTTTATTTTCAACTAATAAAAATATTATTTATCATAGTTCATGAATGTTTTGAGAAAAATTAATTAGCGTGAAGCTTCTAACATAAGGTAAGTTATTTTTAGGTTAAATTTTATTTTTGTTTTTTTATGTTAAATTTTATTTTTGTTTTTGGACATATATTTTTTCTTTTTTAGACGTAGGAGTGGTAAGTTTTTGTGTGTGGTAAGTTTTCGTATGTGTAAAGTTAGGTAAGTATTTCAGGTTAACCAAGGGATCTTAGTGTGTGGTAAGTATTTAGTTTTGAAGTGGTTGAATAATGAAACTTTAATAAGTGTGTATGTGTCAAATAGGTTTTTATTACTTCTACAATCAGGTTTAATGTTACTTGTGCTAAGCCTTTTTTTCTAGTTTTTCTACTTTATTTTCTACTACTCTACTATTTGTACTAGATTTAATGAGTTTGTTCTCAATATTTTTACCTGTGTAGTTTCCTGATATTAAGTCCTTGGTTCTTATTATTACTGATGATATTGAGTTAGTCCGTTTACTTGGACTCTTTTGTCTTGACTAAACTTTTTCTTGAACCTCTTCGTGTAGTTTCTACTCCTTTAATGCTTACGGGTTTAGAGTGTACTTCTGTTCATGGTTTAAGTTATATATTCCTTGCATACCTAACCTGTTTGAATTGTTCGAAATAATTATTTGCTAATTGTTACATCTGCTTTCCACTACATTAAATATATTTTTCTACTTTCTACTTTATTCTGTCCAAAAAATATTTTCACCTAATGGTTACTTAATTCTGCCTAGTATTTTACAATTGCACGTATTTTCTTTCGAATTATTTTGTTTTGAATAACTTTATGGCTTTGAAAAAATATATAATTGTACCAGTTCCAATTATGACGTCGAAAATGTTGTTCCCCATTGCGTCATGTTTTTACTCCTCTAGCACATCTCTATTCCATTCGCCATTTGCTTTACTTCATGTACGTGTCTTTATCGTGGTGGTAGTACACAACTCTCCTTGCGCCTTTTTCATTTCGTTCGCGCCTAAATTTTTTTATACATGTATGCTCCTTTATTTCTGTACCAGAGCTCTCAAAACTGTTTTGCTGCATTTATATTGATAGAGTTCATTTCGTATCTCTATTTCCCAACAGAGGTATATTTCTATAAATGGATTGTATTAAAATTGAGTTAGCTTCGACTCAGCTATACAATGTTGCATAGGGTATGGTTGGCTAATTTCAGTAATGTATTTGCAAATTTTCAGCAAGTACCTTATATATTGATAATAGAAAATTTTTTTGTTGGTCGCTATTGCGATAGATAATAACTATGAATACCATAAAAATTCAGATATTGCTGTCGTGGTGATTTAATAGATTTTCCTACAAAGCATCTTCGTTGTGTGTAGTACCATTTCATACAACGACGATGAAAAAGAAAACTACCATACTTGAATAAAAATTTTTTTTTGAAATGTAGTGAGTTATTTGTGTTTTATACCCACGACCCGCCTGTGTCTCATGTACAGCTGAGTTTGCCGGTTATGATAGACTATCATAAACTGAACAATACTTCAATTGCGTAGGTCTTTGGTATGCACTACCATCTCGAAACCTTTTTCATCCTTAACTTTATACAAGTTATTACCAACTACTTTAATTATTTGAGCTTTCAAAAATTTAGGACATAGGTTAGGTTAGGTTTGCGGGTTGCTGTAGGAGAGCCACTAGCTCAGCCCAAGCGCACTTAGGTCAATGTAGACCCATTGTGATGCCCATTTGAGGTTTTACCAATTCCTCCTCTTACCATACTCGTAGTCCATGTTTAGTTCCTTAGTATCATCCCGGGGTGTTCAACCATCCGTTTCCTCTTGTGAATCGATGTAGATTTGATATTGGGCACTCTGATAGTTCTTTGATGCTTTCGAAGAAGTATTTCCCCAGAGTTTTATTTCTTAGATGGCAGAGACTGGGGCAGTGACAGAGGTAGTGGGTTATATCCTCATGTTCTTCCTCGTCACTGCAACCTCTACATAGATCGTTTTCAGTTAGACGTAGTTTTTTGGCGTGATATCTTAGCATGTTATGGCCAGTTAAAACACCTACCAACGTCGATACTGACTCCCTGTCTTTTTGAATGATTGCATTCGTTCTATTTTTATCGTACTGCGGCCACAGTTTCCTAGCTACCTCACAAGTGTTTAAGTTTGTCCATCTTGAGTTTGCTTTTGCCAGGATTTCACACCTTATACTATTTTTGAGGTCGCATAACGGTGGCTTCACGCTCCTTTCTGAGAGTTCTAGGCTAAGTGCTGAGCCTTTTCTTGCCAATTCATCAGCTTTTTCATTTCCCATGATGCCCGCGTGACCGGGGACCCAGAGTGTTATATTATGCTGTGTGGCAAGAACTTTAAGCTCTTCGCGACAGCTTTTCACAAGCTTGGACTTTATTTCAACAGAAGAAATTGCTTTTATCGCTGCCTGGCTATCTATGAGAATGGTAATATCCTCTCTGGGTAGTGCCATCATTGATGCCACTTTGGCAGCTTTCGTTACTGCTAGAACCTCTGCTTGGAATACACTGCTGTTATTGGGAAGTCTGATTGAGCCTTCTATATTCAAAGCTTCTGAGAAGAAGCCAGCCCCAGTACCTACATCCATTTTTGAGCCGTCTGTAAAGATGGATTTGGTTGTAGGTTGTAAGACTTCATTATTGATCCACTTCTCTCTACTTGGGAACAAGCATTGGAATGGCCTTTCAAAATCTGTAAAGGGAACTATGTAGTCAGACTCTACATTTGTTCCTATGTGGAAGTTCAAAATTTCAGAGGGTCCAGTTAAACTGAATCTCCATAGATTAGATTGGCTAATCCTGAGAGCGCTTTTTGCTGCAGTTTCCTGCATATAAAGGTCAAGTGGCAGAAGGTTAAGTATGGTTTCTAAGCCCGCCGTGGGTGTCGTGCGCAAGGCACTGGTTGATCCAATACATGCAAGTCTCTGGATGTTAGTCAATGCCTTAAGGTTTGTAGCTTTGTTAGCGGCTTTCCACCAAACTAAGCATCCATACGTCAATATCGGTCTCACTATCGCAGTGTACATCCATAGAATTACCTTGGGTTTTGGGCCCCAGTTTTTCCCAAAAATTCTGCTGCATGAGTAGAATGCGATGGATGCCTTTTTGACTCTTTCTTGGACATTCATTTTCCAGTTCAATTTCCTATCAAGTATGATTCCCAGGTATTTCGCGCTTTCGGATAACTTAAGGGGTGTGCCTTCAATTGATGGCAGATTGAAAATTTAGGACATAGTTTTGCATTGATATGTTTGGCCGCCTTACTGAGAGTAAAATTTCGACGAAAAACTTTGTCGCCTAATTTGTATGTCACCAATTTACTTCTCAAATTGTATGTATGTTCATAGCTTTCGTGAGCTTGATTCAGGGCTGTTTTCAAATAAGCGTGAAGAATACCAATTTTTGCTGCCTTTGGTAACCAATTAATTTCGGATTGGTTTCATCCATCTGATTTGCGCAACAATTGGTAATCCGCCCCATGCTCTATCATTTGCTGTCCGAACAAAGCCTCATAAGGTGATATACCTATAACTTATGGAAGTAAATAAAGCATTACTGATTTCGGCTAAGTGCACATCCCAATTGGTTTGGTTAGGGTTTATATATATATGCTCGTATGGCGCTTTAAATTGATCTATTGACCCTTTCGCTTGAGTTAGCTTGTGGTGCATATGAAGCTGTCGTTATATGCGTATTATCAAAATTGTTCAAACAAGTACCGAAGTCCTTACTCACAAATTGAGAACCATTATCGGATAGAAGTGTCTTCGGGACTCCGAACATCAAAAATATTTCTTCTGTAAGAAATTTAATCAACTCGTTAGAATTAGCTTTTTTCAAGGTAATCAAAACAAATTTAGTTAATTGATCAAGTGCTATGACGATGAATGTATTACCTCGTTTGGATCTAGGATAAGGTCCTAGGAAATCCACGTATAGATGTTGGAATGGGCGTTCGACCGTGAAGGCTTTTTCCCATTTCTGTACGTAACGTACTATTCGGTGCTTTTGTCATTTTACAAATATCGCAATTATTTATATACGTCTTCACTTGACTACTCATTTCTGTCGGAGGCGATATAAAGTTTTAGCAATCCCCCCATGCGACGATTTAGGTGGGCAATGAGCTTGCTCTACCAATTTTCCGGTCAGCTGCGACAGAACCCAAAGCTTCCAAGTTGAATCTTGTAGAGGATTCCCTGTGGCGTGCTTTACTCTTTTATATATGAAGTTGTCGGATACTTGAAGATCAGGTAGCCGTTCTGTATTTTTCTTGATGTGTGAAATAATCTGAGTGAACTCATCGGACTCGAAAGCCTGATTTTTCAAATCAATATGTAACACGTTAAGCGAATCTGAAGTGGTAGTTTCTGGCGTGGGTTTCTCAATATACACTGCGTCTACTTCATAGACCCTTGACAACGCGTCAGGCATGGTGATGAGAACCACGTCTATGAACCACTTCGAAATCAAAACTTTGAAGCTTGAGGCTCCATCGAGCTAACCTTCCCATTGGATCCTTCAAGTTCATCAGCCACCATACTAGCATGGTCGGTTATTACTACAAATTTATATCCCTCGACGTAGGGTCAAAATTTGTAAATCCCTTGGACAGCGGCCAAGCATTCGCGTTCTTTTACTGTATAGTTTCTTTGGGCTGAATTTAATTTTTGCGAATAAAAGTAGAAAGAACACACCCTATCCTTGTGGATGAGGCGTCACAACAAATAATAAATTGTTTGTTGAAATCTGGGTTGATTAAAACCGGTGCAGAAGTCAACGCTTTTTTAGTTGATTCCAAGGCTGCTATAGCTTCGGGACCGAATTCAAATGTTTTCTTCTTTTTCAGAGTATCAGAAATTGGAGCAGTTAGAGTTGAAAAATTTTCGATGAATCGTCTGTACCAACGGGCCATCCATAAAAATCGACGGACTTTTCGTAAGGTAGTTGGTACAGGAAACTCTGCTATAGCTGACACTTTATTCGGATCAGCTTTTAAACATCCTTGTCCAACAATATACCCTAGGTATTGTAATTCACGAAAACAGAATTTCGATTTTTCAACGTTTATTGTCAAACCAGCATCGTTGAGATGCTTCGCTACTTTATTGAGTGTTGAAATATGATCGTTAAAATCTTTTGAGATGACCAATAGGTCATCCAAGTAAATGAACACTTGTTCTCTCAACTCACGAGGAATTACTTTATCCATTAAGCTCGTCAAGCTTTGCGCAGCATTCGAAAGTCCGAACGGCATCACTTTAAATTGATACAGAGGCCTCCCTGGGACTGTAAATGTTGTCTTCTCCCGTGGTTCTTTCTCCAGGGGCACTTGCCAGTATGCATCCTTCAGATCCACGCTAGAGATATAACGTGTTTCGGAAAGGCGTGCTAGCAATCCTTTAATGTGCGCAATTGAATTCGCATTTTTCTTGGTTACGGCGTTAACTTTTCGGAAATCAAGGCAAAGTCTATTTTTTCCAGGTTTTCTCACCAGTACGACTGGTGAGGACCATGCACTCTTGCTTTCCTCGATAACACCTAACGAGATCATGCGATCCAATTCCGTGTACACAAGGCTTTGTACTGCTGGCGATATGGGATATTGACGTTGTTTTATGGGCTCTGCGTCTACCGTATCTATGGAATGTTCCATCAAATGAGTCCGTCCGAGACCTCGAACGGCAAATGACGGAAATTGCTTAGTTGTATTTTGTAAAATTTTAGATTCCTCTATAGATAAGAGACATTCCGGCTTAATTGCCTGACCGGTTGTTGTCTCGGTAACAGTATCAATTGAAGATATAATCTGCAGGGCTGACTTAAATGTCTTCCAAAAATCGATGTCTAGATGTAAATCTTGGGCTAAAGATGGCACTGTGTACAAGTCGATCGGAAGAACTAGATCTTTGTACGTAATATTTGTAGTGACCACCCCAGCTATACGCTGTTTGGTTCCATCAGCTGTGGATACACTAGAATCAATTTTTTTGTATGGAATATTAGCATCTTCAAGATGTTTAGCGGCACCGTTAACGAGGCAACTAACGCTCGCTCCGAAGTCGAGTAAACCAAGCCATTTATGTTTAAATAATTCTACTTTTAAGTAGGTACGACGATCGTCTTTCAAACATTCTACTTCGACTATGTTTACCGCTCTATGAAGCTTACGTTTCTGAATAAATCTATTTCTTAATTTCTGGACTTTTTTATTATGAATTGGATAAGTATATATGCGATTGCGCGCTTCTGTATAATCGAGTTGCCTCTGGTGAAGAGATTTTAGAGGTCTTAAAATTGGAATTCGAGTAGTTTTAGAATTAATATTATTGATATTTTAAGTTTTGGGATTTTTCTGTATATGAATTTACATTTGGTAAGCTACCGCACAGTTTACACACAGAGATTTGATATACTATTTATGATATCTTTCTACTGAATAATTGTATTAATTTACATTGAATTTATTCTAGGTTTAAATATTTTATTCTGAAGGAAAATACAAACAAAAACCTCCAATATGATTTGAAAAAGATCAGGTACATTTTGACTAGGATTAATGAAAAATACTTACAAACTATTTACAGTTATAAAGTAGCTAAAGGTTAGTTCAGTTAGTGAATAATAATATAAAATTATACTATGTTAGTTGCTTGTTAGTGAAAATAGAAGAGTAAATAGTTATGTAAATAAACAGATAAATAAATAAATAATAAATAAATAAATAATCAGTAATTAAATAAATATATTAGACAAGATAACAACTAAACAGTGTAAGTATATATACTATCATATAGGTGAATAAATTAAATAAACAGACTAAAAAAACGAAAAATAAATAAATAAATAGATGAAATCATAAACAAATAAACAAATAAATAAACATACTAATAAATAAATTACTAAGAAAAAATAAATAAATAAATAAATAAATAGATGAATAACAAGATAAATACAAAAAACAAAAAAAAAACATGAACGTAATATAATAAATAATAAACATGATACAAAATAAGTAAATAGTTACATGTGTACATGTGAACATGAATAAATTAACGGATATACGGTTTTAAGAAATAGTTGCAAATAAAATCAAAAAAATGGTTAAGAAATAAGTTCATTAATTAGTGGGTTTTCAGAGTTTTCACACCTTTGTAAAAATGAGTTGTTCAGTTTTGTTATTCTTGCAGAAATCATTTCAACATTTGCCTTTTCGTGTAAATCTGAGGTGGAATGATACCAAGGAAGGTTAAGCATCATTTTAAGTAACTTATTTTGAGAGACTTGCAGTTTTTTAAGGTGACATTTTGCACATTTTCCCCACACTTGGCATCCATACAATAGGATTGCTTGGAAGATAACTTTATGTATAATTATTTTATTAGCGTTGCTAAGACAAGACTTTCTATTAATAAACGGATAGAGCATGTTGATTGCTATGCTTATTTTTTGTAACGTTTTAGCAATATGTATTTTGAATGTAAGTTTTTGATCTAAATGAACTCCTAGATATCTTACACTTGAGTCCCATTGAACATTAACGCCATTAATGTTAAGCTGGTTGCTGGGCAGATAGCAGGACTTTCTTTTTCTACTGAAAAAGATAGCCTGCAACTTATCAACATTCAGCTTAATTTTCCATTTCTGATAATATTGAGACATCAGTTCGGCTGCATGACGTAAATTTGTCTCAATATTGAGACTAAATTCATGCGATGAAAAGATTTTTGTATCATCAGCGAAAATAGCTATTTGACACTCTGGTAACGTAGGTATATCAGATGTGTATATGTTGTACAAAAATGGACCAAGTACTGATCCTTGTGGGACACCTTGGTTAACTTGACAACAGTTAGAGGGACTATTATTGACAAAAACGCTGAAACATCGATTAGACAGAAAACTTTGAATTATTTTAACGAGATACATGGGAAATCTAAAACATACCATTTTGTGCACAATCCCATCATGCCATACAGTGTCAAATGCTTTTTCTATATCAAGTAGAATAAGGCCAGTGGATTTTCCCAGAGAACGATTCTTTTTCACATGTTCACAGACTCTTAAGACTTGATGTGAAGTACTGTGATGCATTCTAAATCCAAATTGTTCATTTGGGAAAACGTTTAAGTCATCAACTACTTCTAGTACTTTGTGTTTAAGTACTTTTTCGAGTATTTTGCTAAGGCAACTAAGCAAACTTATTGGTCTGTAGCTGGTAGGGAGTTTTGCAGGTTTTCCAGCTTTTGGTATTGGTATTACCTTTGCATTTTTCCAAATCGTTGGAAAGTATTGGATTTTGAGACATGCATTTATCAAAAAAGTAAGAAAATCAAGTCCTGCCTTGGGCAGATTTTTTATATAAATATTTTTAATATTGTCAAGACCATCCGACTTCCTAGATTTCAAATTAGAAACAATGTATTTCACATCCTGTCTGGATACAAATTGATCCCCAGGAGTATTAATGATTTGCGAATTGATCGTGTTTATCGTGTCACTTACAAGATTTTGAGTAGTGGCATCGTTAAGATGTTGTGATGCATTATGGTTGTTCAAAAATGTTGTTGCAAATGTGTTAGCTTTTATCGAATCTTGGTAAATGACTTCATTACCATTTTCAAGATTGGGTATTCGCCTGTTTTTGTTTTTAATAATTTTAGCAATATTCCAGAACGGTTTAGCATTTTTTCCAATTTGCTTAGTTTTTCATTCCAATTTCTGTTTTTATGTTTGCTTATTTCCTCGTCAATTTTCTTATTATAGTATTTAACTTGAACACGATATTCGGGTAAGCGGTAACGTTGCCACTGCCTGTTAAAAGAATTCCTTATTCGTATGAATTCAATTATGTGTTCAGGCATTTTTATGAAAAAAGGTTTTTTAGGTTTTTTTGGTACACATGACTGCACTGTGTCAAGTATTTGGTTGGAGAAGGTATCGACGTGAATATCAACATCTTCTTTCGAACTCACTGTATCCAAGTCAGTTGAAATAGTTCTCAGTTTGGATTTCATCTCTGACTTGAAACGACTCCAGTTTGCATTTTTTATGTCTAAAAAGTACTGTTCTCTATGTTCGGCCATTTCTTTCATTTTACAAAAAACTGGGATATGATCAGAACTTAATTCGTTTATAGTCTCAGGCTGAGTGAACAATGAAGGTATATTCGTTAAGAATAAATCAAGAACAGAAGGACTTCCTCTTGACCCAGACGGAAAATAAGTTGGACTAAACGGATACAACATAGAAAACGGAACAAAGCAGGACAAACCAACAAGAACATTACCCCAAGAGTTCGCACGGATACATCCCCAATCCCGATGTCTACAATTTAAATCACCTCCGATTATATAATTCTCATTATTTATAATTAATTTTGTTAAATCTCTTTTGAAGTGCATTCTTTTTTCTTGAGAAGAATTCTTACCAGGAAAATATACACAGAATATTTGTATGCTTGTATGATTGCTTAACCTTACCTCTATACCAATATTCTCTATGTACCGAGTTCTAACGACAGGCAGTAAAGAATGTTGAATAGATCTTTTAATTAAGATAGCTACACCACCCCCTCTTTGATCTATTCTATCTACGCGATGGCATTTATAATTTGAAGTGGGAATTAAAACATCTGAACTTAACCATGTTTCTGTTACAAGAGCTACATCGATTGCATAGTGGTTCAAAAAATTTAAAAATTCTACAGTTTTGTTTCGAATGCCTTTGGCATTCCATGTTATAATTTTTAAATTATAATCTAGCATATTATTATTTGATATCATATTACTTGACATTGGAATAGAGAAACTTAGTAGCTAACTGTGCGATAGCTTGAAATTGGTCTAATTTTGTTTTACATAAACTTAATGTGGAAATCATCTCCATTACGAGAGTATTTAATTCTTCCATAGAGAATAACTCACCACTCGAGGATGGCGTTGATTTATTGAAGTTCGATGTACTCGGTTCTAAATTCACCACTGGTGTTATTTTTTCCCACGTTGACCTTGGCACATTGTTGTTTTGCACTTGTCTCCCATGCATACGTTGAGGTAAAGCTGGAAAGTCATCCATTGAGAGATGTGAAGAGTTGAACTTCTGTATGTTGACACTATTAGTGATCTTAGGCTGAGCTTGACTTGCTTTATTTGAAAGCTTTTCTCTCATTTCAAGATACTTCTTTCTGATCGCGCAGGCGCTGTCGGTCGATTTATGCTTCTCATTGCAGTTTGCACATTTGTAAACCTCAGTATTACCAGTGTTGTTGCATTCTTCGGTTTTATGAGATGCCGCACATATAGAGCAATATGTTTTTACATGGCAATTTCTTTCCCCATGACCATATAGTTGGCAGTTTCTACACTGTGTTAAACGATTTTTTTGTTTGCGTTGATATGCCCAATTAATTTGTGTGTGAAAAATTGATCGATATTTTTTTTTAAGTTCAAATAGTTTAATTGAGCCACATTCGAAGGATACAATGTAGAACGTATCAGTATATTGATCATATTTTTTGGTGATCATTTTAATTTCTTTGCACAATAGTCCAAGTTTAATAAGTTCGTCTTTCAACAGAGTAGTATTTATTTCATTTAAACCATATAAGATAGCTTTAAAAGCTTTTTCACTTTTTAAAGCATGTGTGAAAAACTGGCAATTTTCGGAGTTTAATTTATTGAGAACTTGGTTATATGAATTTATTGATTCACACATAATTTTTATGCCAATTGACATTTTTTTTATTGAATAATCCGATATTTTAATCGATTGCATCAATGTATGCACATATTCACAAGTTTTTTGTAAAAGTTTTATGGGTGGAATTTGCACTTTTTTAGGAGGCGATGAAGAATCGTCCATTTTTTCACTTTCATTTTCATTGTCGGTGTCACTATCCGGCAAACATTGTAAGGGACCCCAGTAGTTTCTTCTGGAGTCCCTTGTGTTAGTATTATTGTTAGTATTTATATTTTTCATTTTCCGAAATTTACTGTCCAAGGACGCTGGGTGGTCCTCGGAACCAGGCGATCTCGCACGTTTATTAATATTGATAACAAAAAAATCACGATCAGAATTGAAGATTGCACTACTATGCGTCTTGCTTTGTCAGAAGCTTTCGCTCGAATGTTGTTAATAAAGGTTTTGCATCGGACTTCCCGAGTTGCCCATCATTGTCAGCTCCCTCTCGGATGATCGCTGACTCAATGATTGGTTTCCCTTACATTTTACGCAATTAGGGGATAAAACTTCAGGTTGACCACATCTATAACAGAAAATTTTGTGTTGAGGTTCGGTACAATCTAGAAAAATATGACCGTTTTTGTGGCAATACCAACAAATAGCTTTTTCAAAACTAATTTTCGTATCACGATTACGATTTCTTTGAAAGGCTTCCAAAGCTAAAGACATATCTTCAGGAATGGGTTCAGTTTGAATTTCAATCTCACTTACTTGCTTCCTTACTGGGTTATTAAAAATAGGTTGCATTCTTGGTCGTATTGGCTCGTGTTGTGTCAAGTATTGTTCCATCTCTCGACAGGTATACACCAAATCAGCCAATCTAGTTGTGCGGAAAGTTAATAAAAGTTCACCCATTCGACGTTTGACATTTTGTTTTCTTATTTCTGCCAATTCTTCATTTGGTCGAGGGTTTTTCATTTTCGAATTCAGCTTCAAAATTGCATCGTAAAATGCGTCAAAACTTTCACCAGGCGCTTGCTTTCTTTCGGCCACCTGTCTTGAAATTTCCGAGTCAGTTTCCAAACTTCCATAGTGGTCGATCAGTGCTAATTTTAAAGCTATCCACGAAGTTTGTGGGTTATTTTTAAGATACATCCAATACCATGCTTCAGCTGGACCACTCACGAAATGGTGAAAGTTGGAAACAATCTCGTCCAAAGATGCGCCGTAGCTATTCTTGACTTTATCTAACCTGAATAAAAATTCATCCACCGTCATATTCTTCGAGTTGAATGAAATCCTCCACTTTTGATAATTCGGTGACCGATAGATCGATGCTGCTGGTGAAGGCATCGTCACTCGCGCGTTTCTATTTGCGGAGGTGTTGTTGAATTGCATTTGGTTTAACTGATCATAGAAGTTAGGTTCTGCATTTCGGTTATTTTCTCTTCTGCTAGTTGTAGCTGCTCTGTCCGGCCATATCCTTTCAAAATCTGGTATGTTGGAACTGGGATTCACATTAGGCTCTCTTCGCATATAATAACTTCTGGGATTTGGTGTTGGTAGGTCACATAAAGGGTACTGTTGGAGCTGTTGGTTGTCTTGAGATACTGAACTGCGTCAAGACATTCTGCATTGCTTCATTCATTTTCTCCAGCTTTAAGGCTTGGCTTTGTGCTAAAGAATCTTGCAAGGCTTTTTGATCTTCTGTACGATTAAGTCCAACTGCTGCTAAAGCAACCTCCTTTATGTACGCCTCATAATCCTCGAAGGGTTGTCTGTAGGGTGTTTGCAATATTTCATTTGCTACAATTTGTGCCCTCTCAGCTCCATTTCTTCCAATGTTAGATGGGCCTGTCTCTTCTGGTGTTATGTGGCTCCAGTGTAGCTATCTTTGGTCTTTTAGTGATTCGGGATCAGGTTGTCCTCGACCATTTTTACCTTCAGATAGGTATCCTTTCTTCTTTCCCATGTTGTTTAAATTATTAGTTGTTTGAAATTCCCTTGATATTCGCAAGGTTATACGATATTAATATAATTGACTTATATAGAAATATTTAGAAAGATGGTGTGTTTCGAGATCCTAAAAAAAAATCTAAAGTTTTTCTACTAAACCTACCTACAATAAATCTTACTAACTATCTCTACTATACTTACTAACTAACCTTAACCTAATATTCTTGTGGGTAAACCCCTAAATTCAACAACAACTAAACTGGATAAAAAAAAAAATATTTTTAACCCTCAAAAACTATAAACTTGATTTACTTAAATAACTTGATCTTAAAACTTCGACTAAAAATCAACTTACTGAATGACTATAACTAAATAAATGTGCCTCTAGGCGATATAGAATTCAAAAAAAGTTGTCACCAGACATATACTAAATGAAATTAAATCTTAACTAAAGTTTGCTACCAGCATGAATAAAATCTATAATATAAATGTTTGCTACCAGCATAAATGAATAATAAATCTAAATAAGTTTTGCTACCAGCATGAATGAATAATAAATCTAAATAAAGTTGAAAAAAAAAATTTCAAACAAAAATCTCAATCTATATAAACATTTTCTCAATCTTAAATTTCTTATGTTTTCTTTAAGTTTTCTTATATACATTATAGGATTGGAGTCGTGACCGGAATCCTCACGCTTCCCGAACAAACCCCCACAACAACAACAAAACAATTAATAGTGATGACCACATGTACTTCCACTATCATTCAAATTACTCTAACTTTTCCTACCTTTCTTTCCTAATATCTTATCTCCCTGCTGCTACAGATCTACTGACAAATAATATCCCTTAGCGGACAACAGACTGGAACAATATGTAGAAAATATTTCTTGGAAAAAGTTATTGTAATACTCTAACGAGTGTTATAGATGTTGCATAAAAATGTTTATTTGTGTTGATATTCTCTGTTCCTTATATTTTAGCCGTCTGGCTTTCGCAACAGACATAAATAGAATAAAAAATCGACCATTCACCGGTCGAAAGAACAGACATTTAAAAAGCAAAAAACTACTTAATAGAATTCAATAGGATTCTTATAAGAAGCGACGGCTACTACATAGATGAAAAAAAATCATATCCAGTACGGACATCTAATTTTGAATCAATTCAATATTGCTAAATGTTTGTTTTTTAAAGAGAGTGGAAAAATAATTGAGCAGGTTGTCGCTGCTAACGTAATCAGGATAAATTTCAACCAATCACGGGTCGACACTTAAGCCAATTACCCTCCGATGATAAATCTCGTAAAAAAAATCGACTTCAAAAAACTAAATTTGGTATTTTTCCAACTTTGACCTTAAAAAAAAAATTCATAAACTCTTAAAAGTTGTATTTATCTATCTTTAAAATTCTTCAAAAATCTAAAACAAATCCTTCTTCGAGCCCCACGTTGGGCGCCATTATGTATCGGGTGGTTGGGATGGTTCCCCCGCTACATAAGGGAAATTAAAATAAATAAAATAGAGAAAGAGAAAAAGGGACCTATTAAGTTGAATTGGTATTGTGTCGTATGGAACGCAAAAACAGACGAACAAAACTTGAATTAGAATGATCCTCAACAATTGTAATTCAAACCACAAAAGAAGTAGCTTTCAACTTCTCTATACTATCACCTTAACTCCAATGTAACGAGAGATATCCTCACCTTGGATCCTAACATAAAACAAGGGTTTCATCGATATGAGAAGGAGAAAGAATGTAAACGTTCTTTCGTATCAAAGGTCACTAACCTCCAATAGAATCGTTCCACCTCTCATTCCTCACATCAAAGAAACCTGAAGTATGTAGATGGATTATACGTCGTCCTATCAAACCTAGGATCATTATACACCTATATTAGCAAAGTAAGAATGATGATCTCATATATTTATGGTCACCTTTTTGACTCGGGATCTGCTTGTCTGAAAGTATATGATGAAACTAGAAGAGATATTAACCCCTCTACCTATATATGGTAAGTGGGTATCACTGTCCAGACAATCAGCTTCTCACAAAAATTACTAAAAAAAAAGAGTTCTACACCTGCTAACCTCGACTTTTAGTACCTATTGCTAGGTACATCCAAGCCGGGACTATCAGGGTGACTACCGCTCTACTGCCGCTTAAGGTCTGCAAAAACTCGCCTTGACCAGCTCATCGGTTCAAGGAAGTAGGTCATGCTGCAGGAGTCAATAGCCGGTGCTACAATTAGTTGACCTGGAGTCTAGGAGACGGTTGACTCAGAAATGATTAATGCTAATGCTGAGAAGCAAAAAGGGCCCGAGAAAGTATTTTCGAAGAAGCTTCAAACATAGATAAAAATAAAAAGATTGCTATAAAGCGAACGTGGAAGTTATTTAAACAGGACAAGATGATTATAGTCCTTTCGGATGTCTTCACCCAAAACCCATCCTTGTTCCATCATATCCTAGTATTTTTCTGGAACCCTATTGTTGTTGGGAGAAACAGATGGTTTTGTCTCCCCCTATCGTCTTACTACCCGACCTAAAAGCGTAAAAAAAAGACAAACTCTTCTCTAACACTTCCCTTTTGATATACCTGCGACGAGAATTTTATATAGGTACATCCCTCTAAAGAAAGTACCACATGGTCAAACTACCTATACACGATCACATATGTATACCACCAGCTGTTACACTAGTTGATTCAGTTGTTGTTGCTGTGGGAGGGGGGGTAATATATGATTACCTCAAGACATTACGGAAAAGGTCCCTGTCACGGCTCCATCTCCTGAAGATTTTACTGTTTCATCTTAATCTGAAAATTTCTAGAAAAATAGGAATAACTTCCATGAGATCCAAACCGATCACATATTTCAATATCAAATTAGTTTTGAGTAAAAATAAAAAAAAAATTGAATTATATTCAATAAATAACATAAATTTTATTATAAACCTTAATTCTAACAAAATCTTTAGAAATTTTCTTATAGTAATCTCTAAAAGAATCTATACTATATTTTATCGCTTGAACAAATTATATTTCTAATAATCTATTTTCTTAAACTAAAACTTTCATAAGCTTTAAATTAACTTCCTATCCAAATCCTTTAACTATACTGAATAACAATTTGAAAGCTTTTCTAAGATAATAATTTTTAATAGGAAAAGTTCCTTAAAGAGAACTTCTACTGTGTTGAGAATTTTCAGTACAAAGATTTCCGTATGAGATTAAATGAAATTATTAGATTTTGCTCGACTTGAAAAATTTACCTTGTTCAGGCTGCTTAAGGCTTGAGGTAGGAAGATTTCTCCTCCCCTCTGTTCGCGATGAGAGAGTAATATTTCGATAAATATACTCTATAACCGATTCAAAAAACGAATTAACAAACGATTATAATACACGGCTTTTCTCTTGAATTTATTTGTCGGCAGCATTGGAGGCTAGTCCAAGCCAGTTAAGGAAGATGCAAAAATGCCTTAAATTCAACAGAATGATGTTTTGGCCCGATTGATCAGCGATCAATATTTATAATTTAGCGCGTATGCAGTAACAAAAAGAATTATTTAAACAAAATCGATTATATCAAACAAAGATGACTTCCGAACAATTTAAGTTATGAAAAAGAATTTATATCAGAACTTGATCAAAACAACAACAATATGTCAATCGACATACGTCGCACCCACAATTGTCCCACCCCAAAACAAATGAAAGATAAAATTTTATTTTTGAGGTTCAACAAATATGAACTTCAATAGTGATAAAAAAGGGTAAATAGGTAGGTATAAACGTCTACTACCTCAAGTTACGATTGAATGGTAATAAAAATTTTATTAAATGTGATAATCAATATAATTAAAAATATGTTAAATATATATAAATATGAAAGGTTCGAAGTAGGAGAAAGTGCACTCTTTCCAGCTATGAACAGACGCTAAAAAAAAATTTTAAAAAGGTAGGTACAAAAAAAATTATAAATTTTATATTTTCTTTGTTTCGTTGACGGATACAAGAAGTGACAAAGTATGTCAACCAATTGCATGTAGGTATCTATCACATCTATTAGAAAATACAGAAGTAAGTATTTCGTAAAAGATATAATCATTGACTCTTGATCAATTTATCTGACGAAGTTCCAAAAAAAAATTTATAAAAATATTTATACATGAAAGTATTAAAAAAAAAATTTTCTTACAACGGTAAGTGAAAAAAAATGTAATGTGAAATCTTATTAGAAGTTTTGAACTCTTGTCTATTCCAAAAGAGGTTCTCTCTGTAGACTAATTCCTTTACAAGTAATTTTTTTGAAGATTTTAATAATTTATGATCATATGTTAATATGTGACTGATTTCTAAAAAGTTTTAACGTTGTCAGATCAAAGTTTCATAACATGAGTAATATTTCTTTTGTAAAATTTAGTAATTTTTCTTTAATTTAGTTTATATTTTATTGAGTTGTTATTCCAAGTAACAATGGAACTTTTATTATTAATTCACGATAAAAATAATGAACTTGAATAGCAAAATATAGTTGTTAAATCAACTTTTTGATTAAGTACATGTAGGTACCTATGTAATTTATAAACGAATACTGTATTTAATCATATAATTTTTCAAGAGAAATGTCTCTTGTCTTTGTCTCTGGACAAATTGATTCATCGGATCTGTTAGCCTTAATTGGTTTTAACTACCGCGGACGGTCGTACCACCTTCGAAGTTCTGAGCTTTTTAATATTGAACATCACAGAACCAATTATGGCATGCATGAGCCTCTCACGCGGATGAGTAAGTTATATAACTTGAACAATGGTGTGTTGGATTTTAATTTAAATAAAAGTAATTTAAAAACTATCTTCAGAACCAGTGCTCCACGATCCTAAATGTTTCTGTGTAATTTTGTTTAATTTTGTCTTTATATGTTTTCATCTTTTTATGTGCAAGTGTTTTTGTTTTTGTTGCATTGTGCCTACTAACAACTAACACCTGCACTAAGTGATGAGCCAGTGGGACACATTTTATGTGTCGGCAAATCTTCTTTCATCTGCTGATGCTTGCTTTAAGCTCCATTTGAATAAGATCTGATAGTGTAAAAAAAAAAAAGAAAAACCGATTTAGGATTTGGTAATGAATATTCTTACAGGTGCATCTACGATCGTTTAATATTTTCTTTGGTGCAAAGTTTCTCTAATATAGTTATCAATCAAAAAAAAAAATACTTAGACAATCAATATAATCTTTAAAAAGGCTGGCATACCTTGATTCCTTTTAATTAATAGAAATGATGTTACTTGAATTTGGATGATCCCACGATGTTTTACATATACCGCAAGTGGTGTACAAATAATACAACCGCTTGCACAATGAATTAAGGTTAAAATTTCTGCTAGCCGCATAGCATAGTTTCCTTCGTTGAATCTGCTTAGGTTGGAATGTTGTTTCGGTCTGGTTAGATTTTATCCAATGGTTATCCAACAAGATGTATGTAACTTCATATTCAATGTTCCTCTTCACATGGACTTTTTTTATGGTTCAACATGTGACTGTCTTATGATTGGATTTAAACTGGATTATGACTGGATTAAAATTGGATTATAACTGGATTATAAAAAAGCCAGGCAGGCTCTTGAGTATGGCATCGACAAAAATTTTCGACGGACTGGGATGACTGAGGCACTGATTTCGTTGGTAGCTCTGTACCATTTCTATGTACCTGGTCACTAATCCTTGTTGTCGCACGTCTTTTGAAGCTTGCCTGTATATAGGGATTTCGAAAAGTATATTATAATGGGTATTTTGTCATTATGTTAATTATTATCTACAAAAATATATTTTTTCAAAAGCCAATAAAAATCTACTAAATTTTAAGCCTATTATTATTTGCGTTCAAACTACTTTGAAAATAGATCTATATAAACTACCTAAATTTGTTAACTAATGTCTGGAATTTACCCTGTGGTGTGATTACCTCGTGTAGATTCTTATACCTACGTTGTACGTGAATCTTTCACACTTTTTTTGTAAAATTTTTTCTCACTTTTTGTATTTTATTAACTTAGAAAAATGCACATTATTTTACCTGGCTATCCTTGGTGTTTCTGTGTTGATTATTGGTATAAGTTTGGATCTCCTTAGAGGTGATCTCACCGACTGACGCTTCGATTTTTTTTGCCGCGTGGCACTTCGTCATGCGACTTAAGTAGAAATAAAGATATTGAAGTTAAACAAAAACTTTATTCATAATATAGTTGAATCTTAAGATAGAACTTTACATTTTACAGTTATATTTTAGACTAAATTTATAATATTAATTATTGTTGGAGGCCGTCTCAGACAGCTGAACACTAATCATGTCGTCAGCGTATTTCGTAGTTCCTGGAATTGTTATTGCGACCAATCGATTGCAAAATTGGTGGCTCGTGTTGCTGACGATGGAATACTGGCATTTGTCAATAATATGACATCCGTTCCGTCTGGGGTTGCTAACCTGGACGTAACCTCTCCCTCCTTTAGTTTGAAACTCTCCTGAGTTACATATAATGTTTGTTTAAGCTTTTTAAATTTAATGTATACATACATTTTTATAGCCATGATTGAAATTAATACAAATATACCGATACATACATTTAATAAAACATGATTTTTTTGTTTAAATTTGAGTTCGTTAATATGCTCTATATTTTCAATTTGTTTCATAATAATATCATTAAAACTAAGTTTTTCCTTTGTCATATTAAGGTTAATTTCGTAAGGAATAATGAACCTTTCTTCAAATATATCTTTCTTGTTTACAAATGTTTTGTTTTTGAATTTGATTTCACAATTGTTAAAGTTTAATAGAAAATTTCCGTTTAATTTTATAATTCTTTCGTCACAAGAATTTGACAAATTTATATTTTGAACATTCTTTAATAAAATCAATCCATTTTCTATTTCAAAAGTTTTCATTTGCGAATTCTTTGTTTTCATGCAAATGCCATTATATAAACATAAATTAGATTTTTTCAAATTTGTAAAGTCAACATTTTTTTCATATTTGTATACAGTTTCATTTAGTTTTATAATGTCTTCGTTATTCATTATCAATTCTTCAAAGTACATATTTGTTAAAGAGGTGACTAAATATTTGTTAGTCTCTATAATTTCATTAGGTATTTTAATTAGAAAAACAATTTGTTAATTTTTATAAAAGGCTGTACAAATTTTTATATTTTTCAATTTTTAGAAACTTATATCATATTTTATTATTTCTTCTTTACTTAAAATGTTACTTCCCATTATACCTGTTCTACTAGAAGCAATATTATTTTGAATGTGTTCGACATTGTCTTTTATAATTCCAATTTTTATTAATGATTCTAAGTATAAAAGTTTGCTATTCAATTTTACAGTTTCACTTATTATATTATTGAATTGATATAAAATTTTGAATCTATCTTTTTCAATAGTTTCTTTTAAAGTTAAAAAGGTTTGGTGAAAACTATTATTAATAAAAATTTGTTTGTTATTTTGAGTTATAAGTTTGTGATTATTGTCGTCAGTAACTTTTAGATGTTCTTCAATGTTTCGTCTGTCGTCATCATCCATCGTTCCGTATATCCATTTCAAACCTGTCCCTACTATATTAATAAGACCTCTTGTATGTCTGTGTGGAATAATAGTGTGTGTTTTGTATTTAAGTGAATCTAATTCATGAATTAAAATTTCTTTTCCGTTTCGTACTTGAATATTAGAAAGATTTTCTTCTAGGTCTGAAATTACCTTCAAAATTTCTGTTGGGTTAATGATATGTAGAACATAAGATCATATGTTTTTACTATTTCAACGTTACCAAATTTTATTTCCGCAAATCCGCTGTTCGTTTCAATTTTTTTCTATGGTCAAGGTTGCCTCTGTTGTCATCAGTTTAAGTAGTAACACTAGTATGATCCATTTGGCCTGAAAATTTAGTTGGTCTTTTTATATTAGAAGGATGTATGTTTTCTAGCTTAAGTTTTCTATACCTAGGTTCGTGTTTGTGCCTGAGTGCTTTATAGTTTCTAACTAAACCTTCGTCTCTTTCTTCATTATATTCTTCCCTATCTTTATTTAGTTTGTTGATTACTCTTTCTTTTATATTTTTCATATTTGTCAGGACCTTTTCTTTATCTATTCTACCTTCTAAGACGTCTATTGGTTTACATTTAATTGATGAATGCACTGATTTATTGTACCACTCTACGCACTTATATATTCTTTCTTTAGTTGTTAGCTCTGATTTTTCTGCGGTGAGTTCTCGCATTTTTTCGCAAATAGTATTATGAAACCTTTCGATGTCGGAGTTGCCAGTATGGCTGTTTGGTTTAGTAAAGTGTACTTCGATATTTTCTTGTCTTAAAAAATCTTTTACATTTGTGTTTTAAATTCGTTATCTAAAACAATTTTAATAGGCTTGCCCTTAATTGAAAAGTATAATATCAATTTTTCTTTGAGGGTTATGCTATTTTTGTCTTCTAAACAAAAGGCTATACAATGTTTTGAGAATTTATCTATAAAAGTCATAAAGTTGTTTTTGGAAATGGTGTAATTATCTGCGTGTACTGTTTGATTGTTATCAGTTAAAGTTTCTGTGTGCTCAAATTTTGGCTTAATTGGTTTTCTATCGTACTAAGCCCGATTACACGTATCGCAGTTATTAATATATTTTTGAATCAATTCTTTAAGATTTTTGAAGTATATGAGTTTTCTTAGACCTGCATAATTTTCGTTTATGCCTGCATGACCTGTTTGATTTTGTATGATATTTAGCTATCTGTTTAAAGGTTTCGTCTTCATTTTTCATATTTTGTGCATGGTACATACATTTATAAAATTTTATTTGTTTTGTGGGGTCAAAGAACTCGATCAGCTTTAATTGTACTAAACTGTACTCGTGTTCTGATAGTTCAGAAAAAATACCTATTCGTCCTTTTCTTTTTATAAATCTTCTAAATATGTCTATAAGTCTTTCTGCTTGAATATCTTCAGAATTAATATATATGATTCTTTTTATATTAAGTATTTCAATTTCTGTGCTTTTATTGTTCGTGAGCATAATTTGTGTATAAAATCTGTTTACTACTGTATCTAATATAGGGAAATGATCATTTTGTTCTTCTTTTTGTGAATGAATCGTGTTATCTATACTCATGTTATCAATTTCAAAGTTAAAATTTGGAGCTTTCTCTCCCTCCTCAGTTGTGAGCGTCTCGATCACATTTATTTCACCTGTTTCGCAATTAATTCGACTCATAAAATCTGCTGCTTTGTTTTCTTTCCCTTTTATATAATCTATACTAATGTTATATTCTCCGAGTTGTAGTAGCCGTCTCTGAAGTCTTTGATTTATATCTTTTCCCTTATGCTTTGTTTGTATAAGTGGTTGATGATCTGTAAGTAAGTCAAAGGTTCTACCGTAAATGTAGGGTCTAAAATAGTTTACAGACCAAACTATTGCTTGTAGTTCTTTTTCTGTGACGGAGTAATTCCGTTCATGATCGTTTAATGTACGACTTGCGTAACATACTGGGTGTCCTTCCTGAGTAAGAACAGATCCGATAGCAAAATCACTTGCGTCGGTTGTGAGTTTAAATTTTTTGTTGAAGTCTGGGTACTTCAAAACCGGTGAATCTGTGAGGATTATTTTGAGTTTCTCGAAAGCGGCTATATAATTTGGATCATTCATATTAATTTTGGTATCCTTTTTGAAATACTTAGTCATTGGTTGCGCGATTTTCGCGTAGTCTTTAATAAATTTTCTAAAATAACCAGTTATGCCTAAAAATGACTTTATTTGTTTGGTATTTTGTGGTAACAGAAGCTTTTGAATGCTTTCAATTTTATTTTTATTTGGTTTTACCCCCTCCGTCGTTAAGACGTGTCCCAAATATTCTGTTTCTTTTGCAAAGAACTTGCACTTATCAACTTGAATTTTAAGGTTGTGTTGCCGTAGTTTATCCAGAACTTTTTGAACGCTAATAATGTGTTCTTTCAAAGATGAGCTAAATATTAGAATATCGTCTAAGTAGACGACGCATATTTGATTTATGCATTCTCTTAGAACTGAGTTAATCAATCTTTGAAAAGTCGCCGGGGCATTTTTAAGCCCGAAAGGCATTCTTGTGAACTCATAATGCCCGAGAAAAGTCGAAAAGGCTGTTTTTTTCTATCCTCTTCTCTAACTAAAACTTGGTGGAAGCCTTTAGCTAGGTCTAAGGTCGTAAAGTATTGAGACCTTCCTAATTTATCTTATAAAGTGTCTATATTAGGAATTTGTCATCAATTGTAGCTTCGTTAAGCTTTCTATAATAGACCACAATTCTCCATTTCTTTTGTAAGGAATTGTCTAACTTCTAAGGCACAATCCAAAGAGGACTATTGTATGGAGAATTACTTTCTTGAATTATACGTTGCAAAAGCATTTCTTTAATTTCTTTATTGATCTCTTGCTCATGGATTTGGGGGTACCGATAAATTTTTGCGTAAATTGGTTTTTCTGTTGTAGTTACGATTTCATGATGAATATCATGTGCACAACTTAATTGTTGTCCTTCGCGAAAAAACAAATCTCTATTTTTCTTAAGGAGGTTCTCTAAGGTTTTTCTTTCTTCTGTATTTAAATGATTACCAAGAAGACAATTTGGTACGTATTGGTCATTTTCTATATTGCTTTCTAAAATATGTATTTCTTCATACTTGTGAGGACATGCATTTAAAAATTTTATTTTCTACCCATGAATTTCTATATATTCTTCCTCTAAATTAATTTTTGCATCTAAAGGTTTTAGTAAGTTCACTCCTAATATACCATCAAAATATTTGTCTTTAAAGGATGTAAGTTTCCAACACATTTGAGCTTTTTCATTGAATTCATTTTAACATTATTGTTTCTGGTACTGATGGCTTGGTGGTGTAAGTTGTAGTAAGTTTCCCGAACTCCAAAGTTCCTGATCAATTCAGCTTTTATGTTGTCCCACGTTGGATTCGCTCCCAGCGTCCTTATGGCTTGTAATGCTGGTCCTTGAATTTTGTTAACACATTCCTTTGAAGAATGTAATACTCCAATGAAGTTCCCACACAAAACGGCAGGAAAATCTCCACTTCCCTAATGAATGAAGTCAGGGCGTACTCTGATGTACCCCAGTATTCTCTGATCTCTGAGGATTCCTTCATCAACTCCGTTACTCCTATAGTAGCTGGTGCAGGACCTTGTGGTTGTGCTGGACCTTGTGGTGGAGCTTGAGCATGTTGACCGTGATTGCCTTCGTCTGTTGGATTCTGCATCTTGATTTATTTTATGTTTTGTTTTTTTTTTTACTTATGTTTGATAATATGAGTTTATCACTTTTAACTTTTTCTTTATTTTTATTCTTCTTTTATTTTTTTTATTATATTAATAGTTAATAGTCGAACTAAAATGATTTACAAACCGGTGACCCAATATTAATTTCAGTTTAACTTGGTATCACTTTGTTCACTCTTCACTGCCAATATTAATTTTAGTTTAATATGGTAGATATGTCACTTTGTTCACTATTTTGCACTATTTTTACTTTTGTTCTTTAATTTCAATCTTCGGATTGAAACCCTCTCGACTGCGCCACTTAAGTAGAAATAAAGATATTGAAGTTAAAAAAAAACTTTATTCATAATATAACTGAATCTTAAGATAGAACGTTACATTTCACGGTTATGTTTTAGACTAAATTTATAATATTAATTATTGTTGGAGGCAAGGCCGTAGCCAGACAATTATTTCGGGGGGGGGGGGGGTTATACTTATTCCATACACCAATCAATAATAATAAAATTAGTACACCCCATTAACCCAAATACCACCAAACACGACTTTTAATTGCGATAATGATACTATTCTATGTATAAGGCAAGTTTTGGATTCGTCAAAAAAAAAAAAAATTGAGATAACAAATAAACATGACATTGCGATGAAAGGGAAGTAGACAAAAGTGTGTTGGAAAGTTCTGTCTTTTTGCAGATCTGCAGTCTAAATGGATAGGCTGATTTGCAAACTTGGTTCACAGTGTTTATTTAGTAGTCTCACACTAGGCGTTGTTGAAATTGGAATTTTAGCTCTAAAACAATGGTAAAAGTCATATAACAGTTTGTTAAAACTTAATTTTTCTAAAAATGGCCTTAACGATTTTGATAAAACAGTCGAGATTTATCTTAAAACAGTACCTCCCATAGAACCGATTTTTTTAAATCAGAATTTCTCGCTAACAACAAAACCGATTTCAATTAAATTTAAAATTAAGGAAGGTTTTTATGATGAAATTCATATACATAACTTTTTAGATTTTTTGAATATGTTGGAAACGCGAATATCGAATTTTTTCAGATTTCTTTTTAGATGAACTACAGATTTCGATGTATTGAAATACTCAAAAAATTGCAAAATATTTTTCAAAAATTAAAAAAGAAAACGGTTTAAAAAAAAACTGCTGTAACGATTTTCAATATTTTTTCTTAGGTAGAGTACTGCTAATAAAATACAATTGCATACTTAGTTTTTCAAGAAAACTCTCAAACAAATTTGAAATACTAAAACAAATTTGAAAAACTAAAAGATTTTACCAATATTTTTTTAAAATAATTTTAAGTTATTAGTTATTAGGTAGGTACATTTATCATCACTCTTTAAGATTTTATTATAATAAAAGTATTAAATAACATGTAAGTATATCATTTTTATAAAATCAAATTTGCTGCAAATATGTCTAAAACTTCCTCAGTGTCAATCTCAATTTGTCGATGAATTGACATTAATGCCAATCCTGTTAGTCTTTCTTCGCCGGTAGAATTTCTAAGGTAAGTTTTTAGACGTTTCATTGTCGAAAATGTTCTTTCCGGTGTACACGTTGAAACCGGTAGTGTCGCCAAAATTTTGAGAAGCTTGTGAATGTTCCCAAGGAGCATTTCAGAGCTACAGAACATTTACTGAACGTTAACATCGTAGCTGTAATGTTTCAGGCGTATATGAAATGTTTACTCACTGTACCCAAAATGTAAACGGTTTTGGGGAATAAAATGTCGTGTTGACAGTATATGAACAAATTCTATTTGATGTACCTGATTTGTACGTTTACAAATGTAAACGTTCAAAAACACTTCGAAATAAATAACATAAAAACTAACTTAGGTACAAATCGTTTACAGAAAAATATTAAACTGTATAGGTAAATACGTAATGCCATTTGAGATCCTGATGTTCTTGACATTATTATTATAATATGGGAGGTATAAAAATAATCAATAATAGTATATTTTTTGTGCAAGTAAAGGCAAAATATGGAAAGCGAGAAATATTTTCTACCAGTTTTGTAAAACAGGTCGATAAAAATAAGGGGCCTGTAAAAACTATCTTATTTTAGAAATGATTTCTTATAAAAATATTTGAGACAATTTTTTTTCCCACAAAAATCATATTTTTCAATATTTTGTAAGATAAATTTCAAAGTCCTATTTCAATCAAATCCGTAACATGCTTTGTTTTTACTAAATATCAATAAAAATAGATTTTCAATATTTTTGGTTTTCTAGTTTGATAAAAAATGGAAACAATAATGGCCGATTTATCTCGTTTGATGATTGTTATAATAGATTTGCACTGTAAATGTTTTGTGAGTGTTAAGTTTTAATAATAGTTTTACAAAACTGCTACAAATTTAGTGTTTCGTGATATTGACGATTTTTGTTTTACAGTATACTTATACTTTGGAAGATATGCTGTGACTATTTACTGTAAAGGTTTTGTAAGAGTAAAGTTTTGATAATGGCTTTACAAAACTGCTACATATGTAAACGTTTCGTGATATTAATTTTACATTACGCGATATTTGATTTACAGTACGTTTACTTTTGAAGATGTGATGTGACTATTCACTGTAAAAGTTTTGTAAGAGTAAAGTTTTGATAATAGCTCTACAAAAGTGCTACAAATGTAAATGTTTTGTGATATTGGTTTTACATTCACGAAATTTGCTTTACAGTACGTTTACGTTTGAAGATGTGTTGTTTCAACAACATTTTGTGTGTTACAATTTGTTTACCAATCATCCAATTAGTTAATGTAAAAATACAAAACATTTTTCCAGCAACTGTATATGAATTGTAAACGACATACAATAAATTTGTAACATAAAAGGTACAAAATGCTACTTGGGTTAGGAAACAGATCCTTATTGCATTCCCCAAGAGCTGTTATTGCACTCTTTGAACGCTCTGTATCTTTTTGTCTATGGCATTTTGTCTTCCATAACGTAAACTCAGCTTCTAAAGTGTCCCAATCCAAAAAAGATCTATAAAATTTGAATTTTTCTTCGTTGTAATTTTGTTCATATTTGCCAAGGATCGATGGAATTAAAATGCACAAAGAGGAAAGTATGGACTTATAATTTTCAAATCTTATTTTAAGCTGACTTAAAAAGTCATCTAAAAGAGGAATCAAGCTACAATTGCAACTATATAAGTGAAATAACGAAGTTGAAAACTAATGCATACAAGGACACCATTAGTTTATTTGGAAGGGAAATAAAAATATACGTTTGTACTATACATATTGTTTCATGTAGATGCATACACATACCTATCTAGGTATACTAAATTTCCTTGAGGCGTTTAGTTATTCATCATGTGCAATCGAAGCAAAAGTAACCTGGCATCCTGAGGCTGTGTTGCTTGAGGTTGTATTTAATAACTGTTAGAGCTACCTTACTAAATTAATCGAAAATTATGTTGGTACCTAACTACTTAGGCTTAAAACTAAAATCAAAAAGTTTTGAACATAATCACTAATTATTTGAGCACTAATTTCATTCTTATGCGGAAAAGGTGGAATTACAGATGCATTTCTAAAAAAATTCGGGGGAGGAAGGGGGGGGGTGAACCCCTGTGACCCCCCCCCCCATCCCTGGCTACGGCCTTGGTTGGAGGCCGTCTCAGGCAGCTGAACACTAATCATGTCGTCAGCGTATTTCGTAGTTCCTGGAATTGTTATTGCGACCAATCGATTGCAAAATTGGTGGCTCGTGTTGCTGACGATGGAATACTCGCATTTGTCAATAATATGACATCCGTTCCGTCTGGGGTTGCTAACCTGGACGTAACCTGCGCACTGTTCTGGGTGGAAATTTTTGAGATGCCGGATTTAGGAAATAGCCGCTTCTTTCCAAAATACTGACGCACCCTTTTTTTCTATGACTGTGGCTTCCACTTTAACACTGTGTCGTCATCGTATTTTGACAATTAATTGTTATAAATTAAATGTTTTATCAAACTCGATGTATTTTTAAGTGATTTAATCTCAGTGCTTATGTTTATATTTGCACTCTCGAGTTAATGAACTTTCGTATTAATATCATTTATGTTTTTGTTTACGACATCAAATTGAACTTGAATTTTGTTTGCTAGTTCCTGGTTATCATTTCTTATTTGTTTTGACAAGAGAGATATTATAAATTCACTTTGTTTGTCAAGTTTCTCATCCAATTTGGACAACAAGGAACTGTCATCTTTTAGAATTTTGCTGAGGCGAAGTTCGAGGTGAATTATTTGTGGTTTTTTTAGGTTTTGTCACTGTGTCTATTGGACGGCTACGTTTATTATGTGAAACAGACATAAATGTTATAATTAAAGTTGTGGTGGTAGATTTTTGTTTTAATGCAATGTTCGAAGAGAGACAACGGAATTTATATATTTGCAACTCATTTAATGAAAATGAAGAGAAAATTATTTAAAATGCAATTTTTTTTGTGTTATTAGCTTTCACTTTGATATTTTTCACTGGTTTTATTGAAATTGACTCTATGAAAGTATATTGTCAAAAGATTATCGAGTTTGGGAACTTAATTGTTGGAAAAAACACTAGAAAAACTGCCCGTCTGTAAAACACGTCTAATCAGTAGCTCTCACCATCACAATTTTTTTTGTCTTGACTAAACTTTTTCTTGAACCTCTTCGTGTAGTTTCTACTCCTTTAGTGCTTACGGGTTTAGAGTGTACGTCTGTTCTTGGTTTAAGTTATATATTCCTTGCATACCTAACCTGTTTGAATTGTACGAAATAATTATTTGCTAATTGTTACATCTGCTTTCCACTACATTAAATATATTTTTATACTTTCTACTTTATTCTGTCCAAAAAATATTTTCACCTAATGGTTACTTAATTCTGCGTTGTATTTTACAACTGTACGTATTTTCTTTCTAATTATTTTGTTTTGAATAATTTTATGGCTTTGAAAAAATATATAATTGTACCAGTTACAATTATGACGTCGAAAATGTTGTTCCCCATTGCGTCATGTTTTTACTCCTCTAGCACATCTCTATTCCATTCGCCATTTGCTTCATGTACGTGTCTTTATCGTGGTGGTAGTACACAACTCTCCTTGCGCCTTTTTCATTTCGTTCGCGCCTAAATTTTTTATACATGTATGCTCCTTTATTTCTGTACCAGAGCTCTCAAAAGTGTTTTGCTGCATTTATATTGATAGATTATATTTCGTATCTCTATTTCCCAAGAGAGGTATATTTCTATAGATAGATTGTATTAAAATTGAGTTAGCTTCGACTCAGCTATACAAGGTTGCATAGGGTATGGTTGGCTAATTTCAGTAATGTGTTTGCAAATTTTCAGCAAGTACCTTATATATTGATCATAGAAATTTTTTTTGTTGGTCGCTATTGCGATATATGAATACCATAAAAAATCAGATATTGCTGTCGTGGTGATTTGGTAGATTTTCCTAAACGATTTGCTAGTTCATTTCGAGCAAAATTAAATTGTCTCGTTAAATCGGTATGAGAAGAATTAAAACGATCTGCTAAATCAGTCATGGTTTTACTAAACTCTTTTCTTAATTGATTGGCCAGAGCCGTAGTGACATTAGTCATGAGATCGGTGATTGCATCATTATCATGAGACATTTTGAGGCACAAACGAAGAAAAAGGAAAACCAAAAAAAAATTAACTTTGAAGGTATTTGAACGCGCACAAATTAACACTCTTTTAAAAGATTAAATTTAAAGCACAATTATATATAGGTATGTAAATATTTATGATAAACACGAATATTGTAAACTCAGTTAACTTGTACTCACAGTATAGTTTTCATTTTATAAATGTAGGAAGGTATCTGTGTTTGATGTGTTTTTTTTAGAGTTCTTCGTTGATCACACTGTTGATATTATTTTCCTGTATCTGCTTGTAGTATGTAGGCACAGATGATTGCGTTGCAGCTTTGGGACGATTGATGTCTTCTCTTTTGATATAACTATCCAGTATAAGTTTTTTTTATTTAGATTTTTTTTGCAGTTCTTCTATTATCCTGTATCTGCTTGTAGTATGTAGGTACAGATGATTGAGTTGCAGCTATGGGACGATTGATGTCTTCTTTTTTGAATTACTAACCAGTAAAAGTTTTTTTTTTTATTTTTATTTGTATTCTCTATTCTCTTCTGTGAAGATTTTTGGAACTCTTTATTTAACGTTGGGTGCCAATGAAAGTATAGCGGTTGGTTGTTTTCAACTTGCGACTTTATTACTAACTAAAGATGAGTAATTAAAAATCTTTCAACTAAAATGCAGTCGCCGATTCATTCACATATCCATAGCTTTGATATAGACATGGATACCGAGAAGGAATTTAGCGTATGCGTATTGCACAGTGCACTAGAGAATCTCGAAGTCAATATGCAGATCTTACATTTTCATTCTAAGAATCAAATTTAATATGATACTACTAAAGTGAGTATCCAAATGCATACAATTTTTTTCTTAGAACTATTGTAACGGAATAATAACTCATTTAACCATCATACACAACAACGCGCCAACAGGAACCGAAACCAAAATACTTAGTAAAACAAACTATCGTCTTCTTCAGTACTATTATAGTGAAATATTCACTCTACGACATTTCAGGCTCCTAGTCGGGCGCAATTATATAATAGAAAATAACGAATTCAAAAGAAGAAGAGAAAAAGGAGCAATATCATTATATAAGATAAATTTCTAAAGAAATCGTCATCATCACAAAGCACAGCACTAACAAGGGACCTAAACCTTAAAATATTCGATGAATGAAAACAAAAAATATCCTATCTCTGCGCTTCGTGTGTTCTTGTGTAATCCACAATACTGTCCATTTTCTCCTTTCAACTCCGGATCTAGGTTACAGAATATATGTAAGTCTCGTGCAAGGGAAGACAAAAGATGAGAAATCATCATTATGATGCAGGTTTTGGACTATCCTTTCTCACTACACAACCCCTTACTCTTACCTACCTACACGAGAACTTAGGTGTATGCAGGTATCATATACACTTTCTAAAAAAAAGACAAACTCTTCTGTAACACTTCCCTATTGATATACCTGCGACGAGAATTTTATATAGGTACATCCCTCTAAAGAAAGTACCACATGGTCACACTACCTATATACGATCACATATGTATACCACCAGCTGTTACACTAGTTGATTCAGTTGTTGTTGCTGTGGGGGGGGGGTAATATATGATTACCTTAAGACATTACGCAAAAGGTCCCTGTCACGGCTCCATCTCCTGAAGATTTTACTGTTTCATCTTAATCTGAAAATTTCTAGAAAAATATGAATAACTTCCCTGAGATCCAAACCGATCCCATATTTCAATATCAAATTAATTTTCAGTAAAAATAAAAAAAAAATTGAATTCTATTCAATAAATTTTACTATAAACCTTAATTCTAACAAAATCTTTAGAAATTTTCTTATAGTAATCTCTAAAAGAATCTATACTATATTTCATCGCTTGAACAAATTATATTTCTAATAATCTATTTTCTTTCACTAAAACTTTCATAAGCTTGAAATTAACTATACTGAATATCAATTTGAAAGCTTTTCTAAGATAATAATTTTTAATAGGAAAAGTTCCTTAAAGAGAACTTCTACTGTGTTGAGAATTTTCAGTACAAAGATTTCCGTATGAGATTAAATGAAATTATTAGATTTTGCTCGACTTGAAAAATTTACCTTGTTCAGGCTGCTTAAGGCTTGAGGTAGGAAGATTTCTCCTCCCCTCTGTTCACGATGAGAGAGTAATATTTCGATAAATATACTCTATAACCGGTTCAAAAAACGAATTAGCAAACGATTATAATACACGGCTTTTCTCTTGAATTTATTTGTCGGCAGCATTGGAGGCTAGTCCAAGCCAGTTAAGGAAGATGCAAAAATGCCTTAAATTCAATAGAATGACGTTTTGGCCCGATTGATCAGTGATCAATATTTATAATTTAGCGCGTATGCAATAACAAAAAGAATTATTTCAACAAAATCGATTATATCAAACAAAGATGACTTCCGAACTATTTAAGTTATGAAAAAGAATTTATATCAGAACTTGATCAAAACAACAACAATAATTCAATCGACATACGTCGGTCACACCCACAATTGTCCCACCCCAAAACAAATGAAAGATAAAATTTTATTTTTGAGGTTCAACAAATATGAACTTCAATAGTGATAAAAAAGGGTAAATAGGTAGGTATAAACGTCTACTACCTCAAGTTACGATTGAATGGTAATAAAAATTTTATTAAATGTGATAATCAATATAATTAAAAATATGTTAAATATATATAAATATGAAAGGTTCGAAGTAGGAGAAAGTGCACTCTTTCCAGCTATGAACAGACGCTAAAAATTTTTTTTAAAAAGGTAGGTACAAAAAAAATTATAAATTTTATATTTTCTTTGTTTCGTTGACGGATACAAGAAGTGACAAAGTAAGTCAACCAATTGCATGTAGGTATCTATCAAATCTATTAGAAAATACAGAAGTAAGTATTTCGTAAAAGATATGATCATTAACTCTTGATGAATTTATCTGACGAAGTTCCAAAAAAAAAAAATTCATAAAAATATTTATACATGAAAGTATTCAAAAAAAAATTTTTTTACTACAGTAAGTGAAAAAAAATGTACTGTGGAATCTTATTAGAAGTTTTGAACTCTTGTCTATTCCAAAAGAGGTTCTCTCTGTAGACTAATTCCTTTACAAGTAATTTTTTTGAAGATTTTAATAATTTATGATCATATGTTAATATGTGACTGATTTCTAAAAAGTTTTAACGTTGTCACATCAAAGTTTCATAACATGAGTAATATTTCTTTTGTAAAATTTAGTAATTTTTCTTTAATTTAGTTTATATTTTATTGAGTTGTTACTACAAGTAACAATGGAACTTTTATTATTAATTGACGATAAAAATAATGAACTTGAATAGCAAAATATAGTTGTTAAATCAACTTTTTGATTAAGTACATGTAGGTACCTATGTAATTTATAAACGAATACTGTATTTAATCATATAATTTTTCAAGAGAAATGAAAAACCGATTTAGGATTTGGTAATGAATATTCTTACAGGTGCATCTACGATCGTTTAATATTTTCTTTGGTGCAAAGTTTCTCTAATATAGTTATCAATCAAAAAAAAAATACTTAGACAATCAATATAATCTTTAAAAAGGCTGGCATACCTTGATTCCTTTTAATTAATAGAAATGATGTTACTTGAATTTGGATGATCCCACGATGTTTTACATATACCGCAAGTGGTGTACAAATAATACAACCGCTTGCACAATGAATTAAGGTTAAAATTTCTGCTAGCCGCATAGCATAGTTTCCTTCGTTGAATCTGCTTAGGTTGGAATGTTGTTTCGGTCTGGTTAGATTTTATCCAATGGTTATCCAACAAGATGTATGTAACTTCATATTCAATGTTCCTCTTCACATGAACTTTCTTTATGGTTCAACATGTGACTGTCTTATGATTGGATTTAAACTGGATTATGACTGGATTAAAATTGGATTATAACTGGATTATAACTGGATTATAAAAAAGCCAGGCAGGCTCTTGAGTATGGCATCGACAAAAATTTTCGACAGACTGATTTCGTTGGTAGCTCTGTACCATTTCTATGTACCTGGTCACCAATCCTTGTTGTCGCACCTCTTTTGAAGCTTGCCTGTATATAGGGATTTCGAAAAGTATATTAGAATGGGTATTTTGTCATTATGTTAATTATTATCTACAAAAATATATTTTTTCAAAAGCCAATAAAAATCTACTAAATTTTAAGCCTATTATTATTTGCGTTCAAACTACTTTGAAAATAGGTCTATATAAACTACCTAAATTTGTTAACTAATGTCTGGAATTTACCCTGTGGTGTGATTACCTCGTGTAGATTCTTGTACCTACGTTGCACGTTAATCTTTCACACTTTTTTTGTAAATTTTTTCTCACTTTTTGTATTTTATTAACTTAGAAAAATGCACATTATTTTACCTGGCTATCCTTGGTGTTTCTATGTTGATTATTGGTATAAATTTGGATCTCCTTAGAGGTGATCTCACCGACTGACGCTTCGATTATTTTTGCGGCGTGGAACTTTGTCATGCGCACTGTTCTGAAATCCTGACGCACCCTTTTTTTCTATGACTGTGGCTTCCACTTTAACAATGTGTCGCCGTCGTATTTTTACAATAAATTGTTATAAATTAAATGTTTTATCAAACTCGATGTATCTTTAGAAGAAAATTCACACTTATGAAAAATTTAACCACGCAAAAAGAAACGGAGTAACAAAAAGGAGCACTTTCTATTGCTACTGATATTGAAATTGATTTTCTTACCTTCAATTGGAAATTTTATCCTTTTACTTTTCTGCAATCTGGTTAATTTTCTTCTACTTTTTCTTTTTCTATTGGATTTACTGATTTTTTATGATTGAAACTTTATGGTCTGGGGGTTGAAATTCAAAAGGAATACTTTAGACTTTTAATTTAACTCGACACTTCGGTTTTCTTTCGCTTGATGTTTTTTTTTTTCTTCCAATTTGATTTCGATAACTCTACAGAAAATGTGACGTTTTCGATTTTTGTGAACTTGGTCGTATGTAGTTGTCACTTTCAGAACTACTGCTGATCTACTACTGTAGGTTTCTGAACGTTTTCACTACGTGTGTCGCATGAAGTGCCTTCATTTTCTCCAGAACTCATATTTTATTTTCAACTAATAAAAATATTATTTATCATAGTTCATGAATGTTTTGAGAGAAATTAATTAGCGTGAAGCTTCTAACATAAGGTAAGTAATTTTTAGGTTAAATTTTATTTTTGTTTTTGGACATATATTTTTTCTTTTTCAGACGTAGGAGTGGTAAGTTTTTGTGTGTGGTAAGTTTTCGTGTGGGTTAAGCTAGGTAAGTATTTCAGGTTAATCAAGGGTTCTTAGTGTGTGGTAAGTATTTAGTTTGGAAGTGGTTGAATAATGAAACTTTAATAAGTGTGTGTGTTTCAAATACGGTTTTTATTACTTCTACAATCAGGTTTAATGTTACTTGTGCTAAGCCTGTATTTTCTAGTTTTTCTACTCTATTTTCTACTACTCTACTATTTGTACTAGATTTAATGAGTTTGTTCTCAATATTTTTACCTGTGTAGTTTCCTGATATTTGATCCTTGGTTCTTATTATTACTGATGATATTGAGTTAGTCCGTTTACTTGGACTCTTTTGTCTTGACTAAACTTTTTCTTGAACCTCTTCGTGTAGTTTCTACTCCTTTAATGCTTACGGGCTTAGAGTGTACTTCTGTTCTTGGTTTAAGTTATATATTCCTTGCATACCTAACCTGTTTGAATTGTACGAAATAATTATTTGCTAATTGTTACATCTGCTTTCCACATTAAATATATTTTTATACTATCTACTTTATTCTGTCCAAAAAATATTTTCACCTAATGGTAACTTAATTCTGCGTAGAATTTTACAACTGTACGTATTTTCTTTCTAATTATTTTGTTTTGAATAATTTTATGGCTTTGAAAAAATATATAATTGTACCAGTTCCAATTATGACGTCGAAAATGTTGTTCCCCATTGCGTCATGTTTTTACTCCTCTAGCACATCTCTATTCCATTCGCCATTTGCCTTACTTCATGTACGTGTCTTTATCGTGGTGGTAGTACACAACTCTCCTTGCGCCTTTTTCATTTCGTTCGCGCCTAAATTTTTTTATACATGTATGCTCCTTTATTTCTGTACCAGAGCTCTCAAAAGTGTTTTGCTGCATTTATATTGATAAAGTATATTTCGTATCTCTATTTCCCAACAGAGGTATATTTCTATAGATGGATTGTATTAAAATTGAGTTAGCTTCGACTCAGCTATACAAGGTTGCATAGGGTATGGTTGGCTAATTTCAGTAATGTGTTTGCAAATTTTCAGCAAGTACCTTATATATTGATCATAGAAATTTTTTTTGTTGGTCGCTATTGCGATAGATAATAACTATGAATACCATAAAAATTCAGATATTGCTGTCGTGGTGATTTGGTAGATTTTCCTAAACGATTTGCTAGTTCATTTTGAGCAGAATTAAATTGTCTCGTTAATTCGGTATGAGAAGAATTAAAACGATCTGCTAAATCAGTCATGGTTTTACTAAACTCTTTTCTTAATTGATTGGCCAGAGCCGTAGTGACATTAGTCATGAGATCGGTGATTGCATCATTATCATGAGACATTTTGAGGCACAAACGAAGAAAAAGGAAAACCAAAAAAAAATTAACTTTGAAGGTATTTGAACGCGCACAAATTAACACTCTTTTAAAAGATTAAATTTAAAGCACAATTATATATAGGTATGTAAATATTTATGATATACATAGTTTTCATTTTATAAATGTAGGAAGGTATCTGTGTTTGATGTGTTTTTTTTAGAGTTCTTCGTTGATCACACTGTTGATATTATTTTCCTGTATCTGCTTGTAGTATGTAGGTACAGATGATTGCGTTGCAGCTTTGGGACGATTGATGTCTTCTCTTTTGATATAACTATCCAGTATAAGTTTTTTTTATTTAGATTTTTTTTGCAGTTCTTCTATTATCCTGTATCTGCTTGTAGTATGTAGGTACAGATGATTGAGTTGCAGCTATGGGACGATTGATGTCTTCTTTTTTGAATTACTAACCAGTAAAAGTTTTTTTTTTTATTTTTATTTGTATTCTCTATTCTCTTCTGTGAAGATTTTTGAAACTCTTTATTTAACGTTGGGTGCCAATGAAAGAATAGCGGTTGGTTGTTTTCAACTTGCAACTTTATTACTAACTAAAGATGAGTAATTAAAAATCTTTCAACTAAAATGCAGTCGCCGATTCATTCACATATCCATAGCTTTGATATAGACATGGATACCGAGAAGGAATTTAGCGTATGCGTATTGCACAGTGCACTAGAGAATCTCGAAGTCAATATGCAGATCTTACATTTTCATTCTAAGAATCAAATTTAATATGATACTACTAAAGTGAGTATCCAAATGCATACAATTTTTTTCTTAGAACTATTGTAACGGAATAATAACTCATTTAACCATCATACACAACAACGCGCCAACAGGAACCGGAACCAAAATACTTAGTAAAACAAACTATCGTCTTCTTCAGTACTATTATAGTGAAATATTCACTCTACGACATTTCAGGCTCCTAGTCGGGCGCAATTATATAATAGAAAATAACGAATTCAGAAGAAGAAGAGAAAAAGGAGCAATATCATTATATAAGATAAATTTCTAAAGAAATCGTCATCATCACAAAGCACAGCACTAACAAGGGACCTAAACCTTAAAATATTCGATGAATGAAAACAAAAAATATCCTATCTCTGCGCTTCGTGTGTTCTTGTGTAATCCACAATACTGTCCATTTTCTCCTTTCAACTCCGGATCTAGGTTACAGAATGTAAGTCTCGTGCAAGGGAAGACAAAAGATGAGAAATCATCATTATGATGCAGGTTTTGGACTATCCTTTCTCACTACACAACCCCTTACTCTTACCTACCTACACGAGAACTTAGGTGTATGCAGGTATCATATACACTTTCTAAAAAAAAGACAAACTCTTCTGTAACACTTCCCTATTGATATACCTGCGACGAGAATTTTATATAGGTACATCCCTCTAAAGAAAGTACCACATGGTCACACTACCTATATACGATCACATATGTATACCACCAGCTGTTACACTAGTTGATTCAGTTGTTGTTGCTGTGGGGGGGGGGGGGTAATATATGATTACCTTAAGACATTACGCAAAAGGTCCCTGTCACGGCTCCATCTCCTGAAGATTTTACTGTTTCATCTTAATCTGAAAATTTCTAGAAAAATATGAATAACTTCCCTGAGATCCAAACCGATCCCATATTTCAATATCAAATTAATTTTCAGTAAAAATAAAAAAAAAATTGAATTCTATTCAATAAATTTTACTATAAACCTTAATTCTAACAAAATCTTTAGAAATTTTCTTATAGTAATCTCTAAAAGAATCTATACTATATTTCATCGCTTGAACAAATTATATTTCTAATAATCTATTTTCTTTCACTAAAACTTTCATAAGCTTGAAATTAACTATACTGAATATCAATTTGAAAGCTTTTCTAAGATAATAATTTTTAATAGGAAAAGTTCCTTAAAGAGAACTTCTACTGTGTTGAGAATTTTCAGTACAAAGATTTCCGTATGAGATTAAATGAAATTATTAGATTTTGCTCGACTTGAAAAATTTACCTTGTTCAGGCTGCTTAAGGCTTGAGGTAGGAAGATTTCTCCTCCCCTCTGTTCACGATGAGAGAGTAATATTTCGATAAATATACTCTATAACCGGTTCAAAAAACGAATTAGCAAACGATTATAATACACGGCTTTTCTCTTGAATTTATTTGTCGGCAGCATTGGAGGCTAGTCCAAGCCAGTTAAGGAAGATGCAAAAATGCCTTAAATTCAACAGAATGACGTTTTGGCCCGATTGATCAGTGATCAATATTTATAATTTAGCGCGTATGCAATAACAAAAAGAATTATTTCAACAAAATCGATTATATCAAACAAAGATGACTTCCGAACTATTTAAGTTATGAAAAAGAATTTATATCAGAACTTGATCAAAACAACAACAATAATTCAATCGACATACGTCGGTCACACCCACAATTGTCCCACCCCAAAACAAATGAAAGATAAAATTTTATTTTTGAGGTTCAACAAATATGAACTTCAATAGTGATAAAAAAGGGTAAATAGGTAGGTATAAACGTCTACTACCTCAAGTTACGATTGAATGGTAATAAAAATTTTATTAAATGTGATAATCAATATAATTAAAAATATGTTAAATATATATAAATATGAAAGGTTCGAAGTAGGAGAAAGTGCACTCTTTCCAGCTATGAACAGACGCTAAAAAAAATTTTTAAAAAGGTAGGTACAAAAAAAATTATAAATTTTATATTTTCTTTGTTTCGTTGACGGATACAAGAAGTGACAAAGTAAGTCAACCAATTGCATGTAGGTATCTATCACATCTATTAGAAAATACAGAAGTAAGTATTTCGTAAAAGATATAATCATTAACTCTTGATGAATTTATCTGACGAAGTTCCAAAAAAAAAAAATTTATAAAAATATTTATACATGAAAGTATTCAAAAAAAATTTTTTTTACTACAGTAAGTGAAAAAAAATGTACTGTGGAATCTTATTAGAAGTTTTGAACTCTTGTCTATTCCAAAAGAGGTTCTCTCTGTAGACTAATTCCTTTACAAGTAATTTTTTTGAAGATTTTAATAATTTATGATCATATGTTAATATGTGACTGATTTCTAAAAAGTTTTAACGTTGTCACATCAAAGTTTCATAACATGAGTAATATTTCTTTTGTAAAATTTAGTAATTTTTCTTTAATTTAGTTTATATTTTATTGAGTTGTTACTACAAGTAACAATGGAACTTTTATTATTAATTGACGATAAAAATAATGAACTTGAATAGCAAAATATAGTTGTTAAATCAACTTTTTGATTAAGTACATGTAGGTACCTATGTAATTTATAAACGAATACTGTATTTAATCATATAATTTTTCAAGAGAAATGAAAAACCGATTTAGGATTTGGTAATGAATATTCTTACAGGTGCATCTACGATCGTTTAATATTTTCTTTGGTGCAAAGTTTCTCTAATATAGTTATCAATCAAAAAAAAAATACTTAGACAATCAATATAATCTTTAAAAAGGCTGGCATACCTTGATTCCTTTTAATTAATAGAAATGATGTTACTTGAATTTGGATGATCCCACGATGTTTTACATATACCGCAAGTGGTGTACAAATAATACAACCGCTTGCACAATGAATTAAGGTTAAAATTTCTGCTAGCCGCATAGCATAGTTTCCTTCGTTGAATCTGCTTAGGTTGGAATGTTGTTTCGGTCTGGTTAGATTTTATCCAATGGTTATCCAACAAGATGTATGTAACTTCATATTCAATGTTCCTCTTCACATGAACTTTTTTTATGGTTCAACATGTGACTGTCTTATGATTGGATTTAAACTGGATTATGACTGGATTAAAATTGGATTATAACTGGATTATAAAAAAGCCAGGCAGGCTCTTGAGTATGGCATCGACAAAAATTTTCGACGGACTGGGATGACTGAGGCACTGATTTCGTTGGTAGCTCTGTACCATTTCTATGTACCTGGTCACTAATCCTTGTTGTCGCACGTCTTTTGAAGCTTGCCTGTATATAGGGATTTCGAAAAGTATATTATAATGGGTATTTTGTCATTATGTTAATTATTATCTACAAAAATATATTTTTTCAAAAGCCAATAAAAATCTACTAAATTTTAAGCCTATTATTATTTGCGTTCAAACTACTTTGAAAATAGATCTATATAAACTACCTAAATTTGTTAACTAATGTCTGGAATTTACCCTGTGGTGTGATTACCTCGTGTAGATTCTTATACCTACGTTGTACGTGAATCTTTCACACTTTTTTTGTAAAATTTTTTCTCACTTTTTGTATTTTATTAACTTAGAAAAATGCACATTATTTTACCTGGCTATCCTTGGTGTTTCTGTGTTGATTATTGGTATAAGTTTGGATCTCCTTAGAGGTGATCTCACCGACTGACGCTTCGATTTTTTTTGCCGCGTGGCACTTCGTCATGCGACTTAAGTAGAAATAAAGATATTGAAGTTAAACAAAAACTTTATTCATAATATAGTTGAATCTTAAGATAGAACTTTACATTTTACAGTTATATTTTAGACTAAATTTATAATATTAATTATTGTTGGAGGCCGTCTCAGACAGCTGAACACTAATCATGTCGTCAGCGTATTTCGTAGTTCCTGGAATTGTTATTGCGACCAATCGATTGCAAAATTGGTGGCTCGTGTTGCTGACGATGGAATACTGGCATTTGTCAATAATATGACATCCGTTCCGTCTGGGGTTGCTAACCTGGACGTAACCTCTCCCTCCTTTAGTTTGAAACTCTCCTGAGTTACATATAATGTTTGTTTAAGCTTTTTAAATTTAATGTATACATACATTTTTATAGCCATGATTGAAATTAATACAAATATACCGATACATACATTTAATAAAACATGATTTTTTTGTTTAAATTTGAGTTCGTTAATATGCTCTATATTTTCAATTTGTTTCATAATAATATCATTAAAACTAAGTTTTTCCTTTGTCATATTAAGGTTAATTTCGTAAGGAATAATGAACCTTTCTTCAAATATATCTTTCTTGTTTACAAATGTTTTGTTTTTGAATTTGATTTCACAATTGTTAAAGTTTAATAGAAAATTTCCGTTTAATTTTATAATTCTTTCGTCACAAGAATTTGACAAATTTATATTTTGAACATTCTTTAATAAAATCAATCCATTTTCTATTTCAAAAGTTTTCATTTGCGAATTCTTTGTTTTCATGCAAATGCCATTATATAAACATAAATTAGATTTTTTCAAATTTGTAAAGTCAACATTTTTTTCATATTTGTATACAGTTTCATTTAGTTTTATAATGTCTTCGTTATTCATTATCAATTCTTCAAAGTACATATTTGTTAAAGAGGTGACTAAATATTTGTTAGTCTCTATAATTTCATTAGGTATTTTAATTAGAAAAACAATTTGTTAATTTTTATAAAAGGCTGTACAAATTTTTATATTTTTCAATTTTTAGAAACTTATATCATATTTTATTATTTCTTCTTTACTTAAAATGTTACTTCCCATTATACCTGTTCTACTAGAAGCAATATTATTTTGAATGTGTTCGACATTGTCTTTTATAATTCCAATTTTTATTAATGATTCTAAGTATAAAAGTTTGCTATTCAATTTTACAGTTTCACTTATTATATTATTGAATTGATATAAAATTTTGAATCTATCTTTTTCAATAGTTTCTTTTAAAGTTAAAAAGGTTTGGTGAAAACTATTATTAATAAAAATTTGTTTGTTATTTTGAGTTATAAGTTTGTGATTATTGTCGTCAGTAACTTTTAGATGTTCTTCAATGTTTCGTCTGTCGTCATCATCCATCGTTCCGTATATCCATTTCAAACCTGTCCCTACTATATTAATAAGACCTCTTGTATGTCTGTGTGGAATAATAGTGTGTGTTTTGTATTTAAGTGAATCTAATTCATGAATTAAAATTTCTTTTCCGTTTCGTACTTGAATATTAGAAAGATTTTCTTCTAGGTCTGAAATTACCTTCAAAATTTCTGTTGGGTTAATGATATGTAGAACATAAGATCATATGTTTTTACTATTTCAACGTTACCAAATTTTATTTCCGCAAATCCGCTGTTCGTTTCAATTTTTTTCTATGGTCAAGGTTGCCTCTGTTGTCATCAGTTTAAGTAGTAACACTAGTATGATCCATTTGGCCTGAAAATTTAGTTGGTCTTTTTATATTAGAAGGATGTATGTTTTCTAGCTTAAGTTTTCTATACCTAGGTTCGTGTTTGTGCCTGAGTGCTTTATAGTTTCTAACTAAACCTTCGTCTCTTTCTTCATTATATTCTTCCCTATCTTTATTTAGTTTGTTGATTACTCTTTCTTTTATATTTTTCATATTTGTCAGGACCTTTTCTTTATCTATTCTACCTTCTAAGACGTCTATTGGTTTACATTTAATTGATGAATGCACTGATTTATTGTACCACTCTACGCACTTATATATTCTTTCTTTAGTTGTTAGCTCTGATTTTTCTGCGGTGAGTTCTCGCATTTTTTCGCAAATAGTATTATGAAACCTTTCGATGTCGGAGTTGCCAGTATGGCTGTTTGGTTTAGTAAAGTGTACTTCGATATTTTCTTGTCTTAAAAAATCTTTTACATTTGTGTTTTGAAATTCGTTATCTAAAACAATTTTAATAGGCTTGCCCTTAATTGAAAAGTATAATATCAATTTTTCTTTGAGGGTTATGCTATTTTTGTCTTCTAAACAAAAGGCTATACAATGTTTTGAGAATTTATCTATAAAAGTCATAAAGTTGTTTTTGGAAATGGTGTAATTATCTGCGTGTACTGTTTGATTGTTATCAGTTAAAGTTTCTGTGTGCTCAAATTTTGGCTTAATTGGTTTTCTATCGTACTAAGCCCGATTACACGTATCGCAGTTATTAATATATTTTTGAATCAATTCTTTAAGATTTTTGAAGTATATGAGTTTTCTTAGACCTGCATAATTTTCGTTTATGCCTGCATGACCTGTTTGATTTTGTATGATATTTAGCTATCTGTTTCAAGGTTTCGTCTTCATTTTTCATATTTTGTGCATGGTACATACATTTATAAAATTTTATTTGTTTTGTGGGGTCAAAGAACTCGATCAGCTTTAATTGTACTAAACTGTACTCGTGTTCTGATAGTTCAGAAAAAATACCTATTCGTCCTTTTCTTTTTATAAATCTTCTAAATATGTCTATAAGTCTTTCTGCTTGAATATCTTCAGAATTAATATATATGATTCTTTTTATATTAAGTATTTCAATTTCTGTGCTTTTATTGTTCGTGAGCATAATTTGTGTATAAAATCTGTTTACTACTGTATCTAATATAGGGAAATGATCATTTTGTTCTTCTTTTTGTGAATGAATCGTGTTATCTATACTCATGTTATCAATTTCAAAGTTAAAATTTGGAGCTTTCTCTCCCTCCTCAGTTGTGAGCGTCTCGATCACATTTATTTCACCTGTTTCGCAATTAATTCGACTCATAAAATCTGCTGCTTTGTTTTCTTTCCCTTTTATATAATCTATACTAATGTTATATTCTCCGAGTTGTAGTAGCCGTCTCTGAAGTCTTTGATTTATATCTTTTCCCTTATGCTTTGTTTGTATAAGTGGTTGATGATCTGTAAGTAAGTCAAAGGTTCTACCGTAAATGTAGGGTCTAAAATAGTTTACAGACCAAACTATTGCTTGTAGTTCTTTTTCTGTGACGGAGTAATTCCGTTCATGATCGTTTAATGTACGACTTGCGTAACATACTGGGTGTCCTTCCTGAGTAAGAACAGATCCGATAGCAAAATCACTTGCGTCGGTTGTGAGTTTAAATTTTTTGTTGAAGTCTGGGTACTTCAAAACCGGTGAATCTGTGAGGATTATTTTGAGTTTCTCGAAAGCGGCTATATAATTTGGATCATTCATATTAATTTTGGTATCCTTTTTGAAATACTTAGTCATTGGTTGCGCGATTTTCGCGTAGTCTTTAATAAATTTTCTAAAATAACCAGTTATGCCTAAAAATGACTTTATTTGTTTGGTATTTTGTGGTAACAGAAGCTTTTGAATGCTTTCAATTTTATTTTTATTTGGTTTTACCCCCTCCGTCGTTAAGACGTGTCCCAAATATTCTGTTTCTTTTGCAAAGAACTTGCACTTATCAACTTGAATTTTAAGGTTGTGTTGCCGTAGTTTATCCAGAACTTTTTGAACGCTAATAATGTGTTCTTTCAAAGATGAGCTAAATATTAGAATATCGTCTAAGTAGACGACGCATATTTGATTTATGCATTCTCTTAGAACTGAGTTAATCAATCTTTGAAAAGTCGCCGGGGCATTTTTAAGCCCGAAAGGCATTCTTGTGAACTCATAATGCCCGAGAAAAGTCGAAAAGGCTGTTTTTTTCTATCCTCTTCTCTAACTAAAACTTGGTGGAAGCCTTTAGCTAGGTCTAAGGTCGTAAAGTATTGAGACCTTCCTAATTTATCTTATAAAGTGTCTATATTAGGAATTTGTCATCAATTGTAGCTTCGTTAAGCTTTCTATAATAGACCACAATTCTCCATTTCTTTTGTAAGGAATTGTCTAACTTCTAAGGCACAATCCAAAGAGGACTATTGTATGGAGAATTACTTTCTTGAATTATACGTTGCAAAAGCATTTCTTTAATTTCTTTATTGATCTCTTGCTCATGGATTTGGGGGTACCGATAAATTTTTGCGTAAATTGGTTTTTCTGTTGTAGTTACGATTTCATGATGAATATCATGTGCACAACTTAATTGTTGTCCTTCGCGAAAAAACAAATCTCTATTTTTCTTAAGGAGGTTCTCTAAGGTTTTTCTTTCTTCTGTATTTAAATGATTACCAAGAAGACAATTTGGTACGTATTGGTCATTTTCTATATTGCTTTCTAAAATATGTATTTCTTCATACTTGTGAGGACATGCATTTAAAAATTTTATTTTCTACCCATGAATTTCTATATATTCTTCCTCTAAATTAATTTTTGCATCTAAAGGTTTTAGTAAGTTCACTCCTAATATACCATCAAAATATTTGTCTTTAAAGGATGTAAGTTTCCAACACATTTGAGCTTTTTCATTGAATTCATGTTAACATTATTGTTTCTGGTACTGATGGCTTGGTGGTGTAAGTTGTAGTAAGTTTCCCGAACTCCAAAGTTCCTGATCAATTCAGCTTTTATGTTGTCCCACGTTGGATTCGCTCCCAGCGTCCTTATGGCTTGTAATGCTGGTCCTTGAATTTTGTTACCCATTCCTTTGAAGAATGTAATACTCCAATGAAGTTCCCACACAAAACGGCAGGAAAATCTCCACTTCCCTAATGAATGAAGTCAGGGCGTACTCTGATGTACCCCAGTATTCTCTGATCTCTGAGGATTCCTTCATCAACTCCGTTACTCCTATAGTAGCTGGTGCAGGACCTTGTGGTTGTGCTGGACCTTGTGGTGGAGCTTGAGCATGTTGACCGTGATTGCCTTCGTCTGTTGGATTCTGCATCTTGATTTATTTTATGTTTTGTTTTTTTTTTTACTTATGTTTGATAATATGAGTTTATCACTTTTAACTTTTTCTTTATTTTTATTCTTCTTTTATTTTTTTTATTATATTAATAGTTAATAGTCGAACTAAAATGATTTACAAACCGGTGACCCAATATTAATTTCAGTTTAACTTGGTATCACTTTGTTCACTCTTCACTGCCAATATTAATTTTAGTTTAATATGGTAGATATGTCACTTTGTTCACTATTTTGCACTATTTTTACTTTTGTTCTTTAATTTCAATCTTCGGATTGAAACCCTCTCGACTGCGCCACTTAAGTAGAAATAAAGATATTGAAGTTAAAAAAAAACTTTATTCATAATATAACTGAATCTTAAGATAGAACGTTACATTTCACGGTTATGTTTTAGACTAAATTTATAATATTAATTATTGTTGGAGGCAAGGCCGTAGCCAGACAATTATTTCGGGGGGGGGGGGGGTTATACTTATTCCATACACCAATCAATAATAATAAAATTAGTACACCCCATTAACCCAAATACCATCAAACACGACTTTTAATTGCGATAATGATACTATTCTATGTATAAGGCAAGTTTTGGATTCGTCAAAAAAAAAAAAATTGAGATAACAAATAAACATGACATTGCGATGAAAGGGAAGTAGACAAAAGTGTGTTGGAAAGTTCTGTCTTTTTGCAGATCTGCAGTCTAAATGGATAGGCTGATTTGCAAACTTGGTTCACAGTGTTTATTTAGTAGTCTCACACTAGGCGTTGTTGAAATTGGAATTTTAGCTCTAAAACAATGGTAAAAGTCATATAACAGTTTGTTAAAACTTAATTTTTCTAAAAATGGCCTTAACGATTTTGATAAAACAGTCGAGATTTATCTTAAAACAGTACCTCCCATAGAACCGATTTTTTTAAATCAGAATTTCTCGCTAACAACAAAACCGATTTCAATTAAATTTAAAATTAAGGAAGGTTTTTATGATGAAATTCATATACATAACTTTTTAGATTTTTTGAATATGTTGGAAACGCGAATATCGAATTTTTTCAGATTTCTTTTTAGATGAACTACAGATTTCGATGTATTGAAATACTCAAAAAATTGCAAAATATTTTTCAAAAATTAAAAAAGAAAACGGTTTAAAAAAAAACTGCTGTAACGATTTTCAATATTTTTTCTTAGGTAGAGTACTGCTAATAAAATACAATTGCATACTTAGTTTTTCAAGAAAACTCTCAAACAAATTTGAAATACTAAAACAAATTTGAAAAACTAAAAGATTTTACCAATATTTTTTTAAAATAATTTTAAGTTATTAGTTATTAGGTAGGTACATTTATCATCACTCTTTAAGATTTTATTATAATAAAAGTATTAAATAACATGTAAGTATATCATTTTTATAAAATCAAATTTGCTGCAAATATGTCTAAAACTTCCTCAGTGTCAATCTCAATTTGTCGATGAATTGACATTAATGCCAATCCTGTTAGTCTTTCTTCGCCGGTAGAATTTCTAAGGTAAGTTTTTAGACGTTTCATTGTCGAAAATGTTCTTTCCGGTGTACACGTTGAAACCGGTAGTGTCGCCAAAATTTTGAGAAGCTTGTGAATGTTCCCAAGGAGCATTTCAGAGCTACAGAACATTTACTGAACGTTAACATCGTAGCTGTAATGTTTCAGGCGTATATGAAATGTTTACTCACTGTACCCAAAATGTAAACGGTTTTGGGGAATAAAATGTCGTGTTGACAGTATATGAACAAATTCTATTTGATGTACCTGATTTGTACGTTTACAAATGTAAACGTTCAAAAACACTTCGAAATAAATAACATAAAAACTAACTTAGGTACAAATCGTTTACAGAAAAATATTAAACTGTATAGGTAAATACGTAATGCCATTTGAGATCCTGATGTTCTTGACATTATTATTATAATATGGGAGGTATAAAAATAATCAATAATAGTATATTTTTTGTGCAAGTAAAGGCAAAATATGGAAAGCGAGAAATATTTTCTACCAGTTTTGTAAAACAGGTCGATAAAAATAAGGGGCCTGTAAAAACTATCTTATTTTAGAAATGATTTCTTATAAAAATATTTGAGACAATTTTTTTTCCCACAAAAATCATATTTTTCAATATTTTGTAAGATAAATTTCAAAGTCCTATTTCAATCAAATCCGTAACATGCTTTGTTTTTACTAAATATCAATAAAAATAGATTTTCAATATTTTTGGTTTTCTAGTTTGATAAAAAATGGAAACAATAATGGCCGATTTATCTCGTTTGATGATTGTTATAATAGATTTGCACTGTAAATGTTTTGTGAGTGTTAAGTTTTAATAATAGTTTTACAAAACTGCTACAAATTTAGTGTTTCGTGATATTGACGATTTTTGTTTTACAGTATACTTATACTTTGGAAGATATGCTGTGACTATTTACTGTAAAGGTTTTGTAAGAGTAAAGTTTTGATAATGGCTTTACAAAACTGCTACATATGTAAACGTTTCGTGATATTAATTTTACATTACGCGATATTTGATTTACAGTACGTTTACTTTTGAAGATGTGATGTGACTATTCACTGTAAAAGTTTTGTAAGAGTAAAGTTTTGATAATAGCTCTACAAAAGTGCTACAAATGTAAATGTTTTGTGATATTGGTTTTACATTCACGAAATTTGCTTTACAGTACGTTTACGTTTGAAGATGTGTTGTTTCAACAACATTTTGTGTGTTACAATTTGTTTACCAATCATCCAATTAGTTAATGTAAAAATACAAAACATTTTTCCAGCAACTGTATATGAATTGTAAACGACATACAATAAATTTGTAACATAAAAGGTACAAAATGCTACTTGGGTTAGGAAACAGATCCTTATTGCATTCCCCAAGAGCTGTTATTGCACTCTTTGAACGCTCTGTATCTTTTTGTCTATGGCATTTTGTCTTCCATAACGTAAACTCAGCTTCTAAAGTGTCCCAATCCAAAAAAGATCTATAAAATTTGAATTTTTCTTCGTTGTAATTTTGTTCATATTTGCCAAGGATCGATGGAATTAAAATGCACAAAGAGGAAAGTATGGACTTATAATTTTCAAATCTTATTTTAAGCTGACTTAAAAAGTCATCTAAAAGAGGAATCAAGCTACAATTGCAACTATATAAGTGAAATAACGAAGTTGAAAACTAATGCATACAAGGACACCATTAGTTTATTTGGAAGGGAAATAAAAATATACGTTTGTACTATACATATTGTTTCATGTAGATGCATACACATACCTATCTAGGTATACTAAATTTCCTTGAGGCGTTTAGTTATTCATCATGTGCAATCGAAGCAAAAGTAACCTGGCATCCTGAGGCTGTGTTGCTTGAGGTTGTATTTAATAACTGTTAGAGCTACCTTACTAAATTAATCGAAAATTATGTTGGTACCTAACTACTTAGGCTTAAAACTAAAATCAAAAAGTTTTGAACATAATCACTAATTATTTGAGCACTAATTTCATTCTTATGCGGAAAAGGTGGAATTACAGATGCATTTCTAAAAAAATTCGGGGGAGGAAGGGGGGGGGGTGAACCCCTGTGACCCCCCCCCCATCCCTGGCTACGGCCTTGGTTGGAGGCCGTCTCAGGCAGCTGAACACTAATCATGTCGTCAGCGTATTTCGTAGTTCCTGGAATTGTTATTGCGACCAATCGATTGCAAAATTGGTGGCTCGTGTTGCTGACGATGGAATACTCGCATTTGTCAATAATATGACATCCGTTCCGTCTGGGGTTGCTAACCTGGACGTAACCTGCGCACTGTTCTGGGTGGAAATTTTTGAGATGCCGGATTTAGGAAATAGCCGCTTCTTTCCAAAATACTGACGCACCCTTTTTTTCTATGACTGTGGCTTCCACTTTAACACTGTGTCGTCATCGTATTTTGACAATTAATTGTTATAAATTAAATGTTTTATCAAACTCGATGTATTTTTAAGTGATTTAATCTCAGTGCTTATGTTTATATTTGCACTCTCGAGTTAATGAACTTTCGTATTAATATCATTTATGTTTTTGTTTACGACATCAAATTGAACTTGAATTTTGTTTGCTAGTTCCTGGTTATCATTTCTTATTTGTTTTGACAAAAGAGATATTATAAATTCACTTTGTTTGTCAAGTTTCTCATCCAATTTGGACAACAAGGAACTGTCATCTTTTAGAATTTTGCTGAGGCGAAGTTCGAGGTGAATTATTTGTGGTTTTTTTAGGTTTTGTCACTGTGTCTATTGGACGGCTACGTTTATTATGTGAAACAGACATAAATGTTATAATTAAAGTTGTGGTGGTAGATTTTTGTTTTAATGCAATGTTCGAAGAGAGACAACGGAATTTATATATTTGCAACTCATTTAATGAAAATGAAGAGAAAATTATTTAAAATGCAATTTTTTTTGTGTTATTAGCTTTCACTTTGATATTTTTCACTGGTTTTATTGAAATTGACTCTATGAAAGTATATTGTCAAAAGATTATCGAGTTTGGGAACTTAATTGTTGGAAAAAACACTAGAAAAACTGCCCGTCTGTAAAACACGTCTAATCAGTAGCTCTCACCATCACAATTTTTTTTGTCTTGACTAAACTTTTTCTTGAACCTCTTCGTGTAGTTTCTACTCCTTTAGTGCTTACGGGTTTAGAGTGTACGTCTGTTCTTGGTTTAAGTTATATATTCCTTGCATACCTAACCTGTTTGAATTGTACGAAATAATTATTTGCTAATTGTTACATCTGCTTTCCACTACATTAAATATATTTTTATACTTTCTACTTTATTCTGTCCAAAAAATATTTTCACCTAATGGTTACTTAATTCTGCGTTGTATTTTACAACTGTACGTATTTTCTTTCTAATTATTTTGTTTTGAATAATTTTATGGCTTTGAAAAAATATATAATTGTACCAGTTACAATTATGACGTCGAAAATGTTGTTCCCCATTGCGTCATGTTTTTACTCCTCTAGCACATCTCTATTCCATTCGCCATTTGCTTCATGTACGTGTCTTTATCGTGGTGGTAGTACACAACTCTCCTTGCGCCTTTTTCATTTCGTTCGCGCCTAAATTTTTTATACATGTATGCTCCTTTATTTCTGTACCAGAGCTCTCAAAAGTGTTTTGCTGCATTTATATTGATAGAGTATATTTCGTATCTCTATTTCCCAAGAGAGGTATATTTCTATAGATAGATTGTATTAAAATTGAGTTAGCTTCGACTCAGCTATACAAGGTTGCATAGGGTATGGTTGGCTAATTTCAGTAATGTGTTTGCAAATTTTCAGCAAGTACCTTATATATTGATCATAGAAATTTTTTTTGTTGGTCGCTATTGCGATATATGAATACCATAAAAAATCAGATATTGCTGTCGTGGTGATTTGGTAGATTTTCCTAAACGATTTGCTAGTTCATTTCGAGCAAAATTAAATTGTCTCGTTAAATCGGTATGAGAAGAATTAAAACGATCTGCTAAATCAGTCATGGTTTTACTAAACTCTTTTCTTAATTGATTGGCCAGAGCCGTAGTGACATTAGTCATGAGATCGGTGATTGCATCATTATCATGAGACATTTTGAGGCACAAACGAAGAAAAAGGAAAACCAAAAAAAAATTAACTTTGAAGGTATTTGAACGCGCACAAATTAACACTCTTTTAAAAGATTAAATTTAAAGCACAATTATATATAGGTATGTAAATATTTATGATAAACACGAATATTGTAAACTCAGTTAACTTGTACTCACAGTATAGTTTTCATTTTATAAATGTAGGAAGGTATCTGTGTTTGATGTGTTTTTTTTAGAGTTCTTCGTTGATCACACTGTTGATATTATTTTCCTGTATCTGCTTGTAGTATGTAGGCACAGATGATTGCGTTGCAGCTTTGGGACGATTGATGTCTTCTCTTTTGATATAACTATCCAGTATAAGTTTTTTTTATTTAGATTTTTTTTGCAGTTCTTCTATTATCCTGTATCTGCTTGTAGTATGTAGGTACAGATGATTGAGTTGCAGCTATGGGACGATTGATGTCTTCTTTTTTGAATTACTAACCAGTAAAAGTTTTTTTTTTTATTTTTATTTGTATTCTCTATTCTCTTCTGTGAAGATTTTTGGAACTCTTTATTTAACGTTGGGTGCCAATGAAAGTATAGCGGTTGGTTGTTTTCAACTTGCGACTTTATTACTAACTAAAGATGAGTAATTAAAAATCTTTCAACTAAAATGCAGTCGCCGATTCATTCACATATCCATAGCTTTGATATAGACATGGATACCGAGAAGGAATTTAGCGTATGCGTATTGCACAGTGCACTAGAGAATCTCGAAGTCAATATGCAGATCTTACATTTTCATTCTAAGAATCAAATTTAATATGATACTACTAAAGTGAGTATCCAAATGCATACAATTTTTTTCTTAGAACTATTGTAACGGAATAATAACTCATTTAACCATCATACACAACAACGCGCCAACAGGAACCGAAACCAAAATACTTAGTAAAACAAACTATCGTCTTCTTCAGTACTATTATAGTGAAATATTCACTCTACGACATTTCAGGCTCCTAGTCGGGCGCAATTATATAATAGAAAATAACGAATTCAGAAGAAGAAGAGAAAAAGGAGCAATATCATTATATAAGATAAATTTCTAAAGAAATCGTCATCATCACAAAGCACAGCACTAACAAGGGACCTAAACCTTAAAATATTCGATGAATGAAAACAAAAAATATCCTTTCTCTGCGCTTCGTGTGTTCTTGTGTAATCCACAATACTGTCCATTTTCTCCTTTCAACTCCGGATCTAGGTTACAGAATATATGTAAGTCTCGTGCAAGGGAAGACAAAAGATGAGAAATCATCATTATGATGCAGGTTTTGGACTATCCTTTCTCACTACACAACCCCTTACTCTTACCTACCTACACGAGAACTTAGGTGTATGCAGGTATCATATACACTTTCTAAAAAAAAGACAAACTCTTCTGTAACACTTCCCTATTGATATACCTGCGACGAGAATTTTATATAGGTACATCCCTCTAAAGAAAGTACCACATGGTCACACTACCTATATACGATCACATATGTATACCACCAGCTGTTACACTAGTTGATTCAGTTGTTGTTGCTGTGGGGGGGGGGGTAATATATGATTACCTTAAGACATTACGCAAAAGGTCCCTGTCACGGCTCCATCTCCTGAAGATTTTACTGTTTCATCTTAATCTGAAAATTTCTAGAAAAATATGAATAACTTCCCTGAGATCCAAACCGATCCCATATTTCAATATCAAATTAATTTTCAGTAAAAATAAAAAAAAAATTGAATTCTATTCAATAAATTTTACTATAAACCTTAATTCTAACAAAATCTTTAGAAATTTTCTTATAGTAATCTCTAAAAGAATCTATACTATATTTCATCGCTTGAACAAATTATATTTCTAATAATCTATTTTCTTTCACTAAAACTTTCATAAGCTTGAAATTAACTATACTGAATATCAATTTGAAAGCTTTTCTAAGATAATAATTTTTAATAGGAAAAGTTCCTTAAAGAGAACTTCTACTGTGTTGAGAATTTTCAGTACAAAGATTTCCGTATGAGATTAAATGAAATTATTAGATTTTGCTCGACTTGAAAAATTTACCTTGTTCAGGCTGCTTAAGGCTTGAGGTAGGAAGATTTCTCCTCCCCTCTGTTCACGATGAGAGAGTAATATTTCGATAAATATACTCTATAACCGGTTCAAAAAACGAATTAGCAAACGATTATAATACACGGCTTTTCTCTTGAATTTATTTGTCGGCAGCATTGGAGGCTAGTCCAAGCCAGTTAAGGAAGATGCAAAAATGCCTTAAATTCAATAGAATGACGTTTTGGCCCGATTGATCAGTGATCAATATTTATAATTTAGCGCGTATGCAATAACAAAAAGAATTATTTCAACAAAATCGATTATATCAAACAAAGATGACTTCCGAACTATTTAAGTTATGAAAAAGAATTTATATCAGAACTTGATCAAAACAACAACAATAATTCAATCGACATACGTCGGTCACACCCACAATTGTCCCACCCCAAAACAAATGAAAGATAAAATTTTATTTTTGAGGTTCAACAAATATGAACTTCAATAGTGATAAAAAAGGGTAAATAGGTAGGTATAAACGTCTACTACCTCAAGTTACGATTGAATGGTAATAAAAATTTTATTAAATGTGATAATCAATATAATTAAAAATATGTTAAATTTATATAAATATGAAAGGTTCGAAGTAGGAGAAAGTGCACTCTTTCCAGCTATGAACAGACGCTAAAAAATTTTTTTAAAAAGGTAGGTACAAAAAAAATTATAAATTTTATATTTTCTTTGTTTCGTTGACGGATACAAGAAGTGACAAAGTAAGTCAACCAATTGCATGTAGGTATCTATCAAATCTATTAGAAAATACAGAAGTAAGTATTTCGTAAAAGATATAATCATTAACTCTTGATGAATTTATCTGACGAAGTTCCAAAAAAAAAAAATTCATAAAAATATTTATACATGAAAGTATTCAAAAAAAATTTTTTTTACTACAGTAAGTGAAAAAAAATGTACTGTGGAATCTTATTAGAAGTTTTGAACTCTTGTCTATTCCAAAAGAGGTTCTCTCTGTAGACTAATTCCTTTACAAGTAATTTTTTTGAAGATTTTAATAATTTATGATCATATGTTAATATGTGACTGATTTCTAAAAAGTTTTAACGTTGTCACATCAAAGTTTCATAACATGAGTAATATTTCTTTTGTAAAATTTAGTAATTTTTCTTTAATTTAGTTTATATTTTATTGAGTTGTTACTACAAGTAACAATGGAACTTTTATTATTAATTGACGATAAAAATAATGAACTTGAATAGCAAAATATAGTTGTTAAATCAACTTTTTGATTAAGTACATGTAGGTACCTATGTAATTTATAAACGAATACTGTATTTAATCATATAATTTTTCAAGAGAAATGAAAAACCGATTTAGGATTTGGTAATGAATATTCTTACAGGTGCATCTACGATCGTTTAATATTTTCTTTGGTGCAAAGTTTCTCTAATATAGTTATCAATCAAAAAAAAAATACTTAGACAATCAATATAATCTTTAAAAAGGCTGGCATACCTTGATTCCTTTTAATTAATAGAAATGATGTTACTTGAATTTGGATGATCCCACGATGTTTTACATATACCGCAAGTGGTGTACAAATAATACAACCGCTTGCACAATGAATTAAGGTTAAAATTTCTGCTAGCCGCATAGCATAGTTTCCTTCGTTGAATCTGCTTAGGTTGGAATGTTGTTTCGGTCTGGTTAGATTTTATCCAATGGTTATCCAACAAGATGTATGTAACTTCATATTCAATGTTCCTCTTCACATGAACTTTCTTTATGGTTCAACATGTGACTGTCTTATGATTGGATTTAAACTGGATTATGACTGGATTAAAATTGGATTATAACTGGATTATAACTGGATTATAAAAAAGCCAGGCAGGCTCTTGAGTATGGCATCGACAAAAATTTTCGACAGACTGATTTCGTTGGTAGCTCTGTACCATTTCTATGTACCTGGTCACCAATCCTTGTTGTCGCACCTCTTTTGAAGCTTGCCTGTATATAGGGATTTCGAAAAGTATATTAGAATGGGTATTTTGTCATTATGTTAATTATTATCTACAAAAATATATTTTTTCAAAAGCCAATAAAAATCTACTAAATTTTAAGCCTATTATTATTTGCGTTCAAACTACTTTGAAAATAGGTCTATATAAACTACCTAAATTTGTTAACTAATGTCTGGAATTTACCCTGTGGTGTGATTACCTCGTGTAGATTCTTGTACCTACGTTGCACGTTAATCTTTCACACTTTTTTTGTAAATTTTTTCTCACTTTTTGTATTTTATTAACTTAGAAAAATGCACATTATTTTACCTGGCTATCCTTGGTGTTTCTATGTTGATTATTGGTATAAATTTGGATCTCCTTAGAGGTGATCTCACCGACTGACGCTTCGATTATTTTTGCGGCGTGGAACTTTGTCATGCGCACTGTTCTGAAATCCTGACGCACCCTTTTTTTCTATGACTGTGGCTTCCACTTTAACAATGTGTCGCCGTCGTATTTTTACAATAAATTGTTATAAATTAAATGTTTTATCAAACTCGATGTATCTTTAGAAGAAAATTCACACTTATGAAAAATTTAACCACGCAAAAAGAAACGGAGTAACAAAAAGGAACACTTTCTATTGCTACTGATATTGAAATTGATTTTCTTACCTTCAATTGGAAATTTTATCCTTTTACTTTTCTGCAATCTGGTTAATTTTCTTCTACTTTTTCTTTTTCTATTGGATTTACTGATTTTTTATGATTGAAACTTTATGGTCTGGGGGTTGAAATTCAAAAGGAATACTTTAGACTTTTAATTTAACTCGACACTTCGGTTTTCTTTCGCTTGATGTTTTTTTTTTCTTCCAATTTGATTTCGATAACTCTACAGAAAATGTGACGTTTTCGATTTTTGTGAACTTGGTCGTATGTAGTTGTCACTTTCAGAACTACTGCTGATCTACTACTGTAGGTTTCTGAACGTTTTCACTACGTGTGTCGCATGAAGTGCCTTCATTTTCTCCAGAACTCATATTTTATTTTCAACTAATAAAAATATTATTTATCATAGTTCATGAATGTTTTGAGAGAAATTAATTAGCGTGAAGCTTCTAACATAAGGTAAGTAATTTTTAGGTTAAATTTTATTTTTGTTTTTGGACATATATTTTTTCTTTTTCAGACGTAGGAGTGGTAAGTTTTTGTGTGTGGTAAGTTTTCGTGTGGGTTAAGCTAGGTAAGTATTTCAGGTTAATCAAGGGTTCTTAGTGTGTGGTAAGTATTTAGTTTGGAAGTGGTTGAATAATGAAACTTTAATAAGTGTGTGTGTTTCAAATACGGTTTTTATTACTTCTACAATCAGGTTTAATGTTACTTGTGCTAAGCCTGTATTTTCTAGTTTTTCTACTCTATTTTCTACTACTCTACTATTTGTACTAGATTTAATGAGTTTGTTCTCAATATTTTTACCTGTGTAGTTTCCTGATATTTGATCCTTGGTTCTTATTATTACTGATGATATTGAGTTAGTCCGTTTACTTGGACTCTTTTGTCTTGACTAAACTTTTTCTTGAACCTCTTCGTGTAGTTTCTACTCCTTTAATGCTTACGGGCTTAGAGTGTACTTCTGTTCTTGGTTTAAGTTATATATTCCTTGCATACCTAACCTGTTTGAATTGTACGAAATAATTATTTGCTAATTGTTACATCTGCTTTCCACATTAAATATATTTTTATACTATCTACTTTATTCTGTCCAAAAAATATTTTCACCTAATGGTAACTTAATTCTGCGTAGAATTTTACAACTGTACGTATTTTCTTTCTAATTATTTTGTTTTGAATAATTTTATGGCTTTGAAAAAATATATAATTGTACCAGTTCCAATTATGACGTCGAAAATGTTGTTCCCCATTGCGTCATGTTTTTACTCCTCTAGCACATCTCTATTCCATTCGCCATTTGCCTTACTTCATGTACGTGTCTTTATCGTGGTGGTAGTACACAACTCTCCTTGCGCCTTTTTCATTTCGTTCGCGCCTAAATTTTTTTATACATGTATGCTCCTTTATTTCTGTACCAGAGCTCTCAAAAGTGTTTTGCTGCATTTATATTGATAAAGTATATTTCGTATCTCTATTTCCCAACAGAGGTATATTTCTATAGATGGATTGTATTAAAATTGAGTTAGCTTCGACTCAGCTATACAAGGTTGCATAGGGTATGGTTGGCTAATTTCAGTAATGTGTTTGCAAATTTTCAGCAAGTACCTTATATATTGATCATAGAAATTTTTTTTGTTGGTCGCTATTGCGATAGATAATAACTATGAATACCATAAAAATTCAGATATTGCTGTCGTGGTGATTTGGTAGATTTTCCTAAACGATTTGCTAGTTCATTTTGAGCAGAATTAAATTGTCTCGTTAATTCGGTATGAGAAGAATTAAAACGATCTGCTAAATCAGTCATGGTTTTACTAAACTCTTTTCTTAATTGATTGGCCAGAGCCGTAGTGACATTAGTCATGAGATCGGTGATTGCATCATTATCATGAGACATTTTGAGGCACAAACGAAGAAAAAGGAAAACCAAAAAAAAATTAACTTTGAAGGTATTTGAACGCGCACAAATTAACACTCTTTTAAAAGATTAAATTTAAAGCACAATTATATATAGGTATGTAAATATTTATGATAAACACGAATATTGTAAACTCAGTTAACTTGTACTCACAGTATAGTTTTCATTTTATAAATGTAGGAAGGTATCTGTGTTTGATGTGTTTTTTTTAGAGTTCTTCGTTGATCACACTGTTGATATTATTTTCCTGTATCTGCTTGTAGTATGTAGGTACAGATGATTGCGTTGCAGCTTTGGGACGATTGATGTCTTCTCTTTTGATATTACTATTTTTTGCAGTTCTTCTATTTTCCTGTATCTGCTTGTAGTATGAAGGTACAGATGATTGAGTTGCAGCCATGGGACGATTGATGTCTTCTTTTTTGAATTACTAACCAGTAAAAGTTTTTTTTTTATTTTTATTTGTATTCTCTATTCTCTTCTGTGAAGATTTTTGAAACTCTTTATTTAACGTTGGGTGCCAATGAAAGAATAGCGGTTGGTTGTTTTCAACTTGCAACTTTATTACTAACTAAAGATGAGTAATTAAAAATCTTTCAACTAAAATGCAGTCGCCGATTCATTCACATATCCATAGCTTTGATATAGACATGGATACCGAGAAGGAATTTAGCGTATGCGTATTGCACAGTGCACTAGAGAATCTCGAAGTCAATATGCAGATCTTACATTTTCATTCTAAGAATCAAATTTAATATGATACTACTAAAGTGAGTATCCAAATGCATACAATTTTTTTCTTAGAACTATTGTAACGGAATAATAACTCATTTAACCATCATACACAACAACGCGCCAACAGGAACCGGAACCAAAATACTTAGTAAAACAAACTATCGTCTTCTTCAGTACTATTATAGTGAAATATTCACTCTACGACATTTCAGGCTCCTAGTCGGGCGCAATTATATAATAGAAAATAACGAATTCAGAAGAAGAAGAGAAAAAGGAGCAATATCATTATATAAGATAAATTTCTAAAGAAATCGTCATCATCACAAAGCACAGCACTAACAAGGGACCTAAACCTTAAAATATTCGATGAATGAAAACAAAAAATATCCTATCTCTGCGCTTCGTGTGTTCTTGTGTAATCCACAATACTGTCCATTTTCTCCTTTCAACTCCGGATCTAGGTTACAGAATGTAAGTCTCGTGCAAGGGAAGACAAAAGATGAGAAATCATCATTATGATGCAGGTTTTGGACTATCCTTTCTCACTACACAACCCCTTACTCTTACCTACCTACACGAGAACTTAGGTGTATGCAGGTATCATATACACTTTCTAAAAAAAAGACAAACTCTTCTGTAACACTTCCCTATTGATATACCTGCGACGAGAATTTTATATAGGTACATCCCTCTAAAGAAAGTACCACATGGTCACACTACCTATATACGATCACATATGTATACCACCAGCTGTTACACTAGTTGATTCAGTTGTTGTTGCTGTGGGGGGGGGGGGGTAATATATGATTACCTTAAGACATTACGCAAAAGGTCCCTGTCACGGCTCCATCTCCTGAAGATTTTACTGTTTCATCTTAATCTGAAAATTTCTAGAAAAATATGAATAACTTCCCTGAGATCCAAACCGATCCCATATTTCAATATCAAATTAATTTTCAGTAAAAATAAAAAAAAAATTGAATTCTATTCAATAAATTTTACTATAAACCTTAATTCTAACAAAATCTTTAGAAATTTTCTTATAGTAATCTCTAAAAGAATCTATACTATATTTCATCGCTTGAACAAATTATATTTCTAATAATCTATTTTCTTTCACTAAAACTTTCATAAGCTTGAAATTAACTATACTGAATATCAATTTGAAAGCTTTTCTAAGATAATAATTTTTAATAGGAAAAGTTCCTTAAAGAGAACTTCTACTGTGTTGAGAATTTTCAGTACAAAGATTTCCGTATGAGATTAAATGAAATTATTAGATTTTGCTCGACTTGAAAAATTTACCTTGTTCAGGCTGCTTAAGGCTTGAGGTAGGAAGATTTCTCCTCCCCTCTGTTCACGATGAGAGAGTAATATTTCGATAAATATACTCTATAACCGGTTCAAAAAACGAATTAGCAAACGATTATAATACACGGCTTTTCTCTTGAATTTATTTGTCGGCAGCATTGGAGGCTAGTCCAAGCCAGTTAAGGAAGATGCAAAAATGCCTTAAATTCAACAGAATGACGTTTTGGCCCGATTGATCAGTGATCAATATTTATAATTTAGCGCGTATGCAATAACAAAAAGAATTATTTCAACAAAATCGATTATATCAAACAAAGATGACTTCCGAACTATTTAAGTTATGAAAAAGAATTTATATCAGAACTTGATCAAAACAACAACAATAATTCAATCGACATACGTCGGTCACACCCACAATTGTCCCACCCCAAAACAAATGAAAGATAAAATTTTATTTTTGAGGTTCAACAAATATGAACTTCAATAGTGATAAAAAAGGGTAAATAGGTAGGTATAAACGTCTACTACCTCAAGTTACGATTGAATGGTAATAAAAATTTTATTAAATGTGATAATCAATATAATTAAAAATATGTTAAATATATATAAATATGAAAGGTTCGAAGTAGGAGAAAGTGCACTCTTTCCAGCTATGAACAGACGCTAAAAAAAATTTTTAAAAAGGTAGGTACAAAAAAAATTATAAATTTTATATTTTCTTTGTTTCGTTGACGGATACAAGAAGTGACAAAGTAAGTCAACCAATTGCATGTAGGTATCTATCACATCTATTAGAAAATACAGAAGTAAGTATTTCGTAAAAGATATAATCATTAACTCTTGATGAATTTATCTGACGAAGTTCCAAAAAAAAAAAAATTTATAAAAATATTTATACATGAAAGTATTCAAAAAAAATTTTTTTTACTACAGTAAGTGAAAAAAAATGTACTGTGGAATCTTATTAGAAGTTTTGAACTCTTGTCTATTCCAAAAGAGGTTCTCTCTGTAGACTAATTCCTTTACAAGTAATTTTTTTGAAGATTTTAATAATTTATGATCATATGTTAATATGTGACTGATTTCTAAAAAGTTTTAACGTTGTCACATCAAAGTTTCATAACATGAGTAATATTTCTTTTGTAAAATTTAGTAATTTTTCTTTAATTTAGTTTATATTTTATTGAGTTGTTACTACAAGTAACAATGGAACTTTTATTATTAATTGACGATAAAAATAATGAACTTGAATAGCAAAATATAGTTGTTAAATCAACTTTTTGATTAAGTACATGTAGGTACCTATGTAATTTATAAACGAATACTGTATTTAATCATATAATTTTTCAAGAGAAATGAAAAACCGATTTAGGATTTGGTAATGAATATTCTTACAGGTGCATCTACGATCGTTTAATATTTTCTTTGGTGCAAAGTTTCTCTAATATAGTTATCAATCAAAAAAAAAATACTTAGACAATCAATATAATCTTTAAAAAGGCTGGCATACCTTGATTCCTTTTAATTAATAGAAATGATGTTACTTGAATTTGGATGATCCCACGATGTTTTACATATACCGCAAGTGGTGTACAAATAATACAACCGCTTGCACAATGAATTAAGGTTAAAATTTCTGCTAGCCGCATAGCATAGTTTCCTTCGTTGAATCTGCTTAGGTTGGAATGTTGTTTCGGTCTGGTTAGATTTTATCCAATGGTTATCCAACAAGATGTATGTAACTTCATATTCAATGTTCCTCTTCACATGAACTTTCTTTATGGTTCAACATGTGACTGTCTTATGATTGGATTTAAACTGGATTATGACTGGATTAAAATTGGATTATAACTGGATTATAACTGGATTATAAAAAAGCCAGGTAGGCTCTTGAGTATGGCATCGACAAAAATTTTCGACGGACTGGGATGACTAAGGCACTGATTTCGTTGGTAGCTCTGTACCATTTCTATGTACCTGGTCACCAATCCTTGTTGTCGCACCTCTTTTGAAGCTTGCCTGTATATAGGGATTTCGAAAAGTATATTAGAATGGGTATTTTGTCATTATGTTAATTATTATCTACAAAAATATATTTTTTCAAAAGCCAATAAAAATCTACTAAATTTTAAGCCTATTATTATTTGCGTTCAAACTACTTTGAAAATAGATCTATATAAACTACCTAAATTTGTTAACTAATGTCTGGAATTTACCCTGTGGTGTGATTACCTCGTGTAGATTCTTGTACCTACGTTGCACGTGAATCTTTCACACTTTTTTTTGTAAATTTTTTCTCACTTTTTGTATTTTATTAACTTAGAAAAATGCACATTATTTTACCTGGCTATCCTTGGTGTTTCTATGTTGATTATTGGTATAAATTTGGATCTCCTTAGAGGTGATCTCACCGACTGACGCTTCGATTATTTTTGCGGCGTGGAACTTTGTCATGCGCACTGTTCTGGGTGGAAATTTTTGAGATGCCGCATTTAGGAAATAGCCGCTTCTTGCCAAAATCCTGACGCACCCTTTTTTTCTATGACTGTGGCTTCCACTTTAACAATGTGTCGCCGTCGTATTTTTACAATAAATTGTTATAAATTAAATGTTTTATCAAACTCGATGTATCTTTAGAAGAAAATTCACACTTATGAAAAATTTAACCACGCGAAAAGAAACGGAGTAACAAAAAGGAGCACTTTCTATTGCTACTGATATTGAAATTGATTTTCTTACCTTCAATTGGAAATTTTATCCTTTTACTTTTCTGTAATCTGGTTAATTTTCTTCTACTTTTTCTTTTTCTATTGGATTTACTGATTTTTAATGATTGAAACTTTATGGTCTGGGGGTTGAAATTCAAAAGGAATACTTTAGACTTTTAATTTAACTCGACACTTCGGTTTTCTTTCGCTTGATGTTTTTTTTTTTCTTCCAATTTGATTTCGATAACTCTACAGAAAATGTGACGTTTTCGATTTTTGTGAACTTGGTCGTATGTAGTTGTCACTTTCAGAACTACTGCTGATCTACTACTGTAGGTTTCTGAACGTTTTCACTACGTGTGTCGCGTGAAGTGCCTTCATTTTCTCCAGAACTCATATTTTATTTTCAACTAATAAAAATATTATTTATCATAGTTCATGAATGTTTTGAGAGAAATTAATTAGCGTGAAGCTTCTAACATAAGGTAAGTAATTTTTAGGTTAAATTTTATTTTTGTTTTTGGACATATATTTTTTCTTTTTCAGACGTAGGAGTGGTAAGTTTTTGTGTGTGGTAAGTTTTCGTGTGGGTTAAGCTAGGTAAGTATTTCAGGTTGATCAAGGGTTCTTAGTGTGTGGTAAGTATTTAGTTTGGAAGTGGTTGAATAATGAAACTTTAATAAGTGTGTGTGTTTCGAATACGGTTTTTATTACTTCTACAATCAGGTTTAATGTTACTTGTGCTAAGCCTGTATTTTCTAGTTTTTCTACTCTATTTTCTACTACTCTACTATTTGTACTAGATTTAATGAGTTTGTTCTCAATATTTTTACCTGTGTAGTTTCCTGATATTTGATCCTTGGTTCTTATTATTACTGATGATATTGAGTTAGTCCGTTTACTTGGACTCTTTTGTCTTGACTAAACTTTTTCTTGAACCTCTTCGTGTAGTTTCTACTCCTTTAATGCTTACGGGCTTAGAGTGTACTTCTGTTCTTGGTTTAAGTTATATATTCCTTGCATACCTAACCTGTTTGAATTGTACGAAATAATTATTTGCTAATTGTTACATCTGCTTTCCACATTAAATATATTTTTATACTATCTACTTTATTCTGTCCAAAAAATATTTTCACCTAATGGTAACTTAATTCTGCGTAGAATTTTACAACTGTACGTATTTTCTTTCTAATTATTTTGTTTTGAATAATTTTATGGCTTTGAAAAAATATATAATTGTACCAGTTCCAATTATGACGTCGAAAATGTTGTTCCCCATTGCGTCATGTTTTTACTCCTCTAGCACATCTCTATTCCATTCGCCATTTGCCTTACTTCATGTACGTGTCTTTATCGTGGTGGTAGTACACAACTCTCCTTGCGCCTTTTTCATTTCGTTCGCGCCTAAATTTTTTTATACATGTATGCTCCTTTATTTCTGTACCAGAGCTCTCAAAAGTGTTTTGCTGCATTTATATTGATAAAGTATATTTCGTATCTCTATTTCCCAACAGAGGTATATTTCTATAGATGGATTGTATTAAAATTGAGTTAGCTTCGACTCAGCTATACAAGGTTGCATAGGGTATGGTTGGCTAATTTCAGTAATGTGTTTGCAAATTTTCAGCAAGTACCTTATATATTGATCATAGAAATTTTTTTTGTTGGTCGCTATTGCGATAGATAATAACTATGAATACCATAAAAATTCAGATATTGCTGTCGTGGTGATTTGGTAGATTTTCCTAAACGATTTGCTAGTTCATTTTGAGCAGAATTAAATTGTCTCGTTAATTCGGTATGAGAAGAATTAAAACGATCTGCTAAATCAGTCATGGTTTTACTAAACTCTTTTCTTAATTGATTGGCCAGAGCCGTAGTGACATTAGTCATGAGATCGGTGATTGCATCATTATCATGAGACATTTTGAGGCACAAACGAAGAAAAAGGAAAACCAAAAAAAAATTAACTTTGAAGGTATTTGAACGCGCACAAATTAACACTCTTTTAAAAGATTAAATTTAAAGCACAATTATATATAGGTATGTAAATATTTATGATAAACACGAATATTGTAAACTCAGTTAACTTGTACTCACAGTATAGTTTTCATTTTATAAATGTAGGAAGGTATCTGTGTTTGATGTGTTTTTTTTAGAGTTCTTCGTTGATCACACTGTTGATATTATTTTCCTGTATCTGCTTGTAGTATGTAGGTACAGATGATTGCGTTGCAGCTTTGGGACGATTGATGTCTTCTCTTTTGATATTACTATTTTTTGCAGTTCTTCTATTTTCCTGTATCTGCTTGTAGTATGAAGGTACAGATGATTGAGTTGCAGCTATGGGACGATTGATGTCTTCTTTTTGGAATTACTAACCAGTAAAAGTTTTTTTTTTTATTTTTATTTGTATTCTCTATTCTCTTCTATGAAGATTTTTGGAACTCTTTATTTAACGTTGGGTGCCAATGAAAGAATAGCGGTTGGTTGTTTTCAACTTGCGACTTTATTACTAACTAAAGATGAGTAATTAAAAATCTTTCAACTAAAATGCAGTCGCCGATTCATTCACATATCCATAGCTTTGATATAGACATGGATACCGAGAAGGAATTTAGCGTATGCGTATTGCACAGTGCACTAGAGAATCTCGAAGTCAATATGCAGATCTTACATTTTCATTCTAAGAATCAAATTTAATATGATACTACTAAAGTGAGTATCCAAATGCATACAATTTTTTTCTAAGAACTATTGTAACGGAATAATAACTCATTTAACCATCATACACAATAACGCGCCAACAGGAACCGAAACCAAAATACTTAGTAAAACAAACTATCGTCTTCTTCAGTACTATTATAGTGAAATATTCACTCTACGACATTTCAGGCTCCTAGTCGGGCGCAATTATATAATAGAAAATAACGAATTCAGAAGAAGAAGAGAAAAAGGAGCAATATCATTATATAAGATAAATTTCTAAAGAAATCGTCATCATCACAAAGCACAGCACTAACAAGGGACCTAAACCTTAAAATATTCGATGAATGAAAACAAAAAATATCCTATCTCTGCGCTTCGTGTGTTCTTGTGTAATCCACAATACTGTCCATTTTCTCCTTTCAACTCCGGATCTAGGTTACAGAATATAAGTCTCGTGCAAGGGAAGACAAAAGATGAGAAATCATCATTATGATGCAGGTTTTGGACTATCCTTTCTCACTACACAACCCCTTACTCTTACCTACCTACACGAGAACTTAGGTGTATGCAGGTATCATATACACTTTCTAAAAAAAAGACAATCTCTTCTGTAACACTTCCCTATTGATATACCAGCGACGAGAATTTTATATAGGTACATCCCTCTAAAGAAAGTACCACATGGTCACACTACCTATATACGATCACATATGTATACCACCAGCTGTTACCTTACCTTCAGACATTACGCAAAAGGTCCCTGTCACGGCTCCATCTCCTGAAGATTTTACTGTTTCATCTTAATTTGAAAATTTCTAGAAAAATATGAATAACTTCCCTGAGATCCAAACCGATCCCATATTTCAATATCAAATTAATTTTCAGTAAAAATAAAAAAAAAATTGAATTCTATTCAATAAATTTTACTATAAACCTTAATTCTAACAAAATCTTTAGAAATTTTCTTATAGTAATCTCTAAAAGAATCTATACTATATTTCATCGCTTGAACAAATTATATTTCTAATAATCTATTTTCTTTCACTAAAACTTTCATAAGCTTGAAATTAACTATACTGAATATCAATTTGAAAGCTTTTCTAAGATAATAATTTTTAATAGGAAAAGTTCCTTAAAGAGAACTTCTACTGTGTTGAGAATTTTCAGTACAAAGATTTCCGTATGAGATTAAATGAAATTATTAGATTTTGCTCGACTTGAAAAATTTACCTTGTTCAGGCTGCTTAAGGCTTGAGGTAGGAAGATTTCTCCTCCCCTCTGTTCACGATGAGAGAGTAATATTTCGATAAATATACTCTATAACCGGTTCAAAAAACGAATTAGCAAACGATTATAATACACGGCTTTTCTCTTGAATTTATTTGTCGGCAGCATTGGAGGCTAGTCCAAGCCAGTTAAGGAAGATGCAAAAATGCCTTAAATTCAACAGAATGACGTTTTGGCCCGATTGATCAGTGATCAATATTTATAATTTAGCGCGTATGCAATAACAAAAAGAATTATTTCAACAAAATCGATTATATCAAACAAAGATGACTTCCGAACTATTTAAGTTATGAAAAAGAATTTATATCAGAACTTGATCAAAACAACAACAATAATTCAATCGACATACGTCGGTCACACCCACAATTGTCCCACCCCAAAACAAATGAAAGATAAAATTTTATTTTTGAGGTTCAACAAATATGAACTTCAATAGTGATAAAAAAGGGTAAATAGGTAGGTATAAACGTCTACTACCTCAAGTTACGATTGAATGGTAATAAAAATTTTATTAAATGTGATAATCAATATAATTAAAAATATGTTAAATATATATAAATATGAAAGGTTCGAAGTAGGAGAAAGTGCACTCTTTCCAGCTATGAACAGACGCTAAAAAAAATGTTTAAAAAGGTAGGTACAAAAAAAATTATAAATTTTATATTTTCTTTGTTTCGTTGACGGATACAAGAAGTGACAAAGTAAGTCAACCAATTGCATGTAGGTATCTATCACATCTATTAGAAAATACAGAAGTAAGTATTTCGTAAAAGATATAATCATTAACTCTTGATGAATTTATCTGACGAAGTTCCAAAAAAAAAAAATTTATAAAAATATTTATACATGAAAGTATTCAAAAAAAATTTTTTTTACTACAGTAAGTGAAAAAAAATGTACTGTGGAATCTTATTAGAAGTTTTGAACTCTTGTCTATTCCAAAAGAGGTTCTCTCTGTAGACTAATTCCTTTACAAGTAATTTTTTTGAAGATTTTAATAATTTATGATCATATGTTAATATGTGACTGATTTCTAAAAAGTTTTAACGTTGTCACATCAAAGTTTCATAACATGAGTAATATTTCTTTTGTAAAATTTAGTAATTTTTCTTTAATTTAGTTTATATTTTATTGAGTTGTTACTACAAGTAACAATGGAACTTTTATTATTAATTGACGATAAAAATAATGAACTTGAATAGCAAAATATAGTTGTTAAATCAACTTTTTGATTAAGTACATGTAGGTACCTATGTAATTTATAAACGAATACTGTATTTAATCATATAATTTTTCAAGAGAAATGAAAAACCGATTTAGGATTTGGTAATGAATATTCTTACAGGTGCATCTACGATCGTTTAATATTTTCTTTGGTGCAAAGTTTCTCTAATATAGTTATCAATCAAAAAAAAAATACTTAGACAATCAATATAATCTTTAAAAAGGCTGGCATACCTTGATTCCTTTTAATTAATAGAAATGATGTTACTTGAATTTGGATGATCCCACGATGTTTTACATATACCGCAAGTGGTGTACAAATAATACAACCGCTTGCACAATGAATTAAGGTTAAAATTTCTGCTAGCCGCATAGCATAGTTTCCTTCGTTGAATCTGCTTAGGTTGGAATGTTGTTTCGGTCTGGTTAGATTTTATCCAATGGTTATCCAACAAGATGTATGTAACTTCATATTCAATGTTCCTCTTCACATGAACTTTCTTTATGGTTCAACATGTGACTGTCTTATGATTGGATTTAAACTGGATTATGACTGGATTAAAATTGGATTATAACTGGATTATAACTGGATTATAAAAAAGCCAGGTAGGCTCTTGAGTATGGCATCGACAAAAATTTTCGACGGACTGGGATGACTAAGGCACTGATTTCGTTGGTAGCTCTGTACCATTTCTATGTACCTGGTCACCAATCCTTGTTGTCGCACCTCTTTTGAAGCTTGCCTGTATATAGGGATTTCGAAAAGTATATTAGAATGGGTATTTTGTCATTATGTTAATTATTATCTACAAAAATATATTTTTTCAAAAGCCAATAAAAATCTACTAAATTTTAAGCCTATTATTATTTGCGTTCAAACTACTTTGAAAATAGATCTATATAAACTACCTAAATTTGTTAACTAATGTCTGGAATTTACCCTGTGGTGTGATTACCTCGTGTAGATTCTTGTACCTACGTTGCACGTGAATCTTTCACACTTTTTTTTGTAAATTTTTTCTCACTTTTTGTATTTTATTAACTTAGAAAAATGCACATTATTTTACCTGGCTATCCTTGGTGTTTCTATGTTGATTATTGGTATAAATTTGGATCTCCTTAGAGGTGATCTCACCGACTGACGCTTCGATTATTTTTGCGGCGTGGAACTTTGTCATGCGCACTGTTCTGGGTGGAAATTTTTGAGATGCCGCATTTAGGAAATAGCCGCTTCTTGCCAAAATCCTGACGCACCCTTTTTTTCTATGACTGTGGCTTCCACTTTAACAATGTGTCGCCGTCGTATTTTTACAATAAATTGTTATAAATTAAATGTTTTATCAAACTCGATGTATCTTTAGAAGAAAATTCACACTTATGAAAAATTTAACCACGCGAAAAGAAACGGAGTAACAAAAAGGAGCACTTTCTATTGCTACTGATATTGAAATTGATTTTCTTACCTTCAATTGGAAATTTTATCCTTTTACTTTTCTGTAATCTGGTTAATTTTCTTCTACTTTTTCTTTTTCTATTGGATTTACTGATTTTTAATGATTGAAACTTTATGGTCTGGGGGTTGAAATTCAAAAGGAATACTTTAGACTTTTAATTTAACTCGACACTTCGGTTTTCTTTCGCTTGATGTTTTTTTTTTTCTTCCAATTTGATTTCGATAACTCTACAGAAAATGTGACGTTTTCGATTTTTGTGAACTTGGTCGTATGTAGTTGTCACTTTCAGAACTACTGCTGATCTACTACTGTAGGTTTCTGAACGTTTTCACTACGTGTGTCGCGTGAAGTGCCTTCATTTTCTCCAGAACTCATATTTTATTTTCAACTAATAAAAATATTATTTATCATAGTTCATGAATGTTTTGAGAGAAATTAATTAGCGTGAAGCTTCTAACATAAGGTAAGTAATTTTTAGGTTAAATTTTATTTTTGTTTTTGGACATATATTTTTTCTTTTTCAGACGTAGGAGTGGTAAGTTTTTGTGTGTGGTAAGTTTTCGTGTGGGTTAAGCTAGGTAAGTATTTCAGGTTGATCAAGGGTTCTTAGTGTGTGGTAAGTATTTAGTTTGGAAGTGGTTGAATAATGAAACTTTAATAAGTGTGTGTGTTTCGAATACGGTTTTTATTACTTCTACAATCAGGTTTAATGTTACTTGTGCTAAGCCTGTATTTTCTAGTTTTTCTACTCTATTTTCTACTACTCTACTATTTGTACTAGATTTAATGAGTTTGTTCTCAATATTTTTACCTGTGTAGTTTCCTGATATTTGATCCTTGGTTCTTATTATTACTGATGATATTGAGTTAGTCCGTTTACTTGGACTCTTTTGTCTTGACTAAACTTTTTCTTGAACCTCTTCGTGTAGTTTCTACTCCTTTAATGCTTACGGGCTTAGAGTGTACTTCTGTTCTTGGTTTAAGTTATATATTCCTTGCATACCTAACCTGTTTGAATTGTACGAAATAATTATTTGCTAATTGTTACATCTGCTTTCCACATTAAATATATTTTTATACTATCTACTTTATTCTGTCCAAAAAATATTTTCACCTAATGGTAACTTAATTCTGCGTAGAATTTTACAACTGTACGTATTTTCTTTCTAATTATTTTGTTTTGAATAATTTTATGGCTTTGAAAAAATATATAATTGTACCAGTTCCAATTATGACGTCGAAAATGTTGTTCCCCATTGCGTCATGTTTTTACTCCTCTAGCACATCTCTATTCCATTCGCCATTTGCCTTACTTCATGTACGTGTCTTTATCGTGGTGGTAGTACACAACTCTCCTTGCGCCTTTTTCATTTCGTTCGCGCCTAAATTTTTTTATACATGTATGCTCCTTTATTTCTGTACCAGAGCTCTCAAAAGTGTTTTGCTGCATTTATATTGATAAAGTATATTTCGTATCTCTATTTCCCAACAGAGGTATATTTCTATAGATGGATTGTATTAAAATTGAGTTAGCTTCGACTCAGCTATACAAGGTTGCATAGGGTATGGTTGGCTAATTTCAGTAATGTGTTTGCAAATTTTCAGCAAGTACCTTATATATTGATCATAGAAATTTTTTTTGTTGGTCGCTATTGCGATAGATAATAACTATGAATACCATAAAAAATCAGATATTGCTGTCGTGGTGATTTGGTAGATTTTCCTAAACGATTTGCTAGTTCATTTTGAGCAGAATTAAATTGTCTCGTTAATTCGGTATGAGAAGAATTAAAACGATCTGCTAAATCAGTCATGGTTTTACTAAACTCTTTTCTTAATTGATTGGCCAGAGCCGTAGTGACATTAGTCATGAGATCGGTGATTGCATCATTATCATGAGACATTTTGAGGCACAAACGAAGAAAAAGGAAAACCAAAAAAAAATTAACTTTGAAGGTATTTGAACGCGCACAAATTAACACTCTTTTAAAAGATTAAATTTAAAGCACAATTATATATAGGTATGTAAATATTTATGATAAACACGAATATTGTAAACTCAGTTAACTTGTACTCACAGTATAGTTTTCATTTTATAAATGTAGGAAGGTATCTGTGTTTGATGTGTTTTTTTTAGAGTTCTTCGTTGATCACACTGTTGATATTATTTTCCTGTATCTGCTTGTAGTATGTAGGTACAGATGATTGCGTTGCAGCTTTGGGACGATTGATGTCTTCTCTTTTGATATTACTATTTTTTGCAGTTCTTCTATTTTCCTGTATCTGCTTGTAGTATGAAGGTACAGATGATTGAGTTGCAGCTATGGGACGATTGATGTCTTCTTTTTGGAATTACTAACCAGTAAAAGTTTTTTTTTTTATTTTTATTTGTATTCTCTATTCTCTTCTATGAAGATTTTTGGAACTCTTTATTTAACGTTGGGTGCCAATGAAAGAATAGCGGTTGGTTGTTTTCAACTTGCGACTTTATTACTAACTAAAGATGAGTAATTAAAAATCTTTCAACTAAAATGCAGTCGCCGATTCATTCACATATCCATAGCTTTGATATAGACATGGATACCGAGAAGCAATTTAGCGTATGCGTATTGCACAGTGCACTAGAGAATCTCGAAGTCAATATGCAGATCTTACATTTTCATTCTAAGAATCAAATTTAATATGATACTACTAAAGTGAGTATCCAAATGCATACAATTTTTTTCTTAGAACTATTGTAACGGAATAATAACTCATTTAACCATCATACACAACAACGCGCCAACAGGAACCGGAACCAAAATACTTAGTAAAACAAACTATCGTCTTCTTCAGTACTATTATAGTGAAATATTCACTCTACGACATTTCAAGCTCCTAGTCGGGCGCAATTATATAATAGAAAATAACGAATTCAGAAGAAGAAGAGAAAAAGGAGCAATATCATTATATAAGATAAATTTCTAAAGAAATCGTCATCATCACAAAGCACAGCACTAACAAGGGACCTAAACCTTAAAATATTCGATGAATGAAAACAAAAAATATCCTATCTCTGCGCTTCGTGTGTTCTTGTGTAATCCACAATACTGTCCATTTTCTCCTTTCAACTCCGGATCTAGGTTACAGAATATAAGTCTCGTGCAAGGGAAGACAAAAGATGAGAAATCATCATTATGATGCAGGTTTTGGACTATCCTTTCTCACTACACAACCCCTTACTCTTACCTACCTACACGAGAACTTAGGTGTATGCAGGTATCATATACACTTTCTAAAAAAAAGACAATCTCTTCTGTAACACTTCCCTATTGATATACCTGCGACGAGAATTTTATATAGGTACATCCCTCTAAAGAAAGTACCACATGGTCACACTACCTATATACGATCACATATGTATACCACCAGCTGTTACCTTACCTTCAGACATTACGCAAAAGGTCCCTGTCACGGCTCCATCTCCTGAAGATTTTACTGTTTCATCTTAATCTGAAAATTTCTAGAAAAATATGAATAACTTCCCTGAGATCCAAACCGATCCCATATTTCAATATCAAATTAATTTTCAGTAAAAATAAAAAAAAATTGAATTCTATTCAATAAATTTTACTATAAACCTTAATTCTAACAAAATCTTTAGAAATTTTCTTATAGTAATCTTTAAAAGAATCTATACTATATTTCATCGCTTGAACAAATTATATTTCTAATAATCTATTTTCTTTCACTAAAACTTTCATAAGCTTGAAATTAACTATACTGAATATCAATTTGAAAGCTTTTCTAAGATAATAATTTTTAATAGGAAAAGTTCCTTAAAGAGAACTTCTACTGTGTTGAGAATTTTCAGTACAAAGATTTCCGTATGAGATTAAATTAGATTTTGCTCGACTTGAAAAATTTACCTTGTTCAGGCTGCTTAAGGCTTGAGGTAGGAAGATTTCTCCTCCCCTCTGTTCACGATGAGAGAGTAATATTTCGATAAATATACTCTATAACCGGTTCAAAAAACGAATTAGCAAACGATTATAATACACGGCTTTTCTCTTGAATTTATTTGTCGGCAGCATTGGAGGCTAGTCCAAGCCAGTTAAGGAAGATGCAAAAATGCCTTAAATTCAACAGAATGACGTTTTGGCCCGATTGATCAGTGATCAATATTTATAATTTAGCGCGTATGCAATAACAAAAAGAATTATTTCAACAAAATCGATTATATCAAACAAAGATGACTTCCGAACTATTTAAGTTATGAAAAAGAATTTATATCAGAACTTGATCAAAACAACAACAATAATTCAATCGACATACGTCGGTCACACCCACAATTGTCCCACCCCAAAACAAATGAAAGATAAAATTTTATTTTTGAGGTTCAACAAATATGAACTTCAATAGTGATAAAAAAGGGTAAATAGGTAGGTATAAACGTCTACTACCTCAAGTTACGATTGAATGGTAATAAAAATTTTATTAAATGTTATAATCAATATAATTAAAAATATGTTAAATATATATAAATATGAAAGGTTCGAAGTAGGAGAAAGTGCACTCTTTCCAGCTATGAACAGACGCTAAAAAAAATTTTTAAAAAGGTAGGTACAAAAAAAATTATAAATTTTATATTTTCTTTGTTTCGTTGACGGATACAAGAAGTGACAAAGTAAGTCAACCAATTGCATGTAGGTATCTATCAAATCTATTAGAAAATACAGAAGTAAGTATTTCGTAAAAGATATAATCATTAACTCTTGATGAATTTATCTGACGAAGTTCCAAAAAAAAAAAATTCATAAAAATATTTATACATGAAAGTATTCAAAAAAAATTTTTTTTACTACAGTAAGTGAAAAAAAATGTACTGTGGAATCTTATTAGAAGTTTTGAACTCTTGTCTATTCCAAAAGAGGTTCTCTCTGTAGACTAATTCCTTTACAAGTAATTTTTTTGAAGATTTTAATAATTTATGATCATATGTTAATATGTGACTGATTTCTAAAAAGTTTTAACGTTGTCACATCAAAGTTTCATAACATGAGTAATATTTCTTTTGTAAAATTTAGTAATTTTTCTTTAATTTAGTTTATATTTTATTGAGTTGTTACTACAAGTAACAATGGAACTTTTATTATTAATTGACGATAAAAATAATGAACTTGAATAGCAAAATATAGTTGTTAAATCAACTTTTTGATTAAGTACATGTAGGTACCTATGTAATTTATAAACGAATACTGTATTTAATCATATAATTTTTCAAGAGAAATGAAAAACCGATTTAGGATTTGGTAATGAATATTCTTACAGGTGCATCTACGATCGTTTAATATTTTCTTTGGTGCAAAGTTTCTCTAATATAGTTATCAATCAAAAAAAAAATACTTAGACAATCAATATAATCTTTAAAAAGGCTGGCATACCTTGATTCCTTTTAATTAATAGAAATGATGTTACTTGAATTTGGATGATCCCACATGTTTTACATATACCGCAAGTGGTGTACAAATAATACAACCGCTTGCACAATGAATTAAGGTTAAAATTTCTGCTAGCCGCATAGCATAGTTTCCTTCGTTGAATCTGCTTAGGTTGGAATGTTGTTTCGGTCTGGTTAGATTTTATCCAATGGTTATCCAACAAGATGTATGTAACTTCATATTCAATGTTCCTCTTCACATGAACTTTCTTTATGGTTCAACATGTGACTGTCTTATGATTGGATTTAAACTGGATTATGACTGGATTAAAATTGGATTATAACTGGATTATAACTGGATTATAAAAAAGCCAGGCAGGCTCTTGAGTATGGCATCGACAAAAATTTTCGACAGACTGATTTCGTTGGTAGCTCTGTACCATTTCTATGTACCTGGTCACCAATCCTTGTTGTCGCACCTCTTTTGAAGCTTGCCTGTATATAGGGATTTCGAAAAGTATATTAGAATGGGTATTTTGTCATTATGTTAATTATTATCTACAAAAATATATTTTTTCAAAAGCCAATAAAAATCTACTAAATTTTAAGCCTATTATTATTTGCGTTCAAACTACTTTGAAAATAGGTCTATATAAACTACCTAAATTTGTTAACTAATGTCTGGAATTTACCCTGTGGTGTGATTACCTCGTGTAGATTCTTGTACCTACGTTGCACGTGAATCTTTCACACTTTTTTTGTAAATTTTTTCTCACTTTTTGTATTTTATTAACTTAGAAAAATGCACATTATTTTACCTGGCTATCCTTGGTGTTTCTATGTTGATTATTGGTATAAATTTGGATCTCCTTAGAGGTGATCTCACCGACTGACGCTTCGATTATTTTTGCGGCGTGGAACTTTGTCATGCGCACTGTTCTGAAATCCTGACGCACCCTTTTTTTCTATGACTGTGGCTTCCACTTTAACAATGTGTCGCCGTCGTATTTTTACAATAAATTGTTATAAATTAAATGTTTTATCAAACTCGATGTATCTTTAGAAGAAAATTCACACTTATGAAAAATTTAACCACGCAAAAAGAAACGGAGTAACAAAAAGGAGCACTTTCTATTGCTACTGATATTGAAATTGATTTTCTTACCTTCAATTGGAAATTTTATCCTTTTACTTTTCTGCAATCTGGTTAATTTTCTTCTACTTTTTCTTTTTCTATTGGATTTACTGATTTTTTATGATTGAAACTTTATGGTCTGGGGGTTGAAATTCAAAAGGAATACTTTAGACTTTTAATTTAACTCGACACTTCGGTTTTCTTTCGCTTGATGTTTTTTTTTTCTTCCAATTTGATTTCGATAACTCTACAGAAAATGTGACGTTTTCGATTTTTGTGAACTTGGTCGTATGTAGTTGTCACTTTCAGAACTACTGCTGATCTACTACTGTAGGTTTCTGAACGTTTTCACTACGTGTGTCGCATGAAGTGCCTTCATTTTCTCCAGAACTCATATTTTATTTTCAACTAATAAAAATATTATTTATCATAGTTCATGAATGTTTTGAGAGAAATTAATTAGCGTGAAGCTTCTAACAGAAGGTAAGTAATTTTTAGGTTAAATTTTATTTTTGTTTTTGGACATATATTTTTTCATTTTCAGACGTAGGAGTGGTAAGTTTTTGTGTGTGGTAAGTTTTCGTGTGGGTTAAGCTAGGTAAGTATTTCAGGTTAATCAAGGGTTCTTAGTGTGTGGTAAGTATTTAGTTTGGAAGTGGTTGAATAATGAAACTTTAATAAGTGTGTGTGTTTCGAATACGGTTTTTATTACTTCTACAATCAGGTTTAATGTTACTTGTGCTAAGCCTGTATTTTCTAGTTTTTCTACTCTATTTTCTACTACTCTACTATTTGTACTAGATTTAATGAGTTTGTTCTCAATATTTTTACCTGTGTAGTTTCCTGATATTTGATCCTTGGTTCTTATTATTACTGATGATATTGAGTTAGTCCGTTTACTTGGACTCTTTTGTCTTGACTAAACTTTTTCTTGAACCTCTTCGTGTAGTTTCTACTCCTTTAATGCTTACGGGCTTAGAGTGTACTTCTGTTCTTGGTTTAAGTTATATATTCCTTGCATACCTAACCTGTTTGAATTGTACGAAATAATTATTTGCTAATTGTTACATCTGCTTTCCACATTAAATATATTTTTATACTATCTACTTTATTCTGTCCAAAAAATATTTTCACCTAATGGTAACTTAATTCTGCGTAGAATTTTACAACTGTACGTATTTTCTTTCTAATTATTTTGTTTTGAATAATTTTATGGCTTTGAAAAAATATATAATTGTACCAGTTCCAATTATGACGTCGAAAATGTTGTTCCCCATTGCGTCATGTTTTTACTCCTCTAGCACATCTCTATTCCATTCGCCATTTGCCTTACTTCATGTACGTGTCTTTATCGTGGTGGTAGTACACAACTCTCCTTGCGCCTTTTTCATTTCGTTCGCGCCTAAATTTTTTTATACATGTATGCTCCTTTATTTCTGTACCAGAGCTCTCAAAAGTGTTTTGCTGCATTTATATTGATAAAGTATATTTCGTATCTCTATTTCCCAACAGAGGTATATTTCTATAGATGGATTGTATTAAAATTGAGTTAGCTTCGACTCAGCTATACAAGGTTGCATAGGGTATGGTTGGCTAATTTCAGTAATGTGTTTGCAAATTTTCAGCAAGTACCTTATATATTGATCATAGAAATTTTTTTTGTTGGTCGCTATAGATAATAACTATGAATACCATAAAAATTCAGATATTGCTGTCGTGGTGATTTGGTAGATTTTCCTAAACGATTTGCTAGTTCATTTTGAGCAGAATTAAATTGTCTCGTTAATTCGGTATGAGAAGAATTAAAACGATCTGCTAAATCAGTCATGGTTTTACTAAACTCTTTTCTTAATTGATTGGCCAGAGCCGTAGTGACATTAGTCATGAGATCGGTGATTGCATCATTATCATGAGACATTTTGAGGCACAAACGAAGAAAAAGGAAAACCAAAAAAAAATTAACTTTGAAGGTATTTGAACGCGCACAAATTAACACTCTTTTAAAAGATTAAATTTAAAGCACAATTATATATAGGTATGTAAATATTTATGATATACATAGTTTTCATTTTATAAATGTAGGAAGGTATCTGTGTTTGATGTGTTTTTTTTAGAGTTCTTCGTTGATCACACTGTTGATATTATTTTCCTGTATCTGCTTGTAGTATGTAGGTACAGATGATTGCGTTGCAGCTTTGGGACGATTGATGTCTTCTCTTTTGATATAACTATCCAGTATAAGTTTTTTTTATTTAGATTTTTTTTGCAGTTCTTCTATTATCCTGTATCTGCTTGTAGTATGTAGGTACAGATGATTGAGTTGCAGCTATGGGACGATTGATGTCTTCTTTTTTGAATTACTAACCAGTAAAAGTTTTTTTTTTTATTTTTATTTGTATTCTCTATTCTCTTCTGTGAAGATTTTTGAAACTCTTTATTTAACGTTGGGTGCCAATGAAAGAATAGCGGTTGGTTGTTTTCAACTTGCAACTTTATTACTAACTAAAGATGAGTAATTAAAAATCTTTCAACTAAAATGCAGTCGCCGATTCATTCACATATCCATAGCTTTGATATAGACATGGATACCGAGAAGGAATTTAGCGTATGCGTATTGCACAGTGCACTAGAGAATCTCGAAGTCAATATGCAGATCTTACATTTTCATTCTAAGAATCAAATTTAATATGATACTACTAAAGTGAGTATCCAAATGCATACAATTTTTTTCTTAGAACTATTGTAACGGAATAATAACTCATTTAACCATCATACACAACAACGCGCCAACAGGAACCGAAACCAAAATACTTAGTAAAACAAACTATCGTCTTCTTCAGTACTATTATAGTGAAATATTCACTCTACGACATTTCAGGCTCCTAGTCGGGCGCAATTATATAATAGAAAATAACGAATTCAGAAGAAGAAGAGAAAAAGGAGCAATATCATTATATAAGATAAATTTCTAAAGAAATCGTCATCATCACAAAGCACAGCACTAACAAGGGACCTAAACCTTAAAATATTCGATGAATGAAAACAAAAAATATCCTATCTCTGCGCTTCGTGTGTTCTTGTGTAATCCACAATACTGTCCATTTTCTCCTTTCAACTCCGGATCTAGGTTACAGAATGTAAGTCTCGTGCAAGGGAAGACAAAAGATGAGAAATCATCATTATGATGCAGGTTTTGGACTATCCTTTCTCACTACACAACCCCTTACTCTTACCTACCTACACGAGAACTTAGGTGTATGCAGGTATCATATACACTTTCTAAAAAAAAGACAAACTCTTCTGTAACACTTCCCTATTGATATACCTGCGACGAGAATTTTATATAGGTACATCCCTCTAAAGAAAGTACCACATGGTCACACTACCTATATACGATCACATATGTATACCACCAGCTGTTACACTAGTTGATTCAGTTGTTGTTGCTGTGGGGGGGGGGGGGTAATATATGATTACCTTAAGACATTACGCAAAAGGTCCCTGTCACGGCTCCATCTCCTGAAGATTTTACTGTTTCATCTTAATCTGAAAATTTCTAGAAAAATATGAATAACTTCCCTGAGATCCAAACCGATCCCATATTTCAATATCAAATTAATTTTCAGTAAAAATAAAAAAAAAATTGAATTCTATTCAATAAATTTTACTATAAACCTTAATTCTAACAAAATCTTTAGAAATTTGCTTATAGTAATCTCTAAAAGAATCTATACTATATTTCATCGCTTGAACAAATTATATTTCTAATAATCTATTTTCTTTCACTAAAACTTTCATAAGCTTGAAATTAACTATACTGAATATCAATTTGAAAGCTTTTCTAAGATAATAATTTTTAATAGGAAAAGTTCCTTAAAGAGAACTTCTACTGTGTTGAGAATTTTCAGTACAAAGATTTCCGTATGAGATTAAATGAAATTATTAGATTTTGCTCGACTTGAAAAATTTACCTTGTTCAGGCTGCTTAAGGCTTGAGGTAGGAAGATTTCTCCTCCCCTCTGTTCACGATGAGAGAGTAATATTTCGATAAATATACTCTATAACCGGTTCAAAAAACGAATTAGCAAACGATTATAATACACGGCTTTTCTCTTGAATTTATTTGTCGGCAGCATTGGAGGCTAGTCCAAGCCAGTTAAGGAAGATGCAAAAATGCCTTAAATTCAACAGAATGACGTTTTGGCCCGATTGATCAGTGATCAATATTTATAATTTAGCGCGTATGCAATAACAAAAAGAATTATTTCAACAAAATCGATTATATCAAACAAAGATGACTTCCGAACTATTTAAGTTATGAAAAAGAATTTATATCAGAACTTGATCAAAACAACAACAATAATTCAATCGACATACGTCGGTCACACCCACAATTGTCCCACCCCAAAACAAATGAAAGATAAAATTTTATTTTTGAGGTTCAACAAATATGAACTTCAATAGTGATAAAAAAGGGTAAATAGGTAGGTATAAACGTCTACTACCTCAAGTTACGATTGAATGGTAATAAAAATTTTATTAAATGTGATAATCAATATAATTAAAAATATGTTAAATATATATAAATATGAAAGGTTCGAAGTAGGAGAAAGTGCACTCTTTCCAGCTATGAACAGACGCTAAAAAAATTTTTTAAAAAGGTAGGTACAAAAAAAATTATAAATTTTATATTTTCTTTGTTTCGTTGACGGATACAAGAAGTGACAAAGTAAGTCAACCAATTGCATGTAGGTATCTATCACATCTATTAGAAAATACAGAAGTAAGTATTTCGTAAAAGATATAATCATTAACTCTTGATGAATTTATCTGACGAAGTTCCAAAAAAAAAAAATTTATAAAAATATTTATACATGAAAGTATTCAAAAAAAATTTTTTTTACTACAGTAAGTGAAAAAAAATGTACTGTGGAATCTTATTAGAAGTTTTGAACTCTTGTCTATTCCAAAAGAGGTTCTCTCTGTAGACTAATTCCTTTACAAGTAATTTTTTTGAAGATTTTAATAATTTATGATCATATGTTAATATGTGACTGATTTCTAAAAAGTTTTAACGTTGTCACATCAAAGTTTCATAACATGAGTAATATTTCTTTTGTAAAATTTAGTAATTTTTCTTTAATTTAGTTTATATTTTATTGAGTTGTTACTACAAGTAACAATGGAACTTTTATTATTAATTGACGATAAAAATAATGAACTTGAATAGCAAAATATAGTTGTTAAATCAACTTTTTGATTAAGTACATGTAGGTACCTATGTAATTTATAAACGAATACTGTATTTAATCATATAATTTTTCAAGAGAAATGAAAAACCGATTTAGGATTTGGTAATGAATATTCTTGCAGGTGCATCTACGATCGTTTAATATTTTCTTTGGTGCAAAGTTTCTCTAATATAGTTATCAATCAAAAAAAAAATACTTAGACAATCAATATAATCTTTAAAAAGGCTGGCATACCTTGATTCCTTTTAATTAATAGAAATGATGTTACTTGAATTTGGATGATCCCACGATGTTTTACATATACCGCAAGTGGTGTACAAATAATACAACCGCTTGCACAATGAATTAAGGTTAAAATTTCTGCTAGCCGCATAGCATAGTTTCCTTCGTTGAATCTGCTTAGGTTGGAATGTTGTTTCGGTCTGGTTAGATTTTATCCAATGGTTATCCAACAAGATGTATGTAACTTCATATTCAATGTTCCTCTTCACATGAACTTTCTTTATGGTTCAACATGTGACTGTCTTATGATTGGATTTAAACTGGATTATGACTGGATTAAAATTGGATTATAACTGGATTATAACTGGATTATAAAAAAGCCAGGTAGGCTCTTGAGTATGGCATCGACAAAAATTTTCGACGGACTGGGATGACTAAGGCACTGATTTCGTTGGTAGCTCTGTACCATTTCTATGTACCTGGTCACCAATCCTTGTTGTCGCACCTCTTTTGAAGCTTGCCTGTATATAGGGATTTCGAAAAGTATATTAGAATGGGTATTTTGTCATTATGTTAATTATTATCTACAAAAATATATTTTTTCAAAAGCCAATAAAAATCTACTAAATTTTAAGCCTATTATTATTTGCGTTCAAACTACTTTGAAAATAGATCTATATAAACTACCTAAATTTGTTAACTAATGTCTGGAATTTACCCTGTGGTGTGATTACCTCGTGTAGATTCTTGTACCTACGTTGCACGTGAATCTTTCACACTTTTTTTTGTAAATTTTTTCTCACTTTTTGTATTTTATTAACTTAGAAAAATGCACATTATTTTACCTGGCTATCCTTGGTGTTTCTATGTTGATTATTGGTATAAATTTGGATCTCCTTAGAGGTGATCTCACCGACTGACGCTTCGATTATTTTTGCGGCGTGGAACTTTGTCATGCGCACTGTTCTGGGTGGAAATTTTTGAGATGCCGCATTTAGGAAATAGCCGCTTCTTGCCAAAATCCTGACGCACCCTTTTTTTCTATGACTGTGGCTTCCACTTTAACAATGTGTCGCCGTCGTATTTTTACAATAAATTGTTATAAATTAAATGTTTTATCAAACTCGATGTATCTTTAGAAGAAAATTCACACTTATGAAAAATTTAACCACGCAAAAAGAAACGGAGTAACAAAAAGGAGCACTTTCTATTGCTACTGATATTGAAATTGATTTTCTTACCTTCAATTGGAAATTTTATCCTTTTACTTTTCTGTAATCTGGTTAATTTTCTTCTACTTTTTCTTTTTCTATTGGATTTACTGATTTTTAATGATTGAAACTTTATGGTCTGGGGGTTGAAATTCAAAAGGAATACTTTAGACTTTTAATTTAACTCGACACTTCGGTTTTCTTTCGCTTGATGTTTTTTTTTTTCTTCCAATTTGATTTCGATAACTCTACAGAAAATGTGACGTTTTCGATTTTTGTGAACTTGGTCGTATGTAGTTGTCACTTTCAGAACTACTGCTGATCTACTACTGTAGGTTTCTGAACGTTTTCACTACGTGTGTCGCGTGAAGTGCCTTCATTTTCTCCAGAACTCATATTTTATTTTCAACTAATAAAAATATTATTTATCATAGTTCATGAATGTTTTGAGAGAAATTAATTAGCGTGAAGCTTCTAACATAAGGTAAGTAATTTTTAGGTTAAATTTTATTTTTGTTTTTGGACATATATTTTTTCTTTTTCAGACGTAGGAGTGGTAAGTTTTTGTGTGTGGTAAGTTTTCGTGTGGGTTAAGCTAGGTAAGTGTTTCAGGTTGATCAAGGGTTCTTAGTGTGTGGTAAGTATTTAGTTTGGAAGTGGTTGAATAATGAAACTTTAATAAGTGTGTGTGTTTCGAATACGGTTTTTATTACTTCTACAATCAGGTTTAATGTTACTTGTGCTAAGCCTGTATTTTCTAGTTTTTCTACTCTATTTTCTACTACTCTACTATTTGTACTAGATTTAATGAGTTTGTTCTCAATATTTTTACCTGTGTAGTTTCCTGATATTTGATCCTTGGTTCTTATTATTACTGATGATATTGAGTTAGTCCGTTTACTTGGACTCTTTTGTCTTGACTAAACTTTTTCTTGAACCTCTTCGTGTAGTTTCTACTCCTTTAATGCTTACGGGCTTAGAGTGTACTTCTGTTCTTGGTTTAAGTTATATATTCCTTGCATACCTAACCTGTTTGAATTGTACGAAATAATTATTTGCTAATTGTTACATCTGCTTTCCACATTAAATATATTTTTATACTATCTACTTTATTCTGTCCAAAAAATATTTTCACCTAATGGTAACTTAATTCTGCGTAGAATTTTACAACTGTACGTATTTTCTTTCTAATTATTTTGTTTTGAATAATTTTATGGCTTTGAAAAAATATATAATTGTACCAGTTCCAATTATGACGTCGAAAATGTTGTTCCCCATTGCGTCATGTTTTTACTCCTCTAGCACATCTCTATTCCATTCGCCATTTGCCTTACTTCATGTACGTGTCTTTATCGTGGTGGTAGTACACAACTCTCCTTGCGCCTTTTTCATTTCGTTCGCGCCTAAATTTTTTTATACATGTATGCTCCTTTATTTCTGTACCAGAGCTCTCAAAAGTGTTTTGCTGCATTTATATTGATAAAGTATATTTCGTATCTCTATTTCCCAACAGAGGTATATTTCTATAGATGGATTGTATTAAAATTGAGTTAGCTTCGACTCAGCTATACAAGGTTGCATAGGGTATGGTTGGCTAATTTCAGTAATGTGTTTGCAAATTTTCAGCAAGTACCTTATATATTGATCATAGAAATTTTTTTTGTTGGTCGCTATTGCGATAGATAATAACTATGAATACCATAAAAATTCAGATATTGCTGTCGTGGTGATTTGGTAGATTTTCCTAAACGATTTGCTAGTTCATTTTGAGCAGAATTAAATTGTCTCGTTAATTCGGTATGAGAAGAATTAAAACGATCTGCTAAATCAGTCATGGTTTTACTAAACTCTTTTCTTAATTGATTGGCCAGAGCCGTAGTGACATTAGTCATGAGATCGGTGATTGCATCATTATCATGAGACATTTTGAGGCACAAACGAAGAAAAAGGAAAACCAAAAAAAAATTAACTTTGAAGGTATTTGAACGCGCACAAATTAACACTCTTTTAAAAGATTAAATTTAAAGCACAATTATATATAGGTATGTAAATATTTATGATAAACACGAATATTGTAAACTCAGTTAACTTGTACTCACAGTATAGTTTTCATTTTATAAATGTAGGAAGGTATCTGTGTTTGATGTGTTTTTTTTAGAGTTCTTCGTTGATCACACTGTTGATATTATTTTCCTGTATCTGCTTGTAGTATGTAGGTACAGATGATTGCGTTGCAGCTTTGGGACGATTGATGTCTTCTCTTTTGATATTACTATTTTTTGCAGTTCTTCTATTTTCCTGTATCTGCTTGTAGTATGAAGGTACAGATGATTGAGTTGCAGCTATGGGACGATTGATGTCTTCTTTTTGGAATTACTAACCAGTAAAAGTTTTTTTTTTATTTTTATTTGTATTCTCTATTCTCTTCTATGAAGATTTTTGGAACTCTTTATTTAACGTTGGGTGCCAATGAAAGAATAGCGGTTGGTTGTTTTCAACTTGCGACTTTATTACTAACTAAAGATGAGTAATTAAAAATCTTTCAACTAAAATGCAGTCGCCGATTCATTCACATATCCATAGCTTTGATATAGACATGGATACCGAGAAGGAATTTAGCGTATGCGTATTGCACAGTGCACTAGAGAATCTCGAAGTCAATATGCAGATCTTACATTTTCATTCTAAGAATCAAATTTAATATGATACTACTAAAGTGAGTATCCAAATGCATACAATTTTTTTCTAAGAACTATTGTAACGGAATAATAACTCATTTAACCATCATACACAACAACGCGCCAACAGGAACCGAAACCAAAATACTTAGTAAAACAAACTATCGTCTTCTTCAGTACTATTATAGTGAAATATTCACTCTACGACATTTCAGGCTCCTAGTCGGGCGCAATTATATAATAGAAAATAACGAATTCAGAAGAAGAAGAGAAAAAGGAGCAATATCATTATATAAGATAAATTTCTAAAGAAATCGTCATCATCACAAAGCACAGCACTAACAAGGGACCTAAACCTTAAAATATTCGATGAATGAAAACAAAAAATATCCTATCTCTGCGCTTCGTGTGTTCTTGTGTAATCCACAATACTGTCCATTTTCTCCTTTCAACTCCGGATCTAGGTTACAGAATATAAGTCTCGTGCAAGGGAAGACAAAAGATGAGAAATCATCATTATGATGCAGGTTTTGGACTATCCTTTCTCACTACACAACCCCTTACTCTTACCTACCTACACGAGAACTTAGGTGTATGCAGGTATCATATACACTTTCTAAAAAAAAGACAAACTCTTCTGTAACACTTCCCTATTGATATACCTGCGACGAGAATTTTATATAGGTACATCCCTCTAAAGAAAGTACCACATGGTCACACTACCTATATACGATCACATATGTATACCACCAGCTGTTACCTTACCTTCAGACATTACGCAAAAGGTCCCTGTCACGGCTCCATCTCCTGAAGATTTTACTGTTTCATCTTAATTTGAAAATTTCTAGAAAAATATGAATAACTTCCCTGAGATCCAAACCGATCCCATATTTCAATATCAAATTAATTTTCAGTAAAAATAAAAAAAAAATTGAATTCTATTCAATAAATTTTACTATAAACCTTAATTCTAACAAAATCTTTAGAAATTTTCTTATAGTAATCTCTAAAAGAATCTATACTATATTTCATCGCTTGAACAAATTATATTTCTAATAATCTATTTTCTTTCACTAAAACTTTCATAAGCTTGAAATTAACTATACTGAATATCAATTTGAAAGCTTTTCTAAGATAATAATTTTTAATAGGAAAAGTTCCTTAAAGAGAACTTCTACTGTGTTGAGAATTTTCAGTACAAAGATTTCCGTATGAGATTAAATTAGATTTTGCTCGACTTGAAAAATTTACCTTGTTCAGGCTGCTTAAGGCTTGAGGTAGGAAGATTTCTCCTCCCCTCTGTTCACGATGAGAGAGTAATATTTCGATAAATATACTCTATAACCGGTTCAAAAAACGAATTAGCAAACGATTATAATACACGGCTTTTCTCTTGAACTTATTTGTCGGCAGCATTGGAGGCTAGTCCAAGCCAGTTAAGGAAGATGCAAAAATGCCTTAAATTCAACAGAATGACGTTTTGGCCCGATTGATCAGTGATCAATATTTATAATTTAGCGCGTATGCAATAACAAAAAGAATTATTTCAACAAAATCGATTATATCAAACAAAGATGACTTCCGAACTATTTAAGTTATGAAAAAGAATTTATATCAGAACTTGATCAAAACAACAACAATAATTCAATCGACATACGTCGGTCACACCCACAATTGTCCCACCATAAAACAAATTAAAGATAAAATTTTATTTTTGAGGTTCAACAAATATGAACTTCAATAGTGATAAAAAAGGGTAAATAGGTAGGTATAAACGTCTACTACCTCAAGTTACGATTGAATGGTAATAAAAATTTTATTAAATGTTATAATCAATATAATTAAAAATATGTTAAATATATATAAATATGAAAGGTTCGAAGTAGGAGAAAGTGCACTCTTTCCAGCTATGAACAGACGCTAAAAAAAATTTTTAAAAAGGTAGGTACAAAAAAAATTATAAATTTTATATTTTCTTTGTTTCGTTGACGGATACAAGAAGTGACAAAGTAAGTCAACCAATTGCATGTAGGTATCTATCACATCTATTAGAAAATACAGAAGTAAGTATTTCGTAAAAGATATAATCATTAACTCTTGATGAATTTATCTGACGAAGTTCCAAAAAAAAAAAATTTATAAAAATATTTATACATGAAAGTATTCAAAAAAAATTTTTTTACTACAGTAAGTGAAAAAAAATGTACTGTGGAATCTTATTAGAAGTTTTGAACTCTTGTCTATTCCAAAAGAGGTTCTCTCTGTAGACTAATTCCTTTACAAGTAATTTTTTTGAAGATTTTAATAATTTATGATCATATGTTAATATGTGACTGATTTCTAAAAAGTTTTAACGTTGTCACATCAAAGTTTCATAATATGAGTAATATTTCTTTTGTAAAATTTAGTAATTTTTCTTTAATTTAGTTTATATTTTATTGAGTTGTTACTACAAGTAACAATGGAACTTTTATTATTAATTGACGATAAAAATAATTAACTTGAATAGCAAAATATAGTTGTTAAATCAACTTTTTGATTAAGTACATGTAGGTACCTATGTAATTTATAAACGAATACTGTATTTAATCATATAATTTTTCAAGAGAAATGAAAAACCGATTTAGGATGTGGTAATGAATATTCTTACAGGTGCATCTACGATCGTTTAATATTTTCTTTGGTGCAAAGTTTCTCTAATATAGTTATCAATCAAAAAAAAAATACTTAGACAATCAATATAATCTTTAAAAAGGCTGGCATACCTTGATTCCTTTTAATTAATAGAAATGATGTTACTTGAATTTGGATGATCCCACGATGTTTTACATATACCGCAAGTGGTGTACAAATAATACAACCGCTTGCACAATGAATTAAGGTTAAAATTTCTGCTAGCCGCATAGCATAGTTTCCTTCGTTGAATCTGCTTAGGTTGGAATGTTGTTTCGGTCTGGTTAGATTTTATCCAATGGTTATCCAACAAGATGTATGTAACTTCATATTCAATGTTCCTCTTCACATGAACTTTTTTTATGGTTCAACATGTGACTGTCTTATGATTGGATTTAAACTGGATTATGACTGGATTAAAATTGGATTATAACTGGATTATAACTGGATTATAAAAAAGCCAGTCAGGCTCTTGAGTATGGCATCGACAAAAATTTTCGACGGACTGGGATGACTAAGGCACTGATTTCGTTGGTAGCTCTGTACCATTTCTATGTACCTGGTCACCAATCCTTGTTGTCGCACCTCTTTTGAAGCTTGCCTGTATATAGGGATTTCGAAAAGTATATTAGAATGGGTATTTTGTCATTATGTTAATTATTATCTACAAAAATATATTTTTTCAAAAGCCAATAAAAATCTACTAAATTTTAAGCCTATTATTATTTGCGTTCAAACTACTTTGAAAATAGATTTATATAAACTACCTAAATTTGTTAACTAATGTCTGGAATTTACCCTGTGGTGTGATTACCTCGTGTAGATTCTTGTACCTACGTTGCACGTGAATCTTTCACACTTTTTTTTGTAAATTTTTTCTCACTTTTTGTATTTTATTAACTTAGAAAAATGCACATTATTTTACCTGGCTATCCTTGGTGTTTCTATGTTGATTATTGGTATAAATTTGGATCTCCTTAGAGGTGATCTCACCGACTGACGCTTCGATTATTTTTGCCGCGTGGAACTTTGTCATGCGCACTGTTCTGGGTGGCAATTTTTGAGATGCCGTATTTAGGAAATAGCCGCTTCTTTCCAAAATCCTGACGCACCCTTTTTTTCTATGACTGTGGCTTCCACTTTAACAATGTGTCGCCGTCGTATTTTTACAATAAATTGTTATAAATTAAATGTTTTATCAAACTCGATGTATCTTTAGAAGAAAATTCACACTTATGAAAAATTTCACCACGCAAAAAGAAACGGAGTAACAAAAAGGAGCACTTTCTATTGCTACTGATATTGAAATTGATTTTCTTACCTTCAATTGGAAATTTTATCCTTTTACTTTTCTGCAATCTGGTTAATTTTCTTCTACTTTTTCTTTTTCTATTGGATTTACTGATTTTTAATGATTGAAACTTTATGGTCTGGGGGTTGAAATTCAAAAGGAATACTTTAGACTTTTAATTTAACTCGACACTTCGGTTTTCTTTCGCCTGATGTTTTTTTTTTTTTCTTCCAATTTGATTTCGATAACTCTACAGAAAATGTGACGTTTTCGATTTTTGTGAACTTGGTCGTATGTAGTTGTCACTTTCAGAACTACTGCTGATCTACTACTGTAGGTTTCTGAACGTTTTCACTACGTGTGTCGCGTGAAGTGCCGTCATTTTCTCCAGAACTCATATTTTATTTTCAAATAATAAAAATATTATTTATCATAGTTCATGAATGTTTTGAGAGAAATTAATTAGCGTGAAGCTTCTAACATAAGGTAAGTAATTTTTAGGTTAAATTTTATTTTTGTTTTTGGACATATATTTTTTCTTTTTCAGACGTAGGAGTGGTAAGTTTTTGTGTGTGGTAAGTTTTCGTGTGGGTTAAGTAAGGTAAGTATTTCAGGTTAATCAAGGGTTCTTATTGTGTGGTAAGTATTTAGTTTGGAAGTGGTTGAATAATGAAACTTTAATAAGTGTGTGTGTGTCAAATACGGTTCTTATTACTTCTACAATCAGGTTTAATTTTACTTGTGCTAAGCCTGTATTTTCTAGTTTTTCTACTTTATTTTCTACTACTCTACTATTTGTACTAGATTTAATGAGTTTGTTCTCAATATTTTTACCTGTGTAGTTTCCTGATATTGGATCCTTTGTTCTTATTATTACTGATCATATTGAGTTAGTCCGTTTACTTGGACTCTTTTCATTTCATTTCATTTCATTTATTCATTTAATGCATGGACAGTAAGAAACAAATCTTATGAATTAGTGCTAAGCTATAGTTGCAACAAGTGAAAAGCTACATCATCAATAAAGTGTATATAAATCTATATAAATTTAATCGAATAGAAACTTTTACGTTAGAATACATTTTTCTTTGTATAAAATAGGTATCTGAATACAGTTAAACTTCTTTATTTTTCAAAATAAATTAACAAAATTTTTAACATTTAATACATACATCTTATTAATTAAAATAATTTTGTGAACCAACTGAAAGACAAATTAAAAAAGAAAAGAAAACCTAAGCATTTTGAAAATATCTTCGAAGCTCTCTACGAAACTGTGCTTCGACATTTGGACTTCTTAGATTTCTGGGAAGGAGATTCCACAGACGTGTAGCATTGACGAAGAGTTGTTGCTCTGATGTTCGACAGGAAAACCGAGGGTACACTAATACTTGGGATCTGTTAGACGAACCGAACTGTATCCTATTAAATAAAGTACAGGGTTGTTGAGTTTGAATAATGTTGTAAAGTAAAAGAAGAGTTCTATACCGGAGAAGATGATCAAGGGACATATTATAGATTCGAATCGAGTAACTTGATATGCGATCAAAACGACGTAATCCAAATATGTAGCGTGCTATATTGTTAAAAGCAACATTTAATTTTCTCCTACTGTCAGCATCACATTTACAGTAGACTTCGCAACCATACGTCAAATTGGGAACTAGTACGATTTTGGCTAGCATCATACGAGTATTCAATGGTGTGTAATGTTGTGATGACCACAACATTCTTAGTACTCCATAGACTTTACCCACGGCTGCATTTATATGACTGTTCCAAGTTAGCGTCCTGTTAAACAGAAAACCAAGATTTCTTGCACTAGATGTGTATTTAATCGGCATACCATTTAACACGATACTTGGAAAGTAAGATAAATCAAGCACTTTCTTACTAATCACAATACATTTAGATTTCAGTGGATTAAGGAAAAGTCCATTATCCTGTGACCAACCAAAAATTTCCGCCAAATCGCTATTAATTGTATGTGCACAATCATCAATAAATCCGAGAGGACAGCTTTTAAACAACTGGACGTCGTCAGCATACATTTGAATAGAACAGCCCGAAATTTTCGCTGGAAGTTCTTTAATATATAACGAGAAGAGCAAGGGTCCCAAAATGGAACATTGAGGAACTCCTCTTACTGTGGGAAGAAAGCTTGAAGTTTTATTGTTCATAGAAACCGCTTGCTCTCTGTCTTGCAAATACGATTTAATAAATCGAACAGCGGAATATGATAATCCGTACTGGCAAAAGAGCTTCAAACATAAGTTATGATGGTCCATCGTGTCGAAGGCTTTAGAGAAATCAAGCAATACTAGAAAAGTTACAAGGTCAGCGTCTAAAGCCAATCTTATATCTTCAACAACGTAACGATAGCTGTGCAACTGTTTTGATGACGAAGACCAAATTGCTTTGGGGACATCATATTTTGCGCTCTTATATAACCATTGAGTTGTTTTTGGGCAACTCTTTCAAATACTTTTGACAAGTAAGGAAGTATGGAAATAGGGTTGTATTCATTTGTGTTTTGTCCCTTTTTAATTGGTGAAAGTTTAGCTTGTTTTCACACTTTCAGAAAAATACCAGTCGTTGAGATTGTATTAAATAGATGTGTTAAGTAAGGCAGAATATGTGGTAAAATGGCTTTGATGAAAACTGGGTGTATGTTATCAAATCCAACCGCGTTCGATTTGATGGAAAGTAAGCTTTCAACAATATCTGTGCTTTCCACACCAGTAAATTCAAATGCAGTATTTCTATAAGAAACATTTATAGGTTCACGAAGATCAGGCGACATATGAGAAAGATGTGGAAAAGGAAGCGAAACGAAATTGGTATTAAGTGCATCCACATCAATATTCTCCTTGCAGTCAATGTTCTGTTTTCCTATCCCTATTTCCCTAAGATTTTTCCATAATTGGCGTTTATTCGATGTAACTCCTAGCTTTCTGCTATACAATTCAATTTTAGCCAGTCTTAATTTACTAACAACTTGGTTGCGAAGAGTGCGATAATTTTGATGGTGATCTTGTAATCTTTACCTTTTCCAAATTCTGTAAGCTTGATCCCGTAGACATAAAAGCCTGCAAATTTCAATTTAAAACCAAGGACGCTGTCCATGATTTAAATTTCTTGATCTGATGGGTACGTTGCGGTTAAAAAGGTCTAAAATATTAGAATTTAGATATTCTATTTGATCATTAGGGGAAGGTATATAGAAAACATTTTCCCATTCAATATCTCAAGTGTCCTGTTCCAAGCGAGAATAATCTACTCTGTTAAAATCACGGTACTCAAATCTGGTTGCAAGGCTGTTCATTCGTAAATGAGATCGTGTTTCGAAAAGGCTGGTGCTGATAACTGGTCATAATGTAAAACATCACTTATGTCACTCACAAAAAAAAAACATCTAGAAGTGTTTGCGATCTACCAACAAAATGGGTTGCATTGGTAATGTTGACAGAAAACAAATTAAATGTTCTCATTTCGGAAACAAGCATGTTATCAGCAAGAAGATTGCTATTTAAGTCACCACAAACCATAATTTTAACAGTGTGTAAAGAAATATTTTCTAAAATAGTAAATAATGGTGTTAAATTAACGTCATTATTGGGTCTATACACAACACCTATTGTTAAAGAACCTTCTTCAGCTATAATTTCTATAAAAACAAACTCCATTGCGCTCCCCTCTCCAGACTTACAGATTAATTTGCAGGCTAAATCTTTACGTACATACACTGCCACACCACCACCTCGTCTACCATGTCTATCGGCGCGAAATAACTTAAAACTGCCCAGACTATACATTGCGTCAATATTCGTATCCAGAAACCAGGTTTCAGAAACGCAGATGATATCAGAATCGGAACCTCCAAACACACCCCTGAACTCATCAATTTTACAAAATAAACTTTGTGCGTTCAAATGACAAACCCGAAGACCTGCCACTTGGTTATTTAAACTTCTAACCATCGACAGCAAAATCCCATCACTGCTATTGCCTAAAGAAACTCCTTCATAATCAATTGCTTCCATAACAAGCAAGATAATAATATTGAGGAATAAAAGTTTTTCGTAATGAATGGTTTCACCAGAATTAAGAACACGTAGACACCTTCAAAATAAAGAGAATGAAATACCAAGTTAATTAAATCGTATTTATAAAAAACAAAAATTTAAAATGAGATGCAATGTAGCACAAGATTGCTTTATGAAGTAAGAAATATAAAGAAGAAAAAGAAAAAAATAATTTAAATTTGTTAAAAAAAGAAGAAAAATGTATATAAAAAAAAATAGTAATAAAAATAATAATAATAAAGTGTCAACTCTCATCTAGTGCTGACTGGCAATTCTATCTAGGTCTCCTAAATTATCGACAAATACTCCTTTGACATCTGACAGCAGCCGTTTGACGTATACTCTACCACGAATAGTAAATACTGCAGCAATTTTATTTTGTTTTTTTAATGCAATTGCATGACGAACCAAATAATTATTTTTTTGTGACAAGGATTCGCTCACAAAAATTTGTGAACTTGACTCAAGTCCAATGTCCTTAAGACAAAGTTGCATATTCTTTTCTTTGATGTGCTGTGCAATTGAAGTGAGGAGGAAATTCTTTTCATAAGGAGATTTAAATTTAATCATTATCACTGTGTTATCTGTTTTTTTCTTTCGGGCGAGTGCGAAACATATCAATCACTACCGGTGGTTTAATACCAATTGTGTGACAGAGACAATTAAAAAGTGATTTCAAGTTCTCGTTGGATTTGTGGGGTACACCGAAGATCACTGCATCACTGGCTACAAGTTTATAATCGAGAGCATTTATTGTGGTCGAAGCATCGGCAAGTTCGGTTTCAATTAATAAGAATTTATTTTTGTGTTGCTCTAGATCATTTTTAGTATTAATTTAATCGGATTTAAGAACAGAAAAGGAAGAATTCATTTTGTTTAAATCCAATTTAAGTGATTCAATCTCAGTGCTTATGTTTATATTTGCACTCTCGAGTTAATGAACTTTCGTATTAATATCATTTATGTTTTTGTTTACGACATCAAATTGAACTTGAATTTTGTTTGCTAGTTCCTGGTTATCATTTCTTATTTGTTTTGACAAGAGAGATATTATAAATTCACTTTGTTTGTCAAGTTTCTCATCCAATTTGGACAACAAGGAACTGTCATCTTTTAGAATTTTGCTGAGGCGAAGTTCGAGGTGAATTATTTGTGGTTTTTTTAGGTTTTGTCACTGTGTCTATTGGACGGCTACGTTTATTATGTGAAACAGACATAAATATTATAATTAAAGTTGTGGTGGTAGATTTTTGTTTTAATGCAATGTTCGAAGAGAGACAACGGAATTTATATATTTGCAACTCATTTAATGAAAATGAAGAGAAAATTATTTAAAATGCAATTTTTTTTTTGTGTTATTAGCTTTCACTTTGATATTTTTCACTGGTTTTATTGAAATTGACTCTATGAAAGTATATTGTCAAAAGATTATCGAGTTTGGGAACTTAATTGTTGGAAAAACCACTAGAAAAACTGCCCGTCTGTAAAACACGTCTAATCAGTAGCTCTCACCATCACAATTTTTTTTGTCTTGACTAAACTTTTTCTTGAACCTCTTCGTGTTGTTTCTACTCCTTTAGTGCTTACGGGTTTAGAGTGTACGTCTGTTCTTGGTTTAAGTTATATATTCCTTGCATACCTAACCTGTTTGAATTGTACGAAATAATTATTTGCTAATTGTTACATCTGCTTTCCACTACATTAAATATATTTTTATACTTTCTACTTTATTCTGTCCAAAAAATATTTTCACCTAATGGTTACTTAATTCTGCGTTGTATTTTACAACTGTACGTATTTTCTTTCTAATTATTTTGTTTTGAATAATTTTATGGCTTTGAAAAAATATATAATTGTACCAGTTACAATTATGACGTCGAAAATGTTGTTCCCCATTGCGTCATGTTTTTACTCCTCTAAAACATCTCTATTCCATTCGCCATTTGCTTCATGTACGTGTCTTTATCGTGGTGGTAGTACACAACTCTTCTTGCGCCTTTTTCATTTCGTTCGCGCCTAAATTTTTTTATACATGTATGCTCCTTTATTTCTGTACCAGAGCTCTCAAAAGTGTTTTGCTGCATTTATATTGATAGAGTATATTTCGTATCTCTATTTCCCAACAGAGGTATATTTCTATAGATAGATTGTATTAAAATTGAGTTAGCTTCGACTCAGCTATACAAGGTTGCATAGGGTATGGTTGGCTAATTTCAGTAATGTGTTTGCAAATTTTCAGCAAGTACCTTATATATTGATCATAGAAATTTTTTTTGTTGGTCGCTATTGCGATAGATAATAACTATGAATACCATAAAAATTCAGATATTGCTGTCGTGGTGATTTGGTAGATTTTCCTAAACGATTTGCTAGTTCATTTTGAGCAGAATTAAATTGTCTCGTTAATTCGGTATGAGAAGAATTAAAACGATCTGCTAAATCAGTCATGGTTTTACTAAACTCTTTTCTTAATTGATTGGCCAGAGCCGTAGTGACATTAGTCATGAGATCGGTGATTGCATCATTATCATGAGACATTTTGAGGCACAAACGAAGAAAAAGGAAAACCAAAAAAAAATTAACTTTGAAGGTATTTGAACGCGCACAAATTAACACTCTTTTAAAAGATTAAATTTAAAGCACAATTATATATAGGTATGTAAATATTTATGATATACATAGTTTTCATTTTATAAATGTAGGAAGGTATCTGTGTTTGATGTGTTTTTTTTAGAGTTCTTCGTTGATCACACTGTTGATATTATTTTCCTGTATCTGCTTGTAGTATGTAGGTACAGATGATTGCGTTGCAGCTTTGGGACGATTGATGTCTTCTCTTTTGATATTACTATTTTTTGCAGTTCTTCTATTTTCCTGTATCTGCTTGTAGTATGAAGGTACAGATAATTGAGTTGCAGCTATGGGACGATTGATGTCTTCTTTTTGGAATTACTAACCAGTAAAAGTTTTTTTTTTTATTTTTATTTGTATTCTCTATTCTCTTCTATGAAGATTTTTGGAACTCTTTATTTAACGTTGGGTGCCAATGAAAGAATAGCGGTTGGTTGTTTTCAACTTGCGACTTCATTACTAACTAAAGATGAATAATTAAAAATCTTAAAACTAAAATGCAGTCCCCGATTCATTCACATATCCATACCTTTGATATAGACATGGATACCGAGAAGGAATTTAGCGTAGGCGTATTGCACAGTGCACTAGAGAATATTGAAGTGCATTGTGAAATATGCCAATATGCAGATCTTACATTTACATTCTTAGAATTAAATTTAATATGATACTACTAAAGTGAGTATCCAAATGCTTACAAATTATTTCTTAGAACTATTGTTACGGAATAAAAACTCATTTGACCATCATACACAACAACGCGCCAACAGGAACCGAAACCAAAATACTTAGTAAAAAAAACTATCGTCTTCTTCAGTACCATTATAGTGAAACATTCACTCTACGACATTTCAGGCTCCTAGTCGGGCGCAATTATGCAACAGAAAAATAACGAATTTAGAAGAAGAAGATAAAAAGGAGTAATATCATTATATAAGAGAAATTTCTAAAGAAATCGTCATCATCACAAAGCACAGCACTAACAAGGGACCTAAACCTTAAAATATTCGATGAATGAAAACAAAAAATATCCTATCTCTGCGCTTCGTGTGTTCTTGTGTAATCCACAATACTGTCCATTTTCTCCTTTCAACTCCGGATCTAGGTTACAGAATATAAGTCTCGTGCAAGGGAAGACAAAAGATGAGAAATCATCATTATGATGCAGGTTTTGGACTATCCTTTCTCACTACACAACCCCTTACTCTTACCTACCTACACGAGAACTTAGGTGTATGCAGGTATCATATACACTTTCTAATCGTGACTTATAATGGAGGATTAAAAACAAACTTACGTCTGAGTATTTTCATCTTAGTAGATTAAGGCCTAATGCTACTACCTTCTTCAGCTAAATAAAATCACCATTGACTACTCATGACTACCATTACAGTACGTTTTGATTATTGGAGAAAGTATTAATTCCTCATGATCCCAGAAAAGAAACCATTGTTATTTTCTATAGAAAGGACATCTTCGATCCGCAAAGATTATCTAGAATCCAATATCCTAATCCGCGTCCACTACTCTTAATACCATATTCGAGAACAAGGCATATTCGAGCAGTGTCGGACTGGGTTAGCCAGTGCTCGACCACCGCAGTTGGCCTGATAATTCGCTCGATCGCTTAGCTCGCCGCAAGAGGGGGGGATCTTGCTATGGGAGCGCTGACTGGTGTCACATACTATTTACAGACCATGACCATGGTGACATTCGGCCATAATGAAATTTGTTGAGAGCTTGGGCCCGAATTAGTGAATTAATAATTACTAAAGATTACGTTTAACAAGACGAAGAATTTGCTTTTGATCTATATCAGGAGAACATAGGTGATCGTGTCTCCGTGAGCGGATCATAACCCACCCGCCATGTTACTAATTGCTCACAAAAAAAAATTAAGGAACCCTTGTGTGTGGGAGTGAAGATGTTAAGTCACTCCACAATGCCTATCTACCCAACCTAAAAAAAGTTCAAAAGGATCTCAAACTAACTCCCTACGCCTACGTTGGCATCAAAAAGAATATTGTCCGTAAACTCCCATAATGTAGTAGGAGTAACTGTACCCCTATTACATTAATGTTGTTGTTGTTGTTATAAACGAGACTTAACCAGTCATCTTGGGTTGCCAGTCACAACCCCTGATCCAAAAAGTACTTACAAATCCATTATCTAAATCCTTAAAAGAAAAGAAAGAAAATCGGCTTCCCTAAGAAAACATATCTCAATACGACTTCAACACCAAAGACTAAATTTTCTTTCAAGAAACCTTTTACATATTTTATTTCTTAACTTAATATCTAACAAATTGTTTCTTATCATCTAAGTTTTTCTCGATAACATTAATTTCTAACTTCTATCTTCATTAACAATCTTCAGTTAGTTAATTATTATTACTGACTACTTTCATTTATTAATTTCCTTAAAGTAAAAGAAAATCAAGTTCTAAAAGTAAACTTAATTTCAAAAAAAGAAGTAAAAATATCCCTTTTAGATATACTACTTAATAAGAGTATGATCTCAAAATAAGATATTCGACTTGCAATGAGTTCAAATATATGTTATGTATTCCAAATACTCCATTCAATATCAAGTAATTAAATATATACACCAGACATAATCTATGAGAATAAAAATTAACTTAAGATCTCGACTACAGTCTTCGCGACTCAATGGAAAAATCCTTCAAAAGTATTAAAAGGACTCACGATCATTCGATCGATGACAGACGGGACTGTATATTAAATAAAAAAAATATAAATTCCCAAACCATCCGATAGTTCAGAATTTCTTCAAAAGAAAGTAAAAAAAAAATTTATTACACGTATGTATAGGCAATCTCCGAAAGTAATGATTTCAATAAGTATATACTTTCGTAGAAACTTCGTATACTATTCGACACGACGAGGATGAAACGGAATTAATATTAAGTAGTAACACTATCTTAATCACAGATAACCCTTTCCCAAACAAAAATATATAGACCTTTAACCGTTTCTCAATTATGATAAACACGGTAAAAAGTCTTAAGTGAAAATCAAAAAGGTATAATAAATATATCAAATAAAAATTATTAAAAATCAAAAAGAAAATAAGTGTTATGTCAATATAATCAAATATAATAATAAAAAGGGAAAAAATCTCTACCTACAAGGGAATGCATTCACTCGATGATGAAGTTTTCAACAAAGTATAAAAATGACAACTTTGTTGGGGGGTGTAAGGTAATGTTATTAAATCAAAAAAAAAATATTTGGGTTTAAGATAGTATCTTCACAAAAGATTATAAATAGTATAATCCTTTATGGGTAGTGAGATAAAGGACATTCGAATTATTTGTACTCCTTCTAGTTAGACTGTTATATTGTCTCAAAGTTATTTTATATATATTCGCGATTCTACACAAAACAAAAAAAAAATGTTAACGATCACTTAAAAACGAAAATCTTAAGTGACCATAACAAAAGTAGGTATTCAACGACACCATTTATAAAACGTAGTCCGAAAGATAACGATCGTAAGTAACCAATCTTCCGGATTGATGTTTGCAATTCATAAATTCAAAAAAAGTATTAGCGTATCCTATGATTCTTTATAGTGCCATAGGTAAGAAAAGAAAAGTCTCTTTCGGTAGAGCTTCGTAATTATTACTAAATTCCCATGAGTTAACTTTCTTTTTCATGAACGTTAGTTTTGGAACTTCTCAATGGTAAGTGACAGGTAATTCAAAACAAAAATTAATTAACAGAACTATTTCTGTAGGTAAGCAATAAAAAAAAGAAGGACGTACAGGTAAGTGAAAAATTCTTTTTCTTTTACTTTTCAGGTTACAATGTAAACTTATCTATTTTCTAATTTGAAATTGGTGAGTACAAGTTTTATTAAACTTTCCAATGTTTTATTATTCAGTGATGACAGCACTATAAATTTTCTCAATTCACACAAGTGAGTTAATTAAATGGAAATCACATTAAAAAAAAAAAGTTTTAAGAACGTAAGTGAATCTTCTTTAATAGATGATCTTACTTCAAATTCAAAAACAAGTTTCGTGAATAAAAAAAAGATTAAGGAGACAACAACTAAGTTTTCAAGAACTGTTTAAATTCCTCATCGAGTTAGGTTTATTTTTTATCAGATTTATTCATACGAATAACTAAATCGCACTTAAATAAATCAAAAAGTGACAGTACCTTTTTGTAGGGTCAAACCTACTTATTTACTGCTTCGATGGTTTAAAGCTGGTTTTAGTTACAGTTGATAATACAGTTGTCTATTCCAACTGTGTCATTGTTGAAATTAATCCGCTATTTACTTGCTGATCAGATTGTAAATGTTCTTAAGTTGATTTTTGTTAGCTGCTTCCCATGACGCTAACTTATGTTCATACTTTTATGTTTTTCTTCGGTGTAATGCTCCAGGACTACCATACCGCCGAATGTTAAGAGAATGATTCGGACTCAAATTCAACACAAATCGTATCTACTTATGAACAGTAGTAATAATTCGCGATTATCAACGAAAAAGGTGAAAATTGAAGTTTGAGACTTAGTCTCAAAAATAGTTTTATGAAAATTTCTAACGAAACTTGAACTACGGTCGAACAAATTCGTTAAAAAAAAAATTTAATTACTAGGAACCGTGCCACAAAATAAGAAGAGAATTTAAATTCTTAAAAAAAAAATCCAGGCAGACCAGGATTTCTCCTTGGACTTGACCGTGGATTGGCAAATTTGACTGTTAATGTATTGACGGATTTGCTTGTCCTAGTCGTCCTAGGTATATATGTATGTCCTGCCTGCCTGGATGCAATTTTTTTGTTTGAAATGAGGGTGGCTTTCGTTTCTTGTATGGCGAGTCCCACTACTTTGATGTCATGTATGTACTCTTGGTTTATGCACATGTGCTTCTTTTGAAATTTTTTTTTTTTTTTTTTTGAAAATTGAAGTTTGAGACTTAGTCTCAAAAATAGTTTTATGAAAATTTCTAACGAAACTTGAACTACGGTCGAACAAATTCGTTAAAAAAAAAATTTAATTACTCGGAGCCGTGCCACAAAATAAGAAGAGAATTTAAATTCTTAAAAAAAAAAACCAGGCAGACCAGGATTTCTCCTTGGACTTGACCGTGGATTGGCAAATTTGACTGTTAATGTATTGACGGATTTGCTTGTCCTAGTCGTCCTAGGTATATATGTATGTCCTGCCTGCCTGGATGCAATTTTTTTGTTTGAAATGAGGGTGGCTTTCGTTTCTTGTATGGCGAGTCCCACTACTTTAATGTCATGTAGGTACTCTTGGTTTATGCACATGTGCTTCTTTTGAAATTTTACGTAGAGCACTCGTGTATTTTTTTATTCTTTTTCTTTGCAGTATTTAAAGCGTAAATTATTTATTGTCTTAGCATTTTGCCTGTATTTCCTTGGATGATGTTTTCCATTTATCGTATGCTATTCGTTGTCGTCTAGCAACTCTACCTTACCGACACGGCACGAATTTGGCTTGGCGAAGCCTCAATGCTCGAAGGGATGATTTCTTGCTTTGTATTTTCCACGAATGATAGGTTTTTTTTTTTGGTGATTCTTCTGGCCAGATTTGGATTGAATGTCGTGGTAATGGATTCTTTTAGTAATTTCTTCCCTATTAACCACGCGTTTCTTTATTATTTCCGATAGTTTAGTCCTTTTTTCGGTTAAATTAGTTCCATGGATAATGTTTTCCGCATACTTTTTATAAATTTTTCTGTTTCGTTGGCCCGTTATAAAATTTTTCTTCGACTTTGATTTTTAACGCGACACAACTTCTTTGCGCAGACATTTCCCAACCAACTTACGACAGATGTTCTGTCTCGCTGTTTTGCCTTTGATTTGCGAGAGGTGAAAAGCTTTTGAAGTGAGATAACATTTCGATGATATCGAAATCTTTTTCTTCAACAAGCTTATGCGCGCTTGGGTATCTTATAGGTGTTACTTGTGATAGTATGCGTAGAACTCCTTTTTCTTTTAGGCTACGCTCAGACTAGAATTTTATTGTAAACTTTCTGTTTGATTGATGACATGACTGAAACATAATCATGCGCATCTCTTCGTGAACTAGACTATTTTAATGCCGTATTCGTAAGTATAATGTGTTTTAAAAGTAAGGTAAGTATTAAAGTGTCTGTCATTTATTGTCATTTAGTAAGTATTTTACAAAAAAAACGAGGGTAAGTGCGTATTTGAATATATAAGTTATTTATGTGTATTTAGTAAATTAGTTCGTATTCGTAAAGGTAAGTATGAGTATTTCGGTCGTTGTATAGGTTGGTACGTAAATGTAACAAGGTAAGTATTGTTTTGTCTCAAGTTCGGTAAGTATAATAAATAGGACAAATATATTTTTAGGTGTTGAATGAAAGTTTTCAAGAACTGTTTAAATTCCTCATCGAGTTAGGTTTATTTTTTATCAGATTTATTCATACGAATAACTAAATCGCACTTAAATAAATCAAAAAGTGACAGTACCTTTTTGTAGGGTCAAACCTACTTATTTACTGCTTCGATGGTTTAAAGCTGGTTCTAGTTACAGTTGATAATACAGTTGTCTATTCCAACTGTGTCATTGTTGAAATTAATCCGCTATTTACTTGCTGATCAGATTGTAAATGTTCTTAAGTTGATTTTTGTTAGCTGCTTCCCATGACGCTAACTTATGTTCATACTTTTATGTTTTTCTTCGGTGTAATGCTCCGGGACTACCATACCGCCGAATGTTAAGAGAATGATTCGGACTCAAATTCAACACAAATCGTATCTACTTATGAACAGTAGTAATAATTCGCGATTATCAACGAAAAAGGTGAAAATTGAAGTTTGAGACTTAGTCTCAAAAATAGTTCTATGAAAATTTCTAACGAAACTTGAACTACGGTCGAACAAATTCGTTAAAAAAAAATTTAATTACTCGGAACCGTGCCACAAAATAAGAAGAGAATTTAAATTCTTAAAAAAAAAATCCAGGCAGACCAGGATTTCTCCTTGGACTTGACCGTGGATTGGCAAATTTGACTGTTAATGTATTGACGGATTTGCTTGTCCTAGTCGTCCTAGGTATATATGTATGTCCTGCCTGCCTGGATGCAATTTTTTTGTTTGAAATGAGGGTGGCTTTCGTTTCTTGTATGGCGAGTCCCACTACTTTGATGTCATGTATGTACTCTTGGTTTATGCACATGTGCTACTTTTGAAATTTTACGTAGAGCACTCGTGTATTTTTTTATTCTTTTTCTTTGCAGTATTTAAAGCGTAAATTATTTATTGTCTTAGCATTTTGCCTGTATTTCCTTGGATGATGTTTTCCGCATTGGCCAAGAATTATGTATTTTCGTATGCTATTCGTTGTCGTCTAGCAACTCTACCTTACCGACACTGCACGAATTTGGCTTGGCAAAGCTTCAATGCTCGAAGGGATGATTTCTTGCTTTGTATTTTCCACGAATAATACGTTTTTTTTTTGGTGATTCTTCTGGCCAGATTTGGATTAAATATCGTGGTAATGGATTCTTTTAGTAATTTCTTCCCCATTAACCACGCGTTTCTTTATTATTTCCGATAGTTTAGTCCTTTTTTCGGTTAAATTAGTTCCATGGATAATGTTTTCCGCATACTTTTTATAAATTTTTCTGTTTCGTTGGCCCGTTATAAAATTTTTCTTCGACTTTGATTTTTAACGCGACACAACTTCTTTGCGCAGACATTTCCCAACCAACTCACGACAGATGTTCTGTCTCGCTGTTTTGCCTTTGATTTGCGAGAGGTGAAAAGCTTTTGAAGTGAGATAACATTTCGATGATATCGAAATCTTTTTCTTCAACAAGCTTATGCGCGCTTGGGTATCTTATAGGTGTTACTTGTGATAGTATGCGTAGAACTCCTTTTTCTTTTAGGCTACGCTCAGACTAGAATTTTATTGTAAACTTTCTGTTTGATTGATGACATGACTGAAACATAATCATGCGCATCTCTTCGTGAACTAGACTATTTTAATGCCGTATTCGTAAGTATAATGTGTTTTAAAAGTAAGGTAAGTATTAAAGTGTCTGTAATTTATTGTCATTAGTTGTCTATTCCAACTTTGTCATTGTTGAAATTAATCCGCTATTTACTTGCTGATCAGATTGTAAATGTTCTTAAGTTGATTTTTGTAAGCTGCTTCCCATGACGCTAACTTATGTTCATACTATTATGTACGATAGTTGGTTTTTCTTCGGTGTCATGCTCCAGGACTACCATACCTTCGAATGTTAAGAGAATGATTCGGACTCAAATTCAACACAAATCGTATCTACTTATGAACAGTAGTAATAATTCGCGATTATCAACGAAAAAGGTGAAAATTGAAGTTTGAGACTTAGTCTCAAAAATAGTTTTATGAAAATTTCTAACGAAACTTGAACTACGGTCGAACAAATTCGTTAAAAAAAAAATTTAATTACTCGGAGCCGTGCCACAAAATAAGAAGAGAATTTAAATTCTTAAAAAAAAACCAGGCAGACCAGGATTTCTCCTTGGACTTGACCGTGGATTGGCAAATTTGACTGTTAATGTATTGACGGATTTGCTTGTCCTAGTCGTCCTAGGTATATATGTATGTCCTGCCTGCCTGGATGCAATTTTTTTGTTTGAAATGAGGGTGGCTTTCGTTTCTTGTATGGCGAGTCCCACTACTTTAATGTCATGTAGGTACTCTTGGTTTATGCACATGTGCTTCTTTTGAAATTTTACGTAGAGCACTCGTGTATTTTTTTATTCTTTTTCTTTGCAGTATTTAAAGCGTAAATTATTTATTGTCTTAGCATTTTGCCTGTATTTCCTTGGATGATGTTTTCCATTTATCGTATGCTATTCGTTGTCGTCTAGCAACTCTACCTTACCGACACGGCACGAATTTGGCTTGGCGAAGCCTCAATGCTCGAAGGGATGATTTCTTGCTTTGTATTTTCCACGAATGATAGGTTTTTTTTTTTTGGTGATTCTTCTGGCCAGATTTGGATTGAATGTCGTGGTAATGGATTCTTTTAGTAATTTCTTCCCTATTAACCACGCGTTTCTTTATTATTTCCGATAGTTTAGTCCTTTTTTCGGTTAAATTAGTTCCATGGATAATGTTTTCCGCATACTTTTTATAAATTTTTCTGTTTCGTTGGCCCGTTATAAAATTTTTCTTCGACTTTGATTTTTAACGCGACACAACTTCTTTGCGCAGACATTTCCCAACCAACTTACGACAGATGTTCTGTCTCGCTGTTTTGCCTTTGATTTGCGAGAGGTGAAAAGCTTTTGAAGTGAGATAACATTTCGATGATATCGAAATCTTTTTCTTCAACAAGCTTATGCGCGCTTGGGTATCTTATAGGTGTTACTTGTGATAGTATGCGTAGAACTCCTTTTTCTTTTAGGCTACGCTCAGACTAGAATTTTATTGTAAACTTTCTGTTTGATTGATGACATGACTGAAACATAATCATGCGCATCTCTTCGTGAACTAGACTATTTTAATGCCATATTCGTAAGTATAATGTGTTTTAAAAGTAAGGTAAGTATTAAAGTGTCTGTCATTTATTGTCATTTAGTAAGTATTTTACAAAAAAAACGAGGGTAAGTGCGTATTTGAATATATAAATTATTTTTGTGTATTTAGTAAATTAGTTCGTATTCGTAAAGGTAAGTATGAGTATTTCGGTCGTTGTATAGGTTGGTACGTAAATGTAACAAGGTAAGTATTGTTTTGTCTCAAGTTCGGTAAGTATAATAAATAGGACAAATATATTTTTAGGTGTTGAATGACACTAACGTGACAATCATCACTTCTTGTTTTATTTATCCATTCATTATAATACCCGTACTTAGACAATATGTAAGTCAGTATGTTAAATATCAGTTCGTTTTTTAATCATGTACACAAAGAAAATGCACATGAAAATTAATCAATCGTCTCAACAACAAAAAGACTATGTTTGAAATCAGTCCTTTTCAAGGCTTATCTTTTCCGAATTTTCAAGAGTCACGTTGATTGAATTCAAACTAAATAATTCTTTTCGACTAAGGACCGGGTAAAAAGGACGTTTTCTGCCCTATACTTCAAGATTTTGTTTCTTTTGACGACTTGCTATGGGTATTCTACTTATTAATAAAAATGTTACGTCTCAATTATTTCACTTTCATATATTGCAAACATAGGTTTACCAATTAAATAATCAATTTTTGTGTTGCCTACTTCATTATAGAAATGAGTCAATCAATCTACACTTCGCTTTAATATTTTATGACTTTAGTCATCTATCTGAAGACTAGGAAATCATCTCCATCCCGCCATTTTGTAATCTACTCGATCAAACTTTTCCCCACTCGTTAGACGTTAGTGTTTTAGTGCGCGTGTGTACTACATGTGCTGTTCACACAGGGTTGAATTCTCCAAGTAGCTTTTTTCGCCATCTTGTCTCTTTTCTACCTCGGTGTTATAAGAACTTTGGTTGTTTAAGTTCACAACGAGATGTCATCATATCGATGTGAGCACATTTCATTTAAAACACATTTACCTAGTTTATATGCATGGTTGAAGCGAGCTTGAACTTAGGTTCACCCATTTGTAAACGGGGATGAGTTGGAACGAAATGGAATTCGACTCGTTCGCACTCGAGCAGTGGTGTTGAATCGAAAATTAAATGAAATACCTGGTTTGAAATGGTGAATACACAATTATTTCTGCATGTGATCAATTGCATATAAACGAATGAATATTTGTTGTTGAAAAGTATGCGCATAACTTTTAAAAGCAATACAAATATTTTTTTCTCGAAAATTCAATCTTTTGGTCTTAATGTCTACAAAGAAACGCAGGTATTCTCCTGTCATTTCAACTTTTTCGCACTTAACTCGACTCCTCAAGCATTCAACTAGTTGACTGAAATACCTGGGTTGGAATTTCGTTTCAAATCAAACTCGATCTTTCAACCCTGCATATAAACTAGGTAATTATTAGTTGAGCCCTAATGAAAAATGGTTCCGAGTTGCGATAAAATGTGATGAACATTTTAGAACAACTGAAAGAGATTAATTTTTAGGACAAGTGTCTTGGCTAAACTCATTTAAGGAAATGTGTTTTAGAAAATTTTCGAGTTGGTTCGACTATTGAACAGTGTTGGGTGGTGTTGTTCCTACTGACATCTGTCTATTGCAATAAATAAAACCATATAGGTGTAGAAGTGTTTTTCCTACACTATGTGGTAAGGCAATTTTAACTATTTCTTAGAAGTATGATTCAAGAATATACTTGATTAAACATTATTTCTTAGAACTAATAATCACACAAAATGAAAGTTTAATTGGTAATAATGCTTATCCATAACTAACACTTTGAAATTGCAGTTGCAACTGAATAATGTCTTAGAATTGTTTGATCCAAGTAAACCGTTCATATTAGCAACCGACGCGACGCTAGCCACTACGGGGTGGGTGCGGTGCTTTCACACATAATTGACGTTGTCGAAAAACCTGTTTTGTTCGCGTCAAGCTCACTCTATTCTGCCGAAAAAAAAAACTATTCACAGCATCACCGTAAAGCACTAGCAATTATAATTGCAATCAAAAAATTTCACAAGTATATATTCGGTAAACCATTCAAAATATACCCTGACCATCAAGCAATTAACAAAATTTTCAGTCCGCCCTATGAAACAGCGGTTGTAGCAGTAGCACGTCTGCAAAGGTGGGCAGTTATATTGTCGATGTACGACTACAGTATTAAGTATCGTAAAAGCTCACAAATACAGAAGACTGATGCTCTATCTCGCTTACCACTTACTGATTCTACGAAAGAGGATTCGGTCGGCTTGATTAATTCAGTAAACTATGATTGTTCAAATGATTTGGTCATGAACACCGAGTTGGTACAAAGGAAACTGCTCGAGATGAAATCTTGTCACTGGTTTATGATTGTGTCAAGAAAAATAAATGGCCAAACAAAATGTCCAGTCAATTAAAAAATAATTAAGAGTCAGGAACAGTCTTTCTGCAGAAGAAAATAAGTTATTTTACGGTGACAGATTAGTCATTCCGTTGAAATTGAGGGAAGGGGCTCTACATTTATTTCACAGTATGAACCATGTTAATACAGTTAAGATGAAGTCCATAGCAAGGTCGTATGTCTGGTGGCCTGGTATTGGAAAAAGTTTTGAACATTTCATAAAACAGTGTCGTATTTGCAAGTCAACAATGAATATTCCAAAAGGAAAGTCAAGTCAAAGTGGTACACATGTGAATATCCAGTTCAACGTATACATTTGGATTTTTTCTGTTTTTCAAAATTTCAATTTTTAATTCTCGTGGATGCATTTAGTAAATATCCAGATGTAATACAAATGGGCAGCAACACTGCAGAAAATTTAATAAAAGTATTGGAAAATTCTTGGGAGTGAGAGTAGGCGTTTGCTGGAGAAAGTCATTGATTGACATTTACTAATAACTTTATTTAGGTCTAAGGATTATATAAATCAATTAGGTATGATTCCCATGACTTTTGATGCTATTAAAGGATTTACACAATCTGATGAATTACTAAAACAAGTAAAGTGGAATATATTAAATGGCTTGCCAAAAAGAATATTATCCACTGAACTGCGTCCATTTTTTTGAGAAAAAATGAGTTGAGCATAGAATTGGACTGCATTTTTTGGGGATACCGTCTAGTAGTTCTAACAGCACTTCAGAAACAAATGATAGACGAACTCCATAAAACTCATATGGGAATAGTCAAAATGAAAAGTATGGCAAGATCTTATATATGGTAGCCAGGCTTAGACAAAGACCTGGAAAACTTAACCATGTCTTCCGAAAATTGTTTAGCTTTTAAACAAAATCCTGCACATAATGTTTTAATTAATTGGGAGTGGCCAGAAAAACCGTGGTCGCGAATTCATTTGGATTTTATGGGCCCATTTTTTAAACGCATGTTTTTGGTAGTAGTTGACGCACATTCTAAGTGGTTGGAGTGTGTTGACATGGGAAACGATATTACTAGCGCTCACACAATCAAGGTACTTCGTGAGATTTTTGCCAGGTTTGGTCTGCCATTTGAAGTGGTCACTGACAATGGAACTTCTTTTGTTTCAAAACTGTTCGAGATTTTTTTGCAACAGAATAGCATTAAACATATAAATACCCAAGTTGGCCACCCCGCTACAAATGGCCAAGCAGAAAACGGTGTAAAATTGTCATTTACGAAAGAAAGAAATATGTAATTCAAACGTTAAGGAAAACGTTAAGCGCATGCAAAGTAAACAAAAAAAGTATTATGAAGGAAAACGAAACAAGTTGTTTAAGGTAGTAGATGCAATTAAAGCTAAAGATTACTCTAAAGTTGGAAAAGCTTGTTGAGAAGAAGGGCAAATTATAACAATACTTGGAAAAAGATGTTATAATGTTTTGGTAACTGGAAAAGTTTGGAAGAGACATGTAATCAAATTGTTAATCGTAAAAATATTGAAGCTTATAATGATTATATTCCAAGTACAATCACAGATTTTAGTTCTAAGGTTAACCTTTTTGATGAAAAAAAAAACTGATACAAACATAGTGGAAGAAACAACAATTCCAAGTTTAAATATTGTAAGCGTTAATCCCGACTCACAAAGGAGGTATCCGCTTCGTAGTTATAACAAGGGTAATTAATTATATAAGATAAAAAAAAAAAAAATGTTTATTACTTGTATAAATTATATATCTATTGTATATTGCATACATTAAACTGTAAGATATATAACAACATACAGATATATATGTATATTATTATTCAATTATATAAAAAAAAAAAAAAATATCTGACGAAAAGGCAAACTGGAGGTGACATTGTAAGTAAAATAGAATCGCGAGGTGTAAATATATTTATGTACATTTATAATACGTGCGCACATCATGCTGGTTTCAATTATATGTAATTGCAGCCAATCTCATACTGCAAGACCTCAGTTACACATGGCCAAACAGTTTGCCTCTTCTCAGCATAAGAAGAATATCTACGCATGTCGTAAATTAAATAAAGCCTTGAATTACTCTAAATAAGCGAAAGAGCCTTTTATTTAAACGCTATACATTACAGGGTGGAGTGAAATAAGGTCTGCGGAATTTAGGCCAGCGGGACTTAATTCCCAGTTTGATAGGAAACAACGCCCACAGGCAATAATTCCTTCCCAAAATGGCAATTAAATCCGCGTTTGTTATTTTCCAACAGTTGAGATTTGTAAGAGGCAACCTCCCTGCCTGGACCACTATAGGATTTGGAATGGGTGCGAGTTTGAGTGGGTGCAAGTACCACGGTTCTAAATGCTTTTTTGTAGAGGGTCTTATTGCCACTTTGGAAAGGAATTTATGCCCGTGGGTGTTGTTTCCTTTCAAAGTGGGAATTAAGACCCGCGGGCGTTAATTCTGCGGCCCTGATTTCAATCCACCGATTTTTGGAGTGTATTTAATGATTCATATAGCTATTTGTGATGACTGAATGTGAAAGGCTTATCAGTATGAAGTTTTATATTTTTGTGGGGTTTTGTAATTGAGTCAAATGTCACTAGATTATAGAATATAAAAATAAATTACTTGAATTTCAGCGGATGGTGCGAAATTTTGATTCTCTTAAAAAAAAATAACAGAAATATTTAAATAAAATGATGTAGTATATTACGTCAGTACGCGACAGTCTCTTAGATGACGTCATCACCATCAACACATACCCACAACTAGACCCATGTTCTGTAATTCTCACATCGAATAAGTTTTCGCATAAACATTGCGAATCAGAACAAAACTATGATGGAATGGGCCAAAAATCTCTTTTTCGCATTCAAATGTTTCTGTTACTTGTTTTCACTCGACCAAGATCAACATGAAATGAAATTATTGGAAATACTGGAAAAATTCGAATAAAACTGTGTCTGTAACTCTGAAGTCGAAACATTTATTCGAGTTATCTGTCAAAATAAATCGACCACTCAACCAAGTGAAAAAATATTAAAGTTTAATTTATTTCTAAGAAAGAATGGCAGAAAATAAACAAAAGGTAATTTGTTCGAATTTGATTTTTGTTGTATTAATATAAGTTAATTATTGTATTTATCCATAGAAAAATCAATGGATCTCTAAGGAGGGAAAGAGAAATTAGTTGACTTATACATATGTCAACATCTTTGGAGTTTTTTTTATTGAGGCGAAAATTTTTGTGTTTAACTTGTCATGAAGCATATATAAAGTGGTTTACTTATGCCAAATCTAACTGACTTCAGATAAAGACCCTCTAACCATACGGTGTCGAAGGCCTACTCTAAATCAACTGGAACGGCACCCGTGCATTGATTTTTCTTTTTGTTCCATTGAACTTCAGAAACTAACTAAGACGCGGTATGAATAGTGTCATGTCCCGCCTTAAAGCCAAACTGATTGTGTGGAATAATATTCTTGTTCTCAGCCCACTTGAACAGAGCTCTATTGAGAATCTTTTCGAATACCTTACTGATACTTGGAAGATGTCGTAACACAATTTTTCATAAACCATCGACCCCGCAGATTTATTTTTCTTTAATGTTTGAAAAATTAACTGAAGTTCTGCCTTCGAAATTAACAATGAACTGGGTCTATTTTGCTCGGCGATGGTGGCGTTTTCCAAGTTTTTGTCATTGAACCCGATGAAACCAGTATTCTCAGATCGCCATTGCGTTATGTTATTTCCGAGATAGAAGTTGTGAAGCAAGACTCTGTTCTCCAGGTCATGATTCGGACGAATGCTAGCATTCACCTTATATACTTGCTGGAAAGCAGCCCTCACAGCTTCTACCTTTTCCTGAGGATCTTCTATCGTATAAAAATTATCATCGAAAACAGCACCCTCCGGATCAATCCCGCCATCGTTGGTACGTCTACGTTATCTGTTGTCTTCTGGAGTTTAAGACATGGAAGATCATTTTGATCATTTTTTCTTAATATCTTATTTATTTCGAGGAAACATACTAGCGTCGCTAGAATTAACGGCCCGAATTCTGTTATCCCAATATAAATTAATATGTAATCTATAGTTTTGTCTAATCAGAACTTTAATGGTTTTGATCGACGACTTCAATGTCCTAATCTCCAGATCACGTGTGTCCGTGAAACGTCTGTACAGAAGTTTCAATCTAGTCAGCAGTCCATTTTTTTGTCGGTGTAGTGCGTCGATTGGCGCGTTCTTGTATAAACCTGTAGAGTCTTGTTCCTCATATTTTGGGATTGTTTTGTCCATTGTTCGTTTTATAGTCGTATCCATTTGAGTCAGGAACCCGTCGATCTCGAGGTTCGTCAGGTTTGTGTCATTTAGTTGAGAAATGTCATCGGCACGTATTTCTCTTGCCAAGGCGTTGGAGAAGCGTGGCCAGCGCGTCTTACTGAAATTGTAAGAGTGCACAGGCACATACTCATCCAACTCCACAAGTTCGCTCGGAAGCTGTATTACGGTGGCGAGTCCGCAGTGATCACTGTCGTATTCAATCGTTCGTTAACAGTTTCTTGTCTGTTGATTTGTTGCGTCAGTTATAACTAGTCGTGAGTCAAGCAGTAAAAGATCCAGAAAACTACCACTTTTCGGAAATGACGGTCTATCTGTAGCCAAAAGGTCGATCCTACATTCAACACTGTATCGACCCATCCAATTAAAAAGATGGTTCCCTCTAGGATTTTGTATTTGTACATGTTTGGCGTTTAAGTCCCCTGCCATGAGATAATAATTCTCATCCAAGTTCAGTCTTAAGCATTCCAAAAGTTTTTCGAGCTCTGCGATAAAATAAGCTTGCTGAGGTGCGTCAGGTGCTTACACCGCGATTGCGTACATACTTTTCCCCTGCTGGAGAGGAATGCAAACGATGCAGGCTTCTAGCAACCCGAACCTTCGCAGGTTCGGTTTCGTTTTATTAGTCAGTTTGTGTTTCTGATTTAGCTTAGTTTCGCTAGCCATAAACACATCAGGACTTTGGTCTTGCAGCAAATGAAAGAGGTTTGCTCTACGTTTGGTTATAATCAGTGAATTTACATTCACAGCTAGGATCTTAAAGGATCGCTCAGGCAGCGCGCTTTTAACCATTTCGCGTTGCCGGCAGAATAGAGTAGAGGTAATCCACCCTAGCCGCCTGCTCCCTGATCTGTTTTTGCACGTCGGTTAACTGACCATGAATGGTCAGCAACACCTGCATCAGATCTGCCTCTGGCACAGGAGCCGTAGGCACTTGGACCTGTTTGGCTACCTGTGGTTGAGGCTGTACCGTTTTTCCCTTTCCAGACGCCATTTGGGCGTAGGAAATTGCGGGATTGACGGAAGTTGTTGTCTGGCGTACTTCAGGGCGTCTCGCCTCAACTGTTTTCTTTTGGGCTTTGTTTTGCTTTATCTCCTGAAACTTCGGACATCCCCGATAGTTTGCGGGGTGCCCGGAGCCTCGAGAGCGCACATTTTAACTGGGTCCTATCTGTGACCCTATCTTGCCCGAGTTTACACTCCCCTGTTTTGTGGGTACATCCACATTTAACGCAGACTGGGTAGATACCACAGTTAACTGCAACGTGTCCAAAACCTTGGCAGTTCATGCATTGAAGCATGTCTTTCTGCTTGTTTAATTTTTCCCATCGTACAACTTGGTAATCCAGGACTGTTATATTCCTTAGACCACTCAATTTGCTTTGGGGCGAGAGTTGAACTAGGAAGAATGGTAACTTCCGTTTCTCCCGTCTGGCTTTGACTGTGGTAAACGGTCTGACCCCGATAAAATCGAGATCGTCGCTCGCCACTTGACGGAGCAGAGCTAAGAGCGCCTGCGGATCCGTAGAGGATTCGATACCCTTCAGGAGGACTGTTTGAAGCTTGTCTTCCTTAGGGGTGAAACTATGAAATTCAGTTTTAGTTTGAGACAGAAGGTCTTTGACTTTTCTGTAGTGCTGTAAAGATGAGCACTGAATAGAATGCCTGTCTGCGTTAAGCTGCTTGATTGTAAAATTATTGCTTACGACCGACCTACATATTTGAATAGTTTCTTTATTTCCACTTAAATGTGTTAATGGGCGGCACATTACCTCGCTTTGCTTGTGGCTGTTGACGCTGCTGCTGTTGTGTCTGCTGCGGTTGTTGCTGTTGCGGTTGTTGCTGCTGCTGTTGCTGCTTCTGTGTCTGTTGTCGTTGCTGTTGTGGTTGTTGTGGTTGTTGTGGTTGTTGTTGTTGTTTTGCATGCTTATGCTGAGGCTGATGCTGTGATTGCCGAGACGGTTGTTGTGGCTTATGAAGCTGTTGCTGTGGTTGCTTCTTTGACTGCTGCTTCTGTGGCTGCTGCTGGTCTGGGAGTGGTTGTTGTTCCTGAGGAGGCTGCTGTTGTTGCGAAGCTTGCTCTTGGAGCACTTGTTGGTGGGTGCGCTGCTCAAGAGCAACTATGCGCTCCTTCTCCCGTCTTGCCTCCTGCTTCTTTTTGAGCGCTTCAACAAGCTTTATGAGTGAAGAGATCTGCTCCGTCAAAGCATCAATCTGCTGATCCTCTTCTTGGTCAGACAGCTGCACTACCTCGCCACTGACGGAATGTCTTTCTCCTTCTACAGACATATCTGAGATGTGGTCAGCATCTGCGTCAACGGCGTTTTCTTCGCCTGTTAGACTGGCGTCCTGGTAGTTTTGACTGTCGGCGGCTATCGCCATCCGCCTCAGCTTCATCGTCGCCTTCTACGTTCTTGTCGTTGTTTTCGTTGTTGTCGTCATCGTCTTTAGAGGAGCTATCTAGCTGCCTCTGTATTTTGGCCTGAGCCGAAGCCTTGGCTGAACGCCCACGCCCTTCTTTTTTCTGGGCTGCTTCTACATCCGAGGTACGCTTCTTAACAACCAGATTTGGTTTATACCTAATGTAGTGCCTTCTCTTCAAAGGATCTTGTTCTTCGGCACATGCCGGACCTGTATTTTTCCCTTTGATAGGGCCCGACGTTTTTGCAGTTGCCATGCTGCTGGTTCCGACCTTGGCATGTGCCGATGACGATGTTGTTGTCGTTGTAGTAGTTGTTGTTGCTGCTGCTTTCTTGTACACAGATGGTCCAGCTTCTGTCGTTGTTGTTGCTCTTTGAGCTTTGGACTGCTGAGCTGCAGTTGCCCTATTTGTTGCTTGGCCTGATGGCCCCGCTACTTGGCTGTCGGATGATACATAACCTGATGCTCCTCCAACTGTCTTCCTTGTTGTTTGGGGACCATCTTTCGATGTCCCCGTTGGTTTTCCCATCTCTCTTTCTTGTTGCTCTCTATTTCTGGTAACCTTTTCCCAGAAATTATTTTTCAGATCCGTCGTCTACCACCTTTTTTTTTTTTTCATTATTTTTTTATTTTTCATTTTCTTATATGCATCTACATATCTATATCTTTATATATATCTTAATGCTAGACAAAAAATCTTAAACAACTAGCTTCCATATTACCTTAATTAACTTACTGGCCCCATGAGGGCGCTCTAAATTAACCTATAACATATTTAAACGATGCCTTTCGGCGTAAAATCACTTGTATTTAAAATTCATGTTTACTTAAACTAACGAGAAAATAATTACAAAAAAACTCATGGTAAGTAGGTAGGTAGGAATGGCGGCTATTCAACTAGAATAAAACCCAATTAGCGCTCGGTGCGCCGTTTTGATACCATAAACTCATGAGACCTATCATTATGTGGAGGTTGGGATATAGTATTGAGGTTTGGAATTGTGTTGGGAGGTGATCCCTTTATTACCATTTACCATAGAGAAAAAAGAGATCCTCGGGTACCTCAGTACCTTTCTATCTATCCTATTCTTCTGGGCTCGTTCCGAGTAGTTGGAAAACAGCATTTGTCCAGCCTATACCCAAAAAAGGCGAATCCTCCTCTCCCTCCAATTATCGTCCGATTGCACTTACGTCCCTTCTTTCTAAGGTCATGGAAACGCTGATAAATTATCAGCTTAAGAAATATCTTGAAGAACGAAAGCTTCTTAATGACCGGCAGTACGGCTTTCGCAGCAACAGGTCCACTGGTGATTTGATGGCATATCTCACCGAACAGTGGAACAAATCTTTACATCGTTTTGGAGAAAGTAAGATTGTTGCACTAGATATTTCAAAAGCATTTGATAGAGTTTGGCACCAGGCTCTCTTATCGAAAATGCGTGCCTTCGGTATTGATGAATTCCTCCTTCGTTGGATTAGAAACTTTCTTTCGAACCGTTCAATACAAGTTGTACTGGACGGGTTCAAGTCTGAAACCCACAAAATAAATGCTGGTGTGCCCCAGGGCTCCGTTTTGTCTCCGACCCTCTTTCTCATTTTTATAAATGATCTCTTGTCTGTAACTTCTAATCCAATTCATTGTTTCGCTGACGATAGTACCCTTAGCTTTTCATATTCGTTCCCAGACTCACAACCCTCCCTTTCGGGTGTGGAACTGCAACGGCAAAATATGATAAGCTCATTAAACTCTGACTTAAACAGCATTGTACAATGGGGAATAAAAAACCGCGTAGAGTTTAATGCTTTGAAAACTCAATGCTGTTTTGTATCGTTGAAGCGAGATATACCCCCCTTGCCACTGTCCATGTGTGGCACTTGCATCAGTGAAACCGAACATCTCCAGATTCTTGGTATGTGTATCACCGACCACCTCTTGTGGAATGATCACATATGCGGTGTCGCCAAAAATGCCGCAAGATGTTTAGGTTTTTTAAGACGATGCAAGAACTTCTTTTCCCCTTCTGATCTGGCTACCATTTACAAAACTTACATACGGCCAAAGCTTGAGTACAACTCCCACATTTGGGCTGGTGCTCCAGTAACGTACTTAAGTCTTTTGGACAGTATCCAGAGAAGAGCATTTAAGATGATTGGTGACCGTACCATCGTTGAGACTTTTACGTCACTTGAACATCGACGTAATGTCTCATGCCTCACCCTCTTTTACCGTTACTTTAATGGTTTATGCTCTAGTGAAATAGCCAGTTGCATTCCTCCCCTTAAGATATTCAACCATAATACCCGCGCCTCCAGGAATGCCCATCAGTTCACCCTCGAGCCCAACTTCGGACGTACGGTCATGTTCAGAGAATCGTTCTTTAGCCGTACTACGCGAATGTGGAACTCTCTTCCACACTCTGTCTTCCCCAGTCATTGCAGTGTTCAGGAATTTAAGACTAATGTTAACCGACACCTCATCCTTAACCCTCTCCGTCTATCCCATTTTTCCTAACGCTCGCACTGTGCTTTGGCATAAAAAGGGAACAAAAACCCCTTGAGTGCGTGCCTATTATAAAAAAAAAAAAAAAAAAAAAAAAGGGAACTGGCCCATACCCCCCACCAGGCTTTATGCCAGGCTGTTAGCTCCGATATGTCTGTCTTCGCCAAAAACCTAAACAGGCAGAGTGCTGGGTGGCTTAGGGTAGAACCAGTTTCCTCGTGAGATCGATTCGGTTTAGGGAAAGACATGATGTCCGCCGTAGACACAACCCGCCTACAAGGCTAAAGAAGTGGTTCCTGCGGGAATCATGTAGCTCTCTTGATCCGTTTTTTGTCCCATGGAAAAGGTGAGATATTTGAACGTTGATTTATGTTATAAGGTTTGAAAATTGTTTTGGTTGGGAGTAGATCCCCTTAGTTACCAACTTCCGTATAGGAAGACAACGAGATCCTCGGATACCTCACTCAAGGGAAGTGGCTCATTCCCCCCACCAGGCTTTATGCCAGGCTGTTAGCTCAGATATGTCTGTATTCGCTAAAAACCTAAACAGGCAGGGTGCTGGATGGCTTAGGGTAGGACCAAATTTCCGTTGAGATCAGTTCGATTTAGGGAAAAACATGATGCCCGCAGTAGGCTTAGCCCGCCTACACGGCTAGAGAAAAGGTTCCTGCAAAAATCAGGTGCTTCTCTTGATCCATCTTATCTACACATACAAGTGGTGAGGTATTGATATGGTTTGTTACGTTTATAGCCATTTTTTTGCATTCAAAAAGCCAATGAGGTCACTTATGCTCACAACAGTAAGTTCGGTAAGGTTTTCAATAAAGTACTGACCAAAGAATTGGCATCTTGGATTTGCCAAGGCAGGGCAGCAGCAGAGATAGTGGGTCACTGTTTCCTTTTCCCTTTCATTTCCACAGCTACGGCAATGAGTATTGTGCGGAATGCCCATTTTTGCTGAATGCTCTCCTATTGGCCAGTGACCCGTGCTAACTGCAATGATCCTGGCTATGTCTGACCGGGTTCTACATAAGAGTTCATTTGTGCGGGACTTGTCATAGCTGGGCCACATCTTTCTTGAGGTGGCACAGTTAGTTAGACCATTCCATCTACGATTGGATACAGATAGATAATGAGAAAAGAAAATGCCCTTCACAGCCCCCAGCGGAATACTAACTGCTTCGGCAAGTGAGCTGTGAAGGGCCGATCCATGCCTGGCAAGCTCATCAGCCTTTTCATTTCCCTGAAAACCACTGTGACCTGGGACCCACATCAAAGTGACCTTCAGGCTATCATTAAAGTCTGCGATCTCATCTAGACATTGTTGAACGAGTTTAGAGGATATTGAGACAGCATCAATGGCTTTGATGGCAGCCTGACTATCTATAAATATAGCAGTATTACGGTTTTGATTTGGATCTTGCTTTAGTATCTTGCATGCTTCTTTGATTGCAAACAATTCCGCTTGGAAAACGCTAGCGTGGTCTGGCAGTCGAAGTGACTTAGATACATTTAGTGTTTCAGAGAAGACCCCTGCTCCAACACCGCACTCCATCTTTGAACCATCCGTAAAAATGATTGTGTCGTAATTTTTCGTTATATCTCCATCCTCCTACTCCTTTCGGGTAGGGAATGCGACGTTGAAACCTTTGCAGAGATTCAGAGAGGGAGTGCGGTAATCCGTATAAGTCAAAACGAAGCCCGGGGGTAGCAATTTGGTAATATTGCAGTGACCGAAGGGTCTGTCGGTCCAACAACCAATTTCCTTAAGTCTGAGAGCAGTGCAAGATACTAAATATTTTATATGTAGGTCGAGAGGAAGAAGGTGTAAAATAACGCTCAGGGCATCGGAAGGGCAGGATCGCAGCGCTCCTGTGGTCCCTACGCTAGCTGTTCTTTGTATCTTTTTGAGCTTATCGGTAAAAAACTCATTTTCATTAACATTTTTTTTTTCACTTTTTTATAAAACTTAAAACTACCCTTTACCTAATTATAACTAATTAAAACTAAATTATACAAAATAAAACTACTATAAGCTACGTTATATATAAATTATATAAACCTAGCTTAAATTATACCTAATTAAACTACTTAAACTAACTTAAAAACTTGAACAGCCACCAGCAACTTTTTTTTTTTTTTCGTCTGCCACTCTACCACCTAGGCTAACTTTCCACTTGAAAATGGTAGGTTAAAATATCTACTTTAAACACTCGCGTCTCTAGTTGAAATGAACTCAGTGAAAGTCGCCAACGATGTGCACTCTTCCACGGTTGCTGAATGACTGAGTTGTCTGCCACTCTACCACCTAGGCTAACTTGCCACTTGAAAATGGTAGGTACCAATTGCTACTCTACACACTCCCGTCTCTAAGTATAATTTACACAATGAAAGTCGCCAACGATGTGCACTCTTCCACGGTTGCTGAACGACTCTCATATCCACTCTACCACCTAGGCTAACTTGCCACTTGAAAATGGTAGGTTAAACTATCTACTTTACACACTCGCGTCTCTAAGTATAATTTACACAGTGAAAGTCGCCAACGATGTGCACTCTTCCACGGTTGCTGAACGACCCGAGGACTAGATCGCTAACCGCCAATCTCAGATATGAAATAATGACAATAAATTGGAATCACGTTTATCTTGAATTATAATTATCTCCCTTAAGAAAAAAAAAAAAACATATCAAACATCATATTATTTTCCAAATCGTTGGTCTGGTTGAACGGAAAACAACACAATCTATTTTGTGTCTCAGTGACCAGATAAGAATAATTGTGCAACCTATATGAAACATTTAATTTTGGTTTGTTGACATTTAGGCCCAGTTTTTCAATGCTAGATCAGCCCATCAAGGTTAGTTAAACTTGAGTTAAACCTTTAAATATGCTTTTTAGTAAACCTTAAGCCCAGAGTCAACTCCTAGTCAATCCACCTCATTTGGTGAGTTAACTTTGCTTGCGTTTCGATTATTTGATTATTTTTTTATTTTAGATTATTTGATTATTTAATAAAAAAAAAGAGCCAGTGCTGGGATTCGAACCGCAGTCTATATTTTTACTGCGATCGATGCATTCGTTTCTAACAAAAGAATTTTCTTTGCAACATGAAAACTTCTCTCACTAACGTTGCATTCGTTCGCTACAAAAGAATTTCCTTTGTATTATACATACATGAGCATTCGAAGTAAATGTACACTGCCGGTCATAAGGTTAGAAGCAGGCATTTTTGAGAAGTAAAATCGACATTTCTCCCGTTACATGATGAATAAGAAAAAAACAACTATGGTAAATGAGAGACTATTTTGTTAACAACAAAATAAAAAATTTGGTTATAGGAGAGATTAAGCTAACGGAACTTTTATGACAAATTGTAAATTGAGTCAAGAATATGCGAAAATAAATCGGGTCATTAGATTAGAAGCAGTGAACAAATCAACGTTGTTTTGTGAAGTGAATAGTTTCTTTTCGGTTTAAAGAGTACATTTTATAAATTAATTGTTTTTAATTGAGTGTTAATAAAAATGGGCAAGAAAAAATATTTGACAGTGGAGGAAAGGGCCAGAATAGATGTTTATTGCTCTGAAGGTCTTTCATGCCGTGCTAAAGCCCGAAAAATAAATCGAAGTGAACATTGTGTCAGCAATTATTTAAAAAATCCATCGTCTTACTCGACAAATTATAAAGGAAACACTTCCTCTGCCTTAACACTTCGCGAAACGCGAAGTATCCTTAGAATAGCGTCAAATTCAGCTTTATCGGCAGCTAAAATTAGGGAGAAAGTTAATGTTAAGGACAGCTTATCCACTGTTAAACGCACGATCCGCCATGCTAAACACTTAAAGCGTCTGAAGCTTAAAAAAAAACCACCACTTAATGACGCAAGGAAGAAGCAACGCTTGTGTTTTGCGAAAGATCACATGAGCTGGGATGTACAAAATGGAATGAACACAAATGATTGGCGGAAGGTTATTTTTTCCGACGAAAAAAAAATTAACCTAGATGGGCCGGATGGTTATAATTATTATTTCCATGACCTGAGGAAATATGAGCGGTTTTTAAACCGTCACCATAACAGAGAAGGAGGCGTTATGGTCTGGGGCTCAATTTCATTTTATGGCGCTATAGACTTGGTAGTCCAAGATACCAAAATGATTGGGAAAACTTACAAAGCCTTGCTGGAATCAGTATTCCCCAAAATAAGCGAGGTTTTTGGACCAATTCCATGGATTTTTCAGCGGCACAACGCTCCCATACACACAGCCCGAGAGGTAAAATCCTTCATTGCGAACCAAAACGTCCACTTTCTGCCTTGGCCACCATATTCCCCGGACCTTAACATAATTGAAAATGTGTGGGGCTGGCTTAAACGTAAGGTATATGAGGGAGGGAAGCAATACGATGACAAGGAAGCGCTAATTCATGGTATCAAATTGGCCTGGAGTGAGATTTCACTGGACTACTTGGAATCTCTTTATAAATCCTTAAAAGATAGAATTTTTGAAGTTATTTTGAAGGCTGGTAACAGCACACATTATAAAAAATTTAATAAAAGCTAAAATAAATAAGAAAATATAAATAACTGCATTTTATTTTCATTTATTTGATGTGCTTCTAATCTAATGACCCGATTTATTTTCGCATATTCTTGACTCAATTTACAATTTATCATAAAAGTTCCGTTAGCATAATCTCTCCTATACCCAAATTTTATATTTTGTTGTTAACAAAATAGTCTCTCATTTACCATAGTTGTTTTTTTCTAATTCATCATGTAACGGGAGAAATATCGATTTTACTTCTCAAAAATGCCTGCTTCTAACCTTATGACCGGCAGTGTATGATATGTTAACTACAAACGTAAAACCTTTTCCATTAAACTACAATTTAAAACGATGCTTTGCAAACGATTGATTCGTTTGCTCCTAGCAAATATATACTATGGCGAACAATAAAGAGTTTGTTTATGGGAAAAACGTACTTTTACCACAACAAAGTGGACAAAATTAGACTTCAAACGAATGCGTTCTTTTAAAATACGTTTGCAAATCTCGAATTACTTTTGAGCCAACTTCTCTACATTGTTTAGGAATGTTTTACATTTACAAGGATTGAATCAACTGTTTTTCTATTGCTATTAAAAATATTCGTTAGTTGCAAGCCCGTAAAAATAAACTAATTTACTCAGTGTATAATTGAAATTTTTAATTTTTTTAAATTAAATTTTTTTTTTTGATATTTGAGTTTTACAATCGGTATACTTCCCACTATAATATACTGCCCGGTGTACATATCTACTGTGTGCTTGCATCATTTTAGCTTTGTATAGATGTACCTAGGTACCTTCCTACCAACCTATCTTATTCTGTTAAAATCTAATTACCTACTACCTACTTTGGACGATGACCTACTCGCTCTAAAGCTTTGTGGTACACCTCATAATGATCACCCTGTATATGACAGCATTTATGCAAAAAGAAAATTAATGGGTATCTAGTATCTATGCCTACTTATATTTCATGCGATTTGTAATAAAATAACTTCCGATGTAGCTACCTACCTATCTATTTGTTATCATCTAATTTGCATTCTATATCTGTAAAATCGACAACTCTACAAATAAAAAAAAAAACAAGCTTTGAAAGGTTGATTACAAAACTACAGTTAAAAAATTACCTATACATCCATTTAGGTAGGTAGGTAAGGTAGGTATATAAATAAGTAAGTTCATAATGAAGAAAAATAAAAAGAATTTATTTTGCTAAAAAATTGGTTCATACCTACCTATTACCTACATATACCTATAAACTTATGACTGAAAATGATTATGTTTACTTTACAACGCTAGGTATAAAGATACCTACCTACGCCTATAGGCATCTGATTCTGTATCTACTACATCATACATAGGTACAAATGTAATTATTATGTATGATTATGTAGGTACCCATACCTATGTACAAGATACACCCTCTGTAAGGTCTATCAAATCGCAATATGAAATCGCAGATCGCCGTTCAACGCATTTTTAATTGCGATTATAGGTACTATAAGGCAAGTCCTGGATTTGTGCAGAAAAAAGTTTTGAGATAACAATCAAAAATGACATTCCGATGATAGAGAAGCCGAAAAAAGTGGGTCCGGCAATTCTATATGTCTGTCTGTCGGTCTGTCTAACTGTCGGTCTGTCGGTCGGTCTGTCTGTCTGTCTCGGCACCTACAGCCTAAACGGGTGGGCCGATTTACTTTAAATATGGTAGGTATGAATTATAGGGTAATACGCTCAGAGCTTTTTTTGTAAGTCACTGTAAGTCTAAAAATAACGGTACCTGCGACATAACGGTAATTTTTATTTTTCTCGAAAACGGCTCAAACGATTTTAACCAAATTTCACATGTGTAATAAGGTGTAGAAAGTCAATAAATAAACGGTACATGCCATATAACAGTATTTTTAAATTTCGACTATCTTGATAACGGCTTAAGCGATTTGAACGAAACTCAATACTGAAATTATCCTAGCTATTTCAAATAATATGGCATAAAATAATTTTTCAAAAAAGTTTTTGTTAAGTTTTAAATAACTTTTGAAAAACTGTTTTTGCAAATTCAATATATCAAAAACTAGTTAACCGATTTTTATGAAATTTAGTTTTGAAGCGTAATAAATTAAGTTCAAAAAACCTGTTTACTCACTTTTCTTAGGAAAAAAGTTTTCGAAAAAATTAAAAACCAGTCCAACGATTTTGAAATTTTTTTCTCCTAAACTTGCATTTAGTAAAGAAATTTTTCGCATACTTTGATTTTGGTTTCAATCTTTTTAAGATTGTACTCAGGTAACTTGCCACAAGAGCAAGTTTGTGCCACCCAGTCATGCCCTTTATTTTCTTCATAATAATAAATTCATAATGTCCAATGGGTGGGTACCTACCTATAAGATAGTTATACCTACATAATATAATAATTTATTTATTGTTACACAACCCAAACCCAATTTTACCGCCCGCGCTGTAGGTACATTATACAGGGTGATCGGTATAAGATGCAACAAAAAGCTTGAGCGTGTAGGTGGGGTTAAGAAAAGAAAAAAATCGTAAAGGAGGGGGAGGTCTATTTTCCTCCGTTTAGGCGGGAGGGGCAATTTTATAAAAAGTTGACTTAAATCAAAAAAAAATTATTTAAAAACAACGGTTAATTGTACAAAGCCTCGTTATATCTTTTTGGAAAGCCAGAAAACCATTCTTTTGTTTTATTTTTAAATTAAGTTGTTTAAGTGAACAGTTTAAAAAGAATTAATTTTCAAACTCAAAATTTTGAAAAAAAAAATTTAAAAAAAAAATTTTATATAATTTTTTTTTAAATTTTATGTAATTAACTATTATTTTTTTTTTAAATTCAATGCTCTTATTAGCTTTTAGTCAAAAACAGAAAACCGGATGCCAAAATGTATCTTAGTTTTTGAGAAATTAAGAAAAACTAGAAGTATTTTTTTCCAAGAAAAACACTTATTTTTTGGTTTTCCCAAATTTGACCTGCTCAGGTCAATTATTAATTAGGGAATTACCCTTTTTTTATTTTTTATTACATACCATCCGATTTTAATCAAATAATAAAAAAAAACAATTAACTTTTTACTTTACTTACTAGTTTTACTTTTAATTTTTTTTAATTTCTCAAAAACTAAGATACATTTTGGCATCCGGTTTTCTGTTTTTGACTAAAAATTAATAAGAGCATTGAATTTTGAAAATAAAAATAATAGTTTTTTAATAATAAAAAGTTTTGAAAAAAATTAGTTTAAAAATTTTTTTTTTAGTTTTTTTTTCAAAATTTTGAGTTTGAAAATTATTTTTTTTAAGACTGTTCACTTAAACAACTTAATTTAAAAATTAAATAAAAGAGTAGTTTTCTGACTTTACAAAAAAATATAACAAGGCTTTGTATCATTCACCGTTGTTTTTAAATAATTTTCTTTCTGATTTTTTTCTTGTCTCAACTCCACCTACACGCTCAAGCTTTTTGGTGCATCTTATACCAATCACCCTGTATACAAAGCGATTGGTAGGTGGAGTTAAGACAAGAAAAAAATCTTATGGGAGGGGTGGTCTATTTCCCCCCGTTTAGGCGCGAGGGGCAATTTTCTAAAAACTTGACTTAAATCAGAAAAAAAATTATTTAAAAACAACGCTGAATGATACAAACCGTTCTTATATTTTTTTGGAAAGCCACAAAACTACTCTTTTATTTAACTTTTAAATGAAGTTGTTTAAATGAACCGTTTTAAAAAAATTAATTTTCAAACTCAAAATTTTGAAAAAAAAACTAAAAAAAAATGTTAAACTAATTTTTTTCAAAATTTTATGTGTTTAACTATTGTTTTTAATTTCAAAATTCAATGCTCTTATTAATTGTTAGTCAAAAACGGTAAACCGGATGCCAAAATGTATCTTAGTTTTTGAGAAATTAAAAAAAATTAAAAGTAAAACGTTAATTCTTTTATTTTATTATTTGATTAAAATCGGATGGTATGTAATAAAAAATAAAAAAGGGATAATTAATATTAATTATTAATTATCCTATACTCCGATGTGATTCGCCTGATTGTGAACGGTAGGCATCATCAGTTAGGCCGTCCACACTCTCCTAAGACACATATTTTATTTTAGTCGATATAAGTGACTATATAAAACGCAAGGCAAAAAAGCATTGCGGATTTTATTATATTAAAGGAAAACTTTGGTTAAAGTCCAACCTTTATGAAAATTATACCCGTGGCTAGGTTGTTTACAAAAAGAAAAATTAAATAACAACAACAACTATTGCTAGTTGTTAATTTTTATTTTAGTTTAGTGGAGTGATTGAATGAAATTCCAAAAAAAAGAGTAAGTAGTTTATACTCCGATGTATTTCGCCTGAGTGTGAACGGTAGGCTTAACTGATGATGCCTACCGTTCACACTCAGGCGAAACACATCGGAGTATAGGCTACTAACCTTTTTCTTTGAATTTCATTCAATCACTCCACTAAACTAAAATAAAAATTAACAACTAGCAATAGTTGTTGTTGTTATTTATTTTTTTCTTTTTGTAAACAACCTAGCCACGGGTATAATTTTCATAAAGGTTGGACTTTAACCAAAGTTTTCCTTTAATATAATAAAATTCGCAATGCTTTTTTGCCTTGCATTTTATATAGTCACTTACATCGACTAAAATAAAATATGTGTCTTAGGAGAGTGTGGACGGCCTAACTGATGATGCCTACCGTTCACACTCAGGTGAAACACATAGGAGTATAGGCTACTTAACCTTTTTCTTTATAGTTAATTACATAAAATTTTGAAAAAAATTAGTTTAAAATTTTTTTTTTAGTTTTTTTTTCAAAATTTTGAGTTTGAAAATTAATTTTCTTAAAACTGTTCACTTAAACAACGTTATTCCAAAATAAGATAAAAGAGTAGTTTTCTGACTTTCCAAAAAAATATAACAAGGGATTGTATCATTCACCGTTGTTTTGAAATAATTTTCTTTCTGTTTTTTTCTTGTCTTAACTCCACCTACATGCTCAATAGCTTTTTGGTGCACCTTATACCAATCACCCTGTATATCTATATTATTATACCGTCCATTTCGATTCTTTGAAAAATAACTCATAACAAACCAGAGTTTTCCCAGAAAATCGTGGTATGCCAGTTATATAGAATATAGAGTAATTTAGAATATATGTTAGGGTTTTTTTTTACGAATTTCGAACGACCAGTTTTTCAAAAAATCGATTTTTTTTAAATAACTCTTTAAAAATATTTTTATGAAAAAATTTAAGTATGTCAATTAAAAAAAAAAATAATAAATTGTATTCGAAAAGTAAATTAAAAAAAAATCATCAATTGGTTTTCAAAATATTAAATTTAAAAAAAAATATTGTTTAGTTAAAATATTTTTTTTTAAAAAAGCTATGAAAAAATTAAGTACACCATTATCATTAACTATCTATCGTTTTCTTAAAATAAAGTTTGGTTAAGATCCGTTGAGTCATTAACGAGAAAGTAAAAATTAAAAAAACCGTTATATGACAGGTACCGTTCAAACTGGTTTTTGAGAATAACGATTTCCACCGTCTAAAAGGCCTTCTATGCTGTATCACTCATGTTAAGTTTTGTCAAAATCGTTGGAGCCATTTTCCAGAAAAACAAGCTTTTTCATTACCGTTACATGGTAGGTACCGTTATTTTTAGACCTAGAAAAAAAATTCCAAAATCCCCTGACGGTTACAGACAGACTGACAGACAGACACACAGACAGAATTTCCAGACCCACTTTTTATCACGAACTCATAGCCTTATAGTACCTATAATCGCATGTAATAACTTCAAACTTTTGATAATTTGCTAGTACCATTGAGCCTATACACATAGAGAAATCAGGTGTAAGTTTCAAACTTTGCTCGTAGGATGTTGTTACTATCGACTTGTTGTATTTGTTTATTTAGTTATTTATTCAATCTAAGATAGTTAAATCAACACATCTTGCTTAATTCTAATTTAACATAAATTTCAAATTTTTAAAATTATACAGAGTAACAGTTTTTAGAGGGTTGTTTTGCAATAACATAAGCACAGTTGCTTTAAATTGATATCTTGAGACATGTATATCAAGATCATTATAATACAAATTGAAAAATCTACTACAATGAGAAATAGGCTCACGCTGTCCATAGTTCTTAGAATGAGGAAGTTGAAAAATTAATTGTCTCATTTACAGAGGTGTACTGGGTGCATACATATAAAATAATGATAGTAAAAAACTACAATCCATATCATTAGTAAGAATGTCACGAACAAACAAGACACTGTACAATACTGTTAATTCTACATCTTGATTCAAGAGTTTGCATTCCTAACAAGAGTCTTCTACTATAATAATTTAGATTAACATTATCTTCTGCTGAGCAATGTCGTAAAGCAAATCTCAAATATTTTTTTTAAACATTTTCAATTCTAACTATTAGTTTTTTTATATCAGGATTCCAAATAATAAAACAATACTCCAATAATGGTCGAACAATAGAACATAAATGGCTTTCAAAGTGTAAGGGTCCTTAAAATCAGCAGAATTTCTTTTCAAGAAACCTAACATGGAATTAGACTTAGAAACAATATATGAAACATGTGACTCAAAATTGAGTTTATTGTCAAAAACTACTTATCAAGTCTTTTTTTTTTCAATTAATTAGGGCAATAATAAATAATCGGTATGCTCATTTAGCGACATCTACTTCGGTGAGTTTGAAACCAGCTTGATTCCTTTATGGGTATAAACTCTATGCTAGTACCTACGACCTTCCTACCTAAAATCGAAATATGTGAGTAAATAGATATACGCCTAGAACGAATTTAGGGTGTAAAAAATTATTACATTCATTGCTCCATATCTATATTCTGAGTTTGCATCAAGATGTACCTACCTACTGTGAAGTATTTTATAAATCAAAATGAAACACTCTTGTTTGGAGGGTAATACAGGAATGATATTTTATTCTTAATAAAATTATAGCAAAGCGTTAGTAACAAAGAACAAATAAAAGAATGTGCTGTGTGCACGAAATTGGAATTGTGTGGAAATGAGTTTGAGTGGGTAGAGTAGAGATAAAGTATAAAGTATCATACAGAGTATTCAATAAAATGCAACGATGCAATGAGAAGATTTATATTAAAAGATATGTGTACTAAAGTATACATAACACCTCCCTCCTTAGAAAAAGGAAATAGTAGAAAGGAAATTATTGAAATGAGAATTTACAATTTTTTTTTTTTTTACAATATTTTCTTATTAATTGTTTAAAATATTTGTCTTAGAACTATTTTATACAGGTTTTCTTTTTAATGTAATTATAAAATTTAAAAATAAAGGAATTTGGTTTATATACATATTAAATTATTTTTAATCGGAGGTTGAAAATCCGGGTGATAAACTGTTTCTGGATGATGAAATTGATCGTCTGGAAGAAATGTAGTTGATGCGAGTTTTTGGAGATTTACTGTTTCGGGATGTTGAAATTGGTAAACTGTTATTTTCTTGTTCTTGTATTGCATGCATGGTAATTGATTGTGAATGATATGGTTCTGAAGTTGATTGACCGCTACACTGGTTGTATATGTTGACAAGACACCCTGATGATGATCCTCGTCTTTTGCGTTTACAGCATAGTAATCGGAGAAATGTATATAATCCAATACAAGAAAATATTTTATGTAAAATACTGCATACTATTATAAAAGCGATTATTTTAAGCGATATTATAACCCAATTTCCATGTTGAATTATGGTATGATTATTTAACATGTGGTCAAGTTGATCATCAATATATTTTAGTCGATGTGCTGCATGTTTTAGATCATCAAGTTTGATATTTGTAAGATGGATTGGTGAAAGATAAAACGTGGCATTTGTTTTATTCATTGATGCTTTGGAACAACAGTCGTCTTCAAGGATATTTATGCTTGGAATGATATTGTGATATTCTGTGCTCATTTTTCCAGTTGCAATTAGTTGGACAAGTCTGGAGTAAGCGCGACATCCTTCTGAAAGTTTCAGGATCCCTGTATCTTTTATGATCTCATCAAATATGTCTTTATTTGGACAGTCGACAGTAATTCTCTGTGGTTCACTTAGTACATAAATCCATTGATTGAATTTAAGTGGTTGCCAGATTTCTAGATTTCCTTTAATGGTATTGACTTTACAGGTTTTTGGTAACTTGTTGTTTGCTGAGATGAGAATTGTTGTTTCACATATCGGTTTATCCATTGTGGAATACACCAATTGATTTTGGCAGATGTAGTCTTCGTCAGATAATTTTTTGCAAGGGTCTAGATTATTTATTTGTTTATAAGATTGTTTATTATTTGACAATGTTATGTATTGAAAAGTAGGTTCTATGTAAATATAAGTTGAAGTATCTTGTACAATTGGTAATGGAATTAATTTGTAAATATTATACAATAGATTGGTTATCAAAGGAATTTGTATGACAAATATTAAACGTTCATTTAAATAGAATGCTTTTAATGTACTTATTTCGAATATCTTATAAGCATAGTTATATTGTAAAGGTAGGGGAAACATTTTTCCATTTGTTAATGTTTTTACATTATTATCGAGTTCATTTATAAAATTTTTAGGAGTTATAATACATGGATGTATGACATTAGCTTTGATAAGTAAAATTGCATCTGTTAAAAGGTCAAATTGTTCATCGAGTTCATTACTTAAGTAAGTTAAATAGTTTATATGATCTAATAATATGACAGAATTTTCAATAGAACTCTTGGTTTCTTTAAAGTTTTCAATAAAATTATTTAATTTGTTTATATTAGCATTAAAAGTTTCCTCGTGCATTTTCAAAGCACTAATAGAATCATTAAAATTTGAAATTGTACTTGTAATCACTTTTGTTTGTTCTTTCATTAAAATTTGTAAATTTGAATTATCTTCTTCAAAATGTTTAATTGCTTCATTGTAATATTGTGCATCGTCTGCATCTGGATTACCGAAAAGCCAGTTTAGGGCATAACCGCCACCATTGAATATACCTCTTTTCTGTTTTCTTTTTTCATGCGGATGATTCAATAAATGGGATAGAGTTTCTTGTTTTTGAAATAAGTTATGAATTTTGATAGACAAAAATTTCAAGGTTTGAGAACAATGAAATGAAAGATTTGTTTCGGGACAAAATGATTGTGTTTGTTTAAAAACTTTTTCGATGTTATTAAGTTTCCTCGAATAAAAGGAAATATTAGTATAAATGATTAATTCATATTTATCAGAATAAAATTTTACATGACCTATTTGCTCATAGTATATGCCACTACTAGTTTTTATTGGTTGAATCTCGAAAGAAGAAACTTCCTTTATTAACAAGATGATTAATCTGGAAGAGAAGATAATGGTTTTAGTCTATTGACATGAACACGAACAAATTTATTTTTGATTTTAATTGTAACGTTTTGATTTTTGTGAACTTTAATTATTTTGTAAGGACCCTTAAAGTTCGGGCTAAGCTTTTTGATTTTACCAGGTTTACTGTCAGTAGACTCTAAATAAACTTCATCATCTATTTTATATTCGTATGTGTTAACATTTTTGTCATAATGTTGTTTTGAATTTTGCTTTGAGCGTATTATATTATCACGTGCAATTTGATGAGTTTTGTTTAGTCTATATTTTAAGGAGTCATGATACGAATCATAAGAATACCTAAACTCTGGGTTGGATGTAATTGAACTTGGAAGAATAGCTTTGTATCCAAAGAGTAATTCAAAAGGCGTAAATTTTGTAGAAGCATGGACACTTGTATTATAGGCAAACATTGCTAGAGGAATATACTCATTCCAGTCTGTTTGGTTGGAGTTGATAAAATGCTTTAAGTAATCTTTCAAAGTTGAGTGCGAGCGTTCTAATGCTCCATTAGTTTGCGGGTGATAAGCAGTAGCAAACTTGTGTTTGATATGTAATAGTTTAGATACATTTTTCATTAGATCTGAGGTAAAGTCAGATCCCTGATCAGTGAGAATACTTTTAGGTATACCGAACATGGTAATGAAATGCACAAGGTTTTCTCCTACTGTTTTAGCTTCATGATTCTGTAATGGAATTGCATAGGAATACTTAGTAAGGTCATCTTGCATAGTTAATACAAATTTTGAACCATCCTCACACAAAGGTAATGGACCGACTATGTCTAGTGATAACCTTTCAAACGGTTGAAAGCTTGTACTCGTTATTTCCATTGGAGCTTTATGTTTTTTCCTAATGGTTTTATTTATCTGACACGAAGTACAATTTTTAATATACCTTTGAATGTCTTTCCTCATTTTTGGCCATTTATATTTGACAGAAATTCGCTTAAACATCCTGTGGTAACCACAATGCCCTGAAAGAGGACTATTATGGTTCTCTTTTAAGATAATAGGAATTTGATCGCTCATTGGATTTGTAATAGTATCGTTAAATAAAACTATTTTTATATTTGAATTTCGGAAAACAAACAATATTATCTGTTTACATTTATCATATTTAAACTGGTTGAAATCATCAACAGGATTAGCGATTGCTATTGAATTGATATTATCTTTCTCTAATTCAATTTTTAGATTTTGTATGGTATAAAAGAAATCCGCGTATAAGGGTTTTTCGAAGTACATATGTTTGATAAAACAATGATATATATTTTTTCCATTTTTGTTTTGAGATTTGGAGATGGAATGGAGCCCATGAGAAGAGTTAATAATTATTTCTGGATTTTTCGACAATGATAAAATATTATCCATATAAGGATTTTCTTCGGAAAGATCAGTTGCAGTTAAATATGCTATATGATGTTGACATTTAAGTATAGTTTCTGAGCTTTCGGTAAAATCATAGATATTTGGAGTAAGCGAATTGTAATAGAATTTAACGTAATCTTGAAATGATTCTTTTATCTCGGTAAACAATACATTATTATTTGAATTTATTCGTGATAAGCAGTCGGCATTCATATTGACACGACCAGGCTTATAAACAATTTCGTAATCATATTGCTCGAGCTTTAGTCTCCAGCGGACTAATTTTGAACCAGGATCTCTAACGTTGAATAACCACACTAGTGGTCTGTGATCCGTAACGATTTTAAACCGGTGACCATAAAGATATGGTCTAAAATGATTTGTAGCCCATACAATGGCTAATAATTCTCGTTCAGTCGTACTGTAATTAGATTCTGAACGATTAAGTGTTCTGCTTGCATAGGCAATAGGCAAATCAGTACCTTTTGCACCTTGGCTAAGGACTGCTCCAATTGAAAAATTGGAGGCATCGGTTGTAACGATAAATTCCTTAGAGAAATCTGGATACTGTAATAATGGTTCTGTAGTCAGTATTTTCTTCAAAATATTAAAAGAATTTTCTTGGTCTTTTGACCAAACGAATATAGCATCCTTTTTTAGAAGTTTGGTTAAGGGTCTAGTAATAAAAGAGAAATTTTGAATAAACCGACGGTAATATCCAGCTAATCCAAGGAAGATTTTAATATCTTTTGGATTTTTAGGAGTAGGATAGGATAAAACATCTTTTATTTTCTCGGGATTAGGTTTTACTCCATCTTTTGATATGACATGACCCAAATATGCTACGTCTGTATGCATGAATTCGCATTTATCAGGCTGTAATTTGAGATTATGCATTCTAATTCGATTGAATATTTTTTTTTAACTTCATTTCATGATCTTGAATATTGGACGCGTAAATGACAATATCATCGAGATATACGAAACAATATAATCCTTGATATCCTGAAAGAACTGAATCCATTAACCTTTGAAAGGTCGCAGGAGCGTTCTTCAACCCAAAAGGCATTCGATCAAACTCGAAGTGTCCTAATGGTGAAGAAAAAGCTGTTTTAGAAGTATCGTTTGAATTCACTTTGATTTGATGGAAGCCAGAGGCTAAATCAAGGGTTGTGAAATAAACGGAATGACCTAATTGATCGAGGATTTCAGATATGTGCGGGAGAGGATACGCATCTCCTATAGTAACATTGTTTAATTTTCTGTAGTCTACAACTACACGCCATTTTTGAGCGCCGGAAGCATCCTGTTTCTTGGGAACTACCCAAAGAGGTGCAGACCATGGGGATTTGGATGGTTTGATAACATTTTGATCAAGCATTTGCTTAATCTGTCGTTTCACTTCGCTTTTATGAGCTTCTGCATAACGATATGTTTTAGCAGCGATTGGGGGTGAAGATCCTGTATTGATATCATGTGTTATGGTATCTGTACAAGTCAAAGAATCTCCTTCTAAGAAAAATATGTCATTAAACTCTTGACAAATTTTCAGTAACGAAGTTTTTTCTTCATCATTTAGATGTGAAGTTCTAATATTTTTTAAGAGTTCATGCTCTCTTGTATAAGAAATATTTTTTGGATGATTGCTTGAACTTGATTTATTAAAATTTTCTGGAATAGGTTCAAGACATAATTTGATTTCTGAAAGAGTGTAATTTTCTTCAGTAGTATTTAAAATAGAAGCATACGCTTTAGATTTAGAGCCGACTTTAGTAACAGCTTTACTTAAAAATACTCCGTTTTTTAAAACTATATTAGGTAAAAAACCTTCTTCGATTTCTGGATTTTGAACTATAACCTCAATAAGAGTTTCAGTTCTAGGTTTAAGAATTTGAATATTATTGATTTTATTTTCGGTTTCATAAAGAATAGGAATTTTTTGCTTGTCAACTATAATCATGTGATTTTCGTAGTCAATTGAAGCTTTATATGCTTTTAAGAAGTCATTGCCTAAAATTCCATCAAAAGGAATGTTTGAATTTCGATTTAGAACATGAAATTGGTGATTAAAGAACTTTCCTGATATTTTCAAAGACAGAATAGAACAACCACTCGTTTCTATTGAGTGATCAGGACTTATACCATTAAGGGTAATTTTATTATTAAGATATACCACTGTGTTTTCTTTTAAAGACTTTGCTTTAACTATAGATACATTTGCTCCAGTATCGATAAGAAGTTTGAGTTTAGCGTTTTTTGAAGAGTCACATAATATAGAGATAGTTGAGGAACATTTTCCTTCAAGTAAAATTTGCTCTTCTTTAAATGGATGATTAAAAATGTTGCTTGTTTTATTTATTCTTCCAGCAGAGCAACTACTGTTGAAGAATTTGAGCGGTTTTTTGGATTTTGATTTGAAATTGAAATATTCTGTTGTTTTTTATTATTATTGTATGTTCGTTTACGGCATTCCTCGATTAGATGCCCATATTTTTTACAATATTTGCAATGTTTTTGGTTAGGACCGTAAGATTTGGGACTATTTAAGTTAACGGAGTTTGAGCAAGAAGCTTGATTGATCTGTTTTGAATTATTTCGAGGTGGATTTTGATACATTTTTTGAACTTGTTCTTCAGCTATAGCAATTGATATTGCTTCATTAAGTGTTTTAATTTCTCTTATCCTAAGAGAATTTGATATCCGTGGTAAGGAAAAGAAAATGAATCGATTTATAGCTATCTCATTCAGCATCTCTAACTTTCCAGTAAGGTGAGCACCTTCTGGTGTAGCATTTATGGTTCGTTTTAAAAGCGTTTCCACTCGATAAACGAATTGTGCAACGGACTCATCAACATTTTGTTTTAGATTTGTTAAATCACATAGAAGTTGGGAGTAATGTTTTTTGTCTTGATACATTGTTTTAAGAAATGCTTTGAGCTCATCCCAATCTTTAAAAGTTCTATTGACACAAGCCGCTTTGGCTTTGCCAGAAATTTGCGTTTGTATATAGTCTAATAGAATGTATTTTTGGGTTGCATTTGCCAGGCCAAAGGCTTTGTTACAATCTGCAATAAACCCATTTAATTGATCCCTGTTACCGTCAAAACCTTTAATGAATTTAATGAGAAAAGTAATTGGGAGTTCCGAAGAATCTCTACGTTCATTATTTATATCATTTTTAGCTTCATTTTCACTTATATCTTCATTATCACTCAAATCTCCTTCTCTAACACTATTTATATCATCATTCGACATGATTTTATTTTATTCAATGAATCACAACAACGCACAATTAGCACAATAAGCACAATAAGCACAATTTTATTAAACCAAATGCGAAACAAAAAAAATGTGATTTATCAAGTACTTACATTGATATGAACACCATACTTGATCTGATTTGAAATAATTAATTATATAATTTTTTTTTTTATAATCTTTTCTTCTGACACCAATTTGTGAAGTATTTTATAAATCAAAATGAAACACTCTTGTTTGGAGGGTAATACAGGAATGATATTTTATTCTTAATAAAATTATAGCAAAGCGTTAGTAACAAAGAACAAATAAAAGAATGTGCTGTGTGCACGAAATTGGAATTGTGTGGAAATGAGTTTGAGTGGGTAGAGTAGAGATAAAGTATAAAGTATCATACAGAGTATTCAATAAAATGCAACGATGCAATGAGAAGATTTATATTAAAAGATATGTGTACTAAAGTATACATAACACTACTTACCTATCCGATTCTGATACCTATTATCTACTTCTTATTTGCATTATTATCTTCAAATCAACAGCATTTCGATGCCACTTTCCCCACAAACAAATTTTTATATTTCGAGCAGAAGTATTAGTATTAACTCTTCTTTAAAAAATATTGTTAAGCCAGACATAATTATTTGTAAAGTCAGCTGATTAATTAATCTGTTGTAATAAAAAAAAAACTTGCGCATTTAAAGTCTCAATAAAATGAATGAAAGAAAGAACGTATAAGTTCTCCAAAACTGAGTTGAATTTTTGTGTGAGAGTGGAAGGTTTTTCGTCTATCCTAATTTTCAGGTCTACCCCACAATCTGATGCAATCTCTCGCCAAGCATTGCAAATACCTCCGTTGGTTCTAATTAAATTTTTGAGTACTATGTTTGGTATTCTCTAATGATCTATTTCGTATACTTTTAAAATATAATTGAAGTGCATTTCCAGTGTATGCAAAATCATTGGTGGATTCCCGGTCTCAATATATTATATCAAATAATTCGGTCTATTTCTTGGTTATTGAAATATTCTCTTTAGGAAATATCAAAGACATTTTCCAACATTTGCATAGGGTCTATATCCCCATATCTGTGCTTCGTTCTTCGTATAGCATGACTGAGGCTGCAGTTGAATGAAATAGCGTTTGTTTTGCGCTAGGCGCTTTGTACTTGTTTTGTATGAAGCGTTCCCAGATCTATGAGATAGCTCGTTTGGCATCAGACAGTTTTTCCTCCAGATAAATGTTTGAATTAAGATTTGCTGATACCAAAATACTAAGATATTGTTATTTTCGCACTATTTCTATTACTTCTCCGCATAACTTTCACTTTTCCAGGCGCGAGAAGCGGCCACCACCGTTTCTAAATATCATCATTTTGGATTTTTCTAAGTAAATAGACAAATTCCAACTTTAACAATATATGTTCAGTCTGTTTACCATTGGTTGCATGCCTACATTAATGCTGGAATCGGTGCTCCGCCGAACTTTATTCCACCCTTTACTTCATCCGTATACAAGACAAAAAGTAACCTATGCACCCCTGTTTTACACCCCTGTTTGGAATTCTTTAGAAATTTGATCATCGTCCCACACAAAAGCAACATTATTTTCGTACAAAGCTCTCAGAATACGAATAATTCTGTTTGATAATGCAATTTTTGTAAGTTTGTAAAAGAGTGCTTTGCGATGTATTGTGTCAAACGCCGCACGAAAATCTAATGCATATTTTTTTTTTTACTGTTGTATGCTGCTGCAATATTAGTGAGCGCAAATATTTGGTCAACAGTGGAGTAACCTTTTCTGAATCCAGCTTGAAATTCTGTAAGTATATTCTTTTTTTGAACCCACTCAATAAGATTTTTGATATACCGAAATGCAGCAAACAGTTAGGCTGATGTATTTTAAAATGAAATTCCTCTGTAATTTGTTGGGTCTTTGTAGTCTTTTGTGGAGAGAGAATATAATCGATTTTTTTAAATTTTCGAGCACCTCAGCAGTATTGAAGATTTGATTAAATTCAACTGTAAGTGAATTCATAAACTCACTCATAGCATTTTTATAAAATTTAAATGGAATACTATCATAACCCCGGGCTTTGTTTAATTTTGTATTGCTAACAGCATCATGAACTTCTTGCAATGCTTAAATGCCTTATCTCTAGCTCTCCAAGTACTCTGCATCAAACCACTTTTGTTTAAACATAAGTTTAGCTTCTGTCGATCTACTTGACGAAACAGCTATCTTGATGATTTCCGTTGACGTATGTATAAAACCTACGCTATTGTGCTTCCAAATCTTCAAGTTTCACATTCAAGTTATGCTGGTAAGAATCCCGCTTTCTATCTTTCCAAATAAGTTTTGGGAGAAGACCTAATTGGTTCGTGCTATCCTGATTTTCAGTTGAAGTCACAGAAAACTTAACTTCCAATGGCATATGATCCGAAAAAAATTGTGTTCCCACTATAAAGTCGTCCAAAAGCTGATGGAATTTTCCTGCTCCAAGACAATAGTCTATGACTGAGGAAGATGATCCTCCAATAAATGTAAGTTCACCGTCAGCGTCACCATAACAGTTTCATTTTAATACAAACACAAGTCGTAGGCATCCGCAAGTTGTAATATTTTGGTCCCTTTATTATCACGAACTGAATACTTTGGTTTGCGGTTTTTGCAAAATAATCAAAGTTATGGGTAGCAGTCACAAAATTATTTTGAGAAAGGCCTATCCGACCATTAAAAACACCAACTAGCATTATATCATTATTTTTAACGATTGAAGCGCATCACATAAGTGTTCGTAATCATGTCGCCAGTTGTTGCAGTTTAAATAAATTGGTATCAACACGACGTCGTAACTGCTGGTTTTAATATCCTGTTCTTTCAAAACCAATATTCACAATATCAAGATTTTTCCGTTATCCAAATAAAGTTCCGCCACTTCACATGGCCTTTATTGTTATTATAATAACAAGCTAAAAACCCGTCGAAAACGACGGTGGAAATAAATTATTCTTTGTGAAGATTGTAAGGGGTTTTAACCTTAGTAAATTTGTTATTCCTGTTAAAAGAGAGGAATCATGACCGGATGTGTTTTTTTATGAACTTAAAAATTTCAAAAGACACTTTGTAGCTTTTTGCTACCATAGCTTACTTTAAAATAAAATAAACTTTTCGAAAAGTTAAAATGAATGGTTTACTTACCTGAGTTAATCTGTGGCGGTCGGAACCATACTAGTGGATTTACCACTGTACCGGCAGTATGGGTACGAGTGGACTTACCATTCTACCACCATAATACATGCAGGCACCCTGAACGCAGCCCATACAAATTAATACGCCACAAGCCTTAAGCCACGGACTGAACATTGCCGGTCATATTATTATCGCTGGATGGGACCAGCATTCAATTTCCTACTGCGCACCAGAAACCTCGTGTCATAGACTTTGACTTGTAAAATTAATTTCCAAAAAAAAAAACTTAAGCTTGATTCTTGATTTCTGTTTATCGAATTGTAAAAATCATTTAGATAATTTTTGAGAAAAAATAAAAGTTGTGTCGTCTCATTCTTTTGGAACACAACGGTGCTGGGAATCCATCCACCATCTGATTTGAAGCTCTGCAAAGTGCATTCGGAGCATCTGGTTGGTACCAGCCCCAAATTAGTGACCCCGACGTGATCGTCGGGCACGTGCAGCAGCTGGCCAGCGCAGGCCGAGACAACACACAGACACTGCAAGCAACAGCCATTGCCTTTGTTTCATTTTTTGTCTTTGTGTCACTTTTGCATCAAGGCTGGCCGCATCCCTGAAACGCCATTGCATCGAAGAGAAAATTCAGCAAGGAATTCATCAAGGAATTCCTCAAGAAGTCAACGAGGATTTCAACAAAAAACCAGCAGCCGTTATATGAAGTAGCAGTTATTTGGAGTAGCCGTTATACAGTAGCTGTTATTTGTATCATTTTTTTTGTAACATTTTCTATCTCGAAATTTATATGTGGTATTGCCAGCGCTTCTCACTCTTATCATTTTTTTTGTATTAACATTTTTTTTTAATAAAAATCTTTTCTTGGTAATTCTATTTTTGTCAATAATCATTCATTATATAAATACCTGTCTTTGGATCTTCAGTGGCAAGTTATTAAAGCTTTTATTCATTTATATTTTAAAAATAGTTTGGGAGCGCAGCAGCAAGTGGAATGCCGGACCCACCAGATCAAGATGGACAGTCCCAACAAGATATGGTCAGCGATCAGGGATCATCAGGCTTCGTCAGTGGTGCAGGGAGCAGTGTCGGTTCGACGAATTTCCAAGTAAGTGCCTTGTCTCTAAAAAAATTGCCTTTTTGGCCGGAAAACCCGGACGTGTGGTTTAGGGTATTAGAAGGGCAATTTGTTGTAGCCCAAATCAGGTCGGATAGTTCGAAGTATTTCACGGCACTCGGTCTCCTTGACACGCGTACGGTTAACTTGTGTAGGGACATTATTTTGAATCCACTCGGTAGCGGTTTATACGATCATTTGAAAACTACTATCCTTGCCCGCCTCGTCGAATCTGAGGATGTTTGGCTACAAAAGTTACTATAGAAACTGCGTTGGGTGATAAGAAATCCAGTGAACTTTTAAGAGACATGCGTGCGCTAGCCGGTAACCAATTTCAAGACTCGGTTTTAAAAAGTCTTTGGCTGCAACGTTTGCCGCAAACAGCTCAAGCCATATTAACGTGTTCGAAAGACGGGTTGGATGCTCTCGCTCAAAACGCCGACAAAATTGTGAGTTTGGTTCCAACTGCCAACGAAGTCTTTACATTAGCTCAAGCGAATAATTTTCGTGAGTCGAATCAATCCTCCGAGCCAGCCAAGAACAATATTTCGCCTTTCGAGGAATTACAACTCGAAGTGGCAGCCCTGCGTCGACAGGTTAGTCAACGTCCTAGACGCGACAGGTCATCCTCTCAACGACCAAATTTCAATCCCCGCGATCTATTCAGTCAGCAACTATGTTGGTATCATCGTCGATTTGGCGATCGAGCTATCAAATGTGAACCACCTTGCAGCTTCAGAAATCGAAATCGAAATTTTTCGGAAAACTGAATGCCCAATCGCTAGCGGCTTGCGAATCGGGCACATTATTTTCAAATTGCCGCTTATTCATTTTAGATTCGATAAACCAATTAAACTTTTTAATTGATTCTGGGGCGGACGTTTCAGTTTTACCCGCGACCGTGGCAATCAAAAGACGACGTCCCAAATCAAATCAACTATTTGCCGCGAATGGCTCCGCAGTATCAACTTACGGTCGCATACAACTTATTTTAGACTTAGGTCTACGCCGCAAGTTTTCTTGGGTTTTTGTGTACGCAAATGTGAGCAAACCCTTTTTAGGCGCTGATTTTATCCGTAACTTCGGACTTTTAGTCGACTTAAAAAACAGTGGATCTTTATTCAATTCACTATCGTTAGGCAAGCTCAAGCGGGACGCAACGCAAACTCTTTCAGTTTTAGCCCAAGGCTCAATCAATGAAAATATTCATGCCCTAATTAAAGAGCACAACATCGTTTCGAAAGAAAATGTTTTTATACGCCCTTTACAACATGAGGTTAAGCACGTCATCCTCACAGGGTCTACACGACCAATCAACAATAAACCTCGTCGTCTTCCTCCGGACAAACTCAAGGTTGCTAAAAAAGAATTTGACTTCTTATTGCAACAAGGTATATGACGGCCAAGCAGCAGTCCCTGGGCCACCCCTTTGCACCTAGTACTTAATAAAAATGGCGAATGGAGAACTTGTGGTGACTATCGGTTGCTTAACGCGGCTACGGTACCCGATAGCTACCCTATATCGCACATTCAGGATTTCGGTCATCAGTTGCATGGCCAAAATATTTTCTCGACAATCGACCTTGTACGTGCATACCATCAAATTCCTATTGATGAGGCCGATATTCCCAAGACTGCAATTACCACTCCATTCTGACTTTTTGAGTTCACGAGGATGACGTTTGGTTTGAGGAACGCCTCCCAAACATTTCAGCGCTTCATGCATTCCATTCTTCGAGATCTTCCGTTCTGCTTTTCTTACATCGATGACATCTTGGTCGCTTCTAAGAACTTAAACGAACATTTGCATCATCTGAAGCTTCTTTTTCAGCGTTAAGAAAAATACGGTCTCGTGATCAATACGGAAAAATGCAATTTCGCTAAAAGCAATGTCACATTTCTGGGACATCTTATTTCGGCTGAGGGTGTTAGACCCTCTCCTGACAGGGTAGAAGCTATTACAAACTTCCTAAGAATGTTTCCGAACTTAGACGGTATTTAGGAATGTTAAATTTCTACCGGCGATTCATTTCCAAGGCAGCTTTCATACTGTCTCCATGGACAGAGCTACTTAAAGGCAAAAAGAAAAGAAATGATAAAACAATCATAGAATGGTCGTCCGAAATAACCAACGCGTTTCAACATTGCAAAGAAGCTCTCTGTCAGGCAGCCCTATTAGCATATCCTATTCCAAATACTAAATATTCGCTTTGTGTGGACGCGTCAGATCGTGCGGTTGGAGGTGTTTTGCAACAATGGAACAAAGTGGCTTGGCAACCACTTTCCTTTTTCTCAGTTAAACTCAATCGTGCTCAATGCGGCTACAGCACTTACGATCGAGAATTATTAGCTGTCTACCTTTCTATTAAGCACTTTCGACACTTTCTTGAGGCACGACCTCTCACGATTTTCACGGATCACCAACCTTTGACTTTTGCATTTCGGCAAAAGCCATCCAAAGCTTCACCTCGACAGCTTCGACATCTTGACTTAATTGGTCAATTCTCAACTGACATTCAATACATTCCCGGTGCTGAAAACGTTGTTGCCGATACACTTTCGCGACTCGAAGAAATCACATTGCCAACACAAATCGATTTTCAAACTATCGCCAAAGCCCAAGCTAGTGACCAAGAACTGCATGATTTGCGCTCTTCTGAAACTTCTCTGCGTTTCAAAAATTTCATTATCCCTGGTTCAACGGAATCAATTGTATGCGATACTTCAAGCAATTTTCCTCGCCCATACATCCCCAAGGCCTTTCGAAAATCGGTTTTCGAAAATATTCATGGGCTAGCCCATCAAGGCGTACGGGCATCGGTCAAAGCAATGTCAAAATATCAAAATTGTCGCATTTGGGCAAAAGCTTGCATAGCCTGCCAAAAATCAAAAATTTCAAAACATGTCCGAAGTCCAATCGGTAACTTTCTTCCAGTTTCGAAGCGCTTCGATGAGATTCACATCGACTTAGTAGGACCGCTTGCACCTTCTGAAGGTTTTCGATATCTGCTCTCTGCAATCGACAGATACACGCGATGGCCAGAAGCGATTCCAATTCCTGACATAACAGCGGAAACAGTCGCGAACGCGTTGTTTGCTAATTGGTTTTCGAGATACGGTCTACCTTCCATTATTGTCACGGATCAAGGGTCGCAGTTCGAATCTGGTTTATGCAATGAACTTTGCAAGCGTCTCGACATTGAACATCACCGTACGACGGCATATAACCCCAAAGCAAATGGTTTCCTGGAACGTTGGCACCGTACTCTCAAGGCCGCACTCAAATGTCACAATGACATTCAATGGTTCAAAAAACTGCCACACGTTTTAATGGGACTCAGAGCAACATATCGCGAAGAATTCGAAGCAAGCGCAGCGGAATTAGTATTAGTATCGGGCAAAATATTCATGTACCGTCGGATTTTTTCGTCGCAAATAACACCAATGTTCCTCAATCCGAATTCGTCAAGGAAATATATCGTCACTTCAAAAGCGTTCATCCTTCAGCGCCCACTCGTCATTGCAATTACAAACCGTTTGTATTCAAAGAGCTTAAACATTGCTCCAGAGTTTTTGTCAGAGACGATTCGGTACGCAAACCTCTGCAGCAGCCTTATGATAACCTTTTCGTGTTCTAAGTTGCGATATTAAACATCTTAAAATTCTTATAAATGAAAAAGAGTCCATCGTCGGGATTGACCGCCTAAAGCCCTGTTTTACAGAATCAGAACCCGAAGACCTCATCGAGCAAGTTAAGCCAAAACCATTAGGAGTTAAAAAAGTTTCAATTTCTGAAAACCAAAGCCACACGGCCGCGGTACCCGATCAAAAAACGCGAACAGGGCCTAGTGTTCTTCGCCCAAGCAGATATCGTTGATTGCAGCTCCCTGCACTCAACTGGGGGGGGAGTGATGTGGCGGTCGGAAATATACTAGTGGATTTACCACTGTACCGGCAGTATGGGTACGAGTGGACTTACCATTCTACCACCATAATACATGCAGGCACCCTGAACGCAGCCCATACAAATTAATACGCCACAAGCCTTGAGCCACGGACTGAACACTGCCGGTCATATTATTATCGCTGGATGGGACCGGCATTCAATTTTCTACTGCGCACTAGACACCTCGTGTCACAGACTTTGACTTGTAAAATTAATTTCCAAAAAAAAACTAAAGCTTTATTCTTGATTTCTTTTTATCGAATTGTAAAAATCATTTATACACGTTAAGATTGATACTTTGTTCGCCAAAAAATAAAGTTAAGATAATTTTTGAGAAAAAATAAAAGTTGTGTCGTCTCATTCTTTTGGAACACAACGGTGCTGGGAATCCATCCACCATCTGATTTGAAGCTCTGCAAAGTGCACTCGGAGCATCTGGTTGGTACCAGCCCCAAAAATCCAATTCGAACAAAGAATTTTAACACTTTTTTTTATTAACAAACACTTTATTCACTAAAATAAAAACGTCTCCACTTTATTTTCACCAAAACATGGATTTCAGCTTTAGTTTTCACCAAAACATCAATTAATATTTGTTTGCACATTGTACACATTGTGTTCAATGTAAGAGAATAATAATTCAGTACGTAGTACATCTTAACCACCAATGGTAAAAATGGCTTTAGGTTTTTTTGACGAGGTTATTTTTCACCGGTTACTGGTAAGCGTTTCAAAGCTCATTTCGATTCTTGCCTCTACTTATGCATTTTCAGAACACACCTCTTTTGAATCTCCGAAAAAGCTTCCCGTTAAAATTTGAAATAATTAAAATAAAAAATTAAATTTCTTTTATCCGGTTTGGATTTCCAATAAGATTTCCAATTAATTTTAACAACTTACTGTCTCAGCTTAGCATTTCCTTAAACATTAAACTTTTTTTTCGATGTTTATGGTGGTTCGGATATTAGTCAGTTTTTCTAAAAAATCTCAATAAACAGCTTAAATTGTTTTGTTCCGAAAATGCAACTTTGGGGTCGTTTGCCAGGCAAACCGTTGACATCTTAACGAAAATATATGCCGTGTTTCGGCGTCAAGTGATTAGCCAGCTCAGTAAAATCTTACCTGTTAATCCCAACATAAACCAAAAGCGTGTATAAATAAGTCAGAAAACCGAATCTTAACATAAAGTGGATATGAATGATTAAACTGTTGAAGTGTTGATGGCGCTGCAAGTGGAATGGAGAAAAATCTTCGTCACTTAATTTTTGGTCGCACTGCTATGGGCAGTGTTGGAAGATGAATTCAAGTTCTTTGCACAGTGTCTGTCACCCAATATTTAAAACAAATATTTTAATTTTATGCCCAATTTTTTTGAGTTCCGAAAGTTAAACTTTGGTGTCGTTTTTTAGCCAAACCGTGAACATCTGTTTCGAAATATAGTGCTGACGACCTAGTTTCACATTTTCTCTATCCAACAATATGTGAAGCATGTAAATCGGTTCAGTGTTTGTTGAAATGCAGACGGACTAAGATTGGTCTTTTAAAAGGCTCAACTTCCGGTAAAATTTTAGATGTTAAATTTAACCTTTCCGGTTCGGATTTCCGGTAAATTTAATATGATTTTGTGCTTGTCTCTGATAAAACTATGTAAATTTTTTTCTTCGTTTTGTTAGAAAAAAAACTATGGAATTGGTAATTGCTAAACTAATATGACATAAAATTAAAATGCAAAGTATCAGAATACGTCTAGTAAGGTTCATATAGGTATATAATTTGACTTTTAGTCGACTTAAAAAACAGTCGACTCGTGGATCTTTATTCCAATTCACTATCGTTAGGCAAGCTCAAGCGGGACGCAACGCAAACTCTTTCAGTTTTAGCCCAAGGCTCAATCAATGAAAATATTCATGCCCTAATTAAAGAGCACAACATCGTTTCGAAAGAAAATGTTTTTATACGCCCTTTACAACATGAGGTTAAGCACGTCATCCTCACAGGGTCTACACGACCAATCAACAATAAACCTCGTCGTCTTCCTCCGGACAAACTCAAGGTTGCTAAAAAAGAATTTGACTTCTTATTGCAACAAGGTATATGTCGGCCAAGCAGCAGTCCCTGGGCCACCCCTTTGCACCTAGTACTTAATAAAAATGGCGAATGGAGAACTTGTGGTGACTATCGGTTGCTAAACGCGGCTACGGTACCCGATAGCTACCCTATATCGCACATTCAGGATTTCGGTCATCAGTTGCATGGCCAAAATATTTTCTCGACAATCGACCTTGTACGTGCATACCATCAAATTCCTATTGATGAGGCCGATATTCCCAAGACTGCAATTACCACTCCATTCGGACTTTTTGAGTTCACGAGGATGACGTTTGGTTTGAGGAACGCCTCCCAAACATTTCAGCGCTTCATGCATTCCATTCTTCGAGATCTTCCGTTCTGCTTTTCTTACATCGATGACATCTTGGTCGCTTCTAAGAACTTAAACGAACATTTGCATCATCTGAAGCTTCTTTTTCAGCGTTAAGAAAAATACGGTCTCGTGATCAATACGGAAAAATGCAATTTCGCTAAAAGCAATGTCACATTTCTGGGACATCTTTTTTCGGCTGAGGGTGTTAGACCCTCTCCTGACAGGGTAGAAGCTATTACAAACTTCCTAAGAATGTTTCCGAACTTAGACGGTATTTAGGAATGTTAAATTTCTACCGGCGATTCATTTCCAAGGCAGCTTTCATACTGTTTCCATTGACAGAGCTACTTAAAGGCAAAAAGAAAAGAAATGATAAAACAATCATAGAATGGTCGTCCGAAATAAACAACGCGTTTCAACATTGCAAAGAAGCTCTCTGTCAGACAGCCCTATTAGCATATCCTATTCCAAATACTAAATATTCGCTTTGTGTGGACGCGTCAGATCGTGCGGTTGGAGGTGTTTTGCAACAATGGAACAAAGTGGCTTGGCAACCACTTTCCTTTTTCTCAGTTAAACTCAATCGTGCTCAATGCGGCTACAGCACTTACGATCGAGAATTATTAGCTGTCTACCTTTCTATTAAGCACTTTCGACACTTTCTTGAGGCACGACCGTTCACGATTTTCACGGATCACCAACCTTTGACTTTTGCATTCCGGCAAAAGCCATCCAAAGCTTCACCTCGACAGCTTCGACATCTTGACTTAATTGGTCAATTCTCAACTGACATTCAATACATTCCCGGTGCTGAAAACGTTGTTGCCGATACACTTTCGCGACTCGAAGAAATCACATTGCCAACACAAATCGATTTTCAAACTATCGCCAAAGCCCAAGCTAGTGACCAAGAACTGCATGATTTGCGCTCTTCTGAAACTTCTCTGCGTTTCAAAAATTTCATTATCCCTGGTTCAACGGAATCAATTGTATGCGATACTTCAAGCAATTTTCCTCGCCCATACATCCCCAAGGCCTTTCGAAAATCGGTTTTCGAAAATATTCATGGGCTAGCCCATCAAGGCGTACGGGCATCGGTCAAAGCAATGTCAAAATATCAAAATTGTCGCATTTGGGCAAAAGCTTGCATAGCCTGCCAAAAATCAAAAATTTCAAAACATGTCCGAAGTCCAATCGGTAACTTTCTTCCAGTTTCGAAGCGCTTCGATGAGATTCACATCGACTTAGTAGGACCGCTTGCACCTTCTGAAGGTTTTCGATATCTGCTCTCTGCAATCGACAGATGCACGCGATGGCCAGAAGCGATTCCAATTCCTGACATAACAGCGGAAACAGTTGCGAACGCGTTGTTTGCTAATTGGTTTTCGAGATACGGTCTACCTTCCATTATTGTCACGGATCAAGGGTCGCAGTTCGAATCTGGTTTATGCAATGAACTTTGCAAGCGTCTCGACATTGAACATCACCGTTCGACGGCATATAACCCCAAAGCAAATGGTTTCCTTGAACGTTGGCACCGTACTCGCAAGGCCGCACTCAAATGTCACAATGACATTCAACGGTTCAAAAAACTGCCACACGTTTTAATGGGACTCAGAGCAACATATCGCGAAGAATTCGAAGCAAGCGCAGTGGAATTAGTATTAGTATCGGGCAAAATATTCGTGTACCGTCGGATTTTTTCGTCGCAAATAACACCAATGTTCCTCAACCCGAATTCGTCAAGAAAATATATCGTCACTTCAAAAGCGTTCGTCCTTCAGCGCCCACTCGTCATTGCAATTACAAACCGTTTGTATTCAAAGAGCTTAAACATTGCTCCAGAGTTTTTGTCAGAGACGATTCGGTACGCAAACCTCTGCAGCAGCCTTATGATAACCTTTTCGTGTTCTAAGTTGCGATATTAAACATTTTAAAATTCTTATAAATGAAAAAGAGTCCATCGTCGGGATTGACCGCCTAAAGCCCTGTTTTACAGAATCAGAACCCGAAGACCTCATCGAGCAAGTTAAGCCAAAACCATTAGGAGTTAAAAAAGTTTCAATTTCTGAAAACCAAAGCCACACGGCCGCGGTACCCGATCAAAAAACGCGAACAGGGCGTAGTGTTCTTCGCCCAAGCAGATATCGTTGATTGCAGCTCCCTGCACTCAACTGGGGGGGGGGAGTGATGTGGCGGTCGGAACCATACTAGTGGATTTACCACTGTACCGGCAGTATGGGTACGAGTGGACTTACCATTCTACCACCATAATACATGCAGGCACCCTGAACGCAGCCCATACAAATTAATACGCCACAAGCCTTGAGCCACGGACTGAACATTGCCGGTCATATTATTATCGCTGGATGGGACCGGCATTCAATTTTCTACTGCGCACTAGACACCTCGTGTCACAGACTTTGACTTGTAAAATTAATTTCCAAGAAAAAAACTAAAGCTTTATTCTTGATTTCTTTTTATCGAATTGTAAAAATCATTTATACACGTTAAGATTGATACTTTGTTCGCCAAAAAATAAAGTTAAGATAATTTTTGAGAAAAAATAAAAGTTGTGTCGTCTCATTCTTTTGGAACACAACGGTGCTGGGAATCCATCCACCATCTGATTTGAAGCTCTGCAAAGTGCACTCGGAGCATCTGGTTGGTACCAGCCCCAAAAATCCAATTCGAACAAAGAATTTTAACACTTTTTTTTATTAACAAACACTTTATTCACTAAAATAAAAACGTCTCCACTTTATTTTCACCAAAACATGGATTTCAGCTTTAGTTTTCACCAAAACATCAATTAATATTTGTTTGCACAATGTACACATTGTGTTCAATGTAAGAGAATAATAATTCAGTACGTAGTACATCTTAACCACCAATGGTAAAAATGGCTTTAGGTTTTTTTGACGAGGTTATTTTTCACCGGTTACTGGTAAGCGTTTCAAAGCTCATTTCGATTCTTGCCTCTACTTATGCATTTTCAGAACACACACACCTCTTTTGAATCTCCGAAAAAGCTTCCCGTTAAAATTTGAAATAATTAAAATAAAAAATTAAATTTCTTATATCCGGTTTCGATTTCCAATAAGATTTCCAATTAATTTTAACAACTTACTGTCTCAGCTTAGCATTTCCTTAAACATTAAACTTTTTTTTCGATGTTTATGGTGGTTCGGATATTAGTCAGTTTTTTAAAAAATCTCAATAAACAGCTTAAATTGTTTTGTGTCGAAAATGCAACTTTGGGGTCGTTTGCCAGGCAAACCGTTGACATCTTAACGAAAATATATGCCGTGTTTCGGCGTCAAGTGATTAGCCAGCTCAGTAAAATCTTACCTGTTAATCCCAACATAAACCAAAAGCGTGTATAAATAAGTCAGAAAACCGAATCTTAACATAAAGTGGATATGAATGATTTAACTGTTGAAGTGTTGATGGCGCTGCAAGTGGAATGGAGAAAAATCTTCGTCACTTAATTTTTGGTCGCACTGCTATGGGCAGTGTTGGAAGATGAATTCAAGTTCTTTGCACAGTGTCTGTCACCCAATATTTAAAACAAATATTTTAATTTTATGCCCAATTTTTTTGAGTTCCGAAAGTTAAACTTTTGTGTCGTTTTTTAGCCAAACCGTGAACATCTGTTTCGAAATATAGTGCTGACGACCTAGTTTCACATTTTCTCCATCCAACAATATGTGAAGCATGTAAATCGGTTCAGTGTTTGTTGAAATACAGACGGACTAAGATTGGTCTTTTAAAAGGCTCAACTTCCGGTAAAATTTTAGATGTTAAATTTAACCTTTCCGGTTCGGATTTCCGGTAAATTTAATATGATTTTGTGCTTGTCTCTGATAAAACTATGTAAATTTTTTTCTTCGTTTTGTTAGAAAAAAAACTACGAAATTGGTAATTGTTAAACTAATATGACATAAAATTAAAATGCAAAGTATCAGAATACGTCTAGTAAGGTTCATATAGGTATATAATTTCAATTTTAGATCTTGTAGACCAGAAAATTTAAGGAAAGAATTTCATTGCCTCAAGTTATAAAGCAGGAAAACCGCGCTTTTACATATGAAATTTTATTTTAGATTTTTGTCACAATTTTATTGATTTTGTTACGATTTTCTAAAAACCTTGTTACACTTTCGCGACGACCTGCGGCAGCACTGCTTCAGAATTCAAGAACATAGAACCAAACAGCTTTTCCCAACAACAACGAATCCAAAAACAAAGAACCCAAAAGCTTTTCCTAACAATAACGAACCAACTGTCTTTTATTATAGAGAGAATACATACTTTGCAGTTGTGATTCTATCTTCAAGTTCGATGCAGATTCGTTATGTTCAATGTTGGCGGGATTTTGTTAGCTACAGATGCGGCCGTTATTACCTATTCTTGAAAACCTTTTCTGTCTAACTTGTTTTAAGTTGTTACAAAAATCAATAATTAGACTCCCAATCAGTCAGCAGGACTTTTTTTATTTAATAGCTTTTTATTTATTAAAAAAAAAAAACAAAAAAAATTATTTATAGGTTTAGGTAAAACTAAATCTTATACTTGATATTTTCAGCTGGTACTTATATATTATTTTAAAATATATTATTTAATTTTATTTTATATTATTTTAATTTTAGAGGGCTCGATCGAAAAAGTTCACCTAGCATTCTAGGAAGTGATGGGAAGGACAATTCTAACGACAAGAAAAAGCCACATATAAAAAAACCACTGAACGCGTTTATGCTCTATATGAAAGAAATGAGAGCCAAAGTTGTTGCAGAATGCACTCTTAAGGAATCAGCCGCAATCAATCAAATTCTCGGACGAAGGGTATGCTAATCAATTTTATTTTATTTTTATTTGTTTATCATGTTGTTCTTTGATTCGTTGTTTAAAAACTTTTATTTGTATCGTTTTTGTTTACGCAAAACAAAAGCACAAAAAAATTATAGCACCCAAACAAACTTAAAAACAAAAATACAAACTAAATATTGAATGATTTTTTTGTTGTAAGATTATTTATGCATTTTTATAAATTCACAAATTTACAATGCATTTTTTGGGCATTTTGATTAAAAAACAAACAAATGAATCTTTATTCTTGTTGTTTAATAAAAAAGCAAAACAAAAAATTACATTTTCAATACACGAAAAAATTGAAATGAAAAGGAATTTTCAACATGCTGGTAAATAAATGAACGTCAAAATGTGCCTTTATGATTCTTTATTACGAACTTTAATGTTTTATTTTGGAAAACAAAATAGAGAAATTTTAATAACAAACAGGATCACTATTTTTTTTTTGCGCAAAAAATTAAATTGCAAATACACTTAATTAATCAAAACTAAAAAAATAGAAAACCAAAATTATAATCTTAAAAAAATCCAAAAACTTCCTTACAAAAAAAAACCTTTATAGTGGCATGAACTGACCCGACAGGAACAAAGTAAATATTATAAAAAAGCGAGACAAGAACGCCAATTGCACATGGAGTTATATCCTGAGTGGAGTGCACGGGACAATTATGGTTGTGTTTCGAAAAAGAAACGCAAAAAAGATCGTTCGCCTGCCGATCCGGGAGGTATTGCAAAAGAGTTATTATTTTACTATATTATTTGTTTACTATTTTCAATTAAAATTGGTTTTTTGTTATTATTTAGTTTCTAAATATGTATTTTCTTTGAATAACCATAAACAAGACTTGATAAAACAAAAACAGATGATAATTCCTTTACTTATACACAAATGCCCTCTTCCTCAGCTAAATATGCATACATATTAGTTCCCATTTCAACTTAATAATTTCAAAAATAAAAGTTAAAAGTTTGCCATTTATTTTTGGGTTTTAAATTGCGGAATTTGGCACAAAAAGAAAAAAATAGGTTGAATTAAATTCAATGTTATTCAGATTGGATAATATCACTATAACAAAATTAAAATAAGTTTTTCTTGTGAAAATAAAAATAAAAACTTATACCATAGAAACACAAAAAAGCGTAACATTTAAGCATTTTTGTTTATATACTGATATATTTATTTAAAACGAAACAACTATCACACTCCTACAGTACAAGTATGCAAGCAACATACATGCAAAAACTTGTCATTTTTTTGTTCAAATTGTGTATTTAAAATTTTACTTAAAATCCAAAGTAATCGACTAGTTCATCTCTTTTTATTGCGTTGTATTTAACAATATTAAATAAAGCTATATTTTAAACTGAAATCGATCGGCCCAATTTTAAGTTCTAAAATGCGTATCGCTGCTGTTATTCAAGTCAACCAAATTCAAGCTCAAAATTGTGATTTTTTTTAAATAATTTCATTTTTTGTATGATTTTGTTTAACAATTTTTAAATGTTTATTTTTTTATCTTAAATTATTTTAAAAGGCAAACTATGGGGCGAGAGACTAGATCAATGATGGTTACTGTGATACGTTAACTGTATATTCGCTTTATTTTAAACCTTCAATAATCCCTTAATTAAAAATAATGATTTAACCGGCCATAAATTTGAAACAGATATTGAAATCACCTTGAGACATTTTCTTTGGGAAATTATTAAAAACTGCATAGGTATTAATAAGGAATTTGCGAAAAATAGGGAGGTAATTATTTAAAACTACATAAGCACTAATAAGGAATTTTGGAAAAATAAGGAGGTAACGTTTTGATTCCATAAATCGTTTGACTTAATTTTGTATGATATTGGGGTAATTTTTATTGTGTGCTTTGAAATGCTAAAGGGACCAAGTTTTAGGTCTGTGCCTGCAGTCTGAAGGAAGAACTTAGCTCACACTGTATACTGGGTGGTTTCATTGATACTGAAACTGAGAGTCGGCCAAATAATCTACCTGAGGATAACCCGTTAAAAGGAAGGAATTTTTAACATGCTGGTAAATAAATGAACGTTTAAATGTGCCTTTATGATTTTTTATTACGAACTTTAATGTTTGATTTTGGGAAACAAAATAGAGAAATTTAATAAATAAACAGGATCACTATTTTTTTTGTTAATTAAGTTGCAAATACACTTAATTAATCATTACTAACAAAATAGAAAACCAAAATTATAATCTTAAAAAAATCCAAAACCTCCTTACAAAAAAAAAAAAATATAGTGACATGAACTGACCCGAGAGGAACAAAGTAAATATTATTAAAAAGCGAGACAAGAAAGTAATTGCACATGGAGTTATATAGTGGGTGGGGTGCACGGGACAACTATGTTTATGTTTCGAAAAAGAAAAAACACAAAAAAGATCGTTCGCCTGCCGACCCGGCAGATTTTGCAAAAGAGTTATTATTTTACTATATTATTTGTTTACTTTTTTCAATTACAATTAGTTTTTTGTTATTTTTAAATTTCTAAATTTGTATTTTCCTTGAAAAAATATAAACAAGAGTTGATGAAACAAAAACATATGATAATTTCTTAACTTATACACAAATGCCCTGTTATTAGTTCCCATTTCAACTTAATAATTCCAAAAGTAAAAGTTAAATGCTTGCCATTTATTTTCGGGGTTTAAATTGTGTGAAGTTTTTATAAATCAAAATGAAACACTCTTGTTTGGAGGGTAATACAGGAATGATATTTTATTCTTAATAAAATTATAGCAAAGCGTTAGTAACAAAGAACAAATAAAAGAATGTGCTGTGTGCACGAAATTGGAATTGTGTGGAAATGAGTTTGAGTGGGTAGAGTAGAGATAAAGTATAAAGTATCATACAGAGTATTCAATAAAATGCAACGATGCAATGAGAAGATTTATATTAAAAGATATGTGTATGTAAAGTATACATAACACCTCCCTCCTTAGAAAAAGGAAATAGTAGAAAGGAAATTATTGAAATGAGAATTTACAATTTTTTTACAAGATTTTCTTATTAATTGTTTAAAATATTTGACTTAGAACTATTTTATACAGGTTTTCTTTTTAATGTAATTATAAAATTTAAAAATAAAGGAATTTGGTTTATTTACATTTTAAATTATTTTTAATCGGAGGTTGAAAATCCGGGTGATAAACTGTTTCTGGATGATGAAATTGATCGTCTGGAAGAAATGTAGTTGATGCGGGTTTTTGGAGATTTACTGTTTCGGGATGTTGAAATTGGTAAATTGTTATTTTCTTGTTCTTGTATTGCATGCATGGTAATTGATTGTGAATGATATGGTTCTGAAATTGATTGACCGCTACACTGGTTGTATATGTTGATGAGACACCCTGATGATGATCCTCGTCTTTTGCGTTTACAGCATAGTAATCGGAGAAATGTATATAATCCAATACAAGAAAATATTTTATGTAAAATACTGCATACTATTATAAAAGCGATTATTTTAAGCGATATTATAACCCAATTTCCATGTTGAATTATGGTATGATTATTTAACATGTGGTCAAGTTGATCATCAATATATTTTAGTCGATGTGCTGCATGTTTTAGATCATCAAGTTTGATATTTGTAAGATGAATTGGTGAAAGATAAAACGTGGCATTTGTTTTATTCATTGATGCTTTGGAACAACTGTCGTCTTCAAGGATATTTATGCTTGGAATGATATTGTGATATTCTGTGCTCATTTTTCCAGTTGCAATTAGTTGGACAAGTCTGGAGTAAGCGCGACATCCTTCTGAAAGTTTCAGGATCCCTGTATCTTTTATGATCTCATCAAATATGTCTTTATTTGGACAGTCGACAGTAATTCTCTGTGGTTCACTTAGTACATAAATCCATTGATTGAATTTAAGTGGTTGTCAGATTTCTAGATTTCCTTTAATGGTATTGACTTAACAAGTTTTTGGTAACTTGTTGTTTGCTGAGATGAGAATTGTTGTTTCACATATCGGTTTATCCATTGTGGAATATACCAATTGATTTTGGCAGATGTAGTCTTCGTCAGATAATTTTTTGCAAGGGTCTAGATTATTTATTTGTTTATAAGATTGTTTATTATTTGACAATGTTATATATTGAAAAGTAGGTTCTATGTAAATATAATTTGAAGTATCTTGTACAATTGGTAATGGAATTAATTTGTAAATATTATACAATAGATTGGTTATCAAAGGAATTTGGATGACAAATATTAAACGTTCATTTAAATAGAATGCTTTTAATGTACTTATTTCGAATATCTTATAAGCATAGTTATATTGTAAAGGTAGGGGAAACATTTTTCCATTTGTTAATGTTCTTACATTATTATCGAGTTCATTTATAAAATTTTTAGGAGTTATAATACATGGATGTATGATATTAGCTTTAATAAGTAAAATTGCATCTGTTAAAAGGTCAAATTGTTCATCGAGTTCATTACTTAAGTAAGTTAAATAGTTTATATGATCTAATAATATGACAGAATTTTCAATAGAACTCTTGGTTTCTTTAAAGTTTTCAATAAAATTATTTAATTTGTTTATATTAGCATTAAAAGTTTCCTCGTGCATTTTCAAGGCACTTAAAGAATCATTAAAATTTGAAATTGTACTTGTAATCACTTTTGTTTGTTCTTTCATTAAATTTAGTAAAATTGAATTATCTTCTTCAAAATGTTTAATTGCTTCATTGTAATATTGTGCATCGTCTGCATCTGGATTACCGAAAAGCCAGTTTAGGGCATAACCGCCACCATTGAATATACCTCTTTTCTGTTTTCTTTTTTTATGCGGATGATTCAATAAATGGGATAGAGTTTCTTGTTTTTGAAATAAGTTATGAATTTTGATAGACAAAAATTTCAAGGTTTGAGAACAATGAAATGAAAGATTTGTTTCGGGACAAAATGATTGTGTTTGTTTAAAAACTTTTTCGATGTTATTAAGTTTCCTTGAATAAAAGGAAATATAAGTATAAATGATTAATTCATATTTATCAGAATAAAATTTTACATGACCTATTTGCTCATAGTATATGCCACTACTAGTTTTTATTGGTTGAATCTCGAAAGAAGAAACTTCCTTTATTAACAAGATGATTAATCTGGAAGAGAAGATAATGGTTTTAGTCTATTGACATGAACACGAACAAATTTATTTTTGATTTTAATTGTAACGTTTTGATTTTTGTGAACTTTAATTATTTTGTAAGGACCCTTAAAGTTCGGGCTAAGCTTTTTGCTTTTACCAGGTTTACTGTCAGTAGACTCTAAATAAACTTCATCATCTATTTTATATTCGTATGTGTTAACATTTTTGTCATAATGTTGTTTTGAATTTTGCTTTGAGCGCATTATATTATCACGTGCAATTTGATGAGTTTTGTTTCGTCTATATTTTAAGGAGTCATGATACGAATCATAAGAATACCTAAACTCTGGGTTGGATGTAATTGAACTTGGAAGAATAGCTTTGTATCCAAAGAGTAATTCAAAAGGCGTAAATTGTGTAGAAGCATGGACACTTGTATTATAGGCAAACATTGCTAGCGGAATATACTCATTCCAGTCTGTTTGGTTGGAGTTGATAAAATGCTTTAAGTAATCTTTCAAAGTTGAGTGCGAGCGTTCTAATGCTCCATTAGTTTGCGGGTGATAAGCAGTAGCAAACTTGTGTTTGATATGTAATAGTTTAGATACATTTTTCATTAGATCTGAGGTAAAGTCAGATCCCTGATCAGTGAGAATACTTTTAGGTATACCGAACATGGTAATGAAATGCACAAGGTTTTCTCCTACTGTTTTAGCTTCATGATTCTGTAATGGAATTGCATAGGAATACTTAGTAAGGTCATCTTGCATAGTTAATACAAATTTTGAACCATCCTCACACAAAGGTAATGGACCGACTATGTCTAGTGCTAACCTTTCAAACGGTTGAAAGCTTGTACTCGTTATTTCCATTGGAGCTTTATGTTTTTTCCTAATGGTTTTATCTATCTGACACGAAGTACAATTTTTAATATACCTTTGAATGTCTTTCCTCATTTTTGGCCATTTATATTTGACAGAAATTCGCTTAAACATCCTGTGGTAACCACAATGCCCTGAAAGAGGACTATCATGGTTCTCTTTTAAGATAATAGGAATTTGATCGCTCATTGGATTTGTAATAGTATCGTTAAATAAAACTATTTTTATATTTGAATTTCGGAAAACAAACAATATTATCTGTTTACATTTATCATATTTAAACTGGTTGAAATCATCAACAGGATTAGCGATTGCTATTGAATTGATATTATCTTTCTCTAATTCAATTTTTAGATTTTGTATGGTATAAAAGAAATCCGCGTATAGGGGTTTTTCGAAGTACATATGTTTGATAAAACAATGATATATATTTTTTTCATTTTTGTTTTGAGATTTGGAGATGGAATGGAGCCCATGAGAAGAGTTAATAATTATTTCTGGATTTTTCGACAATGATAAAATATCATTCATATAAGGATTTTCTTCGGAAAGATCAGTTGCAGTTAAATATGCTATATGATGTTGACATTTAAGTATAGTTTCTGAACTTTCGGTAAAATCATAGATATTTGGAGTAAGCGAATTGTAATAGAATTTAACGTAAACTTCAAATGATTCTTTTATCTCGGTAAACAATACATTATTATTTGAATTTATTCGTGATAAGCAGTCGGCATTCATATTGACACGACCAGGCTTATAAACAATTTCGTAATCATATTGCTCGAGCTTTAGTCTCCAGCGGACTAATTTTGAACCAGGATCTCTAACGTTGAATAACCACACTAGTGGTCTGTGATCCGTAACGATTTAAAACCAGTGACCATAGAGATATGGTCTAAAATGATTTGTAGCCCATACAATGGCTAATAATTCTCATCCAGTCGTACTGTAATTAGATTCTGAACGATTAAGTGTTCAGCTTGCATAGGCAATAGGCAAATCAGTACCTATTGCACCTTGGCTAAGGACTGCTCCAATTGAAAAATTGGAGGCATCGGTTGTAACGATAAATTCCTTAGAGAAATCTGGATACTGTTATAATGGTTCTGTAGTCAGTATTTTCTTCAAAATATTAAAAGAATTTTCTTGGTCTTTTGACCAAACGAATATAGCATCCTTTTTTAGAAGTTTGGTTAAGGGTCTAGTAATAAAAGAGAAATTTTGAATAAACCGACGGTAATATCCAGCTAATCCAAGGAAGATTTTAATATCTTTTGGATTTTTAGGAGTAGGATAGGATAAAACATCTTTTATTTTCTCGGGATTAGGTTTTACTCCATCTTTTGATATGACATGACCCAAATATGCTACGTCTGTATGCATGAATTCGCATTTATCAGGCTGTAATTTGAGATTATGCATTCTAATTCGATTGAATATTTTTTTTAACTTCATTTCATGATCTTGAATATTGGACGCGTAAATGACAATATCATCGAGATATACGAAACAATATAATCCTTGATATCCTGAAAGAACTGAATCCATTAACCTTTGAAAGGTCGCAGGAGCGTTCTTCAACCCAAAAGGCATTCGATTAAACTCGAAGTGTCCTAATGGTGAAGAAAAAGCTGTTTTAGAAGTATCGTTTGAATTCACTTTGATTTGATGGAAGCCAGAGGCTAAATCAAGGGTTGTGAAATAAACGGAATGACCTAATTGATCGAGGATTTCAGATATGTGCGGGAGAGGATATGCATCTCCTATAGTAACATTGTTTAATTTTCTGTAGTCTACAACTACACGCCATTTTTGAGCGCCGGAAGCATCCTGTTTCTTGGGAACTACCCAAAGAGGTGCAGACCATGGGGATTTGGATGGTTTGATAACATTTTGATCAAGCATTTGCTTAATCTGTCGTTTCACTTCGCTTTTATGAGCTTCTGCATAATGATATGTTTTAGCAGCGATTTGGGGTGAAGATCCTGTATTGATATCATGTGCTATGGTATCTGTACAAGTCAAAGAATCTCCTTCTAAGAAAAATATGTCATTAAACTCTTGACAAATTTTCAGTAACGAAGTTTTTTCTTCATCATTTAGATGTGAAGTTCTAATATTTTTTAAGAGTTCATGCTCTCTTGTATAAGAAATATTTTTTGGATGATTGCTTGAACTTGATTTATTAAAATTTTCTGGAATAGGTTCAAGACATAATTTGATTTCTGAAAGAGTATAATTTTCTTCAGTAGTATTTAAAATAGAAGCATACGCTTTAGATTTAGAGCCGACTTTAGTAACAGCTTTACTTAAAAATACTCCGTTTTTAAAACTATATTAGGTAAAATACCTTCTTTGATTTCTGGATTTTGAACTATAACCTCAATAAGAGTTTCAGTTCTAGGTTTAAGAATTTGAATATCATTGATTTTATTTTCGGTTTCTTAAAGAATAGGAATTTTTTGCTTGTCAACTATAATCATGTGATTTTCGTAGTCAATTGAAGCTTTATATGCTTTTAAGAAGTCATTGCCTAAAATTCCGTCAAAAAGAATGTTTGAATTCCGATTTAGAACATGAAATTGGTGATTAAAGAACTTTCCTGATATTTTCAAAGACAGAAAAGAACAACCACTCGTTTCTATTTAGTGATCAGGACTTATACCATTAATGGTAATTTTATTATTAAGATATACCACTGTGTTTTCTTTTAAAGACTTTGCTTTAACTATAGATACATTTGCTCCAGTATCGATAAGAAGTTTGAGTTTAGCGTTTTTTGAAGAGTCACATAATATAGAGATAGTTGAGGAACATTTTCCTTCAAGTAAAATTTGCTCTTCTTTAAATGGATGATTAAAAATGTTGCTTGTTTTATTTATTCTTCCAGCAGAGCAACTACTGTTGAAGAATTTGAACGGTTTTTTGGATTTTGATTTGAAATTGAAATATTCTGTTGTTTTTTATTATTATTGTATGTTCGTTTACGGCATTCCTCGATTAGATGACCATATTTTTTACAATATTTGCAATGTTTTTGGTTAGGACCGTAAGATTTGGGACTATTTAAGTAAACGGAGTTTGAGCAAGAAGCTTGATTGATCTGTTTTGAATTATTTCGAGGTGGATTTTGATACATTTTTTGAACCTGTTCTTCAGCTATAGCAATTGATATTGCTTCATTAAGTGTTTTAATTTCTCTTATCCTAAGAGAATTTGATATCCGTGGTAAGGAAAAGAAAATGAATCGATTTATAGCTATCTCATTCAGCATCTCTAACTTTCCAGTAAGGTGAGCACCTTCTGGTGTAGCATTTATGGTTCGTTTTAAAAGCGTTTCCACTCGATAAACGAATTGTGCAACGGACTCATCAACATTTTGTTTTAGATTTGTTAAATCACATAGAAGTTGGGAGTAATGTTTCTTGTCTTGATACATTGTTTTAAGAAATGCTTTGAGCTCATCCCAATCTTTAAAAGTTCTATTGACACAAGCCGCTTTGGCTTTGCCAGAAATTTGCGTTTGTATTAGTCTAACAGAATGTATTTTTGGGTTGCATTTGCCAGGCCAAAGGCTTTGTTACAATCTGCAATATACTATTTATATCATCATCCGACATGATTTTATTTTATTCAATGAATCACAAGAACGCACAATTAGCACAATAAGCACAATTTTATTAAACCAAATGCGAAACAAAAAAATGTGATTTATCAAGTACTTACATTGATATGAACACCATACTTGATCTGATTTGAATTAATTAATTATATAATTTTTTTTTTTATAATCTTTTCTTCTGACACCAATTTGTGAAGTATTTTATAAATCAAAATGAAACACTCTTGTTTGGAGGGTAATACAGGAATGATATTTTATTCTTAATAAAATTATAGCAAAGCGTTAGTAATAAAGAACAAATAAAAGAATGTGCTGTGTGCACCAAATTGGAATTGTGTGGAAATGAGTTTGAGTGGGTAGAGTAGAGATAAAGTATAAAGTATCATACAGAGTATATAATAAAATGCAACGATGCAATGAGAAGATTTATATTAAAAGATATGTGTATGTAAAGTATACATAACAATTGCGGAAGAACAAAATGAAAAAATAGGAGATATTAGGCTAGTAATTATTATTACATTTTGGTTGAATTAAATTCAATGTTATTAAGATTGGATAATATCACTATAATAAAATTAAAATAAGTTTTTCTTGTGAAAATAAAAAGTTAAAAATTTATATAACAGAAACACAACTTGCGTAACATTTAAGCAATTTTGTTTATAAGCTATTGTAAACGAAATCACTTTCACATTCCTACTTTAAACAGTACAAGTATATAAGTATTATACATGCAAAAACTCGTTTTTTTTTGTTCAAATTGTGTATTTAAAATTTCCCTTAAAATTTAAAAACATAAAAAATTACCGTAAATTTTATATTTGGTTGATAAGATGTGTGAATTTAAATATTTTATTTTTTTTGGTGTTAATTTATTATTATGTTGGTATGTGTAGCGGTTTTGGACAAAATGTTACCCCCTATTTATAAACACGAAACAACAATGATTGAACGCTAACACACCGCATAACTCGTAATTTCTATTAATAAATGTGTGTTACGTTCAAATGATGAAATAAATACGATATAAATTTCACTCACAGAAATCGGCAAAATAACTTTATAATATTAATTTCTGTAAATGTTCCCTTTCCAGAGAACATTATCACAATACGCTCTCTTTTCACATTTCAAGTCAGTGCTGTCGCATGAAATAACTTAATTTTATTTATTCCTATTATTAATTTGAACTCTGAACAGAGAACACTGTTTTAATTCAATATATAGTTGGTGACGAGGATGGGTTTCGACAATTCGAACTATTTGTTGCAGCACAAAACGTTGATGATGACCACAGAAAGAAGGACTGGTTACTATATTTGATAGGACAAAAAGCTAAAGACATTTTCTTGAATTTGCCAGATGATTTAATAGATGAAAACACACGCAGAAGCCCGCAACAAACTTCATTCCATTTCAAAACAATGTGTACGCAACTGCTGTTAAGACATTCAGTGATTTCTTTGAACCTAAGAGAAACGTAAGTTTTGAGCGTCATATTTTTCGTAAAATGCACCAAGGACAAAAAGAACGTTTCGATACATTTACCATGTGCCTGTGCATTCAAGCTGATTTCTGTGATTTTGGTGATCAGATTGACCAAAATATTAAAGACCAAATCACAAGCAGTTGCGAATCTGAAAAACTATGTCGCAAAATATTGGAACGTTGGGATCAAAGTTTAAACGTCAAGATGGTTCGAATTTTTAAAACAGTAAATGAACAACACAAAGATCTAACAAACAAAGAAAGAACAGAGCCCATTGGATCGGGAGAAACAACCGATGTTTGTAAAATTGATACCAAATCCAATCAACGTCAATTCAATACCAATTTTAGAAATTCTTTTGTTGAATGTGGTCGATGTGGTCAAAAAGGTCATATTGCCACTGACGAAAAATGTCCTGCTCGGGGAAAAGCTTATCATACTTGCGGTAGAAAATATCATTTCTCCAATAGATGCCGTTCCCAAAAGAGGAAATCAGAACAAAAATATTCAAATAAGAACAAATTCAAACGTCAAGATGAACAAGTGAATTTAGTTAACAGTTACAAGAACTACGATGATATTTTCTGCAACATCAATGATTTATCCAGCAGCTACAAACTGTGGTGCAAAATTGTTGTTATTGAATCAGAAGTAATTGTCTCTATTGTTGATAGAGACACATGGGTTGAATTAAAAGCAAACAATGTCAATTCTTTATTTATAAAGAAGGATGTTGATGTTAATTTCAGAGCATACGGTGGCTATAATTTCTTGGGAAGGTTTCGTGCTATCAAAGCAGTTGGCCAAATCGGAATTGAAGCAAATGGGGAGAGTACGATTACTTTGGCGCCAAGAATTGATAACGGTTTTTTGAAGAACAGTTCAATACAAGAATTTTTTACTATGGGTGGGGGGGTCTTTCTTCCTCCGTTTGGGCGGGAGGGGCAATTTAATAAAAACAGTGCTAAAAATTTAAAACAAATATTAAAAAATAACGGTAATACTAACAACTAAGTTTTATATCTCTTTTTAAACCCAATACTTTTTTCTATTAGATGTTTTTTAAATCAATTGAAAAATTTGCATAGTCTTTGAAAAACGGACTTTAAACTCAAAAATTGCGAAAAAAAAGGTAAAAAAAACTTTGAAGTGTGATTTTTCAAAACTGTAAAATAAAATACTATTTTTTTTTATAAAATTCGTTGCTCATATTAATTTTAAATCATAAACTGGAAACAAAATGATTTTATGTTTTCTGGTTTTTGAGAAAATGGAAAATTACTAAAGCGTATAAACAGTGATGGGGGTCTATCTCCCTCCGCCCAAACGGAGGGAGATAGACCCCCCACCCATAGTAAAAAATGCTTGTATTGATCTGTTCTACAAAAAACAGTTATTAATTCTTGGCGCCAAAGTTATCGTACTCGTGGTAAGCAAATTTTTAAGTTGCCAACTAGCTTGGAAAATTACTTATAGGATATAAAACTGCATTTAAATTTGGAATACTCAAGATTGGTAATAAATCAAATAAACTTGGAAAAAATAAAAATATACAAGTGGAAATACCTATAAAACTTGAAGTGAATCCAGTCCAATAACCATATCAAAGAGTTCCAGCTCCTTTTAAAAAAATTATTGATGCAAAGATTGATGAATTGTTACAAAAAGGAATAATCGAGAAAGCTTAACAATCGAGATGGATTTCCCCGTTAGTAATAGTTCAAAAAAGAGATGGTGTTTGAATTTGTGTATGTTCGGAATAACTTGTGCCCCGGAAATTTTTGAAAAAATTATGGAGCGGATTCTTAAAGGTTGTGATGGATGCCTGATTTTCATAGATGATATTATCATCACAACATAAAGTTGAACTTCGAATGTGTAAATATAAACAAATAAAGTTTAAAAGTATATTTTTAAAGAAATTATTGTCTAAAGTGTTACAGATTGAGTGAGAGTTTTGAAAAACTTAAATTTATTTATTCATCATCATCGGCTCGACAACCGGGGTCCGTTCCTGGCCTCCTTCAACAAGTCTCTCCACCTATCCCGGTCTCGAGCCGACGCCATCTAGTTTCGCACCCCAAGTCCCGGGCGTCCTGGTCTACGCCATCTCTCCAGCGCAAGCATGGTCTACCACGCTGTCGTCTGCCATAGAATGTACCACAAAGAACTTTCCGAGCAGGTTCCTCTTCGCTCATGCGAGCTAGGTGCCCTGCCCACCGAAGTCTACCGAGCCTAATTTTTTTCACTATATCTGCTTCAAGGTAGATTGCGTACAATTCATGATTGTATCGTCTCCGGAATCGTCCTTCCTCACATATGGGGCCAACAATTCTCCTTAAGACTTTTCTCTCGAACGCGGCTAAGAGGTCAGAGTGCCTTTTGCTAAGCACCCAAGTCTCGGATCCATATGTGAGTACTGGCAGGACCATGGTCCTGTACAGCAGTAGTTTTGAAGTTATGGTGAGATTTCTGGATTTGAAGAGCTTTGACAGACTGTAGTAGGCTCTGTTGGATTTGAGAAGCCGCCCGCGTATTTCTTCTTCTATATTGTTATCGGCTGCTACTATTGACCCAAGTTATTTAAAGGATTGCACCACTTCAAATTCGTGCTCCGCTACCTTGATTGTTTGACCAACTGTTCCTCTCGCATTCGACGCAACCATGTACTTTGTTTTACCTTCACTAATGTGCAGCCCCAGATTTTGTGCCGCCTGCTCGATCTGGATGAAGAAATCGTGTACAGCTTGCTCGGTTCTTCCGATGATGTCAATGTCGTCTGCGTAAGCCAATATCTGGCTGGACCTGTTGACGATGGTCCCTCTTGTAGCCGTGCCAGAGTCACGGATTGCTTTCTCCAACGCCAGGTTGAAGAGGAGGCAGGCCAAACCATCCCCTTGTCGGAGTCCATTAAAGATGTTGATTGGTCTGGATAGCAATCCGGCTATTTTTACTTGGCTTGTTACGTTGGTCATGGTCAACCTACATAGTCGTGTCAATTTATTTGGGATGCCAAATTCTCTCATGGCTTTGTAAAGTTCTACCCTGGCTATGCTATCATAGGCGGCCTTAAAGTCTATAAACAGGTGGTATGTTGGGATGTTAAATTCTAGACATTTTTCCATCGCCTGCCTAAGGGTAAAGATCTGATCAGTTGTTGATTTGCCTGGAATGAAACCACACTGATATTGTCCGATGATGGTTTTAGCGTATGGGGTTATCCGGTCTTGTAGGATAGAGGAGAGTATCTTATAGGCGGTACTCAACAACGTGATACCTCTATAGTTGCTGCATGTTGTGACATCTCCTTCTTTCTTATGTATTTGGCATATTATACCTTTTTGCCAGTCTTCTGGCATTTCTTCATGCTCCCACACGTGCACTATAATATCATGAATTGCCGGACGTAGAGCTGGCCCACCGTGTTGAAATAATTCGGCTGGTATACCATCAGCTCCTGGGGCTTTGTTTTTCTTTAGCCGGTCTATAGCCTTCTCAACCTCTTCTATGCTTGGTGACGGCAACATAGGGTATTCGTCTTGAAGCAGTGGAGCCTCCACTTCTGCAGTGAGTTGACCATTTAGCAATTCATTAAAGTACACTTCCCATCGCTCCAGTATGCTTTGTGGATCGGTGATCAGATTTCCCTCTCCGTCCTTGCAGTATGTGCATCGTGGTGTGTACTGCGTCATGTTTCGGACAGATTGGTAGAACTTCCGCGCCTGGTGCGGACCTAGCTCTCGGCTTTTTTCTATTTCACAGATTAAGTTCTTCTCCCAGGCTAATTTTTTCTGTCTGTGAAGCCGTTTTTCTATTCTTCTGAGCTCTTTATATTCTTCTTCGCGTGCCCGCGTTCTATGAGATTGCTGCATTGCTCGGTACGCAACATTCTTACGTTCAGTCGCTAGCTTGCATTCATCATCAAACCAGTCGTTCCGATTTCTACGACTGCTGCCTAAGATGGAGTTGGCAGTACTAATGACAGTATTCTTAAGGCGTGTCCACTTCTCATCTACGCCCAGCATACTGGCCCCAGAACTTACTCTCCCTAAATCAAGCGATTCTAGGGCGAGTCCTAACGCATTACCAAAGGTGTTACTGGCATTTTCATTGCGCAGGGCAGCCGTGTTGATTCGAACTTGATCGGCGGATGCAATACGTCTTCGCAAGGCAATCCGCCCTCGGAAGACCATACCAACAAGATAGTGATCCGAGTCGATATTGGCGCCTCGGTACGTTCGTACCGTCATCAAGTTCGAGTAGTGGCGACGGTCTATCAACACGTGGTCTATTTGGTTACGAGTGACTCCATCAGGTGATACCCAGGTGGCTTTGTAGATATCTTTTCGCGGGAACCTGGTACTCGCAACGACCATGTTTTCGATGCTGCCAATTCTAAGACTCGAAGTCCATTGTCATTAGTGTTCTCATGCAAACTATGGGTGCCTGCGTAATGCCTGAATACCGGCTCCCGACCTATTTTTGCGTTCAAATCCCCAAGGATGATTTTTACGTCATACCTTGGACAGGCGTTAATGAGGCTAATGTTCGTAAATTTGCCTCGCACGCGAAGGGTGCATAGCCTTTCGCTTATAGCGTTAAAGCCGATGATGGTAGACTTCATTTTTTCGCTGACTAGGAAGCCTACCCCGAGCACATGGTGTTTTGTATGACAGCTGTAGTATACGTCATATTCTTTCTTCTGTAAAACACCATTCCCTGTCCATCTGATTTCTTGTAGTGCTGTTATGTCAGCTCTATATTTTGACAGGGCATCGGCTAGCTGCTGAGCAGCTCGAGCTCTATAGAGCGATCGTACGTTCCATAAGAAAATTCGTAAATCGTTTTGCCGTTTTCGTTGCGTTGGTTGTCGTCGTGAGATCAGTCCGTTTCCGAGGCTTGTTGTCGGGTTCGTAATTCTAAATTTTACGGAACAGGGAATTAACCTGTTGCCAACCTTAGGAACTAGCCTGATCATATTAGCCAAACCTTTTTTAAAAGGCTTGTTACTAGCGGCCGCCGCAAAGAGGCTATGATCACACTTCCACCAGTCCCGAATATTTACGGCACTTGCATGTTTTTATATGCTACATGTTATTCCCCCTATTCGTCTGATGGCTGACCGCCAAATTTATTTATTAAATCTATAAAATTTAGGTTTCTATAGCTCCTTTTGGGGCTATTCTTTTAAACTCTTCCAATCATCAATTTAATTAACAATTTCAGCTCTTATAAATTACAAATTTTAATGTTTTAGGTTGGAAGCTTCGAGGCACCACAAGATAATTTTCGATTGATTAAAAATGAATTGCATATTAGGAGAGAGAAAGAAAACATTTATGACATTCAGATAAGTTTTGGGAAGTGTTCGGGTGACGAAGATCGGAAGTGTTTAGAAATGGGAATTTGAAATTATGTAGTGGGTGCGTTCGAACAAACAATTTTATTAAGCGATGTATGTAATTGTTAATTCGTATTATCGCGATCGATTTATACCTGTTGAATAAATGAATATCCACTACATCACCCTCCCCCAATCGAGCCCCCCTCCTTGAGATCAATAAATTAAAATAAAAAGCTTGGTGTCATATTGACCGACACACTAAATACAGTGCGCTGGTTTTAGTCGGTCGATGGAAATAATAACATCTTTGTTTTTAATTTGTACTACGAAATATTTTCTTAAACGACGAATGACTTTATATGGACCCTCATATGAAGGTGCAAGGCCGGTTTTGACTTTGTCAGTTCTCACGAAAACTTTTTTGCATTCGTTCAAATGCTTTGGTATAAAAATGTCTTGTTCTGTTTGTCTAGTTTCTGTTAATATAAGGTTTCTCATCACATTCCTCAGTCTTTCTATTAACAGGTCTGCAGAAATTTCTTGTTTTTCATTGTTAATGAAAATTTCTCCAGGGAGTCTGAGGTTCTGGCCATATACCATTTCAGCCGCAGAAGAGTTCAATATTACATCTAGCTTTAAGTGAGCATTTAAGCTGCCTATGGAAACGTTCGACCATGCCATTATCTTGCGGATGATAAGGCGTAGTATGTATTTTATGAACACCAAGTAGCCTTGAAAGTCCTCTGAATAGTTTGGACTCAAATTGACTTCCTTGGTCCGTGGTAATTTTCAAGGGTACGCCGAAACGAGATATGAAATATTCTACAAATGTTTTCGCTACGGAATTGGCTGTTATGTCAACTAGAGGATAAGCTTCTGGCCATCGCGTAAATCTATCAACAGCTGTTAGGATGTATGAGAAACCGTTAGATGAAGGAAGAGGTCCTACCAAGTCGATGTGAATGTAGTCTAATCGTCCTTTTGGGACTTCAAATCTACCATATTCTGACTTGGTGTGTCTTTTAATTTTAGATTTTTGACACCCTAAACACGATCTGGTCCAGCTGTTGATATCTTTATTAATGTTTGGCCAGAAGTATCGATCTGAAATGAGTTTTCGTGTAGCGCGTATACTTGGATGAGAGATCCAATGAAGAATGCTGAAAACTTTGAAACGCAAAGCGCTGGGAATAAAAGGCCTGTTTTTGTTGGTCGAGATTTCACAATATATTTTTACGTTTGGGAATTTAAATTCCATAAGTGAGAATGAAGATTTTTCGGTTTGTTCTTTTTTTAAAAGTTCTTTTAGTTCTGAGTCAGTGGACTGTAACTTGGCGATTGTTTCTAAATCTAATTCTTGATTCTTTATGGCAGATATTTCAGGAATATGAAGACGAGAAAGGGCGTCTGCGACAACATTGTCTTTTCCCCTATTGTGCTGTATATTGGAGGTGAACTGAGAAATAAAGTCTAGGTGACGTGTTTGTCGCGGACTTCTTTCGGTTTTGCTGGTTAACGCATAGGTTAGTGGCTTATGATCCGTTAATATTGTGACTTCACGCCCCTCGACAAAGAATCTAAAATGTTTGATAGCTGAATATTTAGCTAGTAACTCACGGTCGAAAGCTGAGTATTTAGTTTTGGAATCCTTGAGCTTTTTCGAAAAAAAATGCTAACGGCTGCCAAGATTGAGCAATTTGCTGCTGTAGGACTGCACCAACAGCTGTATCCGATGCATCAGTGGCAATACTGAACATTCCATTATGGATCGGATGAGCAAGAAGAGTGACCTTGGAAAGAGCTTCTTTGGCGTCACTAAAAATGCGGTCAAGATTCTCAGGCCATGAAAAAGATTTTTTAGATTTTTAAGACTTGTTAGCAAAGCTAAATGTGAATGAAGTGGAGCGATTATCTGCGCAAATTTAGGAATAAAACGATGATAGTAATTTATCATTCCTATAAAACGTTGAATCTGCTTAATTGACGTTGGTGTTGTAAATTTTAAGATGGCCTCAACACGATCTTTTGAAGGGGAAATACCTTCAGCGTTGATAAAGTGGCTCAAAAATTCTAGAGAAGAAACACCTAAAACGCACTTTGAAAGGTTAATGTTAACGCCATATTCTTCCAGTCTTTTGAAAAGTATTTCGAGATGAAGTGTATGTTGTTCTACATCTTGACTGGCGATAAGAACATCGTCAATGTATGCGAAGACGAAATCAAGACCAAGACAAACTTCGTTAATGAAACGTTGAAACGTTTGTACGGCGTTTCGAAGTCCGAATGGCATTCGGAGCCATTCGAATAAACTAAAAGGTGTGGTTATTGCCGTTTTATGAACGTCTTCAGGCGCGACTGGGATGAGATGGTAAGCTCTTACAATGTCAAGTTTTGAGAAAATTTTGCAGCCGTATACATTCATGGAAAAGTCTTGAATGTGGTGGATTGGGTGACAGTCTGGTACCGTGGCAGCATTAAGTCTGCGGTAATCCCCACAAGGTCTCCAATCCTGGTTATTCTTCTTCTTCACCATATGTATGGGTGAGCATGTGCTCGAAGAAGATGGCTGACACATTTTTAATTGCATCATGTGTTGAAACTCAGTTTTTGCTGCTTTATGCCTAGAAGCATCGAGTCGTCTAGGACTAGAAACTGGAAGTTGGCCTTTTGTGACAATGTGGTGATCTATCGTGTGCTTGACTGGCGCAAAATAGTTTGGTTCCCTTGTTAGACCAGGAAACTTTTTTAATATTGTGTTGTAATCGTTGGTTATTTGAAAATGTTTAGGGCTCGGATCGTTTGTTCTTATAGGGGATGCACATGTTTGAAGTTAAGTGAGCGGATCTATTAACTTTTTGTTCCTTGTGTCTACCAGCAAGTTAAATTTTGCCAAGAAATCGGCGCCTAATATTGGCCTGTTTACTGAAGCTTATATGAAAGAGTGTACAAGATTTCTCCTTAAACCAATATCGAGGTTTAATAATTTTGAACCGAATGTTGGAATTGTTGTTCCATTGGCTGCTGATAGTAAGTATAAAGGATCTTGGGATGTCGATCCTTTTCTATTACTATATGGAAGAACTGATAGATCCGCCCCTGTGTCGACCAGGAAAGTGAGATTTGAATTTTTATCTTTTATGAACAAGCGGCGACTTAAAGGAATCTGCAGGTTTGCCGCTGCAACAGCAGGCTTCTCTAGTTTGGGTTACCGGTGTGCTTTTTGGAATTTTGTTTTTCGAAATTGCAAGGCTTGTCGCATTTGTTTGCATTTTTGCGATAACGCCTATGATACCAACAAATATCTGATTCCGAATTGGAATTAGCGCGACTGTGAGAACGACTGTTCTTGTTTCTAAAATTTTGATTTGATTTGCTTCTACTGCGTGAACGTGACTTGAAAGATAAGGCTTCAATCATCGACTCAATCTTATCAAGTCTTCGTTCAAATTCATTGGCACTATTCGAGGTACTATGATTCAGCTGAGCTGAAGAAATACTTGATATACTTGCACTCTGGGATGCCTCATAGATTTTGTCCGCGAGAGAAGCTAACTCATCTAAAGTTTTTGTACCTACCGAAAGTAAAGCTATATTTATGGCTTGTGGCAGTCGACGCATCCACAAATTTTTAATTATGTCATCGTTAAAAGTAGTACCGGCTAACATTTTCATCGAACGCAAGACTTCTGACGGCTTTCGGTCACCAATATCCGCTTTGTCGATAAGTGTTTCTAATCGTTTTATCTCAGAAATTGAATGGCGTTCTATTAATGCCGTTTTTAAAACGAGATACTTTTCGGTGCTTTGTGGGTTTGAAAGAATATCAATTACTGAGTCACAGGTGTCTGGTTGCAGAGAAGCGACCGTGAGACAATATTTTGTCTCGGAACTAGATATCCTGTGCACCGTAAATTGTGCCTCGGCCTGTATGAACCAAGTGATAGGATTAGTGTTACAAAAAGTTGGAAGTCGGAGTTTAATTGACTCTACGAAAGGAGGACTCGTTTGGGTTTGCGTGAGGTGGCCGGTAGTGTTTTTGAGTTCCTGAAGGATCTGTCATTTTGGTTTTAGTTCCAGTCATAAATGGAAAACTCGGAAATAAAAACGAAATTCTAGAATAAATTTCAAAGGAAAATTACGAAATTGATTCAATGTCCCGTGACAGAATGAATTTGTTGAATAACTTTGTAATAAACTTGTTTGTTTGAACGTTCACACTAAAGCTTTAAAACCGAACGCGAAATAATTTTTTTTTTGCAATAGAAATTAAACTTTGAAAAAAAATTTTTAACCTTGAACGCGGTGAATCTGAATGCATATATGTATATATGCAATAAAAGTATAAAAATATGAAAAATATAGTATGGAATATGAAAATATAATATATAATGATTGTAAAATTGTGTGCTGTTGCTATTAACTCAAAACTCTCACCTGTACAATTTTGATCTTTAAAATTTTGTTTTTCTTGATGATGACTATGTTGACCTGCTTTCTGCTTTTCTGGTTGGGCGCTGTTGTTGTTGTTGTTATCCTGGAACGTGCGCTGATGACTTGTTAATTATGTAGGTACTTAGTAGTACCTGCTGCTGTTCTGGTTGGGCGCTGTTATTATCTTCCTGGAACGTGTGCTGATGTTTATAATTATCTGTAGTAGGTGATGGCAAGTTTTTATTTTAATAAAAAATCTTGGAAAAAAAAATTTTGCGAAAGTTATTTGTTCCAAAAAAAACTTTGCGAAAAAAAATTTTTGGGCTACGTCTTGCAAGTTATTTATTCCAAAAAAAAAACTGCGAAAAAAATTGGCTCCGTCCTGGCAAGTTATTTATTCCGAAAAAAAACTTTAGAAAAAAAATTTTGGATATGTCACTGCAATTTATTTGTTTCCCAAAAAAATTTTGCGAAAAAAAAATGATGATTCCGTTGTGGCAAAAACTTTTCCAAAAATAATATTTGGAAAAAATTATCGTAGCGGTGCGGAGATACGATAAACGGTGGAGGTAGAGCGATGGTATATGATGGTGGTGGAACGATTAAAGATGTTGGCGAAGCGACGGTAGATAATGGTAGAGTAGAGTTGGTGTTGAAGCTTCTGTGCCGGTGGTGGCGGTGACAAGAATGTTGGCGAAACTTCCGCGTGTATGGTCAATGATGGGGTGGCACTTCGTAGATCGGTAGCACTTGCCGTTGGACACACTTGGTGGTGGCAAACAATGTGCTATTTCAGAACGTTGGCGACACGGTGGTGAGAAAAATATAGTGGCACTTATGAACGTTCGTCCGGCGGACGGTGGCGACGGAGTGCTTTTTCTGGATGTGGTGATTGGTGATGATTCCCAAAATATTTTGCGACACGGCAATGGTGATGAAAACGATGGCGGTGTTAATTGAATAACTTTTTGTTGCAGTAATGGCAGTAGAAATCGGTAAAATTATTAAGAAAAATGTGCGTGCTTGTTGCACAACTGTATTTTCTTATTTCACTGCTATTTTTACCGTCGTTGTTTTGGCGGCGTGCTATCGGGTTGCAAACTGGTGAACAAAATTCTTTTACCGTTGCCGTTGTCTCAAACTGTGCCTTGGGAATGTACCAGAATTCCACAAAAAAATATTTCCTTGCTTCAAATGGCGATGTTCTGTGTCGGGGTCACCAATATAGCTCCTTTTGGGGCTATTCTTTTAAACTCTTCCAATGAAAGAAAAAGGACACAAATGACTACTTTAAAGAAATCAATTTAATTAACAATTTCAGCTCTTATAAATTACAAATTTTAATGTTTTAGGTTGGAAGCTTCGAGGCACCAGCACACAAGATAATTTTCGATTGAATAAAAATGAATTGCATATTAGGAGAGAGAAAGAAAACATTTATGACATTCAGATTAGTTTTGGGAAGTGTTCGGGTGACGAAGATCGGAAGTGTTTAGAAATGGGAAATTGAAATTATGTAGTGGGTGCGTTCGAACAAGCAATTTTATTAAGCGATGTATGTAATTGTTAATTCGTATTATCGCGATCGAAATTATGTAGTGGGTGCGTTCGAACAAGCAATTTTATTAAGCGATGTATGTAATTGTTAATTCGTATTATCGCGATCGATTTATTCCTGTTGAATAAATGAATATCCTCTACAAATATAATTCAAAACTGTTCACATTTCACATAACGTCATATACCTTCATATTTAACATAACATAAATTTGCATTAACGGAAATCTCTACTAGATGAACCAAAATAAAAGAAAAGTCAACGAAACATCTCCTGAAATCTACCCAGCAACACAAAAAAAAGATAAAAATATGTCTTCATTAGTCGGATCTATGACTATTGACGAATTAAATATTTTGTTCTCCTCAAATCTCAAAAATGTTGCTACCAAGGATGACATTTCAGAGTTGTGGTGCGAATTAAGTGAGGATAGGAGGGAGAATGGCCAATTGAAAGAGACGGTGGATGCACTCGGCAAAAGATGCAATTTGCTCCAAGATGAAATAGACCAGCGTAAGCTATCCGCAAATGAATCCAACTTAATCATCAGATTGAAAAATGGATCCGCTGATCCAATATCAAAAGCCGAGAACATTTGCAGAAATATATCCGCCACTGAAAATGTTATCACTGCACAAGAGATGCGACAGATTGCTATTAACAATGATTTTGTTACTGTTTTGGCTGAGTTCAGGAGTAAGCAATCTGCATTTCAAGTTCTCAAAAATGCACAAAAACTAAATGGAACTTGAATTTCTATTAGCCGAGACTACCCACTTAAAATTCGACAAAAACGCACCAAGCTTTTGCAATTGCGCAAGCATATTCAAGACAAACAACCACGATTAAAAATGTCCCTGCGCGACGATAAATTGCGAGTTGAAGATGCAGTTTTTCAATGGGATGATGGGCAGCAAAATTTTTTCACAGATAAGGAAGATCTAATGAAAAATGTATTGTACAAATATAATTTGGATGAACATTTCTTCGAAAATATCTATTTACAGATTGTTCATAACAATCAAAACCAAAACACACGAGCTGTCAATAACCAACGAAATATGTCAGATGAATATAGCTGCGGTTCATCAACGTCGAAATCTACTACAATGGGGGAAAACGGAGTAGAGCAATGTGGAGCTTAGCATTCAAGTGTTAAAACTTTACCTAATTCAATTTAAGTTATAATATTGGAGGTTTAAGTAATAAATTAGAAGTAATAGATTTTATAAGTTTTGTTAATCAGTATGAAATAATAATATTAATTGAAACACATGTAACTATTGAACATTGTTAAAATTTGAACTAAATTTCGGTGAATACAACTTAAGGTGGATACCAGCAACTAAAATAAATAGGAAGGGTCGTGCTAGTGGAGGTATACTCATAGGCTACAAGCATAATCTTTGAAGCATCAATTGCTCTTACAAGCAAACAGGAGACTTGATTTCAGTGGAAATAAAGATGGATCGACACGTATTTAATCTTATCCCGATATACCTCAACTGTAGTAACTGGGAAAACGATTTTATGAAGTTGGAAGATAATTTATTTAGCAGTAACTTATCCAACATTTTAATGATTGCAGATTTCAATGCGCGAACAGGAGTATCTTGCTTTGAACAAATACTACAAAGAAGTTCTTAAGAAGAAAAGACAAATATATTCTACAAACATCGCTCGAGACCCTGCAGGCTGCAGAAATACAGGAGAGTTGTGGAAAACTGTTCGGGAAATCAACAAAAAAACAAAGAAACAAACTGTGGCACCACTTGAATTGGATAAATTAGTGCAACACTTTAAGAGGTTAACGGATGATGGTTTCTCTTCATCGTTCCAATTTGCTAAACCTTATATCCAGAACGAAGACTTGGATGCCCCATTTTCATGTTTAGAGGTACAAATAGTGTTAAATAAACTCCAAAATAATAAGTCTCCTGGCACAAATGGAATACCCCAAGAATTTTACAAATTCAGCACCTTTCTTTTCGTAGAAAATCTAACTAAAGCCTCAAACAGAGCATATGACAGCGCTTGTATACCTGATTTTTTTAAAGAGGCTATTATATGTCCCATTTTTAAAAAAGGTGACAACAGAGTTCCATCTAACTATAGAGGCATATCATTGCTGAATTCTTCAACGAAAATTCTTGTTAAACTTCTTTCCAAACGGCTTTATAACTGGGTGAAGAGTAACAATTTGTTTAGTGAGGCACAAGCTGGCTTTCGGGAAAGGTATTCTACCGTTGATCAAATTTATTCGCTTACCAACATAGCCGACATATTTAAAGGAAACAAAAAGAAGCTTTATGCATTCTTTATTGACTTTCAAGCAGCATTTGACACTATAGACAGGAATGCGTTAATGCTGAAGCTTTACAATAAGGGAGTCTCAACGAAGTTTGCAAACATATTAGAAATTTTATATGACTCATCAACATCCGCAGTTGTCCTTGGAAACAAAATTTCAGAACAATTTCAGATTGAAATAGGTTTGAAGCAAGGCAGCGGCTTAAGCAACTTGCTCTTCGCGCTGTATATCGACGATATTGAAGACATCTTGCAAGGTGGAGTACGAGTTTCAGCTGATCTTTTGATCAAAATATTGATGTTTGCAGACGATATTGTTGTGCTGGCTGAGTCGCCCGGAAGTCTCCAATTGATGATCAACAGATTGTTTGAGTACTGCAACAAATGGAGGCTCCAGGTAAATCTTAATAAGTCAAAAATAATGATCTTTCGCAACGCTGGAGGCCGCAACTGTCACAACGAATGTTGGAAATTCGGAGAGCAAAATATTGAGGTCGTCAACGAGTACAACTATCTTGGGGTACGGATTTCTAGAAGGTTAAACTGGAAAAAACATATGGTGGACAAACTGGCGAAATCTAAATGTGCTCTTAATGCAACCTGGAAGAATGTTATGCAATGCCAAGATGTCAAATATGATGCAAAATATAGTACTTTTAAAACAACAGCAAAAGCGGTCATGTGTTACGCAGCTCAAGTCTGGGGACATAAAGAGTTTGAGGAAGTAGAGCAGCTTTTAAGATACTTTCTAAAACGAACTTTGAGGCTACCGAATAGTAACGATAACCACATTCTTATGCTGGAGACGGGCCTTTCACCCTTGTTTATTTCAACCCTCAAATGCAGATAGACTACATATTAAGAACTATCGAAATGGATGACAGACGTATACCAAAACAAATAACAATGCTGGTTATCAGAAGGAAAACATCATGGTATGAGTCTTGGAGTAACTTAGCCGAGTACTGTGGACATTCACTCTCACTTCAAGATGACAGAATGGACACGTGGAAAAGCGAACTTTATCGCTTAATTACTTTGGTAAAATGAAACGAGAAAACTATGTTGAGAAAGCCAGAAGTTCATTTCATAGGAACATATATGCCCAACTTGACCACAACTTGGCAGCGAATAATTATTTCAGGGTGGAATACTCAACCGACCTCTTGACACTCATTTTAAAAGCACGAGGAGAGTTACTTCCCCTGAACTATATACCGCACAGAAGCGATCTACGCGAAATATGTTAGCTTTGTAACCTTGGAAAGAAGGAAGATGTGTTTCATTTTCTGGGTAGATGTCTGATCCTTGTAGAAACTAGAAGAAGTACTCTGGGGAAAAATTATATGAGTGATACTGGAATGGTTAATATTCTTAACGGTGGGAGTCATTGGAACAATTTGTATCAATATATAAAAACAGCACTTAGTTACCGAAAACGTATTTTTGATGAGCTTTAAAAAAAAAAAAAAATAATAAAATTATATAACGAAAAACACTGTACTATTATTAAATTAAACATTATTGCCAACTGGCAGACGGCGTATGCCATGTCATGTAATGAATGGAAAACAAAAACAACAAAAAATATTATCATATTTGCTCAAACAAAGTAATTACATGATGCTCGCACATAAAAAGTGATAAAACGACTTCAAGATTATAATGTTACTTTAAACAACAGTAAGTTTGTATTTGGAGTAAATGAAATTCAGTTTTCAGGTCATTGTTTATCACAAGATGGAATTAAACATACTGAAGGTAAATTATTAGCAATCAAGGAGTTTCGTTAGCCAAGGACTGCTGCAGAAGTTAAAAGTTTTGTAGGCAAAATTTATTGCGTGGATTTTATCCTACGCTGATCCAAAAGCCATCAAACTAGAAGAAAACAGATCTGAATCATTAAGGGAAGTTAATATAAAACATTTTAAAGTTGATATCTTAAAAAAAACATACACACTTTTTGAAAATGAACTCTGTTTTGAAAGTGATATATTATTACGTAGATCACGTATCGTATTACCATCAATTTTGTGGAAAGAGCATAAGAGCTGGTTTACGAAGGTCATCCAGGTAAGTCAGTCATGAAAAGACATTTGCGCGCCAAGGTGTGATGGCCAATGTTAGATTAACAAGTAGAACATTTCGTAAAAAAGTGCAATAAGTCAGCGCACCATCAGTACCAGAGCCAATGAAACCAACCACCTTGCAATCTGAGCCATGGCAACATCTTGCAATTGACTTCTGTGGGCCATTGTCATCAGGCCATCATCTTTTTGTTGTTTTTGACAGTCGTTTCGTTGAAGTTTTTCCCATGAAAAAACAGACACTCAAAGAGCTCAAAATAATATTTGCTCGGTTTGGTATCCCACTTTCGGTTACCGCTGATAATGGTCCACAATTCAAAAGCAACTCATTTCAACAGTTTTGTGAATCAAACAATATTAAACTGATAAGCACGATCCCTTACTGGCCCCCGCAAAACGGCGAAGTAGAAGGACAAAATCGCTCTTTAATCAAGCGATTGAAAATAAGCCAAGAAGCAAACTTGATTGGAAAGAGGATCTCCAAGATTATCTTTTGATGTACCGGTCAACTTCGCATTCAACAACTGGTAAGACACCATCGGAAATGTTGATCAGTCGGAACATTCGAGACAATTTACCATCAATGGAGAAAGTTTTCATAATCGGATTATCTGATGATAGTGAAACCCGAGACCGTAATACCACAAAACTTTTACAGTGACAAATATTTAAAAAAATAATTTTATTACATACTATTATATTCTCATTTGCATTAATTTGTTAAAACAATTTATCTTAAAAAAAGAACAGGAAAGTAATGTAGTATCTACTGCAATATTGAATATTTGTAGTTATTTAAAATTGATCATGTCAATAAATTAATTTTATTATTCGTATTATAAATTCAAACTCTGAACAGAGAACTCTGTTTTAATTCAATATATAATAAAAGAGAGAGATAAGATAACAAAGAGCGGGTAGCAGGGTTGGCTAAATGTCACTAACTCAAGCAAAACTACATTTGTTATGTAACTAAGTAGCATACTTTACCGTAGCTAACTACGTAGCATACTTTACCGTATAGCTAACGTAGTAAATTGTAGTAAACTCTGCTTGAAACGTCACTTATTTGTCACACACCGTGATTTTACTTCCACCTTTTTTTCAAATATTTTCCTGAAATTGACTGATTGAATGTATTTTTTTTAAATTTAACTTCCATTTTTTTAATAGTATGTTTGATATTCGACTTCGATTTGTTAGGGAAACTTGTGAGTGGAATTATGTCACCTAACTACTGTTACGGCTACCTGCAGTCATCAATTTCAGCACGTCCAAGTGGCCTGTTCGATCAAAGACATACTGATCCTAGAAAAGAAAATAATAACAAAATTACTGTAAGTTATTCGCACCTAACGGGATAATTTCCTACTATAATAGAAGATCCACATCAATCACTTGAGTTATCCACATTCGGCGAGTGATTTTTTTCCTGAGACTAGAGATCAAGAGATGAATGAGATCACAAATAACATTTATGAATTTCAAGCAACATATCTGTTTTTTGTGGTAATACGAAAGGGAATAAAGGGATTTGGGAAGGGTTCAGATGTTGGAAGGGTTTAAATAAATATTAAATTAAATAAAGTAGGTAGCTATTCAATTTTTGTATAATGCTGTAAAACAAAATTACTTGAAATGACGATTCGAACTAAAATGTTTGTTTTTGTTGATGGAATGTCATATCAAAGAGGATAGAGGTAAATTGATCAACTTGAGCCATCTTCAGGTGGCGACGACATTTGGTTATTTGTTTGAACTAGGCGCAATCTGCTGGCGCTTGCCAGGCTAAGGGTCCCTGCAAACCTCCTCTACCAGTCCGGTATGATCAACCGTGAGCGGGGGAGTACTTGGGGGTAAGCTTCTCAAAATCTGGTGTGGTGTAGATGTGAAGGTAACCTACTTATTCTACGAACAGCGGAATAGGGAATATTTAAGTAGGAGAACATATAGTGGGGTGAGTTGAAAGACATTTAGAGGGTTATGCGGTAAACGTTCAAAGACATTTCAGGGAGAAAGTGCGGGATATATTAGTGTTCTTAAATAATAAGGCAATGAAAGCAGAAAAACCTGTTTTTTTTAAAGTAAAGTCAGTGTGGGATAATCCACTTATAAAAACTTCTAAAATAAAACAAAGAAGAAAATTAATGTTACAAAACTGCTTATCGCAAACAGTGTGTTGCACAAGTAATGCTAGTAGCAGCGAAAATAGTGTGGTGGACAAGTAATGCTACAATACTCCCCTGCGGCAAGAAAAAATGTTGTTAGGAACATTAAATCGAACGCGTCTTACTGGAGTAGATGTTTCACTGCCGGTGCTTGGACGGTATGATGATGACGAATAACCAGATCGTCCATGTTGCGATGTTTCTGGACTTGTCGAGGTGTTAGGTTGTTCTGCAATCGTGCCGTTGCTGGAGTTATTGCTGGAGTTGTTGCTGGTATTGTGGCTGTTATCGCCTGTACTACTTAAAGTGAACACGGGCTTCAATCGATCGATCGATACAGTTGTTGAACGTCCAGAGATGTCAATGACAAAATATTTTTGATGTCGTGAAATGACACGATATGGACCTTCATACGGTGGAGTAAAAGCACTGTGCGATGCAACAAGACGAACCAGAACGTGAGAACAGGTGGCGATATCTTTGAAGATGAAAACTTTTCGTTGACCATGACGTGAGCCAGGAGAAGGTGCAAGGTTCGCGAACTGAATCCTGAGACGTTCGGCAAGATCTTTGGGCGATAAATGATTAGATGGAGATGGTACAAGAAACTCACCAGGTAATCTCAGCGGCTCTCCAAAAACGATGTCAGCTGGAGTGGCTTCCAAATCATTCTTCCATGCTGTGCGGATTCCAAACAAAACTATCGGCAAAGTGTCGATCCAAGAAGAACTTTCGTGACAGCGAATTGCGGCCTTCAATTGTCGGTGGAGACGTTCGACCATACCATTTGACTGTGGATGGAATGTCGTAGTATGTATGTGTTTGCTGCCGATTAGTTGACTGAGGGCATTGAACAGCTGGCTCTCAAACTGAACTCCTTGGTCGGTGGTTATCCGCAGTGGCACACCATAACGGCATATCCAACCAGCGAATAATTTCCGAGCCACGCATTCGGCTCCTGTATCTTCCAACGGAAAATCTTCTGGAAAACGAGAAAAGCGGTCGATAATTGTTAAGCAAAAGCGATATCCTCTTGATGGAACATATGGTCCGATTATGTTGACATGTATGTGCTCAAATCTACGAGTTCGTCCAGCAGAGAAATCGTTTATTGGCGATACAACGTGGCGAGAAATTTTGTTGCGTTGGCAAGCAAGACAAGCACGAGACCAGCGGCGACAATCTTTTCTTAAACCTGGTCAGACATAGCGCTGCGAGACCAGTTTAATAGATGCATTGGCTCCAGGGTGACTTACACTGTGCAAAGATAAGAAGATTTTCTGTCGAAGCTCAAAAGGCACAAATGGTCGAGGTAGCGGACCGTTGACATCACAGTAAATCGGTAGATCACTTTCAGGAACACTTACAGGCTGAAGACACAATGCGTCTTGTGGAAGATTCTGTAGTCGATGTTGGATTTCACTGTCAGCTGCTTGGGCTTGAACGAGTTCAGTCGAGGAGATGACAGTAGCAATAGCTTCTACACGTGACAATGCATCGGTTACAACATTTTGCGGTGTTGACAACGACTCCAAACTCGGACAAACGTTTAAATAGAATGCGGAGGTGATTGCAATGTTCGTTGTCGTCTTGCGATGCTACCAGTATGTCGTCGATGTACGGAAATACAAAGTCGGGCTCTCTTGTGACCTCATCTATGAACCTTTGAAAGGTTTGTGCCGCATTACGAAGCCCAAGGGTCATAAACGGGAACTCAAACAACCCAAATGGAGTTATGATTGCCGTTTTACAAATATCGTCCTGTGCCACAGGGATTTGATTGAAAGCACGAACCAGATCAATTGTAGAGAACACACGCTTTCCAGCTAGATTTGATGTGAAGTCTTCAAGAACTCGAACTGGATAGCGGTCTGGCACAGTCCGTGCGTTAAGTTTTCGGTAGTCGCCACACGGTCGCCAATCTCCACTCTTTTTGGGCACTAAATGAAGTGGTGATGACCATGGACTTGTTGAACGACGTGCTATTCCAAGCTTCAACATCTTCTCGAACTCGTGCTTGGCGATGGCTAATCGATCTGGAGCAAGGCGGCGTGCCTTACTAGATATCGGAGGGCCAGTTGTAGTCGTGATGTGATGCTGAGTTTCGTGCTTTGATGGCTTACATATCCCATCGGGTTTGGTAATGTTTGGAAACTCGGCAAGTATGTGTAACCATGACGAAGTATTTGGAAGCACCTTGATCGATGAAACACCTGCGACAAGACATGTGACGCAGGATACTGAAAGTCCGGTTGTTGAATCTAAAAGGCAGTTGTTTTTCAGATCTGGAAGCAAACCAAAATGTGCTAGAAAGTCAGCACCAATGATTGGCTTTTCGATGTCCGCAACTACGAAGCGCCACGTGAATTGTCGTCGCAGGCCAAAGATTGAGCAGAATGCATCCAAATGTTTTGATATGCGATCCATTTGCTGCATATATAGAACGTAGCTGGTTTCTATTTGACGACCTGTTAAAAGTTTTTTCGGGTAGACGCAAAGATCACCGCCAGTGTCCACGAGAAAGTGGGTTTTTGTAGCGCTATCTGATACGAAGAGGCGGTGTGATTTGAGTGAGAAGTCGTGTACCGCTACTAACGACTTCCTGTCTCGTTTCCCGTATAATTGCATGGACTGCGGCAATTTCGAGCTTGCTCACCCCATGTGGCATGATACCAGCAAAGTCCGTTAGGTGCTACCGGTAGTGAACGGGATCGTGAGCGGTTGGAAACACGTGGACATTCATGCAGTGCGTTGTTTTTAAATGAACTTACCGCTCATTGATTACACACTCAAGCCGTGAAAGCCGTGGTTCTATTTTGGAAACATCGTCATCGCGAGCAGCAGTTGTGCTAACGGCTGCTATTTGATTGGAAGATGAAATCTCCATTTTATGGTCGGCGAGAGTTGCTAACTTTTCCAATGATGATTCTTGCTGTGTCGCTAGGATAGTTTGTACAGTAGTTGGTAGCCTGCTTAGCCATTTGGTTCGAAGAATGTTGTTTGGAACGTTATCCACAAGACCTTTTAGCTGACGCAAAAATAGAGAGGGCTTGCGATCACCTAAAATTTATTTGTCGAGCAGCTGGTGCAGCCTCGTTTCCTGCGATGAAGTTAATCGGTCGATAAAAGCACCTTTTAACCTCGAATATGGCACTACTGCAGGTGGATGAAGAATAATTTCTTGTACCTCGGCAGCAGCAAGAGCATCCAAGTGTGAGGAAGCAAAAAAAAACTTCGTCGTTTCATCGGTGATACCAGCAAGATGGAATTGACCTTCGAGTTGAGCAAACCATAAAGCTGGACGATCTGCATTAAAAGCAGGTAGACGAACAATGAAGCGCTGGATTTGTGCGGTATCAGGATGTGGAAATGGTGGTGGCGATGTGTTGGAAGCTGCCTCGGATGATGAAGCTGTTTCGTTAGGCATGGTTTCTGTCGTCGGGGTCACCAAATGTGGGATAATCCACTTATAAAAACTTCTAAAATAAAACAAAGAAGAAAATCAATGTTACAAAACTGCTTATCACAAACAGTGTGTTGCACAAATAATGCTTGTAGCAGCGAAAACAGTGTGGTGGACAAGTAATGCAACAGTAAGTTTTTTTTTAAATATATAATGTAGGCAGAGACTGGGTACGGCAAAACAAAATGAAAAAAAAAAAATTAAGTGAATTTATTTTAATATTATTTAACTAAATAAGAGTGGGTTTTATTCATCAGTTTGTGATATGGTAATTCTAAAAAGAAAATTTGTATAGGTTAGTGCGATTGGCGGTTCGGCAAGGCAGAAGTCGGAACCGCCATATTTTTTTAAGTAATCCAAAATACCTAAACACTGAAGAACAAGCGACTTGATTTCACCAACGCACGAGAAATAAATTAAACAAGAAATTCCCGCAATTATATCCTTGTTATTAATTTTTTATATATTAAAAGCCATAAGATTTTGGGCCATATAATATAAACCCAATCGCCTGTAAAATAAAAACTGAGCAAAACTTTCGTGCCGATATAAATAGGTGTTTCGGCTTAAGATTAGCTCTACCCTTCCTACTAACAGAGCAAAACATTTTAATTTAATTAGCGCGGACAAAAACCCACTGCCAAACCCTACAATTGCAAATTTGGTTATTCGTTCGAACTTCGAACTAGTGCGAAAGCGAGCTCCTTTTAGGTAGGTGTTGCGCGGTAAAGATAAGTAAAATAAACCTTTGTGGAAGGCCTATCAATTACATTCAAAATAGGCTATGGGTGTTCTTGGTTGATTGATCGATTGGTTTGGATGGAAAAAAGCTGAAATATATAAATATACCCATTAATAAATTTTCTGAAATAAATTAGCTGATATACAAAAATATACCCATAAATGAGGTTAGGTTAAAATCTGATCTCATACCGACTTAGAGTACCTAAACATTTCTTTGCGTTTATTTATTTCAACTTAAAAAAATTAAAGTTTCTATACGGGTGATAATTTGTGATATTACACTAGTTTACGGGTGATATTTTTGTTTGTACGTTATAATTTATTTCATTTTTGTCTATATACAATATACATATACCCGTCTTAAATTTATTATATTGAATACCTGATTTCGGTTTTAATCGTTCTTTTTAGGGACTATTTAATTGAATATGAATTTATGTGACTTTGAGTCCGATTACAAAATTAATCTAGTATATATTTTTTTGTTTTATATAAAAATTGAAAGCCATCAAATCTCTGAGTTTTTGTTGAGCACGAATGAGCTCGAAGATGGTTCTCTAATTAACAAAATTTTCAGGGGATGCGGACAGGCGGACAGCGAAGATGAGTTAAGGTGTGACGTAGCAGCGACAGATAGTCCGTCAATCTAAATATATGCCCAAAAGAATTCCAGGAGTGGAGTGGGTAGGCCTTGCTACAACTACATCTGCAGCCCCTTAAAGTGTTTTTTTTTTTTTTTATAATAGGCGCGCACTAAAGGGATTAGTCTACCCTTAATATGGTGAACACAGTACGAGCATTAGGAAAAAAGGGAGGGGTTTGAAAGGAGATGCCGATGAACATTAGTTTTGAAGTTCTGAGTTTTGAAATGCGATGGAAAAACAGAGGCGGGTAATGCGTTCCACATTCGTGTAGTGCGGCTGAAGAAAGAATCTCTGTATTTAACGGTACGTCCGAAATTGGACTCTAGGGTAAACTGATGAGCATTCCTTGAAGCACGAGTATTACGGTTGAATTGTTTGAGGGGAGGAATGCAGCTAGCTATTTCTTCTGAGCATTGCTTATAAAAATAACGATAGAACAACGTGAGACATGATACGTTTCGACGGTGCTCGAGAGACGTAATTGTATCAGTTATTGACCTATCACCTATCATTTTTATAGCTCTATTAAATAAATAAATAAACGAATATATGCCTTATAAATAATGGCTAGATCAGACGGGGAGAAAAATTTCTTGCATCTTCGGAGGAAACCTAAACATTTCGCAGCAGATTTAGCGGTGTCAAATATGTGTTCATTCCACAGAAGGTTGTTTGTAATGCACATACCGAGAACTGAAAGCTGTTCGGTTTCCTCGATGCAAGTACCACTCATGGAAAGTGGCATGGAAGGAAGGTTTCGCTTTAATGAAAGTAAACAGCATTGTGTTTTTGAAGCATTAAATTCTACGCGATTTTTTATTCCCCATTGGACAATGCTATCAAGATCAGAATTTAATGAGCTTATCATATTAAGCCGTTCAAGATCCACTTCCGAAGAACATGGGCGAGAATCAGGAAACGAATATGAAAAACTAAGGGTACTATCATCAGCAAAACAGTTGAGTGGATTAGAAGTTGTAGACAGGAGATCATTTATAAAAATGAGAAAGAGAGTCGGAGACAAAACGGAGCCCTGGGGCACACCAGCATTTATTTTGTGGGTTTCAGATTTGAATCCATCCAATACAACTTGTATTGAACGGTTCGAAAGGTAATTTCTAATCCAACGAAGAAGAGATTCATCGACGCCAAAAGCACGCATTTTCGAAAGAAGAGCTTGATGCCAAACTCTATCAAATGCCTTTGAAATATCAAGTGCAACAATCTTACTTTCTCCAAAACGATGTAAAGATTTGTTCCACTGCTCGGTGAGATAAACTATCAGATCACCAGTGGACCTGTTGCTACGAAAGCCGTACTGCCGGTCATTTAGAAGCTTCCGTTCCTCAAGATATTTCTTAAGTTGAAAGTTAATCAACGTTTCCATGACCTTGGAAAGAAGGGACGTAAGTGCAATTGGTCGGTAGTTTGAGGGTGAAGAAGATTCGCCTTTTTTTGGGACAGGCTGGACAAATGCTGTTTTCCATCTACTCGGGAAGAGACCAGTAGAATAGGACAGATGAAAAAGCTTACGCAGTGGTTTTGCCAGCGTGGAAGAACACCTCTTCAGAACGATGGGGGGGATACTATCCGGGATAGCGGATTTGTGAATGTCAAGATCTTTAAGAACTCTTGCTACTGTACGAGTGCGAAAGAAGATTCGTCCCATGAATCCGTTTACGTCCTCAAGTACTGGCGGAGTCATGACACTATCAGGCAGTGTTGAGTTGGCAGCGAACTGCCTCGCAAGTAGGTTAGCTTTGTCAACAGAGCTAACAAATGGAGTGTCATTGAAGACGAGCGTTGGAACCGACGACGAGGTAGTGTTGCGAATATTTTTTACAAATGACCAAAAATTTTTACTACCTTTGGGACATTGTAGTATTTTTTGCCTTAATTCTTGATCATGCAAAAATTTGGTTCGTCGAATATGGGCGTTGCTGGCCTTTCTAGCTTGTTTGAACTTTTTTCGGTTTTCCTCAGTGGGATTGGCTTTATAACATCGAAAGCTTACCTCTTTAACCCTAATAACCTCTTTGCAGCTCGAATCAAACCATGTATTCTCTTTCGGTTTGATTGTTTTAACCCTATTCGGGATAAAATTTCTCATTCCGGAGAGAATTAAATTTGTTATCATATCTGCACTGGAATCAACGTCACTATCTAGGAAGCATAGCGACCAGTTAAAGTTTTTGAAGAATTCGTTGATTCCCTCCCAGTTGGCTTTCTCGTATTGCCAGACAGTTCTTTTGGGTGCTTTTTCTTTAACTGGGTTTGTTTGACACGAGAAATTTGCAGATATGACACAATGGTCTGATGTGCCTAGAGGCGATAATACACTAACTGTGTACTTATCAGGGTCAGAGGTAAGAAACAAGTCTAGAGTGTTTTCAGCTCGACCATTAACGTCCGATATTCGAGTCGGCTCGTCAACTAGCTGGGTTAGGTGATTTAACTCAGCAAAGATCTCGGCATACCTTCCTTCGGGTGTTGTCTGGCCAGAATAACGAAGCCACGAAGAATTGTGTACATTGAAATCGCCCGTAACAACGATTTCAGTGCGAGGATAAAGGGAAACAATCCTTTGAATAGAGTCGGACAGAGCGTCAAGTTCGTTTGAAGTTGAATTACTGTCCAAATTGGGGCTCCGATAAATAAAACATGTATGGATGATGCGCTTATTTACCGTGAATTTAAACCACATGAAATTAAAATTTGTGTTTACACATGGACCGTATTGTGGTTGAAGTTGGTATGCGACATCATTCCTAATATAAACGGCGAAACCATGGTGGGAGAAGAATAATGGCACTAAGTTATAACCAAATAGGTTAAATACAGAATAATCCGTATTTTCACTTATTTGTGTTTCGCTCAGTGCCAAAACAGCTGGCCTGTTTTGTACAGTATAAATGTACACGTCACAGAAATTGGATCTTAGCCCACGAACGTTGGCATAGTCGACCCTGAATTCATAAACCATTTCAAAACTAAAAAAAAACTATCTAAAACCTGTGGTAGCGAATGGTGTGCGTGTGTGTGTTGAGATTGGTTATTTTGATCGTGAATTGGCATGGTATGTGTTTTGTGACCTGGCGAGGTATGGTGAAGGGCAAGATCACCACCCCTATTTTCGACGAGCTTAGCCGTGCTCCGCCAGCATGCCCATGCTCCTCCCATACATTCTTTTACTTTTTTTTATACTAGTACCTCTTTAAGTTCCTTCTTCTGGTTTTTCTTTTTTTTTCTAAATTTACCTTTTCGGCAATTTTATGTTGTCAACACATCTCATCTCCTCCTCCCACTAAATTCCCTCCAGTTGCCCGGTTACACTACATAATGTAGCAGACGTAACAAATGAGACCATGTTAACAACTTTAAACTACGCGTATTTAATCATGTAGAAAACGTTAGGTTAACTACTCGGCCAACCCTGGCGGGAAGTTATTATTTGTTTATAAATGAGAAAAATTAACCAAAATAGAAATACTGTTTCAGTGTATTTAGTAAACTCAGTTTAGAAGCGAATAATGTTTTTTTTAATAGGGCTGTTAGTTTTAGATATAAAGTTATCATTTAAGAGATTAGTGTTTGTTACTTGGGATTGGGATGCTTTATTAATCTCATATTCTTCGATTGTATCCATTTGTTTACTTTTTTGCATCGGTGTAAGGGTTAGAAATTGGAAATTTGTATATGTGCGGCAATGGGTTATGAGGTGTTAGGCGTAATTTAATTGAATGTTGTGGTATTATCGTTTATGGGAAAATGTTCCTTGTACCTCCTTTGAAATGGTCTACTTGTTTTGTCGTTTTCGTTTTCAGGATTTTTTTTATGTTATTGTCTGTACGGAAACATATTGGGTAGTCATGTTTCTTAAATTAATTTTTTGTTATAGTAGGTAGAATGTTAGAATATATGATCGAGATGTATTTTTACGTGTTGTTGTCATTTCTGATATTGTTTTTTACGTTTCTTATGTTTTTTTAATTAATTTGATGGTTTCGTAACCATTTTTCGAAGCAGTATATATTAATAGGTATATTTACTTCTTCGTTGAAATCATTTTTACTTACGATTAGGTACTATAAGGCAAGTTATGAATTCGTGCAAAAAAAAAGTTTTGAGATAACAATCAAACATGACATTACGATGATAGCGAAATCGAAAAAAGTGGGTCTGGCTGGTCAGGCTGTCTGTCAGCCTGTCATTCGCACGAGTGATACAGTAAAAAAAACTCTTAAATATATTCTATTATTTAATGATTACTGGCATACCACGATTTTCTGGGAAAAAAATTAATTCAAAGAATTTAAAAGATTATTTCATATATACAAATTTAAAGACTACAACATGCAGGAGAACTACGCGAGACCAATTTATGCCTTTTTACTGTTAAGTCCTAGCTAACCTGCCACAAGAGAACGTTTGTGCGACCCAGTCGTGCCTTTTATTTGATAAAGGTGTTGTCAATAAACGATGCACAAAACTGTTGTAATAGCTATTTTGTATTGTTGCGAATGAAATGAGTTGGCGTGTATAGTAATATCCGTCGTTGTTGGTTTTGTGTATATTTTGTAAGAAAATTGTCCATTGTTTATAGCCATTGTTAAATCTAAGAAATTTATTTTGTCGTTTTCTTTTATTTCAGATATGAACTGTATTTTTGGGTTTATTTTGTTTATATAATTGTTTAGGTTACTTATTTGTCTGTTTGTACCATTAACGACAACAAATGTATATTCAACTTAGAGTCGTTAAAACACTACTTTATCACTGTATGGATTGTTTTTTGACTTTATATATTTATTTTCAAAATGGTTGAGATAAGTAAGTAAGTTAGTAAGTAATTCATTTATTTACGATGTCTGATACATTTACTTTGTTTTTTTTTGTATTTGAAAGCTTTGGCTTTGCCGTCAGCTCGACTAACAACTTTAATTTCTTTATTTTAAAGATACTGTTATTTTAATTTTCAGTTTTCATTTGATATTTTTGATTTTTATTTTTAATGTATGTATGTATGTAGTTATACCTAATGTAGATTAATCCTATTCTGTCATGATCAGTTTCCTAAATCTGCAAATTTCCTTCAGATAGTTATTGATACATTTACTTTGGTTTTTTTGTATTTGAAAGCTTTGGCTTTGCCGTCAGCTCGCCTAACAACTTTAATTTCTTTATTTTAAAGATACTGTTATTTTAATTTTCAGTTTTCATTTGATTTTTTTGATTTTTATTTTTAATGTATGTATGTATGTAGTTATACCTAATGTAGATTAATCCTATTCTGTCATGATCAGTTTCCTAAATCTGCAAATTTCCTTCAGATAGTTATTGATACATTTACTTTGGTTTTTTTGTATTTGAAAGCTTTGGCTTTGCCGTCAGCTCGCCTAACAACTTTAATTTCTTTATTTTAAAGATACTGTTATTTTAATTTTCAGTTTTCATTTGATATTTTTGATTTTTATTTTTAATGTATGTATGTATGTAGTTATACCTAATGTAGATTAATCCTATTCTGTCATGATCAGTTTCCTAAATCTGCAAATTACCTTCAGATAGTTAGAAAGGTTTTGCCCGTCCGGTCCATCCAATATTTGTATTGTCTCCTGCATTGAGAGAGTAAATTTTCCAAAATACGCGACCCTCTTATGTCCAAAAATTGGACATATGCTTATAAAGTGAAAGCAGTCTTCTTTGGATCTTGTATTACATAGTGTGCAGAAATGGTTAAAACTCCCATTGTAAGGTCGTTCTTACATAATACTTCACTTCTTACTTTGAAGATTAAAGAAATGTTTTTGGGCTTAAGATCATGGAAATAATTATTGTTACTCAGATTATAATTCAGCTGGTTCTATCAGTTTATTTCGTTAAATACTAACGGTACATAAGTACATTTTCTTAAAATTAAAATTACAATTACATCTAGTTCATATTATAAATTGTTTTGAATGAAAAATATTTTTCTTAAGTTAAGTGATTGAACATTAACATTGGTGGAATTAATTATATTTGAATTTTTATTGTAGATAGTTTTTAAAAGATTTAAAGGACTATTAGCACCGTAGTTTGATCTACTGAAAATGTTACTAATTGGCAACTGCCTTCTCAAACTATATTGACTAGCAGTGAAATTCAAACGACTGAGGATCAATGGAGCTGAAATTGATCCATTGATTATTCCAACAATAAAACAAAATTGTATATACGCTCTGTGACTTGTTAGAGATGGGAGATTAATTAATTGAATACGTTGAGCGTAATCTTCATATTCTTCCATTGCCCAAACTTGAGCTGCATAACACAGAGTTGTGTTAGGAACCCGTTTCTTTAATAATGATTAAAACACGTCTTGATTTGTTGACTCCCGATTTGTTAGTAACTCTTGAACGAGAAAATTAAAAAAATGAATTCAATGATGCAAGTGATATTGTTTTAAAGTTTTTTATCTTACAGCTAACAATGCAGTTTATTTCTTAGAACTAACATTGATCTTAAAGCTAACAATGCAGTTTATTTCTCAGAACTAACATTGATCTTAAAGCTAACAATGCTGTTTATTTCTTAGAACTAACATTGATCTTAAAGCTAACAATGCTGTTTATTTCTTAGAACTAACATTGATCTTAAAGTTAACAATGCAGTTTATTTTTTAGAACTATTGATATGGTTTATAACACCTTCCTCCTAAAAAAAAAATTGATTTTAATTGTAAATAAAATCAATTTGAGAGATTAAAATTAGATCCTAAATTTGAGGCCTGAGATTTCAAAGGACGCCTCGGCATAATTTTTTGGGCTTTCTGCTATTTTCGGCTTTCTGCTTATTGACTGTAAAACATTCATTAATAACACAAGTCAACAAAAAAAATATTTTTCTTTGAGTCTGTTATTTAGTGAATATTTTCTGATTGTATACATCGAAAAAAAGCAGAAACTCCATTTATAATAAATAAAGTTTGCTTTTGTACCTTTACACAATGTACCTTTACACAATGTTATGGGTTGCAGAATGTATTTGAAAGTCCACATGCTACATGCTCATTTGGATAAATTTAAAGACAACTTAGGTGCATGTTCAGAAGAGCAAGGGTAAGTGAAGAAGATTCGCCTTTTTTTGGGACAGGCTGGACAAATGCTGTTTTCCATCTACTCGGGAAGAGACCAGTAGAATAGGACAGATGAAAAAGCTTACGCAGTGGTTTTGCCAGCGTGGAAGAACACCTCTTCAGAACGATGGGGGGGATACTATCCGGGATAGCGGATTTGTGAATGTCAAGATCTTTAAGAACTCTTGCTACTGTACGAGTGCGAAAGAAGATTCGTCCCATGAATCCGTTTACGTCCTCAAGTACTGGCGGAGTCATGACACTATCAGGCAGTGTTGAGTTGGCAGCGAACTGCCTCGCAAGTAGGTTAGCTTTGTCAACAGAGCTAACAAATGGAGTGTCATTGAAGACGAGCGTTGGAACCGACGACGAGGTAGTGTTGCGAATATTTTTTACAAATGACCAAAAATTTTTACTACCTTTGGGACATTGTAGTATTTTTTGCCTTAATTCTTGATCATGCAAAAATTTGGTTCGTCGAATATGGGCGTTGCTGGCCTTTCTAGCTTGTTTGAACTTTTTTCGGTTTTCCTCAGTGGGATTGGCTTTATAACATCGAAAGCTTACCTCTTTAACCCTAATAACCTCTTTGCAGCTCGAATCAAACCATGTATTCTCTTTCGGTTTGATTGTTTTAACCCTATTCGGGATAAAATTTCTCATTCCGGAGAGAATTAAATTTGTTATCATATCTGCACTGGAATCAACGTCACTATCTAGGAAGCATAGCGACCAGTTAAAGTTTTTGAAGAATTCGTTGATTCCCTCCCAGTTGGCTTTCTCGTATTGCCAGACAGTTCTTTTGGGTGCTTTTTCTTTAACTGGGTTTGTTTGACACGAGAAATTTGCAGATATGACACAATGGTCTGATGTGCCTAGAGGCGATAATACACTAACTGTGTACTTATCAGGGTCAGAGGTAAGAAACAAGTCTAGAGTGTTTTCAGCTCGACCATTAACGTCCGATATTCGAGTCGGCTCGTCAACTAGCTGGGTTAGGTGATTTAACTCAGCAAAGATCTCGGCATACCTTCCTTCGGGTGTTGTCTGGCCAGAATAACGAAGCCACGAAGAATTGTGTACATTGAAATCGCCCGTAACAACGATTTCAGTGCGAGGATAAAGGGAAACAATCCTTTGAATAGAGTCGGACAGAGCGTCAAGTTCGTTTGAAGTTGAATTACTGTCCAAATTGGGGCTCCGATAAATAAAACATGTATGGATGATGCGCTTATTTACCGTGAATTTAAACCACATGAAATTAAAATTTGTGTTTACACATGGACCGTATTGTGGTTGAAGTTGGTATGCGACATCATTCCTAATATAAACGGCGAAACCATGGTGGGAGAAGAATAATGGCACTAAGTTATAACCAAATAGGTTAAATACAGAATAATCCGTATTTTCACTTATTTGTGTTTCGCTCAGTGCCAAAACAGCTGGCCTGTTTTGTACAGTATAAATGTACACGTCACAGAAATTGGATCTTAGCCCACGAACGTTGGCATAGTCGACCCTGAATTCATAAACCATTTCAAAACTAAAAAAAAAACTATCTAAAACCTGTGGTAGCGAATGGTGTGCGTGTGTGTGTTGAGATTGGTTATTTTGATCGTGAATTGGCATGGTATGTGTTTTGTGACCTGGCGAGGTATGGTGAAGGGCAAGATCACCACCCCTATTTTCGACGAGCTTAGCCGTGCTCCGCCAGCATGCCCATGCTCCTCCCATACATTCTTTTACTTTTTTTTATACTAGTACCTCTTTAAGTTCCTTCTTCTGGTTTTTCTTTTTTTTTCTAAATTTACCTTTTCGGCAATTTTATGTTGTCAACACATCTCATCTCCTCCTCCCACTAAATTCCCTCCAGTTGCCCGGTTACACTACATAATGTAGCAGACGTAACAAATGAGACCATGTTAACAACTTTAAACTACGCGTATTTAATCATGTAGAAAACGTTAGGTTAACTACTCGGCCAACCCTGGCGGGAAGTTATTATTTGTTTATAAATGAGAAAAATTAACCAAAATAGAAATACTGTTTCAGTGTATTTAGTAAACTCAGTTTAGAAGCGAATAATGTTTTTTTTAATAGGGCTGTTAGTTTTAGATATAAAGTTATCATTTAAGAGATTAGTGTTTGTTACTTGGGATTGGGATGCTTTATTAATCTCATATTCTTCGATTGTATCCATTTGTTTACTTTTTTGCATCGGTGTAAGGGTTAGAAATTGGAAATTTGTATATGTTCGGCAATGGGTTATGAGGTGTTAGGCGTAATTTAATTGAATGTTGTGGTATTATCGTTTATGGGAAAATGTTCCTTGTACCTCCTTTGAAATGGTCTACTTGTTTTGTCGTTTTCGTTTTCAGGATTTTTTTTATGTTATTGTCTGTACGGAAACATATTGGGTAGTCATGTTTCTTAAATTAATTTTTTGTTATAGTAGGTAGAATGTTAGAATATATGATCGAGATGTATTTTTACGTGTTGTTGTCATTTCTGATATTGTTTTTTACGTTTCTTATGTTTTTTTAATTAATTTGATGGTTTCGTAACCATTTTTCGAAGCAGTATATATTAATAGGTATATTTACTTCTTCGTTGAAATCATTTTTACTTACGATTAGGTACTATAAGGCAAGTTATGAATTCGTGCAAAAAAAAAGTTTTGAGATAACAATCAAACATGACATTACGATGATAGCGAAATCGAAAAAAGTGGGTCTGGCTGGTCAGGCTGTCTGTCAGCCTGTCATTCGCACGAGTGATACAGTAAAAAAAACTCTTAAATATATTCTATTATTTAATGATTACTGGCATACCACGATTTTCTGGGAAAAAAATTAATTCAAAGAATTTAAAAGATTATTTCATATATACAAATTTAAAGACTACAACATGCAGGAGAACTACGCGAGACCAATTTATGCCTTTTTACTGTTAAGTCCTAGCTAACCTGCCACAAGAGAACGTTTGTGCGACCCAGTCGTGCCTTTTATTTGATAAAGGTGTTGTCAATAAACGATGCACAAAACTGTTGTAATAGCTATTTTGTATTGTTGCGAATGAAATGAGTTGGCGTGTATAGTAATATCCGTCGTTGTTGGTTTTGTGTATATTTTGTAAGAAAATTGTCCATTGTTTATAGCCATTGTTAAATCTAAGAAATTTATTTTGTCGTTTTCTTTTATTTCAGATATGAACTGTATTTTTGGGTTTATTTTGTTTATATAATTGTTTAGGTTACTTATTTGTCTGTTTGTACCATTAACGACAACAAATGTATATTCAACTTAGAGTCGTTAAAACACTACTTTATCACTGTATGGATTGTTTTTTGACTTTATATATTTATTTTCAAAATGGTTGAGATAAGTAAGTAAGTTAGTAAGTAATTCATTTATTTACGATGTCTGATACATTTACTTTGTTTTTTTTGTATTTGAAAGCTTTGGCTTTGCCGTCAGCTCGACTAACAACTTTAATTTCTTTATTTTAAAGATACTGTTATTTTAATTTTCAGTTTTCATTTGATATTTTTGATTTTTATTTTTAATGTATGTATGTATGTAGTTATACCTAATGTAGATTTATCCTATTCTGTCATGATCAGTTTCCTAAATCTGCAAATTTCCTTCAGATAGTTATTGATACATTTACTTTGGTTTTTTTGTATTTGAAAGCTTTGGCTTTGCCGTCAGCTCGCCTAACAACTTTAATTTCTTTATTTTAAAGATACTGTTATTTTAATTTTCAGTTTTCATTTGATTTTTTTGATTTTTATTTTTAATGTATGTATGTATGTAGTTATACCTAATGTAGATTAATCCTATTCTGTCATGATCAGTTTCCTAAATCTGCAAATTTCCTTCAGATAGTTATTGATACATTTACTTTGGTTTTTTTGTATTTGAAAGCTTTGGCTTTGCCGTCAGCTCGCCTAACAACTTTAATTTCTTTATTTTAAAGATACTGTTATTTTAATTTTCAGTTTTCATTTGATATTTTTGATTTTTATTTTTAATGTATGTATGTATGTAGTTATACCTAATGTAGATTAATCCTATTCTGTCATGATCAGTTTCCTAAATCTGCAAATTACCTTCAGATAGTTAGAAAGGTTTTGCCCGTCCGGTCCATCCAATATTTGTATTGTCTCCTGCATTGAGAGAGTAAATTTTCCAAAATACGCGACCCTCTTATGTCCAAAAATTGGACATATGCTTATAAAGTGAAAGCAGTCTTCTTTGGATCTTGTATTACATAGTGTGCAGAAATGGTTAAAACTCCCATTGTAAGGTCGTTCTTACATAATACTTCACTTCTTACTTTGAAGATTAAAGAAATGTTTTTGGGCTTAAGATCATGGAAATAATTATTGTTACTCAGATTATAATTCAGCTGGTTCTATCAGTTTATTTCGTTAAATACTAACGGTACATAAGTACATTTTCTTAAAATTAAAATTACAATTACATCTAGTTCATATTATAAATTGTTTTGAATGAAAAATATTTTTCTTAAGTTAAGTGATTGAACATTAACATTGGTGGAATTAATTATATTTGAATTTTTATTGTAGATAGTTTTTAAAAGATTTAAAGGACTATTAGCACCGTAGTTTGATCTACTGAAAATGTTACTAATTGGCAACTGCCTTCTCAAACTATATTGACTAGCAGTGAAATTCAAACGACTGAGGATCAATGGAGCTGAAATTGATCCATTGATTATTCCAACAATAAAACAAAATTGTATATACGCTCTGTGACTTGTTAGAGATGGGAGATTAATTAATTGAATACGTTGAGCGTAATCTTCATATTCTTCCATTGCCCAAACTTGAGCTGCATAACACAGAGTTGTGTTAGGAACCCGTTTCTTTAATAATGATTAAAACACGTCTTGATTTGTTGACTCCCGATTTGTTAGTAACTCTTGAACGAGAAAATTAAAAAAATGAATTCAATGATGCAAGTGATATTGTTTTAAAGTTTTTTATCTTACAGCTAACAATGCAGTTTATTTCTTAGAACTAACATTGATCTTAAAGCTAACAATGCAGTTTATTTCTCAGAACTAACATTGATCTTAAAGCTAACAATGCTGTTTATTTCTTAGAACTAACATTGATCTTAAAGCTAACAATGCTGTTTATTTCTTAGAACTAACATTGATCTTAAAGTTAACAATGCAGTTTATTTTTTAGAACTATTGATATGGTTTATAACACCTTCCTCCTAAAAAAAAAATTGATTTTAATTGTAAATAAAATCAATTTGAGAGATTAAAATTAGATCCTAAATTTGAGGCCTGAGATTTCAAAGGACGCCTCGGCATAATTTTTTGGGCTTTCTGCTATTTTCGGCTTTCTGCTTATTGACTGTAAAACATTCATTAATAACACAAGTCAACAAAAAAAATATTTTTCTTTGAGTCTGTTATTTAGTGAATATTTTCTGATTGTATACATCGAAAAAAAGCAGAAACTCCATTTATAATAAATAAAGTTTGCTTTTGTACCTTTACACAATGTACCTTTACACAATGTTATGGGTTGCAGAATGTATTTGAAAGTCCACATGCTACATGCTCATTTGGATAAATTTAAAGACAACTTAGGTGCATATTCAGAAGAGCAAGGGTAACGTTTCCACCAAGATGTAATGAACTTTGAAAAGCGTTATCAAGAACAATATAAATGAAAACATGATGGGTGACTACATTTTGCGGCTCATACGAGAAAGTTCCAACTTACACAGAAGAAATACCAAATCTGTTCATTTTTAAAGTCTTTTTTGTATTCTTTTTTGTATTTGTGGGTTTATTTATGCCGTCTTGTATAATTAAAGTCAATAAAAATATGTGAATTCAAAACTGTTTTCCTTTTACATATAATTGAAATTAAAAAATAGAGCTTTTTCATAAAAATTAAAATTTCGTTTTAGTAACTACAAAAGCAAACTTTATTAGATAAAAATATTTTTTCTTTAATTAGTTAGGCATAAGTAATGAAAATCAGAGGTACAGAACTCAGACTCAAAATTCGTGTTGACCCGCGATAATTTCTACTAAACAACCAGTATTTTCTGATTGTGTGTCCCTTTGATGGGTTTGTTTATAATTCTTATATCGTTTGCAACATTTTAAGAGTACATAGAAAAATATTACAATAATAATAATGTAAATTAGTTTGATATATTCATGTGAAATATTATATGGAGTATTATCGCAGCAGTCATCTTGGATTATATCATCTTGAGGAATTACGGCTTCGTTTTGTATTGTAATAGTGTTTTCGCTTTTAAGAAGATTTGAGCCAAAATATGCCTCACAATTTCCTTTAAGGGAAAGTATGGATATACCTACGATTGTAAGATCGTTAATGCGATCTTCATTTTCACAAATTATAGTTAAATATTTGTTTTCGGATGTAATAAGTATCCATTTATTATCTTGTAGTTTATGTATAATGTCTAAAGCTCCATTAAAGATTTTAGTATCGCAATTTTTTGGGATATTTTTTGTTCTTCCAGTTAATAACATAACTTCACAGTTAGCATTCATAGTAGTGGAATAATAAACATCTTGTTGGCAAATGAAGTCAAATTGTGAAATTTTCTTACAAGAGTTTAATTCTTGTAGCTTTACATATTTCTGGTTATTTTCGGAAATACCTAAGAAGTTAAAATTTGGTTGTATATAGGCATAACTTTGTGTATTTTCTTTATACGGTATTGGCAATGGTACACACCGATAAAGAGTATAAATAGCTGGATCTGTTAAGGGAATGTTTATGATAAACATGAGTTTATTATTTATATAAAAAAACTTGGAGATCAACGATATCCATAAAGGTATGAACGTTTTCGATATTTGGAAACAAAGGAAAATTAAGACCGGATTTGAGGAGGAAGTTATTGTTATTAAGTTCGGCAGTAAGCTGAATTTTATTCGTTTTGCGAATAAAATTGAGTTAATTATATTATCTTATTCTTCATTTAACTCATTAGTCAAGTATGTTAGGAGATTAACATGCTATGATGCAAGCTCAGCTAATTTTAATTTATTTATTTTACTAGAAGCTAAAGCCATAAATGCATTGATTTTTTTTATATTTTCATTCAAAGTATTTTCGGAAAATGTTTGATTGTTTATTGACTCATTGAAATTTGCAATTGTTGTTTTTATTACATGGACCTGTTCTTTCATTAAATTTAACATTTCAGTATCGTCTTGCTTTACGTCATTAATAGTTTTTTTCAAAATATTTGGCGTCCTCATAGTCAAGGGTACCAAATATAGTTTTAAAAACAGTTCCTATACCAATAAAAAGACCTCTTTTTTTCTAATTTCATTTTTTCCTATAAGATTTTCAATGGATTGGAATTTTGTATATGTGTAAGGAATTTTGAATTTTAAATAATTAAGAGACTGTTGGCAAAAATAAAAATATACATGATCGAGGTTCTTAAATTTACATAAAGATTGTGACCTAGAGTAAGTATTATTAATAAGGTATAATTTTTCATTATATATTGAGATATTGGTATAAGTTACCATTTTCCACTTCGTGGAAGAAATTTTGACATGTCCTAGATTCTAGAAATATATTCCGCTCCCATTGTTAAGGTGGTCGAGTTCGAACATTTGTGCGTTCGTTGTGAAAATTAGGCTTGCAATCAGTGATAACCTAGAATTAAGAAACAGGTTTCAGTCTATTTACATGTACTTTTATCAATTTTCTATTAATTTTGATTGTTATATTTGGATTATCGTTAGTGTTAACGATTTTATAAGGTCCTTTATATTTTGGGGATAACCCTTTGTTTTTCCGAACACTATTATTTTGTAAATATACCTTGTCGCCTATATTATAAGAAGAAATTTTCGCATTTCTGTCATAATATGATTTTGATTGTTCCTTTGAACTCAGAATATTTTCCTTAGCTATTTCGTGTGATTTACAGATTAAAGTATTTTAATTGATCTAAATAATCATCATAAGTATATTTGAATTCTGGATCTTGGGTTAAAGAAGATGGAAGTATCGGTTTATGTCCGAACACTAACTCATATGGAGGGAACTTTGTTGTGCTATGCACTGAATTATTATATGAAAATATTGCAGTTGGAAGCCAAGAATCCCAATTATCTTGGTAATCATTTATATAGTATTTCAAATAGTCTTTTAATGTTGAATGACATCGCTCCAAGGCCCCATTACTCTGCGGGTGATATGCAGTGGTATAGATTTGTTTCTTGAGGAAGAATTTTGAAAATTCTTTGAGTAGATTTGACATGAAATCTGATCCTTGATCAGTAAGCAAAGTCCTTGGGATTCCATAATGACTTATAAATTTGAGTAAATTTTCTGCAACTGTTTCAGCTGTGTGATTTTTTTTTTGTATATTAAGTTTTTATATTTCAATTTTCTTATAACTACTTACTTGCTAGACAAAAACCTCAACAACTAGCTTACATATTAACTTAACTAACTTACTGGCCCTATGCGAGCGCTCTAAATTATACCATAACCAACTTAAAATTATTGCCTTCCGGCGTACCTAGCTTAAATATTATAGAAATTCATTTATTAATTAAAAATAAGAAAATTAGGAAAAAAACTTATAATATGTATCATTTTTGAATTTTTTATAAAACTTAAAACTACACTTAAAACTACTTAAAATAACTTAAGACTAGAACAGCCACAGCAACGGTTTTTTTTTCTTTTTAGTGCCACCATGATTGTTTTGTAATAACCTAGCCTACTTTTAAAGCCAAGGACACGCCTAAACCTGCGCAAGTCAAACCAGGGCAATAAACTCAATTAGTGAACTTTTATTATTATTTATTTTTTAAATTTTATAAGTTATTTTACATATGATTCAACCACCAGAACTGGCGATTTTGGTTCAATCTATCTATCTGGTCCCTTTCGGACACAGCCCTACTGAACCGAAGGCGCTCTGCTCCGCTTTCTGCGACGACGTCACGACCATAAAGGAGTCGCCTATCCACAGTTTTTCGGCCGACGTGGTAGATCAGCGGTACCGCAGAACTATCCTGTATCAGCCCTCGACTGTCTAAAAAGAGGAAAGCGTCGGGTGGGATAAATCCGCTTAGACACACACTTTCGTAATATTCATCTTTGGGGTAGTAAGCCCCGAAAATCAAGCCATTAGTTGAAGTCATCGCTCTTGCAATATGACCCCGAATCAGCTTGATTAAAAAATTATCTATTCTGTTTATGTTAGCCCTGTTGTATAGAACCTCGTTGGAATAATATTTTATGTACTCCGACTCTGGTGTTCTGTGCAATCCAAGGCAGTGTCTAAGACACTGCCTCTCAAATACCCGAATCTTTTCCATTAGAGATGGTGCAACGTTGAACCACACAGGACATCCATAGGCAATCATCGGCCTGATTAAAGCCATGTAACAAATCACCTTCACCCTGCTATCAAGATGGCTGCTGTAAAACAGACGTCTTGTCAGGGCAAAGGCTCCCCTAGCCCTGGTCAGAGCAGCATCTATATGTCTGTCGAAATACAGATATTGATCCAGCCAGATGCCAAAGTACTTCACGACACTTTTACTTGCCAGTGGCTGTCCAAGGGGTCCAACGATCACAAGTTTTCGCCAATTCTTTCTCGTATTCGCAGAAGCTCTAGAAAAAAGGGTTCTAAAAAGAATAGTATTTCTGAAAGTTGAATTTCAACTTCCAGTCATCGCAATATTGCTGAATCTTGTCGAAGTCACGCTGCAAAAGAATTTTGATAACTTCAACTTTTGGACCTGTTCTGCACGCTATTAGATCATCGGCATACGCAATTGCATGAGTTAGACTACTTATAAGATCGCTAGTGTAAATGTTGAAAAGAATCGGCGAGTTAACCGCTCCCTGCTGCAGATTATTTTTTATTTCAAATATTTTGGTAGACGTTACACTGCCACTCTTGACAACAAACTTTCTACCGTTGAGCACATCATAAAGTATATACAATAATGATTTACTAATACCAAGTCTGGTCAGCTTTAGATACAGGCCTTCTAACCATACGGTGTCGAAAGCTTTTTCCAAATCAACCAGACAGGCACCCGTGCACTGTTTTTTCGCATTGTTCCATTGAATTTCAGAAACAAGCTTAGACGCGGCATGAAAAATATCGTGTCCTGCCTTAAAGCCAAACTGTTTATCAGGAATAATATTATTGTCCTCAGCCCATTTGAACAAAGCCCTATTGAGAACTTTTTCGAATACCTTACTGATACTCGGCAGGAGACTTATCGACCGTAGATTTGCCGGATTGGAGTTATCCTTCCCCTTTTTAGAGAGAGGATGTACCACTGCTGTCTTCCATTGCACTGGATAATATGCATTATTCAGTGCGTTGTTAAACAATGTTGTGTAAATGTCGACTGCATCCTGAGGTAGATGTCGTAGTACAATGTTGGATATACCATCTACTCCTGCCGACTTCTTTTTCTTCAATGAATCGAAAATGATCTGAAGTTCTAGCTTCGAGATTAACAGGGAATCAGACCCGTTTCGCTCGGCGATGATGGCGTTTGCCAAGTGTTCTTCATTGAACCCCAAAAAAGAGCGGTTCTCGGATCGCCATTGCGTTATATCATTTCGACGGTCATAGTGGTGAAGCAGGGCTCTGCTTTCCAGTTCATGATTTGGGCGAATACTGGTTTTCACCTTATACACTTGCTGAAAAGCAGCCTCCACAGCCTCCACTTTCTCCTTAGGATCCTCGATAATGAAGAAATCATCATTAAATACGGCATCCCCTGGATCTATGCCTGCGTTCAAAAGTAAGTTTTCGTTTTCAATCGTTTTCTGAAGCTTGAGACACGGAAGGTCATTTTGATCTTTCCGTCTGAAAATTTTATTAACTTTAGGAAACATACTTGGGTCACTAGAGTTAATAGCCCGAATTCTATTATTCCAATAGGAATTAATAGTCAACCTATAATTCTGCTTTATTAATTGATTGATGTTTTTAATCGAAGACTTCAGAGTCCCAATCTCCGAATTATGTATATCAGTGAACCGTCTGTACAAAAGTTTTAGTCTTGTAAGCAGTTCACTTTTTTGTCTGTGTAGTGCGTCACTTGTCACGTTTCGGTACTTGGCAAATGCGTCTTGTTCTTTGTAACGTGGAATAGTCGTACTCATTGTTTGTTTTATAGCCTCGTCCATTTGTAGTAGGTATCCGTCGATCTCTTCGTGTGTTAAATTTCTGTCATTAGGTGGAGATATGTTTTTTAAACGTAATTCTCTTGTCAAGGTGTTGGAAAAGCGTGACCATCGCATTTTACTGTAGTTGTAAGTATGCTCAGGCACATACTCTTCTAACTCCACGAGTTCGTTTGGAAGTTGAATCACAGCAAAAAGTCCGTTGTGGTCACTGTCGTAGTCAATCGTTTGTAAACAGTTTTTTGTATCTTGAGTCACTGTATCAGTAATTGTCAGTCTTGAGTCAATTAGCAGTAGGTCCAGAAATGCACCGCTTCTTGGAAATGACGGCCTATCTGTAGCAAAAAGATCGATTCTGTACTCAATATTGTACCGACTCATCCAATTTAATAGATGGTTCCCTCTAGGATTTTGTATTTGATTTCCCCAATCTTCATGTTTGGCGTTCCAATCACCGGCCATGAGATAAAAGTTCTCCTCCAAATTCAATCTAAGGCATTCAAAAAGTTTTTCGAGTTCTGCTGTAAAATTAGCTAGCTGAGGGGCTTCTGGTGCGTACACCGCGATTACATACATTCGTTTCCCCTGGTGGAGAGGATAATATGATGCAGGCTTCTAGCAACCCGAACCTGCGCACTTCATTCTTATAAATTACTTTATGACTAATGCTCTTTCGTACAAAGATTGCGACCCCACCCCCTTGTGAGGAGTTTGGCCGGTCCCTTCTTACGATATTGTAGTTATTATGAGTCAGTTTGTGCTTCTGATTTAGCTTAGTTTCGCTAGCCAAAAGCACATCAGGACTTTGATCTTGCAAGAGGTGAAAGAGATTTGCTCTTCGTTCGGTCCTAATCAGTGAATTTACATTCACAGCGAGGACTTTTAAGGGTCTATCTGGCAGCGCGCCTTTAACCGTTAAGCGTTAGGCTCGGCAGAATAGAGTAGAGATGATCCACTCTAGTTGCCTGCTCCCGGATCTCTTTTTGAAGACCTGTTAACTGACCCTGAATGGCCAGCAACACAGTCATTAGATCCGCCTCTTTCGCCGGCGCCTTAGGCACGGGGACCTGTTTGGCTACCATTGGTTGAGGCTGTACCGTTCTTTCCCTTTCAGACGCCATTTGAGCGTAAGAAATCTGGGGGTTGACGGGCGTTGGGAGAGGACGGGCTGGTGGTCGTTTCTCCTCTATTATTTGCTTTGAGACTATTTTGTTTTTTTTTCATGTCCTGAAACTTTGGACATCCCCGATAGTTAGCAGGTTGTCCTCCGCTATGACAAAGTACGCATTTAAGCTGGGTTCTGTCGATAACCCGTTCCTGCCCTAGTTTGCATTCCCCTGACTTGTGGTTCTCTCCACACTTTACGCATCGTGACAGCATTTCGCAGTTCGCTGCGGCGTGGCCGAACCTTTGGCAGCGCATGCATTGAAGCATGTCACCGCACCTTTTTAATTTATCCCAAGTTACAACCTGGTAGTCCAGGACGGAAATACTCCTTAGTCTATCCAGTTTGCTTTTGGGTGAGAGCTGGAAAAGGAAGAACGGTAGTTTCCGCATCTCCCGTCTGGCCTTTACTGTGGTAAATGGCTTGACTCCGATAAAGTCGAGATCGTCGTTCGCCATTTTGCGGAGCTCAGCCAAGAGTGCCTGTGGTTCCGTTGAGGAATCTATGCCATTCAAGAGGACCGTTTGGAGTTTGTCTTCTTTTGGCGTAAAGCTAAAAAATTCGTTGGTTGAATCTGTAAGAAGACTTCTTATTTTTGTATGCTGTTCAACTGTGAAGCAGTGTATAGCATGCCTATCTGAGCTTAATCTTTTAATTGTAAAATTATTGCCTATGGCTGACTTACACAGATTTATTGTATCCTGTAGCTCCATTTTGTAGGTGTTGATTGTTGGCTCTTTTTCTTTTTTATTTTTGTTGGTTTGTGACTGCTGCTGATGATTCGGCCGCTGTTGGTTCTGCTGCTGTTGGTTCGTCCTCTGTTGTTGCTGTGACATCTGTTGTGTTTGTTGTTGCTGCTGCTGCTGCTGTGATTGTTGTTGTTCTGCTTGTTGTTTGCATGTTTGTTGTTGCTGTTGTGTTTGTTGTTGTTGTTTTTGTGGTTGTGATGGCTGTGGCTCTAGTTGTTGCCTTATCATTTGCTGTTGAAGTGTCTGCTGCGCTTTTACTTGCATGGCATTTTTTTTCGCCCGCTGTTGTGCTGCTCTTTCAGCCTCCTCTAGGACCTTTATCTTTTTCCGCTCAACAGCATCAAGGTTCTCTTTTTCTCTACGCGCCTCTTGTTTTTGTTTAAGAGCTTGAACCATTTCAGTAAGGCGCGTTTTTTGCTCTGTAAGGGAATGTATTTCGTCCTCCTCATCTCTCTCTTCCTTTTCAGAGTCTGATGATTGAGCTCCTGACGTCAGGTCGAGCAGTTTGCTGTCACCTGTGAAGTGCCCTTCACCACCATCCGAAATATATTCCATCTTATCGGCGGTGTCGGACACTGTGTTTTCCAATTGTTGTTGGATTTTTTCTGCTGCAGTTGCCTTGGCTATGCGCGTCATTTCCCTCCCTTCAGCTGGCAGCTGGCAGCTTAGCTGTGGTTGCTTGGGAATAGCGCTTTGCATCGTCATTCAGATTCTTCCTTGTCTTTTTCCTTTTCTTTGGGGCCGTGGTGGCTACATCTTTCGATGAACCCGCTATATCGGCTGTTGTATCATTCAAAGTGCTTTTTGTTGGGGGACCATCTTTCGATGTCCCCGTTTTTTTAACCATCTGCTTTTGTTGTTGGTGACGATTTTTAATTATTTCGTCCCAAAAATTATTTAAAAAAAAGCCTTGGCCCTGGTGGGAATCGAACCCACGCGCTTGGGATCCGCTCTCTGCCACTCTACCAACTGGGCTCCCTCGCCGCTTAAAATTGGTAAGTTAATTGCCGATGCTGATTGTGCAATTATAGCACTTAATATTTAAAATGAATTTAACTCAACTTGAACTACCGAAATTTATTATGTATGCTGTGTGATCTTTAATAGCGTATGCTTGTGTGAATTTTGTAAGATCATCCTGCATTGTTAATATGAAGCGATTTTAATCTATTGTTAACCGCAATGGGCCAACTTTATCTAAGCTTAGTCTATCAAATGGTTGATTTGATGTTAATGTTATTTCTATTGGAGCCTTATAAGTTTTCCTCACTACTTTATTTCTTTGACAGCTTTCGCATGATTTTATATAATCTTTAATATGTTTCTTCATTTTATGCCAATGGTAACGACATTTGATTCTATTATAAGTTTTTCGAAACCCAGAATGTCCAGATTGTGGATCGTCGTGATTTTCTTTGAGCACCAAAGGTATCTCGTCCTTACTTGGCGTAATTATTACGTCTTTAAATATAGTAATTTTAATCTTAGACTTTCTGAATATAAATTGAATTATGTGTCGTACTTTTTCATATTTGAACTGATTAAATTTATCCTCGAAAGAAGGCAACGCAATACTTTCTATATTGTCTTTTTCGAGTTTATTTTTGAGATTTTGAATTGTATAAAAGAAGTCTTGATAACTTACTTTTTCCCAACTATTTCTTTTTATGAAGCAATGATAAATTCTTTTTTGTGTTTTTATATTAGCTGAAGAAATAACGCTATATAATTCATGAGGGTGATTTTTTAATTGACAATAATTGTCAGAAATTTCAGAAATTTTAGTGGCATATTTATTTTCATCACCGAGGTCTATACTATTTAAATAAGCTATATTGTCTTTTGAATAAAGTAAATAGGAATTTCGATCTGAATAGTCAAAAACTTTAAATTCCAAGGAGGAATAGTAAAATTTTAAATAGTCGTCATAAGTTTCTTGTGTTATTAAAAAGATCTCATGATTTTCATTATCAGTATTATATTTGATTCTTGACAAGCAATCCGCGTTAAGATTTATTTTTCCTTGCTTATAAACTACCATGTATTCATATTCTTCCAATGTGAGTCGCCATTTCAAAAGTTTTGAGCCAGGATCTTTGCATGAAAAAAGCCATTGTAATGGATGATCTGCTATAATCGTAAACTTACGTCCATAGATGTATGGGCGGAAATTTGAAAAGATTCTGATGTTAAAGGAATTAAATTAGCATTTGCCTCTGAAATTTTTACTTCGTAATTAAGTGTGTTAAGAACTGTAGCTACGGCTTGATTTTTGTTATTGATTTTAGTAATTGCTCTACTTAGATACACTCCTTCAAAAATCGGAAGTTCTTGTAGAATTTCTTCCTTAACTTGTGGGTTTAATATATTTACTCTTATTAAAGTTTCTGATCGAGGAGGTAAGATATAAGGTACTTTTTTACAATTGTTTATAAAGAATGGAAGATATTCTCTATTTTCTAGACTTAAGATTTTATTTTTATAATTAAGATTTGCTCTTTTAGAAACGAGAAAATCGTTTCCCAATATACCATCGTATGGAATATTAGATGGGGAGTTAATAATATGAAATATGTTATCAAAATTGAAGGTCTTAGAATTTTCTGGTTGAATATAAAATTTGAGATTTACGAATCCTATGCTTTCTAAAGGATTTGTACCTTCATTAATTCCTTTAAGTTTTATTTTATTTTCTGAAATAATTTTTGTATTTTCTTTAAGGTAAAATTTTTTTAATATCGAAATACTAGCACCACTATCAATTAGAAATTTAAAATAACCTGATTTAGACCTATTTTACTTGACTATGGTAAAGATTGTATTATCATTTGATAAAACTATTCTAAAGCTGCTGTCATTATCTCCGATGGAAACCCTGCAACATTGGTTTCGAGGGTCTTTATGTTTTCCGAACGATTTGAAGAATTGTTTGAATTTTTTAAATCTTGTTCTTTTTTCCATTTGAGTTTCCTACATTCTTGGATATTATGCCCTACCTTTTTGCAGTATTTGCAACTATTATTTGCATCATTAGAGGTTGTATATAATATGGGTTTAGCTGTACTTGGTTTATTAAAGCATTGATTTACTATATGTCCTAGTTTATGACAAATAGAGCATTCAGTGGATTTAAAGTTCGACTGCTTTAATTTTATCAATAGTTGAACTTTTACTTCTTCAATCGCTAGATTAAAAGAAGTGTTGGAATTAAGTTTACAAAAATTATTATTTAGCTCTTTTTTACATTCATTCGATTTGTATTTAATATGTGTTATTACATTTGAGTATCTTATCTTCTATTAGTAGTTTGCCATCACTATGAGCAATGGCTCTAGCTTCATAAAGTGAACAATTTTTATAAATTAATGGATAATTAATGTATAAGATTATTAGCTTCTTTCTTTGTAAAATTTTAAATTTTGAGACGTCGAGTAGGTCTGTTAACGTCATAGTTTCGTGTTCTTGTTTTATAATTTGTTTCAGTTCTTCTAAATGCAAAAAATTAGTATTAAGGATATTTGATTTTGCAAGGATTATTGTTTGTAGAGCATTTTGAAGGTCTCTGGCTGTAAGCCGTAATCTTTGTTTTCGTATAATTTTTTCAACTGATGACTTTGCGCCTATTATATAGTTTATAAGGCTTGATAGTCGTTTTATTTCTTTAAAAATTTCAGTGTTGGTTACCAATTGAATATTATTGTTATGAATTAGGTAATTTACCTTATAAGTTATCGTGACAAAATCATCATGGTCTGGGGTACCCGCTATCCACTTCCATAGCGTGCCTAATTCGTTTACTTCCCTTTAGACTTTGTTAATTTTTAACTGAAAGATAAATGATTCTACGAAGGGAAAGCTCTGATTCGAGCTCTAGGTGTTCTTCATGAGTATAATATATTTTTTTCTTATTGGTTAAAAAATTTTCTTTTTCTTCATTTAATATGTTTTCATAATACGTTACGTTGAAGACGTGGAACAATTCACCATTTTTTCGGTATACAAGGGCGTCGTCGTTTTTCAAGAGTATATAGTCATCGTTAGTATAGTCAATGGTTTGTGCTGATATTATAATCAGTTGAGCGAGAGTGAACAATAAGAAAGTTTTACTGAAAGAATAGAATATGTGTTTTATTTAATAAATTTATATGCAATTTAAAACTAAGAAGTGGGGTTAATATAGATTAAGTTATATTGTATTTTTTATTTGATACTATCCTTGTGAACAATTCTATTTCGACTGTTATGATAATGTTTCTTTTATTATCTTGGCAGACGATTTGTTTTTTGTATCTTTTTATTAATTTATTACTTTCGACATAATTTTTTTCAAATATATTATCTCCTTTTGAGAATAGTCTTGTTACCCTATATTTATTGTGCGTCTTCAGCATATTGGTTTTGGTAGAAAATAAATTTTCATGTAGATCTTTATGATCTATTCTATTGAATAATACATCAGCAGGTTTAAAATCAGTTGAAGAGTGAATTGATTTATTATATTCCTGGGTTGCTCTGAGAATAGTTTCGAGGTCGCTAATTAATTAAAATTCTTCTTTAATGCATCTTGCGATTTCTATAATTGTAGAGTGAACGCGCTCTACTTGACCATTAGTAGTGCTATGATGAGGATCAGAATAAAATATTTCTAAATTTTGCCTCACCATGAATGATTTGAATAGGGCAGACGTAAAACTAATGTTATGCGTTTAGAAAATGGGAAAATTTGAAGAAGTTCCAAAACTTTTTCTTCAATTTCAGATTTATCATCAATATGTTTGACAGTTAAGTATTTAGAGTAAGCATCGACACATGTTAAAAACTTTAGCTTTTGGGCATAATATATATTAATGTGAAGTTGTTCACCTTCAGATTTAGGAATTGGTGCTTGACCGATTGAAATTTTCTTGGGGTTTCTGTTGTATTTATGTTTATTGCAAATTTTGCAGTTTCTAGCGAATTCCTTAAATTGTTTAATCATGTTTGGCCAGTAATAAAGTTTATGAATTTTTTAAGTTTTCTTTAAAATTCCTATGTGCCCGATTATGTGGTTGTTCTATAATCATAGCTTGATCATCTTTGTTCGTTATGTCAGTAACAAAGTGCTGGGTGTAAAAGAATTTTATGTTAAATGTTTCCAAGGGTGATTTCTTGATATGGTAGAGATCTTCAAGTGTACAGTGAGTTCCTGCAACAATTTTGGGTTGCAAGAATTCTTTTAAAATAGTTAGTAAATTATCTACGTTGTCGAATTCAATGAGATGTCTGGTGTTTCCAAACATTTTAATGGATTCATGAATAGTTGTAAAACCTCTATAGAGGATAAGTATTTTTAGCTTGAATTGATTTAATGGTTTCCTGGTTACAGGGATAGTTATGTTGTCAAGACTTTCAATGTCAATGTCATTTTCATTGTCTTCATCTAAGTCGTCTGTGTCTGGATCAAGATCTGAGTCTGCATCGGAGATATTATAAAGTGTAATTCTAGATAAGGCTTCAGCTACTTTATTGGCCGTACCTGGCTTATATCGTATTATGGGTGAAAATTCTTCTATGAAGGCGTGCCATGTTTTCATTTTGGCATCAGGGTTGTTGGGTGATAATGCAAATGATAAGGGTTTATGATCAGTATAAATCAACAAATTTGAAACTCCGTATAAATAATTTCGGAGATTTTTTAACGCCCATACTATGGCGTATAATTCCCTTTCATTTGCTGCATAATTACGTTCAGTAGAATTAAATGTTTTTGAAATAAACGTGATCGAGTTGCCATCTTGTAATAATACGGCTCCAATTGCTATATTGGACGCATCAGTGGTTGAAACAAACTGTTTGCTGTAATCTGGCTGTACTAGTTGTATATGGTTTGAAAGAGATTTTTATAGATTATTTAATGAATCGAGTTCGGATTCGTTCAGATTTATCACATTTTTTTTGGACATATGTTTAGATGTCCTGCGGTTTTTTCCTGACAAAAGTTTGGTTAATGGTTTTGCTATAGAAGCATAATTTTCTACAAACTTCCTATAATAACTCGTGACTCCTAAGAATCCTCTTAATTCACGTAAATTTTTGGGAATGGGATAATTTTCAATAACTTCGACTTTCTTTGGGTCTGTTTTAATAACATTATGTACTACAATGTAGCCTAAAAACTCTATTTCTTTTTGAAGAATTTTGATTTTTCGAGTGAAATTTTCATGTGAGCATTTTTAATACGTTAATAATAGTTTCTAAGCTCTTAATATGAGTGTCTAAATCTTCTGAAAATACAATTATCTCATCCATATATACGTGACATATTCTACCTATAAAGTCTCTTAATATATCGTCCAAAGCTCTTTGGAATATTCGAGGAGCATTTTTGAGACCAAAGGGTAAACGTAGAAATTCATATTTACCGTTGTTAATAGAGAATGCTGTTTTTTCTATATCCTTGGGATCCATCAGTATTTGATGGAAGCCTGACTCAAAGTCGATGGTGGAAAAATATTTTAATTTACCCAAATTCGATAGTATGATATTTGTGTCTGGTATAGGATACGTGTCTCCTATTGTGTATTGGTTAATTTTTTTTATAGTCTATGACCATTCGCATTTTGCGTGTCCCGTCCGGGTTGAAACCCTTTTTGTTCACAATCCAAATAGGACTTTTGTATGGTCCCACACTTTTTCTTATAATTCCTTCTTTGAGTAATCTATTTATTTCTATGTTGACAAATTCGTTGCAAGAGTTGGGGTAAGGATATTGTCGACTCCATATCGGTGTATCGGTTTCGATACAAATCGTTGCCCGTATATCTGTTCGAAAAGGCAGGCTAATATTAATGTGGGAGTGACGTTTTTGAATATTTTTTTTAATAAAATTTCTTAATTGTATAATTTTTGTATTATCTGATTCTTTGTCTGTAATGCAATAATTTTTTTCAGATTCAAAATCTGAGAATACGCTTACTGTTTCATTAAATGTTGCATTTGCAACGGGTGATAAATATTTTTCAATATGTGAATCCTTTTCGGATGATTAAACATAAGATTTCCTTTCCAAGGTGGTAGTTTCATTTTGTTTATTATTATTTAAAGTGTTCCTTTCCAAGGCGGTATTTTTATTATTATTAATAGTGTTCCTTTCCAAGGCGGTTTTATTATTATTATTATTTAAAGTGTTCCTTTCCAAGGCGGTAGTTTTATTTTTATTAATAGTGTTCCTTTCCAAGGCGGTTTTATTATTATTATTATTTAAAATGTTCTTTTCCAAGGCGGTAGTTTTATTATTATTAATAGTGTTCCTTTCCAAGTCGGTTTTATTATTATTATTATTTAAAGTGTTCCTTTCCAAGGCGGTAGTTTTATTATCATAAATTTTTTCTTTTTTATTCGCGTATTCTAAAAAGCCCTCTTTTAAGTTTGTAATTGCATTAATTTTTTTTAGTAAATTAAATCCTATCAAAAGATCGGATTCTTTATTATCGATTTCATAAAAGATTTGATCGATGCCAAACATTACGCAACGATGATAATAATTTATAATGGAAAATCCATTTATAGTCTTAACTCTCTTGTGAACATTAAGTTCTCTTTGTTGTTGAAAATTCCTGTTTTTATATAGCAGGCGGTAGCCCCTGAGTCGATTAATATTTTTAGATCTCTATTTGAGTCTCTGTCAACTTGGTAGAGGAACGGCAGTCCGACTGCCCCCGTTTTTCTAAAAAATGGTGTTCAGTTATATTGTTAATTCTTTGTGTTTTTGGTTGCGGTTGATTAGAGTAGGAAGTATTTGTATTTCTTTTTTGAAAAGTATTGATCCTTGAACTATTTGGGTTATTCCTCTGGTTAGGATGATTATAGTTCGTTGGATGGCGGTGAATTTGAGTGGAAGGATCAACTTCAATTGGTTCTGGTGGAGGTTGTCGTAGTCGTACAACAGAATTATTATAAGGCCTTTGGTTTGGTTCCCGTTTAGGATACCTGAGCACATTATTGTTGTAATTATTTTAGTGAAAGTTTTGTGTGTGAACATTTGCTCTTGCTATATTATTGTTGTTACTAGCGTTATTATTACGTCTGTAGGATGAAAACATTTCAGTGAATAAGGCTCTTTGTCCGTTCGACTCAAGCTCTTGGGCTTTTGCCAAGGCGTTAGGTAAGTCGGGAGTCGGAGACATGGAATGCACTAAATTAGACAATGGGGCTCTTAAACCCGTGATAAATACACGTAAAGCGTAATTTCTATTTTTACTGTTGAGCTCTTTAGTTGCAACAGTATTTGTACCGTGCGTCATAATGGTCTTGTTGATTAATAGTGTCAGTTTTTTGTTAACTGTATTGTAAAAATCAACCACTGACATATTTCCTTGACGAAGAACACTAAGTTCTTCTTCGATAACATTAATTGGTCTTTTATCGCTGTATGCAAAGTCCAGTCGAGCTATTAAAGCTTTGAAATTTAATACGGTGCCATGATTTGTCAAGACATCATTAGCACTTCGGGTGATCTAATTTCGCAATATCGTTAGTGCTGCGAAATATTTTTTGCTATTAATGGTATATAACGACATGCAGTTATGAGCTGCTCCTCTCCAGCTTACATATTGGTTATGATAGCCTGAAAATTCTGGGAGAGATTTAATGTAATCAAGGGATTCGTCACATTTGACGGAATCGTCGATTTTTTGAGTTTCATATTCAACCAATTGTTATTCTTGTGAATGGAGCTGATCTTTTAGTTTGTCTATCTCACTAAGGAGAGGTGCTGTTGTGCTCGCAATGTGCTGGGTAATTAACTCTACAGTTAAATCTTTCGACATCTTGGGAACAATTTGGTTTGTTTTTTTATTTGTTTTAGCTAAAAGGGTTAATTTGGCTAACTTCTTAGTTAATTTGTTCAGATTGTAAATTAAATTAATTCAATAAAAAGAGTAATAATCCAATAATAAGATTTCAAACATTGTACTTATAGAGAGTTATATAATCGTAAATAACTTACAAGAACATTATGTTTACTGATGTTTACTGATGTTCACTGATGTTCACTGATGTATACTGATGTATATCTTTTAAAGTCTTATAATTATTTTCTTTACTTGATTTTTGTTTTTAATGTTCACTGATGTATATCTTTTAAAGTCTTTTAATTATTTTCTTTACTTGATTTTTTTTTTAAACGTTCACTGATGTATATCTTTTAAAGTCTTATAATTATTTTCTTTACTTGATTTTTGTTTTTAACGGTTGTAAGTTCACTATTTTCTTTCCTTTTATTTAACTTTTTTTATTTTCACTTTTTCTGTGACTTTTTTATTTTCACTTTTTCTGTGATTTTTTATTTTCACTTTTTCTGTGATTTTTTATTTTCACTTTTTCTGTGATTTTTTTATTTTTCACTTTTTCGTGATTTTTTTATTTTCACTTTTTCTGTGATTTTTTTATTTTCACTTTCTGTGATTTTTTTATTTTCACTTTTTCTGTGATTTTTTTATTTTCACTTTCTGTGATTTGTTTATTTTCACTTTTTCTATGATTTTTTTATTTTCACTTTCTGTGATTTTTTTATTTTCATTGGTCCGAAACTACGTTGGGCGCCAGTTAAGTGTTCACTCATTCGGTCGACTAAAAAAATATATTTTTTTATTGGCTTTCGCCAATTTCTTGCACTGTATTTAATTTAAAATAATCACGACCGGAGTCTTTCTTAAGACTACTTTATTTAATTTTAACTGATTACGACCGGAGTCTTTTATGATCTTCTTAAGACTACTTTATTTAATTTTAACTGATTACGACCGGAGTCTTTTATGATCTTCTTAAGACTACTTTATTTAATTTTAACTGATTACGACCGGAGTCTTTTATGATCTTCTTAAGACTAACTGTTACAATTATATTTTCTCTTAACTAAAGCTCGGGAAGCAATCTTACTTTATACATTAGGATTCCACTATGAGTATCCACAAATAGTCGCCCACGCAACTGAAGATAATTCTTATACAAACACCGCAGTGGGTATCCGTACCATTTGCCATTCGATGGGATATCGAATATCACTTTGAACTTGTAAAGTAAGGCAGATTCGCACAAGTGGAAGATTTTATGCTGAGTCGCTATTGCGACGAAGTATTCTTTTGCGCTTAAATATTATTTAAGAGATCGAGATGGATCTCAAGAATTGAAATGTGGGTGGCGGATGCACAATATGGGTGGCATCAAATACGCAGACACATTGTAGGTATCTTATTAAAATATATGGTCGTAACTGCGACCGAAGATTAATTTGTATTTGTCAAACGTATTTATTAAATATTTGGGGTTGCATAACTTGGATACGAAAGTCACCCGTATCATATTTGCATAATCACATTTATTCATCATTTTTGCATTCGGATTATCACAGAGGCAGTGACGTCTCGTCGTACGCTTCAAGAACGTCTGGAGTTCTATATACTGAAATTAATTTGAATATATTAACTGTTGGCAATTCACAATACAATACTTAAAGCTTTTTGTAAACTCTTATACTGAGTTCTTTTTACAATTGAAATACTATGTGCTAAAACTAAACTTTCTTGTCACATTACTCTGTAATAAAATAGTTCCTTGTTAAACTCAATAGAGATTGAATGTGTTTCCTACTTTTAATCCTAAAAAAGGTTATGGGCTCAGTCCTATAAAAAAAAAAGTCTCAATTTAATTTGTATTAAGTATACATTATTATCTCTTGGCATGAAAGTTTAAATTCGTAGTTTTTTTGTATATAAATTGAGTTCTCTGCACAAATTGATAAGCTAAATGAGAAGAACTTCGATGGGTGGAAAGTACAGATGAAAGCTGTATTAATCCACAGTAACCTATGGACTTATGTATCTGGAGGAACCGTTAAGCCAGATGAATCTGAAAGCAACGGGGCAGAAGTAGCGGCATGGGTAAGCAAGGATGAAAAGGCACTTTCGACCATTTTGCTTTGTGTCAAATCTTCACAACTCTTTCACATTAAAAAATGTGCATCTTCAAAAGAAGCTTGGAAAAAATTGGAGGAGATCTATCAGCCGAGCGGACCGGCTCGGAAGGTAACTCTTTTCAAACAATTTTTATCTTTAAAGATGGCAGAAGGCGATTCTATGAGCAGTCATTCGAATAAATTTTTTGATATCTCCGAAAAACTGTTTTAAATTAATATAAAAACGCAGAATGAATTGTTAGTCATCATACTTTTATCAAGTTTGCCTAAGGAGTATGAAAATTTCATTGTAGCCATCGAGTCTAGAGACTCACTTCCAACAATATGTTCCATGAAGACAAAGCTTCTAGAAGAGGGGAAACGCGGAGAATAAAATAGTGTGGATCGTATTGAATCAGCCTTTTTGATACGTCATCAAACTAAAGCTTCACAATCAAAAAACAAACCACGACCATAGGGAAAATGTTATAACTGTAAGATGAGAGGCCACTTTGCTTCTGAGTGCCGTTCTTCAAAAAGCTCAACGAGAGCAAATACGACATCATCGTTTGCTATGTTAAACAGCACTTTCAACTGTTCTGCACTTGATAAAAATATGTGGGTGCTTGATAGCAGGTCAACTTGTCACATGTGCTGTGACAAAAGTGAGTCACTCAACTATAAGATTGGTTCTGGCTTTAGCAGTGGAGTTTGATCTCTTTGTTCACCAAGAAGATGTCTCATGCGCTTACCTGAATGGTGATATACAAGAAGACATTTACCTGAGCATTTCGTGGATTTCAAAAATAGAGAAAAAGTGTGCAAACTAAAAAACTCGCTGTACGGTATGAAGCAAGCTGGGAGAGAGTGGAACAGTAAGCTTGATTCAACTCTAAAGAAAATTGTTTTTTCACGCTGCTATGCTGATACTTGTGTCTATACGATGAACAAGAAAGGTGATTTCAACATCATAGCTGTTTACGTTGATGATATTGTCATCGCTTGCAAAAATGAAGATTCTGTCTTTCGCATAAAAGAAGCACTCGCTGATGCATTTGATTTCTTCTTAAGCATTGAGATTAGCCGCGACAAAGATACTAGGACGGTAACTCTTTCGCATAAGCAGTACATAAGGAATCTCTTGTCAAGGTATGGCATGGTTTCTACTAGAAAATGCAGCACTCCTCTGGATCCAGGAGAAAAACTGATGAGATGCTCTAAGACTACGTGTCCTTAAATAGATGTAAAGGAATACCAATCGTTGGTTGGATCCATGATGTATCTGGCTATTACGTCTAGACCAGACATTATGCATGCTGTTAGCAAATTGGCTCAGTTCAATATAGAGCCGCACAAAGAACACATGACTGCTGCCAAACACTTATTATGGTATTTGAATTTTACGTGTAATTTTAAACTTTCTTTTAAGAAATCTGGCCGCTTACTCAGAGGGTATGCAGATGCTGATTGGGCTGGAAGTTCCGATGACCGAAAATCCTACACCGGTTACGTTTTTTTTCTGGCTGGTGGACGTGTATCTTGGAAATCGCGTAAGCAGTCTACAGTGGCATGGAGTAGTACTGAAGCGGAGTATATGGCATTGGTGGCAGCAACAAAAGAAGTGGTTTATCTTCGGAGACTACTAACTGAAATTGGATTTGGTTCTATCGTAAATGGACCAACTGAGTTATGCGGTGACAATCTGAGTGCACAACATTTAGTAACAAATCCTGTGTTTCATTCAAGATCGAAACACATTGATATTAAATATCATTACATTCGTGAAATATACAACAAATCTTTAATTGAATTAACATATGTACCTACATCTGAAATGATTGCAGATATTTTTACAAAAATACTTAATAAATTAAAACATTTAAGGTTATTTGAGCTATTACGATTATCAAAATAAATTTTGGTGTTTGATATTGTATTGAAGAGAAGTATTAAAATTAATTTGAATATATTAACTGTTGGTAATTCACAAAACAATACTTAAAGCTTTTTGTAAACTCTTATACGGAGTTCTTTTTACAATTGAAATACTATGTACTAAAACTAAACTTTCTTGTCATATTACCCTGTAATAAAATAGTTCCTTGTTAAACTCAATAGAGATTGAATGTGTTTCCTTCTTTTAATTCTAACACTATTTACAGCAGATACGTCGAACACATCATTTAACGGATTCATCTCATCATAAAAACACCGGTGGATGGATACATAAATTTCATGCTGAAGAATTTCGAGGACTCTGGAAATAGCTGTTACAACAAAATTTTGGAAATTAATTCACCGTAACAATTTATGAATAAGAGTAAAACAACCCTGACCAAGGTACTGTACCTTTTTGAAAACTTTAATGAAAATTTTCTTATTTTTATAAATACTTACGTTTATGAAATTTCCTTATGAATTCGTACGTTGAATCCTAAAAATCACTTACTTTAATGTAATTGATCTAATTTAGTCACGTTATATGATAATTATCTGAAAGGATGAAATAGTTAAAGTTCATTTTTGAATTTGTGAATACATAGTTATCTATGATAAATGAATACCTATAGTGTATATCGAAATATAGTACCTACATTTTGAAAAATTAACGAAACATTGATATTTGATAATGTTCGATAATAATATATTTGAATGCAAAATATCTATATATATGAAAAAGTGTAAAATACCTAAAACAAAGTAAAAGAAAAAAAGTATATTTACTCAGTTTAACGTCATGAAAGTAGAATACCTAGAAAAAGTTTTGAATAAAGATTTAAAGAATCATGAATACTTGAAAAGGAAAGATTATTGAATCATTTTTCGGATTGTCAATCCATGGGAATCTGGCAATTAAAATTGCTAGACTCGACCACGAATTTAACTTCGGTTACTTACCTTTATACCTACCTATGTGTATGGTTATACGTTGATCGAATCAGAAAAGATAAAGTTTAATAATTTTTCGTTTCGAAATTGAAAAAGTGAATAGTGTTTACCTGTGTAAATCCATGTAGTGCGAAGGATACTGTGAGAAAGTTTAAGCCTTCAGCTGGACTGGAAAATTTTGAAGAAATGATACGAATCTGAAATGTCATAGAGGGTTTTGTATACTTATGTGCCTATGCTAATTAATATTCATATCAATTAGATGTTTATCGTTTTAATACGCTTTTTTTTCGGGAAATTTATTAGTATCTACAAATTATCTAAAGCCAATTCAATTTACACTAATTAAATTTAGTTTGATTTGGATATTCTTACTATACAGTACCTACTTCACTGACCTGATTTTTATTAGGATTAGTATATACTTACTTATGATTTTATTTACTTCGTTACATTTATCTTTCTATAAAGAGAAGATAGTTTTGATAAATATTTTTTTTCGTGATCGTGAAGATTTTACTTACAAATCAGATCGTTTCACTCGCGTTATTTTAATTTGAAAGTGTGTACTTGATTTTATGAAACACAGGAACTCAGATTGATATATGGAAGTTTATATTCATACTTACTTATAAAGATACTGATTCACCTGTTGCGACTTAATTACTTTCCGTTTGAAGCTTGTAATATATCAAGCAGTACTAATTTTCGTGATCTAATTTTATTTAGAAAATTTATCCTAAACAAGTTCAACTCACTACTTTCGAGTTGAATTTGGTTCGGATAAAATAATTCCGATACAAGTACCTACTTACAAATTGAAATTGATTTGTTCGATTTTTTATATATCGTCGTGTTTAGTCGTATACGTAAATCATCGAGGATAGTTTGAATACCTTGTTGTAGTTGAAAGTAAATACGAATATTTAGTTTAAATTCGTTAATACTTTACTACTCACATCATCCCAAACCCAAAGTTTTTTTTTGAGTCTGAAGATACTTTTACTTAAAGGTACCTGTAAATAAGATAAAGTCATTATCTATTGATTTTTTAATAAGCCCTATACTTGAATATATTTAAATTATATTATTTTGTAAATTTACAGCGGCACAATCCGTCTACTATTTAGTGAGTCCGTGATTGTTGTCCTTATATTTTGGTTTTTAGGAAGTTTAATCTTGTGGGTAGGCCAGAGTTGCCGTTTATCTATTTTCGAATTACGTTTGATTTCGTGTTTTTGTTTACGCGAAAGTTTTGTCGTTTGTTAATTAATTAATAGTTTAGACTACGGATTAGTTTAAATAAATTGTTGTCGATTTATGACAATCATTTAGTTTAGATATAAATAAGAGGGAAATAACTCAAACTATATTTGTTTGAAAAGTTATCTCGCCTCGCTTTAACGAATTTTGAAGTATAGTCAATAAGACCTTAATGTTTTAACAGGAGTATGACTAGTTGAATTTGTCATTAACAATACTCTGGTTTAGTTGAGTCCATACATTAGATATTATATATAATCAACAATCTTTGAGAGGCCACTTTGCTTCTGAGTGCCGTTCTTCAAAAAGCTCAACGAGAGCAAATACGACATCATCGTTTGCTATGTTAAACAGCACTTTCAACTGTTCTGCACTTGATAAAAATATGTGGGTGCTTGATAGCAGGTCAACTTGTCACATGTGCTGTGACAAAAGTGAGTCACTCAACTATAAGATTGGTTCTGGCTTTAGCAGTGGAGTTTGACCTCTTTGTTCACCAAGAAGATGTCTCATGCGCTTACCTGAATGGTGATATACAAGAAGACATTTACCTGAGCATTTCGTGGATTTCAAAAATAGAGAAAAAGTGTGCAAACTAAAAAAGTCGCTGTACGGTATGAAGCAAGCTGGGAGAGAGTGGAACAGTAAGCTTGATTCAACTCTAAAGAAAATTGTTTTTTTCACGCTGCTATGCTGATACTTGTGTCTATACGATGAACAAGAAAGGTGATTTCAACATCATAGCTGTTTACGTTGATGATATTGTCATCGCTTGTAAAAATGAAGATTCTGTCTTTCGCATAAAAGAAGCACTCGCTGATGCATTTGATTTCTTCTTAGGCATTGAGATTAGCCGCGACAAAGATAGTGGGACGGTAACTCTTTCGCATGAGCAGTACATAAGGAATCTCTTGTCAAGGTATGGCATGGTTTCTACTAGAAAATGCAGCACTCCTCTGGATCCAGGAGAAAAACTGATGAGATGCTCTAAGACTACGTGTCCTTAAATAGATGTAAAGGAATACCAATCGTTGTTTGGATCCATGATGTATCTGGCTATTACGTCTAGACCGGACATTATGCATGCTGTTAGCAAATTGGCTCAATTCAATATAGAGCCGCACAAAGCACACATGACTGCTGCCAAACACTTATTATGGTATTTGAATTTTACGTGTAATTTTAAACTTTCTTTTAAGAAATCTATCCGCTTACTCAGAGGGTATGCAGATGCTGATTGGGCTGGAAGTTCCGATGACCGAAAATCCTACACCGGTTACGTTTTTTTTCTGGCTGGTGGACGTGTATCTTGGGAATCGCGTAAGCAGTCTACAGTGGCATTGAGTAGTACTGAAGCGGAGTATATGGCATTGGTGGCAGCAACAAAAGAAGTGGTTTATCTTCGGAGACTACTAACTGAAATTGGATTTGGTTCTATCGTAAATGGACCAACTGAGTTATGCGGTGACAATCTGAGTGCACAACATTTAGTAACAAATCCTGTGTTTCATTCAAGATCGAAACACATTGATATTAAATATCATTACATTCGTGAAATATACAACAAATCCTTAATTGAATTAACATATGTACCTACATCTGAAATGATTGCAGATATTTTTACAAAAATACTTAATAAATTAAAACATTTAAAGTTATTTGAGCTATTAGGATTATCAAAATAAATTTTGGTATTTGATATTGTATTGAGGAGAAGTATTGAAATTAATTTGAATATATTAACTGTTGGTAATTCACAATACAATACTTAAAGCTTTTTGTAAACTCTTATACTGAGTTCTTTTTACAATTGAAATACTATGTACTAAAACTAAACTTTCTTGTCATATTACCCTGTAAAAAAATAGTTCCTTATTGTTAAACTCAATAGAGATTGAATGTGTTTCCTTCTTTTAATTCTAACACTATTTACAGCAGATACGTCGAACACATCATTTAACGGATTCATCTCATCATAAAAACACCGGTGGATGGATACATAAATTTCATGCTGAAGAATTTCGAGGACTCTGGAAATAGCTGTTACAACAAAATTTTGGAAATTAATTCACCGTAACAATTTATGAATAAGGGTAAAACAACCCTGACCAAGGTACTGTACCTTTTTGAAAACTTTAATGAAAATTTTCTTATTTTTATAAATACTTACGTTTATGAAATTTCCTTATGAATTCGTACGTTGAATCCTAAAAATCACTTACTTTAATGTAATTGATCAAATTTAGTCACGTTATATGATAATTATCTGAAAGGATGAAATAGTTAAAGTTCATTTTTGAATTTGTGAATACATAGTTATCTATGATAAATGAATACCTATAGTGTATATCGAAATATAGTACCTACATTTTGAAAAATTAACGAAACATTGATATTTGATAATGTTCGATAATAATATATTTGAATGCAAAATATCTATATATATGAAAAAGTGTAAAATACCTAAAACAAAGTAAAAGAAAAAAAGTATATTTACTCAGTTTAACGTCATGAAAGTAGAATACCTAGAAAAAGTTTTGAATAAAGATTTAAAGAATCATGAATACTTGAAAAGGAAAGATTATTGAATCATTTTTCGGATTGTCAATCCATGGGAATCTGGCAATTAAAATTGCTAGACTCGACCACGAATTTAACTTCGGTTACTTACCTTTATACCTACCTATGTGTATGGTTATACGTTGATCGAATCTGAAAAGATAAAGTTTAATAATTTTTCGTTTCGAAATTGAAAAAGTGAATAGTGTTTACCTGTGTAAATCCATGTAGTGCGAAGGATACTGTGAGAAAGTTTAAGCCTTCAGCTGGAATGGAAAATTTTGAAGAAATGATACGAATCTGAAATGTCATAGAGGGTTTTGTATACTTATGTGCCTATGCTAATTAATATTCATATCAATTAGATGTTTATCGTTTTAATACGCTTTTTTTCGGGAAATTTATTAGTATCTAAAAATTATCTAAAGCAAATTCAATTTACACTAATTAAATTTAGTTTGATTTGGATATTCTTACTATACAGTACCTACTTCACTGACCTGATTTTTATTAGGATTAGTATATACTTACTTATGATTTTATTTACTTCGTTACATTTATCTTTCTATAAAGAGAAGATAGTTTTGATAAATATTTTTTTTCGTGATCGTGAAGATTTTACTTACAAATCAGATCGTTTCACTCGCGTTATTTTAATTTGAAAGTGTGTACTTGATTTTATGAAACACAGGAACTCAGATTGATATATGGAAGTTTATATTCATACTTACTTATAAAGATACTGATTCACCTGTTGCGACTTAATTACTTTCCGTTTGAAGCTTGTAATATATCAAGCAGTACTAATTTTCGTGATCTAATTTTATTTAGAAAGTTTATCCTAAACAAGTTCAACTCATGTTAGCTAAATAATTATTCCGACCGAAATTAAACACCTTTTAATTAGTTAAAAAAATGAACACAAACTCTTTATTAATAAAATCGACCAAACACTACGACTGCCAAATTCAACTGCCTGTTTTACATTGTCTTTATATTCATCTTTTGTCGCATGAAGCAGGGCTGCCACTTTTGTTTTATATAATCGCTAACAATCGGCCATCCTATGTCTTTAATTCGCCCTCGAATTTAATATTTACTTATACATGTATATATATTATTATTTATTAATAGAAACAACAAAAAAATTAATACATTCTGAACTTCAGTTAAATGTTTCAAGTGATAGAACAGTAAAAAAAAATACATATAACATCGATAATATACATCCCACTTCTGAATTGTTAGCTAAATAATTATTCCGACCGAAATTAAACACCTTTTAATTAGTTAAAAAAATGAACACAAACTCTTTATTAATAAAATCGACCAAACACTACGACTGCCAAATTCAACTGCCTTTTTTACATTGTCTTTATATTCATCTTTTGTCGCATGAAGCAGGGCTGCCACTTTTGTTTTATATAATCGCTAACACTCACTACTTTCGAGTTTAATTTGGTTCGGATAAAATAATTCCGATACAAGTACCTACTTACAAATTGAAATTGATTTGTTCGATTTTTTATATATCGTCGTGTTTAGTCGTATACGTAAATCATTGAGGATAGTTTGAATACCTTGTTGTAGTTGAAAGTAAATACGAATATTTAGTTTAAATTCGTTAATACTTTACTGCTCACATCATCCCAAACCCAAAGTTTTTTTTTGAGTCTGAAGATACTTTTACTTAAAGGTACCTGTAAATAAGATAAAGTCATTATCTATTGATTTTTTGATAAGCCGTATACTTGAATATATTTAAATTATATTATTTTGTAAATTTACAGCGGCACAATCCGTCTACTATTTAGTGAGTCCGTGATTGTTGTCCTTGAATTTTGGTTTTTAGGAAGTTTAATCTTGTGGGTAGGCCAGAGCTGCCGTTTATCTATTTTCGAATTACGTTTGATTTCGTGTTTTTGTTTACGCGAAAGTTTTGTCGTTTGTTGATTAATTAATAGTTTAGACTACGGATTAGTTTAAATAAATTGTTGTCGATTTATGACAATCATTTAGTTTAGATATAAATAAGAGGGAAATAACTCAAACTATATTTGTTTGAAAAGTTATCTCGCCTCGCTTTAACGAATTTTGAAGTATAGTCAATAAGACCTTAATGTTTTAACAGGAGTATGACTAGTTGAATTTGTCATTAACAATACTCTGGTTTAGTTGAGTCCATACATTAGATGTTTTATATAATCAAAAATCTTTGCTTTTCTAGTTTAACGGATCTAACAGATCGTTTTAAGAAATTAGTCAATTTTAGATTTTTGATTAGATTTTGATTATTGATAAAAACTTGAAGATAGATTTTCTTTTACTTTAATAAAACATAAGAACATATGTTAATTTAAAGAGAAGAAATTATTGCAGAGTTTAATAGTTTATAATAGACATTTTTGAATTTGTATACAAATGACTGATAGATAGTACCATTTTTATACAACTTTTAGTTAAGTTAAGGTAGCCTTATAAGAATAAAAATTTATAAATGAGGTCTTGAAGAAAAAGGTATTTTTTATTGTTTATTTGGAGATATGAGTTTATCTTTTGGAGAAGTTTTTCTTTCGTTTCGTGTTTGGTTCTTGGTTAGCAACATGAATTGTTAAACAGTAAGGAGCGGAGTCGCGGCGGAATTCATCATGATCACCCTGAAAGTCTACTTCACATGTAACGGGAGGATTTATCCTTATATGTTCTTATATGTAGATGTGTGCCCGTAAGAATATCATAAGGGGGTAGTCCATGTTAACAACATTAGATATGACACCATAGGTAGATTAGTTAGGCACTGTGGAAGATCACCAAACACCATATCTTTCCAAATATAATGGGTCCCAGTAGAAGAATTCGAATGACTGGGGACATAGAGTGGCAGGTTTCGGTAGTTCGACAGGACAATTCCATCTAAATCCTAATATTATTATTCTACAAGTTTCGTCGACTTTCTTTCCATACTTTCAAATCTTCAGTAACATGCTTTATCGGGTCCGCAGCTTCCTTCTTTTTTGAGTCAATTCTCAGTTTAATTCCAGGTCTAACATTTGTAACACCCGGTTACTTTCTCCTACTATAATGACTCCACTAGCTTAGCTGACCAATAACATCAGGCCTGAAGTAGCAGGAGTAATAACCACCCTATCTGACTTGGCTTGGACGTGCTTCTTTGAAAGAATGAGTACTAAAAGTCATTAAAGTTAGATAAGTTTAAAGATCCTTTTTTCCGTGTTTAGGGTTGATATCAGAATTCCCTTATTCGATTCAGAACCTCTTTGTAATCAAGGTAGGGGGACTTATACTCTCTCTCGAATCTAATCATCTCATTTAAGAAAGATTCCACAGCGATCCTAATTACATGGAATCCACTCGTGATGAATGGTATATGAGCTTTAGGAAATAACATAGACTCACATCGTCTAAAAATATCTTTTGATCAGACGAAAGATCATCTTATCCTCGGAGGGATTTTTAACAGCATGTATACCATGAAGCTTAGTCATCCATGATTGAAGAGAGGGGAGCTTGGAAGAGATTTTCCGTGATCCTAGCTATTGTTGGAGAGATGGAATAAGGAACTTCCTTTATGATACCCTCTCCTCAATCGTCAGTGACTAGATATTTTTTTTTTCGTTCTACACATTTTGAACATGTCGCTGCATGTGACGGAAGTTCCGTTACAAATCTGACTTATTCTCAGTCATTTGCAACTTCAGACTACACAAGTAAGTATTTACTGGGGATATTTATTTAAAGGATAAATGTTCAGACAAATATTAATCAACCCAAATGATAAGGCTTATCAGCTTATTTTATGGAGGGCTGACACTAAAAGTCCATTGCAAACTTATCAACTTGTCATCCGCATGGAATGGTATCCGCATTAAGCAAAAGATGTTTGGTAAAGTAAGCTAATGACTTTTAGGATGCATATCCCAAGGCATCAGCAACTATTTTAAATAACATTTACGTGGATGACTGCCTTACCGGTGCAGCGTCCATTAGTGAAGCCAAGATGCTACTTGCGGAACTGTTGCTTTATTATTACAGGGTAATTTCCATCACGTTAAATTTCGTGCAAACTATCCGCGCATTTTAAAGGACATTCCTGTTTAAAACAGGGAGCAACTACCATTTATCAGTCATAGGTAATTAAAACTCTTGCTTTAATCTGGGAGCCAACATTAGACCAATTCTAATTCATGTATAATTTTAAACCACTTAAAAATAATGAAAACTTGTCAAAACGAGACGTTCTTGCTGACTTGGCAAGATTTTTTGATCCATTGGGTCTTCTGGGAGCAGTTATATTGCTCGGTAAAATATTTCTTCAAGAACTGTGGAAATAAAGGAGATGAAACCTTGCAAAATGGCGCAGACAAGCGAGTAAAAGTACTGGCGAGTTGACTGTAGAAGAGCTACAAAAGGGAACAATTTGGATCTTAAGATTTACTCAAATGAATTCATTCCCTGATTATTACTTTGCCCTTAATTATGAGAAACCTCTCAACATCAATTCTAAGATAAACTCATGATGTTCATACTTTGATAGAACTATACAATTAATACGTATAGAAGGAAGACTTAAGAACTATAAAATTCCTATCGAGACTAAAAATCAAATATTGCTTCCTTAAAATCATATAATAACAACATTATTGCTCAAAGAATATTAAAATGCATCCCTTAGAACACTTACACTCCGTGTCACTTTTTTTTTTTTTTATAATAAGCGCACACTCAAAGGGATAATACTACCCTTATTATGTAGACACAGTGTGAGCACTAGGAAAGGGAGAGAGGGGTTGAAAGGAGGTGTCGGTGCACATTAGTTTTGAATTCCTGAATATTGCAATGGCTGGGAAAGACAGAGTGTGGCAAGGCATTCCACATTCGCATAGTACGGCTAAAGAACGAATCTCTGTATTTGACAGTACGACCGAAGTTGGGCTCGAGGGTATATTGATGAGCATTCCTAGAAGCGCAAGTATTACGGTTGAACTGTTTAAGGGGAGGAATGCAACTGGCTATTTCACTAGAGCAAAAACCATTAAAATAACGGTAAAAGAGGGTGAGACAAGAAACATTTCGACGATGTTCAAGCGACGTAAATGATCTTATGATGGTAATATCACCAACCAATCTAAATGCTCTACGTTCAATACTGTCCAAGAGGCTTAAGTAAGTTGCAGGAGCACCAGCCCAGATATGGGAGTTATACTCAAGCTTTGGACGTATATAAGTCTTGTAGATAGTAGCCAGATCAGAGGGGGAGAAAAACTTCTTGCATCGCCTTAGAAAATCCAAACATCTTGCGGCATTTTTGGCGACATCGCGTATGTGATCGTTTCACAAAAGGTGGTTGGTGATACACATACCGAGAATATCGAGATGTTCAGTCTCCTCGATGCAAGTGCCATCTATGGATAATGGCATGGGGGGTATATCTCGCTTTAACGATACAAGACAGCATTGGGTTTTCGAAGCATTAAATTCCACGCGGTTTTTTAATCCCCATTGTACAATGCTGTTTAGGTCGGAATTTAATGAACTTATCATATTTTCTCGTTGCAGTTCCACATCTAAAGAAGAGGGATGTGAATCTGAAAACGAATATGAGAAGCTAAGAGTACTATCGTCAGCAAAACAATGTATTGGATTAGAAGTTGCAGACAGGAGATCATTAATAAAAATGAGAAAGAGTGTTAGAGATAGAACAGAGCTCTGGGGCACACCAGCATTTATTTTGTGATTTTCAGACTTGAATCCATCCAATACAACTTGTATTGAACGATTCGAAAGGTAATTACTAATCCAATGAAGGAGGGATTCATGAAACCCGAAAGCACGCATTTTCGATAAGAGAGCCTGATGCCAAACCCTATCAAATGCTTTTGAAATATCAAGTGCAATAATCTGACTTTCTCCAAAACGATGTAAAGATTTGTTCCACTGTTCGATGAGATGAACCATGAGATCACCAGTGGACCTATTGCTACGAAAGCCGTATTGTCGGTCATTAAGAAGCTTTCAATCTTCGAGATATTTCTTGAGCTGATAATTAATCAGCGTTTCCATGACCTTGGAAAGAAGGGACGTAAGTGCAATCGGTCGGTAATTAGACGGTGAGGAAGATTCGCCTTTTTTGGGAATAGGCTAGACAAATGCAGTTTTCCATCCGCTCGGAACGAGACCTGAGGAGTAGGACAGATGAAAAAGCTTACGTAGTGGTTTTGCCAGCGTTGAAGAACACCTCTTTAGAACAATAGCGAATATGGGCGTTGCAGGCCTTCCTGGATTGCTTGAACTTATTCCGGTTTTCCTCAGTTGGATTGGCTTTAAGACAACGGAAATTTACCTTCTTGACCCTAATAACCTCTTAACAGCTCGCATCGAACCATGCGTTTTCCTTAGGTCTGATGCTTTTAACCCTATTCGGGATAAAAGTTCTCATTCCCATGAGAATCAAACTTGTGATCATATCAGCGCTGGCGTCAACGTCAATATCGAGGAAGAATAGTGACCAGTTAAAGATCCTAAAATAATTATTGAGACCGTCCCAGTTGGCTTTCTCGTATTGCCAAACGGTTCTCTTAGGAGCTCTTTCTCTAACTGGAGAGTTTTTACACGAGAAATTTGCTGATATGACACAATGGTCAGATGTGCCTAGATAGATAGATAGATTAAGGATTAAGGACAAGCAGTTTTCTATTTTCATTTTGCGATATTTTTCAAACCCATCGGTATTTTGGGAAAAACCAAATGCAGAAAGAATAAAGAATATGTAATATTTATATTTAAAAAAAAAATATGGTTATGTTGATAATTACAACATTTATGACGCTTTTCCCGAAAAGTTCATAAAATGTTTCTAGTTTTTTTTGTTTCACTTGATAAAGGACAGTGTCAAAATTTACCTGTTACCGTTATATTAATCAAAAGGATTGAAGTATGTGGGAGCTAAGTTCAAGTAAAAACTGCAATCAATCCACTACTATGGGCAGAAGAAAGACATTAACCAATGATGAATTCGGCCAAATTCGAGCTTACCGGGAAGAAGGGAAATCCATCCGTTTTATAGTCAAGAAGATTGAAACAAGCGTGTTGTCAACAATTATCATAAGGACTCGGAAAAGTATGGAAGGAAGACTCAGAACATCACTAACATGTAAGGAAAGGCGGGCGATCCTGAGAACAAGAGCATAGTGTATGTCCCTAAATTATCAGAAAACTTCAAAGAAATAATTAAAAAGAATACCGAAGATGTCAAATTAGCCTACAAATCCACAAAGACGCTAGCACCGCTTTTTAGCAATTTAAAGCCAAAAACAGAAAAAGATAAGTGCACCGATGTGGTATAAAATAAGTTGTCTAAACAACGAAAAAGAAAATTGTGACTTATGCTATGTAGGAACTACAAAACAATTCCTGCGTCAAAGAATTTCAAACCACAAATCCGACATTAAACTGAAAAGCAGCGGGAAGATAGCACTGGCTTACCACAGCATAGATCGCGGACATAAACCAGATTTTGACAGGACGGAAATACTAGAAACGGGGCTACATATTTCAAAGCTGTACACACTAGAAACCCTCCATATAATAAATAACAAAAACAACATGAACCGCAAACAAGACTCACAAAACATTTCATCTGTTTACTGCTCACTGGGAGGAAACCATGACAAATCTTTATTTTGAAGTGATTAAGTAAACAAATAAAATAAATTTAAATATATTTTTTATCTTTGTTTTATGTAACTTTTTTGTAAATTCAAGTATGTTTCTAATGATAAGTGTATAATGTTTATAATTGTTCATTCCACTTTGTTAATAAAAGATCCCCTAAAGAAGATGGCAACCACCGTTTCATTTATAAAAACATTGCGACCAAAAAAGCCGAAGAAGAATAAGCACAATATTCTCAACTTACACTATCCTGAGAACAGCTTCAAATTCAAGGCTCTCCGTAAGTAAAATCATGGCAGACACTGGAGTTAAAGCTAATAGATCGACTGTTTTACGGACGATACAGAAGGCCGACCATATTCGCCATCAAAAAATGAACAGGAAACAACCATTAAATGCCGCACGTAAAGGCTTGAACTCGCAACAAGTCACATCAGGTGGAATGAAGAGTGGCATACCGTAGTCTTTTCTGATGAAAAAAAATTTAATTTGGACGGACCTGATGGATACAGCTTTTATTTCCATGATTTGATTAAGGAAGAAATGAATCTCCAAAGGCGGCTCAGCAAAGGAGGTGGTGTAATGGTATGGGGAGCAATAAGCTTTTACGGAACTGTGGAGCTGGATTTCCAAGGTTTCGCAATCACTCAAAAATCGATAATGGATAGAGCTTTTCCGCAGTTTTCTGAAATATTTGTTGGACACCGATGGACTTTCCAACAAGACAATGCACAGATACATACCGCACGGAAAACAAAAAAACTTGATTCAGAACCAAATGTAAACCTACTTGCATGGCCATCATATTCACCCGACCTGAACTTCATGGAAAACAAGTGGGGTTGGCTTTCAAGAAAAGTCTACGTAAGAGGAAGGCAGTATGATGAAACGGAAGAGATAATTGAAGCCATAAAACAAGCCTGGTCCGAAATTTCGCTTGGTTATGTAGTATTCACTACATGCACCCCAAATTATATCGATTGCTTCTCGGTCTGAATCGCATGCAGGATCATTCCCAGCATTTGCATACTATTCCTAAAACCATTAATTATGATGCACATACATACTAGCGGTATAATAAAGTATTCAACTTTATTAACGTACGCTCGCCGTCGGCTAAACAAAATATTCTTTTTATCAAACCAGCGTCAAATTTCACTTCATGCACTCACTGTCGCAGTCCAATGGAGATTCCCTTTAAGAATGCAATGTCAACAAAAGGAAAATCCATAGACTATGTGACATACGATGCGATGACAAATCCCAATGCATTAAAGCAGAACATTCTGCTTACATCGCATTGATATTATAAGTGGGTTAATGCTGACCTATGATATTATAAGTGGGTTAATGCTGACCTATAGGGAAGTGATTGTACTGGTGCCAGTGCACTATTTATATGTCAACATCGACTGGTTATGGGAATTGTGCAATATAAAATAAGCAATGATAAGACAATTGCATGGGAATATTGGGATCACCAATGAAAATGCATGCGATCGATAATAAGTATTGAGGACTGATCGATATCCAAGAATTTGTATAAAGAATGGTTGGAAGGAGTAATGTCAGAGAGTAACTTCAGAGTTCATATTTAAAATCATGTGTTTGTATTTTAATACCTCTCCAGTTACGCACTCTTCCCTCGTTAGAAGAAGCACGGTGCGATATCGTCCTAACAAAATTGGTGGCAGCGGTGGGATCCATTAAAAGTGATCTCCTACCAAGACAGGAGACCGATCTTCTGAGGCGTGCTGTACACACCAGCAAAAAGTGAAATTAAAAGTTAAAAAAAAAAAATAATAATAAATAAATTTTGTTCTGTGAAGTGTTAGAAGTCCTACAAGAGTAAGACCTTGCTAGCTGTAGAGCTTAAGCATTTGGCAGACAGTAGGCAGTGAAATTAAAAGACCAGGTGGACCCTACCAACTCTAGAGCGTGAAGCTTGCCTGGCATCAATATCAGCGGCAAGAAAAGCAACATCACCAATATCAGCGGCAAGAAAAGCAACACCAGCAATATCAGCAGTAGCAGCGACAACAACAACACGAAAAATTTTTTTTTTAGGTATTTATTCTTATATTTTAAAATTATTTATCATAACACATACGACTGTATCTATTTTTTTTTGTTTTCACTTGGGTCATTCTTTGAATCGTTTTTTTTTCTCCTATCGCGGAACAAAATAAACATTTTTTTTTTCAAAATTCCTACACGTAATTTACAAAAAATTAAAGTTAGCCTTTTCGAGAACTTGTCCTTTCATTCATATATCAAAATGGCAGCATCGGAATATAAAATAAGTCTTAACGAAGTTATAAATATTGTGCCGATTTTTAACGGACAAGCAGGGGATCTTGCAAAATTTCTAGCTTGTGGCAACCTTCTTTTCGGCTCAGTTAAATCTGATGCAGACCGTAAGCTATTTTTAAAGATAGTAAAAACTAGACTAGAAGGACCAGCATTCGAAATGATACAATTCAAGACGGTCGAAAAATGGGAAGATCTTCACTCCCTCCTAAAAAAGGAATATACCCCAGTAAAATCACGCTCCTCTGCCCAAAATGAGTTGCTTTCAGCTCGGCAACGAGGAAGAGAAACAGTTAAAGAATTTGGTGACCGTATTGCACAACTACTGAACTCTTAAAACTCCGCGACATACGCTAGGTCCGCAGAAGAGGAAGTTAGAAAATTCCTGTTCAAAGAAAATGAAAGTCTAGCCATTCAAGCTTTTGAGGATGGTCTGAGGAACCAAAATCTCAGATTGATGGTACAAGCTCATGGATCAGAGAATCTTAAAAGTTCTATTGCCTATGCTAAAGAACACTTAAATCGTCTAGAACAAACTATCCCTCTTACGGTTAGTAACCAAAACCGTCAGTATTCGAACTTCCCTTCTTCATCACGCCCCACTTGCCAAATTTGTAACAGGGTAGGCCATTCTAAAGAAAATTGTTACAGTAATCCAAATAGAAAATTTAATCATCTCCCAAACCACCCAGCCCAAATTAAAAGAGAAGTACAACGTCTCACTTGTGGGTACTGTAATAAACCCAATCACAGAGAAACAGATTGCAGATTTAAATTGTCACAGTCTGGACAAATTAACTTTAACCAAAACCCGTTCAGAAACAGTTCTCAAAGACAACAAATTGATCGAAACTCCACAAACATCCGGCAGTGCAAAGTCAGACAAGGGTTTCAAAATTAGCAACCTGGTGAGGACTTTCACCCTTACGAAAACAATTCGGGAAACGACTACGATCGGGAGGAGGAGATTAAGCATCCTTCCCGACTGGATACAAATGCCGACCCGCAAATATAAACACAAAAAGTCTAACAATTTCACTCTGCCCAGAGTTTGATGAGCCGGTAAAACGTATTCAATTCCAGCCATCAAATAGAAAATACTCTACTTTCCTAATAGACACTGGAGCAGATATAAGTCTGTTTAAAAACAGACAGTGGACAAAAGCGAACTTTGCAAAAAAATGCACAATATCTTGTGAAGGAATCACACTAGCGATCACTTCATTATATTCATGTTTCGGTCATTGCCTTCTGCCTTGATATCCAACAAATGCATTTATACCGCATTATGCAATCCATTCACATTTTCGGTCATTGCCTTCTGCCGACCTATTCTCCAAATGCTCTCGCATAGTATACCATAAAATATTTATTGACACTTGACGCTTCGACTCATGGTCAAGATACAATTGAGATACATACCTACATTTACAGTTGCCCAAGTTCAAAGTATTGTTTATGCACGCTCATAAAGAGGCATGTTTATGATCCATATTTTGATGACATGGCAAGAATGCCTGCATGATCGAATATTGACCAGTAGAATTAATGTTAGTTTATGCGTATGTATATGTTTAAGTTCTTAGTGTATAAGCAATAGATTTTGTATAAATAGGCTGCGTTTTTCCTAATAAAAATCAATATTAATCCAGACATTGAGCCGTACATTTGGCTGTCTTCTTTTTATTCCAGTTAAAGATCGGCTCTCTAGCCATCATTTATTTTCGGCTTGGGGAAGCCTTTATCCCCCATAGATTGAATAGGCGAGGTAGGTACTTGCTATCTAGCAAGTACATCACATGGCGATCTTGCCAGTTAAATAAGAACCAGCATAGCCAGAGAGTTTTGATGTCAAGAGACGACTAGACAAACATTTTTATAATTCTTGTTGTCCGTGTAATGTCGGGCAGTTACAATAAAGAGGCTCTGGACGAGCTCTTCGAAAATTTAAATAGCCCCTATCACCCGGGCCAGCCAGACACAGAAGCCCCGGTGTACATTCCTACACCCAAAAACGCTGGTCCTCAACCACTGTCTATAGAGGACTATATAAAAAGACAGAACAACCATCGTCAGCAGCCCGAGCAACAAAAACAACAGAAGCCGAAGAGGAAACGCGCTGGACAAAAAGTAAAAACCAGACAAGAAATCGGCAACCTATACAGGTTGGCTGGGTTGGCCAGAGGTGACCAAAAGAGAAGGTTTATCGAACAAGCGAAAAACTTGCAACGACAAGCAAACGTGAAATAAAAAAAAAAAAATACATATATTTATATAATACTTTTTGAAAAGAAAAATGATTCATTAAAATAGAAATTTTAAAGTAAAATAAAAAATTAAAAAAAAAAATTTGTTATATTAAAAGAAATTTTTTTTTCCTAATTGTAAAAAAAAAAAAATTATTATATAATGGGAGGAAAAACCTCAAAGGAAGAGGTCATTGTTAATGCCTCTAATAACAACACCAATTCAAACTTAAATTCAAATTTGTTAATGATAGACATTATAATCATAATATTGATTATCCTAATAATTTTCTTGTTTTCAAAACTTCTTAAATTTTATTTTAGACGTAATGTCCAAAGAATAGTGAATAATGAAGTGAAAAATTTAGCAGCTTAAAATAATTTTCTAAAAAAAAAAAAAAAAAAAAACAGTCCTATGTAAACCTATGTAAAACAAAAAAAAAAATTATAGATATATATTCATAATATGCTTAAAAACAAAAGCAACAACAATAAATAACTATGTTAAACATAATAAAAAAATTAAAAGATTTACTTGAAAACTTTAACAAAAGTCCAAAAAGAAAATATACAGAAAAATACATTGAGGAAAAACGAGACGAAATACTTAACTTAGAAGAAGAATTTAATGAAAAATATAAAAAATCGCCTAAAGAGACGAACCAGCAAGCGTTGAAAACAATAATTGATAATTTATTAGTCAGATTAAAGCAAATATTAGACGATAAAACTAAATTGTTAGGGGAAGATAACATAGAAACACAAGACATTAAAGCTGACGAAGAATTATTTAATATAGCATACGTTGAAAACATGGCAGAAGCGTTTAATTTCAGCATAGCACAGAAATTGCCTACCCTCAACTGTGATGAGGATGGCAAAAGAAGTGAACACATTAGGGATTTTATAAATAGCGTCGAATTTTACCACGACACTCTCAACGAGACTTCACAACCCACACTAATTAAATTCCTATTAAAATGCAAAATTCAAGGTAAAGCTCTTACTGAACTGGGTAATCAAAAACCAGAAAATTTTGCCTCATTAAAAAAAATTCTAATAGAAAAATGTGGGCCAAAAGTATCAATAGAAACGATACAAACCCAACTTAGCAAGATTTATCAAGGAAATCGACCAGTTCGAGAGTTCGTAACAGACATCGAGACATTAATTACAAAAATGACTGAGCTTGAAGTTTCTTGCCATGGTGAACAATCAAGGGAAATTCTAACAAAAGCAAATGAAAGACGAGGATTGGCATTTCTTAAAAGGGGGGTAAACGATCGATTGAAAATAGTTTTAGATAGCGCCAGACATACTAGCCTTCAAGACGCTATCCAACATGTAGTAGAATTAGATCAAAGCTCTGCATCCACTTCCAACACTGTAAGGTTCATAAACAATAGAGGTGGAAACTATCATAGACAAAATAATAATTTCCCCAACCTTCAAGCTAGATTCTCTCAGACTAATTTCAATACTAACCAAGCTAGAAATTCATACCCCCAAAATAACAACTCAACTAGGCCTTCCTATCAGAACCAACAAAACTTTAGGAGTCGTTATAACTATAGAAATAGTAATAGTAATTATTATAACCCCGACAACAGGTCAAGATATGCAAACAATGATAGACAAAGATACAATAGTAATAACAGTAATAGTAACAGTTACAGTAATAGCAACAGTAACAGTAACAGTAACAGTAACAGTAACAACAATAATATTATTAATAGGTCCAACAATGCAAGGCAACCTAGTAATAACAGAAATAACAATCGGGTATTAGCAATGGGAAACGAGCAACCCACCGAAGGGGAAGCCGACCCATCGGAGGGGATTCATTAAATCCGCAGATAACAGATGTCATTTGTACTTTTGGAATGTCAAACGTCATATACATACAAACACCATTAGAAAACAATATAAACAAACAATTCTTACTCGATACAGGAGCCTCCATATGCGTTATAAAAAAGGGTTCACTTACTAAAAACATTGCTATTGACGAAAGTAAAAGTACAAAAGTATTAGGGATTTCAGGAAATTTACAAACCTTAGGGATGTGTATCTATGTGTTACAATTAGAAGAATTTTCTGTTCCTTATGAATTTCATATAGTGAGTGATTCTTTTCCCATTCCAGTTGATGGTATAATCGGAGCAAACTTCTTTACAGAATTCAGTGCCATTATAGATCTAGAGAAATTTTCATTCAAATTCAAAGTAGACGAACAACTAGTAATTTTACCTCTATATACTCAAGAAAACATAAATATCGTTACCTTACCTGCACGGTGTGAAGCAACTTATTGGATGACTACAAAACATTCAGATTCTCGAATATTTTATCCACAAGAACTATGCGAAAATGTTTTCATGGCAGGTTCATTGTCAACTATTAAAAATGGAAAAATACCTGTAAAAATTATGAATACACGTGACTCTGTTGTAACTCTGAAATGGTTTGAACCAATATTATTCTCCGCTTCAGAATATTTTATTTTACATTATAACCAGACAGATAAATCAATAAACATGCGAGTTCAGAAAATTTTAAATGAATTAAATTTCGAAACGTTAAATAGCGAAGAAAAAACCGAGATTGAAGCCATATGTACAAAATTCCAAGACATTTTTCACGTAGATGGTGACAGACTTACATATACTCATATTGGAAAGGCGGACATTAAACTTAAAAATGAATCTTCACCGAAATATACCAAGCCCTATCGATTACCACATACTCAAAAAGAAGATATAAAGGAGGAGATAAGAAAAATGTTATCAGATGACATAATAGAACCGTCCATTTCACCTTGGAATTCTCCAATACTTATAGTACCGAAAAAGAAAGACCCAGTTACCGGTCAACAAAAATTCCGAATGGTGATCGACTATCGTCGTGTTAATGATCGAATCGAAGATGATAAATTTCCGCTGCCAAACATAACGGACATCTATGATATGGTAGGAGGAGCAACTTACTTCTCATGTATAGATTTGAGTCAAGGATACTACCAAATGGAGTTAGATGCAAATAGTAGACCAATAACGGCATTCTCAACAGAAGATGGTCACTATCAATTAAAACGTCTACCAATGGGTTTAAAGATCTCACCCAGTAAATTCTCAAGAATGATGTCCATAGCTATGTCAGGCCTAACATATTCAAGATGTTTTGTCTATCTTGATGATCTAATAATTTTTGGTAAAAATTTAATGGACCACAACAAAAACTTGATCCAAGTCTTTGAACGTCTCAGAGAAGTAAATCTTAAAATACACCCAGGAAAATGCTCTTTTCTGCGAAAAGAAGTATTATACCTTGGACACCTTATATCGGACAAAGGAATTTTACCTGATCCTACCAAATCATATGCAATGAAAAATTATCCAACTCCTACTAACTCCGATGAAGTAAGAAGATTCGTAGCCTTCGCAAATTATTATCGAAAATTTATTAAAAATTTTGCCACCATTTGCATCCCGTTAAATCGATTATTAAAAAAGGGTGTTGAATTCAATTTTAATAAAGATTGCGAAGAATCATTCAATGTGCTAAAAGAAATTCTGATAAGTCCTACAATTCTACAATTTCCAAATTTTAACGAAGAATTCATTCTACGCACAGACGCCTCAGGTTTCGCTTAAGGAGCTGTTTTGTCTAATTCCGATGACAGGCCAATTGCTTACGCAAGCAAAACTCTTAATAAGTCAGAGAAAAACTATAGTACTATTGAGAAAGAATTACTTGCAATAGTGTGGTCAGTAAAACACTATCGGCCGTACTTGTTCGGAAGAAAGTTCAAAATTTTAACAGACCACAGACCTCTAGTGTACCTGTTCTCACTAAAAGAACCTAGTAGTAGACTAACTAAATTCAGGCTATTACTAGAAGAATACAATTTCTACGTAGAATATTCACCAGGTAAAGATAACTGTACTGCCGACGCGCTTAGTCGAATAAAAGTAGAGTCTGAAGAATTAAAACAATTACATATATGTGTAGTTACAAGAGCCCAGTTGAAAGTAGATGATAAAGATGAAGATACATCTCAAAATACTAATATACAAACTGATGAGCAAATTATAACAGAACTTTTAAAACCACCCGAAAGTGGACTTAAAGTGACTGAGTTAAAAATCGTTGACAATTTTACGGAAGATTTAGTTAATTTCAAGGACGACATAATTATAGGACCAAACAAAGTTTTGGCGTATATTCCTAAAGGGAATTGTTTACTCCTAAAGAAGTCCAAGGACGGCACTACAACCCAATCGGCATTATTTGGCAAAATATTGTCGAGGGATGTGCAAAAACTCTGCGGACCCAAATCGATTAAAAAAATATATATTACTAAACATGAAATAAATAAACTCTCAGACGGCCGTCGAGAATATAAAATTAATGAATTAAAAAATATATTAGGAGAAATATTTAAAGAAAGTAATATAAAGGTATACCTCATAGATAATGTTATTGAAATTACCGATCCTTGTAAGAAGAAATTAATACTAAATGACTTTCACATACTTCCCACCAGTGGACATGCAGGTATAAACCGCATGATAAATAATATCCAGAAAAAATACTTCTGGACAGGAATGCAAAACGATGTGACGACATACGTTAAGCACTGCCCTATATGTCAACGTAACAAACATGTACAACCAAAAAAACAACCAATGACTATCACATCAACAGCCGAATCAGGTTTTGACAAAATTTTCATAGACCTAGTAGGACCTTTAGAAGAATCTGAAGATGGATCTAAATACATACTCACCATTCAAGACGAGCTGACAAAGTTTATCGAAGCTATACCACTCCCAAATAAAGAGTCAAGCACAGTAGCTAAGTCTCTAGTAGAAGGTTTGATTCTAAGATATGGAGTACCACACACAATAGCATCTGATCAGGGAACCGAATTTATAAATCAGGTTCTCAAGGGTATCTGTAAGCTTCTGAGAATAGAACAACTACAATCTACTGCCTATCATCATGAAAGCATAGGAGCTCTAGAAAATTCACATAAGGTTTTAGGAGCGTATTTAAGAAGTTACGTCTCAGAAAAACACACGGATTGGAGCACTTGGTTGCCATATTACGTTTTCTGTTAAAACACATCCGTACACTCAGAAACTGGATACACACCATTCGAATTAATATTCGGAAAGCAGTGTAGTTTACCGAAAAATCTGACAAAACAAATGGAACCGGTGTACAACTATGACGATTACGTAATTGACCTCAAACATAAATTACAAGTTGCCCATAGAGACGCTCGAGAAACGCTTATAAAAAAGAAAAATGTTAGGAAAGATAGGTATGATAAAGAGGGACAAACAAAGAGTAGTAGTTTTGAAAAAGGAAGTTTGGTTTTACTAAGAAACGAGGCTAGAAAGAAATTAGATCCAATATTTATAGGGCCATATGAAGTTTTATCTCAAAACGGGGTAAATTGTGATATCCAATACGAAAATAAAAGAATTACAGTACACAAAAATAGACTTAAACCTTTTTATGTATACATGTTCTTGTAGCATTGTTTCAAGATTTATGTCAAACATACTTATTTAATTAATAATTAAAAGATAAAAAAAAAGAAACATGTAAATAATAATATACTTCATTTCTATAATTTTTAATTGCGCGCATAGAATTTAAGTAAATTAGTTTGCTAAACGAATATAGAATAAGTTAACAAAACGAAAGATAGAATAAAACAGAAGAATTCAAATGTATTAAACAACAACAACAAAAATGTGTAATTGTATAAAGGAATAAATCATTAAATTTTTTATTATATTTATACTTAAGTAATGTTACAAACTAATATCATGCATGTACTGTCAGTATAAAAAAAAAAAAAAAAAAAAAAAAATGGACATATAATCTTTGAACTCAAAATCTTTATTATACAAGTGACGCGTAAAAGAAGAAATCAAGACATGTCATGATTTCTCCTTTTTCCCCGGGAAGGGTGGTGTGAAGGGATCACACTAGCGATCACTTCATTATATTCATATTTCGGTCATTGCCTTCTGCCTTGATATCCAACAAATGCATTTATACCGCATTATGCAATCCATTCACATTTTCGGTCATTGCCTTCTGCCGACCTATTCTCCAAATGCTCTCGCATAGTATACCATAAAATATTTATTGACACTTGACGCTTCGACTCATGGTCAAGATACAATTGAGATACATACCTACATTTACAGTTGCCCAAGTTCAAAGTATTGTTTATGCACGCTCATAAAGAGGCATGTTTATGATCCATATTTTGATGACATGGCAAGAATGCCTGCATGATCGAATATTGACCAGTAGAATTAATGTTATTTTATGCGTATGTATATGTTTAAGTTCTTAGTGTATAAGCAATAGATTTTGTATAAATAGGCTGCGTTTTTCCTAATAAAAATCAATATTAATCCAGACATTGAGCCGTACATTTGGCTGTCTTCTTTTTATTCCAGTTAAAGATCGGCTCTCTAGCCATCATTTATTTTCGGCTTGGGGAAGCCTTTATCCCCCATAGATTGAATAGGCGAGGTAGGTACTTGCTATCTAGCAAGTACATCACAATCTTCTTTTTCAGGTGATTCAGTTGTTATCCTAGGGGAAATAACAGGTTCTTTTATAATAAACGAAGAAAAGGATCTCTTTCTGAAACACCCTTTTCAAGTTTTAACACCCCGAATAAATTTAGTTTACGATGGAGTTTTAGGAAACGATTTTCTCAGCAAACATAAATGTAAAGTTAACTACAAAAAACAGATTCTCGAAATAAATGAGATCGATTTCAATAACTTTCCAACCAGAAAAAATATTCACAAAGCCACCCCTCACGAGGCGGTGTATGACAAAGGAGAACAATTCAGTTCCACAATCCGATGAAGTATCCATCAACCATTAACTCCACCAACATGCGATTGGAATCTCTAGTTCCAATAAGCTTAATGAGAGTATCGATTCTGATAACGAGGAATCACTTTCATTTGTGTTAAACGATAGTACAAATACAAATACCAGTAAGACTACATTAAAAAATGGTGTAGCAGGTAAAAGTAATAATAAGACTTTAGAAAACGAAAGCAAAAAGAGCAAGAAATCTCCAGGACATTGTTATAAAAAAGAAACAAATTAGTATATTTGGGCGAAACAATAGTAAGACCTAAGAATAATAAAATTAAAAAAGAAAAAACTTAGAAAACGAAAAAACGATAAATATAAACACCTTAAATTTAACTTGGGATGTTTTCGATCAGTATTATCAAGTTGATAATTCGAATCGCTTTAAGAAATTGAGAAACGATTAAATAAGATAGAAACTATGTTGATATTAGACCATTGTAACACCGAAGAGAAGGAATCAATTCTCAAGATCTGCAGAGAATATAACGATCTCTTTTATCTAGAGGGGGACCACCTTACTAATACCAACTCCATTACGCATAGAATTGGTACTGAGGAGAATAAACCCCCGCTTTATATAAAACCTTGCCGGCTTCCAGAGAGTCAAAAGGAGGAAATCCAGAAACAAGTGCAGGAAATGTTGGACGATGACATCGTACGACCAAGAACTCACCTTTGCTACTCATTCCCAAGAAAACCGGAAGCGATGGAAGCAAACGTTGGAGGGTAGTTGTTGATTTCAGGAAACTGAACGACCTAACTATTGGAGATTCTTACCCATTGCCAAATATTATTGACATATTTGACCAATTGGGAAGGGCAAAATATTTCAGCACTTTAGATTTGGCTAAAGGATTTCCTCAGATCTTGATGGATGAAAACGATCGGTGTAAGACTGCATTTAGCACTCCCTTTGGACATTGCGGATATAATCATATGCCATTTGGTTTAAAAAATGCACCTGCAACCTTTCAACGCCTGATGAACAATGTTCTCACTGGCTTACAAGGTTTCGACTGTTTCGTCTATATGGACGACATAGTTCTCTACGGTTACTACCTTAAAGATCATAACTCCAGATTAATAAAAGTTCTTAATCAATTAAATATGCATAATCTGAAACTCCAACCAGAAAAATGCAATTTCCTAAAACATGAACTCATGTACCTCGGACATCTTATTTCTGAAGAAGGATTAAAACCAGATCCAGAGAAAACTAAAGCCGTAAGAACCTATCCTACGCCTAAAAACACCAAGGGTTTAAAAGCTTTTCTAGGTTTCGTTGGCTATTACAGGAAGTTTATAGAAAATTTTTCGACCATAGCCAAACCACTAACAAAACTGTTAAAGAAAAATTGTGTTTTTAAATGGGATATCTTTTGCGACGAGGCATTCCGAGATCTTAAAAATAAAATGATAAATCCCCCAGTTTTAGCCTATCCCAATTTTAAGGAAGAGTTTATTGTTACAACAGATGCTAGCGATGTCGGAAGGGCCGTTTTGTCCCAAGGTATCATCGGACAAGATAAACCAATATCTTTTGCAAGTAGAACATTAAACGATGCAGAGATCAAGTATAATACAACCGAAAAAGAATTACTAGCTATAGTTTATGCTATATAGCAATTTCGTCCGTATATTTACGGCAAACACTTCACTATTTGCACCGACCACAAACCTTTACAATGGCTTTTTTCCCGAACAGATCCCATGTCTAGGCTAGCGAGATGGAAAATTTTATTGGCAGAATACGAGTTTACATTAAAGTACAAACCAGGAAAAATAAATCTGAATGCAGATGCTCTGAGTCGAAATATAGGTGAATATAGTAAAATATTGGTATAAACACGCGGTCAGAAACAAAGACTAAACAAAAAAATTCAGAATCAAGAAGCTGACCAAGTAACGCAAAATGAGAATCTAGAAGACATAAACATCCTGTCAAGTTTCACCTTGCTGAAGGAGAAAGGATCAATTTACTTTAATAAACTCATTAAAACTAAAGTCATAATTTTACCAATAATAGAATCTGTAGTATAAGACGAAATAAAAACAAAATTTCCAAACTTTATAAAACCTGATATAGGAAAATACTACACTTTCTTAAGTAACGACAAACCCTTTTACATAACTACTTTACCCATCCCTGTTCGAATTAATACAGACGAAGAAGTTATAAAGCAATGTATGTCTTTAATCAAAGATATAAACAATAAAAATAATTCAATAGGTCTCGCTTTACCACCTATGAATAATGATTCCAAGCTTTCTATTAAAAACATTGTTACAGCTATATTTCAAAACCATAATATAACTATTCATCTCTTCACTGACAAAAGAATTCTTCTTGATAACATCGAAAGAATATAAACCGTGCTATTTGATTTTCATGACTCCCCGTTTGGAGGTCACCAAGGAATAACAAGAACTACTAATAAAATCAAACAAAAATATTTCTGGCCGCGTCATACATACTCCAGTGTGAGTCATGTCAGAAAAATAAATTATCCCATAATAAAAAAGTTCCCATAAAGGTAACCACTACAAACAAAACACCTTTCGAGCGGATAGCTCTGGATATAGTGGGTCCCTTACCTATCAGCTATGACGGCAATAAATATATTCTGACCTTCCAGGATGACTTGACAAAGTTTTCGGAAGCAATACCTGTGCCAAATGCCGAGGCTCCAACTATAGCACGCATGTTAGTGGAACGATTTGTATGTCGATTTGGGATTCCCGATTCAATCCTTACGGACCAGGGAACTAATTTTCTTAGCAATCTGTTTAAAGAGGTATGCAAAATTCTCAAATCAAAAAAATTACAAACCACTCTATATCACCCACAAACCAATGGTGCGCTGGAACGAAGCCACAGGACGCTTGCAGAATATTTACGTCACTATATTGAGAAAGATTCACTCAATTGGGACACCTGGCTTCCATACGCCATGTTTGTATATAATACCACCCCACATAGCAGTACAAAATATACCCCATTTGAGCTATTGTACGGTTAGCCTGCACGGATCCCAAGTTCCTTAAACAGGGAACCGCAGACCTACTATAACTTCAGAGCTAAAAAGTCGTCTTCAACATAGTCACAAAATAGCTCGAGAAATAATTTATGAAGCTAAAAAGAAAAACAAATTTTATTATGACAAAAATGCTGAACAAAGAAAGTTTAAAATAGGCGATAGAGTTCTATTAAAGAATCATACAAAACAAAAAAAAAAACTATCAAATCTCTGGAACGGACCTTTTGAAGTAATTAAAATTATGTCCGACGAGAATACCATAGTTCAAATTGGTAGAAAGTCAAAACTGTTTCACAACAATAACCTAAAACTGTTCTCAAATTAAACACACACACATACACTTAAACCCCACACGATAAAATGAAAATAAATAAAAATATGACTATAGGAAAACAAAATTTTTTTTTTGACTTATAGATCATGGGTATCCTAATGTATTTCACTTTATTGCCAATGTTGACCAGCGCCAACCTCAAGATAAGTCAAATAGAATAAAATCCGGGTATCTTCTTCGAGAAAATAGGCAAGGTTGAACTTTATACAACACAATGGAAGCCTATAGCATATTACGATCTTATATTATTCAATGGAGCTTTCAAACATGCAGAATACTTCGTTGACGAGATAAACAACCTATGTAATCAATTAGTAGGCATATTCAACTTCGATCTTCTTTGTAGTAGCGCAGTAGCCGAGGTATCACACCTAATGAACGACATAAAGTTAAAATTTAATTTGTTACAACCTAAACCTAAAGCCAGTGTGAAAATTTAATTCTCTTAGGTGTAGTTTACTTAGGTGTAGTTTACTTCTCTTAGGGCAATATTCTTATGTTGACATAGCGCCTTTATCGACCCTCCTTGAAGAATACTCTGTAAGTTTTCATAATAAAATTATTGTGGGGATTTTAACAGCGATCTATTGGTCGATGAAACATTGATAGACACCATGCGAACATTTAATTTAAGCTCGGTAAATGTACAAAATCCGACTCATTTTTCACGTGACGCAAGTACCTTGTTGGATTTATTTTTCGTTTCTTATTCTAACAGGGTACAACTATATGACCAGTTATCAGCACCTGGTTTTTCCCGACATGAAATGATTTATCTCTCCTTTGAATTCAAACTTATAAGGAAAAATACTGTATTTCAATATCACGATTTTAAAAATTTAGATAGGATAGCTCTTGAGTCTGATGCCATGTTAATAAATTGGCATAGGGTATATCACTTACTCTCTCCTGATGAGCAGGTTGAAGTTCTTCAAAATAATGTAAGCTATTTGTTTGAGACTCATGTTCCATTAAAAAGAAAAATCGTCAAGCATGGAGATAATATTTGGTTTTTCGATGAGATACGCAGCTGTATGAATAGAAGGAACTATTTCTATAATAAATGGAAACGTTTCAAAATAGCAGAAGATCGTCGAAAATACCGGCAGTTGCTTAACGAGTGTGTTTAGCTTATTAACACCGCCAAAACCAGATATCATACCCGTAACCTCAATCTTTCTAAATGGTCGTAAGCTATGGAAAAATCTTCGCGAGATTGACATTGGTAAGAGTCAGCACTCGGATATTGACTTTTATTGCAATGAATTGAATCGAACGTTTATATCTTCTGTCCCAAACCCAACAACGGTGATTATACATTTTTCATCCTCTCTTAATTATTATCCATCATCTGACGTGCAATCCACTTTCAATTTTTTAAGAGTTACCCATGAAGATGTTGTTGAAAGTTTTATTTCAATTAAGTCTAATGCCACTGGTCTCGACAATCTGCAACCTACATTTTTAAAATCGCTTCTCCCTCTTATATTACCCTACGTGAGTCATAGTTTTAATACTATTCTGACGAAAAGTATTTTTCCCTCACAATGGAAAACATCAAAAATTATTCCAGTTTTGAAAAACCGCAGCACTCAAGAATTTCGTCCTATATCAATTCTCCCATTCCTATCTTAAGTCCTTGAAAGACTCATGCATAAGCAGATTTGCCAGTTCATCACCTACAATAATCTGCTTAGCACCAAACAGTCCGGCTTAAGAGCACAACATAGTTGCACTACTGCGCTTTTTAAGGTTATCGAACAAACAAGAAGAGCATTGGATGGTGATAAAGTCACATTTTTGGTTCTTCTTGTTTATTCTAAAGCATTTGACACTATTGATCATCATATTATGTGCCATAAACTATCCACTGTATTTTATTTCTCCCCTGAAGCTGTGAAGCTAATTTTTTCTTACTTGTCAGGACGAAGCCAAGCTGTGGTAAGTGGTTATCAATCTTCAGATTGTCTTCCTTTACACCGTGGAGTTCCGCAAGGATCTATTTTGGGCCCACTTCTTTTCTCGCTTTACGTAAATGATGCTCCACTTGCCATAAAATATTATGATATACGCATGTTTGCTGATGATGTCCAACTTTTAATTAGTTCTGACTTGGGTATGATTGAAGACTGTGTAAATAAATTTAACTGTGACTTAAAAAATATCTGAGAGTGGTCAAATCGTTGTGGTCTTGTTCTCAATCCAAACAAAACAAAATTGTAATATAAAAAAAAACACTTGATTTATCTTACTTCCGAGTGGTAGAGTTGAACGGAGCACCAGTAGAGTATGTTGACACAGCTAAAAATTTGGGAATAGGCTTCAACAGGTACTTGGAAAACCCATGTGAATAAAACAGTTGAAAAAGCATATGGAGAACTGAGAACGTTATCTCTCACTAAGAGTTTCATAGAAACTAGAAAAATGTTGGCTAAAACGCTCGTTGTTCCTATCTTAACATTCGGTTGTGAATTTTTTTCATTCTTAGACTCTTGTTCCCTAAGAAGGTTAAATGTAGTATTTAATTATATTGTCCGATATGTATATGGGCCTCAAGCATCGTGACCACATATCTGGACGATCAAAGAGTTTATTAGGTGTTAGTTTCGAAAACTACCTTAAATATAAAATACTGGTGTTGTATTTCAAGATTATTTTGACCCAAGTACCTTCATTTTTATATAACCAAATCCAGTTCTCCTCATCAACTCGTACAAATCAAATTGTAATCCCTTCATACACTTGGCTTGTTTCTGAGCGCCAGTTTTTGATTAACGCTGCTCGCCTTTGGAACTCTCTACCTCGTAAGTTAAGAAGAGCAAATAACTTAACGTGTTTTAAGCGTGACTTGCTAACATATTTGTCTACTGTATAATTTTGTATTTTATTTGGTATTAACTTGTCTTTTGCTACATTTGGTGCTAGTAATTTATTGGTAGTATTAATTTTTAATTTTTTATTTAATATTAATAATACGAATATTATCTTACGAATATTGTAAATTTATCTTCTTTTTAAATAATTTTTTTTTTGTATATCTTTTCTTTTTGTGAATCAATTAAAAGTCCTTTTCTTAGGCTTAATCAATTTAAAAGATGTATATCTTAAGATTAAGTTCCTTCTTCGAAATAAATAAATAAATAAATAAGCCGAGGGGAATGTTATAGCAACCATAAGCAAATCATTGTTCGGAACACTGGACGAAGATGATGCAAAGTCTTATGACAAACAAATAGATAAAATAAAATATAATGAAAACTACCTTCTATTATTATTACATTAATAATAGAAACAACAAGCAACATGTTTAACAAATCTGAAACCACAATTGAATACCAATTTACTGCCATTAATTCAAAAATTGGTGATGTGAAAGAAGCGGTAGAAAGACTTTTCAATCAAACTTCAGAACAATCTCTAATATTAAAAATAGAATCCCTTACTTCACTTTTAACACTCCTCATAATAAGATATCAGAATACCATTACTGACATCTTAGATGTTGTCACTAATGCAAAAAACGGCACACCGCATCCGACTATCATCACACCGGAACAGCTAAAAAATACCTTGTCAAAAATCAAACAGGAACTTCCTGATGACCTTCAGTTACCATCCATTATACAAGGAGATAATATTCTACCACTTTATGAAATAAGTAGCATTTTAATACCTCTCCGGTTACGCACTCTTCCCTCTTAAGAGGAAGCATGGTGCGATATCGTCATAACAGTTATTTGACAAAACTCTATGAATCTCTACACAGCAGGCTACTTGAAATGATTCAGCGATCAGCAGGTATCACCCAGTACTAAAAGCTGTTGCAAAAGTGTAGGAATAGGAGTACGCAAGGTTTTTTCTAGATGTGTGAAATGCTTTAGAGCAAAACCCAAGTCCGTTGATCAATGAATGGGTAATTTACCTAAAGAGAGAGTAGTGCCATCTCGTCCATTCTATTATTCTGGGGTAGTTATTTGTGGTCCAATAAAGAATCATTACAAAATTCTTGGGAAGGCTCCTACAAAGTCGTATGTGGCAGTATTTGTTTGCTTTTGTTCTAAAGCAGATCGTATTGAAGTAGTTGGAGACATAACAAATGAATCATTTATTAACTGCTTAAAGCGATTTGTTGGCAGAAGAGGTGTTGGTGTATTGTTACAATTTTTCCCGCACGAGCGATAGACAACGAAATTTAGTATTATTTTTATTAAATTTAACGAATTAAACTAAATTTTCAATAACAACAAAATAACACACGAGCAATTAGATGAAGAGAACCGGCGCGACTACGAAGAAAATTAAACTAAAACAATTTCAAAATAAAAATACAGGCAATTGACACGACAAGGCAAGATAACAAGAAAACCGGTTTTTCTTGCTTTCAATGCCACACAACTTGATGGTCGAATAAAAATAAAAATTATAGCACACAGTAATTCACGATGGTGTTCCACAGCGTAGCTCAGCGGGGCCTATCCCACAAAACTACAATTTAACAATTCTACAATCAATTGTCAACTATGTAGACTTAACAAGTAACTATCATTTCTGTTCCACCAAAAATTCCGCTACAATTGTTAAATTTGAGAATTTCCCCTTTTTTGTACAATTCAGTTGTACAAGTGACCTCAACACAACAAGGTAATAATAAAAGTATGCGAAGGCAAATAAGTGTCGTTGCAAAAGAAAGTGTGCTAGTCCTAAAACGGAAGAAAAAAGATGTTGTTTTTCGTGGCTTTTTTTCCAGTAATTACCAAAGAGAAAAGAATTGAGGCTTTGACAAACACATATAGCCTAGCTTTAAGTTTAAGCATTGTTCCAAGCACAAAGTATTGGACATATATGAGGGATGTTTTTTGGCAAAACTTTCGAAAATCAACCTTGGTAATTTTTTTTTTTTAATGACCTTTTCTTTTTAAACACACCTACAAATACATTTTTTAGGCAAAAATTGGAAATTCCAAAAAAACGGGACTGGTGGTGGTAGTGAAGCAAAATTGAATTCTTGCGATGATATTATTCTCGATATCATCGGCAGAAATTCCGAAGCTGTCGTTGTTCTTGGCGTTGCGGAGTCCATAGCTGACATGAATGGTAAGCAAAAACAATTTTTTTTTTTTGTATATTAAGTTTTTATATTTCAATTTTCTTATAACTACTTACTTGCTAGACAAAAACCTTAACAACTAGCTTACATATTAACTTAACTAACTCACTGGCCCTATGGAAGCGCTCTAAATTATACCATAACCACTTAAAATTATTGCCTTTCGGCGTACCTAGCTTAAATATTATCGAAATTCATTTATTACTTAAAGTAAGAAAATTAGGAAAAAACTCATTATATCTATAATTTTTTAATTTTTTATAAAACTTAAAACTAAACTTAAAACTACTTCAAATAACTTAAGACTAGAACAGCCACAACAACGGTTTTTTTTTCTTTTTAGTGCCACCATAATTGTTTTGTACTAACCTAGCCTACTTTAAAAGCCAAGGACACGCCTAAACCAGCGTAAGTCAAACCAAGGCAATAAACTCAATTAGTCAACTTTTATTATTGTTTATTTTTTAAATTTTATTAGTTATTTTACACATCATTCAACCACCAGAACTGGCGATTTTGGTCCAATCTATCAATCTAGTCCCTTTCGGACACAGCCCTACTGAACCGAAGGCGCTCTGTTACGCTTTCTGCGACGACGTCACGACCATAAAGGAGTCTCCTATCCACAGTTTTTCGGCCGACGTGGTAGATCAGCGGTACCGCCGAACTATCCTGTATCAGCCCTCGACTGTCTAAAAAGAGGAAAACGTCAGGTGGGATAAATCCGCTTAGACACACACTTTCGTAGTATTCATCTTTGGGGTAGTAAGCCCCGAAAATCAAGCCATTAGTTGAAGTCATCGCTCTTGCAATATGACCCCGAATCAGCGTGTTCTGTGCAATCCAAGGCAGTGTCTAAGACACTGCCTCTCAAATACCCGAATCTTTTCCATTTGAGATGGTGCAACGTTGAACATCCATAGGCAATCATCGGCCTGATTAAAGCCATGTAATAAATATCCTTCACCCTGCTTTCAATATGGCTGCTGTAAAACAGGCGTCTTGTCAGGGCAAAGGCTCCCCTAGCCCTGGTCAGAGCAGCATCTATATGTCTGTCGAAATACAGATATTGATCCAGCCAGATGCCAAGGTACTTCACGATACTTTTACTTGCCAGTGGCTGTCCAAGGGGTCCAACGATCAAAAGTTTTCGCCAGTTCTTTCTCGTATCCGCAGAAGCTCTCGCAATATTGCTGAATCTTGTCGAAGTCAGGCTGCAGAAAAAATTTTATAACTTCAACTTTTGGACCTGTTCTGTACGCTACTAGATCATCGGCATACACAATTGCATGAGTTAGACTACTTATAAGATCGCTAGTGTAAATGTTGAAAAGAATCGGCGAGTTAACCGCTCCCTGCTGCAGATTATTTTTTATTTCAAATATTTTGGTAGACGTTACACTGCCACTCTTGACAACAAACAATAATGATTTACTAATACCAAGTCTGGTCATCTTTAGATACAGGCTTTCTAACCATACGGTGTCGAAAGCTTTCTCCAAATCAACCAGACAGGCACCCGTGCACTGTTTTTTCGCTTTGTTCCATTGAATTTCAGAAACAAGCTAAGACGCGGCATGAATGGTTTCGTTTCCTGCCTTAAAGCTGAACTGTTTATCAGGAATAATATTATTGTCCTCAGCCCATTTGAACAAAGCCCTATTGAGAACTTTTTCGAATAATTTACTGATATTCGGAAGAAGACTTATCGACCGTAGATTTGCCGGATTTGAGTTATCCTTCCCCTCTTTAGAGAGAGGATGTACCACTGCTGTCTTCCAACGCACTGGATAATATGCATTATTCAGTGCGTTTGTTAAACAATGTGGTGTAAATGTCGACTGCATCCTGAGGTAGATGTCGTAGTACAAAATTTGATATACCGTCTACTCCTGCCGACTTCTTTTTCTTCAATAAATCGAAAATGATCTGAAGTTCCAGCTTCTAAATTAACATGGAATCAGACCCGTTTCGCTCGGCGATGATGGCGTTTGCCAAGTGTTCTTCATTGAACCCCAAAAAAGAGCGGTTCTCGGATCGCCATTGCGTTTTATCAATTCGAAGGTCAGAGTGGTGAAGCAGGGCTCTGCTTTCCAGTTCATGATTTGAGCCCCCACAGCCTCCACTTTCTCCTTAGGATCCTCGATAATGAAGAGATCATCATTTAAAACGGCATACCCTGGATCTATGCCTGCGTTCAAAAGTAAGTTTTCGTTTTCAATCGTTTTCTGAAGCTTGAGACACGGAAGGTCATTTTGATCTTTCCGTCTGAAAATTTTATTAATTTTAGGAAACATACTTGGGTCACTAGAGTTAATAGCCCGAATTCTATTATTCCAATAGGAATTAATAGTCAACCTATAATTCTGCTTTATCAATTGATTGATGTTTTTAATCGAAGACTTCAGAGTTCCAATCTCCGAATTATGTCTATCAGTGAACCGTCTGTAAAAAAGTTTTAGTCTTGTAAGCAGTCCACTTTTTTGTCTGTGTAGTGCGTCAATTGTCGCGTTTCGGTACTTGGCAGTTGCGTCTTGTTCTTTGTAATGTGAAATAGTCGTACTCATTGTTTGTTTTATGGCCTCGTCCATTTGTAGTAGGTATCCGTCGATCTCGTCGTTTGTTAAATTTTTGTCATTAGGTGGAGGTATGCTTTTTAAACGTAATAGTTTTGTCAAGGTGTTTGAAAAGCGTGACCATCGCATTTTACTGTAGTTGTAAGTATGCTCAGGCATATACTCCTCGCACTCCACGAGTTCGTTTGGAAGTTGAATCACAGCAAAAAGTCCGTTGTGGTCACTGTCGTAGTCAATCGTTTGTAAACAGTTTTTTGTATCCTGAGTCACTGTATCAGTAATTGTCAGTCTTGAGTCAATTAGCAGTAGGTCCAGAAATGCACCGCTTCTTGGAAACGGCAGCCTATCTGTAGCAAAAAGATCGATTCTGTACTCAATATTGTACCGACCCATCCAATTAAATAGATGGTTTAAATAGATGGTTTAATATATGGTTAAAAAGATGGTTTGGCGTTCCAATCACCGGCCATGAGATAAAAGTTCTAATCCAAATTCAATCTAAGGCTTTCAAAAAGTTTTTCGAGTTCTGCTGTAAAATTAGCTGGCTGAGGTGCGTACACCGCGATTACATACATTCGTTTCCCCTGGTGGAAAGGAATGCATATGATGCAGGCTTCTAGCAACCCGAACCTGCGCACTTCATTCTTATAAATTACTTTATGACTAATGCTCTTTCGTACAAAGATTGCGACCCCACCTCCTTGTGAGGAGTTTGGCCGGTCCCTTCTTACGATATTGTAGTTATTATGATTCAGTTTGTGCTTCTGATTTAGCTTAGTTTGGCTAGCCAAAAGCACATCAGGACTTTGATCTTGCAAGAGGTGAAAGAGATTTGCTCTCGTTCGGTCCTAATCAGTGAATTTAAGCGTTAAGCTCGGCAGAATAGAGTAGAGATGATTCACTCTAGTTGCCTTCTCCCGGATAGCAAAAATTTACATGGATATAAATATGTGTTTTTTATTTCTTTATTTTTACGTTCCCCATTCGTTTTCCTTCGAAGCAACTGCTTCCGTTAGCGCAAGTGCTCCCTCTTCTTCACCCCCATCACAAATCCATCAAGGTCAAATTAAGAAGAAAAGTAAGAATCCGTTTTATAATGAAAGAGCATTGTGTATACAATTCTATAGTATTATCAAGAAGAATAACCCTCGCAGCGTCATCTAAAGAAACTTGTTAGCTTGTGAAGGTTTCCTGCTGAGCAGAGACAAACAGCTCAATAGTACAAGTTTCTTTAGATGACGCTGCGGTGATTAGGTCCATGAAAATAGAAATATAATAGAAATGTATATATAAATACAATGGTGCCTTATATACGTTTATTTATGATGTTTTTATTTTTTTTAGAAAGAAAAATTGGTGAGAACTTGGAAAAATGTTTAAACCTCAAAAAGAAGAAACTGATGATTGAGCACATAACTTTGCTCAACACAAAAGTTAGGCTAGAGATAGAGCTGTTAAGGAAGAAATTAGGATCAACATTTCAAGAGGAACCCCATGCAAATGAGGAAGAGGAAGATGAAGATAGTTCACAGCCTGATAATCAACAATCATTTTTAAATTTTGAAGACTATTAGTTATATAAAATAAAAAATTGTTAATAAAATACACTGAACAAAAATTAATTAAATATTTTTTTATTTAAAATATGAAGTGGATAACAGAAAATAAAATGATTTCATATTTCAAAGTTGCGTATATAATTCAACAGTCTAATTTGTGCTTCGCGAGATGATGTTGGATTGTAGTTTTCAGGATTATTTTCTTCTTCACTTTGTATATTATTTTCAAAGATTTCAAAGTGTTCCAGATTATTATGCTTGCGAGAAATGTTACATAATGTTGTACAACATTTGAGGATGTTTGCTGCAAATAGAGGACTAACCCGCAAGTGGTTGAGGCATGGAAATTTTTCTTTCAGTACACCGAATGCACATTCTATGAAACGACGGGTACGTTTATGTGCAACATTGTACCTCTCAGCGGAAACACTGGAGGGAGCTGTAGGTGAAAAAAGCCAAGCCTTTAAGGGATAGACACTGTCCCCTAAAATGACTGCTTGAGGAAACGGTCTTCACCCAGATTCGATCTTCTGAAACACGGTACTATTGCGCAAAACCCTTGCGTCATGAACACTTCCAGGCCAATTCGCACTCACATAGTAAAAAGTGAGATCGGATCCGCAAACTACTATACAATTAATGTAGTGGTTGCCATGGCGATAAACAAATGCTGATTCATTAGCTGATGGAGCACATACATTTATAAGAATCAAATCGATTGCACCACAGACTTCAGGCATGCCACCCTTTTTGAAAAACTCTTGAATAACATCACCAACATTTTCGGGCCATCGGACATGGGTTGCAAATTCCACCTCATTTATGGCGTCCACAACTTCAGCTACACAACGACAAACTGTACTCTTACCAATGCCATGCATATCGCCTATAGTGTGGTATTGTGCTCCAGAGCCTAGCCAATGCAAGGTTACAAGAATTTTTTTTCTAACACTTAAGGCACAGTTGCGGTTTGTTTGAGACACTAATATGGCAGTTAATCTTTCAACAAGGTAAATCACGACACTGTTTGAAACTCGAAATTTTTCAATGAAATTACCTTCAACATTTTCAAAGTTACCGCGTGGTTTATATACTTTAAATACGCGTTTCTTATCTTCACTACTTTCATCGGAATAAAAAAAAACATTTTTTAAATAATTATGCAGCACACGCTGATATGTATACGAATAAAATGAAAAACCAATAATTAAAAACAAAATTATTTATAACAGTTTTTTAAACTACATAATATGTATATAATAAATTATTCTGAAAAGTGATTTCTATTTTAAACCACTTACTTCTTCTATGTTTATTTAATAAAACACTAAATGTAATTTTGTTTTTAGATTTTGGTTAAGCATTTTCTTAAAATAGCTTTATACATTCTGTCTTTATGTCAGAAAAAATTTAAATTTGTGTATACAACATTGAAATAATTCTTAAAATCCTACTTGTATCCACTTAACAATTTTCAATTCACACGTTATGTTTTTATAACAATTTAACAATGATTTGTTAAATTTCAATGGCACTTGTAGAAAGTGTCAATTTCCCTATTGTTAAAGTATGATTGTACAATTGTTAAGTTTCATGTTTACTTGTAGCTTGGTGGAACACAAATCTTTGTAACTTGTTAAGATTTGTCTCTTGTACAATACTTGTAGTTTAGTGGGATAGGCCCAGTCATAGGTTCGCGATTTATAGGTGATTATTAATATTGATAATTAAAATAACCAAACGATATGTACCTATGTATGTACCTTCTTTTGTTAAATCTGATATATCAGCCACAGAGCCTTATATAACAGGTAAAAATGAAGGATGGGCTCCAGGAATTTTATTTTTATAAGGAAATTCCAAACCTTCGAAGCGGAACCGACGGTGAAAAGCCAAGTAAATAAAAAAGAAAGACAATAATTATTTTAACTTCCCAAATAAGGATTTTAATGAACTTAAAATTTGCCCAGGAAACCTTTTTAGGAATAAAACCTGGAATCTTTTTGGAACAAAGTGAACAATAAAAAAAAATAGGTAGGTACCTATTCAAACAACGAAAATGGATTGTTATCGCTTAGCCCCGAACAATTTAAAATAATTAAAAGAAATAGGTCGCGAGCCCTGCAATCCCAGGATAAGTTCGAAACAGAAGTCTACCGAATTTGAATCTTTTATTAAAAAAAAAAATAAAAGATGTTTAACATAAAATGTCGCCCAACTAGAAACCACTACTATATACTTATCTGCCAATTTTTCCTTCGTTTTCTACTTTCTCCAAAAATTTGTCTGCCTCAATTAAACCCACTTTCAATTTAAAACACTTTAATTTTCTCTACTCTACTCTACGTGCAACTTTTCTTTTCTTTTTCAAAAATTAAGCCTCTACGGTTGATAGCCACTCAAGAAGTGTCCATCCAAACCATTACCATGTCTGGAAGGCATCTTCTTATCTGTCGTACCCAGTGCTTTCGGCCAATCAGTGGCCGCTAATTGCGATGAAGAATAATACAGCTACACTTAGCATATTTGCTAAAGTGTGCTATCGTCATCGAAATGCAGTGGTCCTGCTTACTCGCACATTAAACCCGAGCTTACTGCATTTCATCATTGAATTCGCCATCCACTGTTCTTTTTTCAGTGAAAAGCTATTCAATGACTGCATTCAGCCACAATTTGTTGAAAAGAAAAATAGTTGAAAGTTGAAAAATCTAATTTCAGTTCACAATAATTTTTCCCTCCACAATATATCAAACAAATTAAATTAAATAATTCAAGGTAGACAAATAATTAAACCCAGTTCTAAATATTTGTAGGAAAATATGGCAGCTATAACTCCTTTTGGTGATTTTAACTACTTTTTATACAATATACAGGGTGATTGGTAAAAGATGCACCAAAAAGTTTGAGCGTGTAGCTGAAGTTAAGACAAGAAAAAAATCGTACGGGAGGGGGGGTCTATTTCCCCCCGTTTAGGCGGGAGGGGCAATTTTCTAAAACATTGACTTAAATCAGAAAAAAAATTATTTAAAAACAACGGTGAATGATACAAAGCCTTGTTGTAATTTTTTGGTAAGCTAGAAAACAACTTCTTTATTTAGTTTTTAAATAAAGTTGTTTAAGTGAACAGTTTTAAAAAAATCAATTTTCAAATCAAAATTTTGAAAAAAAAAACTAAAAAAAAAATTTTAAACTACTTTTTTCATAATTTTATGTAATTAACTATTAATTTTATTTTCAAAATTCAATGCTCTTATTAATTTTTAGTCAAAAACAGAAAACCGGATGCCAAAATGTATCTTTTTTTTTGAGAAATTAAGAAAAACTAGAAGTATTTTTTTCCAAGAAAAACATTTTTTTTTTGGTTTTCCCAAATGTTACCTTCTCAGGTCAACTATTAATTAGGGAACTATCCCTTTTTTATTTTTTATTACATACCATCCGATTTTAATCAAATAATAAAAAAAAAAAACGAATTAACTTTTTACTTTACTTACTAGTTTTACTTTTATTTTTTTTATTTCTCAAAAACTAAGATACATTTTGGCATCCGGTTTTCTGTTTTTGACTAAAAATTAATAAGAGCATTGAATTTTGAAAATACAAATAATTGTTAAACACATAAAATTTTTAAAAAAATTAGTTTACAAATTTTTTTAAAACTGTTCACTTAAACAACTTAATTTAAAAATTTAATAAAAGAGTAGTTTTCTGGCTTTCCAAAAAAATATAACAAGGCTTTGTATCATTCAACGTTGTTTTTAAATAATTTTTTTTCTGATTTAAGTCAATGTTTTAGAAAATTGCCCCTTCCGCCTAAACGGGGGGAAATAGACCCCCCCTCCTATACGATTTTTTTCTTGTCTTAACGCCATCTACACGTTAAAACTTTTTGGTGCACCTTATACCAATCACCCTGTATATTATTAACTATATGTTGGGGTCTCAGCCATTCTCTAACGAGTAACATCAGCTTACGGAGACCAAACGTCTTATTTTCATCAGACCTTATTTTCATCAGAGTGCCGCTTCTCTGGCAATGGTTATAATTTTAACGAGTAACTTCTCTCGCGTTGCTTCTATATGAAAGTAGGCCGTCCATCTACTATTTTGGATCATTAATCATGACCAAATCGACGATGACGTCCGAAGATCTGTTATTTCAAGATACTAAGAGAGAGTGCTGATGTCTGATGGACCATGGCTGCCCTACTCTCTCTCAGTAGAATGAAAGAAACATCTGAGAAATCAAAAATTAGAAGGAAGTGAATAAGGAATAAGGAATGGAACTGAGATGTTAAGACCAGTTTTTGTCACGGTAAATTTTACCGTGACAGTATGGCACACCATATTTTGCTACAATGCCACAAACTTCGAGGGTGCCAAAAATCAATTAAAAGACTTAAAAGATTGGTTTACTTTATCTGAAACACAATCGGCAATCAATTTGAATTGTTTAAAGTCGGGAATTAATTGGAAACACATACTACAATGATCACCACACTTCGGGGGCCTATGGGAAGCTGCAGTAAAATCTGCAAAAATAAAAAATTAATCTTTTAATCTGAGGATATTTTAACTGTCGTCATTCAAATAAAATCTATTCTCAATTCACGCCCACTCACTCCAATTTCATCAGACCCGAATGACTTGGAGTCATTAACTCCATTAAAGTCACACAACTTTTTTGTTTACGATCCGATTTTAATGAAATAAAGACCAAAATTATATGCTTATTATGTGCGAATTAAAAATAATAATAATTCTCTCTGCAAAGGGAAAGCTACAGAATCCCGAATTACAAAGTCCCGAATAAACCCCAAATGCAAATATTCAAAAATCCCGAATTACAAAATCCCGAATGCGGACATTCGGGATTTATTCGGGATTTTTTGATTTTTAATTTGCAAACTTGGAAATATGTAAATATATGCTTTTGTAATATAATAATAAGAAGTAATTGTTCCGCTAGATTTTCAACAATTTACTTAACAAAATTATATATAAGAAGACTGTTGACACATGCCCCTGTCAGACGAATGGAATTACCCTAAGTGGAGCAACGAAGTTGCGTGAGCGGGACTACAGAAAGGGAGTTAAAATCCCTTGAACCCACAAAGCGGGTCACCCAGCTACATACCGTTAAATAAAAATACTGTTGGCTCAGGCGCCTGCCAGACGGCTGGTTATACCCATAGCGGAGCAACGATTTAAATGAATATGATACTTTACTTCCTTTATAAGAACATATTCATAATAAAGATAAAAATATGCATTTCTTTGCAAAATAATACTAGTAGTATTTACGAACTTTTTCTTATATAAAAATCAATCAATCGCTTATAAAAAACAAAAATAAAGTAAAAGGAAATTCTGTATTTTGTAATTAGGGATTTTTGTGTCGGGATTTCGTAATTCGGGATTTCGTAGCCAACCCCTCTGCAAATTGTCTTCGGAAGAATAGTTTGACATCTTGATGTGTTAAATAGTTAAAATTAAAACTGAAATATTTTTTTCAGGTAGAATATATTTTGTATTTTAGTTAAAAAAAAGTGAAGAACCCATCGACGACGTGTAGAATAGCATTTATCCAGTACTTTTTCACTTTATTGTATGTAAATAACATTCTGAATAGCTATTTTAAAAATATTAAAAAGAAAAAGAAAAATAATGCTTTAATTATTCGTTAAATTAATTGAAAGTATTGAGTACTACAAAAATGTTTTTTCTTATAAAACGTGGTTCTCGTTATTTTTGATTTTCACAAAAACTACAAAACATTTTAGCATTCGGTTTTCTGTTTTTGACTTAAAATTAAAAAGAGCATTGAATTTTTGAACCAAACTCTATACTTAATCTAAAATTTTGAAAGAAATTACTTTTGAATAAATTTATGTTTTCAAAATTTTGATTTTGAAAAGTACGTAATATAATTTTTTATTTTTTAATTCGCACATAATAAGCACATAATTAGCATATAACGTTGGTCTTTATTTCATTAAGATCGGAGCATAAAAAAATTGTGTGCTAGCTCTTTATTAAGCTAGCACAAACATCAATAAAAAATACATATATGTATATTTTTTTATTTATTAACTCGCACATAATCAGCACATAATTCTGGTTTTTAGTTCATTAAGATCTTATCATAAACAAAAAAGTTGTGTGCTAGCTTTATATTAAGCTAACACAAACATCAATAAAAAATACATATATATATAAATTTTTATTTTTTGACTCGCACATAATCAGCACATAATTAGCACATAATTGTGGATTTTATTTCATTAAGATCGGATCATAAACAAAAAAGTTGTGTGCTAGCTTTATATTAAGCTAGCACAAACATCAATGAAAAATAGATATACATATATATGTTTTTTTATTTTTTAACTCGCACATAATCAGCAGATAATTAGCACATAATTCTGGTTTTTATTTCGTAAAGATCGGATCATAAATAAAAAAAGTTGTGTGCTAGCTTTATATAAAGCTAGCACAAACATCAATAAAAAATACATTATATATGTAATATTGAATTTTTTGATTCGCACATAATCAGCACATAGTTCTGATATTAATTTCATTAAGATCGGATCATAAACAAAAAAGTTGTCTGCTAGCTTTATATTAAGCTAGCACAAACATCAATAAAAAAAAAGCTTTATATACAGCTAGCACAAACTTTAGTAACACAAAAATTAAAAAGCACAAAATTCGCGAATAGCGCACATAAATAGCACATAATTCCATGCATGGTCTTTATGGTTATGCTATTATGTGCTTACTTTATTATGCATGTGCTTACTTTATGCACCTGAATACCTCCACCTTTTTCATCAGAATTTGAAGTGGAAGGTGCAATCACAAAATCTTTAGGCTGGAAAAATGGTAGAGATAAAGGATCGAAACGTGCCTCCAATGAAATGGAAGCTTGGTCGTTTATCTGAAGTCATCAAAAGTACTGATGGATTAGTGCGAGTGTCAAGCGTTAAAACCGAAACAGGAACTTATCAACGGGCAATTCACAATCTATGTCCCCTACCAATTGAAACCCAAAGTGAACTAGGCCCATACGAAGTTGAAGAAAGGTTTGAAAATAAATCCAGACGCAATTAAAGAAGTAGTAAATCCATTCGCAGTGTTTTAGTTTAAATCGTTCTCGCCATTTGTTTACTATTACCCTTCGCATAATCTTTAGGAAGTGAACCAGTTAAAATGACCAAGTTTCACGATGCGGCTTATTTATACTTCGAAGACATTGGAAACACTGTAAGCAGCTTTTGGAACATTTATGTATATTATAACTTGTCATCATATTGGTTAGAGATTGGAGAAGCAAACACTTATCTCGATCGCATTAATGAACAATGTTCAAATGAAGTGAGAAATAATCCACATTGCTTGTCCACTATGATAACGCTTCGACACAGAAGGTCCTCAATCGATCAAAATAACGATCTTATCCACAATTATCATTCCTCACATAACAAACGGATTAGAATTGCTAGATCTCCTTTTAATTTTAATCCTTGAAAAAGGAAAAGTTCCATTGCAGACACCACAGTAAATCTTATAAAACCAAACAGTAAGCGACTTAATCAACAGTATGTACATCTTCGAAGCATTCTTGAAAAAACTGTTACCGGCATTGAAAAACATTAGGAAATAATTGATATTAATCAACAGTTTTCTGAATTAACATCTTATTTAATTTTGATCATAACAAATCTTGAAAAAATACAAGACACCTTACTTGATGTACTTCTCAGGTTAAATAATGCAAAAAGTAATCCTCATTTTATCTCACCCACACAATATATTGATCAACTTCAACTTATAAGAAATAACTTACCACCTCATCCTTAACCTTCCCAAAGCGTCTGTTCTAGATACATGTTCAAAGTATCTTCAGTCAAGTGACGTAGTTTAAGCGACTCTATAATGTTTGAAATGATGATTCCTTTTATTGAAAATAAAGAATTCCAGCTTTTCAATCTTATTCCTTTTCCTATATGTGAAAATGGCTCAAGCTTCCTGGTGGAAGTATCATTTCCATTTTTTGCCGTCACGTTAACAAGAGATTGATATTTCTCACTAACTGAAAATTAATTACTTTCATGTCATCATTTTTCAACAAAAAGTTTTATTTGCAATCGCCAAATACTGACAAAGATTCATCAAGGCAACGATTATGATTGCGAAATATCCTTGCTGAATCATGTAAATGATGCTCTTGTTAACTTTTCATTAAGCGCTGTCAGCGCTTCATTTTTATGTCGTACCTGCTTAAAGAAACATGGAAAGCGAAGGTATTCATCGTCAGACGTCTGTGGCATCAATGGGTGTACATTCAGGCACCATCGTCTTCTGCATTACGTCAACAAAGAACAAAACCATGGCCAGACTGCCATTGGGAAACAGCAAAATGATTACGACAAGAAAGAAAACGAAGAGCCAGCGCAGTAAAGCGGCATTATGGATCGTAATGGTCAAGGTTCAACTTTGATCAAAATCATCCCAGTTACTTTGTATTATGGATACATACGCGTTCCTTGACGATGGATCCTCAGTCACTTTAATGGAAGATGGGTAAGCTCACGCATTAAATGCAGATGGTGAAAACGAGCCTTTATGATTAAAGTGGACGGCAAATACGCGCCGAATAGAAGAAAATTATAAGAAAATTAATTTTGCGGTTCCAGCTGCAGGAGCCTAACAAAGATGTTCACTTCCTGACGTGCACACTGTAAAATTGCTAGAATTACCAAAGCAGTCAATAAATGCAAGTAGGCTTCTAACACATTACCGCCATTTGAGAGTTGTGCTGTTGAAATCATATGAAAATGTGAAACCATGCTTGTTCATCGGATTACAACACTGTTATTTGGGAATATCAATAAAAACTGCAGAAGAAGGCGTAAATGAGCCATAAAAACTAGACTTGGTTGGACAGTATTTGGTAAAGATACGAATTGCATATCTAGAACCACCACCGATGCTAGCTTTAACTTTCACGTATGCGAATGAAAAAATATAATAAATGATGTTTGGGAACGAATGAATGCTCCGAAGGACCAGCTTATGAAGCGATTGAAAAAATGATCCTCGAAATATAAATTTCTTTTTAAATAATATTTTATTTACAACAACTAATTGATGTGAAGCAAACGAGTAAACAAATCCATATTTGAATAGAAAAATAATATCAAACAACAAAAACTATTTACAATATATCAAAGAGTATCTGATTAATTAAAAAACATTAAAGTGTTTTATAAGCTGAGTTATTTTCAAACATTCCGCCGCCCCTGAAACACAGTTTCAGCTTATAAGTATAAGTGCCAACTTGTGGATTGGCCGAATGAAATTCCCATTTGCTGTTCGAAGAGTTACGACTCGAACATGTCCATCAACGCCTGGATGGATTTTCATAACACGCCCCATGGGCCATTTTCCAGGTGGAAGATTCGGTTCCTTGATAAGGACAAGGTCATTTACCTCGAAATCACGTTGATGTTGTGTCCAGCGTGGACGTTGCTGCAGTGACGTTATATACTCCATGCTCCATTGTTTCCAGTAGCCCTGAATTTTTGATTGTAGTGATTGCCAACTTGAAAGACGATTCTGGGGAATGTCAGTTAGAGAGGGTTCTGGAACTGCAGAGTAGGATTCACCTAAAATGAAATGAGCGAGTGTTGACGGATCAAAGTCATTATCAGATTTTATGCATAGATTCCGGGAGTTTAAGAGAGCTTCAATTTGTGTTAAGAGTGTACAAAGGTCTTCGAATGAGAGAATAGCTGAACCAATAACACGGTGCAGATGCTGCTTTACGGACTTGACCCCTGCCTCCCAAACGCCACCAAAGTGAGGAGCAGATGGGGGAATAAAATGCCAAGTGATTGTGTCGCGAGCGAGGGATTCAGCTATCAATGAGTTGTGTTTTTGAGATAAAGTGATTTGATGTATTTCGCTGAGCTTTTTTGCAGAGCCGTCAAAGTTTGTGCCGTTATCCGAGTACATATGGGACAGTCTTCCCCGAGGAGCAACAAACCGACGAAGAGCTGCCAGAAATGCGTCAGTTGTCAAATCACTGACGAGCTTCAAATATTTAGCTCCGATCTTTGTTTTTATGTGGATGGGTCCAGCATAATCAACACCACAATGTAAGAAGGGTCTGCTCTGCTGAATACGTGGCCCAGGAAGATTTCCCATGATTTGATTTGCTTGTTTCTTCCTTTGTTTAAAACATCTTACGCATTATTGGCTCACATTACGTAGAAGATTTCTGCAACCCAGGATCCAGTATTCTTGTCGAATTAAAGTAAATAGTGTTGAGACTCCTGTATGTAAATAACGTTCATGGAAATCAAGTACTATCAATTTTCTTATAACGGGTCCCTTTGGTATTATTATTGGATGTTTTACTTTAAAAGATAGACGAGCTTCCTCAATTCGACCACCTACCCTGAGGATGTCATTTTTATCGAGAAATTTGACAAGATTCACAATTTTGCTTTTTTGGGGGAAATTTACCATTTTTCTTATAAAAATTTATAACGTCTTTAAAGTACATGTGTTGGAACCATTTGATGACTTCGTATTTAGCGTTAAAGAGTTCATGGGGGCGAATGTAAAGAGTTTTTTCATTGAGTTGTTTCCGTAACCTTGAATGGAAGCGATATACTAAAGCGAAAGAACGAAAAAGACGATACCAAGACGAAACACGAGATGCTATTTTAGCAATAGGATGATAATCAAGAAGAGAAATTACGAGATGGGAACAATGATATTGTTTCTTTTCTTCTTGTATGCAGTCAGGATGTTCTTCAAATTGATGAATGATTGGCCATTGATCTTCAGTTTCATTTAACCACTGGGAACCTGTCCACCAAATGGGATGTTTGATTAGAGCTGATGGGGTAATACCACGCGAAGCACAATCCGCAGGATTTTGTGCTGGTTTAATGTGAAACCACCTGTTTTTAGCATTTGTATCTAGAATTTCCGAACAGCGATTTCCAATAAAGATTTTCCATCGTCGAGGTGGTGATGAGAGCCATGATAGAACTACCTTCGAATCGCACCAGGCGTAAACATTGGTAAATTTTGTATTTAACGATCTTTGAACTGAGTCCATCAAACGGGCAAGCAAAAGGGCTCCACATAGTTCCAGGCGCGGGATGGTGATTTGTTTTAAAGGAGCAACTCGAGTCTTAGCTGCAACTATGTTTGTTTTTTATTTTTCCATTTGACGAAATGAAGCGCGCGTAAATAACTGCTGAGTATGCGGACGAAGAAGCATCTGAAAATCCATGCAGAGAAAGTTCGTCGCGATATTTACACCATTTTGAAGAGACGGAACTTGGAAGAGGATCATCCCAATCAAGCTTTAGATGCCACAATTCTTGAAAAATTATTTTTAGTTGCACGACGGAAGGGGCTTAAAAACCAAGGGGATCGCAAATTCGTGCTACGTCTTTTAGAATTTGTCGTTTATTAATAGGATCATTTTGTGTTATATTCAAGCGAAACGAAAAGGTATCCAAACTAGAGTTCCAGTACAAACCGAGTACTTTGATTACCGAATCTGAATCACAACCGAGAGATACGTCTTCATTTAGGTTAGAGTCGTGTGATGGAAGTAGCTCTTTGCAGTTACTTTGCCATTTGCTTAGCTCAAATCCACCTTTATGAAGAAGTTCGATTAGGGTGTTTACTTTAAATAGTGCATCAGGGAGTGAATCTCCTGAAGCAACATCATCGACATAAAAATCATTTGATAAATTGTCTGCCGCGACGGGAAAGTCCTTGCGATAGTCATTTGCGAGTTGTTCTTAAACGCGTACCGACTGATCGCACGCGGTTCCGTATGTGACCGTGCATAACCGAAAGTGTTCTATGGGATCACTTGGCGATCTTCGCCACACGATTCTTTGAAAGTCAGTGTCTTCAGGCGTTACCCAAATTTGCCGAAACATATTGACAATGTCAGCAGTGAAAACGAATGCATGTCGGCGAAATCTCAGAGAAACAGAGAAAAGGTTGCGTTGGATAGGAGGGCCTATCATAAGCCAATTGCTAATTGAATTTCCATTTGTATCTTTGAAAGAACCGTCGAATACGACACGAAGTTTTGTTGTTGGGCTGCCTGATTTTAGAACGGAATGATGGGGCAGATAATAAACGTTTGGTTTTGAAATTTCTGGTTGTGGAATTTTAATCATATGTATGTCCTAGTGAAAGGTATTCATCCATAAATTTTGAATACGCTGGGAAAAGAGATTCATCTTTCGAAAACTTTCTTTCCATAGCTGTTAACCGCAAAAATGAACCCCTGAGAGTATCACCAAAAACAGGATGTTTTTAAAATGGAAGCTTGACAATATACTTTCCATCAGTATGTCTTAATTCAGGGTGTTACGTCACTGTGCCTATTGGATGGTTTGCAGCCAAGGGGTATACCGGCTGTATTTTAACGGTACCTCTTCGAAACCGGGTCAAATCGAAGAGTAACCTGACCTTATCTGTGTACAGGGGGTGATACGCAGACGGACTTTTCCTTCCCCTATACTCGTGGGAACAAAAATGAACAACAAACAAAAAAACAAAACAAAAACAAAAGGGGACGACGTGCAAGAATCGGGCACGAAGTTCTTAACGGAAGCCGATTCAATCAACGACGACAACATGACAGAAGAAGAGGAGAGCTTCCTTCTCGAATCTTCTTCAGCCCTTAAGGCTACTTCCGACGGCAGCATTGGAGAGAGTGTCATGGATCTAGGAAATTTATTCCTAGGTGACAATGACACTGTCTCCCTTACTGGCTTGTCCATTTCAACATCGTCAGTAGCCTCTAACCGAAGCAGAATTAAGAGCTACAAGAAGACGATTAGGGCCTTGGAAGGGAAAAAGTGGGAGAGTCTGAGTGATAGGGAACAACTTAGGCTTCAAATTGCTCGTGCCTACCTACGGAGTCGTGATCCTTCGGGCAACACTAATCTAATGGTAGTCACAAGCAAGAGCGGAAATGTGGAGTCGTCCGAGTCTGTGACAGGCTTAAGCCCGTCGGGACTAAAGACGAACACACACGAAGCCCACATGAACCCGAACTTAAAGAATGTAATGGGTCCACCCAAATCTGTGACAGGTCAAGGCCCGTCGGGATTGAAAGTGGTACTAATGCATTCGATACCAGCAACAACATCTGAGAGAAAGATGGGAGCACCTAGTTCTGTGACAGGCCCAAGCCCGTCGGGATCACACAGGTACCCGTCTGACTCCGCAATTGAAGAGAAAAAACTAGGCAGGGTGGAGAAGTTGGTGGACTCATCAAAGTCTGTGACAGGCATAAGCCCGTCGGGACCGGAAGTGGGTTCATCGGCTTGTCTGGTTAGTGTGGGCGGTGATGGGGAACTGTCGAACAAATCTGGGACTGTGACAGGCACAAGCCCGTCGGGACCTACGACGAGTTCTGCAGGAAACTTGATCCCAAAAGTAGATTCACGGGAAGACGGGGACGAAACTATAGGCAGTGTCTGTACAGTATTCTCCTTGCAGAGGGAAACCAAAGCAGGAGGTACTGCTCAGGCTGACATTCAAACAGCATCGCTGAAGTACGGCCCGAATAGAGTACGTAACGCCAGACGAACACTCCAACGCCTCAAGGGTATAGAACCCAGCTCCTTAACGGATAGACAACAATTATCGTTAGCTAGAGCTAGAGAAACCCTAGAAAATGTGCCGTCATGCAGTAGGGAACCCGCAAGGAAGCTTGGAGGGAAAGGGAATGGCAAAGCTCAACCCTCTCCTTTGGCATCAACAAATGCCGCCGGTGTAGTAAACACGGGACCGAAGCCAGTTGCGGTTTGTGTAAAGAGAGGTAGGCATGACGACACATTCTCTCCTTCACCCAAACAAAACAAAAAACAAAGAACCGTATCCAATGTGGTCAGAGACAGTCACCGGATCGCAGTTGTTGACTTTGGTAATCCAGAACGGAGGCTGTCAGATGACCAATGGAGATTGATTGAAGTCAGAATCCTGGATGGGGTGAATGACTCGTACAAAGTGGCTGGGCATATCCCGCACTTTGGACAGCTTACATCTCTGAAAGGATTCAAAGTGATGGAATGTGAGGACGCGGAAACCCTCAAATGGTTGAAGAAGTTCATCGCCAACACGGAAGCACCATGGCCAAAAGCCAACCTCCGTCTTTGCGATAGGAAAGAGCTACTAGAATTCGCCAAACCGAAGGGTCTTCTATTCCTTCCCGGCCCTTATCTGCCGAAAGAAAGAGTGCATCTCAACATCCAAATTTCAACCCGGAACTTTTAAGTAAGGACTGGCAGGTGGAGGAAATGGGGCCGCACAATGATAAAGGCATGGAGATTGTGGTGAGACTCAGTCACAAATCCATGCCACTACTGCGCAAATGTGGCTACAAAATACGCGTCGGCATTACCCGATGCAAGATAAGACCATTTGTGACGGTATACAAGAAGAAAAGTGGGGAAACGACTAGCCGGCATGAAGATACGCCAAATTAATCTTCATCACAGCAAAGCCGCTAGCGCCAACCTAGTACAAGCTATGACTAGCGGCAATATTGATCTAGCTCTGGTGCAAGAACCTTGGGTAGTTCGAGGTCAAATACGAGGGCTTAGATCGAAAGACCTGGTAACGTATGCCTTTCCACAGAACAATGAATGTACAGTTCGAACTTGCATTGTAGCTAAAAGTCAGGTTAACCTATTTCTTTTACCCACCCACAGCAATATTGACCAGACCGCTGTAAAATGCGAAAGACAGAATGGCTACCCAATCGTCTTCGCATCAATTTACATGCCACATGGGACGGACGATCCCCCCAACGAAATGACGAAGGAGCTTGTCATAAAAGCTCGAGATAATAGATGGGACCTTATCCTCGGATGTGATGCTAACTCCCATCATGTACAATGGGGTAGTACAAATACCAACCTTCGAGGTGAGTCAATTCTTGAATTTATTATAGAACATAATTTAGTTATAGGAAACATAGGCAACGAACCAACATTCGTTACTAGAAATAGAAGGGAAGTGCTAGACATAACCCTTATTAACAACTCTAACTCTTTTTCGTTAAGTGGCTGGAAAGTATCTACTGAACCTTCCTTTTCTGACCACAGAAGTATTGAATTTGAAATTGGAGATAATATAAAACAAAAAGAACCATATAGAAATCCCAGGAAAACTAACTGGGATCGTTTTGTCACAAAAGTAGAGGAAAAACAAAACATATTACAAGGCCTGAATTATGAGTCACCTAAAGATATTGACAATACGGTTGAGACACTGAACCTGATTCTCAAAAGCGCATACGAAACATCGTGCCCCGTAATAGCTCCGAGTACAAAAACATCACCCCATTGGTGGAATAAAGAGCTGCAACATCTAAGAAAAGAAGCAAGAAAACTCTTCAATGCTGCAAGAAGAAGCAATGCAGAGTCCGATTGGGACCTCTACAAAGAAGGTCAAAGAAAGTTCAAAAATGCAACTCAAAGCGCAAAACGAACATCTTGGAGGACGTTCTGCAATGGCATTAAAGGTTACCCTGAATCAGCAAGATTGAGAAAAGTCCTCTCAAAGGAACCGGTAACCCCTGGCTATCTTATAGATAACAGTGGCAGATGGACCCAATCCTGCACCGAAACAATAGAACTCCTACTAAATACACACTTCCCTGGGTGTGTTAAGACGCAACCGGGCACAGATGCCAATTACGAAAATCCCCACAATAATATAGTCCCGGAGAAAGTAATTAGTGAGAAAGGAATAGAGTGGGCAATTGACTCCTTCTCTTCATACAAATCACCAGGCATTGATGGTATTAATCCAATAATGCTTCAAAAGGCAAAACACCTTTTAATACCAGTGTTAAAAGAACTATTCATGCGATGTATTATGTACACACATATACCTGCAACTTGGCGAGAAGTCAAAGTTGTATTTATACCCAAAGCCGGTAAACCAACTCATACTACGCCAAAAGATTTTAGACCAATAAGCCTAACATCGTTTGTGCTTAAAACATTCGAGAAACTACTCGATGTATTTATACGTAGCATGCTTAATCCAGGAACCTTATCCCAGAGCCAGCATGCGTACATGAAAGGAAAAAATGTTGAAACTGCCCTTCATGCAGTAGTCAGTACTATAGACAAATCACTCGATCAAAAAGAATACACATTAGCAGCCTTTCTCGACATTGAAGGCGCTTTCAACAATGTTGAGGCTAGTGCTATAGAAAGAAACTTAATAAGCATGAACATTGACAACAGTATTACTCAAATAATACTAAGCCTATTAAACAAAAGAAACGTAAACACCTCCCTCACTAACACAGAATTGAAAATGACTGCCTCAAGAGGTACACCCCAAGGCGGGGTTATTTCACCACTGCTGTGGATATTAGTTGTGAATGAGGTCTTAGTACTGCTTAATAATAATGGGATAAAAGTCATTGCCTTACGCAGATGACCTAGTCATAATAGCCACGGGGAAATTCCTAGACACCATCATTGATATCCCCCAAAGGGCTATCAACACACTGAACAAATGGGCCCAAAAATGCGGCTTAGGTATTAATCCCCAAAAAACAGAACTAGTTCTATTCACGAACAAACGAGTAATTCCACAATTCCATCTGCCATAAATTGAAGGCACACCCCTTAAGTTATCCGAAAGCGCGAAATACCTGGGAATCATACTTGATAGGAAATTGAACTGGAAAATGAATGTCCAAGAAAGAGTCAAAAAGGCATCCATCGCATTCTACTCATGCAGCAGAATTTTTGGGAAAAACTGGGGCCCAGGATATTACCATTCTCATCGATAGCCAGGCAGCGATAAAAGCAATTTCTTCTGTTGAAATAAAGTCCAAGCTTGTGAAAAACTGTCGGGAAGAGCTTAAAGTTCTTGCCACACAGCATAATATAACACTCTGCTGGGTCCCCGGTCACGCGGGCATCATGGGAAATGAAAAAGCCGATGAATTGGCAAGAAAAGGCTCAGCACTTAGCTTAGAACTCTCAGAAAGGAGCGTAAAACCACCGTTATGCGACCTCAAACATAATATAATGTGTGAAATCCTGGCAAAAGCCAACTCGAGATGGGCAAACTTATACACTTGTGAGGTAGCTAGGAAACTGTGGCCGCAGTACGATAAAAATAGAACGAATGCAATCATTCAAAAAGACAGGAAGTCAGTATCGACGTTGGTAGGTGTTTTAACTGGCCATAACATGCTAAGATATCACGCCAAAAAACTACGTCTAACTGAAAACGATCTATGTAGAGGTTGCAGTGACGAGGAAGAACATGAGGATATAACCCACTACCTCTGTCACTGCCCCAGTCTCTGCCATCTAAGAAATAAAACTCTGGGGAAATACTTCTTCGAAAGCATCAAAGAACTATCAGAGTGCCCAATATCAAATCTATATCGATTCGCAAGGGGAAACGGATGGTTGAACACCCCGGGATGATACTAAATAACTAAACATGGACTACGAGTATGGTAAGGGGAGGAATTGGTAAAACCTCAAATGGGCATCACAATGGGTCTACATTGACCTAAGTGCGCTGGGGCTGAGCTATTTGCTCTCCTACAGCAACCCGCAAACCTAACCTAACCTAATCAGTATGTCTTCGTTTTTTTTAAATGATCTTCGATATCTTTAACTTCGATTGAACCTTTTACCTTTGAATCTACTTCTTCTATGGTCCAGAAAGATTGTAAGATAGAATCTATGTCGACCGTTGAATGATGCGATTGTATGTTTTGATTGGATCCCGAAACAAGTTTACCTGCCAACACCCAACCGAATATAGTTTTTTGGGCAATAGGGTGACCTCTGTTGCTTCGTATTAGCTCACTCTCTAAGATATCCCAAACCTTATCCGCTCCAAGCAAAATATCTATTTCAGCAGATTGATGAAAAACAGATCAGCTAAATTAAGATTGGAAATATGTTCCCAATCGTTGACGTTGAAAGAAATAGCAGGTAGTTTCGTAGTAATAGTGGATAAAATAAATATTTATACAGCGATACCTACTGAGTCATAACACGAAGCGATGTTAAGTGAAACTAAACCTCTTGATTGTCCTGTATTAGATCAACCTATTCCACTAATTGGTATTCGAGCATTTCTTCTTTTAAGTCCAAGTCTTTGAGCACAAGCTTCAGTGATGAAAGAAACTTGCGACCCCCAATCAATGAGAAATCTGACGAATTGATATGTTCCATTGACATCAAGAATTTTACCAACTGCAGTTAGAAGCAATGTTTGAGACAAGGATCGATTTGAGGACAACGAATGGTGCGAAATATATGGGTTTGAATTTTGAACAGGGTTAGAGCAGGAAGATTGAGTCGATTGGTTAATTAAGTTCGAACTAGAATAAGGTTTAGCAACATGCACGAGGGTGTGATGTCTTGAATTGCATGTTTTACATCTGGACTTCGACTGACAGTTTGCGGAATTGTGTTCACTACGTAGACAGTTAAAGCAGAGTCGATTAGATGTAACAAATTCACCTTTATTTTCAGTTGACATTGAAAGAAATTCTGAGCATTGGAAAAGAAGGTGGTTTGATTTACATTTTGGACATTGGTTCGAAGATGTGACATGCAAAGAAGATGGTTTTTCTTTTGATTCACGAACATTTGTTTTGCATGATTCTAGAGCCTCGCAGCGGCGTTCCAAAAAGGTTAAAAATTGATTGATGGTAGGACTTTCATTGTCTAAGCTTTCAGTTGACCATGCTTGACGAGTATCTTGATCAACTTCGTTGATTAGCACATGTATCATCCAGGGGTCTCTACCAACAGACTTAAACGAGTCGAGACTACGAACGATTTCATCAGTAACATCGGATATTTTTCGAAGTGTTTTAACATTCGATGTTTGTAGAGTTGGCTGATGAATAAAAGTTTCTATAAGACTGTTTATAATGAATCTTGGTCGATTGTATCTCTTTTCTAATCTTTCCCAAGCCTGTTCATACGTGACGTCAGACATTGGTATCTGAGTTATTAAATTAAGTGCTTGGCCACGAATATGAGAACGAAGAAAATGAAATTTTTGCATTGGCGTTAACGATTGTTTTTTATAAATTGCACTAGGAAACATATCTCTAAACCCAGGCCAATCTTGATAACTGTTACCATTAAAAGGTTCAATGTTAATTTGAGGAAGACTTTGTGAGAAGCACGAATTGTTTTTAATTTCAGGAGACACATTAGAAACTTTTGACGTATTGTTTTGTCTTTTTCGAATTTCCGCAAGTAGGATCGATTTTGCCGCGATGTATTTAGATTCAAATTGTTCGAATTCTTCTTCAGAGTCTACGTACCCTTTTTCACTTTTAAATTTGTAAATCTGTTCTTGCGATTGATTAAATTTTGACCAAATTTCATCTAATTTTTCCATTCGCACTTCAAGGATCTCCTAAGTTTCGGTATCCGTAATTTTTTCCGTAAAGGAGGATGTCTTTGTTAGAGAACTACCTTTGAATCGCACCAGGCGTAAACATTGGTAAATTTTGTATTTAACGATCTTTGAACTGAGTCCATCAAACGGGCAAGCAAAAGTGCTCCACATAGTTCCAGGCGCGGGATGGTGATTTGTTTTAAAGGAGCAACTCGAGTCTTAGCTGCAACTATGTTTGTTTTTTATTTTTCCATTTGACGAAATGAAGCGCGCGTAAATAACTGCTGAGTATGCGGACGAAGAAGCATCTGAAAATCCATGCAGAGAAAGTTCGTCGCGATATTTACACCATTTTGAAGAGACGGAATTCGGAAGAGGATCATCCCAATCAAGTTTTAGATGCCACAATTCTTGAAAAATTATTTTTAGTTGCACGACGGAAGGGGCTAAAAAACCAAGGGGATCGCAAATTCGTGCTACGTCTTTTAGAATTTGTCGTTTATTAATAGGATCATTTTGTGTTATATTCAAGCGAAACGAAAAGGTATCCAAACTAGAGTTCCAGTACAAACCGAGTACTTTGATTACCAAATCTGAATCACAACCGAGATATACGTCTTCATTTAGGTTAGAGTCGTGTGATGGAAGTAGCTGTTTGCAGTTGCTTTGCCATTTGCTTAGCTCAAATCCACCTTTATGAAGAAGTTCGATTAGGGTGTTTACTTTAAATAGTGCATCAGGGAGTGAATTTCCACCTGAAGCAACATCATCGACATAAAAATCATTTGATAAATTGTCTGCCGCGACGGGAAAGTCCTTGCGATAGTCATTTGCGAGTTGTTCTTAAACGCGTACCGACTGATCGCACGCGGTTCCGTATGTGACCGTGCATAACCGAAAGTGTTCTATGGGATCACTTGGCGATCTTCGCCACACGATTCTTTGAAAGTCAGTGTCTTCAGGCGTTACCCAAATTTGCCGAAACATATTGACAATGTCAGCAGTGAAAACGAATGCATGTCGGCGAAATCTCAGAGAAACAGAGAAAAGGTTGCGTTGGATAGGAGGGCCTATCATAAGCCAATTGCTAATTGAATTTCCGTTTGTATCTTTGAAAGAACCGTCGAATACGACACGAAGTTTTGTTGTTGGGCTGCCTGATTTTAGAACGGAATGATGGGGCAGAATAGCACGTTTGGTTTAGAAATTTCTGGTTGTGGAATTTTCATATGTATGTCCTAGTGAAAGGTATTCATCCATAAATTTTGAATACGCTGGGAAAAGAGATTCATCTTTCGAAAACTTTCTTTCCATAGCTGTTAACCGCAAAAATGAACCCCTGAGAGTATCACCAAAAACAGGATGATTTTTAAATGGAAGCTTGACAATATACTTTCCATCAGTATGTCTTCGTTTTTTAAAAATGATCTTCGATATCTTTAACTTCGATTGAACCTTTTACCTTTGAATCTACTTCTTCTATGGTCCAGAAGGATTGTAAGATAGAATCTATGTCGACCGTTGAATGATGCGATTGTATGTTTTGATTAGATCCCGAAACAAGTTTACCTGCCAACACCCAACCGAATATAGTTTTTTGGGCAATAGGGTGACCTCTGTTGCTTCGTATTAGCTCACTCTCTAAGATATCCCAAACCTTATCCGCTCCAAGCAAAATATCTATTTCAGCAGATTGATGAAAAACAGATCAGCTAAATTAAGATTGGAAATATGTTCCCAATCGTTGACGTTGAAAGAAATAGCAGGTAGTTTCGTAGTAATAGTGGATAAAATAAATGTTTATACAGCGATACTTACTGAGTCATAACACGAAGCGATGTTAAGTGAAACTAAACCTCTTGATTGTCCTGTATTAGATCAACCTATTCCACTAATTGGTATTCGAGCATTTCTTCTTTTAAGTCAAAGTCTTTGAGCACAAGCTTCAGTGATGAAAGAAACTTGCGACCCCCAATCAATGAGAATTCTGACGAATTGATATGTTCCATTGACATCAAGAATTTTACCAACTGCAGTTAGAAGCAATGTATGAGACAAGGATCGATTTGAGTACAACGAATGGTGCGAAATATATGGGTTTGAATTTTGAACAGGGTTAGAGCAGGAAGATTGAGTCGTTTGGTTAATTAAGTTCGAACTAGAATAAGGTTTAGCAACATGCACGAGGGTGTGATGTCTTGAATTGCATGTTTTACATCTGGACTTCGACTGACAGTTTGCGGAATTGTGTTCACTACGTAGACAGTTAAAGCAGAGTCGATTAGATGTAACAAATTCACCTTTATTTTCAGTTGACATTGAAAGAAATTCTGAGCATTGGAAAAGAAGGTGGTTTGATTTACATTTTGGACATTGGTTCGAAGATGTGACATGCAAAGAAGATGGTTTTTCTTTTGATTCACGAACATTTGTTTTGCATGATTCTAGAGCCTCGCAGCGGCGTTCGAAAAAGGTTAAAAATTGATTGATGGTAGGACTTTCATTGTCTAAGCTTTCAGTTGACCATGCTTGACGAGTATCTTGATCAACTTCGTTGATTAGCACATGTATCATCCAGGGGTCTCTACCAACAGACTTAAACGAGTCGAGACTACGAACGATTTCATCAGTAACATCGGATATTTTTCGAAGTGTTTTAACATTCGATGTTTGTAGAGTTGGCTGATGAATAAAAGTTTCCATAAGACTGTTTATAATGAATCTTGGTCGATTGTATCTCTTTTCTAATCTTTCCCAAGCCTGTTCATACGTGACGTCAGACATTGGTATCTGAGTGATTAAATTAAGTGCTTGGCCACGAATATGAGAACGAAGAAAATGAAATTTTTGCATTGGCGTTAACGATTGTTTTTTATAAATTGCACTAGGAAACATATCTCTAAACCCAGGCCAATCTTGATAACTGTTCCCATTAAAAGGTTCAATGTTAATTTGAGGAAGACTTTGTGAGAAGCACGAATTGTTTTTAATTTCAGGAGACACATTAGAAACTTTTGACGTATTGTTTTGTCTTTTTCGAATTTCCGCAAGTAGGACCGATTTTGCCGCGATGTATTTAGATTCAAATTGTTCGAATTCTTCTTCAGAGTCTACGTACCCTTTTTCACTTTTAAATTTGTAAATCTGTTCTTGCGATTGATTGAATTTTGACCAAATTTCATCTAATTTTTCCATTCGCACTTCAAGGATCTCCTTAGTTTCGGTATCCGTAATTTTTTCCGTAAAGGAGAATGTCTTTGTTAGAGAACTTTTCATGTTGCCACGAATGCTTCGAAGAACCGATGGATCTTGATTGGAAGCCATTTTTATCACGATAATAATTTATTGTTCAGTTTTATCAAATTAAAATTAGAATGTGCCGAAAGGATAATTTAATTTCTTAAAATGTCTATGCAATTACGTAATGCCACTGAATTTATATTTCGATCTAAGAAAAATTAATAATAGATGCAAAAAGAAATACATACATGTTCGTGAGGGTTTACCAATACTCAATTAATTTTCCAAATCCAAAATGTTTTCCAAATTCCAAACAGCAACAGAATCCAACGATGTCTTAAAGAAAAAAATGGTGAATTGTAATAACAAGGAGCTATGAGCGACAAAAATTCCAAGTTATCCGAAATGTCCTGAAAAGTCCAAGAATCTGACTCGAAGTAGACCAAAAGTATGTTTGGGAACGAATGAATGCTCCGAAGGGCCAGCTTATGAAGCGATTGAAAAAATAATCCTCGAAATCCAAATTTCTTTTAAAATAATATATTATTTACAACAACTAATTGATGTGAAGCAAACGAGTTAACAAATTTGAATTAATAGAAAAATAATATCAAATAACAAAAACTATTTACAATATATCAAAGAGTATATGATTAATTAAAAAAACATTAAAGTGTTTTATAAGCTGAGTTATTTTCAAACAGATAATGATATGCACAAAATGTTAAAAGAATACTTTGCAATCGAGAGCGTTGGATCAAAAAGCTGGTGCAGCTATTGTAGCAAAAAAAACCTTCGATGGTACACAGTACCACTTCTATAGAAACACGACAGAGAAATGTTACCCTGCAGTAGAAAAATTACTGAAAAGCGATTGAGTTGCCTTGAAAAGAAGATCTCAAAAGAACCCGCGTTAAGTTCTGAGCTTGATAAGCTGGTCAATGAATACATAGATAAAGGTTACGCACGGAAACTCAAACCATCTCAGATCGATAAAAATCCGGCCTGGTACCTTCCAATTTTCGCTGTAATGAATCCGAACAAACCAAACAAGGTAAGGCTCGTATCGGATGCTGCGGCAAAAGTAAATGGTTTGTCGCTAAATTCATTTTTTTAACTGCTTCAGATGAAGTTCCTTCACTTACAGGCGTCCTCTATCGCTTTAGAGAGGGAAAAGTTACTAATTTTGGAGACATTTGCGAAATGTTCCATCAAATCAATGTGCTGAAGGAAGATCAACATATCATAGCTGTTTTTAAAATACAGCAATGTAATTTAAATAGAATAAACTCGAGTTTTTCTAAAAACGGATTAAATAGTTTCTATGAACATGCAACATTGAAGTTATTGCAATGATGGTTCTGATATTTGGTTCTACAGCTTCACCTTTCGGCGTGCAGTTTATAAAAAAAAGAACGCTCATAAGCTCGCAGATAAATTTCCCAGAGCATACAAAGCAATAACAAAAAATCATTACGTGGATGATTTTCTCGATAGTGCGGATGAGGAGGACGAAGCGATAGCGTTAGCCGAAGACGTGATATTCATAATTTAGCAAGGTGGATTTGAAATTCGAAATTTCACGTCTAGTTCTAAAAAAGTTCTTAAGGCATTATAAAATAAGGCAACACCTACAAATAAATCGCTTCAAGATCTGAGTATCGCAGACAGCGCCGAAAGATTACTCGATATGTGGTGGTCACCCATACAAGACAATTTTTTTTTACCTTTAAAGCCATAAAGATAAATCAAGAAGTAAAGTCGGGAAATATTATTCCAACTAAAAGACAGGTACTGATTGCTCTAATGTGTGTTTTCAAACTTTTAGGCTTGATTGCTAATTTTATAATTATTTTAAAAATCCTATTACAAGACGTTTGGAGATCTGGAGTGGAACGGGACCAAAAAATAAAAGAAGCTCATTGCAAGAGATGGGACATATGGTTAAGTCTCATAGCGGTTATTAAAAATAGATAGATAGATAGATAGATATTTTATTCAAATTATTTTAATTTTGTTTACATTGTTTGCTTCTTATTTGAATAAATTAGAGCATGGCATTGCTGCCGTCTGCCCGAGTGACAATACATAATTTACAAACTTGTAATTTTTAATACTAAGTTTTTTAAAGATTTCGTATAGTTTTAATTACAAATTAATCTTTCTTAAACAAGAATTGGAATGTTGTTATAGACTTTTAGTTTAGTTAAAACGGAAATATTACATATTATTTTTTTTTTTTTTATAACTTTATATAAATTACAATTTCATTAAAATGTTAAAAATACAATTTCATTTTACAAAAATCGATGGCATTTACAAAAAAAACATGGCTTTGATTGAAACTTTAAAAAAATTTCATTAATAATTTGGTTACGGTAGCCCATAGCCGATTTATAGAAATATACCAGTTGTCTCATGTCGTTTTCGCAGTTCAGATGTGCTAAAACTTCTTCTTAAGATAACATGTTCCTTCCAAAAATCTGTCTTCGAATTTCTTTTAAGATAGGACATCTGCCAATAAAGTAGATGACATTTTCTCTCTCTGATAGGTTGCATAGGCTACAGTAAATTGGTAAATCCGGACGGTGAGGAATGTAGTTTAAGTTGAATAAGTTCACCTCTTATTTTAAAAATAGAAGATATCATTTCTTTGCTATTTTTATGATGGAAATAATTTCTTTCACACAAATTATGTTCTAGGATGCTGTATGTGGACCTGTGTACCGATGAAGCGGCTAGACTTATATAATCAGCTCTGTATCGTTCGTCGACCTTTGAAATAAGGTTGTTTATAACATCTTTGCAGTACCCTCCATTTTCATTCGATAAATTGAATTCTATTCCACAGTATCTTGCAAGGTCTTCTAATTTTTCATACCATAGGGATCTCCTTTCTATTATCTTTTTCGCTATTATTTTTGGAAGTCTATAATCCGGCAATTCTAAGACTTTCAAAACACAGTCCGTATGAAGTTTAAGCGTTTTTATAAAGAGCGGCGATAATCCAGTTTCTATATTTATCATGTAATTTGGCGTTGTATTTGGCAAATTAAAACATTTTTTGACGTAGTACCTCAGCAGTTTCTCCACTGTTTCAAACTGACAGTAACCCCAGGTCTGTGCTGCATATAACATCACTGCTTCAGATACTGCTTGCAAAACTTTATATTTCACATTATGGTCGACTAGGTGATTTGAAAAACATCTTTTCCATGTTGCGGATATGGTACTTTTAGCTTTTATTAATTTTTCTTTTAGGTGAGGCTTCATACTTAGGTTACTCCAAGATATTTATATGTTTTCACAATTTCAATTTGTTGTCCATCTAGATGCCATTTCTCGTTTAAGCATGTTCTACCAGCACCTTTTTTAAAAATCATTACTTTGGATTTGGAGAGATTAACAGTAAGATTCCATAATAGGCAATATTCATGAAGACAGTTAATCATTAGTTGCAAGGACTCTGGTGAATATGCAAAGAAGACCACGTCATCTGCAAATAAAAGAGCCTTTATTAGAACACCCCCCATCTCAATGCCCCCTGGTAGCACGTCTGTAAGGTCATTGATGTACATGGCGAATAGATAAGGTCTTAGAGTACAACTCTGTCTAACTCCCATTGTTGTCTCGAACCATTCTGAGTTTTCAATTCCACTCCACACCGCCGATTGATTATCCTGGTAGATGTTTTCAATTACCCTTCCAAACTTGTGGCTCATTCCAGCATTAAATAGCTTGTAAATTAAAGTCCTTCGGTCAATATTGTCAAAGGCTGCCTTGAAATCAACGAAAAAGGCGAATAATTTCTTTTTTTGTTCGACAAATGTGCCTGCGATGTTTCGAAGTACGAAGATATTGTCCTCAGTTGAATAACCATTTCGAAACCCAGCTTGACACTCTTTCATTAATTTATTCTTTTCGATGCAATCTGACATTTGATAATTTAAAAGCTTAGTAAAAACCTTATACGAAGCATTCAAAAAAGATATTCGTCGATAATTTGCTGGATCTGATGGATTAAATTTTTTATGGATGGGAAATATAATCGCTTGCTTAAATTGTAACGGTATGTTACCCGTATCCAATACTTCATTAAAAGATGCCGATAATTTGTTGATAACGTGAACTGTCGCGTATTTAAAAAAATTCTGTGAAGATCCCGTCCGCTCCTGGTGCTTTGCCATCCTTGAGTTTTTTCAAAACTTCACCGAGTTCTTTTTGTGATACAGGCGCATCCAATGATTCGTTTGTTTGAAAAGGCGCTGCATAGTGAAGAATAGGCATATTAGTTGACGGGTTCAACAGCGTTCGAAAATGGTTCATCAATGTCCTACCGTCCAGTTGAGTGCCAATTTGAGGGACTTTACCGTTAAATTTGTTTATTGCAATCCAGAACTGTTTAGCATCTTTGCAGCATGTGAGTCTGAGAGCTTCGTTTTCTAGATATTTTTTCTTTTTTTCTTTGCAAATTTGTTTAAAGGCTGTGTTTGTTTGGATATAAAGTTTTTTTTAAAATATTGACCCCAAACTTTCTAAAAACCTTGAGCCATCCGAAAGATGAGTTTTCACATTCGGTGTCAAACCATTTTTCCTTATAACTGCTATCTTTGTTAGGTATCTGTCTGCAGAACGGGTAAGATTCTTTTATAATATTTTCAATATCTGTTATGTTGTCTTCTGCTTCCCTCTGCAAGTTGATATCCAGTTTGAGTCTATACGCTGTTGCATTGGCTTCTTTCCACCTCAACTTATGCGGCAGTCTTAATGAACGTGTGTCTTCTCTTTCAGTCGTAGCAGTTCCAAATTGTGTCGGAATACTAATCTGATAAAACTTCGAAATCACAAACCAAAGATATCCAGTTACTATTACTGAACAGCCTTGTTTTCCCACGAAAGTGTATTTTCCACTTATGTCCAATTTGCTCGTCCCATTCAAAATACTAAACCCAAACGAATCACATAACTCGAATAATCTAGCTCCTTTTGCATTATTAGTTTCATCTTCAGAGTTTCTTATTTTGCCTGCGAATAGATTTTCTCTTCCCTCTTTTTTCCCAATTCTGGCATTGAGATCACCCATAATCATAATATTGTTGTATTGACTTTGTTCAATTAATCCATATAACGCTCCGAAATATCTTTCCCAGTGATTACAGTTTAAATATGTAGGAATTGTAATCAATTTTTTATGTATATTGGTTTTTGATCATTTTGTCAGCTTCATGTTCTGACAACTCACTCCCAATGCGCGTTTTGTTGTTCCAATATATATTTGTTGACAAGTTTCATTAGAATTTCCTTTGCATGGGATTTCATACACGACGTCATGTTGCTCGGATATTTCGATGGGTGGTTTGGTGTTAGTGAATATTGTGTGTAATGTGGAGTTAGGTTTGTGTGCGAATGTTATTTATCTCGATCAATTTCTATTGTTTTGTTGAGGGAGAGGTTATCAGTAGGATGAATGTGAGGGAGAAGTATTTAGGGTTGCCAGGTTTACTTTTTGTGATATTGTTATTATATTGTTTTTGATGTAATTTGTTATTGATGAGATCGGTTATAATTTCGTTTGTAAAGTTGTTCATTTGCAGAATTTCTCTAATTATTTTTATGTTTTCATCATGGAATTTAGTGTCACTGATGTCGATGACTTTATCAATTACATTTTTTGCTGTGTTTATTTTATATTTCATTGGTTGTGTAGACATAAAGTTATTATTCTACCCGATGACATGGGTTTGGTGTACCAATCAAAAATTATTATGTTGTTTTGACGGATTAGTTTTACATCTAGGAATGGAATCATATTTTCATTTTCAATTTCAAGGGTAAAATTTAACTTGGTGTGGTACTCATTCAATGTTTTGAGTATGATGTTCGTTTCTGAGTTTTTGACGACTGCAATTATATCATCTACACTTAGCTATGAATTTTATTTTTGTATTGCATTTTAGTAGTTTGTCTATTGAATCGTTTCATAAATGGTCCATTACGATATCTGCGATGGTTGGAGAAAGTGGGTTGCCCATAGGCATACCAAATGTCTGATTATAAAACATATTTTCGTATCTGAAATAATTATTGTCTGTTAAACAAAACTGTAGTATTCTTAAAAAATCTTTTTTTGGTATTTTGGTGTGTGACGTCGTGTATGAAATCCCATGCAAAGGAAATTCTAATGAAACTTGTCAACAAATATATATTGGAACAACAAAACGCGCATTGGGAGTGAGATTGTCAGAACATGAAGCTGACATAAGGAAAAAGAAGACAGCTACAGCAATCTCACAACATATGCTAGATCATCAACACAATGCGGATTTTGAAAACGTCAAAATATAAGATAGAGAAAGAAGAATGAACACAAGGTTCACCCTAGAAAGTCTTCGTATCCAACAAAAAATGAATGTAACGATGAACCATAAAGAGGACATTGATGACATAAGCGCTGTCTATAGTATTGCCATATCGTAATCTAATCTAAATTAATATTCTTTAAGTTTGCATTTGCCAATAAGAAGTGTTTAATTTTCTGTAAAGTTTTAAGAGTTTATTTTTAATTTTATTTTATATAAATTGTTCTTCAATGTTATTTATTAACAACAAAAGTAAGTGCAATAGTTATCAAACTTAAATTTAAATTATTTAAATGTTTAAATTATTATTATATTTTTTATTCATAAAACATTTCATTGTTAATTGTTTCTTTAAGAACTAATAAATCCAAACCCCCTGATGAAGCCGGAAAAAACCGGTGAAACGTTGGGAAAAAGAATGAATTAGTTTTTATTATCAATTTTGTTGAACCCATACGTATTTTTAAAAATTTTAAATCATCTTGGCATCATATTCTTTGATTTATCACCATAACCCCACTTAAGTTGTTTTGCAAAAGTCCCCTCGAAGAACTTTCCTTTCTATGTACATCCTATCATCGCGTACCAATACTTTTATTTGTGCATTTACTTCGTTTAGAGCAGATCTTATCTTTAAAAGTTTATTTTGTTTTGGTCGTATTGATAGGGGAAGATCTTTAGAAAGGCTAACTCCTGTGCCTTTCAATGATTTGGATGCCTTAAGTGCGGTGATGACTTGTTGTTTGGAATGCAACTTTACGATGCAGTTCTTTACATTTTCTTTGATTGATTTTATTTCGCGAATATTATGATTTTCAAAGGTCGGTGTTGGTTCAATAAGTTTTGCCAATGTAATTTTTATAAGTTCTTCTTCATTTACATCATCTTCAGTTGTTATTTTGTGAGAACTTTCTTACTCATCGATCCAACTAGTTCTTCAGACATTTTATCGTTGTTATTTGGTCTTTTTTCTGAGTTATAAGCTCCAGGAGAAGTTTCCGATATACTTCTTTTGTTTATCGCTGACATAAATGTATTCGTATAGTGTAGTTACGATCGGTGTTGGTGGCACTTATTTTACAGTCTTATAATAATTCTTATAGGTCTAAGACTCACATTAATTTTTATAGGCCTTCAATAAACACTTTGAAACTATTTTTATATTATTTTATGTTGAATATATGGCAATTTAAAACTTTTTTTTTTCGGGAGCAAAGTGAAAGCGAACTTGTCTGAAATTTTACAGAAATGTTATTAAAAATATATGTAAAGAGAACAGCTTTGTGTGAATGGTAACCTCTCTATTCAACTCTTATTTAACAACTGATCTGCTTCTTACATACTCAATCTGAGCTGAGCTTAGTTTCTTAATTTAAGTAAAATATGTACATCATTACATCTCCCATTTAAGTTTACAATTCAAATAACCGGAAGTGTCAACTGTAATATTTTGTCTACATATTGTTTAAATTAAATACAATAATTTATACCAACTATTTGTTATTATACATTTGATTCTAAATAGTTCAGTTTCCAAAATATTCTTTTTCTTATTTTCCTCTTTTTTTTATATATATATGTTATAACAAAGAATGATGATAGAAGCATTTTTTAATTAAACTTCAAATCTAAACTCAGACACAAAAGCCACATTAATCCAAACGGACAAACGAAAGATTAAACACTTTTCTGTTGACGATTGCATATCCGCTCAAATGCAACAAAATAGAGATCGATAATAAAAGAAGTCGTATGTGAAATAAGTCACGTACGCCTTTAAAATTAAGAATATAAATACTAGTTGTCTGCGACATTCTGGTTAGACTTTAATATACTTTCAAATAAAGATAACCTCCAATCTAGAGCTCCGTCTCTAGATTTATTTTTTAAAAAGTGTTTTATTCAATTCAACTTTAAAAATGGCGCAGTCTGTAGGATGCACAAAATATAATATGTGTATCCTTTGAAAATAAGAACCTGTCATTAACCTATCGTTCAGTGAATTATAAAGTGAAAATTAAAATTAAATTTTTTACAAAAAGAAAGAAAATTATTTTAATAACTTATAATTACCCATATTAAAAAAGTGAAATTAATATCTAAAAATTCTATGAAAAAGAAATTTTTAGAATTAATAATTTAATTGGACTACTTAACGATACTGTAAAATAAATTCAGTGAAGTGCATAAAAAGATTACTTCAGTGAATTATAAAGTTACCAATAATTAATTTAACAACCCACCCTCACTTAATCGAGTAATGTTGTGCATCTCATAGAGAGAAAATTAATAAACCCCTCAAAACCCAAAAAACCAAATGAGTTTCATAAAAAAATTAACAAAGAAAAGAAACGATCCATATTCCAGACATACAGACGAAGAATTATCCGAACACGAGGAACAACAACCAAGAAGCAGTACTTTTACGCGTAAGAATATATTAGAAACTACTTTTAAAAATATATCAGAAAATACTTTAGAAAATATTAAGTTAGAAATTGAAACAAATACAAATTATAAAATGGCTCTTTTAACTCTCACACTTGATCCACTCAAATACATCGAGAAATTACCTAACTTCGACGGTAGAACAGAAGATTTATATAATTTTTTAAACAGTGTAGACGGAATTAGTCCGACATTAAATAAATACGATGAAGCTTCACAACTCATGTGTATTAATATCTTAAAAACAAAATTAATAGGAAAAGCAAAAAGATGTATGGAAATTTATCCACATTTAATTAAGTGGAAAGACATTAAAGAACTCCTAGTAAAGAACTTTGGAGGATTCAAAAACTCTTTCACACTTTATGACGAATTACGACAAACACCTTATAAAAATAACGTAATGATATTTTATAACGACATACAAAGAAAATTATGTGAACTTAACCAAAAAACTATCCAAGAAAATAAACCAAATGAGATAGAGAATAATAATGTAACTGCCTTGAATGTTTTTAAGGAAAAATTACCCGTCCACATGCGTACAGTATTATTTGCTTTAAAACCAACAAATTTACAAGAAGCTCTTAACGAACTTACACAAGCAAATTTTATAAATGAAATTTATGACGGAAAAAGTGAAAAATTCCAAAATTTTGAAACAAAAAATTATCAAAAACCTCAAAATTCTAAACCATACTATAACACACAGGTAAAAAATGATAATAATTTTATACAGAATAGAAATTTTCAACCTAGAAATCCTACACACATAAAGCCTCCTTTTAATTATAAAAATCCCAACTATCATGGGAATAATTATAACCCAAATTACAAACCTCTTAGTAGACAATATAAACCTATGGAAGTTGACCCAACTTCTAGTCAATTAAAGAAGATCCAAACTAACTATAACGAAAGTGATCAAAACAACACGGTTTTTCCGAATGTAGCCTCGGAAACCTGTCAACTCAACGAGACAACAAACTCCCCTTTATTCGGTTAGAAAAGAATAATGAAATATTAAGACTGTTAATTGACACAGGAGCCACTAATAGTCTAATAAACAAAGAAAAAGCTCCGGCAGGCTACATCAAAAAAATTAAATACCCATTAGAAATCAAAACAGTAGGTACTTCTATATTCATAGATAAAGAACTAGTTATACCAAAAGAAAAATTTGCACTCAAATCTCGTGTAGACTGTATTTTTCAAATCCACAACTTTAATGTCAACTTTGATGGGTTAATTGGGAATAATATATTATTTCCAAATAATGCTAGTATTGATTTTAAAAACAAAATATTAAAACTAAATGAACAAATTATTCCACTGTTTTTTTCTGTGGAAGACGAACAAGAATATCAAATGGAAATAAATCATTTAAACAATTTAATTCCACAAGACACATTTACTTTCGAAAATTTGGAAAGTCAAAGAGTCTCACATCTAAACAATGAGGAACATAGAAGCTTATTTAATTTATTGAAACAACACCAAAAGGTATTTTACCAAAAAGGAGATGATTTAAGTTTTACTAATCACGTAAAACATAAAATCCCCACAATAAATGAAGAACCAATCTTCACACGGATATAAAGATATCCCGAAATCCACAAAAAAGAAGTTGTCAAACAAATTAAAGATCTATTAGATCAAAAAATTATCAAACCAAGTACTTCACCTTACAATGCCCCAATCTGGATTGTCCCAAAAAAAGAAGACAAAGTAGGAAATAAAGAGTGGAGGATAGTCATTGACTATCGAAAATTAAATAACGCAACAAAAGAAGATAAATTCCCCATTCCACTAATTGACGACATATTAGACAAATTAGGAAAAGCTAACTACTTTTCTACTTTAGATCTGACAAAAGGATTCCACCAAATCGAAGTAAACCCTGAAGACAGAGAAAAAACAGCCTTCTCAACACTATCAGGACACTACGAATGGTTAAGAATGCCATTTGGTCTCAAAAATGCCCCCGCCACATTCCAACGAATGATGAACGAGGTATTAAAAGAATATGTAGGAAAAATCTGTTATGTCTATCTCGACGACATAATAATATTCTCAACTTCATTAGAAGAACACATAAACTCACTAAATAAAATCTTCACCAAATTACAGTCTGTAAATCTAAAAATATCCCTAAATAAATGCGACTTTATGAAAAAAGAAAGCGAATTCCTAGGTCATGTAATCACCCCAGATGGAATAAAACCTAATCCAAATAAAATAAGCACGATAAAAAACTTTCCTATACCAAAAACTATTAAGGAAATCCAATCTTTCCTAGGCCTAACCGGATACTATAGAAAATTCATCCATGATTACGCAAAGATCATAAAACCATTAACTGTCTGTTTAAAAAAAGATAAACAAATAAATATAGATAACACAGAATATGAAGAATCATTTGAGAAATTAAAATTAGCAATGTCAGACGATTTATTAAACAGACACCCTGATTTTAATAAAGAATTTACACTAACCACAGACGCATCCAATTTCGCAATTGGAGCAGTCTTAAGCCAATCACATGGACCACTATGCTTCGCGTCCAGAACTTTAAATAAACATGAATGCAATTATTCAGTAATAGAAAAAGAACTCTTAGCAATCGTTTGGGCAACCAAACAATTCCGCCACTATCTATACGGTAGACATTTCAAAATACAAACAGATCATCGACCATTAGCATGGTTGCATAATCTTAAAGAACCTAACTCTAAACTCCAGAGATGGAAAATAAAATTGGAAGAATACGATTTTCAAATCGAACACATCGCAGGAAAAGAAAATAAGGTAGCCGACGCGCTATCAAGAATAAGAATAAATGAAATAAATTCACATGACATTACCAAAATTCACAAAATTGGCGAGAAAAACAGAGTTAACACAAAAATTGGCACAAATTACGAAAATGTATTAAACGTTTTAGAAATCGTTTCCACACAACACTCAAATGAGTCAGATAGTTCAAACTTCATTCCAATCACCGAGCAAAGTTTAAATATATTTATCAGACAAATTATCATAGAAATAGGAGAACAAAATGATGAAATCATAACCTTCCCTTTTAACAAAAGAAGAATAAAAATAATTAGAAAAAATTTCGCAGAACCAGATTTCGAAAAAATTATATCAGAAATTAATATAAACCATAAAAACATTTTATATTGTAACAACGATAAACTATTTTTAGAATTCCAAACTTATTGGAAAATACACCACAACAACCAAATTTTAATTAGAACTCATACATTCTTAGAAGACGTTTATGATATAACTAAACTAGAAGAAATCATACACAAAAAACATAATGAATTAAATCATGTAGGAATAGAAAAATTATACCTAGATTTAAAAAGAAAGTATTATTACCCAAATCTTAAAACACAAATAACAAAAATTATAAATAATTGCGATATCTGCAATCTGAAAATAGAAAGAAACCCTATTAAACTACCATACGAAAAAATAGAAACACCCTTAGAACCACACATTCACTACCATATGGACATATGGATCCTACCCAATAATAACAAATATTTAAGTTGTATCGACAAATTCAGCAAGTATGCCTCAGTAGAAAAACTTAAAACAAAAAACCAAAAAGACATTTTAAATGCTATGGAAAAACTATTCTCATACATGTCCGAACCCAAGAAATTAACTCTAGACAATGACCCCACTTTCAAAACTTATTCCATAGAAAATTATCTAAAAGAAAAAAATATACTAACACATTTTACCACCCCTTATAGACACACCGGAAATTCGGATGTGGAACGCCTTCACAGCACCCTAAAGGAACATATTAGATTACTAGAAAAAACTGAAAAACTTATCGATTTAGTAACAAAAGCGGTAAATACATATAACAAAACAATACATCTCACTACAAAAGAGAGACCCTTCGAGATACATCTAGGTAAAATAGATAATAAAATAATATATGACAGAATAGAAACAAATAAGAACAAAACTCTAGATAAAATAAATAAAAATCGATTAGACGCAGAAGTCAATCCAAACTTTACAAAAATAAACAACCCAGAACGGTTTAATAAACTAAAAACCAAGCACAGGAAGGTAATACTACTTAAGACAATTGATAAAAAATTATTAATCAAACCCCACTTAAGAAAACAACTTCTCCACAAGGACCAATTCAGAAAGAAAAAGAAATTTACTAAAAAACTAAATGAAGACAACCAAAAAAATAGCAATCATGATAGTGATTCCCTTATTAATAATTTCAGTGAAAACTAATGATATAAAAATAACAAAGATAGATAGAGAATTTTTAGTCATACAAGAAGGACAAATAAAACTTATAAATAACTATGAAATTCTATTACATATAATTAACCTCACACAATGCCAATCATTAATAGACCAGTTAAAAGATCAATATCATTTATTAACAAACCATAACGATTTACAAGAGCAAAAAATAAATACGCTAGAAGTAAAACTCCAAACAATTATCCCACACCATATTATTCATAAACGAGGACTAATTAACATCATAGGTAAAGGAATGAATTACATATATGGAACTATGGACGACGATGATAGACAAGCCATAGAAGAAAGGTTACAAAACTTAGAAGATAGTAACAAAGAACTTTTAACAAACAATAATAAACAAGTAACCATTAACAAACAATTTAACGAACAATTCTTCCAATTACAAGACATACTTAAACAAAGTTCAAAAACATTAACTAAATACAATGAAATCAAATCAGAAATAAATACTTTACGTATGGAACTAGAATTCAATAGAAACTTAGTAGAAGTACAACAAATAATAGAAAAAATAGACGATATCATAATGACCAGCAGGACGGGAATATTAACCCAAGATATACTGACTGTACACGAAATATATGACTTCAATATAAACATAGAAAAACTCAAAGAGATAAAATTATCATTGGCCACTTATAACGATAATTTACTTATTATTTTAAGCATACCTAAATTTAATGAAAACTTATATAACAAAATATCTATACATACCTTCCCGGTAAAAGATAAAATTATAACAATACCTAACGACACATTTATAGAACTTAATAAAACTATGTATTATGTAAGCAAAGAAATAAAAAATTTAATAAAAATTGAAGACAATTGCATTGAAAACATATTTAAAGACAATTCTAAACTAAACTGTAATATTAAAGATTACAAAGATGAAAATATTATAATTAATAAAGAAAAATATTTAATAATAAAAAACATAAAGAATGAAAAGTTAGAACAAGATTGTAATAACTTAGATTATACCTTACAAGGAAACTATATTTTAGAATTTGAAAATTGTAAAATAAAGATAAAAAATGAAACATACAATAGAAAATTATATCAAAATAACTATAAAATAATACCATTGATAAACTATAACTTCTCAGATAATTACTTTAAAGAATAACATTTCCAACCAATAAATAATATTGAAATACTAGAATCAAAAATACATACAAAACATGTAACATATAATGTAATAACTATCGTACTAATAATATCAATAATACTTTGTGCAATCATGTATTTAAAAATGAAATTAAAAAATAAAAAAACTATTACAAATATAAGCCTTCCAACGGTCGCTTTCCAACCGTTAGAACACTCGAAAAAGGGAGGTCTTATAACAAAGAATGATGATAGAAGCATTTTTTAATTAAACTTCAAATCTAAACACAGACACAAAAGCCACATTAATCCAAACGGACAAACGAAAGATTAAACACTTTTCTGTTGACGATTGCATATCCGCTCAAATGCAACCGTCTGATAAACAAAATAGAGATCGATAATAAAAGAAGTCGTATGTGAAATAAGTCACGTACGCCTTTAAAATTAAGAATATAAATACTAGTTGTCTGCGACATTCTGGTTAGACTTTAATATACTTTCAAATAAAGATAACCTCCAATCTAGAGCTCCGTCTCTAGATTTATTTTTTAAAAAGTGTTTTATTCAATTCAACTTTAAAAATTATATATATATTTATTTTCAAATATGCGTTTTAAGATTATGATACTAAGGATACCACAAATGGTTTATGATGAAAATTTGTTTTCATACAAAACAGAAAATTTTACCTACTTCATAGAAATATTATAAAACGTTTTATAAAGATTTACAAATTTTTTTACAATTATGGTTTTGATTTTTTTTTTTTTTTTGTGAGAAAATAATACTTATATTTTTATATTATTGTAGTAAATATTGTAGTAAAGTGATAAGGATTTATTTATTTTCAATTAATTAATCATTATTATTTTAAACGTCCAATCTTATTGTACCTGTCGTATATTACTGATTTATGTGAGTGATCTTAAAAACTTTGAGTTTCTTTCGTTTTGCAGCTGTATCAAGTATGACCTTGGGAGCGAATGTTTTTCTTTGATGATTCCCGGTAGCCAACATTTACCATCTTGCAACCACATTTTCTGCTGTACTTGGAACGGACTTCTTTCTTTACCGCTGCGATCGTTATAGTCCTTATTTGTTAGATTGTTGTTATTAAGCACATGTAATATTTCGGTGCAAATACCTTCGTTTTTATAAAGTTTTTGATCACCAGGTAATAGTGTGCGAGTTTGCCTACCCATTAACACTTGAGTTGGTGTTAATTTTGATCTTTTTATTGGTGTTTTTCTGTATTCAAGTAGGGCTAACCATAGCTTTCCTTTGGATTCTACAGATTTGCGAAGTAGCTTTTATGCGGTATGAACACACTTTTCACTGAAACCGTTCGATTTGGGATATTTAGGATAATTTCGGTATACAAATTTTCTGTAAAGGATTTAAATTCAAATGCATAGAAAGTTATATTGTCTGCGAAGATTTGTCTAGGAATGCCAAAATTGGTTTCTAATTCGCCTATAATCGGTCTTGCTGTTTTACTATACGCAGCGGTAAGATGTCCCCTATGACAAGGTATTGTTGTAAAGTACGCACTCTACAACCTCCTGCGTCCATTACCCTATTACCTAATTTCCTTTCATTCAACCCAAAACCATTTAATATTCCCACATCATCATTTCCTTTTAATTACCTATACAAATTCCATTCAACTCCAAAGTCACCAACCTAGCGATCAACGAATGCTCCATTTAAATTAAACTTCTTCAATTTCATTGCCCATTGAAATAAAACCCAAATTCCCAAATCATCATTTTCATTTTTCCAATCAATGCACTCCCTTTACCAAATCCGTTAAACGTGCATTGATCCCAATTATCTACACACCGGCACAATTTTGCTGATGTAGCATAATTTCCTTTTTCTTTTTCGAGTCGGTAGTATCAGTCAGTCAGTATCGGGCGGTCAACAACACAAATACTTGTTATTTCTAATTCTTCTATATTATTACAAAATCATTCAAGTCTTAATTGAAAAAAATAAATGTTATCAACTTGTGTAAAATTGTTTATTTAAATATAAAAAGCTCAAATACGTTTACTTGTTTTTATTTTTAAAAAGAACACTTAGAAAGGTAAGACCCAGATTGAGATCCGTGCGTCTCAATAAAAAAAAAATAAATAAAGCACAACATAAAAATTGGTGTCAGATGTGGGGTTTGCCTGAAAAGTGTAAAGTGCCTTTCAAACAGTGAACATTAAAACAAAACAAAAACAACACAATAGAGTACAAAAAAATTTTACAACAAGTGATACCTACAGTTTGTTTTCTCGATAAAAATAAAAAAACTACAAACAAGTTAAAAAAAAAAAACAGAGTGCTAATGAAATGTGAAACAATTTATAACAAACATATTAAAAGTAAAAGGTCTCAAAATACTTAAAAAAAAAAAGACAATTAACCAACCCAAGGGGTTGCAACGAAAACAAAAGACAATCAAGTCATCTCTAATCTACAACATCTTTAACATCTCTCATCTTTAATCTACTACATCTCCAACATATTCATCTTTAGCCAACCATCATCTCAACTTTAATTATTTAATTCATAAAATAAAAAGAGGCAAGAATTTAAAAATAAAATATATTAGATACATATTGATTTTTACCAAATATTATTACCTACTTTTACTATTATTATTATTATCATATTTATCATTAGCCTAATTTTTTTTGAGCTTGAATTAAAATATTTTGTAAATTTTTTTTATATTATCAATTTATGTCCAATATTGTTTTTGTAATATTATCAGTTTATGTCCGAAAATAAGATTGTCGAAACATCCGACTCAGAAGATTCTGAAACTGGTACTACCGAGGGTTCCTCTTCCTCTGACAATTTCATTGTAGAAACTGAATCCAAAATGGCCCCAAAATTAGATAGATCTTTTGCTCTTAAATTGATTCCCGAATTTGATGGGAACAGGGCACATCTACATAAATTTTTAAATGCGTGTAATCTAATAGCAGAAGACATCCCCGCATCCGAAACCTCAATCCTACTCCTTATAATAAAAACGAAACTAATTGGCCCGGCGTACAATATAGTAAAATATACGGAATTTTCCACTTGGGAATCCCTTAGAGAAAAATTAATTCAACAATTTTTAGAAACCAAATCCTTGTCCCAACTCCAATTAGAGCTTATTCATACTAAACAAAGAACAAACGAGACGGTGCGTTCTTATTCCAATAGATTGGAACAAACGCTAGCAAATCTGAACGATGCTTGCGTTGCTAGCGAAGGCTCAGAGCATTCGCAGACAATTTTGAGCCTTAACCGCAAAACTGCTCTAAAGGCTTTTGAAAGGGGTCTTAATCCCAAGATAGGACTAATAATAAAAGCCTCGCGATTTACATCTCTCACTGAAGCTATAGAGACTGCTGTACTAGAAGAGAAAAATGAATTCAGTTATTTGTCCCAAACTCCTACTACCTCGTTTCATTCTAAATCTAGAAATTTAATTTCATGTAATTATTGCAAGAAAACCGGACATAGCATCGAACAATGCTACCCAAAGAAAAACAAGGAACAACTTCCTTCCTTCAAGAGTGAGGTTAAAAAGGTTACAATTACTTGTAGTTATTGTAAGAATCTAGGACATCATATAAACGAATGCAGAAAAAGAGAGTATAACAACAATAGAAAACAAAACAATACTAATCCAATTGCCTCTGCCTCAACAAATAAACACACGGAAAACCTTTCAGAGGCCGGAACCAGTGGCAGGCTTCGGACTCAAACTTAATCTCATCTCGCCACATCTTTGAAATAAACTTAAATAATAAAATAAGTAGAGTAGACTCAATAAAAATTTCATCCGAAACCTTGCTAAATCTTCAACCTTCGAAATTTCTCATCGATGGTGGTAGTGAAATTTGTCTGATTAAAATAGACAAATTAAAACCAGAACTAACCATCGACTCAAACATTATTCACTCATTATCTGGAATTACAGATTCCGTGATTCGTACTAAGGGTGTTATATACTTACGCATAAACCTACCCAAAAATATTACTATTTCTTATCCCTTTCACGTTGTAGATAAAAACTTCCCTATAAGCACTGAAGGAATCATAGGTAACAATTTTCTCGATGATCATAAAGCTCAGATCGACTATGGGACTAAAATGCTTACATTCTCTTTTAAAAATTTCATTATTGAATATGATTTAATCCCTTCAAATTTAGTCACTATCCCACCTAGATCCGAAACCGTAGTCCCTGTTCTTAAAGATGTTAATGTGGACAGTATATGCCTCTCCCAACAATTTTCTAATGGATTATATGTATATTGCCAACAGCATTACTCCTGCCAATAGTTCTATCTCCTACATATCCGTCGTTAATTCTTCTGAATCTCCTATTGAATTTAATACTGAAGACCTTATATTCGATGAGGTCTCCAACTATAACATTTTACGAATTCAAAATTATCCCGAATCATATGATAGAATCCAAGCTATAAAAGAGTCAGTCGTGACAGATCACATGTCGAAGAATGAAAAAGAATCGATACTAAATCTGTGTATCTTGTATAGCGAACTCTTCTATCTAAAAGGGGATAAGTTAACTCATACCTCTTCTGTAAAACACCCAATCCTTACCCCGGATGCAACACCTACCTATATCAAACCCTACAGGTTGCCGGAAGCACAACGATTAGAAGTTGACAAACAAATCCACGAGATGATGGACGATAATATAATCCAGCCATCGAATAGTCCATGGAATTTTCCTCTTATCGTTGTCCCTAAGAAACCTGATAAAGATGGTAATAAGAAATGGAGAATCGTCGTCGATTTTCGCAAACTCAACGACAAAACTGTCGGTGATGCATTTCCATTACCCAACATAACTGATATTCTAGATCAGTTGGGAAGTTCAAAATTTTTTTCTACTTTAGATCTCGCCAGTGGATTCCATCAAATCCAAGTTAGACCGGAAGATAGAGAGAAGACCGCTTTCTCTTCACCTTTTGGTCATTACGAATTCATTAGAATGCCTTATGGATTAAAAGGTGCCCCAGCCACCTTCCAACGGTTAATGAATAATGTATTGACTGGTCTTCAAGGTATAAAAACTTTCGTTTACATGGATGACATCGTGGTCTATGGTAAAACCTTAGATGAACACAATTTGAAATTAAAAGAAATCTTTGAACGTCTCAAAATACATAATCTTAAATTGCAACCCGAAAAGTGCCAGTTTTTGCTAACGGAACTCACTTACCTAGGACACGTGATAAATGAATCAGGTATCAAACCTGATCCGCAAAAAATCGAATGCGTGAAGAATTTCACTCAACCCAAAAATCCCAAAGAAATAAAAAGCTTTTTGGGACTCGCTGGATATTATCGCCGTTTCATAAAAGATTTTGCAAAAATTTCCAAACCCCTTATTAATCTTTTACGCAAGGATGTTCGTTTTGACTGGACTCCTCTTTGTTCAAATTCCTTTCATGGATTAAAAGAAAGACTAATTAATCCGCCCCTTCTTCAATATCCTGATTTCACCAAAAACTTTATCTTAACAACGGATGCTAGCGATGTAGCTTTTGGTAGTGTCCTTTCGCAAGGTGAAACTGGTAATGACCTTCCTATATCTTATGCATCACGAACTCTTAATAAAAGCGAAAAAAATTATTCTACTACTGATAAGGAACTTTTAGCTATTGTTTGGTCAGTCAAACATTTCAGACCTTATCTGTATGGTAGAAAATTTCAACTATACACTGATCATAAACCTCTAGTTTATATTCACAACTATAAAGATATAAATTCCAGAATGATGAGATATCGTCTACAGCTCGAAGAGTTTGAATATGAAATCATTCATAAAAAAGGTGATCAAAATACAAACGCTGACTGTCTTAGCAGAATTGCGAAAATGACTCTTCGATCTGGTACAAAATCTATATCGTCTGCAAGTACCAATTCTTTTTCTACATCGTCAGTTTCTAATTCTTGTTCATCATCACCAACAGATACAAATTTGTCTTCATCGCCAATTACTAATTCTTGTCCATCATCAATAAATTCAAATCTTCTAAATCTTCAACTTCTAATTCTTGTTCTAAATCAATTTCTTATTCTTGTACAAATTCTATAAATACAATTTCGTCTCCAACATCGTCTTATTCCAATTCCAGTTCCAAATCATTAAATACCAATTCTTGTTCAAACGCTACTAATTCTTGTCCCACATCTTCAAATATTGATCCAGAAGCCTTTCCTTCATCGATAAATTCTAATTCTTCATCTTCGAATCCTTCAACATCTTCAAAAACAAACTCTAATTCTTGCTCAACGTTTTTAGCCAAAACTACTAACTTTTCGACTTTTCCTTCAGCAAAACAAGACCTATCAGAGAACGATATAAAAACCATTCTCAAGGAATTCCACTCAAATCCTATAGGTGGACACTGTGGTGTCAACAGAACCTTCAAACGGATTCAATTATATCACAAATGGAAGAATATGTTCCGAGATATAAAAAACTACATAAAAAACTGCGAACTGTGTCAGAAAAACAAGGTAACAAAGTACACGATGGAACCAATGGTCATAACTTCAACCGCTAAGGAACCATTCGAAAAAATTTCCATCGTTATCGTTGGTCCATATCCTATGACCAACAATAAAAACAGATACCTCCTAACATTCATTGACGACCTCACGAAATACACCGATGCTATACCAATACCCAACCAAGAGGCGAACACAATCGCCGAGGCGTTCGTCAAGGAAATAATATTTCGATATGGCACACCCAAATACGTGTTGTCAGATCAAGGCCAAAACTTCCTTAGTGAAATATTCAAAAATGTATGTAAGCTTCTTAAAATTAATAAACTCCAAACTACTGCATACCGACCACAATCAAATGGTTCTTGCGAAAGAAGTCACAGAAACTTCGTTGAGTATCTTCGTTGTTTTATCAACAAATCTCAAGATGATTGGGATAGCTGGATAAAATATGCCGTTTTCGTCCATAACACGACCCCGAATACTTCAACGTCATTTACTCCGTTCGAACTCATGTATGGTAGACAGGTTGAACTTTCTTCTAGCGTAACAAGAAATCCTGAAATTTGTTACAATTACGACCTTTATGCCAATGAACTTAAATCAAGACTTCAACACTGCCATAAGATAGCAAGAGAAAAACTGCTCAAGAGTAAGGAATCCTCAAAACTACAATACGATAAGAAACAAAACCCTGTTGATTTTCAAATAGGAAACCTAGTTTTACTCAAAAATGAAAGCAATCCCAAAAATACAAATAAAAAATTACTTCCCCTTTGGTCAGGACCATACGAAATCATATCTACGTCAGAAGTAAACTCAAATATTAAAATAAAGAACAAAATAACAAAAGTTCATAACAACAGACTAAAAATTTACTCAACCTAACTAATTTACCTCAATCTCAATATTCCTTTCCAGAAATGGAGAAACTTTTAATTGTGACTCTCATCTACAACCTAATCTTGAGCTGCCAAACGAATATACATAACAACGAGCAACTATATGAAATCATCGACTTGCAAAACAAAACAGGGCTGTACTACGAATACGTTGGTAATCTTAAGCTTTTTTCTAATCAATGGAACTTAGTCATTTATACTAACCTTACCGAACTTAAATTACAATATAATTCTATTTTACTGACCTATGACAAAATTCTATCTTCATGCAAACAACTTCTTTCTTCTCACGAAAACCTATCCCAATGCGAATCTCTTCCTACCCTTTCTACTATGGTACTTGATCGAATAAAATCACAAGACCAAATTATAAATAAATACTTAGGAACCACTATAAAACCTAGACTGCAAAAGAGAGGATTAATAAATGCTATTGGTTCTATATCCAAGCAACTATTTGGTACCCTCGATGACGAAGACGCAAAAACCTTTACTCATCATATAAACAAACTTAAACAACAACAATATTACGAATCCCAATTACATGGAAAACAAATTTCAATATCGAAAAATATCATCCATCAATTAAACCTTACAAACGACCAAATTATTAAGATAGAAGAAAAAATTGAAGAAACCAGTAAAATTATTAATCAAGTAAGCAAAAACTCAAATAGTAACAACATAATAAATAAATCCTTTCTTCAACTAAACGAACTTTTTACGATGTTCAACTCCTTATCAGAATATTATTATTCAACCAAAGATCACCTCCTTGACGCTATTTACTCCGCAGCCCATGGAAAACTTCATCCATACCTTATTGATCCTTCTAAACTCACCGAAGAAATTAAAAAGATACAATTACTTCTTCCAGAAGAAAATCGCTTACCACTTCCTTTACAAGAGCAATATATAGACACACTCTTTAATCTCTTAGAAACTCATGTTTACTATATTGACAACCAAATTAATTTCGTATTAAGAATTCCTCTTACTTCTTCAAAAAACTATAACGTTTATAAAATGACTAGCATACCAAATCTCATCAAAAACAAAACTTATGCAATTATAATCCCCGAAAAACCTTTTCTTATCGTAGACTCAGAAAAACAATCGTATTTCCTCTTTGATAAACATGACTTAGACAGATGTCAAACAACTACAAAAAATAACTATCTTTGCGAGAGAAACGCGCCAATCCTATTCACATCTTCAAGCAATGCCTGCGAACTGAATTTACTTTCTATTCTGCCAAGTGAAATCAGTAATTGCAATACTCAAGTAATGCAAATACATCACCCAATTTTCCTTCAGCTAGCAGACTCCAACTCTTGGATTTTCGTTTCCCCAAACCCAGAAAACCTTATGATTAAATGCCAAAACCTTAACTCTCAAATCAAATTAAATGCAACTGGTATTCTTAAGATCCAACCGAACTGTATAGCAAATACAAGATACCAATCTTTAAACTCCAAAACAAATTTCGAAACAATAACTAATCTCAATTTTATTTCATCAAATCCTAACCTTTCGTTTAACATAACACTACCACAATTTGAGAAAATTCCCAGCTACGTGACAAAATCTTTTAATATACATAATCAAATTGATGAACTTAGCTCCATCAGTAAAGATATAGAAAATATAGAAAATTCCCAGATCATATATCCAAAAGTCGATCACGGAAGTAATAATATGATAGTCGTGTTCCTTCTTACAATGTTTTCCGCCTTACTTATGCTCATAATTATACTATTCATGCGAAATATGCGAAGTATAAAAAAAACTTCCGTAAATACTCAAATATCGAATTCCATGCCATTAGAAGAAATAAAAATCTCGAATCCAGTCCAAACCATTGAACAAATTCCAGAACCATTACCAACACCTACACCTCATTTAACTCCATCTAACCTTTCTCGTTCACTTCCAATTCCATCTTCTAAAGCCGAAACTCACACCACTCCAAGGTACAAGTTTCGTTCTTAAGGGGGGAGGTGTTGTAAAGTACGCACTCTACAACCTCCTGCGTCCATTACCCTATTACCTAATTTCCTTTCATTCAACCCAAAACCATTTAATATTCCCACATCATCATTTCCTTTTAATTACCTATACAAATTCCATTCAACTCCAAAGTCACCAACCTAGCGATCAACGATCGCTCCATTTAAATTAAACTACTTCAATTTCATTGCCCATTGAAATAAAACCCAAATTCCCAAATCATCATTTTCATTTTTCCAATCAATGCACTCCCTTTACCAAATCCATTAAACGTGCATTGATCCCAATTATCTACACACTGGCACAATTTTGCTGATGTAGCATAATTTCCTTTTTCTTTTTCGAGTCGGTAGTATCAGTCAGTCAGTATCGGGCGGTCAACAACACAAATACTTGTTACTTCTAATTCTTCTATATTATTACAAAATCATTCAAGTCTTAATTGAAAAAAATAAATGTTATCAACTTGTGTAAAATTGTTTATTTAAATATAAAAAGCTCAAATACGTTTACTTGTTTTTATTTTTAAAAAGAACACTTAGAAAGGTAAGACCCCGATTGAGATCCGTGCGTCTCAATAAAAAAAAAATATAAATAAAGCACAACAGTATGATTTACCTTCATATTCCATTATGTCCATACCAATTCTCTGATATGGCCCCTCTGAAACTTCGTGATTAATAAGTGGTTCTTTAATGTTACTAGACCTATATTTTAGGCACACCCTACACGTTGCCACTAATTTTTTAATATCTATGTTAAGGGAAGGCCAATAGACTAGATTTGCTTTGGTTTTTCCTATTCCAAGGTGAGAAAGGTGTAGGGTTTGTAAGACTGAATCTCTTAGTTCTTCTGGTATAAATATTCTATCAGTGAAAAACACTAAACCATCGTCAAGGAATAAATCATCTTTCAAACTCCAAAAGTATTTTAAATTTTGTGGAATTTTGGTTTTATCTTTTGGCCACCCTTTGCCCAAAAATTCTTTGAGGTTTTTCAGTACTTTGTCTTTATCCGTTTTTCTTCTATAAAGATCTTTTTTGACATTACTTACATTAACAGTATGTATTAGCTCATTTAAACCTTTAATATTATTTTTATCGAATTTTATAGAACACGTATTTCTTGATAGTAGGTCGATTACCTGGCATATATTCTAAGTCTAGCTTGTATTTTTCTAATTTTAGTTTCCCTAATTTTAATCCCTATAAGGGGCTTATGATCAGTGACAATATGAACCTGCCTACCATAAATAAGTGAGTGCCATTTATTGCACGCAAAAACAATTGCCAGCATATCTCTTTCTATGTTTGCATGCCGTTTTTCTGTATCCGTCAGACAGCAAGAGGCAAAGGATACTGGTCTATTATTTTGTATTAAACAGGCTCCTAAACCTGAAAGTGATGCATCAGTTTGTATAGTGATCTTTTCACTTGGATCAAAAGGTTTGAGAATCGGTGCTCTGAGAATCGCGTCTTTAATTCGTTGGAGACATATATAAGGTTTTCCAATAAGAGGTGTTATTTTGAATAGATATGGTCCTGTAAGCGTGGTCGTGGCAGCCATTTGGCTGATGTTGTGTTCCATTATTAACCTTCCTCTTTATAATTAAATAAACATCCGATCATTTATCTCAAAAAATGCCATTTTTCTTTGAATATCAAAATAACACTTCTTGTTGGAAAACCCTATATTATGTACATCAAACCATTTAAAGCACATATTCTTTTTTATTAATTCTCTTAATGGGGCAGATATATCCGATATATTAGGGATATATTCTCTAACATAATTAATTAAGCCTAATAATTTTTGCAACTCCGTCTTGCAGGTTGGAGGCTTAAGTTCTTGAATTGAATTTATTCTATCATCCATCGTCCAATGCTATTCCACTTTCCCTTATTATGCGGCCTAAAATCTTTATCTGCTTTTGTTTGTATTAAACTTTTTCTTTAAATGTTATATTTTTCTATACTGCTTGATCTAAAACCATATGAACTATTTTATCATGTTCTTCTTCTGTGTTTGTGGCTATTGCAATGTCATCTATATAAATAGAAATTTTCGGAATATCACCAAAATTGTTTTCATTAATTTGTTGAAACGCTTCTGCAGCTATTTTTATACCTAATGGCAATTTAATGTACCGATAAAGGCCGAATGGAGTACTGAAGGTACAATTTTTTTTCGAATTCTCGTCAAGTTCGATTTGGTGAAATCCGTCCTTTATGTCAAATACCAAGAACACTTTTTTATTCGATAAATTGGAATTTATGTTTTCAAAAGAGGGGACTTCGTGAAAATGCTGTATAATTGCAGCGTTTAAATGCTTTGGAGCGAGACAGATCCTAAGTTTGTTCGGTTGTTCAACCATGACAAAGTTAGAAATCCACTCACTCGAAGTTAACATAACCTATCTAACTCTTGTTTCAAGTTACCTTTTATAGTTACCTCTTGACTGTCATTGTTTTATCGTTATTTTTATAAACAATTCTCTAGTTAAATAGCCAGTTGCATTCCTCCCCTTAAACATTTCAACCGTAATATACGTACTGCTAGAAATGCCCATCAGTTTACCCTTGAGCCCAATTTCAGACGTACTGTTAAGTACAGAGATTCTTTCTCTAGCCGCACTACGCGAATGTGGAATGCTTTCATCATCATCATCGGCTCGACAACCGGGGTCCGGTCCTGGCCTCCTTCAAAAAGTCTCTCCACCTATCCCGGTCTCGAGCCGACGCCATCCAGTTTCGCACCCCAAGGCTCCGGTCGTCCTGGTCTACGCCATCTCTCCATCGCAAGCATGGTCTACCACGCTGTCGTCTGCCATAGAATGTACCAAAAAGAACTTTCCGAGCAGGTTCCTCTTCGCTCATGCGAGCTAGGTGCCCTGCCCACCGGAGTCTACCGAGCCTAATTTTTGTCACGATATCTGCTTCAAGTTAGATTGCGTACAATTCATGATTGTACCGTCTCCGGAATCGTCCTTCCTCACATATGGGGCCAACAATTCTCCTTAAGACTTTTCTCTCGAACGCGGCTAAGAGGTCGGAGTGCCTTTTGCTAAGCACCCAAGACTCGGATCCGTATGTGAGTACTGGCAGGACAATGGTCCTGTACAGCAGCAGTTTTGAAGTTATGGTGAGATTTCTGAATTTGAAGAGCTTTGACAGACTGTAGTAGGCTCTGTTGGATTTGAGAAGCCGCCAGAGTATTTCTTCTTCTATATTGTTATCTTCTGCTACTATTGACCCAAGGTATTTAAAGGATTGCACCACTTCAAATTCGTGCTCCGCTACCTTGATTGTTTGACGAACTGTTCCTTTCGCATTCGACGCCACCATGTACTTTGTTTTACCTTCACTAATGTGCAGCCCCAGATTTTATGCCGCCTGTCGATCTGGATGAAGGAATCATGTACAGCTTGCTTGGTTCTTCCGATGATGTCGATGTCGTCTGCGTAAGCCAATATCTGGCTGGACCTGTTGACGATGGTCCCTCTTGTAGCCGTGCCAGAGTCACGGATTGCTTTCTCCAACGCCAGGTTGAAGAGAAGGCAGGCCAAACCCTCCCTTGTTGGAGTCCATTAAAGATGTTGATTGGTCTGGATAGCAATCCGGCTATTTTTACTTGGCTTGTTACGTTGGTCATGGTCAACCTACATTGTCGTGTCAATTTATTTGGGATGCCGAATTCTCTCATGGCTTTGTAAACTTCTACCCTGGCTATGCTATCATAGGCGGCCTTAAAGTCTATAAACAGGTGGTATGTTGGGATGTTAAATTCTAGACATTTTTCCATTGCCTGCCTTAGGGTAAAGATCTGATCAGTTGTTGGTTTGCCTGGAATGAAACCACACTGATGTTGTCCGATGATGGTTTTAGCGAATGGGGTTATCCGATCTTTTAGGATAGAGGAGAGTATCTTATAGGCGGTACTCAACAACGTGATACCTCTATAGTTGCTGCATGTTGTGACATCTCCTTCTTTCTTATGTATTTGGCATATTATACCTTTTTGCCAGTCTTCTGGCATTTCTTCATGCTCAAACACGTGCACTATAATATCATGAATTGCCGGACGTAGAGCTGGCCCACCGTGTTGAAATAATTCGGCTGGTATACCATCAGCTCCCGGGGCTTTGTTTTTCTTTAGCCGGCCTATAGCCTTCTCATCCTCTTCTATGTTTGGTGACGGCAACATAGGGTATTCGTTTTGAACCAGTGGAGCCTCCACTTCTGCAGTGAGTTGACCATTTAGCAATTCATAAAAGTATACTTCCCATCGCTCCAGTATGCTTTGTGGATCGTTGATCAGATTTCCCTCTCCGTCCTTGCAGTATGTGCAGCGTGGTGTGTACTGCGTCAAGTTTCGGAACTTCCGCGCCTGGTGCGCTTGGTGCGGACCTCACTCTCGGCTTTTTTTTTATTTCACAGATTAATTTCTTCTCCCAGGCTGATTTTTTCTGTCTGTGAAGCCGTTTTTCTATTCTTCTGAGCTCTTTATATTCTTCTTCGCGTGCCCGCGTTCTATGAGATTGTTGCATTGCTCGGTACGCAACATTCTTACGTTCAGTCGCTAGCTTGCATTCATCATCAAACCAGTCGTTCCAATTTCTACGACTGCTGCCTAAGATGGAGCTGGCAGTACTAATGACAGTATTCTTAAGGCGTGTCCACTTCTCGTCTACGCAGAGCATACTGGCTCCAGGACTCACTCTCCCTAAATCAAGTGATTCTAGGGCGAGTCCTAACGCATTACCAAAGGTGTTACTGGCATTTTCATTGCGCAGGGCAGCCGTGTTGATTTGAACCTGATCAGCGGATGCAATACGTCTTCGCAAGGAAATCCGCCCTCGGAAGACCATACCAACAAGATAGTGATCCGAGTCGATATTGGCGCCTCGGTACGTTCGTACCGTCATCAAGTTCGAGTAGTAGCGACTGTCTATCAACACGTGGTCTATTTGGTTACGAGTGACTTCATCAGGTGATACCCAGGTGGCTTTGTGGAATGCTTTACCATACTCAATATTTTCCACTCATTACAATGTGCAGACATGCAAAACCAATGTGCATCGGTTTCTCCTTTCTAATCCTATCCTCCCTTCCTAATTGCTCGCACTGTGTTTAATGATTATAAGGGTATTCATAAATCTTTAGAGCGCGAACAATATAAAAAAAAGAGAGGCACCCGTCTTGATGGTTTCGCTACAGGTGAAGCGTTTTTTTTTTACGCCTATGGGAACATTTTTATAGCAACATCCTATTCCCGTAAAAACATCTTCATATTTCCTTAAAATGTTATTTGTTTCTTTAGGTCTGCTTTCTATTTAATTTTTAATATCATCATTTCGTATTTCACTTATTCATTTAACTAATTCTAGCTTCATGCAACTATCTAACCCTAGAAGAGGTATACGATCTTCATCAACTACATTAAATTCAATCACGACTTTTTTATTAGCAACTACACACTCTTAATTGAATTTCCCCAGCGGTTCCATTATAAGCAGCAAGTTTGGCTGCATTTCTGTAAATATGAAAGTTTGTAAGGCCATTTAAGTATTTGACTGGTAAAATATTGACCATGGCTCCCGTGTCTAGTTTAAATTGTATGTCAATGTTTAGCACTTTTATATTTTCTAGCCAGGTACTCGCAATTTTGTTGTTATTCATAATAGTGTCAATAATTAAATCATCATTTAATTCGTTTACCTCGCTATCTTCGACGTGAACTTCGCAAACTGGCTTATTTTTGCAGACAACTGCAAAGTGATTAAATCCGTTACACAATGTATTCTTTCTAAAAGCTGGGCACGATCTTTTGCCATGTGATTTACCGCACTTTGTACAATGAAATTGGAGGTCCGTTACATGTGGTGATCTAGGATTATGAGAAGAAAAATATTTCTAATAATATCTATCGTAAGTACTGTTATTATTTTTTTTCATTCTCCTGATACATTTCCTGTTTTCTAATAGCATCTTTTTGTGCGTCTGTCCTGTTGTCATCTTTTCTTGTGTTCATTTGTTCTACTTGTTTGTTTGTTAACTCGGCACTCCTAGCCATCTCAATTTCCATTTCTAGCGTTAATCCATCAACCTCCAGATATTGTTTTTGTTTTTTTTGTCGCTGATTCTCAGTACGATTCGGTCTCTCAACATTCTGTCAACGTCACTAAACTCACACTTTTTTACGAGCTTTTTTATTTTCACAAGAAAATTATCAAACGGTTCGGTATTGCCCTGGTTCCTTGTATGAAACATAAAACTTTCATAAACTTGATTCGATTTTCCGGTGCAAAACACTTTGAAGGCTTCAACTACACTTGTTAGTTTTTTCTCTCCTCATCATTTGTTTGAAGCACATTTTGGTAAATTTCAGTGGCTTCATCACCCGCGGCATTTAGGAATATTGCAACTTGAACCTCGTCAGGCTTTTTAGCTAATTCAATTGCTGTCGAAAATACTTCGAAATTTCTATAAAAAGTCTGCCAATTATCGTTTTAATTTCCGGAGCTTAAATTGAGTTTACCAATTTTTTTTTAAGAATTCCATGGTTTTATTGATGTAAACGAATCGTACTTCTTTTGGAGGTCTACCACGCGGTCTTTTGATTTCGACTTTTGTCTTTTTTGCTTTACCCATGTACTTTTTGCTCTCTCTTTTTTTTACGACTGCGTCATGTAATGAGAAAAGCTTTGTATGAATGGTAACCTCTTTATTCAACTCTTACTAAACAACTGATCTGCTTCTTACATACTCAATCTGAGCTGAGCTTAGTTTCTTAATTTAAGTATTATATGTACACCGTTCCTAGATAATATTTTGCCGATTTCAAGAAGAATAGCAGTCGCTTATTTCCGAGTTTCCTCTGATTCGTTAACAAACTGTGTTTTGGTAGGAAGGTAGGTAAAATGGCGTTTTCGCAGAACAACTGTTCCGAAGAAACCCAATTAGCCCCAAAAAGCGCCGTTTTGATAATATAACTCGTTTGACCCAATTTTGTGTGATATAGTGGTAGTGACTGTTAAGCTAAGGGGATCAGTTTTTGGTCTGTGCCCGCAGTCCCAAGGGAAGAACTTAGCCCACACTGTGTGCTGGGTGCACTAGATCTATATGAGGCTAGGCCCGTTCAAAGGCAAGGCACACCTTCCAGGTATAAATCAGTGCTTTGATGCTTTCGCCAAAAACCTATTCCACAGATGGTAGTCACAAAAGATTCAAGAGGGCTATTTTTATTCTAAGCAAGATTGATAAGAATGAGAAAGCCGGAACCTTGAGTGACAAAGATATCGACGACAGAACCATTTTTCAGAAAATTGTTGACGATTACAACAGTTTTCAACGTAATAATCCCACAAAAAGAAATAGGTCACAAGACGAAGTGTCTGCCCAGACCCAATCGTCCGCCTTTTCATAAACCGGAAAAACCAATACCACCATAGAAAGCAGCGCCAACCGCACGCACAATCAGCGAAGTAGTCAGTGACTACCTTCAGGTTGCGGTGGTAGATGAGCTCTCCAAAAGCAGCAAAGCTCTCCAAAAGGCAGGAACTCTATCGAAGCTTAACTTTCTGAGATGGTTTTCAACTACTCCCTAACAAATAGTGTAGGCCCCTACCCCAGCTTTGACTCTGATGAGGTGCTCCGAGGCCACAGAGTGATCAATTGCGACGATGGTTTCTCTAGCGATTTCCTTGGCTCGTGCATAGACAAAATATGCTGCAATTGGGAAGGTTTGAAGCTCAAACTTATCCCAGCCAGGGACATCCCTACTCAACCCAAAGCTCGCATTTGGCTACCGGTCATGAGCATTAAACCCAGTAGCGAAGAGCTTATAAGGGGTCTACAACGTTTAAACCCGCAAGTTCCAATGCATGACTGGACAGTCATTAAAGCTGAGGAACCAGTTAACAACACCGCCACATTCCTGATGGCAATAACTGAGGACAGCTTATCTGCCCTAGAAACTGCCAATTTTAGGCTCCGTTTCGGCATCAGAAGTGCCAAAGTAAAAGTTCTTCCTAACCTGGGCATGGATGTCGACCAAGTCAGAGACAAGGCCGACGTCGCCAGCCAGCCGCTGGCCCCCGAAGAAAACAGACCCTAAACCAGCCATGTTAAAGGTCATACAGGTCAATCTGAAGCACTCGAAGTGTGCCTCAGACAACTTACGAGTTTTCCTTAGGGAGGAAAATATCGATATCGGATTTATTCAAGAGCCGTGGGTGAACGGCCTCAACATCAAAGGCCTCCAAGACAACCTGTATGACCTTTTCTACAAACCCGATTATCAAAACCAAGGTAAGCCTCGAAGTTGTATCTTAGTTAAAAAACATATCAAAGCTTTTCTGTGTCCAAATTTAAGCTCTTCTGAATTGACAGTTGTCAAGATAGAGAACGTGGACGCAGTGAGTCTATATCTTGCATCCGCAAATATGGCTCACGACAAACCGTCACTGCCAGACGAAATAGGACGACTCAAAACCGCACTCGGATCCAAAAGAGGGAAATTGCTGCTTGGTTGCGACGCCAATGCCCGACATAATGTCTGGGGCAGCTCGGTAACCAATGAACGAGGTGACACTCTTTTTGATTATATTATTGAAAACAATTTAACAATCTGTAACAGATGTAATACCCCCACCTTTACATTTCCTAGTTCTGAAAATTTTGAGGTATGGGAGGATGTACTTGACACTACATTCGCCTCTATTAACGTTAACTCTATGGTGGAAAACTGGAGGGTATCCCCGTTAAGGACCTTTTCAGACCACAAATGGATCCTCTTCAGTCTTAACTTTAATATTATAAAGCCACCACCCTATAGAAACCCAAAAAGAATTGACTGGCAAAAATTCAGTCAAATTATTAAATCCAAATTAAACACAATTCCAAACGTTAATCCAAATTCTGTGGCCGAGCTTTAGAGAAAGGTTAAAACTTTCGAAGCGGCTATGGGTGTCGCCTTCAAGATCTCGTGCCCAATAAAATTTAGCAAAAAAACCTTACCTCAATGGTGAAATGAAGATCTTTCAAATCTTAGAAGATTGACGAGAGATGTCTTCAATATATGTTATAAGCATAAGTATTTCAAACCGTATAAAGACTGTCTTAAATTATACAAGCGTACTCTAGCATCAGCCAAGCAACAAGCATGGAGAGAGTATTGTCATTCAATAGAAAATATCAGAGACTCAGCAAGATTGGGGAAGATTTTGTCCAAAGAACACTCAAACCCATCCTTTCTTAAAAAGGAGGATGGTACGGGGACTGAGTCACCTGATGAGTCTCTGGAGCTAATGATGGCAACACACTTTCCAGGTTGCACAGACAGTTATCCAATATCACATCGATCCCCTGAAGTACAGTCAGTACATTTAGAGGAAATTACGTCTGTCATAACTAAAGAAAATATAGTTTGGGCTATAAAAAGTTTTTCTCCGTATAAATCTCCTGGCCTGGACGGCATACTCCCTATAATGCTACAAAAGCTACAAGACGTAGTAGCTCCATGGCTGGAGTATATCTTTAAAGGGTGTCTCTTGCTTAGTCATGTTCCAGAGTCTTGCAAACAGGTTAGAGTTGTTTTAAACCCAAAGGTGGGAAGGCGGGGCCATGAATCGGCAAAAGATTTTCGCCCGATTAGTCTGACCTCTTTTTGTGTTAAAGACCTTAGAACGCATCCTAGATAATCGCATTAGGGAAATTCTAACTATTTCCCCCCTATCAAAATCACAACATGCATACCTCAAAGGCAAGACAGCTCTTCACGAGGTTGTGCGCAAAGTTGAAAATACATTACATTATAAAGAATATACTTTGGCAACTTTCTTAGACGTAGAAGGAGCTTTTAATAACTTCCTAACTGAATCTATTCTACAATCCCTCATCGACTTTGGAGTTGATGCTTCTCTAAGAGAATGGATAGTATCCATGCTTAGTGACAGAGTAATTCAAGCTAAGTTAGGTAATACACAGTCGATCAAATACGTAAACAGAGGAACACCACAGGGAGGATTTCTTTCTCCTCTACTATGGCTTCTTGAAATGAACAAAATCCTAGTGGAACTAGAGGAAGGGGGGTGAAGGTTGTGGCGAATGCCGACGATTTAGTTTTGCTGGCATCTGGTAAGTTCCTATCTGTGATTAGTGAAATCACTGATAGATCCCTGCGTAAAGTAAACAGCTGGGCCATAAGCTGCGGTTTGGGGATTAATCAAAGCAAGACAGAACTGTTGCTATTTACAAACAAATATAAGATACCTACCTTCACTCTCCCTAGCCTCAACGGTCACACTCTCACACTCTTAACCCGTGCTAAATATCTGGGTGTAATTCTTGACCCTAAACTAAACTGGAAATTGAACATTGAAGAAAGGGTTAAAAAAATGCCTGCAGTAAAACATTCGGTAAAAATTGGGGCCTCCAGTCGAAGATGATTCTATGGACGTACACCGCAGTAGTACGACCAATACTAACATATGGATCGATTGTCTGGTGGCCTGCTTTAAGCAAAGCCTACAATACCGATAAGCTCAAAAAGAAACAAAAAACAGCTAGCGTAATATTACCAAATTGCTACCCCCGGGCTTCGTTTCGACTAATACCGATTACAGCACTCCCTCTCTGAATCTCTGCAAAGGTTGCAACGTCGCATTCCCTACCAGAAATTAGTGGGAGAATGGAGATATAACGAAAAATTACGACACAATCATTTTTACGGACGGTTCAAAGATGGAGTGCGGTGTTGGAGCAGGGGTCTTCTCTGAAACACTAAATGTATCTAAGTCACTTTGACTGCCAGACCACGCTAGCGTTTTCCAAGCGGAATTGTTTGCAATCAAAGAAGCATGCAAGATACTAAAGCAAGATCCAAATCAAAACCTTAATACTGCTATATTTATAGATAGTCAGGCTGCCATCAAAGCCATTGATGCTGCCTCAATATCCTCTAAACTCGTTCAACAATGTCTAGATGAGATCGCAGGCTTTAATGATAGCCTGAAGGTCACTTTGATCTGGGTCCCAGGTCACAGTGGTTTTTCAGGGGAATGAAAGGGCTGATGAGCTTGCCAGGCAAGGATCGGCCCTTCACGGCTCACTTGCCGAAGCAGTTAGTATTCCGCTGGGGGTTGTGAAGGGCATTTTCTTGTCTCATTATCTATCTGTATCCAATCGTAGATGGAATGGTCTAACTAACTGTGCCACCTCAATAAAGATGTGGCCCAGCTATGACAAGTCCCGCACAAATGAACTCTTATGTAGAACTCGGTCAGACATAGCCAGGATCATTGCAGTTAGCACGGGTCACTGGCCAATAGGAGAGCATGCAGCAAAAATGGGCATTCCGCACAATACTCATTACCGTAGCTGTGGAAATGAAAGGGAAAAGGAAACAGTGACCCACTATCTCTGCTGCTGCCCTGCCTTCCCAACTAATATGCTCATGAGAGTTTCATTCTTTAAATCTGGAAAAACCACTCACAAGACTCTTATAAAACTCTTCATAACTACCAAAATAAAAATTAGTCTTTAATTAGTTTTGTCATAAGAATTTGTAAACCTGAATTCTCATTAAACTTTTTTAATTACGCTTCAACTCTTTACCACTCCTACAATAGTTCTTCTACTAGTAGATATATACTTTAATTCTCCAAAGTCTCTTATTACAATACTTGAACTTTACAGTCTCTTTATTCTTACAACAAAACTTTTCTAAGAAGTTCAGTTTTATCATAACCTCTTAAAAGATTCAAAGAATTTAATTTCTTATGCCAAGAATCTAACAAGATCTTAAGTAGATAAGTTTTTAAAACAAGAGTCTTAGAAGAAGATTTTAATAAGAAGATGATAAAATGAAAGTGTCAAAGCAAATCAATTTCGATTGTTTTTTTTTTTTTTTTTTATTTTGTTTAGGTTTTCACTTTCACTTTTCACTTTTTGTTTTTTAATTAACAATGTCCAAATTACTGCTTTTACGGTAAGCACACATTTGATAACAAAGCACACACTGATAATTTTGTAACAAAACAGTTTAAGATATGTATTCTTAAGCCACTTCAAATAAAAGGCTTACTAGAATTCTTTTGACATTTGTGTAAAATTTCTCTCTATGAGTAAATTACTTGCTAGAGTAATTTTGATTTGTGAAAAATTGAATTCTTCTTAAATTCGTTTACTAGAGTAAAGGCACAAAAATGTCTCTACCACGCAAAACAAGTTAAAATTGAAGTGATGTTAGATGGGATTATAATAGGAAATTTCATAAAACTAAAAATCCCGAAAAATCCTACTCACCAAATAATTAATGTTCTTAATAACAAATAACATGAATTACTATATTGTCGTTTTTGGTATTAGCGTAAAGGGGTTTATTTATAAATAATTCCACTTTAATTTAAATGTTGTAGTTATGTAGTTAATGATACGAAAATATAATGAGAACGGGATTTTTTTGGGGCAACTTGTTTTGTTGTATTAATTTATAATTCAATAATTAAATTATTTTTTTTTGCGTTCGAAGCGATTCATAAAAATCTCTATGGTTAAAATACCAACCATTTTAAACATCCGTTTACTTATAAAACCACCGTTAAGGTATTAAGCTAATTACTCTGGGAAAAATTAATGATAATTAGAAGAATACCTTTCCTAGAATCAAGAACAAATTTAAAATCCTTTATCACACTTTAACAATTACCTAGGTGGATCTTATATTATTGTAAGCTCAGCCTTAAATGAATGTAAAGTACCCTGTCTATAATAGAAATTTAACTCAGAAACTAAGAGATTATTCGTGGTAGTGTTGATTATATTTTTTTGGATAATTGGTAGGGTTTTTTGTTTTGGGGATTTCCCATTTACAAAATTGTCTAACAACACTGCTTTATATTAAAAGATTTCAAGCGAAATTCAGTTTAACAATTTCAACTCTTATTAAAGAATTTTAACTCTTATAAAAAGTCTTTTGTTTTTATAAGGCATTCACTTCAAGAAAACGTTTCTTGGTATGTCAAAACGACTCTAGAAAATGTCTTTTATGAAGAGCTCTAGTGTTAGTCAACACGGCCATCAAATCATGCTTTCTTTCGTTTTTTAGGGTTACCAAAAACCGAGAAAATTATTTATATTCGTAAAAAAATTTAACAACAAAAAAAAAGTAGGTATGTTACTTTTTTTTCTTCACTGGTACATGAACTTGAATAAAGACAGAATAAATACAATTTTGTGAAAAAAATATATAAAGAGAAAAATAATAAAAAGCCGTAGAAAAACAAAAAAATTATATACATATTAATAGATATATTTCTCATTAATTTATTTCATGATAATAATCGATTTTACTTAAGTAAACTTTTGTAAAATTGATTGTCATCATGCAATAAATTAATGAAAACTATTTTTTGAAACCCTAGAATATCTAGTTATTTTTATAATTTTGTCTTTATTATAAGAAAATATTTCAACCGCCATAGGATTTTAGTCGATATTAATGCAGATATCTGTTTTTGAACTAATTATAACAATACCTAATAAGATAAATGATAAAATAAAATAATGTGTCATAAAATACTCTCACACAAAATTTCTTGAAGACAATTCGAATATTTCGTATATGAAAAACGCCATAAGAAACTTCTAAAAATCCGCAATTTTTCAATATTTTTTGTTGACTGCGGGCAAATTATGTCTTGCCATAACCATAACTCTCTGTTCGTCCGCTTTCATATTTTCACCCATTATTTGATTTACAAGAAAAATATTTAAGTTTGTATAATATACATTTTTGCATTTTAATTCATTTTTTATTTTTCCATTTTCTTATATCTATCTTAAAGCTAGACAAAAAATCTTAAACAACTAGCTTACATATTAACTTAACTAACTTACTGGCCCCATACGGGCGCTCTAAATTATACTATAACTATATTTAAAAAATGCCTTTCGGCGTAAAGACTAGTTTAAATTTAAAATTCAATATAACTTAAACCTAAACAAGAAAATTCTTTAAAAACTTGTTTTCCATGACATTATTTTTATTTATTTAAGAACTTAAAACTACCCTTTACCTAAATAAAACTAAATTAACCTAAATAAAACTAAAATATACGTAATATACGTAAATAACTTAAAACTACTTAAAAATACTTAAAATAACTTAAAAAAACTAGAACAGCCACTAGCAGCATTTTTTTTTTTTTTTTTTTTTTTTTTTTTTTTTTTTTTTTCTTTTTTTTTTATATTTGAAGCAGCCTATGTATATGCCCACACGCTTATACATATGCATAGATTGACATATATACATATATTGACATATATGCATATGTAACAGCGCCAAATGCGCATACCCACAGACAAACGATTTTATGGATTTTAACATTTTTTTTTTGGTGCCACCGTTACTGTCCTACTTAATCTACCTTAGAAATACGTAGGTCGGCCAAGGCAACAACTTTGACTAACCATCAATATCAAGGTGGTCACCCAACCACCAGTATTTTTTAACTTGCTTATTCAAGTCCTTTTTATCCCGAAAAGGCACAGCTCTACTGAACCGCAGACGCTCTGCTCCGTTCCCAGAGCCGACGTCTCGACCATACAGGATTCGCCGATCCACAAATCTACGGCCGACGTGGTAGATTAACGGAACCGCCAATCTATCCTGTATAAGCCCCCGACTGTCTAAAGAGAGGAATGTCTCGGGCGGGATGAAACCGTTAAGACAAACGCTCTCACTATATTCTTCATTGGGGTAGTAAGCCCCGAAAATAAGTCCATTGGCTGAGGTCATCGCTCTTGCAATGTGACCCCGAATCAGCTTAATTAAAAAGTTATCTATCCTGTTTATATTGGCCCCGTTGTATAAGACCTCGTTGGCATAATAATGTTTTTACTCCGACTCTGGTGTTCTGTGTAATCCAAGACAGGTCCTAAGACACTGCCTCTCAAACACCCGAATCTTTTCCATTTGAGATGGGGCAACGTTAAACCACACAGGGCACCCATAGGCAATCATCGGCCGGATGAGGGCCATGTAGCAAATCACTTTTAACCTGTTTTCAAGGCGGCTGCTATAAAACAACCGTCTTGTCAGAGCAAACGCTCCCCTAGCTCTGGCCAGAGCAGCATCTATATGTCGATTGAAATATAGATACTGATCTAGCCAGATACCAAGGTACTTTACTACATCTTTACTCGCCAGTTGATGTCCACTTGGTCCAACGATCACTAGATTTCTCCAGTTCTTTCTTGTATCCCTAGAAGCCTTAGACAAAGGGGTTCTAAACAGGATAGTTTCTGATTTCTGAAAGTTAATTTTTAACTTCCAGTCATCACAATATCGCTGAATCTTGTCGAAGTCACGCTGCAAGAGAATTCTGATGACTTCAACTTTTGGACCCGTCCTGTACGCTACAAGATCATCGGCATACGCAATCGCATGAGTGAGACTACTTATCAGATCGCTAGTGTAAATACTAAAAAGAATCGGCGAGTTCACAGCTCCTTGCTGTAGACCGTTTTTAATATCAAAAGTTGTGGTGGAAGTTACATTGCCACTTTTGACAACAAACTTTCTACCATTGAGCATGTCATGAAGCATATATAACAGTGGTTTACTTATGCCAAATCTAGTTAATTTTAGATAAAGACCCTCTAACCATACGGTGTCGAAAGCCTTCTCTAAATCAACCAGAACGGCACCCGTGCATTGATTTTTTGCTTTGTTCCATTGAACATCAGAAACTAACTTAGACGCGGCATTAATAGTGTCATGCCCGGCCTTAAAGCCAAACTGATTGTCTGGAATAATATTCTTGTCCTCAGCCCACTTGAACAGAGCTCTATTGAGAATCTTTTCGAATACCTAACTGATACTTGGAAGAAGACTTATCGACCGAAGATTTGCCGGATTGGAGCTGTCCTTTCCCTTTTTGGGGAGAGGATGGACCACAGCTGTCTTCCAACTCACTGGATAATATGCATTATTCAATGCGTTGTTGAACAGTGTGGTATAAATGTCTATGGCTTCCTCAGGGAGATGTCGTAACACAATGTTGGGTATACCATCGACCCCCGCAGATTTCTTTTTCTTTAATGTTTGAAAAATTAACTGAAGTTCTACCTTCGAAATTAACAATGAACTGGGTCCATTTCGCTCGGCGATGGTGGCGTTTGCCAAGTTTTCGTCATTGAACCCGGTGAAACCAGTATTCTCAGATCGCCATTGCGTTATGTTATTTCCAAGGTAGAAGTTGTGCAGTAAGGCTCTGTTCTCCAGGTCATGATTCGGACGAATGCTAGCATTCACCTTATACACTTGCTGGAAAGCAGCCCCTACAGCCTCTACCTTTTCCTGAGGATCTTCTATAATATAATAATTATCATCGAAAACGGCACCTTCCGGATCAATTCCCGCAATCGTTAGTACGTCTTCGTTATCTGTTGTCCTCTGGAGTTTAAGACATGGAAGATCGTTTTGATCATTTCTTCTAAATATCTTATTTATTTGGGGAAACATACTAGGGTCGCTAGAATTAACAGCCCGAATTCTGTTATCCCAATATAAATTAATAGATAATCTATAGTTTTGTCTAATCAGAACGTTAATGTTTTTGATCGACGACTTCAATGTCCTAATCTCCAGATCACGTGTGTCCGTGAAACGTCTGTACAGAAGTTTCAATCTAGTCAGCAGTCCACTTTTTTGTCGGTGTAGTGCGTCGATTGTCGCGTTCTTGTATAAACCAGTAGGGTCTTGTTCCTTATATTTTGGGATTGTTCTGTCTATTGTTCGTTTTATAGTCGTATCCATTTGAGTCAGGTACCCGTCGATCTCGACGTTCGTCAGGTTTCTGTCATTTGGTGGAGAAATGTCATCGGAACGTATTTCTCTTGCCAAGGCGTTGGAGAAGCGTGGCCAGCGCGTCTTACTGAAATTGTAAGAGTGCACAGGCACATACTCTTCCAACTCCACAAGATCGCTCGGAAGCTGTATTACGGTGGCAAGTCCGCAGTGATCACTGTCGTATTCAATTGTTCGTAAACAGCTTCCTGTCTGTTGATTTGTTGCGTCAGTTATAACAAGTCGTGTGTCAAGCAGTAAAAGATCCAGAAAACTACCACTTCTCGGAAATGACGGTCTATCTGTAGCCAGAAGGTCGATCCTACACTCAACACTGTATCGACCCATCCAATTAAAAAGATGGTTCCCTCTAGGATTTTGAATTTGGTTTCCCCAATCTACATGTTTGGCGTTTAAGTCCCCTGCCATGAGATAATAATTCTCATCCAAGTTCAGTCTTAAGCATTCGAAAAGTTTTTCGAGCTCTGCGATAAAATTAGCTGGCTGAGGTGCGTCAGGTGCGTACACCGCGATTGCGTACATTCTTTTCCCCTGCTGGAGAGGAATGCAAACGCTGCAGGCTTCTAGCAACCCGAATCTTCGCACTTCACTATTATATATAACTTTATGATTAATACCCTTTCGTATGAAGATTGCGACCCCACCCCCTTGTGAGGAGTTGGGCCGATCCCTTCTTACGATATTGTAATTTTTATTAGTCAGTTTGTGTTTCTGGTTTAGCTTAGTTTCGCTAGCCATAAACACATCAGGACTTTGGTCTTGCAGCAAATGAAAGAGGTTTGCTCTACGTTCGGTCCTAATCAGCGAATTTACATTCACAGCTAGGATCTTAAAGGGTCGCTCAGGCAGCGCGCCTTTAACCATTTCGCGTTGCCGGCAGAATAGAGTAGAGGTAATCCACCCTAGCCGCCTGCTCCCTGATCTGTTTTTGCACGTCGGTTAACTGACCATGAATGGTCAGCAACACCTGCATCAGATCTGCCTCTGGCACAGGAGCCGTAGGCACTTGGACCTGTTTGGCTACCTGTGGTTGAGGCTGTACCGTTTTTCCCTTTCCAGACGCCATTTGGGCGTAGGAAATTGCGGGATTGACGGAAGTTGTTGTCTGGCGTACTTCAGGGCGTCTCACCTCAACTGTTTTCTTTTGGGCTTTGTTTTGCTTTATCTCCTGAAACTTCGGACATCCCCGATAGTTTGCGGGGTGCCCGGAGCCTCGGCAGAGCGCACATTTTAACTGGGTCATATCTGTGACCCTATCTTGCCCGAGTTTACACTCCCCTGTTTTGTGGGTATCTCCACATTTAACGCAGACTGCGTCCATACCACAGTTAACTGCAATGTGTCCAAACCCTTGGCAGTTCATGCATTGAAGCATGTCTTTCTGCTTGTTTAATTTCTCCCATCGTACAACTTGGTAATCCAGGACTGTTATATTCCTTAGACCACTCAATTTGCTTTGGGGCGAGAGTTGAACTAGGAAGAATGGTAACTTCCGTTTCTCCCGTCTGGCTTTGACCGTGGTAAACGGTCTTCCCCCGATAAAATCGAGATCGTCGCTCGCCACTTGACGGAGCTCAGCTAAGAGCGCCTGCGGATCCGTAGAGGATTCGATACCCTTCAGGAGGACTGTTTGAAGCTTGTCTTCCTTTGGGGTGAAACTATAGTACTCAGTTTTAGTTTGAGACAGAAGGTCTTTAACTTTTCTGTAGTGCTCTAAAGAAGAGCACTGAATAGAATGCCTGTCTGCGTTTAGCCGCTTAATTATAAAATTGTTGCCTACGACCGACCTACATATTTCAATAGTTTCTTTTATCTCCATTTTGTAAGTATTTATAGGTGGCACCTTACCTTTCTTTGCTTGTGGCTGTTGCTGTTGTTGCTGTTGTTGTTGTGACTGCTGCTGTTGTCTCTGCTGCTGCTGCATCGGCTGCTGTTGGGTCTGCTGCTGTTCTGACTTCTGCGGTTGTTGCTGTTGCGTTGGTTGCTGCTGCTGTTGCTGCTTCTGTGTCTGTTGTCGTTGTTGTTGTGGTTGTGGTTGTTGTTGTTGTTTTGCGTGCGGCTGCTGAGGCTGTTGCTGTTTGTGAAGCTGTTGTTGTGGCTGCTTCTTTGATTGCTGCTTATGTGGCTGCTGCTGGTCTGGGAGTGGTCGTTTTTCCTGAGGAGGCTTCTGTTGTTGCGTAGCTTCAAGTTGCTCTTGGAGCGCTTGTTGGCGGGTGCGCTGCTCAAGAGTCACTTGGCGCTCCTTCTCCCTTCTCGCTTCCTGCTTCTTTCTCAGTGATTCAACCATCTCTATGAGCGAGGAAATCTGCTGCGTCAGTGTTTCAATCTGTTCGTCCTCTTCTTCCTCCGACAGATCCACTATCTCGCCACTGACGTAGTGCCCATCTCCTTCTACTGACATGTTGGATATGGCTTCTTCCGCATCTACGTCAGCTACGTTTTCTTCGCCTGTTACGCCGGCGATCTCGTTGGCTGGCTCTGGTATCTTCGATACTTCTTCTTCAGCCTCTTTGACGATTACGACATCAGCCTCAGCCTCGTCGTCTTCTCCCTTGTTGTCGTTGTTGTTGTCTCCGTCGTCGGAGGAGGAGCTGTCCAGCTGCCTCTGGATTTTGGCCTGAGCCGATGACTTGGCTGACCGTTCACGCCCTTCAGTTTGCTGGGCTGCATCACCGATGCGCTTCTTCACAACAAGGTTCGGCTTATAGTTTATGTAGCGCCTCCTCTTATTTGCATCAGTTGCCTCGGCACATGCCGGCCCTGTTGATTTGCCTTTGGTAGGGCTTGTTGTTTTGGCTGTTGCCATGCTCATGTTTTTAGCCTCGACACGTGCCGATGACTCTGTTGTAATTTTTTTTGACCTTGAAGGTCCAGCAGATGCTGCCGTATTTGTTGTTTGGCCTCTGGATGGCCCCGCTATCTGTTTATCGGCTGTTGCTGTTACATCGCCTGATGTTCCAGCACCTTTTGTTGTTGTTGGGGGACCATCTTTCGATGTCCCCGTTGGTTTGACCATCTGCTCTTCTTGTTGTTGCTGCTGTTTTCTTCTCCTAGAAACCTCTTGCCAGAAATAATTTAAAAAAAGGCCTTGCCCGGGGTGAGAATCGAACCCACGACCTTCCACTCTGAATTCTGCTCCTCTACCACCTAGGCTAACTTGCCACTTGGTTTTGGTAGATCCAAATCACTACTATAAGCACTCGCGCCTCTAAGTAAAATTTCCACTATGAAAGTCGCCAACGATGTGCACACTTCCACGGTTGCTGAACGACTGAATTTGTATAATATACTCTCACCACTTCATTCAACATTAACGTCAAATTTTATGACAGGATTTTGAACCACGCGAAAAATCAAGATTGCGATGACCGGATCATGGATTGGATTTTGGATTTTTGGTTATATAAACTGTTGCTTGTGTTTGTACCAGAAAATAACTTTTAAAAAAGATGAATAAGTTTCATTAAAAAAAATAAAGCAATAAGTGTTCCGAAAAATGGTAACCCTATTTGAATTAAAAAACATTTATAAAATAATTAAACTTTCAGCTTTCCTAAGGGCGCTTCATTTTTGTAGAGGCAAAACGGTATCTTAGCAGATAATATTTCAACCGCAATGAGAATTCGGTTCACATAATGTGAAAAAAATATGATCATATAATAATAAATATAATACCTACCAATTAAGATTTTTATCAATCATATATTTGATGAGTCAAAAAAAAAACTCTTTTAAAAATACTCTAATACAATCTTGTTATATATTTCTCAAAAAATATATCTGTCTTTCTCAACAATAATAAAAAATGTTAAAGATAGACAAAGAAAAATGTTGCTACTGTTTTTCTTTTCTCACTTCTCTCTTTTGAGAGACTATTAAAGTGAGAAAGGTTTTCTCATAACAAGAACTGGAAAGGTCTTATGAGAACTTTCAAAGAGTAACATAAAACAGATTTTTACTCTTGCTGTTAGATCGAAAGTTTTCTTGTGAGAAATGTATTCTCTCTGAGAAAATAATAATTCTGATATGAGATGAAATTAATTCTTGGCAATTGGGCCATTTAAAACTCAAAAGACTCTTTCAAGATTTTTATAGAATGCTATAAAAATGTTTTTTTTTTAGAATATGAGCTCTTTGCATTAACTCTTTCAAGATTCTTGGGTTGGCAAATCCAAGATGCCAATTCTTTGGTCAGTACTTTATTGACAACCTTAACGAACTTACTGTTGTGAGCATAAGTAACCTCATTGGCTTTTTAAATGCAACCAAATGGCTATAAACGTAACAAACCATATCAATACCTCACCTCTTCTATGTGTAGATAAGATGGATCCAGAGAACCACATGATTTTTGCAGGAACCTTTTCTCTAGCCGTGTAGGCGGGCTAAGCCTACTGCGGGCATCATCTTTTTCCCTAAACCGAACTGATCTCAACGGAAATTCGGTCCTATCCTAAGCCATCCAGCACCCTGCCTTTTTAGGTTTTTAGCGAAGACAGACATATCGGAGCTAACAGCCTGGCACAAAGCCTGGTGGGGGGAATGGGCCACTTCCCTTGAGTGAGGTATCAGAGAATCTCCTTGTCTTCCTATATGGAAGTTGGTAACTAAGGGGATTTACTCCCAACCAAAACAATTTTCAAACCTTATAACATAAATCACCGTACCAATATCTCACCTTTTCCATGGGCCAAAAAACGGATCAAGAGAGCTACATGATTCCCGAAGGAACCACGTCTTTAGCCGTGTAGGCGGGTTGTGTCTACGGCGGACATCATGTCTTTCCCTAAACCGAATCGATCTCACGAGGAAACTGGTTCTACCCTAAGCCACCCAGCACTCTGCCTGTTTAGGTTTTTGGCGAAGACAGACATATCGGAGCTAACAGCCTGGCATAAAGCCTGGTGGGGGGTATGGGCCAGTTCCCTTGGCTGAGGTACCCGAGGATCTCTTTTTTCTCTATGGTAAATTGTAATAAAGGGATCACCTCCCAACACAATTCCAAACCTCAATACACCATAATCGCCAAAATGATATCCCAACCTCCACATAACGATAGGTCTCATGAGTTTATGGTATCAAAACGGCGCATCAAGCGCTAATTGGGTTTTATTCTAGTTGAATAGCCGCCATTCCTACCTACCTACCTACCCAGTCATTGAAGAGCAGATAAAAACGAGTTTTCAAAAGTTTTTTAGAATAGCTAGGTGCTTATAATATAAGCAAAGTATCATAAAATGTGTATGATAAATCAACCCCAGTTTTTTGTAAGTCTAGGCCATCACCACTTGCGTGGAAAGACAAAGTTGAAAAACAATTAAGAGGTTTAATTCAAAACGGTGTGCTTGAGCCAGTTAACAGTTCTGAATGGGCAACTCTTTTGGTTCCAATTTTGAAACCATGTGGTGATCTAAGAATATGCGGGGATTATAAGGTTACCATTAACAAATGGTTATTGGATTTTTAATATCCTTTGCCTCGTACTGAGGAAATATTTGCGTCATTCAAGGGAGGTGAATTATTCACTAAACTTGATTTATCTAATGCATATAATCAGCTTTTATTAGATGAAAAATTTCAACTTCTTTGTAGTTGGAGTACTCATATTGGTTTATTAAAGGTTAAAAGATTACCTTTTGGCGTTAAAACTACAGCCGCTATTTTCCAAAAAACTATCGAAACATTATTACGAGAGATTCCATTTGTAGTACTATACAAAGATGACATTACTATAAAGGGACAAGATATTCAACAAAACATTGAAACACTAAAATTAGTGTTAAATAAGCGGAGATCAGCTGGACTCAGGTTAAAAGTAAGCAAGTGTGAGTTCTTTAAAACTAAAATATGTTATTTTGGTTTCGCTATCGATAAGCATATTTTGAGTTAAGACAACGACAGGCTTTCAAGTGTCTCATTAGCACCTATTCCAAAGGATGTTTCTGAACTCAGAGCTTTTATCGGGATGGTAAACAAACATTCGAAATTCATTAACAATTTTTCTACTAAAATGTTTCCGTTTTATGAACTCTTACGCAAAAACATTAAATTTAATTGGTCACAAGATTGCCAGAAAGCATATGAATTAATAAAACCTGAAGTCATATCAGATCAGGTTCTATTGCATTTTAACCCTGGTGTTCCTATAGTTCTTACAACAGATGCTAGCAACAATGGTGTAGCAGGGGTTCTTTCACATAAATTTCACGATGAACTAAGACCAATCGCTTTTGTTTCAAGAGCATTAACAAAAAGTGAGAGCAATTAAAGCACTCTTGAAAAAGAAGCTCTAGCTTTAATTTTTTGAGTTTCATTAATCAAAACAATACTATTAGGAAATAAATTTATCTTAAGAACTGATCATAAGCCATTGTCCGGAGAAAATAAAGGTTTGCCTCTTATGGCTTCTGCACGTATGCAAAGATGGGCACTTACGTTGTCGGTTTTTAATTATTCTGTTGACTTTTTTAAAGTAAGTTCAAATGAAGCAGATGGACTTTCACGGATGCCACAAATATTCAGTACAACAAATCATGAAGAAACTGACTATGTGAACTATGTGGCATCAGAAAATTATTTGAATTTAAGTTTAAAGGATATAGCCAGAGAGACAAGACGTGACCGAGTTTTGTCGAAACTCAATGAAGCTATCCAAAATAGTTCCGTTTGTAATCTAAAAGGTGATGAAATCATTCCATTTCGAAGTAAGTCAGATGAGTTTTCAGTAGAATACGAATGCATATTATGAGGCTATCGAACTGTTGTGCCTAAAAAGTTACGAAATCGTATTCTTGTAGATCTTCATGCTTCACATTTCGGCATTGTAAAGACAAAAATGCTGGCTCGTTCTTACGTTTGGTGGCCAGAAATGGATTCAGAAATTGAGAATTTAATTCAAAATTGCATTCCCTGTCAAGAACAACAACCAAGTCCTGAAAAAAGTTCCTTAATACCATGGAACCCTTCTTATTCAGTATGGAGTAGGAGTCATGCAGATTTTGCTAGTCCGATTGACAATTATTATTTTTTTATAGTAATTGACTCATTTGATGATGAGTGGGTTGAAGTATTTAAAACGAAAGTGATAACTTATTCGTTCACCATTTGTAAACTGAGAGTATTGTTTTTTCGTTACGGATTGGTTGACACACAACGGTCGACAATTCACCTCAGATGAATGTAAGAAATTTACTATCAATAATAATGTAAAATATATTTTCACTGCACCTGGGCATTATGCAACCAATGGTCAGGCTGAGAAGTTCGTCAAAACATTAAAAAAATCAATACATGCAAATATGAAGTACAATAAAAACACCAGTATTGATACTATATTAAATAGATTTTTGGTTGATTATCGCAACACAAAACATTGCACGACTGGTGAATCACCAGCGAAGATTTTCTTTAGATGCGTTTTGAAGACCCGTTTTAGTTTTTTGAAACCACCAATGACAAGAGATAATATAGTTGAAAGCCAGAATAGTAGCATTTTTTTTATTATAAAGGCAAACGCAATGATACGATTTTCACAGGGCAATTATGATTAGAGACTACAGAAACAATAATAAACCAAGCTGGACACAGGCCACAGTAAAAAAACAACTTGGTCCGCGAACATATTCTTGCATCGTATCTCATAATATAAAAGAAATTAAGCGGCGTTTAGATCAGATAAGAAACCAAATTATGGATCATAATCAACAACCTGAAATCAATATGCAAGGGAGCACCTCCGATATTTAAACTGATAGTGAAGGGCTTGTTAGTGCTGAAGGTACTTCTGATGATATTTCAGTTTTGTTCAATCAAGCACCCCAAAAGTCCGCTGGCAGAGAGTTGAGGCAACACACAATTAAAATAAATTATCCTCAATAGTTAAATGAAACATTGTTCTATGTTATAAATCAAAACTTTATTTGATTTAACATATCCTATGTTAAAATGAAATGTTTCGGGTTTCCAAAAGATCGATATACTGCGAATTTTTAACATGCTGCTCTTTTACCATTTGTAGCAATAAAAGCTCTTCTGTATTTTTTCTTATTGAGGCAGGTTGCAGAATGGCTGGAAGTGGTTTATAGGAGGACATTTCCGTTGACTCGTAAAGTTGACCTTGAATCACAATGGACGTGTTATGGAAATGAATGATGTAAGTCCCGTTTAATTGTTTAGGTTTTCCATCAACCATTATTGGACCGGTATACTGGTTCACGAACAGGATACCTGGTGTAATTTCTTCGAATGGCGGGATATGCTGGTTGTTTATCTCAGTGCAGTTTGATGGTTGGCTGTTGAGTAGGTGTGGGATACACGTGGAGTTGGTGATATCATATTTATAGTGTTGGTGATACTATATTTATAGATGCTATATTTATAGATAGTCAGGCTGCCATCAAAGCCATTGATGCTGCCTCAATATCCTCTTAACTTTCTCAACAATGTCTATATGAGATCGCAGGCCTGAAGGTCACTTTGATCTGGGTCCCAGGTCACAGTGGTTTTCAGGGAAATGAAAGGGCTGATGAGCTTGCCAGGCAAGGATCGGCCTTTCACAGCTCACTTGCCGAAGCAGTTAGTATTCCGCTGGGGGCTGTGAAGGGCATTTTCTTGTCTCATTATCTATCTGTATCCAATCGTTGATGGAATGGTCTAACTAACTGTGCCACCTCAAGAAAGATGTGGCCCAGCTATGACAAGTCCGCACAATACTCATTGCCGTAGCTGTGGAAATGAAAGGGAAAAGGAAACAGTGACCCACTATCTCTGCTGCTGCCCTGCCTTGGCAAATCCAAGATGCCAATTCTTTGGTCAGTACTTTATTGACAACCTTAACGAACTTACTGTTGTGAGCATAAGTAACCTCATTGGCTTTTTGAATGCAACCAAATGGCTATAAACGTAACAAACCATATCAATACCTCACCTCTTCTATGTGTAGATAAGATGGATCAAGAGAACCACATGATTTTTGCAGGAACCTTTTCTCTAGCCGTGTAGGCGGGCTAAGCCTACTGCGGGCATCATGTTTTTCCCTAAATCGAACTGATCTCAACGGAAATTCGGTCCTACCCTAAGCCATCCAGCACCCTGCCTGTTTAGGTTTTTAGCGAAGACAGACATATCGGAGCTAACAGCCTGGCATAAAACCTGGTGGGGGGAATGGGCCACTTCCCTTGAGTGAAGTATCCGAGGATCTCCTTGTCTTCCTATATGGAAGTTGGTAACTAAGGGGATTTACTCCCAACCAAAACAATTTTCAAACCTTATAACATAAATCACCGTACCAATATCTCACCTTTTCCATGGGCCAAAAAACGGATCAAGAGAGCTACATGATTCCCGCAGGAACCACGTCTTTAGCCGTGTAGGTGGGTTGTGTCTACGGCGGACATCATGTCTTTCCCTAAACCGAATCGATCTCACGAGGAAACTGGTTCTACCCTAAGCCACCCAGCACTCTGCCTGTTTAGGTTTTTGGCGAAGACAGACATATCGGAACTAACAGCCTGGCATAAAGCCTGGTGGGGGTATGGGCCAGTTCCCTTGGCTGAGGTACCCGAGGATCTCTTTTTTCTCTATGGTAAATGGTAATAAAGGGATCACCTCCCAACACAATTCCAAATCTCAATACACCATAACCACCAAAATGATATCCCAACCTCCACATAATGATAGGTCTCATGAGTTTATGGTAAACGGCGCACCAAGCTCTAGTTGGGTTTTATTCTAGTTGAATAGCCGCCATTCCTACCTACCTACCTTCACCAAAAAATGGAGTAAGTGCTGGTCCGAAAAGCCAGTCTTAAAGGGAAGTTTCAGAAATTTCAAAGGTGAAAGTTGAAATGGAGAGTAAGTGATTGCATTGAAAAGCTATGGGGACCAGTTTTTGGTCTATGCCCGCAGTCCCAAAGGAAGAAACTAGCTCACACTGTGTGCTAGTTGGTTCCATTGGGACTGAGAGTCTTATTCCGTTCAAAGGCAAGGCATACCTACCAGGTATAAATCAGTGCTCTGATGCTATCGCCAAACATAGAGTAAGTGCTAGTCCGAAAAGCCAGTCCTATAGGGAAGTTCCAGAAACTTTGGAAGTGAAAGTTGAATTAGAGATATTGCTTGTTTGTTAGAGCCAACTGGTGCTGTTAAGAAAAGCGGTAAAATCATTTATCCCTTTGTTCGACAGCACGTTTAGGTTGTCGAGAAACAGGCTACCGAATGCCTGGAGGCGAGACCTAGCCAGGGCCGGACAGTAGCAGAGGAAATGCTCAATAGTTTCTTTTGAGAATGAAGAAATATACTTTAAAATAAAAACAACAAAACCATTCTTAATTCAAATTGTATATAATTGAGAATGATAAATGATTGAAATGATAAATTTGGATGAGAAATTTGTATGACTTATCTTTACAATAGCTCGAGAAAGAAGAAGGAATTTACTTTGACAATAAGAAAAAATGACAAGATCAGAAAAGGTATAAAATTGACATTTTAAGATTTGGTATATTGACATCATTCAGTGATAACAGCTGAATGTTGCTTTATTGAAAGCGATATTTCCAACACTCCCTCTCGCTTTCAGGCTTATTTTAATTCAGTCATCTAGTAATCCGTACTGCTCAACAAGTTTTCGAAATTTTTCTTTTGGTAATGCTTTGGTCAAAGGGTCAGCCAATTGGTAATCAGTCGGAACATACTGCACATCTACTTCGGCCTTTTTCTGCATATCACATGTGTAAAAATACTGAGTTTCAATATGTTTTGTTCTCTTTGACGACTCTGGATTCTTTACCAAATTAATTGCTCGTTGATTGTCACAATTTATAATCGTAGGTTTAGTTTGTTGTTGGTCCAAATCTGTTAGTAATTTTCGTAAATGTATAGCTGCTTTTGTTGAAGAACATAAAGCAACGAATTCGGCTTCTGTTGTTGATGTCGCAATCACGGTCTGTTTCTTTGAACTCCAAGCAATCGATCAACCGTTCAAGAGCATGATCCATCCCGTTGTACTTCGCCGTGTTTCTACATCTCCAGCCCAATCAGCATCACAATAAACTGTCATTACATTGTTGCTAGAATCTCGAAAAAATGTTATTCCTCGATCTGATGTTCCCTTTAAGTCTTTTAACTCCTTGCCAATGTGTAGAGGTGGGACTTTCCATAAATCTGCTTAGAACTCCAACAATATATGAGATATCTGGTCTAGTACACACCATCAAGTACATCAGCGAACCAATCGCTTCTCTATAAGGGAAAACTCCAGAATCTTCACTTGTTCCTCCTTAGTAAATTTAATTCCAGGTTCTGCGGGTATAGAAACAGGAGAACAATTAGCATGATTAAAACGATTTAAAATTTTATTGGTATAGATGCTTTGATAAATTTTAAGAGTTCCATTATCTCTATCTCTCTTAATTTGCATGCCTACGAAAAATTCAGCTTCTCTGAAAGTAATTTGAAATTCTTTATTAAGATCGTTTAACAGGTGTTTCATAAATATTATATTATTTCCACATAAAAGCCCGTCATCCACATAAAGAGCTAAGTAAGTTATAGATTCCTTAGACTTACAGACAAATATGCATGGGTCAGCATTTGATTGTTCCAATCCATAATGTGTTAAAAATTCAACAATCCTTTTGTTCCATTGCCTCGATGCTTGCTTAAGACCATACAAGCTTTTATTTAACAGACAGACTTGGTCTCCATTTCAAATCCATATAGTTGTTCCATGTAAATACATTCCTCTAAGTTGCCGTGCAAAAATGCGGTCTTAAAGTCAAACTGAAAAAATTCGAAATTTCGTGCCGCTGCTATTGCCAACAATGTCTTAACAGAATCGTATCTAAACACCGGAGCGAAAGTTTCAGCATAGTCGATACCATACTTCTATGAGCAACCTCTTACGACCAATCTCGCTTTATATTTATCTATCGCACCGTTTGCTTTATACTTTATTTTAAACACCCACCTGTTAGTGATAACATGCCTTGCTTCCGTTCTTGGAACTAACACCCATGTTTTATTGGCTTCCAGTGAGTCAATCTTCTAACCATTTTCGCGAATCTTCGGTTTTCATAGCTTCCTCCAGCGTATTCGGCTCCAGCTCACATGCACAAACTTCGGCTACAGTTAATTCTTCCTCAGACAATTCTTCGTAATTCGGTTTTGGATCTTGCCTCATATTGTACGGGCTTCTTTGAGTTAGAAGTCTTGGATTTTTGTAAACTCTCTTGGGTGTTGTGCTTTCAGTGCAAACGTCATCCTGCAAATCAAATGATTCATTTTCACAATTTGGCTTACCTGAGTCATATACATCAACTATTTCGTGGAGTTTAGGTTGTTCTTCTTTGAATATAACATCTCTTCTAATTAGGATTCTTCTGCCAACAGGATCAAAAAAGCCTCTGCCCAAAGATACAAGGGAAGTTGTTTTTCATGTAGCTTTGATTTGGCACTCTCAATGATTGTTCTGTTCTGCCTCTCAATAAAACCATTCTGCTCTAGAGCTCTTGGCGTTGTAACTTCATGTTTTATTCCTTTCTTTAGAAGAAAATCTCTAACAGACTCGTTGCAAAACTCTAAGCCGCCATCCGATCGCAGGCGTCTTATGGAGTGTCCATGTGCTTCAACTTCTGTGCAAAACTTCATGAGATTGACCAAAACATCTGTTTTATTTTTGAGAAAGAAAACAAAGCAGTATCTTGAAAAATCATCTTTTAACAACATAAAATAATTGGCACCACCAATTGATGAAATGCTCATCTTACCACAGAGATCAACATGAAAAATTTCCCCAGCAATACTAGACCGCCTAGCTCCCGACTTTGGAAAAGTCTGACGATGTTGCTTACCATAAACACAACCTGCACAAAATGGATCTGTACTTGTCATGTGGTTTATTTTCAGATCTTCTACAACTCCTTTGTTGTTCATTTCACGAAGTGTCTTAAAGTTCACATGACCTAACCTCTCATGCCACAGCATTAATGTGTTTGATGACGCAATGTTTAGTTGGGCCGTCTTTGCTGGTGCCAAGTTCATCTTAAATAGCCTGTTCTCTCGAGTTCCATCCGCAATGATTGTGTGATTTTTCATAAAAATGACACGTTGAGCACCTTCTTCGAAAATAACCTTCATACCTTTTTCGGTAGCCCTCGAAACAGATATAAAATTTCGCCCAAGATCTGGAACAAAAAGAACATCTTTAATGGTATGGATAATATTTGTTTCTTTTGAATTTGTAGCATGGACATCGACGTCACCAATTCCTTCAACCCGCAACTTTTGACCGTCTCCCACTCGTACTTCACATTTTCCTTCACCAAATGGAATAAAGCTCTTGAACCACTCCCTCTGAAATGACATGTAGTCAGTAGCTCCCGAGTCCGCATACCACATGTTTCTTATCTTTCCTTGAGTTGTTGCTGATTGCAAAATGAACAAATGAGACATTCCATCAGAAATTGATGCCTGACAACTTGGTTGGCCTTTGCTTGGTTCTTTCCGAATCATAAGAGAATGACGATCATTCTCGTTTTGGTGACCATCAAGTCTGTGCTGTCGATATTGCTGACGTTTAAAACACTCTCTGGCCCAATGCCCTTGCTTTTGGCAATAATTACATTTACCTGATCGTCGCTGTCTATTATTATTGTTGGATGCTTTTGGATAATGTTTTTGTTTCGCTTTGCTGCTGCTCGCCGCGTAAGCTGCTCTGGTTGTTGTGTTGTTGTCTCCATTATTTGTTCGAAGATTAATAAGTGACTCTTCATTGACTAAGTGGTCAGTCAAACGTTCGAGGTTCTGATCAGCACGTGGCACTGCGTACCACGCGGTTCTTACATGATCAAATTTACTTGGTAAACTACTTGGTAAACTGGCTCTTTTTGCTCAAGATTCATTTCTTTCAAGCGCTGCGTGAGTGATGTCACTCTTGCTTTGTAATCAGCCATGCTTTCTTCCTCTTTTAATTTGCAGTTAATAAACTTTTCAAGAAGTACTTGAGCTGACTGCTCACTTCTTTCAGAGTGAACAGTTTTCAATCTTGACCAAATTTGTGCAGCGGTACTGCAATCCGTAAGGTATTTCAACTGCTCTAGCTCTATACCCCTCATTATAAATGCTTGTGCTTCAGCATCTCTATCATCCCAAACTTGAGTGTTGGTACTTGGTCTTTCTGTTGTTCCTAGAATATACGGTTTGAGCTTATTTTCAGTCATATAAATTTCCATCTGTCGTCGCCAGAGATGATAGTTCTGCCCGTTGAAACGATGAATGTGATAAACTTTTGATTCAGCCATACTTGACCCTGGTGTCTCTGGCATTTGAACCCCGAAGTTAACTTGATGAATCCTTTCTGATGTTTGATCCAATAAAGTTCTATCGTCAATTGCAGAATCGTCTATTGAGGTTTTATAAGTTGCTTTCTCCGCATCCATACAATAAAAATGTGGTTATTTACTGAACAATGGACAGGCAAATACCTGGGCCCATAACCTTTTGAGAATGAAGAAATATACTTTTAAATAAAAACAACAAAACCATTCTTAATTCAAGTTATATTTAATAGAGAATGATAAATGATTGAAGTGATAAATTTGGATGAGAAATTTGTATGACTTATCTTTACAATAGCTCGAGAAAGAAGAAGGAATTTACTTTGACAATAAGAAAAAATGACAAGATCAGAAAAGGTATAAAATTGACATTTTAAGATTTGGTATATTGACATCATTCAGTGATAACAGCCGAATGGGGATGTTGCTTTATTGAAAGCGATATTTCCAACAGTTTCCTTCTCTAGCGGATTTCTACAGCTACGGAAGTAGCTATTGAAAGGTATGCGCAGTTTAGCCGCATGTTCTCCTATCGACCAAAGACCAGTAAGGATTGCAACGATCCTCGCCGTGTCTATTCTGTTTCGTTTTATTAAATCATTCGATCTGTTTTTGTCATAGGTTGGACATATCTTTTTAGATATTTGACAGTTTGCCAAACCTTGCCACCTCTTTGTTGATTCTAAAAGGAAATGGTCATATATTCTGCCTTTCACGAAACCCAGTGGAAGATCCACTGATTCCGTCTGAGGGACGAGAAGGGCTGATTCTTGCCTAGCAAGATCATCTGCTCGCTCATTGCCTTGGATGTTGCTATGGCCTGGGAAAAAAATGTATACTATCACTGAAACCTGAGAGATCTGCTCTGCATTGATGAATCATCTTTGAAGACACCAGGCAGCTGTTAATTGCTTTAATTGCAGCTTGGCTATCTATACAAATGGCTACATTGTGAATATTTTGATAAGATATTGTTTTTTATTTGAGTATCCTACAGACTTCCTTAATAGCAAGCACTTCTGCTTGAAATATGCTGGCAGCGTCGGGCAGACGGAACGATTGACTAATTTTAAGTTTGTCGGAGTAAAAACCCGCCCCAATTCCATCTACCATCTTTGAGCCGTCATCGTCAGTGAAAATTGTGGTGTCATATTCATTTGTCACCGTATCATTTTTCCATTCGTCTTTGGTAGGAAAAAGCAGATTGAAACTTTTATCGAAGTCAAGTCGAGGGGATTGGTAGTCAATATGGACTGAGCGAAGATCTATTGGCAACAGTTTTAAAATTTGTCCACGACCATAGGGTCTTTCTGCCCAACAGCTTGCTTCTTTAAGCCTGGTTGCACTGCAGGTGCTGTGATTTGCAAAGAGGATTTTTATCTAAAATCCCTCTAATGTATATGTAAATTATTCTTTCCAGTGTTTTCATGACGAAGGAAGTGAGGCTGATAGGCCTAAAGTCTTTTGGTTCTTCGTGTTCCCGTCTCCCCACCTTCGGAATGAAAATAACTTTGACTTGTCTCCACTACTTGGGGAGGTAGTCGAACCGGAAGCAATTTGTGAAGAATACTTCTAACCAGGGTATAGCTGTGTTTTGCAACTTCTGTAGCATTATGGGAATAATGCCATCTAATCTAATAATTGACCAGGAAATTTTTTCCTTAGTTATGATCGCATGAATATTTTCTAAGTGTTCTGGCTGAGCACTAAGGGCATTGTCTGTTACTAGGCTGTAATCCTTGCAGCCTGGGAAATGGGTTGTCATTAAAGCCTCTAGAGATTCAGCTGAATCCACTGTACAAGTACCATACTCCTTTTTGAGAAGAGATGGACAAGAGAGTTTTTTTGACAGTATTTTGCCTAATCTAGCAGAGTCTTTTATATTTTCAATTGATTCACAGTATTCTTTCCAAGCCAGCCCTTTGGCTGAGGATACCGCTTTTTTTTTGTAATCTTTGAGACAGTCCTTGTAAGGTTGCCATTGTTTGCTAACGTAGCAGATATTGAAGGTTTTTCTTGTAATCTTCCTAAGATTTGAGAGATCTTCATTCCACCATGGAGAGAAGGTTTTTTGGTGTACCTAACTTGACAGAAAGCTTTGAATGCTACATTCAAAGCCGTTTCAAAAATGCTAACTTTCGCCTCCAGTTCTTCTACGAAATCTAAAACAAGATTCGGTACAGTTCTTAGTTTGGAATTTACAATTTGACTGCATTTATTCCAGTCGGTTTTTTGGGGTTTCTAAACGGGGCAGGGGGCTAAGTGTTAACACCTATTTCGAAAAGTATATAGCTGTGATCGGAAAAAGATCTTAGTGTAGATACTTTTTTGTTTTCTAACGTGACCTGTTCATTATGTCTTGACCTGTGTAACGTCTAGCACATCTTTCCACCCTTCAAACGTTAGAAATAATAAAATCAAATAAAGACTCACCTCTTTCATGGATTTTGGAACTGCCCCATACCGTTTGCCTGGCATTGGCATCACACCCCAGTATGATGTTGGCATTGTTGATGTTATGGACCAGGGTAGCAACTTCCTCGGTGATATGTATTCACACTTGCCCACCACACTGTAGTGAGAGTAGCATAAGTTAAGGTAGAGTAAGTTTAGCAATGAGGTTATTACGTGAGAATAATGGAATAAAGTTTTTAGTCTTAAGCCGAACAGTGCACTTGTTGTTTCCTTTCCTACTCTTTTGTTTTCATATACATCATTGGCGACGAGGATTACTCAAATCCATGCTTAAAAAAAAAAGTGCTTTTTTAAAAAGTTAAATGGGTGAAGACAATAAAGACAATTCAGTAATAAAAACCGAAGACAAAGCAGTGACGATTGTGCCGAAAATGTCGAATTTTATTGGTCGAATAGAGTATTTTAATACTGGCGATAATTTTGATTCATACATCGAGCGAATGAAGCACATGTTAAAACTAAATAAAATTGAAGAGAGTGGAGACAAAACGTCGTTTTTAATTGCAATTGGTGGTGCCAATTTATACAAGGTTATGAAATCCTTGACATCACCTAAGACGCCGGAGGAATTGAATTTTGAGGAGTTAGTAACGTTACTTAAAACACATTTTTCTCCAAAAAGAAATGTGACAGCGGAACGCTTAAAGTATTTAGCTAGAAACCAAAATCCAGATGAGACGTTAGCAGACTTTATAGTGGCAATTGAAGGTCTAGCAGACACGTGTTCTTATGATGCGTTCTTAGATGAAGCGCTAAGAGATCGCTTCTTGATGGGTATTCGGAATAAAAAAATTCAATCCAAATTGATAAATGCGTCATCCAAATCATTCAACGAGATCTGCGAATTAGCTTTAAATATGGAAATGGTGGAACAATAGTGGTGCAATATGGGCCATAAACACCGATCCTACGTATAGTCTACCTACACCTGCTGTCTCCAGTCTTACAACTGTCAGGTCTGGAGTGCTAAAATTTGGACATAAAAATACTTTTAAATGTTTTTTAGCAATAATAGAAGTGCGAGGGTTACCTTGGTTTTGTAGTAGAGATTGTAGAGCTGGCCTTGAAGTCCGCAGATCTTATGGTTTCAAACCCATGGCTCTTGAATAATGCCGAAATCCACATCTTCCTCCCTGAGGAAGATTCTGAGATCAATCTGCGTGAATTGCAGCATTTTTGGTTGTTGTTGCAGCCATGCCCAATGGTTCCAATGTCACGTTGCGTCGGATGTTTCGACAGCCTCTTTGTCGTTCCTTTGAGGTGGCAAAATCCTCACTTTGGCTTCCCTGATGCCAAAGTTAAGACGGTGTGAATTTCCAATCGATGACCTTCCTGCCTCATCAATCAAGAGCACGAAGGACATCGTTGACTTGTTGGCATTGGCCCCTTCGGCTTTTATGACGACCCAGTCGTCCATTGTCGTGTTTTGGTAAGTGCTAGAACAAGGGTTGGAACACTTAAGCCTATGTCCATACCCCGCATGGAATAAGAAGCAGCCGTGCTCGGTTCTAGGCTTGCAAAATCAATCATCGAAGAGCATACAGTGGACATAAAGGATGTATTTTTTTGGGCGACTCAAAAATTGTGCTATGTTGGATTAAATCAGATCATTGTAAATATAAGAGTTTTGTGGCCTATAGATTTGGTGAGATAGCCAATGATGCTACGAAATATAAAAGCATCTATGAATTTCACTCACAAAGCAGATGGTAGAAAGAACCCAATTTCCTTAAACTCCCAGAAGGACAAACCGAAGCCTTGTAACGAGCCTAAAGAGGATCATGAAATAAAAGAATGTTTTATCCATATTGCTCCTAACTCGGAGTGCGAGGTGCTGTATCGACGTTTTTCAAATTGGAACCGGCTTTTAAGCGCATTAATGTTTTGTCTAAGTTTTTTGGACATAGCTTCAAGATTTAGAAATAAAAAGGAAGATCACGCATTAACGGACAAAGAAAGGTGTAGATCGGAGAACTATTTATACAAACAGTGCCAAATAGAAATTTTTAAAGGGAAATATGATGCACTTATAGAAGGTAGACAGCTGGACAGGTCAAGTTCGTTTTATAAATTGTGACCATATATGTTGTCGATGCAACTCTTAACATTCCTCACCAGTCATTCTACAAAAAGATCATTACATAACCAATTTGATCTTGTTAGATTTCCATAAAATTTTCCATCATATATTTAATGAAAGCGTTGTAAATGAGATAAGGCAATATTTCTAAGAATAGCCTTGAAGACCAAATACCAAACTAACACAATAAAAAATTTTACGGCTACTGAACGAATTTCAACAAAAAATCCAGTTCATTATTGAAAGAGAAGAAAATATGATGATTAGCTTTTTAGATGTCACAATCGTTTGTTGTTTACATTAAAATTAACACTGCTTCTAATCTCATCACCAAGGTATTTGCTTTGAGCGACAAGAAGTTTCACTCTACCAATGAGAAAATCGTCACGCAGATCCTTGTTGATAGTGGTTACCCGAGTGAGCTCATTAGAGATTTAATACTTCAACATAAAAACAAATATTTGAATGACGTAAGTTTAACAATTATTGAACCATTATGTGCAAACATGTTAGATTTATATTTTATTTCATTATGTGTTAATAAATATTCACTGAAAAGGACAAAAATCTCTGTCGAAACGTTGGGGAAATCAATGTAAGTTCACTTTGTTTCATTGCCATTACTAATGACCAAATAAGCCGAAAGAAGAACAAGATTTCACCCAAAATATTGTAAACAAATAGATACAATCGAAGAATATGAGATTTATAAAGCATCCCAATCGCAAGTAACAAACAATAATCTCTTAAATGATAAATTTAAATTAAGCACTAACATTTTGTCAAACACTGCTATAAAAAATGCACATACACAGTAATAAATAAACACAAAATACAATCAAATACTTAAATGCACACATCTCATCAACCAAATAAGTTCAATCACAATCACAACCGAGCTTATTCCACGCCGCGGCCGCGAACTGTATAAAATAAAATATATCATAAACATAAAGGTGGTATTTAAGGTAATCCTCTCTATAATAAAAGCCAGTTGGTCGGTTATTGTTGGGAAAAGCTTTTTGGTTCTATGTTTTTGGGAAAAACTTTTTGGTTCTATGTTCTTGGATTCTGAGCATGTGTAAGTAATAAGCTCAAATTAATCTTATCTATCTTAACTTTTAGCTCATTTTTAGTTTTGGAAATGATGAAGTACAGATGGCGTTGCTAATGATGTGGAGAAAAATATGCTTATCAGAAAGAGGCACCTAAAGAAATTAAATTTACCGCGCCGGGAATCCCAACCGAATAGGTTAAATTTAAAATTTTAAATTTTACCGGAAGTTAAGCCTTTTAAGGGACCAGTCTCAATCCGTCTGTATTTCAGCAATCCCTGAACCGATTTACACGTTTGAAATGGTTTTGGATAGAGGAAATGTCAAACTATACATATATATTGTATATATGTATTCATATACCATTTTGGTTTTTGTTAAAAAAAGAAAGAAATTGTGACAATAATTCTTTGTTCAAAAGGTTAGTAAACCATTCATTTGGACTTTTCAAAAAGTTTATTTTATTTTAAAGTAAACTATGGTAGCAAAAAGCTTCAAAGTGTCTTTTGAGATTTTCAAGTTCATAAAAAAACACATCTGGTCACGATTACTCTCATTTAACAGGAATAACAAATTTACTTAGGTTAAGACCCCTTAGAATTATCATCAAGAATAATTTATTTCCACCGTCGTTTAAGACGGGTTCGCAGCTTGTTTTGTAATAATAAGCTGGTATTCGAAACCGAATATAAAATGTATAAATGTATACATTGTGTTGCTTTGTATTAAACAATATAAAATAAGGCTATATTTTAAACTAAAATCAATCGGCCCAATTTTTATTCTAAAAACGTATCGCTGCTGTTATTCAATTCAACTAAATTCAAGCTTAAAATTGTGATTTTTCTTAAATAATTTTATTCTTTGTATGATTTTGTTTAACAATGTTTATATGTTTATTTTTGTATCTTAAATTATTTTAAAAGGCAAAAGCTGGGACGAGAGACTAAATCAACTATAATTATTGTAATACGTAAAATCTATATTCGCTATATAAGTTAACACCTAAAAGATTACAAACACAATTCCCACAGTAGACGTGCTGATGATGCAGCGCATGGCATTCCAGATCATCATATCTCGACTGGCAACGGATGTGCGACGAAATATGATGACCATTGTGGAACACATTTTCACATTTTCTTTGTGTAATTATTAAAAACTGCAAAATCACTTATAAGGAATTTGCAAAAAAATAGGGGGGTAGGTAAAGTGGTGGTTTCGCGAACACCTTTTCTAAATGTAATGTATTATCACTTTCTAACCAAGTAAAAGACGTCTGGTTACGACTAAAGATTACAACAAAGTATTTATTAAGACAAATGTTATATAATAGAGCAAATATGGTAAGAAGACTAACGTTAAGGTAATGCCAGATCTTCATTATTTTCACAATACCTTACATGCCCCCTCTTCAGATATTTATTAATTGAGTTCAAGATATTTTATACATTTCATTTTAACATAGGATATGTTAAATCAAATAGAGTTTTGATTATTTATACTAATATAACATAGAACAATGTTTCATTTAATTATTGAGGATAATTCATTTTAATTGTGTGTGGCCTCAACTCTCTGCCAGCGGACTTTTGGGGTGCTTGATTGGACAAAACTGAAATATCATCAGAAGTACCTTCAGCACTAACAAGCCCTTCACTATCAGTTTGAATATCGGAGGTGCTCCCTTGCCTAATGATTTCAGGTTATTGATTATGATCCATATTTTGGTTTCTAATCTGATCTAAACGCCGCTTAATTTCTTTTATATTATGAGATACGATGAAAGAATATGTTCGCGGACCAAGTTGTTTTTTTACTGTGGCCTGTGTCCAGCTTGGTTTATTATTGTTTCTGTAGTCTCTAATCATAATTGCCCTGTGAAAATCGTATCATTGCGTTTGCCTTTATAATAAAAAAAAATGCTACTATTCTGGCTTTCAACAATATTTTCTCTTGTCATTGGCGGTTTCAAAAAACTAAAACGGGTCTTCAAAACGCGTTTAAAGAAAATCTTCGCTGGTGATTCACCAGTCGTGCAATGTTTTGTGTTGCGATAATCAACCAAAAATCTATTTAATATAGTATCAATACTGGTGTTTTTATTGTACTTCATATTTGCATGTATTGATTTTTTTAATGTTTTGACGAACTTCTCAGCCTGACCATTGGTTGCATAATGCCCAGGTGCAGTGAAAATATATTTTGCATTATTATTGATAGTAAATTTCTTACATTCATCTGAGGTAAATTGTCGACCGTTGTGTGTCAACCAATCCGTAACGAAAAAACAATTGTCTCAGTTTACAAATGGTGAACGAAGAAGTTATCACTTTGTTTTAAATACTTCAACCCATTTTGATGATGAGTCAATTACTATAAAAATAATAATAATTGTCAATCGGACTAGCAAAATCTGCATGACTCCTACTTCATACTGAATAAGAAGGGTTCCATGGTATTAAGGAACTTTTTTCAGGACTTGGTTGTTGTTCTTGACAGGGAATGCAATTTTGAATTAAATTCTCAATTTCTGAATCCATTTCTGGCCACCAAACGTAAGAACGAGCCAGCATTTTTGTCCTTACAATGCCGAAATGTGAAGCATGAAGATCTACAAGAATACGATTTCGTAACTTTTTAGGCACAACAGTTCGATAGCCTCATAATATGCATTCGTATTCTACTAAAAACTCATCTGACTTACTTTGAAATGGAATGATTTCATCACCTTTTAGATTACAAACGGAACTATTTTGGATAGCTTCATTGAGTTTCGACAAAACTGGGTCACGTCTTGTCTCTTGCTATATCCTTTAAACTTAAATTCAAATAATTTTTTGATGCCACATAGTTGATAGCTTTTATGTGTTTTATATTTGCGAACTTGAGTCGTTTCGATACTTATTATTTTTTTTTTATTTTATTAAAAAAATTTTGCTTCGTATAATATGTTATTTTCAACATATACACTAATATGTTGAAAATTAGAATTTTTATTGAAAACCACTCGTCGCCATTTATTTGTAATGTATTATCACATTCTAACCAAGTAAAACACGTGTGGTTACGACAAAGGATTAAAAAAAAATATTTATTAAGACAAATGTTATATAATAGAGAAAAAATGGGAAGAAGAATAACGTTTAGGTGATTCCAGATCCTTATCATTTTGACAATACCTTACACTAAAGAAACACAATTAGTGCTAAAATGCACCGTTTTGATAACATAACTCGTTTGTCCTAATTTTGTGTGATATTGGGGTATTGGGGTTATGTTTATTGTGTACTTTGAAACGCTAAGGGGACCAAGTTTTGGTCTGTGCCCGCAGTCTCAAGGGAAGAAGTTAGCTCACACTGTGTGCTGGGTGGTTCCATTGGGACTGAGAGTCGGCCAAATAATCTACATGAGGATAGGCCCATTCAAAGGCAAGGCCTACATACCAACTTAGTATATAAATCAGAGCTTTGATGCTTTCTATAAAAGTAGAGTAAGTGCTTGTCCAAAAAGCTGACAGCGATTTTGTTGAATGATATTTTAATTTTAAAATAGTGATAAATTTATAATGATTACCTTTCAGTGAAATTGCCTATAAATCAGGAATAAAGTAAAACACGTCTGGTTTGTTTGAATGTTTGAAAGAGGAAGAGGATGTATTTTATTAGTATATCATAAACATGTCAGATTGACAGTAGTCTAATAGGTGTGTTCAATTTAACTTCCAATACTCTGCCTGAATTGAAAACTTTTTATTATTTATATTTACAAAAAATGTTTTGCTTCTTCTTTAAGTTTAATAACAGTAGGTAATGAATATTTAATATTTAACAGTTTTGAATTCAATAATAATAATAGATACTTCATGTAGGTACATATTTTTTAATGCAATTCATAAAAAAATTAATTCTCAAAATCATATCAACGTGCTTTGTCCAAGAAAAGCATGCGTTGTTGATGGCCAGCTTAACTGCACTTAGGCTGTCGCAAAATAGTTCTATTGACATCGGTGATTTAATAAAAAGTTCTTTTGAAGCATTTTTAACCAAATGCATTCTTGTATAGCTGCTGTCATTGACATGAATTCAGCTTCTGTAGTTGATATTGCGATGGTTTTTTGTTGTTTGGTGCACCACGAAATAGCACCGCCTTGCAACGTAAACACATAACCAGTTGTGGACCGCCATTCATTCTCATCATTAGCTTAGTCAGCATCACAATATCCTTGAAGTTGAGTCTACGAATTCGAGTATGTTATCTTCTTGTCCATTGTGCATTTGAGATAGCGTAAGAACCATCTTTTTAATTGGATGGGTCGATACAGTGTTGAGTGTAGGATCGACCTTCTGGCTACAGATAGACCGTCATTTCCGAGAAGTGGTAGTTTTCTGGATCTTTTACTGCTTGACACACGACTTGTTATAACTGACGCAACAAATCAACAGACAAGAAACTGTTTACGAACAATTGAATACGACAGTGATCACTGCGGACTTGCCACCGTAATACAGCTTCCGAGCGACCTTGTAGAGTTGGATGAGTATGTGCCTGTGCACTCTTACAATTTCAGTAAGACGCGCTCGCCACGCTTCTCCAACGCCTTGGCAAGAGAAATACGTTCCGATGACATTTCTCCACCAAATGACAGAAACCTGACGAACCTCGAGATCGATGGGTTTCTGACTCAAATGGATACGACTATAAAACGAACAATAGACAGAACAATCCCAAAATATAAGGAACAAGACCCTACTGGTTTATACAAGAACGCGACAATCGACGCACTACACCGACAAAAAAGTGGACTGCTGACTAGATTGAAACTTCTGTACAGACGTTTCACGGACACACGTGATCTGGAGATTAGGACATTGAAGTCGTCGATCAAAAACATTAACGTTCTGATTAGACAAAACTATAGATTATCTATTAATTTATATTGGGATAACAGAATTCGGGCTGTTAATTCTAGCGACCCTAGTATGTTTCCCCAAATAAATAAGATATTTAGAAGAAATGATCAAAACGATCTTCCATGTCTTAAACTCCAGAGGACAACAGATAACGAAGACGTACTAACGATTGCGGGAATTGATCCGGAAGGTGCCGTTTTCGATGATAATTATTATATTATAGAAGATCCTCAGGAAAAGGTAGAGGCTGTAGGGGCTGCTTTCCAGCAAGTGTATAAGGTGAATGCTAGCATTCGTCCGAATCATGACCTGGAGAACAGAGCCTTACTGCACAACTTCTACCTTGGAAATAACATAACGCAATGGCGATCTGAGAATACTGGTTTCACCGGGTTCAATGACGAAAACTTGGCAAACGCCCCCATCGCCGAGCGAAATGGACCCAGTTCATTGTTAATTTCGAAGGTAGAACTTCAGTTAATTTTTCAAACATTAAAGAAAAAGAAATCTGCGGGTGTCGATGGTATACCCAACATTGTGTTACGACATCTCCCTGAGGAAGCTATAGACATTTATACCACACTGTTTAACAACGCATTGAATAATGCATATTATCCAGTGAGTTGGAAGACAGCTGTGGTCCATCCTCTCCCCAAAAAGGGAAAGGACAGCTCCAATCCGGCAAATCTTCGGTCGATAAGTCTTCTTCCAAGTATCAGTAAGGTATTCGAAAAGATTCTCAATAGAGCTCTGTTCAAGTGGGCTGAGGACAAGAATATTATTCCAGACAATCAGTTTGGCTTTAAGGCGGGACATGATACTATTCATGCCGCGTCTAAGTTAGTTTCTGATGTTCAATGGAACAAAGCGAAAAATCAATGCACAGGTGCCGTTCTTGTTGATTTAGAGAAGGCTTTCGACACCGTATGGTTAGAGGGTCTTTATCTGAAATTAACCAGATTTGGCATAAGTAAACCACTGTTATATATGCTTCATGACATGCTCAATGGTAGAAAGTTTGTTGTCAAAAGTGGCAATGTAACTTCGATCACAACTTTTGATATTAAAAACGGTCTACAGCAAGGAGCTGTGAACTCGCCGATTCTTTTTAGTATTTACACCAGCGATCTGATAGGTAGTCTCACTCATGCGATTGCGTATGCCAATGACCTTGTAGCGTACAGGACGGGTCCAAAAGTTGAAGTCATCAGAATTCTCTTGCAGCGTGACTTCGACAAGATTCAGCGATATTGTGATGACTGGAAGTTAAAAATTAACTTTCAGAAATCAGAAACTATCCTGTTTAGAACCCCTTTGTCTAGGGCTTCTAGGGATACAAGAAAGAACTGGAGAAATCTAGTGATCGTTGGACCAAGTGGACATCCACTGGCGAGTAAAGATGTAGTAAAGTACCTTGGTATATGGCTAGATCAGTATCTATATTTCAATCGACATATAGATGCTGCTCTGGCCAGAGCTAGGGGAGCGTTTGCTCTGACAAGACGGTTGTTTTATAGCAGCCGCCTTGAAAACAGGGTGAAGGTGATTTGCTACATGGCCCTCATTCGGCCGATGATTGCCTATGGGTGCCCTGTGTGGTTTAACGTTGCCCCATCTCAAATGGAAAAGATTCGGGTGTTTGAGAGGCAGTGTCTTAGGACCTGTCTTGGATTACACAGAACACCAGAGTCGGAGTACAAACATTATTATGCCAACGAGGTCTTATACAACGGGGCCAATATAAACAGGATAGATAACTTTTTAATTAAGCTGATTCGGGGTCACATTGCAAGAGCGATGACCTCAGCCAATGGACTTATTTTCGGGGCTTATTACCCCAATGAAGAATATAGTGAGAGCGTTTGTCTTAACGGTTTCATCCCGCCCGAGACATTCCTCTATTTAGACAGTCGGGGGCTGATACAGGATAGATTGGCGGTTCCGTTAATCTACCACGTCGGCCGTAGAACTGTGGATCGGCGAATCCTGTATGGTCGAGACGTCGGCTCTGGGAACGGAGCAGAGCGTCTGCGGTTCAGTAGAGCTGTGCCCCTTCGGGATAAAAAGGACGTAGATAAGCAAGTTAAAAAATACTGGTGGTTGGGTGACCACCTTGATATTGATGGTTAGTCGAAGTTGTTGCCTTGGCCGACCTACGTATTTCTAAGGTATAACTAGGTAGATTAAGTAGGACAGTGACGGTGGCACCAAAAAAAAGATAAAAAATCCAAAAAAATTGCTGTCTGCTGTGGATATGTGCTTGAGCGCATACATATGTATATGTGTTAATATATGCATATGTATGCGCGTGTGTTCATGTGCATAGGCTAATGACAAAAAAAAAAAAAAAAAAAAAAAAAAAAAAAAAAAACGCTGCTGGTGGCTGTTCTAGTTTTAAGTTATTTTAAGTATTTTTAAGTAGTTTTAAGGTACTTACGTATATTTACGTATATTTTAGTTTTATTTAGGTTAATATAGTTTTATTTAGGTACAGGGTAGTTTTAAGTTTTTAAATAAATAAAAAACGTCATTGAAAAACAAGTTTTTTAACGAATTTTCTTGTTTAAGTTAAGTAATATAGATTTAAATTTACACTAGAATTTACGCCGAAAGGCATTTTTAATATATAGCTAGAGAATAATTTAGAGCGCCCGTATGGGGCCAGTAAGTTAGTTAAGTTATTCTGTAAGCTAGTTTTTAAGGTTTTTGTCTAGCATTTAAGTTAGTTATAAGTTAAATGGAAAATAAAAATGAATTTAAAAAAAAAAAAAAAAAAAAAAAAAAATAGCGTAAGACTTGCTTTGCAGCACCCCAGTGTGCCTAGCCTGGATTCACATTATAGCGACTTAGTACGTTAACTGGAAAACAGATGTCTGGTCTTGATACTTGCACGCAGAATTGTAATGCACCAACAAGTTGTCGATACGGAACTTCCTTCATTTGATTTCTTTCAACTTTATTATTCGGACTGTTAAGAATCAATGTTTTATAACAATGTTTATTTATATAATTGCTACATGGTAGCCCTGAAAATTCTCAATATATCTGCTTTCTTTTTTTTACAATTGTAATCCTGTATCATTCCAATGGCACTCTCTTAAACTAAGTACATTACTGTTCTTCTTATGTTATAATCTTACAACCAAGCATTTTATTTCTAATGCAATATACAGTTCCTCTCGAGGCTTGAAACCAAACTGTCGTTTTTCTTTTGTAGTGCAACAGGTTATAAGCCCAGTTGCGAGCAATTAATTACAATAAAAGAAAAGTTTGGTCGGTCATGTACATGTGGTATATGTAGTTAAAAAATTAAATTTACATTTACTTGTTTAAGCAATGCAGACTATGCTGGAGATGTGGTTACAAGACGTTCTACCAGCGGTTTTGTATTTATGGTGGGTACTAGCTGCATTGCGTGGGCTTCGCAAAGACAGCATTGCGTAGCCCTGTCGACAACCGAAGCTGAGTTTGTAGCTGCTTGTCAGGCAGTTAAGGAATTGGTGTGGATTCGACAAATTTTACAAGATTTGATCTGAGATCAAATTGCGAAACCAATATTGTACGTGGACAACCAGGGTGCTATCAGGCTCATAAAGAATCCCGAATTTTATAAGCGAACGAAACATATTGATGTTTCCAACCCATCACCAGGTTGGAGATATTTTTACGAAGGCTCTACCTAAAGACAAGTTTCAGCGTTTTCGATTTATGATGGGAGTAACTTCTCCTTTTAATAATTAATTAACTATTTTGTATACATAAATTTTCAAAATATCTTTGAATTTGAATTTAAAAATTAATGAATTTACAAAATGTAAACATTGTTAGAAGTGAGAGTGTTAAGAATCAATGTTTTATAACAATGTTTATTTATATAATTGCTACATGGTAGCCCTGAAAATTATCAATATATCTGCTTTCTTTTTTTTTATACAATTGTAATACTGTATCATTCCCATGGCACTCTCTTAAACAGCATAATGAGAAATAAAATAGTAAGTCATGCAAATTCAGTTCTTACCAGTCATGGTACGGTACTAAACCTTGAAGCCATTTTAAGTAGATAAGATTTCGCCTACGCTGATAAAAGACCAATACATGTTTTAAATCATGAATTAAGTATGATAACACAGGGCAAAAAAACGTTAATAGAATTCTATAATGAAGTTACAGAAAAATTGACAAACTTTGGAAATTAATAAAAGAGCAAAAACCGTAAATGGATTCACAATTATTAAGTATTATTATGAAATATATATTTTTGATAGAATGGTTCGATTTTACGAAATTGAGAACCTAGAAGCAGATTGCTTGATAGGTTACAATCTTTTGCGAAGTGCACATATAAATTTAAATTTAGAAAGAAATTTATTGATATTCAATAACACAGCAGAAAGGATGTTCATGGATGGCGAACCATTACCATGGGAGAATAATAGAACACAAACAGGAAATGAAATTAAAGTTACCTTAGAGTCATCAAATACGATTGACTCACGTTATATTTACAGTCTCGAACCACGCCTTAATAACCAAATAATTGAAAAAGTACAATCAGATCCAAATATTGATGTTTTGAAAAAACAAATTCGTTCCATTATCCATGAAATACATTAAAAAATAAATATAACATTGCCATTCCGTACTGATGTGAAGGCAGAAATAAAAACTAATATAGAAACACCAATATGGACAAAACAGTATCCATATCCATTAAGTGCTTCAGAATTTATAAATAAAGAAATAAGTAAATAACTAAAAGATAATATAATTAGGCCAAGTAAAAGTCCATATTCAAGTCCAGTATGGGTAGTACCAAAAAAAGATTTCAACGAAGATGGAACACCTAAGAGCAGGTTATTCATCGACTTTAAGAAACTCAACGAACACACTATAAGTGACAAATATCCAATCCCAGACACAAGTTTTATTTTAAGCAATTGGGTAAATCTAAATACTTTTCAACGATAGATTTGAAAAGTGGATTTCATCATATATTAATGAAAGAATCTGATATTCAAAAGACATAATTTTCCGTGAATAATGGTAAATACGAATATATACGCTTGCCTTTTGGTCTAAAGAACGCACCTTCTATATTCCAAAGAGCCATGGATGATATCCTTAAGCCATGCATCGGAAAATTCTGTCAAAAATTATAGTTTTTTCAAAAAATATTGAGGAACATACGATGAGTATGTTCTTCAATATTTTTTGAAAAAACTATAATTTTGTCAATGTATACATGACTTAAACGAAATAATAAAAATATTAAAAGAAGCAAACATGAAAATATCTTTAGAAAAATCTAAATTTTATCAAACAGAGGTAGAATTTTTGGGATATGTTATCAGTGAGAATATAATCACTACTAATCCTAAGAAAATCACCACAATTAAAGAATATTCAGAACCAGAAACTTTTAGGCAATTAAGAAGCTTCTTTGGTATGACAGGGTACTATCGTAAATTTATAAAAAACTATGCTCAGATAACTAAACCCTTAACAATTCATTTAAATGGTGAAAATGGAAAGATATCGAAAAACCAGAGCAAGAAATGTAATATAAACATTGGCGAGGATGGCATTTAATAAACTTAAAAAATATTTAATCGAGAATGTAAGGTTAACACAACCAGATTTTCAGAAAAAAATTATATTAACTACTGATGCCGGTAATGATTCAATCGGAGGAGTTTTGTCACAAGACGACAAACCAATTATATTCATTTCGAAAACGCTGAATAAAACAGAGAAAAATTATGCAACAAACGAAAAAGTACTTTTCGCTATAGTATATGCATTAAAGAATTAAAAAAAATTTTTTTACGGAGTTGCAAACCTAGAAATACATACTGATCATCAACCACTTACGTACTTAGTATCAAAAAGAAACCCCAATATAAAAATGAAGCGATGGCATGCTATAATTGAAGAATATGCACCAAAATGTATATACAAACCAGGTAAAGATAACGTTGTCGCGGATGCGCTAAGCCGACAAAACCTAAATAATCTTACAAATTCAAATCAAACTATTCACTCCGCCGAAAGAAGTGATAACATACAAATAGAGACAACGTCCTTGCCTGTTAATTGTTTTAAGCAACAGATATTATTAGTTTAGTTTTTAGTTTTAGTTGACTCTTTATTTCTTCAGATAACAATAACAATTCATTAATAAATCTTACATAAGTCTTTATGGTTTGGCCTATGGCCGTCTACCAGACTGACATTCTGGAGTATAAATACAATATTATTATTGCAAATACAAACAAAAAAAATAAAAAAATAGTAAATATTAAATAGTTAGTACTATTATCTAAATTAATACCTTAAAAATCTTCATTAATTATACAGCTTCTATAACGAAAGGCAGCAACAATATAGTTATAAAGAGCATCCCATCCAACATTTCCATTAAGTATGCCAATAAGCTCGACCTCATTAAGACTTTGTTTTCCAAAATATCTCATCCTGAACTCTTTCATGATTGGACAAATCGCAACAAAGTGGTTAATGTCTTCACGTACGTTTAAATTGCATAAGCTTCAGAGTACAGGCAGATCAGGTCGATGAGGCATAAAGTTCAGACATAGGAGTTCACCCCTCGTTTTAAATATAATGCTGATTTTTTTTAAAGAATTTGAATTAAAAAGATATGTTTTATTATCAAGACAGAAGTTTAAACGAACAGATATTATTAAATAAAGCAAATATAAGCTCAGACAGTATTGAGACTTGTTTTAATAAACTAAAGAGGCATACAATAACATATACAAACACTGATCAGGTCATCAATCTATTTAAAAAATATATAGTTCCAGGCATAGTCTGCATCTATGCTGCAGACAAAGACCTATATGAAGTTAAAAGTAAACTTCTCGACACATTTAGTAATAAATTTTTACGATCTGAAATATATGCACAGGATGTACCGAACAAAGAAGACCAATTGAACATAGTCACAGACACACACAAAAGAGCACACAGGGGAACTATTGAAAATTATAACCATATAAAAACAATATACTACTGGCCAAACATGAAGAATCAAATTTCTTCATAATATTGTGTTGTTTGCAACGATGTGAAATCGCTGCCTTCCAACTACCAAATCGCCAAGCATTCACTGCTGTAGGCTCAAATCTCTTCGCACTAACTGCAAAGTTGAGGTATGGTAGTGGAAACGACTTTTAACTTCTTTGGAATAGTCGTCGGCTCAATGCCTTATATTAACAAAACCAGAGATTATGTTCGATCGAGTCCACGATCACTATTGATATTTATTTCCAAATTCATACCCTATTTATACAACTTCAATAAGCTCTGATTGTGGTTATCGAACAATCGACCACACTTCGATATCCGATTATAATGCTGCATCATCACATTCTTTTGGGTGAGCGCCAATGACCTATATCATAAACAAATGCTCATACCCAAATCCTATTGTTATGTCATAAACAGTGCGCATGCAGTCAAAGCAATATGATCCCTTATTACTTCTGTTGGCTGGCAGTGGCCTGTCGTTGGGAATCATATCGTTCTGAGTACAATGCACTCCAATGATACACAAGCAAGTGAAGTGTTATGTATTTCTATGCAATGCAACTGAATGTGAGAGGATCGGATATCGAGGCACAGCCGAGGGTTGACAGCCTGTTAATAGTTGTAGAGCAATTAATTAAGAGGTCGTTTTTTTTTTTTTTTTTTTTTTTTTATAATGCACACGCGCTCAAGGGGTTGGCTGTGACTCCTTCACACCACCCTTCCTGGGGAAAAAGAAGAAATCAAGACAAGAGTGTCATATAAGAGTATGGATATAATAAAAAAAATTTCTCTTTTGTCATATTAGATTGAACATTGTGGCTATTTCTGGATGTTTACTTTTACATATTTTAGTTAATATTTTGGTACATTTTTACTGTTCAATATTATTTTTCATTACATATTAGTCAATGTTTGGTATCATTTGTGATATTTACATTAGTTAAAATTTACTTCTCTTTTTTTTCAAATTTACATTATTATTATTATTCTACTTTTTTTTATTTCATTCAATACGTCTTAAAATTTACTTTTTTTCAATATTTAATTATTATTTATATTTATATATATTTATATCCAATACGCGCGCATTGATATTATGTTAAGTTATTACCTTATTTCTATTCTTACAATTACTTTTAAACATTGATTTAATATCAGAACATTTGTTTTGACAATATGTACATGTTTCTTTCTTTTTTTTTTTTTTACAATACTAGTATATATGCATAAAAGGGTTTTAATTTATTTTTGTGAATGATTAGTTTCTTATTTTCAAATTTGATTTTACAATTTCACAAATTTTACAAGTTTACAAATTATTATAATAACATATATATATATAAAACGGTTTTAATCTGTTTTTCTTTTGTTAACAGTCAATTTCTTATTTTCACATTTCTTTTCACAATTTCGCAAATTTCACAAGTTTACAATTTACAATAATAACATATATATATAAAATGGTTTTAACCTGTTTTTGTGAACAATCAATTTCTTATTTTCACATTTGATTTCACAATTTACTCCTTCCTGTGATAAGACTTCATATGGTCCTATATATATTGGATCTAACTTCTTTCTGCTTTCGTTTCTTAACAAGACTAAACTACCTACGTTGTAATCATGAGTTTTTGCTTTTCTATCAGAATCGTACCTATCTTTCCTAGAAATTTTCTTTTGTACTAAAGTATCCCTAGCATCCTTATGAGCAATTTGTAGTCTGTGTTTTAAGTCTATCACATAGTCTTCGTAGTTGTACACTGGTTCAACTTTCTTTGTAAGATTTTAAGGCAAATTACATTGTCTTCCAAATACTAATTCAAATGGGGTGAATCCTGTTTCTGAATGTATTGAATTGTTGTAACAGAAAACATAGTATGGCAACCAGTTGTTAAAATCTGTATGTTTTTCTTCTACATAACTCCTAAGGTATGCTCCTAAAACTTTATGAGAATTTTCTAGTGCTCCAATGCTTTCATGGTGGTAAGCGGTGGATTGTAATTGTTTTATCTTCAATAACTTACACAGATCTTTGAAAACTCTTTTTATAAATTCTGTAACTTGGTCAGATGCTATGGTAGCAGGGACTCCATACTTTAGGATAAAGCCTTCTACAAGTCCTTTAGCTACCGTATTAGATTCTTTATTTGGTAAAGCAATGGCTTCTGTAAACTTCGTAAGTTCGTCTTGCAGCGTTAATATTAATTTTGATCCATTTTCCGTCTCGTCAAGAGGTCCAACTAAATCAAGATATATTTTGTCAAAGCATGTTTCTGCTGTCGTAGTAATAGTCATCGGTTGATTTTTTGGTTGTATGTGTTTGTTTCGCTGACACAGTGGGCAGTGCTTAACGTATGTCGTTACATCGTTTTGCATTCCTGTCCAAAAATATTTTTTCTTAATGTTCCGCAACATGCGATTTATTTCCGGCATGTCCACTTGTCGGTAACATGTGGTAATCGTTGAGTATAAGTTTTTGTTTTCCAGGGTCCGTTACTTATATTTTATCTTCAATTATGTGCACTATTATTTTATTTCCTTTGAATATTTCTTCTATCTTTTTCTTTAATATATGTAATTTCTCTTTACGACGGCCGTCTGAGAGTTTACTTAACTCTTCTTTAGTTATATAAATATCTTTAATTGATAGAGGTCCGCAAATTGTACGCACGTCCCTCAACAACATTTTGTCAAATGATGCTGATCGAGCAATAGTGCTATTTTTGGATTCCTTTTAATTATTTAATAATGGTTCATCGATATTTTGCACGTCCTTCAACAACATGTTGTCAAATAATGTCGATCGAGCAATAGTGCTTATCTTTGACCTGTTTAATATCAAACAATTATTCCCTGGAATGTATCCTACAATGAGGTTTTGACTTATAACTCTGGTACCTTTTAATAAACTGTAATCTTTGTCTTCGTCTTTAAAGCTATTTAATATTTTCAACTCAACTATTTTTAGCCCCTTTTCTGGCGGTTCTTAAACTTATGATTCCTTCTTCCTTTAATTTACTTGTTGTTGGATTATCTTTCTCTAAATTTGAATTTCTAGCTTGTGCTCTTGTTGTGACACACACAAATAAATTTTGTACGTCTTCTGATTTTAGTTGTATTCTACTTAGTGCATCCGCAGTGCAGTTGTCTTTGCCTGGTGAATACTCCACATTAAAGTTATATTCCTCTAATATTAGCCTAAATTTCGTTAATCTACTTGAAGGTTCTTTTAGTGAGAACAGATATACTAGTGGTCTATGGTCCGTTAGTATTTTGAAACGTCTTCCGAAAAGATAAGGTCTGAAATGTTTTACTGCCCATACTATTGCAACCAATTCTTTTTCTATAGTACTGTAATTCTTTTCGGCTTTATTTAATGATTTACTTGCGTATGCGATGGGCTTATCATCAAAATTTGATATAACAGCACCTAAGGCAAATCCAGAGGCGTCTGTTCGGAGTATGAATTCTTTTTCAAAATTTGGAAACTGTAAAATATTTGGGCTTATTAGGAATTCTTTTAGCAAATTAAACGAGGTATTGCAATCTTCGGAAAATTTAAATTCTACGTTTTTCCTTAATAAACGGTTTAAAGGCATTGCTAGTAATGCAAAATTTGGTATGAACTTGCTATAGTAGTTAGCAAATGCTACAAATCTCCTTACTTCGTCTGCATTTTGTGGGATTGGATAATTTTTCATTACTATGGATTTTGATGGATCTGGTATAATACCTTTGTCTGATATTATATGACCTAGATATAAAAATTCTTTTCTAAGGAAAGCACATTTACTTGGATGTAGTTTGAGATTTACTTCTCTCAATCTTTCGAATACTTCGATTAAATTTTTATTGTGGCGTTCTAATTTTTTCCCGAATACTATAAGGTCGTCAAGATACACAAAACATTTTGAATACGTTAGACCGAACATTGCTATAGACATCATTCTTGAGAATGTACTAGGTGATATTTTTAAACCCATTGGCAGTCGTTTTAATTGATAATGACCATTTTCAGTGGAGAACGCTGTGCAATGTGCATGGCCTGCTTTCTTTTTCTAATTTCATCTGGTAGTATCCTTGGCTTAAATCTATACAGGAGAAATAAGTTGCACCTCCTACCATATCGAATATGTAAGTTATGTTAGGCAATGGAAATTTATCATCTTCGATGACGTCGTTAACTTTTCTATAATCAATTACTAATCGGAATTTTTGCATACCTGTTACTGGATCTTTCTTTTTGGGCACTACAAGAATAGGTGAGTTCCATGCTGATACCGATGGTTCAATAATGTCGTTTTTAATCATCTTTTCTACTTCTTTTTGTATGTCACCTTTTTGTGAATGAGGTAATCTATATGGTTTAGTATACTTCGCCGTTGTTCCTACTTTAAGTTATATTTGGGCTTGACCTATATGTGTATAGGTTGGTTTATCGTTTTCTAAATGGAAAATATCTTGAAATTTAGCGCAAATAGCTTTGAGTTCTAAGGCTTCTTCTGTGTTTAAGGTGTCAAAATTAATTTGTGAAAGTTATTGTTGTGTTCGTTTCGTTGTGGAATTTGTTGTCTGTTCATACGCCAAAATGTGGTACTCTGAAATTGCTTTGGATTCTGGTTCTACCCATTTTAATTTTACTTCTTCCTGTCCAGTGTTTAAAATTTTTATTGGTATTTTTCCGGCTTTTATCCTAGATATGGAACCCGCCATGAATACTCCTTCGCAAAGTTCTTGGGAGTCAAAAATTCTCGTGTCTGTATGTTTACTGTTCAACCAATAGGTGGCTTCAGATCTGGGTGCTATTGTTAATGAGTTGAGTTTATTTTGACTTTCTATAGGTAAGGAAATTTGACTATTGTTCAGAGATAATTTTAAAATGAAATGTTCTAGGTCAATTATAGCTCCAAAATCTTTAAGGAAGTAAGCACCAATAATGCCATCAACGGGCACGGGAAATGAATTTTTTACTACGTGAAAAGGATAGTCCGTGTATTGTTGTCCCAATAACAGTGTATTTTTGCAAGTTCCTATTGTTGTTAATTCTTCAGATATACCTACCACTGTTGTTTTTTTTAATGTGTCTATTTGTATGCTTTTATCTAATGCTTGTTCTTTTATGGTGCAAATGAATGCGCCTGTATCTAGTAAAAATTTTGTATTCTTATTATTGTTAGTATTGATTTCTACATGTAGGTCGTTTATTATGCCCCCTGTACATATTATATGTTCTACTGGGCTTAAATAAATAAAACCCCCCGATGGGTCGGCTCCCCCCTCGGTAAGTACCTCGTTTCCCTCATTTAAAATATAGGCTGATTGTCTATGTATGCCACGACTTATTCTGTTATTGTTAGGGTTATTTTGATTGTTACCTTGTCTGTTATTTCTGGGATGAAAATTATATTGGTTGTTGTTTGCTCTAACTTCGTTGCTATTGTAATTATTTCTATTCGTGCTATTCTGTTGAACCGGGTAGCGATTTTGTGTTGAGCTAAATCTTGTTTGAGCTTGGTTAGAAAAATTGTTGGATCTTGGGGAGTTTTGTGAGTAATTATTATTACTAAAATTATTTTGCCTTATTGGATTCCGGTTTCTATTGTCGTTACTGTGGTTAACAGGTCGGTTGTAGTTAGGTCGATAGTTATTGCGGAAATTTTGTGCATTATGGCTTTTATTTGCATATCGGATTGTTTCTGTGGCTCCTGCATTGTTTGGAGATAACTCCAACAAGTGGGAAATAGCATCCTGAATCTTGACATGTCGGGCGCTATCGAGGATAATTTTATATCTTTCATTAACCCCTTGCTTTAAGAAAGCTAAACCTCTTCGTTCGTTAGCTAAAGTCAGCGTTTTCCTAGCTTGTTCCCCTTGAATACTAATTTCCAATTCTGTCATTTTTGCTATTAGATCTTCAACTTCTGATACGAATTCTCTCATCGGCCTATTTTTCGGACGTGATTTGTCTAATTTTAATTGTATGCTTTCTACTGTTTCCCTATCTCCACATTTTTCTGTTATATTGGCTTTTAATTGTTCTACGTTTTCAGGTTTGAGTGAGCCTAGTTCTGTTAACGCCTTACCCTGTATTTTGCACTTCAATAAAAATTTAATTAGAATAGGTTTTGACGTGTCGTTAAGGGTGTCACGGTAAAACTCGATGCTATTTATAGAATCCCTAATATTTTCTGTTCGTTTGTTGACGGTTTCACAGTTAAGCACTGGCAACTTTTGTGCCTTTCTGTAGTCAAAGTCTGTCATTTTTTCTACTGGTTTTGTTTCTGCCTGATTAATTTTTACTTCTAATTCTTCTGTAATTTTGTCTATCGTTTTTGTTTCTGCCTGATTAATTTTTACTTCTAATTCTTCTGTATCTGATCCTATTTCCGATTCTGAATCTGCATTAACTTCTTGAATATTCCGATTTATAATTTCTTTTGAGAGTTCTTTATATTCTTTTGCTTCAGTAGTTAATTTTGCTAAATACTCGTGTTCTGCTTTAGTGAGATCCTTTTGATTACAAATTGTAAATTCCTGAATGAACTCAACCCATAAATTTGAAATTTCTTTTAATTTGGCGTTAGCTCCTTTTGCTTTCCTTTAACGGTTTGGAGTCTTTTTTTAATTTTTGTAAATTTTTTTCAAATTATCTAAAGCTATTTCTAGTAGGCTGAAGTCCATTAAGAGATTAATGTACGTTTATCTAAACCGGTTTAAAAGATCATAAGAAGGAGTAAAAGAAAAATGGTTAAAAAAAATTATTTTTGCTTTATTTTGCTTTGTTTTACTTTAAATACTACACTGACATTCTTCGTTTGGAAATATTATTTTCTATAATTTGCTTCCTAACATTAGTTCTGAATTTATTTTTTAAGTGTTCCCAAACGTAATTCAATATCATATAAACGACTATTACAGTCACTATTGTTTTTACATCCAATCCAAAGTGGATTGGTGTAGATGACGTATTTTCTAGGGAGCCGTTGTTATTAACAACTACTTACTCTTTAGAATTGCTTTTACCCATAACAGAATGATTTTCAAAAAAATGATTTTTTAACCTATAGTAATAATAACTAAAGATTTTCTTTAATGCTCCTGATACTACTTCCGGCTCTGGATCCCGTCTCGTATTTGCGTTGTTATTTTGCTGAACAATTTTTGGAAATCGTTCTCAGCCTGCTTTTGCTTCTTTTTGTTATTTGTCTTCTCTAGGCGTTGGTTCTTCTTTTTTGTATTTATAGCTTCAAGGAATTTTTGTCGTTCTAATTGGCTTATACTAGGCAGATTTGCCAAACGATAAAGGTTTCGTAGTTCTTGCTTATTAATTTCCCGTCTACCACCCCGGGATTTCTTCTGTTCGGGCACTACGATGGTCGGGGCCCTGTGTTGTTTGACTCGCTTTCTATACTCTTCAATTGTCAGAGGGCGAGGGCCAATAGTTCTGTCTTCGATCGGTGTTTTTGATTGGTTCCCCCTCTCTAGGATGTTTTTGGCTTCTGCGAGATGTTTTGCGGCCGCTGATAGGTCGCTCTGGGTTGTCATCAAAAAATTTTTTTTTTTAGCTATTTGACTATGAACTTTTGAAGCCTGGCAAGATCGCCATGTGAAATTGCTGCCTTCCAACTACCAAATCGCCAAGCATTCACTGCTGTAGGCTCAAACCTCTTCGCACTAACTGCAAAGTTGAGGTATGGTAGTGGAAACGACTTTTAACTTCTTTGGAATAGTCGTCGGCTCAATGCCTTATATTAACAAAATTAGAGATTATGATCGATCGAGTCCACGATCACTATTGATATTTAATTCCAAATTCATACCCTATTTATACAACTTCAATAAGCTCTGATTGTGGTTATCGAACAATCGACCACACTTCGATATCCGATTATAATGCTGCATCATCACATTCTTTTGGGTGAGCGCCAATGACCTATATCATAAACAAATGCTCATACCCAAATCCTATTGTTATGTCATAAACAGTGCGCATGCAGTCAAAGCAATATGATCCCTTATTACTTCTGTTGGCTGGCAGTGGCCTGTCGTTGGGAATCATATCGTTCTGAGTACAATGCACTCCAATGATACACAAGCAAGTGAAGTGTTATGTATTTCTATGCAATGCAACTGAATGTGAGAGGATCGGATATCGAGGCACAGCCGAGGGTTGACAACCTGTTAATAGTTGTAGAGCAATTAATTAAGAGGTCGTTGGCTGTGACTCTAGGCACATCAGATCATTGTGTCATATCTGCTAATTTTTCATGCCAAAAAACCCCAGTTAAAGAGAAAAACCCTACGAGAACCGTATGGCAATATGAGAAAGCCAACTGGAACGGTCTCAACGACTTCTTCAGGAACTTTAACTGGTCACTATGCTTCCTCGATAGTGACGTGGATTCCAGCACAGATATGGTTACAAACTTAATTCTTTTAGGAATGAGAAATTTTATCCCGGGTAAAATCTATCAAACCTAAAGAAAACTCATGGTTTGATTCGAACTGTAAAGAGGTTATTAGGATCAAAGATGTAAGTTTCCGGATTTATAGAGCCAACCCTACTGAGGAAAACCGGAATAAGTTCAAACAAGCTAGAAAGAATTGTAACGGACATATTCGACGCATTAAATTTTTGCATGACCAGAAATTAAGGCAAAAAATACTACAATGTCCCAAAGGTAGTAAAAATTTCTGGTCATTTGTAAAAAATGTGCGCAACACTACGTCATCGTCAGTTCCTACGCTCGTTTCCAATAACACTCCTTTTGTAAGCTCGATTGATAAAGCCAATCTGCTTGCAGCACAGTTTGCTGTTATTTCGATGCTGCCAATGAGTGACATGACTCCTCCTGTACTTCAAAGCGTAAACGATTCTATGGGACGAATCTTCTTTCGCACTCGTTCAGTTGCTAGAGTCCTAAAAGATCTTGACATTCACAAATCCGCTGGCCCGGATAGTATCCCCGCTATTGTTCTGAAGAGGTGTTCTTCAACGCTGACAAAACCACTGCGTAAGCTTTTCCATCTGTCCTATTCTACTGGTCTCTTTCCGAGTGGATGGAAAACTGCATTTGTCCAGCCTGTCCCTAAAAAAGGTGAATCCTCCTCCCCCTCTAACTATCGTCCAATTGCACTTACGTCCCTTCTTTCCAAGGTCATGGAAACGCTGATCAATTTTCAGCTTAAGAAATATCTTGAAGAACGAAAACTTCTTAATGACCGGCAGTATGGCTTTCGTTGCAATAGGTCCACTGGTGATCTCATGGTTTATCTCACCGAACAGTGAAATAAATCTTTACATCGTTTTGGAGAAAGTAAGATTATTGCACTTGATATTTCAAAGGCATTTGATAGAGTTTGGCATCAAGCTCTCTTATCGAAAATGCTTTTGGTATTGATGAATTTCTTCTTTATTGGGTTAGAAATTACGTTTCGGACCGTTCAATTCAAGTAGTATTGGACGGGTTCAAATCTGATATCCACAAAATAAATGCTGGTGTGCCCCAGGGCTCCGTTTTGTCTCCGACGCTCTTCCTTATTTTTATAAATGATCTTTTGTCTGAAACTTCTAACCCACTACATTGTTTCGCTGATGACAGTACTCTCTGCTTTTCATATTCGTTTTTAGATTCTCATCCTTGTTCTTCGGATGTGGACTACCAACGGCAGCGTATGATAAGCTCATTAAATTCTGATCTTGACAGCATTGTTCAATGGGGATTTAAAAACCGTGTAGAATTTAATGCTTCGAAAACTCAATGCTGCTTACTGTCGCAAAAGCGTAACCCTCCCCCAATGCCACTATCCATGGGTGGTACTTGCATCGAGGAGATTGAACAACTATCGGTCCTATGTATGTGCATCACAAACCACTTGCTGTGGAGTGATCATATATTTGACATCGCCAAAAATGCTGCTAAGTGTTTAGGTTTTCTCCGACGATGCAAGAAGTTTTTTACCCCTTCTGATGTGGCTACAATTTACAAAGCTTTTAATCGTCCCAAACTTGAGTATAACTCTCATATTTGGGCTGGAGCCCCAATAACGTACTTGAGTCTTCTGGATAGGATTGAAAAAAGAGCTCTAAAAATGATAGGAGATCGTTCTCTTACTGAGACATTTGCTTCTCTTGAGCACCGCCGCAAGGTCTCATGCCTGTCATTGTTTTATCGTTTTTTTTATAAACAATGCTCTAGTGAAATAGCCAGTTGCATTCCTCCCCTTAAACAATTCAACCGTAATACCCGTACTGCTAGGAATGCCCATCAGTTTACCCTTGAGCCCAATTTCGGACGTACTGTTAAGTACAGAGATTCTTTCTTTAGCCGCACTACGCGAATGTGGAATGCTCTACCAGACACAGTATTTCCCACTCATTACAGTCTGCAGACATTCAAAACCAATGTGCATCGGTTTCTCCTTTCTAATCCTATCCTCATTTCCTAATTGCTCGCACTGTGTTTAATCATTATAAGATTATTCATAACCTCTTTAGTGCGCGAATTAAAACACTTGTTTCTTACTTTTAAAATTAAACAATATTTATTTGGAACTATGTCCTTTATTATTGAAATACTTTTTACTAATTCTAAAAGGAGCTTAAGGCTACTATGTAGTTACAATAAGACTATTGATAAATTCATCATACAGTCGTATTTATATACTTTTCTTATCTATCTACAAGGAGACCCAAGCGTACAATCGTCTTGCTTGATAATGAAGAAAAGATAATATTCCAACATTGTATACAAACGATATTATCTCTTTTACATATGTTATCATTGTAGCGTTGTGTGCAAGACTGTACTAGAGACTAAAGATATCATTGAATACAAATAATGTTATCTTTTTTCTCAATATGTTTTGCTATGGATACTTAACTCCCCCCCTTGTTAAACGAAATCGTCCCGATTTTTCGACGCTATTTTTAACATTTCTCTTTCATAAGTTTTGTTATATGCGTCAATCTTTTTTTGTTTTTGACGATCTGTTATACATTGTATAGTTTTTATCATTACGTACGTAAATGCTAGAATAACAATCAGTGTTACAATTGTGTATATAGTTGATAATATCGGTTTTTCTTCAAAAGGAATAATTAGTTTTTTTAAAGTATCTATGTTATCGAATTTGTACATTGTATCTTCTTTAATTATTTGGTCGATGTAAGACTCTGAATTATGATTTCTTAATATAACTTCTTTAATTTGCTTATGCATGTTTTTGTATATTTTATCGTCTAGATTTATAGTATTTTCATAAGTAACTAAGTTTATACCATTAATTGTTTGATTATTTAACTTATGCTTACCGCTTAATAACATAACACCGGATTCAATTTCTAAGTCGTAATCGTATTCTTGTTTAATGTTGCATTTTGAAGTTATATTCTTTAAAAGTGGAATAAGACAATTTTCTTCTTCAAAGTTAATTTCACAAATGTTTTTACTTAGATGATTTTGACAATTTTTTGTTCTTAAATAAGTTTGGTTACATAAGGCAATTGTTTTATCTGTAATGATTTTTCCATGTTTTGAATTTAAAGGTGTTACTTTATACAATTTACATGATTTAATTAGAACTGGATATTTATATATTGTGATGAAGAATTCATCAGTTCTAGCTAATAATATTTTAGAGTACTCAAGTATATTTATTATGGGTACTTGAATTATTTCATGTTGAATAATATTTTTAATGTCATCTAAGTCTAGGCTTTCTGATAAATATTCATTATTTTTTGCTGCATTAATTGTTCTGGTCAATAATAATAATTGTTCGTACACTTGTTCTATTACTAAATGTTCTTTAAGGCTCTGACCTTCGAATTGTTGCAAAATTTGTTCAAATCTAGAATTTATAGTTTTTTGTTTATTATTGTTTTCTATGAGATTATTTATACTCGTTTCTATGTTAACTAAGTCATAATGGTCAGGATTACCAAACACATATTTGAAAGCTGTTCCTAAAAAGTTAATTGATCTAGTATGCCTAGTATGTTCTTGTAATTGGTCTGCTAAATTCTTAATTTTACTTAACCAAATTTTTTCTTCTTGTGTAGGTTGATATTTACTAGTTACGATATTTACGTAAGGTTGAAATATCGAAGTCAGGTTGGTTGCATGTAACAAATAAGTTTGTTCTTTGAATAAATACACGTCATCTGTTTGCGTAAGTATAAACTTCTTGTTTAGTAACTCAGTTATTTGAACGTTTCCTTGCCCTTCTTGACTCTGTACAATTCCTAGTAATGTTAGGAATATTAATATTTTCGTCATCTGAAAAATGATAATTCTTTATGTTATCCTTGTGAATTTTTATTCCTTCTTTAGAGATTACAGTGTCTCCTTTATCTTCTTCTACTATTCTTGTTATGTATCTGGCGTTAGATTTCTTTCTAAGACCTGTGATTCTTACCATTATCTTATCTCCTTTTTTATACTCTCTGTGTCGAGTTCCTTTATTTAGACGTTCGATCACTTTTTTGGATGCTGAGTTTAGTTTATTTATTATAATTTCACTATTGCTATATTTATTTTGATTAAAGAAAATGTCTCTAGGTTTCAAACCGGTAACTGAGTGTATAGAATTATTTAATTCACGCACTGTTCTAAATATTTCGTCGATAAGTCTTGTTTTATTCTGAATTGTGAATATTCTAGACAGTTCAGTTATTGTACCGTTTACACGTTCTACTTGACCGTTCGCTGTCGATCTGTATACTGGAGTTTCTACTTTAGTTATGTTGTATTTCAAACACATTTGGTTCACCATTTCTGTTTTGAATCCCTTCTCATTATCTGTCATGAGTCGTTCACATTTTGGGAAATAATTAGATAAGACCTCTTCCATAACGTCGTACAGTCTGTTTCGAGTTTCGATTTCCCGAAGGATTGTATATTTAGAATACTTATCTACTGTTACAAGGAAAGTATACTTGTCGTTGAAGTATATGTCCATATGAATGTGTGTTCCCACATGTGTTGGTATTTCTGAATTATTCAGAGGTTCTCTGATAGGTTTTCTTTCATATTTTCCAAATAGACATGCTATGCATTTTTTGTTGAAACTCTTTGCTTGTTTATTTAGATCGGGCCAGTAATATTTCTCTGAGATTTCTTGTATATTGTTACGTAACCCTCGGTGTGCTCTTTCGTGAGTTACCCTTACAAGTTTTAGTTGTTCCTCCAAATTTGTCACGTCTTGAAGTTTTCTTGGTGTGAATATAAATCTTACTAGTGGGAATTCTTTTTTTATGTTTTCACCATATTTGTATATGTTTTCAAATTTCGTATGCAAAGCTACAATCTTTTGGGGTTGTATAACTTCTTTCATCTGCCTTAGTAAAGAGTCTTTGTCCTTAAACTTTATTATGAGTCTTATTTTGTTACTAAAATAGATTTGTGTTTCGATATTATTTGTTATATCTTCAATAAGTTCGAACTGTGCAGCGTATGCATTAAAAGGCTGATTCACAGTTTTTATTATATCATTAGAAGAACTTTCAGCTGAATGTGCTGTTTCTATGGTAGAAGTATTTATGCGTTGACGTGATAATGCGTCAGCTACAAGATTTAGGTTTCCTGGTTTATATACTAATTTTGCTCCAAAGTCTTCAATGATTCCCTTCCAACGTTTCAGCTTTGTGTTGGGATTTTTTTCTGATACAGAATATATAAGGCTCTGGTGATCGGTATATATGGTTAAGTCTGCTATACCATATATGTAGTTTCTGAGTTTTTGTAAGGACCATATGATCGCTAATAGCTCTTTCTCGTTTGTGCTATAGTTCTCTTCTGTCTTACTCAGTGTTCTTGACAAGAAGTGTATAGGTTGCTTATTCTGACTTAGTACGGCTCCAATAGCTATGTTGGATGCATCAGTAGTAAGCTCGAATGGTTTACTATAATCCGGTTGAAAAAGTTCGACTTGTTCTTTCAAATAATTTTTTAAAATTCTAATCGCTTCTAATGCTGAATCATTCAGATTTAACTTAATATTTTTACTTTGTTTTTTGTTTACTTTACCGTTATCTCCTCGTAAATATAATGTCAGGGGCTTGGCTATGCTTGCGTATCCTTTTATAAACTTACGATAGTAACCTGTAAGACCTAAAAATCCTCTCAAATCCTTTACCGTTTGTGGGACTGGAAAATTTTCTATAGCTGCTATTTTCTCAGGGTTCGTAGTGATTCTACCATGTCTGATTATGTGACCTAAGTATTCTACTTCTTCTTGAAAAAACTTACTTTTCTCATCAGATATTTTTAATGTGGCTTTATTGAGTACGTCGAATACTTGACTTATGTGCTGTATATGTTCTTCCTCAGATGAAGAATATATCAATACGTCATCAATGTAAACGTGTACGAATTTACCTACAAAGTCTCTCAAAATGTCGTCCACGCATCTCTGAAATATGCTTGGTGCATTTTTGAGCCCGAAAGGCATTCGTTTAAAATGATATTTTGCGCCATTTATAGCAAAAGCTGTTTTTTCTTTATCATCTGCTTTGATTTTAATTTGGTGGAAACCTGACTCCAAATCTAACGTTGTAAAGTACTTGGCTTTACCTAAATTTTGAATTGTCATGTTGACATCCGGAATGGGGTATCTGTCTGTTACAGTGTGAGCGTTAAGTTTTTGGAAATCAACAACCATGCGCCGTTTTGGTTTTCCTTTTTCGTCCAAACCTTTTTTAGGTACTGTCCATATGGGACTGTTATAAGGACTATGGCTTTTTTCTATTATATCGTCATGTAAGAGTTTCTGTATTTCTTTGTTTACGAATTCGTTATCTGCTATGGGATATGGATATTGTTTAACATAAACCGGATTATCATTGGTCGTCCTAATGCTTGCTTCTATAGTATCTGTAAAGGGTAACGGTCCTATGCTGTTATTAATCTTCATCAGTCTATCTATGTCTGCTTTATAAATATTATTTTCCCCAATTATGTAATTAATTTTCTGAATAGATTCGACACTGCTTATGGTAGTTAGAGTCATATTACTGAAATTTATTTCCGCGTTTAAAACTTTAAGTCCTTCATATCCTAATATCATATCAAAAGACTGAATATCCTCTAATTCAAAAAATGTTATATTTTTCTTTAATATCTTAACTACTTTCTTTGTATCTACCATAGAATAACCATGCATTGTTTTTATTTTTATAGGTTTAATTTTAATTTTTTCGCTAGAATCGCATTTTCTATTAATGTAATTATGGGTTGCACCAGTATCAATAAGAATTTTATAAATTTTCTTAGAAATAATACTAGTTAAATTTAAGCAGGGCAACCCGTCTACTAGTTTAAATGATCTATTCTTATGTTATTATTTACCATACATTCCGTTTCATCTGCTTCTGCATATGTACTGCTGACATCGTCTCTGCGTTGTTGTCGGGAGTTATTTACTCTCTGCTGCTTGAAGTTCTGCTGATAAGATCGTTGCGGTCTGTTGTGTGTGTTGAAACTCCCGCTGTGTTCACGTTTCGCTGGTGGATTATATACATCGGGTTTGTATTGATTCCAATTTTGTCGCTGTGCATGTACAATTTGTCTCGAGTTTATCTCCATCGGCTGTGGTCCGTCATTTCTCTTGAAAGGGTTTAGGCGTGGTCCTTGATTGTGTTGCTGCATATTATCGTATTGCTTCTGGGGTTGATAATTCGTTGTTTGGCTCGAATAATTTGGTCTTCTTTCGTTTCTGCGTTCATGTGGCATATTTTTGTGGTGCTTATCTTGAGTGAGATGTAAATGCCTGTGCACATTATCATGTTCTATTCTGCGAGCAATTGCGAATGCGTGTTCTAGATCATTTATTGTAGCTGAATATAATGATCCTCTTGTAAAGTTGTCACTCATACCATCAATGAATATACGAACTGCGTCGTCGTTAGCATTTTTAATTAGTCTGTCGATTATATTCGGCGGATCACCTGACATAGTGATTTTTGATATTATTAAATTGAGATTTTTATTTATCTCGTCGTGGTATTCAGACAGTGTGCTTCTTTTTTGCGTGATGGCTTTCATCATGTCTTGTAGCACGTATAGAGGTTCTTGATTAGAGTACGTATAATCTAATCTGTTACGTATCGCCTCAAAATTAAAAATTGTGTTATAATTAGTTAACACATTCGCGGCTGCACCCTGTATTTTACTTTTCACTATAGTCAATGCTGCTGCGTACTTACTGTGTGTTTTGAAGTTTTTAATGCTGTCCATTAATCTGGATGCTTCTTCGCGCCACGACCGATAATTTGATTGATCGCCGTTGAAAATAGGTAGGCTTTTAAATGCGTCTAACTGTATTTCACTACAATCTGTATATGTGGTTCTTATTTCCTCTAGCACAGGTATGTTTGGTACTATGCCTAATCCAGATTTTACTTCATTTAGTTTTGTTTCTAAATTAGTGTTTATTTGATTTTGGTTAGTTATTATTGCTGCTAACCTTGCATTCTCTGTGCGTGTGTGCTCTAGGGTTTGTGTTACTGTGTTGCACCTGGTTTCTAAAGCTTCTAATCTTGCCATTAATACTGCGAGTTGTTCCATTTTGAACTCGTGTCTGTTGTCGTCGAATTTGTGTGTTTTTTTTCTCCACATATACACTTTCACTGAATTGCTTTGCTGCTTCGTACGAAGAAGCTATATTTGTACCTGCTATGCTAGGTAATTCTTGTAACCGGTAACGCGAGTGTTCTGTTTATACTAGATTTCACTACTTGTTCCCGAGGTCCGCTCGATTGAAGTTAAAAAGTATATTTAACCTCCTGGCAGGATCGCCAATTAAAACACTTGTTTCTTACTTTTAAAATTAAACAATATTTATTTGGAACTATGTCCTTTATTATTGAAATACTTTTTACTAATTCTAAAAGGAGCTTAAGGCTACTATGTAGTTACAATAAGACTATTGATAAATTCATCATACAGTCGTATTTATATACTTTTCTTATCTATCTACAAGGAGACCCAAGCGTACAATCGTCTTGCTTGATAATGAAGAAAAGATAATATTCCAACATTGTATACAAACGATATTATCTCTTTTACATATGTTATCATTGTAGCGTTGTGTGCAAGACTGTACTAGAGACTAAAGATATCATTGAATACAAATAATGTTATCTTTTTTCTCAATATGTTTTGCTATGGATACTTAACTCGCGCTCAATATAAAAAAAAAATAATAAAGATTACCACGGGTAAAAAGATAACAAAAAGATATTTTATGATCAACCAAACAAGATGATAAATAAAAAATAAGATACAAAAAGTAATAAACTAGCATCCTGTAATAAAGATTACCACGAGTAAAAAGATAACAAACAGATATTTTATGATCAACCAAACAAGATGATAAATACAAAGTAAGATTCAAAAAGTAATTAACTAACACAACCAAAAACCCTGAAGACAAGAAAACTACCTCATCAGGACAAGAATATAAATAGACACAACGCAGAAGGAGTTTCGAGTAGTTGCCGAGTAGTATGTAAGAAACTATGTAAGAACTATTGTCTAAAAATATTTAATTTGTTAAGTGAAAATAAAGTTTATATTTTATTTTTTTGAAATTACTTTTTATCGCGACGAATAAATATAATTCACGCTTCCATGAATCAGCATCATCACTTGCAATAGCCTTTTTAAATGTCGGTGGATCATTCAGAAAAAATCTAAAGCGAAATTGGTGTAATCTTGTTTTGGCTTTCCCTGATTTCGAGACGACTTCTGCCAAGGTTTCAAATCTAGTTCTTCATTTTAATTGCTTGGTTTCCATAAGTTATTGTCGCTGTTGTCATCGGTAAGAGAAGTAAAGGTGTCATCAACTTGCACACCTGATGAATCAACGGCTTCAAAACTATTCGGATTTGATGGTGAACTAGTTATTTGCGGATCAACAATTGTTTGTAAATCCTCAAAAGACGCATCCTCCATTGATTCGCAAATTTCATCATTGTCATCTTCGAAATAATCCAACAAAAAACGATTAGAGTTATCTAATTTCAAATCAATTACCTGCTGCTTGTCCTCGGGTTTTTAAAATGTAACGTATCTGCTTATAGTAACTGAGTTTAACTGTTTATTGGAGAGCCTGTATGCTTTTGCATCTGAAGCATACCCGATAGAAATGCACTCAATGGATTTGTTATCTAATTTATCACGCTTCATAGCTGGCACGTGTGTAAATGCTCGACATCCAAACACCTTAAGCAATGACAAATTTGGTTTTTGATTTGACCAAATTTCCTCCGGTGACATGTCTCCAGTACCATGGAATCCGGTTAATGATGTAAGTTGCAGTCATTGCAGCTTCTGCCCAGAACGAATTTGGAAGACCAGAATCAATTAGCATACAGCGCACCTTGTCCATAATAGTTCTATTCATGCGCTCTGATAATCCGTTTTGTTGGGGACTATATACAGCAGACGTAATGATGTAATATTCCATTTTTCGGAAAGAAATTTTTGAATTTCCTGTTCCAATATTCGGTGCCATTATCGGTTCTTAAGCACTTTATTTTGTGGCCTGTTTGATTTTCAGCCATGGCTTTAAACTTAGCAAAGCAATTAAATACTTCAATTTTGTTTTTAATCAAATAAATAAAGACTTTTCTTGAAAAATCATCGATAAATGACACAAAATGGTAAAAACCGCTCATAAATTTGACAGATGATGCCTGGCAAACGTCACTTTGAATAAATTGAAGTAATTTATTAGCAAGATTTCCTTCTTTACTAAATGGAGAACGACTTTTCTTGCCTTTGAAGCACGTATCACATACACTGTTTCTTGGAATCGAAATATTGTTTACTTTTTGTAAAAATGCCATGTTATCAAAATTAGCATGTCCAAATCGCCGATGCCATAAAAACATATTTTCTTTTGGTTTCGTTGTGACACTTGACTCTTTTCACACCTCAAGAGTAAAAGATCTTACATCATGAGTAACATCTAGTTTAAACAAATCATTTGTTAAGCTAGCCATGGCAATAAAATTCCAATCTGAGTCGAATATTTTACAACCGTCTTTCGTAAACAAAACAGTTTTGTCATTTTTTACTATTTGGCTTACAGATAAGAGATTCGCGCAAATTTTTTTTTAATTCAATTTTTTATTTTTAATTCGACTTATAACTACCTTAACAACTAGCTTACATATTAACTTAACTAACTTACTGGCCCTATGCGAGCGCTCTAAATTATACCATAACCAACTTAAAATTATTGCCTTTCGGCGTACCTAGCTTATATACTATCGAAATTCATTTATTTCTTAAAAATAAGAAAATTGGGAAAAAACTTATTATATCTATCTTTTTTTATTTTTTATAAAACTTAAAACTACACTTAAAACTACTTAAAATAACTTAAGACTAGAACAGCCACAGCAACGGTTTTTTTTTCTTTTTAGTGCCACCATGATTGTTTTGTACTAACCTAGCCTACTTTTAAAGCCAAGGATACGCCTAAACCTGCGCAAGTCAAACCAAGGCAATAAACTCACTCAGTGAACTTTTATTATTATTAATTTTTAAATTTAATTAGTTAACATATGATTCAACCACCAGAACTGGCGATTTTGGTCCAATCTATCTATCTGGTCCCTTTCGGATACAGCCCTACTGAACCGAAGGTGCTCTGCTCCGCTTTCTGCGACGACGTCACGACCATAAAGGAGTCGCCTATCCACAGTTTTTCGGCCGACGTGGTAGATCAGCGGTACCGCCGAACTATCCTGTATCAGACCTCGACTGTCTAAAAAGAGGAAAGCGTCGGGTGGGATAAATCCGCTTAGACACACACTTTCGTAGTATTCATCTTTGGGGTAGTAAGCCCCGACACAGTTCTACTAAACCGCAGATGCTCTGCTCCATTCCCAGAGCCGACGTCTCGATCGTAAAGGAGTCGCCGATCGACAGTTCTACGGCCAACGTGGTAGATTAACAAAACCGCCAACCT